>JAZDUA010000170.1:0-1292500 GCA_038098605.1 Gryllus longicercus | reverse complement strand
GTTAGCCGACAAGAGGTCGGAGCAGGATCTCACCACCTAGCGGCTGAGTATAACATACACTACACTTACGGAACTAATAACGTTAACAGTTGGCACGCCCGAAATCACAAATCAATCTAACTCCACTCCGCTCTGCCCCGACCCTCCCAGCTTTGCCTCTCTCCGGACTCTCTCTCTCTCACACACTCTCTCTCTCACACTCTCTCTCTCTCACACACTCTCTCTCTCTCACACACTCTCTCTCTCACACACTCTCTCTCTCTCACACACTCTCTCTCTCTCACACACTCTCTCTCTCACACACTCTCTCACACACTCTCTCTCTCACACACTCTCTCTCTATCTTTCTCTGTATCTCTCTCTCTCTCACCCACACACACACACGATCCTTCTTTTCTCTCCCGCCACGTCCTCCACCTCGCCCCGCCCAGCATCCTCCCAACAGAGTCCCGCTCTATTCTACTTTGCACAGCTCCGCCCGGTCCCCGCTACAGCGCGTCCCTGCTGCCGCTCCAGGTTCCACAAAAGGCACCACACGCCGAGCGAGCACAAGGGCCGAATCGTTTGTCGAACCCAGGGGCAATTGGTGGCTCCCAAAGAAAGACGCGTTCCATTGATTTTGAACGCTCAGGATTAGATAGAAACTTTATTCTACAAATTGAGCTTATGTTGCCGCTGGCAGAACACAGAAATATAAACTGTATAAATTTACAAAATACTTAATAAAATATATTTGTAATAATTATATTTCTTCCCGTACTGAGTATACTTGAATGCACAGTTTATACATACAAACACATACACACATGCATATATGTTCATCAGTTACCTCGTAATTGAAGCAATAGATAATTAAATCTATTTTTAAAAAGGAGTACATAATTTTGGTATCTTCCGACGAGACTGAAATCGATGGCTCGAAATATCTACTTGAGTTCGCGTAAATATGAAAATAGTTAAGCTAATATTATTCATAAATACAAAGCAGTAGGCTTTTCCGAATGATTTATGTAATACAAATTCCAAAATTCGCTTCATGGGGTGGATTACTATATTTTTTTAAAGAGGCAAATTATTATTTCCGAATTTTAATAAATGTTTTGGATAATTTATCCATGAGTTCGATAAAAAAAGTATTTACAGCTTTTTATTTTCAAATGTCAAATATTTGAAGAGATATGAAAAAACGTTATAATATTTTCAATTACTTATTAAAACATTTTCCAATTTTAATTATTACTTATTATATTAAACTGTCTGGAGTTTTTTATATTTATGTTTAAAATATAAATCTATGTATTTATTTAACATTTCTCTTTTTCAGGTAAGTATCCATGCAAATTATACGTGCACGTGCTGCAAGTGGTGAGTTTTTTTCTTGTATCAATTCCAAAGTGTTACCCGTATAAATTAAATCACAGATGTTCTTTTCTTATGTCGCTTTTGTAAAACGCCTAAGAAGAATGACATTATGTTTTGCTTGCCCTCGACTTTCGCAACATAAACTATTTAAAATCCGCAGATCAATATGTGAAATACATTGTAAGGACAAAATTTATTAGATAAAAACTTCAAGATGTCAATATGTATTCTACTCGAATATAAACAATAAAATATTAAAATACATTATTAAGTAGGGGATATAATGAAAAATATTTTTCATTACTTTTGAAAAGACAATTTCACTCCCACAATCACATAGCATAATATTTTTATAAACGTTGTAACTTTCTTGTATGGATTTACGTGTCTTCAAGTACTAATACATCTTCCAGAAGCACGCCCCGTGCACTGAAATACAAGCTGAATAGAGAAGTCAATTTGCCTAATAACACGAAGAGCCAGGTTCACGAGTAGTGTGTCTAGTTTAGAGATCCATTCGCTCGAGCAGTCGCGAGGCAGCGGCCAGCGGAAGGCGGCGCTCCGAAGCGAGGCTGTTTCCTGAGCGCGTAATGTGTCTCTCGGGGATAAATTAACACGCGGCCGTTACGTCAGGCTTTATTGGCTCTCCGAGAGGGGTCGAAAACGCGGAGCCTTAATTATTTCACTTTGAACGTTACGATTAGTTTAAACAGGCAAGTGCTCCTCAGAATCTCCCCGATCGACGAGAGTGTTGTTAGCTAAAAGCCCCCGCGTTTCTACCGGTTCTATATTTCATCATTCGCAGTATCTGTCTGGTTAGCTGTTCATTCCGTTCATTTAACCTAATGGTTTCCATAAAAAGTTTAAACTTCCAGTTCCTCTACATATCCGATGCCGGTGCAGGCCTGGTCGGGCTCTGATATCAAAACCTCGCAGTTCTACCAGAAAATTTTGAAATAGTGGAAAATGGACGACATGGGAATGGGTAGTCAGCTCTTCGATTGAGAGTATTTTTCGACATATTGTGTCATCGACCAACGAAATCGAATCAACTAAAGAGTGCAATCAGCTGCTTAATGTGTGGTGATTCAAACAGTGGTGGTCGGTTTAATTGAAATGTTTGTTAAAACTTTTATATGGTCAATTAGAGTTGATTGGCTCGTGCGTTTCCAAGTCAACAGAGAGTATTTATTGACACAACGCTAAACAAGTAGAGAAATGAAACACATCAGGAATACGTTACATAATAGGCAATAATTCGATTGATTGATTACTGATTACGAGAACGTGAACTGCTAAAGGCATTCGTCTCGTAAGTGTAGCCCGTGTTTTCTTCTGGCGGAAGCGGTGATCTTCCCTTGCTGGATGGTGGGATCCGGCGCCGATCAACCATTCGTCAGTTGGCGGGTTCTTCCCTAACCAGGTATCTCCCACCAGAAGGCATCGCCCAGCTGGGACAAGCTCTTAAGCTCCCGAACGGCCTCCTGCCATGTCTGGTAGTTGTAGGCGAAAGTGTGTGTAAGTAAGGGATGAGGTTAGAAGGAAGGGGAAAGAAAGAACGCGCGCGGTCCATGGCCCGTTTGTCAGGGTACTGCTCCGGCATTCGCATGAAATTAATCGGAAAACTACCGATTAGAGCAGCTGGTCGCTAGAATTATCTTCCAAACAGCGCCTGAAATCAATATAGGTATCTAACCAATGTCGAAAATCCTTCCACCGTCGGGGTTAGAACCTAGAACCTTCCGGTCAAAGGCACTGCAGTGGCATCAGTTAATGCCCCGAGCCACCTGTCTGTGTGTCATGATTCAAAACGTTGTACATTTTGAGCTAGATGATTTCATTTAATTATTTGTTAAAAAAGTATTGCAGCCAATTGGACTCAACGCATCTTACTGCAAGATACCGATTCGGCTGCACTTGACTGACCTACGTTGTCTTACCTTAACGTAAGTGTTTCTACCTAATTGAAAATGCACCTTCCACACGTGTTTAGATGCTTTAGTGTCTTACAGAAATATACCAGGCTAGACTGAAAAAAAGAGAGAGGGCGGGATAGGAGGTGTGCCGCGCACCGTTTATGGCACATAACTTAAGGATCGGCGACATCCACCTGATCAGGGAGAACTATGGGAATGACCGATAAAATAAAGTCGTAGGCTTCCGCGGCCAGAGTCATGTGCGTGATCTGGGCTGTCCGGGTGACGCCGCGTCGAAGGCTGTGTTGCCGACGTTTTGACCATCCTGTCGTGGTCTTCCTCAGGGCTGGTATGCCAGCATAGCATACCAGCCCTGAGGAAGACCACGACAGGATGGTCGAAACGTCAGCAACACAACCTTCTACGCGGCGTCACCCGGACAGCCCAGATCACGGACCGATAAAGTAGTCCACCTCCGAAAATTTGATCGAGCGAAATGGAATTATCACATTCACAACTTAATTTAAAATCCTTCTCTGGTGAGACTCGAACCTTCATCTACGTCTCCACAAAGCTTTAATTGCGGTGTGGCAACTAACTGCAAACGTTGCTGTTGCTACAAATCATCCCCAGGCGGTGGTTGAACGCGATCTAGCTAGGGCCGAAAATCCACCTCTGGCGGGACTGGAAGACCAAAATGCTGTACAAATGTGGCCACTGAACTATCATACCCGATCTCACTCATTTGAATTGTTAGTAACCCATTTTTCCTAAGCAATGGAACTAATATACTATTTCCGGTTACAGTTCTAAAGAAATGCAGAAATAATATTTTCGAATTGATTAAGATTTCTTGTATGAATAATGCTTTTACACATGTAAACAAAAATCGTAAATTTAGATTAATTATAAATTCCCTTTAATTTATCATGTCGTTGGTAAATGTAGAATTATGAGAAAACAAAGTAAATTCGTAAGTTTGGAGTTACATGTTTTGTGTATGCTAATGCAAATAAGTGCTGATACCAATTTCGTGCTAGATATTCAGCATTGATTTCTAAGAATTGTTATTATTTTATGCTCAAAGCGGACTTCCAAATACGACGTTCCATTCATTTTATTAGCTTCAATATGTCGCGTATAAGGACTGTAGGAAGTAGAATTGCAAGCATTTTGAACAACGTAATAAAAATGTAATTTAGTTGTACATATAATTCAAGTAATGTTGTAAGTACTATGCTTTATCTAAGGTTCGAACATTAAGAAAAACCAATTTGGAATTTATCTCCCTTGATCTTGAGGATTATGCGTAACAACCGAATTCTTAACAACCAAGCCGGCCGCTCAATTTCTCTTCCAGGCACCAGAAATATTCGACATCGCTGTGCAATTACGCTCGATAGTCTGTCCTCGTCGGGACTCAAACCCTAGACCGACAGAAGTGCTTGGAATCAACTGATGTCACTGAAGTGTCTCTGACTGGGTGTCTTTGGATCGAGTCCCGACGGGGGCAGCATTTTGGATACTAGTTAGAGAGCTCGTTCGAATTCAGTGGCTGTCTGGAGGGAAATTCTTGCGGGCGGTTGCTCTGATTGGTAGTTTTCCATGGTTTCTCCTATCAACACCAGGCGAATGCCAGAGCAGTACCTTAACAAACGGGCCACAGACCGCGTGTAATTTATCTTCCTATTTGTTGTGCAATCCTCACCCCTTATATACAATCTCTTACATTCACTACACTACCTCACATACCGCGAGACAGGTCGGGAACTTAAGAGCTTGTCTCAGCTGGGGCTGTCACCCTGTGGTGGGAGACATCTGGTTGAGGAAAACCCCTCTCGGATCTCACCATCCAGAGAGGGAAGATCACTACCTCTTCCCAAGAAAAAAACATGTACTACACTAGCGAGACTAATGATCTTAGCAGTTAATGAACCCGGAATCACTAATCAATCAATCAAATCTTAAGCCTTTCGGTCAGAGGCTACAACGACAACAGTTGTTGCTCCGGGCCATCTCACCCAGTCCGAGGCAGTCGCAACTGCCACGGATGACCTCCGGCGTCCAGCACGTGACTACATCCAAACGAGAGCGCCCGGGCCGTAGCGGGGGGGGGGGGGGGCGCACTGTGCCCTAATGAACTTGGCCGCGGCGTTCTTGTTTAACGAGCGCGGGGCCCGGGGGGCGTCCGCCCGCAGTTCCAGGGGCTCGAGCGCCGCACGCCGAGTTGGCGCACTTGAGCTCGAGTGCGGGGCGAGTTAGGGCTACGAGCGGGCGGGGCGCGGGGGTGCCCCTCGCCGCTACACTGTTTGGCTTTTACGCGCTGGTTACGACCAGGTTATCTGCGACGCTCTACGTGATCTATGCCGCCGCCGGCGGCAAGAAAACCTTTATGGCGCGCGCAAGTAATGCCCGACGCCAAGTTGGGCTCCGTTGGCAATATTCTCCCAGTGGTGGTAAGTCACGAGGGAGATAATTTTCTAGCGGGGAAGTAGTGCATCTAGCCGGGGCAAGTATAACTCTGCTCGTTGAGGGGAAAGCTGTTCGGATGATTTTATGCGGCGAAACTTATACTGCTTAATGCGTATGTGGTCCCACAGGGGGGTACCTGCGATAGAAGATATCTCCTAACACTATCGTAATCCCTACCGTAATTCACCTATCGTCATTCACGCGTGATTTATGTTTGATTTATTACGTGTTTGTGAAATCCGACTAGTAAATTTTATCTTAATTAGGAGCTTCAGGTTGTATCTTTCTCCTTTTGGACTTCAAAAATATCGATCATTGCAACAGATAATCCGATCGCTCTTCGTATTTTCTGAGTTGAATAGCACAACTAATTGTTCTTAATTAATTTATAAACAAATTAATAATTCAAAAACAAAAATATATACACTTAGCTGTACATTAAAACTTGGACAATAATTTTAATATTATTGCAGATTTAGAATATAAAATCCAAGATTAGAAGATATCAAACATCGTAAAACACGAAGAAGCACAAAAAATAAACTTTTACTGAAAAAAATGTTAATTTAGAACATACTGTGAATCAATACACTGTAACAAGTAAGTGCTTGGAATGACTTTAAATTTATAATTCCAACAGTAAAGAAATATTATTGACAACATTTGTATTTAAGAAGACGCATTTTGTTTTCCTTTTGTATAAATTTTATCATCTACCTACAATTTCAAATGTTGGAAATTCGTATTTTTGTCGTCTCTCAAAATCCTATCACATGACGACTTCCTCTTTTTCTTGCTATTGTTGATAGATGTTGTTAGTCATGGAGACATCTGTTTTAAAAAAATACAGTTAAACGACTTAAGAAGTGCATTAATGACTCCACTTTTGAATTATTTCTCTTCTCTCTTTACTGCCATATTTCTAGTCCGATATAATCTGCGATCTTAATACTCTTCAAATGCTCAATACTGAGGCAAGTAATGTAAATCAACGAGTTGTAATGGAGGAACGGTTATGAAAGAAATGATGAGTGAGAAGTTGGTAAAACGTCTAGAGAAGATAAAAACAAGGCGCTGGTAAAACCCGAGAAAATAAGTGCCAGCTTGCTTTGTTCATCACGTAAATACTTGAACACTACAGAGCTTCACCATGGATACAACAGAAGAAACAGTAGCGATCTAGCGATCTCAAGTTTTGTTACAATACCAAGATCTAGAACTAAAAAGCAACAACTAAATAATGTACGTTGATAGAGGAAAAGACGATAAGTCTTCCATAAACTGAAGTACTCATTTCCAAGAATATTTCTCCTGCGCAATAACGACATAATCTCAATTCATGACGGTTTCTAGACTACTGCGTTTCAATGCAGATATTCTAATGATTTTCTCGTTTGCTTTTGGATTTTATTAATGATTACAACTCTTCTATTGTATAGGTAACATTAATGCACTGGAGTCCGTTTACTAAATATGCGAAAAATCTACCATTCCTGATGTTCATATTCATTTTCCTTGTTAGTCCTCTAGCCAATGCTCTCGTAATTTTGGGCTTCCCTTCATTTCGTCATTCTCCCGCATCCTAAACCCTTCACCCTACTCGTTAATCAGTTTCTCCATTCCCTTAGTTTCTGATGTTTGTCGTTCCACAACGTTGGGGAAGCTGTAGACGGCAATAATTTCCTTCATTCAGATATTATTCTCATTTCTGCTGACAGACCCTTCTTATAACGAAAAAAAGAACCGTTGGAGTATACCAGATCCATGATACTGTAACAGTTTCCTTGTTACAGTATCATAGATCTGGTATACTCCAAAGGTTTTTTTCGTTGTACGACTATTATAACGTCGGAACAGTAGCCGGCGTAAGAATTCCTACGTCCGTTACTATGCCCTTGGGCTTTTGTGCTGATAAAAATACAAACTGTTCTAGTATTCGCCTTGTATTGATACGAAAAACTCCCGATGAAAGCAACCGACGTCGGCTAGAACTCTTCTCCAGACAGCAACTGAATTGAACCTAGCCGTCTCGCTCGAAAATCCTGTCACTGCTAGGAACCTTCCCGTCAGACGCAGTGCAGTGACGTCAGTTGATACCCTAAGCCTCCTCAGCCAGTCGTCAGCCCTTGATCATACATTTCGCCACTGCTGCTCCAAGTCCGGTCGCCTCCCGCATTCACTCTTTCCCTTTAACTGCTTTTCCTCCCGGTCGCAACCGTCCTGCGTTCTCTTGCGTCGTCACCGTCGCCGCCAGCGTCGGTAGCGTTGCCGTCCCCCCCCCCCCGCACGTCGCGTCGCCCGCGGCGCCGCCGCCGCCCCCCGCCGGCGCCCCCGTCCCGACGCATTATGGGTAACGACGCCCCACGGAGCAATTTGTTGCGGGGGCGGCAGGGGCGGGGGCGGGGAGGGGGCGGCGGTGGGTAGCGCCCATTACGCGGGGGCGTGCTCCACGGGGCGCCTCCGCCCCGCCGCCGCCGCCGCACTGTGGACGGACGAAAAGAAGACGGCAACGGTGGCTCAGGGCATCAAATGAAGCCACAACAGTGTCTCCGGCCGGGAGATCCTAGGGTTCCACTCCCGACGGCGGCAGGATTTTCGACACTAGCTAGGTCGAATTCGGCCGATGCGCTGTCTGGAGGACAATTCTAGCGGCCGAATGTTATCGGTAGTTTTCCGAGGTGTCTCCGATCACCACCGATCGAATGCCGGGACAGTACCATAAGAAATGAGCCACGCACCGCGCAAGGACTTTGTCTTCCTTGCCTTTCCTCAGCCCTTACACTCACATGCAACACTCTATTACACATGTTTGGGAGACCAGTCGGGAGCTTAGAGCTTGTCTCGTCTGGGGCGGTGCCCAGTTGGTAGGAGGTACTTGCGTGGTGAAAATCTCCACAAATCGATGTAGCGCGATCACGCCAGCTCATAGTTGGGCAGCGGAAGTTCACCGCCACCCCCTGCGATAAAAACATGCACTACATTTACAGAGATAATCACCTTAGCAGTTGACCTTTCTCAAAAGGTGTAAGATTCAGATGATTTCGGATCCGTTTTGACATGGGGTGAATTTCAACAACATCATGTACTACTCCTGCAACTTTTCTTTGACCGATTACTACAATAAATAGTTAAAGGTAGAAGCTCGCAGCGAGCACCAATGACAACATTCCAAAAACATTATCATCGTTGCCTCGAATCAGAAGGTATTTGCTGTTCAAAACGAGAACTCCTGTTCATTTTTTTTCGAAACAATGTAAGGAAATGTCTGAAGAAGTTTCAGATTATTCCCTGGAGCAGGCGTGGATACATGGGGAGTAAAAGGAGGGAAATTCCGCCCCCTATTTTTTTTCAGTTAAAAGTTTTAATTTGTCACGAAAACTTTCAAGCAAACATGTTTTTGGACAATTGTTAAAACAAATAAAATGATATTGCAGCATGAGCTGAGTGTAGCCAGCGAAATTTTACAAAATGACACAGTCGACCAAAATATTTTTAATTTCCCCTCCAAAAATTTCTCTCTAAATCCACCCGTGCCTGGAAACACCTCGAACACCGTGAATGTTTGATGAACTTGGCGGTGCAAATTTAGTGAGAAATTTGCGAAGACAAGCGAGTTGGAAAAGGGAACAGGATTCTGATGTATTCGCAAAGTAATGCTTTAGATCCGGCTTCTGCTTACACTGGAGCAAGAATTTTGACGCTACGGAGAGTAAAGATTAAAAGATACAAAATAAATAAACAATAATAATTTAAAAACCCTAGAAACGCCTGGCAACAAGCTTCAAGGAGACCAATTGATCACGCTCTATAAAACTATATTTTTTTTTACATATTTCCACCCACTTTCCACAGACAATCTAGTTCACATTTCCTTTTAAAATTTTTTGCAATGGTTTCTGACTCTAGGAGAACTGGGTTCGAGTTTCAGTCGGGAAGAGAGATGCTTCAAACAATTCGATGTATAGACTCATTAATTTTATCACAAGTTTGAAATGGCGTTCACTTCAATACGAGTGTGATGAGGGGCAACCCGTAAGATGATAACAATAAAGGTTGGAAATCTCGCGAGTAGAACTGTGAGCCCTTTCAAACGTCGGTACGTACTACGTTCTATTTTACGAAATCGAAAAGTTTCTACTATGTAAATAGGAAATGATTCAATGGATGTATGAGCATAGTTCATGAATCAGAGAGACAGGAATTATCTAGATCAATATCAGACGCTATCATTGATAACAACAAATAAAGAACGACTTCATTTTCTGAATCGGACGGATAGTTAATTACGTGACTATTGCAGAAAGTGAGTATTGTACGAGTGAAATGTTGAAATAAGTATAACTTTTAAAATAAGTTTGCCAAAGATACTTTCGTACGAGTTGCGAAGGAGTTGCGAACAGCTACGTTGCTTTTTTGTACGAATTAATGAAACAAATTAATGAAGCACAGTCTTGAGATCACTCAGAATATGCTACCGGCAGACTTTTTGTTTACTTTGTTGTACGTATGGTTTCATCTACATTGGGTCAACGTCTCGCAAAGTGTTGTGTTGCCTTTACTTGGAGCGAAATAACACTTTACAACCAATACACACTGAACGGGAAGTTCACGTATAAAGAGAGTACTAGTTTCCATGGGTGATAAAACGTATTTCTGCGTCATCTTTGCATGTTGAAAAATAGTAATTTATTTTACTAGACGTTAAAGATACATTTTATCTATGTAAGGGAAGTATTACCCCACAAGCGACGACAGGAGCGAGTGAGGCATCTTTCTTGAGTAGATAAAATATCTTTATCATCATGTGTAACGTTTGATTTTATTTAATTCCATTATTTTTCATAGATATAATATAAAATATCACGATATATCTTACGTAATTAGTGGCGAAAGGCTGCTGCTACTGAGAATTGAGAGAAACGGTTGACGCACGTTGTATAGAACTGTTACGCGCGAAACAAATAAATCGATGTCGCTTGCATAAACGAATCAACTCGCACGATCTAGTTTAAAAGCATGCAAACAACAGCTAGCAACAACATTTACACTACGGCGCAATCATTGTGCCGTGTATAAACCACTTCAACCGGTATTTAATACATATTTTGAATTTGTTTAGTGTATTACCTAATGTTCCGTGTTATCTTCAATTATTCGCAAGAGAGGACGCAGCTTAGACACCTTACCGTCAGTTAAAGCTTTGAAAATTTTCGATCAATGGGTCTCGAGCTTCACCCTGACTACACACATCATAATTATCGCGGAAGGTACATCATCTTCGGAGGTAATATCTTCTTGCTGGTTTAATAAACATTTACATTCTGACTCCAAACTCCGTACTGAGCGCCACCTTACAACCACGTCTATGGGCAGTACGTTGAGAGCCAAGAATTGTGAGTCACTAATCACCGTCCGGCAAGCCTTGTATAAGTGATGAGTGCCTTACGCTGTGTGACTGGTAGGAAATCTTTCTTGATAACTTATTGTTGATAAGGCCAGGTGCTTAAAACATACGAGATAGTACTACTAAAATTTGTTGTCTTTTTGCGCTTATAGTATGTTGATATTATGTTATAGAATGTGACGTTGATAGTATGTTAAAGTTCTTTTTATTTGAATGCTGAATTTTTTTATCTATATTTTAAAGTTCGAGAATTTTGTTCGTTGTGCCCTCTGAAACCATCCTAGAACACTACCGAAAATTTCATCGGGTAGAAAGGGTGCTCCTAGTGTTTTAAGTTTCCCGCCATCCATCAATTGTATTGCCTGTCGTGTCTTCCTGTAAGAGAACCCTTTCCACAATACGTATTAGAACATGTAAGGACGCATTGCCAATTTATTTTTTAAAACAATTCTTGATTTTTTCAGAAACCAAAAAGCCTTTCATTTCTAATTCGTGTACCAACTGAGGTTCTTTGGACGAGCTCTGGGTACCAACTGATATGACTGCAGTGATTATGACCTAAAGATTCTAGGATTCGAGTCCCGACGGTAGCAGGATTTTGTACACTAACGAGATAAGTCGAATTCACCCGCAGTGTGAAGGAGAATTCTAGCAACCGGCTGCTCTTATCGGTGGGTTTCCGTTGTTCCAACACGCGGTGAAATGCCGCAAACTGGACAAGGCCAGCGCGATCTTTTTTTCCTCTTCCTTTCCTACCGTCACGTCTTAACCACATATACTCACACTTAAACTTACATCCGCTACACTATCACACATGTTGGGAGACCAGTCTACTTTTTAAAGCTTGTTTCAGCTGGGGCTGTAACCTGCTGGTGGGAGATTCCTGAAATCCCGCAAGCCAACTTATAAGTAGGCGCTAGATCTCGCCATCCAATGGAGAAAGAACAGCGCCACTACCGTGATGATCATGAATTACACCATTGGACTAATGTCCAAAGCAGTAAACGCGCGCGAAACCACGAAACAATCCCGAAATCTAACTTGTATCTAGACTTTCCATATATTGATACGGCTAATTTGACAAAAGCAGGGCTTTTTACCGCGAATTCTTCCCATGCCATGAGCTAGCTATGTACATATTCCACCTACTTTAAACAATTGAAGAACGAAAAAAATATTGTCCGCTATGTTCGGGTTTGGGACCACTGCGCACCGTCGCCGCCACCCTCAGGGAGGCGGAGACGTCGCAGCGCAGGGCGGCCAACTTGGCGGGCGTCGCTTTTTCTACCGCATATTGAGGAAGAGCCGCTGAAAGGCAAACGGCTTCTCGGATGCGACGCAATTCGCCTTCTTATTTTCTTCCCTCTTGAGCTTTCTCTAGATGTTCGCCTCGTTTTGTTTGCGTTTGCTTCAATCTCATTGTCGCAGGGTATACTATCAAGTCGCTCTTTCTTTTGTGTCGTTAATGAGATAACTGAAAATATGGTGTGCAAATAAAGGAAATTAAAAGAATGTATGTGTGTGTGTGTGTGTGTAAATGTGTCTATGTGCGCGCGATGTTGTACTCGTATATGTCTCAATATAACTTTGAACTTTCATTTACCTTTTTCATTCTCCCTCCATTTCTCTCTCGCTCTCGCTCTCTCTCGTTCTCTCTCTCGCTCGCTCTCGTTCTCTTTCTCGCTCGCTCTCGTTCTCTTTCTCGCTCGCTCTCGTTCTCTCTCTCGTTCTCTCTCTCGCTCTCTCTCGTTCTCGCTCTCGCTCTCTCTCGCTCTCTCTCGTTCTCGCTCTCTCTCGCTCTCTCTCGTTCTCGCTCTCGCTCTCTCTCGCTCTCTCTCGTTCTCGCTCTCGCTCTCTCTCGCTCTCTCGCTCTCGCTCTCTCGCTCTCTCTCGCTCTCGCTCTCTCTCGCTCGCTCTCGCTCTCTCTCGCTCTCGCTCTCTCTCGCTCTCTCTCGCTCTCTCTCTCTCTCGCTCTCTCTCGCTCGCTCTCTCTCCCTCGCTCTCTCTCCCTCGCTCTCTCGCTCTCTCTCCCTCGCTCTCTCGCTCTCTCTCCCTCGCTCTCTCGCTCTCTCTCCCTCGCTCTCTCGCTCTCTCTCCCTCGCTCTCTCGCTCTCTCTCCCTCGCTCTCTCGCTCTCTCTCCCTCGCTCTCTCGCTCTCTCTCCCTCGCTCTCTCGCTCTCTCTCCCTCGCTCTCTTCCCCTTTCTCTGGAATCTCATTTCCACTATGGCGATGCGCTGAATTTTTAATAAAACTACTGTTTTTGTACGCCGTCAAATTATTTTAAAAAAGTATGTTGGGCAAATAAAGAGTATAGAAAATGTGTGATAGTGAATTTTTTAATATTTTATCATCTTTCAACCTTTTATATATTTTATTTTTGTTCGTTAATGTTTGTACGCTGTCAGTTGGTACTCAAAAAGTTATCTACATTAAACCATCGTTTTAGTTTAGAACACTATTAGGCTGATGTATTGCCAGTAACAGTCGTGGTCAAAGTTCTTAAACCGAAATGTTTTTAATTGAGTGCGTTATTGATGATATTGGCCGTGTGTTGCTCAGTACTTTCCGCAATACCATCTTCTCATATTTAAACAAAAAATAATTTCAACAACAAATACCATTTTTCCCAGGGGGTTTATCCAGCCGGCAGCCGGTTACCTTCCACGTCCCGATTGGACGCGTATTTGCCCATACACTCGACCCTAACACACTTGCGGGCTGCTCTGACCTGGGGTAAGGAAAACGCGGGGCCCTCCGTGTCAACACATACTACATGAGCGGCAAGGGACAAACAAACATGTCTGAGAGCGGGACTCCAACCCGCTACCCTTCGGACCGAGGCGCTGAGTCGGTACACTGCTCTTAGCCACCTCGTTCGTGGAGGTCGGTAAATACCGATTTTTAAGGACATCGGCACACGAGCGTTGCCTTGACGCGCGATAAGTAACACGCGTTGTAAAGTAACTCTACCTTATGCAAAACGGCACATGAGCGCTTTCGCCGTCCCGCGTAAGTACAGTGTAATTAATTAGATCGCTGGTGAGCTAGATACCTTCTAATAATTAAATACGGCGAATAAAATATGTTGTCTGATATTAAAAAATGTATTATGCTTAAGATCTTTTCGATCGCGTAGCGATCCTCCTCACATCACATGGAAAAACAATACTACCACAGTCTCACACTTCGCGGATCTATTAAATTTAAACAATCACGCTTTGGACAAACACATTCATTTCCGTATTCTAGAAATTGAAAACAGGTTTTGGCACAAAATGAAATTGGAATCCCTTCATGTATACAACAACCTCTGAAAACAGAACATGACTTGTCTTTACCAGCAAATCCCTGAACACTCGTCACCTCTGATAAAATTAGCACAAAGTGAACACCCCTAACTCCACTCGCCTTCGCTCGCCCAACCCTCCTCTCGCCGCCACAAGCACCCCCGCGTCTCACGACCCTTCGCCCGCACTCCCCTCATGTTGGATATTCATCATTTTTTTAATCTTTTTCTTCGGTGTTTCAAGATGATTTTTATGAGAGACGATGTTCTCACGCAGGTAAGACAATTCAAAACAATAAAATGTATTTGACTTACCTGTGACTATTTCAATACAGAAAAGCTTTGTGCGTCCCTGATATCGAAAAAGAGGATAAATCATGTTTCTATATGTAGTAAATATCTCCCTCGAACACGTTATGTAAGCAAGATTTACATTTTGTAGGTCTCTGACACCAGAAAGTTGATTTACACTAAAACTTGTCTATGTTCCCTTTGCAATAAATTATAATTCTAGTGGTAAAAGAGTTTTAAAGTCGGGAAGTTCGTTATAGTAAAAAACAAAGTAACGTGCAGAACAAAACTGTGTAAATTAATAGAACACTATGAACGATTGTTTATTATTTTAAAATTTGATAAATAACTTGGTTGATAAATAACGATGGCAGCAAATTCTGGACGCGTCCTCAAGACTATTGTACTGTGACGCAGCAGTACAAACAAAAGAAAACAAAGCAAAGAAAAATATCTGGCTCACCATCACAGCTTGCAGCCAAGGCACTCTCACATCAAATTACGTTCGAGATTCATTCAATTTTGCAAACATGCGAGAGAGGTTCTGAGAGTTTGCGCCAACTAATTATCGTATTACCAAGCGCTCTTTTATCGAAAGTGGAGTGGGGTGATTGCGTTGATGTGTCCGGCCTGATCGAATTCCACGCTAAACAGGCGGAAGTACATTTTTCTCGCACTATTCTTTTCGATTACCATTGTCAACTCTGTGTTAACGCATGGGCACACTCGATCCTGTATCTGAGATCCAAAATTTTATGAGCCAGAAAATTGACAGCACTTGATAAGCCACTTTCTGGCCATTAAACAATGGTAGGCCATTTAAAAAGCAAATTATCAGCTATTTACATTTTACTTTCTCGTATATGTATGAATACAGTGACTAAAAAACATTAATGAAACCTAATTCCAAAACTATTCGTTCAAAAAAATTGAAATTACCTAGTTTAAAGAAATATTTTTCCCACGGATTTCATTACGGAAAAAATTGTATCATCAATATTGTACTTTTGCATGGTTTATTTTTTTGCAATTTTCGAAAATTCAGAGAGAAAATATATAATTTCTTAAAGCGAGTTTTGTTCAATTTTCGACTTCTCTTTCGTTCACTCTCCATCAAACTCTTCTTCCTCACTACCTCACACTGTTTTTTACCCTTCCTTCCTCCGCCTCCACGAGCTCTCCCGCTCTCTCCACCTCTTCATTTCTCTGTCTCCCTGCCTCCACTTCTCCCTCTCTCTCCTCTTCGCCCTCTCTCTTCCTCTCCTCTTCGCCCTCTCTCTTCCTCTCCTCTTCGCCCTCTCTCTTCCTCTCCTCTTCGCCCTCTCTCTTCCTCTCCTCTTCACCCTCTCTCTACCTCCTCTTCTCTTTCTCTCTCCATCTCCTCTTCTCCCTCTCTCCTCCACCTGCTCTTCCCCCTCTCCCTCCACCTCTTCTTCCTCTCTCTCTCTCCACCTCTTCCCACTCTCTCCCCTTCACGATTCCCTCTTTCTCCTCCCCTCCCTCTCTCCCTTCCCCTCTCTCATCAACACACTCAGTATTTCAAATTACAAATCTCATTCGTCCTAACTCCATCCATTTCCCCACCTCATTCCCTTCTCCCGAACTTCGAAACGCGCGTTCTTCTCCAATCGGACTCTCTGGCTGCAAGCGGTTGATTTGGCCTTGCGTTCTCAAGCGGGGAGCGGGCGCTGCAAAACCCACGAGCAGAACTCTTCCATTCGTTCGGCTGCCAACGGGAGGCGGGGGGAGGGCGGCAGCTCGCGCGCCGGAAGTGACGACCGCGTCGACCGCTCGCCACGCCCGCCCGCCGCCGGAAGTGGCACTGCGGCGGGGCGCGCCGCCCCTCGCCACACCGCGCCACGCTGTCGCGCAGCAGTCCCCGCGTCGTTCAATTTCCGATAAAAACGCCGCGTTCGACTCGCTGTCGACGCGAACAGCGGATCGCCATAACACAGAGAGCGAGCCCGTCCACGACCCCGGCAGCACGCTACAGCCGAAAGCTCTGCGCTGTTCGGGGGCCCCGTAGCCCGGAGTGGGGGGTCGAGCGGTGGAATATTTCTCGGAGGGAGAGAATGGGAAAGGGGTCGGATTTTCGCCTGACAAAAAACCACGATCGAACTACGGCATTACATTTGAAGTAAAACGTTTTTAACTTGTAGATTTTATTGCCTCGCATATGTCTACACGTTCGCCGTTACTCACAAAGTCTGTTTCGTGGTAGATATCGGTTTATCCATTCATTTCCCAAAGATATCAGGTTCTTCCTCGTGGAACCTTTCACTTTTTATCTAATTTGAGCTTTTATATAAATACATTATATTCCTCGTTTACATTTACATCATCTACCAAGTTCTTCTTCTTGTTCTTTTTTTCTTCCTCTGCCAGTCTTATGCTTTACGGACCTCATTCATGAAACTATATCCACCTTAACGGATTATTCAGTAACCGATTTCATCTTATAATTGTTATCAAACGTCGTTTCGTCCTACGTTTCTTAACGCATTAATTATTTCGTCCCTTCACATGATATTTATCATCCTCCTTCTCATCAACACCTCAATGTATTCTGTCGAATTTATGTTTTTTTCGCAATAATACACTTTTCGTCGATTAGATAGATTTTCAGATAATCTGAACTTGAGAAGACTTAAAACGATGTTAGATTCGTGCACTTACAATAATATATTTAATATGTTTTCTATCGAACTTTAGTTATGAATTTAATGAATATATCTACAAGAAATATAAAGCATTACTTGGACACAGTAATTAGCACATTACGGCATTACATGTCTCTCAAATAATTTTTCCAAAAATATACAGCGGTTCTTCCCAGCAATATTCTAGCATACAATCCAAAATTGCACTAAAGTAACTTCGAATTCTCAATTCCTTCTGTAACTTTATATTGTAAATTCCAATCTAAGGTAGGGTACTGAATCATAATAAACATTTTTAAATTAAATTATTCAATTTCATCAAACATATTTCAATAAATGTTCTGTGATAGTAAAGTAAAATAGTATGCTTATAAAAACGACTTCAAACATTTTGTTTCCAAAAATGGTGACGTCCTTTTATGCACGTCTTTCCCTTCCATGTGTGATATCAATTCAAGCGACCCTACCTTAAATAGTTTTTATGTATTTTCTGCTTCGTTGTATTATCTAAATTATAAAGTTTTGACAAGAAATTCCATTCAAGATTTAATACCAAAAAGATAACACTCTTGTGTAATAGAATTTTTCATCATTTGTTTTTACGGACATTCGCTTTTCGAAGTTTCTCAATCTTATTGTCCAAATTCGTTCCACGTTTTGTAAGTTTTTTCAAGGTAAAACATTTTAGTAAATAGTTAACAGGCATTGCAGTTCCATATAATTGTTTTGAGATTTATGGTGATAATGTTGAATAGCTAATCAGTAGAATAGAATAAATGCAAAGAGTAGAATAACTAACTAATAAGTATATAGGTACTATCATTAATTTATTTCACCTATTATAAATGAACATAGAATGAACTTGTATGTACGAATCATACTTATGCGAAGAGCGGTTTCTAGTTGTGTGCTTCTGAAATGCTAAACGCACAATGATTTTGCGTATTACCACGTTCTTCCACACCATATTTTTCTTCTCGGGGAAATTATCATATCGAACACTGATCTCAAGAGACAAAAGGTAAAGAAAAAACATGCCACATTCTTCCTGCCATCCAGTCAAACATATAATAGAATGGAGATTTGGGAGCCATCTTGAAACCCAAATAGATCAGTTTTTTGTAATAAAACCATTAACTGTTCAAATTCTTAAATTTACAATTGTATTAATTTTAAAAATTACACATGTACATTGCTTCTTTAAAGTTGTATTGGGTTAAAGAAGCACTACAGAACTACAATTACCCGTAATAAATTGAGATTGAAGCCGTTCAGATATAGAACATTTTGGATGATTAGAAAAAGCTAAGAAATTAAGTAAAAAGTACTCCAGATATTGACTAAAGTTAACAGAAATGAATGGAATTAAGATGTCCAAATACGAGGTATATGAATCTGCAAATGCTATACAATTGATCCAAAAGCATTTTAAAATATTTTCTCTCAAAGACGGTTCGCGTATTTCAAGGTTGAAATAACTGGGATTTAGATAATTGGAGCACTTTTACAAATGCATCGGAATAAATGTTAGTCTTCTGTAATTTATTGCAGGGGCATGTAAACGGGTCAACAATGATTTTTTTTGCCAATGAATATATGCTGGGAAATTGCATATAAATGATGCATTCATACATACCCCTAACTTTTAAACAACCCCAAATGCACAAGTGCAGGCACGTACAAGAAATCCCCTTGGCTGCGCCAGAATAAGACCTTACGAACATCTGTACTTAAGGAGGTGCTTAAAACAAGAAAATATCACGTGTAACTCCATTACAGAAAATTTTCACAACATATTAGACACTACAGTGACAAAATGTGATCACTTCCGACCCGTCTGTATGCCCTAGAAGTTAGCAACATTTGTTATGAGGCATTGTGTGTATATAAAAAGTGAACGCAGAATTGACGTTATTTCCTAACGTTCTGTTTATTTAACTTATTCAGCATTTTATTGGAATTTGGTGAATGATTTTCTTAGTAAAATTATGCGCCCTCAAACTTTAATATTTCGCTCCTTGAGAGACCCCGAAAGTAGGGAACACTGCAAGCATGATGAATATCACGCAGCCCCGGCACCAAATACCACACATTCCTTCCGAAGCTGATCTTGGCGCATAAGACCTTTAATAATCCATTATATCCAAACTCCGACAAGTCTCACCCGCTGTAAGGAGCGAGCCTAGCGAATTCCAGCACGCACTTGGGGCACTCCGAGAAGCTCGACCGAAGAGAATGCGATGGAAAATGATTTTGCCATGCATTCCTTTTCTGATAAGCCAGGAAAGCTTTGATTTGTGAGATGGGAATGAAAGTTGATGTTATTGCTCTGAGTTTGAATTAACAAAAAGGAAGAGAACTTTGAGAGCCATTTGTACCACATATAATACAACTTAAGTACATGGAAAAGTAATTAAATTTCCAAATTTCATTTTCAGACTTTTTCAAGTGACATTGTTTTAGTTTTCTTCCTATACTGCAGTATTACAAAAGTGTTGGAATCACCTTAGCAATACGAAATAGAATTTTCGGTCTTAAATAGTGAGTGGCTCTGGGCATCACATGATGTCATTCCAGTTCTTCTGACCGTGAGGTCCTAGATTCGAGTGCCGCCGGTAGCAGAATTTTTGACACTAGCTTGTCAGCTAGGTCGAATTGATTCGTCTGGGGGGGGGGGGAGAATTCTAGCGACCGGCTGCTCTGATCGGTAGTTTTTCGTGGTTCCTCCAATCAATAACAGGCGAATGCCTGAACAGTACCCTAAAAAAAAGAGCCGAAGGGCCGCGCGCGATCTTTCCTTCCTCTTCCTTGTCCTATCCTCATCCCTTACTTACATGCACTACACTATCAAACATGGTGGAACCGGTCGGGGGCTTAGAGATTGTCTCTACTGGGGCGGTGCTCCGCCGGTGGGAGATACCTGGTTGGAGAAATCTCTACTACCCTACGGAAGGTAGGCGCCGGATCACGCCATACAGCGGTGAAAAGATCACCGCCACCTTCCGAGGAAAAAAAGCATGCACCACACTTACAGGACTAATGACCTTGGCAGATAACGCACTCGGAATCACTAACAATCAATCCATTATTTGTCTTAAAACCCTTGTTTAAGATTATTATTAACTCTATTTTCGCACACACGTCAGAATTAAGGTTTATTAGTGCTGTTCCATAGATGGTTAATGTTGGTGCGAGTGACAAGGAGATACGCACAAGTTTGTGGCAGAAACTAGGTATATTTGTCTATGTGGATGGATGGGCCTGACATATAGTCGGTTTGGGAGCTTTTGAGCTGAAAGATGTTATATACGTCAGATGCAAATTCTAGCGGCGCTGTTCGAGAGACAATTGAGATATTTGATTTTCGTGTGATCATTACGTAAAGCTTCTTGTTTTTTTGGCTGTATTGCTAGAATCCACATTTATAAAAATTGGTATAGTTCCGATTTTCATTTAATCCAATAGAATATTGAAAATTATAAAGTTCAAATTTATTTTAGAACCTGTCCTTCGCCTCCAATATAAAATACAATCAGAGAAGCTAATCATACACTTCTAAAGCGAAAATATTTCCTTCGAGCAAACAAGCCTCGAACAATCATCTTACTTCACCTTACTTACCCTCTGGGTAATGCCAACAACAGGCAGATGAAGTTCAAAATTATCCGTTCATCTTCATCCACACAACATTGTCCACCCACCGGCTAATGTGTGAATAAAGCCCCTTCTCCAATAACGCCGTATTTTGAACTTAAGTTAATACATATTTACCAGCTTATATCTTCTGATTAAACAGCTCATGGGTCATTTCATACGTCCCATATTCAAATGCAATCTCTTAATTGAGTAAAACACTGAAACTTTAGCATGAGATACAAAGAAGACGATTTATGTGCGAAAATAAAATTACCATTTGTGCAAAAAGGTATGTAGATCTTTTAAGGGAATCAATTAAACCTGTGTTTTAATCTCTGGAATAATTAAACTTCCCAAATCAGTGTACACCATCCCACGCATACAAACGCCAACATCGGGCAAGCGGTATTCAAATGCAATGCGTTTATAGCGGAAACTTCTGAAGACATGTTAGGCCAGTCGAGGCAGAGTAAATCATAAATACACGAAGCAGTTGCTTTTATAGACATCGCAACGCCACGCGAAGGGTCGTAACGCTACTCTGCGCAGATAACGAACCGCTCCACGGCAGATCCTCTTTAGTGTTTGTTTTAAAAGCGCTGCCACGGCGTCCATGGTTACGGCGAGGTGAATTGGTCGCGGGGAGGCGGAGACAAGTGAGAGAAGATGAGGATCGGGAGGAGAAAGGTGGGGTGGAGCAGGGGAGAGAGAAACAGGGCGTGGTGGAGCAGAGTGGGGAGAAGAAGAGCGTTGCAAAGCAGGGATGGGGAGAGATAGGAAGGCGGGCGGGGTGGAGAGCAGAAATGTGGTGCAAGATAGTGTGGGGCGGAGAGGGGGAAGTAGGAATATGATGGGAGGGGGAGGAGGGGCGGAGCGGGGCGGAGCGGGGCGGAGCGGGGCGGAGCGGGGCGGAGCGGAGCGGGGCGGAGCGGGGCGGAGCGGGGCGGAGCGGGGCGGAGCGGGGCGGAGCGGGGCGGAGCGGGGCGGAGCGGGGCGGAGCGGGGCGGAGCGGGGCGGAGCGGGGCGGAGCGGGGCGGAGCGGGGCGGAGCGGGGCGGAGCGGGGCGGAGCGGGGCGGAGCGGGGCGGAGCGGGGCGGAGCGGGGCGGAGCGGGGCGGAGCGGGGCGGAGCGGGGCGGAGCGGGGCGGGGCGGGGCGGGGCGGGGCGGAGCGGGGCGGAGCGGGGCGGAGCGGGGCAGATCGGGGCGGAGCGAGGAGGCGCGGGGTTGGGCGGAGCAGAGCGGGGTGGAGCGGGGAGGCGCGGGGGAGGGACGAAGCAGGACTGTGCTGGCGAGGCGGTGCAGGGTTGTTTTAGCCGGGAGTGGGAGAAGACGGACATGGCAGGGTGGAGCGGGAAGGAGCATTGCAGAACAGGACGGAGGGGACAGCGGGGAGATTACAGTTACGGCAGAAGGGGCAGAGAAGGGAGAAGCAGGGTGAAGATGAGCAGGGCGACGGGCAGAAGCACGGCGGGATACAATGACAGCGGGTCGTCGAGCGAGCCAAGAGGCGTGTAAATACTGAGGAAGACGTTGCATTTACTTTTTGTAAGGAACAGTGATGACCTTAGGTTCTCCGGCGAGGCTCCGTCAGGCTGGGGTTGACAAGAAAAGTAACAGGCCAAGACGCGTAATCTTTTTGTTCAGGTGGTCGGAGGTTTAAAATTGTGCTTGAGGAAGATGAAGACCACGAATGGAGTCTAAAATGGAGCATTGAATGATGTAAGGAACGTTTTACAAACTACGCGAAATCAGAACTTGTTTTGTTTCCTTTGATGAGGGTTTTTGATTATTGACTTTTTGTGAACGGGAAAACCACAGGATATTGTCGTAGAAACCGAGATAACCAGCTTCCCAATGGCGACGCCAGTGAGAGCGTGGCTTGACGACAATGTCCCCGGAAGGATTGGCCACCGGGGACCGACAGACTGGGTTGCACGCAACCCTGATCGTATCCCCTGTGATATTCTTCCTATGGGGATGTGCTAAGGGATAAGTATTCAAGACAAAAACCAAGGAATCGTAATAGTCTTGAACAGAATACCTGTAATGTGTTTGCAAATGTCCCACTTTGGACGCTACGAAGAGACGTGGTGTCTCTTCCTAAAAATTCAGATGTTGTGTGGAAAATGCATGTCCATACGTCGAAATGTAATGTAGTAATCAAATGTATTCAACGGTAATAAAACTTAGCTTTGCTACTTTTTGAACTATTCATTGTTACAAATAGGTATTGACTTTACAGCCACTCTGTAGATACCTCAAGTCATTTTTTGTTAAATTTTATTTTTTTAAATATACACAAAATTAATTCTTAAATTTTGGAGTAGTGTGCGTCTATTATTTTCTCAAACTTTTTGTCAACTGTGAAACTAAATAAAACAATTGTGCGTACACAGAAGACTCAAACGTCTGTGTTGGATATATTTGAGCAAGAACAAATAAAAATGATTTTTTTTCTGATAGTCATCCTAAAAAATATTTTCGCTTTTAATTACCATTATTTTCTGTTTTTGACTACATAGCCAGGACATTTTCTTTTCTTCTCAGTATGTGCACATGTTTATCTGAGAGCCTGCGATGAAATACATGAGGGGTAGATTTATTTTATTAACTAATATTTTTTAACCGTTATGAATTTAAAAAAAATTTAAAAAAATCATAGGACTCAGTTAAATATTGTTAAATTATTTTAAACAATTATGCTTTTAAATTCCAAAAAGATGTGTATTCCTATTACAAGACTCGTGCACGTAGGACAAATTATTTTGGAAAGTGAAATTAATGCGCTCCATTAATTGTCGTTAAATCTCTGATCCTCTAGCCGAATTTCTATCCACAAAATAGCGTCTTCAATATTTCACGCTAAGAGTCCCATCTGCGTGATCCGAGGGACTCCGTGCATTACTGCCCCGACATTTCAGTCTCATCTACCATGAAACTTAATTTGTAAACGTAACGTAAACCACAAAAGTACACAGTCCAGTCACATTAAAGTGACCACCCGTCAAGATCCTGAATAACGTCTTTTTGCAACGCTGACCGCTGCCACACGTGCAGCAAGGGAGTCAATTAGGTTCTGGGTGGTACCGACAGGGAAGTGAGGCCATGCCGACCCCAGGGCCAGCTGGGCCAGTGGCCAGCTGCGCTAGACTCCTCGGTTGCGGATACATGGCACGGAGAGCCCGATCGAAATGGTCCCACATATTTTCCATTGGCCTTTAATCAGGGGAGTTTCTTGGCCAGGAGGAATACTGTAATTCTGGTGCTTTTCGAACCTTCTGAGAAAAGGAGCATGCACTACGCTTACGGGACTAATTACTTTAGCGGTTGACGCGCGTGGAAACACTAATCAAGCGGGTTCGGTGCTACAACGGTCAACACATCGGGCTGTTGTACCCAAGATTGCGGGCTCAATACCTATCGAAGCCGTGTATTTTAAGGGCGAAAAATCCTTCGTACGTCTTCCTTCGGAGGGGAAGTAAAACTGACTGCCATGTAGTAGATTTACTGCATGTAAAATATCCTCAAGCCAAACCGAAGCCTCTGAGCTAAATTCAAATCACCTGTCTCATCGCCCGAGATAATACCTTCTTTCTCCGCTGGATGGTGAAAGGAGCGTTGTGAAATTTGCGTAATCAGACGGAAGAGCGAGCCACGTAAAACAAGGCATTAAAATAAGCCGCTAACTAGTCAATCAATCGAGCACTGAACGCTCGAACTTGGAGCACTCGAGCCTGAAACGCTCGAGCGAAGACGAGCGAGCACACGGAACGCCTTGCATCGCTCTATTATTCACCATGCACGGCGCCCCGGGTGCCGTCAGAGAGCGTCGCGCTAAGCGCGGGCCGAGTGTAAATTCCTGCGCGAGACGTGCGCTCTAGCGTCGGCAGTTCGCAACGACGTGCTTCAGAGCTGCTTTTTTTTATGGCCCCCCTGTCTGCTGCTCGGTTTACTCGCTGCCCGCGCGCCGCCGTTCATACGCCACGCCCACAAACGCCGCGTGTGCGAATAATCACGCCCACACACGCCACGGGAGACGTACACCGCGTGATCAAAAGAATCCTGACACGTGTCTGAAAATGATTCACCGCCAGTTCGTGGCGCCCTCCATCGGCTGGTATTCGATAGGATGTTGGCCCACCCTTTTATTTATTTATTTTTATTTGTATTTATTTATTTGTATTTATTTATTTGTATTTATTTATTTGTATTTATTTATTTGTATTTATTTATTTGTATTTATTTATGTATTTATGTATTCATTTATTTATTTATTTCCTTCAAAAATTGTGTGTGACGTGCTATGGGGAGAAGTTACAAGTCGACGACAGCTTCAACTCTTGCAGGAATAGTTTCAATCAGCTGCTCGAAGGTTTATTGAGGTATCGCAGCCCATTCTTCACGGAGTGTTGCACTGAAGAGAGGTATCGATGTAGGTCGGTGAGGCCTGGCACAAAGTCGGCGTTCCAAAGCATCCCAAAGGTGTTCGATAGTACTCTGTGCAGGTCAGCCCATTACAGGGATATTATTGTCCTGTAAACACTCCGCCACAGGACATGCAGTATGAATGGGTGCTCGATCGTGTTGAGAGATGCAATCGCCATCCCCAAATTGATCTTTAACAGTGGGAAGCAAAGTGTTTAAAACACGAACGAACGCCTGTGCCGTGATAGTGCCATACAAAACAACAGGGGGTGCAAACCCCCTCTATGAAAGACACGACCACACAATAACACCATTTTGGACGGACCCTCCAAAAGTATCCGTGTCCGGATACTTTTGATCACATAGTGTTAACTAAATATGTCACTATGTTTTCATCTCCTTCTACTTCTTAAGTGAATAAGAATGGGGTTAGGAAGGAGAATATTTATCTTCTTTCTCACCTCATTCTTCTTCATTATTATTAATCGTTAAAACTGTATGTAATGTATAAAACCCAAAAAATTCAAAAACTCTAGAAACCACTCCCTACTACTTTACTCTACATAATGTACTCTACGTAAGGTATCGACAAGCTTGCTTGCCCACATTCATCCATTATAAAACTTACAGAGTAATATACGCCTTATTTACATCGGTAAAAGAGGTTTACTTTATAATATTGCTGACAAAATAATAACCCACATCGACCCTACTCCCCCAGCATGTAGCAAAAACAAAGTGTCTCTCAGGAAGCAACATTAATATCCATAAGCAAAACAAACCACCATACCAAAATTTTCTCATTGGATAAAGGAAAACATGACAAAAAAATGTATTGATGGGGAGAGATCAGCTCTTCATTATTCTTCATAACGTTTTCTTTATTCTCCTCGTTCTTCATTACCTCTTCTTTTTGCTTCTTTTCCTTCTCATTCTCTTCTTTCTTCTCCTGTAAATTTATATTCTTCTTGTTCTCATCTAAAATGTATAGTCAATTTTGCCAAACCAGAAATCTTTAAATTCGTAAGTACTGAACTGACATCGGCCTTGCACATATCTCGGTATTTCTCCTCTCACTCTGAATTGGAAGCACAACATTTTGGCGTCGAAAGAAACGAGGACGCTAAATAAAAGCGTATAGAAATGGGGTTATTTCATTCCAGTTCCAACCGGAGATCCGACGGCCCAGATCGCTAGCGACGGCGTCCGCGAAGCCGTTTTTTCGGCAGAAGACGCGATTTACGCCCAGCGGGTGGGGCAAGGGGGAGGGGGTAGCGATGTGCGGCCCCAGAGGCGACGCTGGAGTGCCGCCAACGGCCAGCCGAGGCGTTAGGTTCGACTCCCAGCACCGACACCCGCCCCTGCCCGCCAGTCGGAACCAGACGTCCGCCTACACATCCCGCGCGCTCAGATAGAGTATTTTACTTCGAACCATATAATATTTTAGTTTGGGGAAAAATTAGGAAAAGAAAAATTATGGCAGAGAATCTGAGAATTTTGCAGAAAATACTGACAGTTTAAAACTCGTATTTTATATTCAAATTTGTTTTATTTATGTTATATTTTACGTTTTACGCTAAACTAATAATATACAATCATTTTAAATCCTAAACTGCAGTTACCTATTACAGTTTAGGCTTTAATTTCGTCTACCGCCGCCAACACCCGCCCCCACCCGCTCCCCCCTACATCCACCTGTCGGAACCAGATGCCCGCCTAACCATCTACACGTTCGGGTTTGCCAGGTTTAGGATTTTAGTACGTGCCAAAACATTTTCTTGTTTGGGAAAAAAATCGGAAAAGAAAAATTATTGGATTAAAGTTGATAATTTTGTAAATGTAATTACATTTTAAAATCGTAATAAGTGTAACAAATTCATTGAATTACTGTTAGATTTTTTACGCGCTCTTAATAATGTATAACCTAACTTTTAAATGATAAGATGTAGTAAACTATAGCGTATTTAACTTGTAAGCATATAATTTATCATACTATTGAATGTTACAGCTTAAATTCGTACTAACTGAGAAAAGATAGCAAGATCGATCATTTTATGACATTTACTAACAACTAATAACGTTTGTGATAAAGGTCAGGCATAATCTACGCACCTTTTCGTGAAATATTTCGTTTTATGCGAGAGGAGCGAATATCGTTATTTCAACGTCAGTACTACTATATCAAATTTATGTCTTTATTTCTGATGAAAATAGTTTCTATCACATCGGAGCGAAAATGTATCGTTAGGAAAATTGCCAACAGCGCACTAGCTACATTTTATATTTTATTCAACTATGTTGGTAAAGGAATACAGGGTAAAGCCATACCGATTTTAGAACCAAAGGAAACATACATGTATAATATCAGAAACCTTCATTGTGGTATATTTTTCGGAATATTCGTTTTATTGCAATGTTGCTACTAAAAATAACTAACATTTTATGTTGGATTCTTTTACTGAAACGTCCATATTTTAGAGAAACACGCCATTTAGGAACAGGGCTTTCAAGGAATCTGGCAACCCTTCACCCGCGCGTCCGAACCAGACGACAGACTTTGCAGCGAAAGCGGAAGTGTCACAGAGGGAGTTCGTTGGATGTGTTGTGGGCAATGAAATATTTTACTTGTTTTTTTTCTGCCGTTTCGTGTTGAAAGCTGCGCGACTTCTAGTTTGTTTTTGCTTTCGTTTTTTGTAAAGGGTAACAACGATGTTAAATCATATTCAGTGGCACTTCTATTAAATTGAATGAATATATTCGCCCGACCCAGATTTATACATTGGAAACAGTTGTGAGAACAGTTGTAATTAATAGCTCGTTTTAATTCGTAGAGTTTCTTTTGTTATTCGTTTTTATAAATATAGAAATCAATGTATGTGATTAATAAATGTGGCAATTATTACAAATTATTTTCAGTAAAATATTACCAAACTTTAAAATGTATTACCTATAGATATAATAAATTATTGTGTTCCTTACCCGACAATGTATTTATTATATTTATTCGTTAAATTTATTAGTTGAATATGTCTTCCTTCACATAAAAAATCTATTAATGTACTTAGAATTTTTCTTGACTTCACTTTTCATCACGATAATGTTATTACAAATTTGTATTTTGTGTTTAATTCAGTTCGTAAAATATGTAATTAAAGAAATTAATATACAATAAAAAACTGTTCTCATAGATATCTAATTTTGTAAAAAATAACTATTTAAAAGCAATCCTTCGTACTGCAGACTTCTTTTTGTGAATCACTATTTACAAATGCGAAACCTACAGACAACTTTTGAGGTGTCATCCAACATGTGAGTATTTGTATTTTCTGATGTGATGTAGTGGTATTACCTTTATATTTATGGTTATAGTTCAAATATTATCGCAATAAAAATACATATTTCACCATTTCATGCTTTATATTAAATTATGAAGTTAGGTGAAAGAATAAATATTGTGATGAATAGAAAATATGTGGTCTCCTCGCACAGATTACTTCAGTATTTGATGAATTTCGAGAGTTTCAAACGTATTCTACATGTCACATTGAATTCATTTGCAAATTAGTTGAGCCGTCTCAAAGATTATAGCAAATTTATTCGAGTATCGTTTTCATTCAAATATTCTTAGTTACTGCTAATCGTCTAAGTCAGTAAAAGTTTCGGAAACGAGGTGAACTCCTTAGGAAGTCCAACCAGCATTAGTATTAAAATCTGCGGTTTCTCGCAAGAGGTCATAGTGAATTTCTTTGCTGGCGTTTGGACTGAATTTGAAAATTGATTACAAATATATTCAAGAAGAAATAATTGAACTAGGGTTTAAGAAGAATGATTCGCTTGAAAATCATCGTACATATTAAATGCAGCATAATGTTATACAGCATGTGGAATTACTTCTACAGATTTTTGTAGGTAATGGGTGCTCCACTCTCCGACCTACCCCAACGACGTAAGTGAAGACACGATCTGGAAAAGAATCACGCGCAGTGCGTTACCCATTGTTTAAGACTCTACTGAACGACCGGCTTGATTCATTCATTGACGTTTTCGATAGTTCCGATAGTGGAATGAATGTTTTATCCTGGGAGGTGGCTGAAAGGTTCCTCCACTGGATGTTGATCTCCGACGTCGACTTGCACGTCGGCTTGAGGGGTATTTTTGCTCTTCCTGGAATATCCCATCCACTTTGTGACTCGGGTATCTCCCCACATGGGGCAAGCTCTGGTCTTCCAACGTGCGTAGAGTGAAGCTTGTGTAAGTGTGTATGTGCCAGCGCAGTGATTCGCTGCATGACCCCACACGAAATTTATTCCGGTAGCGTAGAGAGCAGTGGTGTCTATTGCGGAGAAGAGGCGGAGAGAGGGTAACATGCCTGCTCATAATCCATTTAAGGCGCGCGATTTGTCGGAAGGGGGCGTGGCGCGGTATTGCCTTGTCTAGCCAGAAGTGAGCACCATACTCTTGTCTCTAGGGATACTGAAAGTCGCCCATCATTCTGAATTCTGCCAAGCAACCAACGCAACTTTTCGCTGCACGCCACTCTAGCCTGACTCTGGCAGCGAAACGAGTAGTGTTGGCCGGTGCGGAGAAGAGGCGTTGAGGGCAACATGCCTGCTCATAATCCATTTAAGGCGCGCGATTTATCGGAAGGGGGCGTGGCGTGGCGTGGCGTGGCATAGCCTTGCCTCGCCGCAGCGCAGCCTGGACCGTCGCCAGTCGCAGAGGGCGCCAGGGCCTCTGCTGCAGTGCGGGGTTCGACTCCCGGCGGAAAACTCCGGGGACGTCACGACGATGCGAAGAATTCGAGAAAAAAAAACCCTTCTTCTCCCAACACGAAATGTCTTTTGGAACGACATGAAGGATCGATTCCTGGAATAATTTTACCCTACGAATAATGTAATGTAAAATGAATGCCTTGCCTTCATTTTCTTCCCTTTGTTCTTTTTATCCTGCGTACAATTCTTCTGTCAATTGAGATATAATTTAATGTCTTCCTACTTTTCTTCTTTGTCCCACCCCTATCTTTTTTCTGTACTTCTTCCTTTCTCGTCTTCGTTCTCACCATCTTCTTTTTTCTTTTCTTCTTCATCTTCTTCTTCTTCTTCTTCTTCTTCTTCGCAGAATTGTGTTGTTTTGACAATATATTTCTGCTTATACCAACGGCTGCATTTGGCATATATAAAAAAGATTTTAAAAGCAAATGTTTCCTTTATTCGAACGAGTTGAATGTATTGGAATCAAAAATTGCCTTGTGACTACGGGACTGTTGCGTTACGTTTCATGATTTGGAGCGACAAATACAATATCCAAATTAAAAATTCTGAGTAACGGTCTATCATATACTGATTAAAGCTGATGGTATCGATAGAAATTACTAAATCAACAAGATATAAGCATACTACATTTTACGAGCATGCATTTCAGGAAGTAAACGTCCTTAAGTGTCAAATAATTTTTGTTTCTTCTATCAATTTCTGTTAAAGTGAAACGATTAATAATTTTACAAATATATAAAACATTACCATTAATAAACATTTTAAGTAAAATTGTTTTGTTCTACATGTTTACATTCCATTACAAAATGTTAATCTAAGAGTTGTACAATTTACTGAGTTCAAGGTTTGGGATTTATTAAGTTACTGATTAATTATCTACTTTTCTAAAAGACATGCCAACGTAAATATTTTCCCCGAACTTTTTATCAATTTTCCTATACTCAGTTCCTACCCATCAGAAGTACTCGTACATCGCCCCATTCGGGGAAAATGTCCCAGTCTTCACTGTTCTTGAAAACTGTCGCAGCATAAGCTATTTCAACACCGGAATCTCAGCCCATCATTCTTCCCGAATTCTTTCACACCATTCTAACTACTAGATACAGCCTCCTTAATCACCTTCACCGAGACAACTATAAAAATAATTAACTGTTAGTCAAATAATTATTTGCTTCTTTATGAGAAACGTGTGTTTAAGTAAAACTAATTCTTTAAGTTTGAAAGCGCGATTGTGACATTAATTTATTTTCTGGGGTACTCTCTGAAACTAATTGTGTTATGAATTCTCTCTCCCATTGTGTAAACTTTTTAGATGCTCGTTGCGTAATGGTAGGCGTAATCATGTAGTTTATTACAGTACAAATGTGTGTGCAATCACAAAGAAGTTTACATATTGACATGTAATCAAGCATTGGCCATCATTCTAAATAAATGTTTCATTAGATTGGGTATATAACTATGTCGAGGCAACCCATAGAAATCGATTGTAAACGAAATTTGCCCACCCATCAGAGGAACGTTACAAAACTGAAACCTATGATGGGACTGTTCCAGACATTAAGCTGATAAGAAGTAAGGATGGATATTGAACTGTGATAACATTTCCTTAATACACTGAAGCCTAACTTAATTTGAAGTCGGATTGTGTTCACGTTGGGACGCCTAGGAGAAAGTCCGCTAGGGGTCCGCTAGGGTGCTACATACTACAGTCAGCTTGGAAGTAACCTTTCAATGTATAACTTTAATTTACAAAAGATATCGTATGAAACTCGATGTTATGGACATTTATTCACTCGTAAGAAACACACGATACTCACTCTTATAATACTATCACTTAACATTCACGTACAACACATCGTATTACAACATAATATTTTGTAAAAAAAATGTGCTCTTCGGAACCACAGAAGACAAAACCGGCGAACAAGGGTGAAAATAAATTCTTTAAAAATCCATGTCTGCACTGCGTCGGCAGGCGCGTATAACTGACTCGAGTGAGCACGTGGCGGGGAAGGGGGGAGTGTCTGGCTGCCAACTCGCGCGTGGGTGGGCGTGGTCCTCTCAGCGGCACAAACAAGTGAGCGTGAGGGGGCAAACGAAGCGAAGCGCACAGCGGCGGGCGACAAGTGGACAGGGTCACGCGAGAGGCAGAGACGCGAGGGGGAAGGCGGGGCAGACAGGGTAGAAGGGTCACGATTGGAATTTGGAAGTTTATGCAACCTTTTAGCCCCGAAATACGAAGGGGTACCCAAAAATAATCGGAATAGCTCTGCTGTGAGCGTGCCTTGTGCAGGAGTCATGATGCTATGGTTACAGAAACAAAACTGCACAAATTATCCCGCTAGGAGCGTGCAACGTAACGCATTGCAGTTCAGTTCAGTTCCGCCTATGTACGTTGTTCTGTTCTATTCTGTTCGTCTGCAGTTATAGTTTTCGAAGCTCTGTTCTGTCAGTATTTCATTTTTTTATGCGATGGCAAGTTTAAGTGAACAACGTGCAGGTGAGAAATTTTGTTTTTTACTCGGAAAAAATGCTGCTGAAACTGTGTTAATGTTGAAGATTGCTTACAAAGATGACGCTATGGGTAAAACTCAAGTGTGCGATTGGTTCGCTCGCGTTAAAAATGGGGACATGTCAATTGATGACAAACCTCGTTTTGGACATCCTTCAACTGCCCGAATCGACGAAAATGTTGAAAAAATTCGAGAGCTTGTGCACACAGATCGTCAACAGGCAATTGAACAACTGTCAGATATTAGTGGGGTATCTTGAACCTCGGTTCAGCGAATTTTAACGGACGACTTTGGCATTGAAACGGTTGCTGCCAAGTTTGTTCTTCGGGTTCTGACTGACATTCAAAACGAAAATCGAGTTGAAATTTAGCGTGCATTGAAACAACAACTTGAAACCGATCCAGATTTTCTGTCAAAAATAATTACTGGAGAGGAGTCATGATGCTATGGTTACGATCCAGAAACAAAACAACAGCCAAACCAATGGAAGACAACCTCGTCACCACATCCAAAGAAATCTCGTCAAGTCAAATCGAACATCAAAATAACGTTGATTTGCATTTTTGATGCCAAGGGCGTAGTTCATTCAAAAGTTAGTTCTCCCAAATAAGACCGTAAACCAAAAATTTTATTTGGAAGACTTAAGAAGATTGCGCCACAGTGTTCGACAAAAAATACTCGATTTGTAGCAGACAGAAGAGTGGTTCTTCCATCATAAGAACGCACCTGCACACACAGCCATCACTGTTCGGCAATTTTTGGCTAAAAATAACATGGCGGTTGATCCGGAGTTTAGGGTGCCACCGGTTCCTTTGGTTCACTGATTTGGTTCACTAGTTCTCGTGATTCACAAGATTATAGTTGCGCGGTTCACTTCAATCACTGAAGATTAATTTTGCTGGCATTGATTCAAAGCATAAATATATACACAATTTGACTATGCCATATAAAGCTATACATTTTGCTATTACGAAACATTTTTTCTTCATGACAACACATTTTAAATTTCAATTCACATCTAAAATTACACTTCACAACACTCTCTCAAAGCACAAAATATGATTTTTGCTTGCTGGTTGAAATGAATTACAAATATATACACTATTTACTAATTAAACAGCCTCCTAATAACACAGTTGTTACAATGACGTCAAAATTATTTACTTCATAATTTTATGAATTGTAAAATTGTAAAGACTTTATTATTTGCGACGAGAGGGGAGTTTGAATGTGATTCAGTGGTGTCAGAAAGTGGGTTTGCTTGCGTCTCAACGAAGATATAAAATTTACTGAAAGGATAGAACAGATGGTTTTGAGTGGATTTGCAGTCATAGTCGAGAATGGTCATAGCGTGAAAATGCTGTGTGAAAGGACTCTTCTTATTAATTTACTGAACTTTAGTTCATTAAAAGTAAAGTGTGTATTTTTTCAGATAAATGCAGATTTGGTGGTACGTTGATGAATCATTGAAGTTTTTCGAGTTATAAGGATGTTATACGTAATTAGTAGAGACTTTACACAAATTTTACTACTATAGTATTTTTAGTACTATTAAAATTCTATAATTTCAGCGATTATGAGAGTTGATTTTTTTTGTTTTTCTAATAAAATACTGCTATATTAAATATAGTGTTTGTTTGAAAAAAATGATCGGGTTGATTTTATATTATTAAAATAGTGGGTTTGGGGGGCGATAACCCCCTAATAATAAAAAGAAAGGTTTAAGTAGACAGTGTTAGTGAAATATACGGTGAATTCTAGAGCGTATAAAAAAGTGTTAAGTAGAGAAGATGCTTTTTTTGATAATAAAATATTGGCTTTGAGTAGTAATGATAGTTTAAGTAACATGTGAGTGTTAAACAGAAATTATAATTATTGCGATAACATAGTGAACATTACAACATGCGAATAGTAAACAAGGATTCAGTTCAGTGAGTCGATTCCCCTCTACTGAACCGGATCAGTGAACCAAATGAACCGGTGGCACCCTAAACTCCGGATATACCAACATGGCTGCCCCACGCACCCTACTCGCCTGATTTGGCTCCGTGCGACCCTTTCTGGTTCCCACGTATGAAAAAAGGTATGAAAGGACAACAGTTTGACGACATTGAAGAGGACAAGAAAAAAACGAGGGAGGAGCTATCAGCCATTACTAAAGATTACTTCAAAAAATGTTTCGAACAATGGGAGCACCGCTGGGACAAATGTTTTAGTGTCAATGGAGAGTATTTTGAAGGAGATAAGGTTGTATTGTAAGAAATTTGAAAATATACAGCTTTTAAAAAATAATTTCGGTTATTTTTGTGTACCCCTTCGTCTGCACGCAAATGTGCCCCGAAAATTCATTAGTAAAAGTTAGGGTCGGATTTAGATGACCTGAAACATTGCCAAAAATGATCAATAAAATGCTCTTAAAATACTTTTAAAATGCCCTAAAAACAAAGAAAAAATACGTAAAAAATTGTTCAAAATCACATCACATGAACAACTCAAGTTATTGGGTATGTTCCTGATGTAATCGAGGCTTCGTCCTTCTGTTCAAGAGATAAAGTATCCCAAAAATGTTGAAGCATGCACAGAAATTGTTAAGATATGCATCGATTGGTCAGAGAAACACTTTTTACAATGCCATTACATCTTTTTGCCATCTACAGACAGGGAATATGCAAATTACAAACAGATTGGTATCTACTTCAGCCCATTTTATTGGAAATTAAGAGCACAGAAAGCCGGAAGAATTTCAGCGAGGTTCTGTTGTTGGGGAATGTCTTTAATAAGTTAATATAATTTTGTACGTATAAAATGAAATTCTACATCACGTGATGTTAAGGAAGCGAATTTATATTTTAACACGTTCGCGCTCAATACATTATCTGGAAGAGGAACACTATTTCCATCCAAGAGTCCACCCACTTTCTGCAAAGTGTGAAGTCCTATATTCCTTTCTAAAACTTTGTTTTCTTCTTATTTGCTTCCTCCATCTCACATCTCACCTGGAGCTGAATTTATCCCTTGCCTCATGAATCTACTAAATGGTTCATAAACCGATGACAACAGATATTACTTCGGCGGCGTTGGCCGTCAGTTGTCAATCCATTGTACTAACATATGCAACAAGAAAAGTTGTGTTTTCCATTAATAAATATTTTTTACGAGGAAATTCATATTTTGTGTTATTTTACGCCAAAGTAGAAAAATATGTAAAAACGTTCATTTATATGCCCAAAAGCTCTGAATGTTCAAAAAATGCTTTATATGCAAAATATTTCTTATTTTATTTTCAATATTTTGACATGAAACATGTCTATTTGAGATTTCAGGAGGATATGTCCATTAACAAAAACATGCATTGCAGGAAATTGCCAGCTCTAGAGATGGTGCTGGTCAGGGGATGTGCACATGAAGGAGCAGAGTGCGGTAGTGGGATTGGGGGAGCGACTGTGGGCTGTGCAGGAGGTGAGGTAGAGTAATGGGGCGAGGCAGAGAAGCGCAGCAGCGCAGTGGAGGGAGAGGGCTGGTTCAGGGGACACAGAATGAGTGACTGGGGAGCGATCGGGCCAGGAGGTTGGGGTAGGAATGAGGCAAAGTACGGTTGAGAGGATGGAGTAGCAGACAGAAAGTTGGAGGGGGAACAGCGAGCCAGGAGGCCAGCCAGGGAGCTTGTAGAGGCGGAGCTGTAGTACGCGACAGGCGGAACAGTGGGTGAGAGGGTTGTGGCAAAGAGGCATGCAGAGAGAGGGAACGGAGTTCAAGTACGGCACTTATATTTGTGCGCAGAAGCACGGAAGAGGTCCTGGCGGAGTAGGGTACAAGTGACGCGAACATGTGACGGGAACATGTGACGGGAACATGTGACGAGAACAAGTGATAGAGGCAAGTGACGGAGGCGAGTGACGGAGGCGACTGACGGAGGATAGTGACGGAGGATAGTGACGGAGGATAGTGACGGAGGATAGTGACGGAGGATAGTGACGGAGGATAGTGACGGAGGATAGTGACGGAGGATAGTGACGGAGGGTAGTGACGGAGGATAGTGACGGAGGGTAGTGACGGAGGGTAGTGACGGAGGATAGTGACGGAGGATAATGACGGAGGATAATGGCGGGGGCCAGTGACGGGGGCATGTGACAGGGCAAGTGACGGAGGTTAATGACGGGGTCATGTGTCAGAGGCAAGTGACAGAGGCCAGTGACGTGGGCGAGTGATGAGTGCAAGTGACGGAGCAAGAGACGGGGCACGAGACGGGGCCAATGACGGGACAAGAAACGGGACGAGTGACGGGACATGCGACGAGGCAAGTCCTGGCAAGAGCGCAGTTCGCGTGGAGACCGTGGGCACTAAGGCAGGACTTGGCGGGCGGGAGCGGGCTTTGGCGGGCAGCGGCGCGCGAGGGGGCGAGGGGGCGAGGGGGCGTGGGGGCGTGGGAGGCGGGGCGGGGCCGAGTGCGGCGGGGGCGGCGCCTTTGATGTGGGCGCGCGATGAACGCGATTGCGGCGTCACCACTGAACGAACGCGCGGAGGGCGCTCTCCGCATTGCCCCCACCCCCCACCCCACGACCCACTCCGCATAAAACAGCGCTCAAAAGCGAACACCCGCTGTGAACACTAGGGGTGACCTTTGGTCAGACGTCTCGATTTACGCCTCTGGGAGAGGGGTTCAAATATCTGTCGAATCATATGGAATTTGTATTAGAGCACATGCGCAGCAGGATTTCAAACATTGCTGTATCAAGTTTGAAATCCTTTCATAGTAACACATACACAAATCGTTTATACATTCAAGATATGGTCATAAGTCTTGGGTTTGGCATCGCCTAATTCTGGATACAATTTACATTTCAAAAATGTTTACATACTTGTAAATGAATCTTGAATTGTTTCGGAAACTTTGAATATCTAATTAAACAATACCATGAATACAAACCTTGAATGCAATAATTTCACCAATAACTAAGATAATATTATTCATAGAATTGGAAATGTTTAATAACTCTTTTCCTTTGTCAACTACCTTGTTTACCATTTCAAATTCTTACGATTCTACAATGCACCAACAAATTACAATAAGTATACATAAAAATAAATAAAATTGCTTCTAACAAATGAAATATGAACTTAAAATTACAATAATAATTTTGTGTTAATGACATTTATACGTGCATTTACCGGTGCAATAAAAGGAAGCTCCCAATTCCTATGACTTTTGTCCTTTTATATTCAAATTTTGTACATATAATAATGTTTGTTTTTATTTATTATAGCTGCCAATTTTACCAACGTAATGATGGATTGATATTTGCACTCCCAAACGTACTAAGAATAAAATAAAGTGAAATTTCGAAAATTGACAGTCTAAAATTAAATTTGTATACTTAAGTCAAGATATGTAATGTAAGCAAACATCAAAACATATAAAACAATACAATTGTTGTTTGTCTCTATTTCGTCCCACACTAATACCAATTACACACGAGAACGAAAGCCCGTAACACTTAACCTCTTCCCGGCCCAAGAGAGCCCGTTCGCGTAGTTGTACACTGACAATCGCAAACAGAGCGCGCTAGAGTTCCCTGCTCACGTTACAGAAGTCCACTGAATGCCGTTTACAAAAACATCGATATCCTAATTTTTCGAAAGACAGCATCGGTACAAAATGTTATATTTATATTTCGTTTAAGAAACCCAACAAGAAAACCATTAAAACAAAATACTAACTCAAGAAAATTTCTGGTTGATCATACTACCGATAAATAATTCTAGTTCATACAAGGCTATCTGATGTTTTCTGAACAGTCATTGCATGTGTATACGCTGCAATACGCTTGCCTTGCATATGCAGTGTGTCTTTTCTCGTGTGGCTCACTCGCTCTTTGACGTTCGTCGTGGGCACAGATACCTCGTGTCAACTCCAGCAGCAAAGCTTCACAGTGGAGAGTATGCACAGCGCATACTGACTTCCGAGGCTCAGAGCGTTAATGTTGATGCCACTGCATAGCCTCTGACCGCGAGTTCCTAGGGTTCGATTCCCGACAGTGGCAGGATTTTCAACCGTAGCTATAGAGAATTCAGTCGCTGTCTGGAGGAGAATTCTAGCGGCTGGCTGTTCTGATCGCAAGTTTTCCGCGGTTTCTGTAACCAGTACCAGGTGAATGCCATACTCTTAACAAACTGGCCAAGGTCCGCGCCCGATCTTTCCTTCCTCTTCCTTACCCTATCCTCCCGCGTTTACTTACACACACATGCATTACACATGTGTCAAGAATCCAGTAGAGAGCTGAGAGCGTGTCACGGGAGGGGCAGTACTTCGCTGGGGGATATACCTGGATAAGGAAAATCCGCACGCCGCGTAGGTCAACGCCGGATCTCATCACCAAGTGGGGAGAAATATTGTCTCGCCTCGACAAATACTCACACTGCACTTTCATTGGCATCCTAATACCACAAACTACGAGTATAAAAGATAAAAATATAAAACGAATATATAACAATTATTTTTACATGAAGGTCAATTTATAAATGAATACTACCAAAATGACTTCTTAATTTAAATACTTCGATAAGGGACATCGACCAAGCGTCACGCTAGCTCTTCTTAACGTACAGATCCATTCCGTAATGATATATTGCTTGTGGAACAACCTTTAGAACTGCTGTTTACTAATACAAAGTTCGGATTGGGTCATGTACTCCGTGATTTCTTATCGAGTACTATTATACCTCCCTAGAGAGCGATCACGGTTCTGCTTAAACTGTTTCCTGGCTTCGGCACTGACCGCGAGATAGCGTCACAAAATGGTCCGTCATTAGTTATTCGCAAACGGAATCTGAAAGTTAAATCGGCCAAATGCCGTTGGTCTATCGGTCTGGCATGGGCACTGGGGAGCCACAAACCTTGCAAAGAAGATTATAATGTCGATACGTGTGACTTTGTATCATTGTAATTTGTTCAATAGCATCAGAGAAGAGTGGACATTAAAACGATATCTCCTTTGCAAGTTTTGGGGATCCCCTAGAGCTCGAATGTGCTACCTCGATATCGGCACATCAATGGCCTACAGAGTCGGTATACGAATTATGAAACGTGGAGGCATGACCCACCTGCCGTGACACTATTTCTCGGAACAAGAGGTTCTGACATTATTTAACAAGCGAAGACTTCCATATCATTTTCTCGAATTCCGTTGCATTGAAGACCATGCACACGATATAAAATACCTTGCTTCATTTCTGACGAATAATCTGCATCATTTTCAATTTTAAGAAAAAGTATATGGTAAATTGGACATAATAAAAACGTAAATAACTTTTGTATGGTATTTAGACAAAATATGACAATGATGGAAATAAAACATTAATTTTATAGACAATGTACATTTTCTTGATTGGTAGTTTGAAAACAAATATATTATAAAACGTGTACAAATATACTATTAAAACGTGTGTATTTTGCTTTCATGAGAATAAAGTGAAATTGAAACTTACAGTAGTGAGTTTCGCTGCTTCACTCAGACACTCTTAACAGAAAGAAAAGTCTTTTAGAATCTTCACGAATAAGATCAACAAAACGTTTCCTTATACGTTACGAGACGTGATTATGCAGTCAAGAATTCTTGAACGTAAGATCTTAGACGGATACACAATTCACAATATAGTCAATATAATGCTTGGTGAAGGAAATATTGAATCATTTATAGTTTAGCACGTCCGACGTTAACATCTGAACATGTAATCATTAAATACCAGTAATTTACAACACGATAGGTTTTTCTTACACGATCACTTACACGGTTACACGATCTATTTTCACATCATAACCTATGGTTATCAACTGTATCGTCTACCCGCCCCAAGATTGTACACTTACCTCGTCACACATTAACCTTGTTAGGTTTCCGTGCCAGAAAAGGTGTCTTTTTCGCACTAGTACATTCTACTAACTGAAAATACAAAGAGCTGCAAGACGAACTACAAAGGATGTTACACTGGTGAATTTTCTACGGACATTTAGAAAGGTGTTGGCAGTTTCCAAGGAAGTTATAGCTCAGTGTTCCGGAAATGTCACATGTTAAAGAGTTTCTTTTCTCTGTACAATAAAGAGCCTTTAGTTACTACAAAACACACGATATTTAATACCGCGATCAACTGAAGTAGTTTGCAATGCCTAAAATAATTGTAAATAAATAAACAGATTTTAAATACCACAATGCCCTTCTTGAGTATATTTGCATTATCAAGTAATAAAACATCAATTTTTTCCTAATGTGCGACAGTTTTCAGAATGCAAAGTAAAATTTAAAGACTATAGAGAATAGTGTAAGTTTTACTTTAAGTTATAGATAATGCTTTTTACCGCACATATTCAGAGAAACCTAAGTATACTTCAATATTTTAATAATAATAATAATAATAATAATAATAATAATAATAATAATAATAATAATAATAATAATAATAATAATACGTATATTATAAAGATCTTGAAGTGTAAATTTGATGAAGAACGGCGAGTAGTCACGGGACTGGTTGATTGATTTTTTTTTTTTTTTGACTTTGACTTTGACTTTGTTTTCGGGTGCGTCAAATGCTGCGGACATTAGTCCCGTAAGTGTAGTACATACATCCCGAGAAGTCCCCGATGTGTTAGTACAGTAGATGTTAGTGTGTGTGTGTGCGTAAGGGGAGGATAGGAAACAGGAATGTGGAAGGAAAGATCGCGCACGGTCTGGATGACGTTTCACTGGGCATTTCCAGAGCAACCACTGAAATCCACCAATCAGGGCAGCCGGCCGCTAGAATTCTCCTCCAGACAGCAGCTCATTTAAGCTATCTATCTAGCTAGTATCGAAATTATGCCACCGTTTGGTCTGAAACACTAGGAACTGCCGATCATGGAGAATATAGTGGCAGCCCCGAGATATATCTGCCAGTTGTGACAGGGATGGCAAGAATGCAAATAAAATTACGTCCAATTTACGCAATGAAAATAGTTTATTAGATCCTGGTCAATAGGGTATTGTGATGAATGAATTATGGGGTAACAGTCTTACTTCAGCTAAAGAAAAAGAAAATCAGAGAAATAGAAATCGGATACTTTTCCTACAAATGTTTCCTTTATCTCCGTATCTCTCCACGTGTCTACGGTTCCCGACAGGAGCAGTGTGCAGCGGCGCGACATAACACACAACACACATCAACGAAGCGGCGCGACGGCGGCAGCGGGGTGGGGGCGGGGAGCAGTGATCTACGCAGCCGGTTGCGCAATCCGCGGCACCTGACGTCACCGTGACGTCGGAGGGCGGCCGCTCCGCCACCCCTCTTCCCCTCCCCTCCCCACTTCCCTCGACTGCTCGCACCTCGCGCGCGGCTGAACGCTGCGACCTACAGCTGCCGCCGTTGCGTCACACGGCGTCATGTCACCGCCCAGCGAACGGGTTGCCGCGCCCTGCGGCCGCTAGAGGTCAGCACCTGCCGGCGGGAGAGGAGGAAAGAGTTGTCTGAATTGAACGCGGATCTTGAAAAAGTTGTGTCTCTTGTAAACTGATGCAGCCACGTTCTAACTAAAAAATATTTTGTTATTAAAAATAACTAAAAGCTTTTTTATAAAAATATAATCTATTTGCATTACTAAATAGTCTATGAGCCCATGCATTCAGCGTCCGAGTCAGCGTCCGTTTGACTTAATATTTTTTTTCTGTTGTTTCAACAAGATCGAAAAGCTACTCGTAACGACTAGAGGGTCCGTTAATGATTTTATTTTTTTACTGACACGTTATTGCTTGTTATTGACTTTGATACAGAGATCCATATTCATTGCATAACTTTCCTGGATTGAAATGATCGTGGGTACGGGGGAAATATGAAAACAATTGAATGATACTACATGATCTCTTACGGAGGCAATGGGAATTATGAAAGGGAATTATAGGAGGGAAATACTAAATGACATATCGAGTCAAGTTAACTAGTTAATTAGTAAATCTGAATAATTAAAATTATATAAAAAATAAAATCACGTATCACGGACGTTAACTGGCCTCGGACCAAAGGCGATCCGGCATTTTGTCGGCGCTAGGGCATTAGAACCCTTATATCACCCTTGGTGCATAAATAACTGTAAGAGACGGCCGTATGTTAAGAACAATCGAAACAAATAAGTTAGAGCTAAAGATGGTGTATGAGCTGACGTATTGCAAGAAGTGATATTTCTTATTTATATGTTGTTGTTTTTCTCATATACTCATTCGAAATGCACTGCTCGTCACACGTCAGGTGTTGTTATAAACTTGGGTTTATTATAAACTTGGGTTACCGGCTATCGTCTCGGTTTACCCTATTTAATCTCATCTGTTATTTGGTATTTATCGCCACAATACTACGTATGGCGTCATATAGTACGGAGATTATTAACCCTATAAATGATACATAATTGTCACACAGGTAGATAGATACGTGGGTAAATATCACCCTCAGAGTATAGAAGACAATTACAGAATACGAGTGTTCTGAATATTTATTTTAAAATAATGCCAATTTAGTTGCGCTTTATTGTATTGATATTAAACAAAAAACATAAATTATCCATATTCTTGCAGGATAGGTTTGTATTATGCATTTTATACTATTTTTTTCTTTGAACTTTAGCATTGAACATTTTCAAACTTATTACTTTTGGATCTAATATTTCATTATTACTCGCCACATCAGAGTGAAGTGTCAAGATTGTTTCGACGATAGAAAAATAATCGATTTTGATTTCGGAGGAGTATCTTCGTACGTGCATGCATATGTGCAAGATATGACACGATTTTATTAAATCAATTAAATACATGTTCAAATTATAATAAAAATTATGGAACGCGTGAGCTTTCGATGACTCTCTCGAGTTCCATGTGCCCCCTTGAGATTCATGGGCCCCGGAGCTATGTACCGGCTGCACCTCGCCCACTAGAGCCTGGAACGAGGTAATGGTAGTCGGGATCGCGGTGTTCTGTCCGGGCGACTGATCACACAGTGTACGCCTCGCGAGTACCTAATTCGGCGACGGGGGCTGAGTGGGAGTCAAGCTACTCCAGGGATCCCTTCCAATTACCTCCCATTCTGCTGAGCCGAAATGCCTGCTCAGAGGTCGTGCAAGCTCGATTCCTCGGGGATTTTGGAACCTTTGGACGAGGAAACTGGACAGGGGGATGTGGCATCAACCGATGCCACTGCAGTACCTTTGACCGGGAGGTCCTAGGTTCGAGTCCAGACGGAGGCAAGATTTACGACAATAGCTAGACAGATATGTCGAAATCAGTCGCTGTCTTGAGGAGAATTCTAGTGCCCGGTTTCTCTGATAGGGAGTTTTCCGTGGTTTCTCCGATCAACACCAGGTGAATGCCGGAGTAGTATCCTAACAAACGGGCCACGGAGTGCGAGCGATCTTTCCTTCCTCTTCCTTGCCCTAGCCTCACCCCATACTTTCACTTACGTACACTACACTACTGCACATGCCGGGAGACCGGTCGGGAGCTCAGAGTTTGTCTCGGCTGGGGAGGTGCCCCGTTGGTGAGAGATACCTTGTTGAGGAAACTGCCGTAACCGATGGTAGATGGTCGCTGGATCTCACCATCCTATGGGGAATGATCACCACAAGCTCCCGGGAAAAACATACACTACAGTTAAGGGCCTAATGACCTTAGAAGTTGACGCACAATTTCCATAAGGTAAATACGTTAAGTATGAAAGAAGTATAAACCGACCCCAAAACTATAAGAATTACATACTTCATGGATATATTCACAATTAACAACATATGCAACGTAGTTATTTAAACATTCTGCTTCACATATGTTTGTGTTTAAATTCGAAAAATTTTAAACGTTTACCAAAAAGAATGTATTGTAATATTCTCTACTCACAGTTGATTTTAATAGTGATAAATTCTTTAATTCTTGCTTTATATGATATCTTAATGAAGTAATGCTACTAGAAAATTTTCTTACCTTAATGTATTCTTCCTTTGCAGTTTCATTTCACACCACTAATTCAATACAAGCAAATCATCCTCCGATTCGTAGAGAGTAACTGAAAGAACACGTCCATCTCGAACAACGCTTACCTAGCAACTGAACGCAAGCTGGCACAAGCACTATGAACCACAGAATTGGCGGCGCAACTTTCGACTTCGGTGGTAGTCGCGAAGGTCGAGACATCTTTGATTCAGGCCTGGATTGTAACATAGCGTTGCATTTTGCTTATATCTTATACGATTATACAAAAGTTGCATTTCAATCCTTTTTAAGTTACAATTGTATATTTCAGTGCACTCTTAATAGAATTGAAAATAATAAATCGTTACTTAATATCAATATAATTTTGAGTTTCATCAACCAATAGGAGTACTTTACATTTAAAATTCAAGTATGTTTTCAACTATCTAATCATGAGAGCGATTTTTCTCATGAATGAATTCACAAATGTACATGAAAATTTGTAGTTTAAAAAATCTATGCTAAGCTATTTTCAACACACTCTGAAAGGAGGATGTTTATATTCGTCGTATTTTACAGCGCATTCCAACATCTACGTACCACCTGCTAATTTGTAAACGTTTCACAGTATTGAAATGTAGTTTTCGCTTAACAATATTGAATTATAGAGTCAGTAACATGAAAGATATATTGTCCGTAATATTTTTAGTTTGAATGAAACTATCATCTTAGATTTTTTAACAAAAACTATATGTATTTTTCATCTGCAATGGATAGATCATAAAAAGATGAATACACCGATGTGAATACGTTGTCTACGTAATATTAAGAAATAAAATATAAGTCTGAGGTTTGATTTGAAATTGTACACAGCAGTTGGTAAGGACAATTTCCCTTTAGTGGCCCTTGCAACGGTTTGGAGATAGGTGACCTTCGCGACCCCAACACCGTTAGACCGACAAGCAAACATTTACGTGTGTAAAATGAAAAAGAGATAATTACATTCTTCTGAAATAAGAAATTCCATTTGCAAAATTAGACAATTCTCGGCGACCACTTTCGTTGATTCACTTTTTGAAAATGCCAATTCCACTTGACAACGGCCTTCAATAACTCGCGAACTAGGTTTGTGCGCTAGATTAGGTGTCCTTGAACACGGCGTTCAGACCTTAGGCTGTAGTGATGGCAAGAAAGTCTTCTTTGTCAATAACGTGCCTCTCATTTTACTCTCTCAAGATGTATGGAGATTGTTTCAGAGACTATTACAAGCAACAGGACGCAAGTGCAGTGAAAAAGGTATAAAATGAAGATATGATTTTTTTTAAATCATGATATGATTTTTTTTATTAATTATTTATTAGTCATTTTATATTTATGAGTTATTTATGCAAGACAAAGAAAAATATGAAACATTCTCTTTCATTTTTCCTTATGTGCATAATATAAAAGTATATGTTTGTAAACATTTATTGAAATAATACTTACTGAGGCTTTAGTATAAAACATTCACATGATTCAAATAATAGTATCTGCAAACGCTTTGTAGATGCTTTGGTAAGACAGATAACAAATTAAATGTGAGTTATTATTCAAATTATTTTATTCTTCTTAAAAAATTATATAAAATGTATTCCGAAGAGTATGATATGCAGAAATGATAATTTACAACAAATCATCCTCAGCAAAATGTTTAGCACATCATACACAGCAAACAATAGGTGATTGTCACATCCAATACATAGAAATTGTTAGTTCTTCAAAAAACTCCGTAGAATTTTAAAAATATTATGCGTATCGTTGTGACAATCCATCCCAAGACAAGATGATTGGAATCATGGATAGAGGAATAATTGAAAAAACATAAGAATAAAGTTTTAATGATAATGTCGCGCTATAGAAAAATGTTTTCATTTTTTATGATTATTTTGTGAAACAGATCACGAATCATAAGTTTCAACATACGAAAAGATAAAAGATCTAGAGGTTGTAGTACTTTCGTTTTAATTGTCAGTACATTTCGGCCTCGTAATTTGTTAGAATCAAAATATTCAACCAGGACAACTTCATAAATATGGTTTTTATTAGCGTAGTCACCAAGTAAGTTCCTTGATTTTGAATGAGGAAGAAATGCTTCTCCAAAAGATATTGCAAATAAATCGTCTGTCCCTTTCCTTGTCGAATTCCACAGCACGATTAAATTTTCAGCATGAATCATGTTTACCTCTTTCACTACACCGTTTTACTCATACAAAATTTAATAAAAAATATTTTGGCAAAAGTTTGGGGGCAATGAGCAGAGGCTGGTCGTAAAAGTGTTAGAGAAGGCTCACTCGATGGCAGAGCTCGCACCAATAAAGATATAAGAACACTCCCAAGTACGGCGCATTGAACACTCGTCCAAAATGTAGCATTTTTAAGGGGATACACTTCATGAACATGGTCTTCGTGAGTTGTGAAATTTTGGAAAGCGACAGTTATTGTTGTGAATGCAATGTTGCATGTCTTGTTTATTAAAAATATTTTATTCTTATTTTTAATTGGATTACAAGTGAATATTGGTTCTTCGAGGTAATACAGGGAGGAGTAGAGGCATGATACGGCAATCCATTGACTTGACTAGAAGCTCATCGAAACACACGTTAATATTAAATATCACGAGGGCTAAAGTAACTTCTTCCATTAATTCAACTGAGCTGAATGTTTCTATTGATTGAAATTCCAAAGTATCAATCATCAAAAATAACAAAACACAAACATACCCACATATAGTAGTTATAGACAAAACTGGTCCATAAGAAAGGAAGTAAAGATAATTTTCAAACTTAACAATTGAGCTCGATTTATACTGTCTTTCATATTTAATGTACACTCTTGGAAACATAAAGTTTTTGCGTCGAAAATGCCTTGGCCCGATAGGTTGATGGCTCTGGACATCCCTGCTTGCCGACGGCTCTATCTACCGTTTATTTCCGAAACTACGTGCCTGTAGATCGTACTATGAAGATTTAATTTATCTCATTGGAGAGCATTTAAATATTTTAACATCCATTGAGAGCAAAATAGTTGTAACACTGAGGAAAAAGACTTTCGAGATTCCTGCCAGTGAAAAGTCAATTGACATTAATTTTTGTAAACGTAATGTTTCTTTCAAGTTTCGTTAATATCAAAATGTGTTAGTATAAGAGGAGCGCTGTAAGGGCGAAGAACGGCTCAGTATCAAAGTGTTGTTCTAGCACTCGTGAAGTTGGGGGTTCGGTTCCCACCCTACATAGATATTTTATCCATCCATATCCATCTCCATTCCATTATCCTACAGTGCAATAAAATCCACTAAATTATAACATTTTACATTTGTCGTGACAATTTTATGCATAAAACGGTGAAAATTCGCTGTCGCGAAGAAGGCGAATATTTCAATTGTGAAGAAATTAGAAAATTGATCAATTGTATTAAAAATTGTGCATTATGTAGTGTGGAGATAACAACAATATATGTTAGTCCTGTATTGCTCGAGCATTTTTATAACGACTTAGCTATTGCAGCTGTGTTGGGGACGGCCCATATCGTTTTGGAGATTTCTAAAAGTTTTCAGCCAGCATGAGCAGGACCAATAACACCAAAACATTACATAATTATTTTTTATTTGAAAACTAAGCAAAAGTCCCCAACTCACATGGAACAATCAAAATATGTAAAAATTAAATGTTGGCCGTTAACACTTAATTCAGGGGTCTCGTTTGAAAATGGGACTTTTCCATTTCAGTCTGTTTTGAGAAAAACAAAAAAATGGCATATCATTTGTTTAAAACATTCAGATACTAAATGTTTTTTGATTAATTCCCTTGGTTAGTAAAAGTCAAAACAATAGAATAAGATAATATCAGGAATATCTAGTCATTACGAAGAGAGTTGAGCTAAAAATTTAAAAAAGTCTAATATTGAAATTTAATTTAAGTATTTTTGTATTTTTGGTGAAAACGTATTTTTGGTGAAAAAACTTTTCTTTAAGTATGTTTACAATAGTGTTAATTATTTCATTTCTATTTCAATATATCATGTGAAATTTTTTATCAAATATGAAGATCAGCAGACCGTAACTGCTGACGTTCACAACACTAATCATTTTCAGTATCAGCTTAATCAATACTTAGGCCAGTTTGATTTCTACAGAATGATACATGTTCTGGATTGGAAAGATCATACTTTGCAACGAAATGACGATTATGGAAAGATCGCGTTCTGATATTAACACATTATTATTCATAACGCGATCTTTCCATTATCTTCAGGAGCCCTCTGGAGTGAATAAAAAACGCGTTTTGTTACAAATCGTTTCATAAAACGACGCGTAATTGCAACGGACCCCTATTGAAAGGAGTATCTAATTTTTCACCTTTGGTGAAAAAGTTGCATTTTGAAACTAGACCCCTCAATTCGCCGATTCTCGCAATATTAGAACAATTTTGCATTTATTTCAGAAGAATTGACATTTGATGCATTCAGAGATAACGCTCGGGTATTGCCTGCATCCGTTCGCCATTCGTATTAGTTCCGTGAAAGGAAACAATCTGAATATGTTTTCCGCACCTAATACGGAGGCAGGTATCATAGATAACATCGTCAAGCAACATGAGATAGCTTCAGTATTCTTCTAAATGCTTTGAATTCTGTAATAATGCAAAGCCAACTTCTTAAATGAATGAACACATAATAATAATAACAATAATAATAATAATAATAATAATAATAATAATAATAATAATAATAATAATAATAATAACAACATACATTTGAGGAAATCAGAGTATATATATTGGTAAAATATAAGATTGAACAAAAATGCCTAAATTTTTTTGCGCTGGCCAGTGTTAAGAAGGCGCGCGACAGTTTTAAGACTGTTCCTGCAAGTCGCTCCTGAACTATTGAATGCAATCACACTCCACACACGAAATTTGAAAAAAAGCACTATGTGATAAGTATATATGTCCCTAATAATACCTGGGCGCTGTCACTGGCTAAACTCAGTTGACAGATTTTTCAGGCGAAAGTATTCAGAAAGCGATCCAAATACCGCCCGCGTTCGCGATGCATAGGTAAATCACGAAGAAAGTGAACTTTAATGTATTGCTCTATTATTTTTACTTTTACAAAAATATAATGATTTTTATCTCGTAGAGCACCAAAACTGACCATGAAAATGCGCTCGTAAAATAAAAAAAATCACCATCAACAGGAAGACAAGAAAAGATACATCAGGAAGGCAATCACGCACCAAAAAAGAATTCTAGCAACTCGAATTCATTTCCAATTTCTTCATTAGGATAAGTTCAATTGTTGTGGGGCAAAAGTATATTCAAAATTTAAACTAAAACAAACCTTATTTTTTTGCCAGGGGATGCACAAACTACATTATTATTTTTATTTGTTATCTGTTCAACAGTTGTGTGTTCAACAGGGGGTCTCACCAACTACGGGCCATCCCCATAACTTCTAAACGGTTCACGATATTGAGATGTAGTTTTCGCTCAACAATGTGAAATCATGAGGCAAGTAATGTGCCTTAGGAATATTCTTCAAAATATTGTTAGTTTCCGAGAAATTTAATCTTTAATTTTTTAAATGGAACCAAGTATTTATCTCACTAGCAATAGATAGATGATAAATAGACGAATGCAATGATGTAACACATGTTAATGCTTTGATAGTATTTTGAGAAGAAAATTATACTTTCCGCCATGTGATTTTAAATTATAGTATTTTATATAGTATATATAGTTATATAGTATAATATAATATAATATAATATAATATAATATAATATAATATAATATAATATAATATAATATAATATAATATAATATAATATAATATAATATAATATATATAGTTATATAGTATATAGTATTTTGAGAAGAAAATTATACTTTCCGCCATGTGATTTTAAATTAAATATATAAGATTTCAACTGTAAATATACAACCCTTTCAACTGTCTCCTTTTGGGAAGGTTGCCTTCGTGGTGCGGGCACTTTTACGGGAAGAGGGGAGAGGCCGCGAAGGTCACGTTCGCCAAAAGCGACAGTAGCGACGGCAGCTACAGAACAAATTGCACGTTTAATTTAAAATCTCAGTCCATAAAGTATAATTTTATGCACAAAACACAATCAAACTATTAGCAATGTTACATCATTGCATTCCTCTTTTTAAGATCTATCTATTGCTAGTGAGAAAAATACACGGTTCCATTTAAAAATCAAAGATGGTTAAATTTGTCAAAAACTAAAAACATTTCAAACAATATCTCTACACCATATTACTTGCCGCACGATTCCGCATAGTTGAGCGAAAATGTAAGCCGATTTCGGAAACCGTTTAGAAGTTATGAGGGTTGCCCATGGTTGGTAGGACTCCCTGTATGCAAGCAATATATATGTATTTCAGAAATTCGTGTTTTAATTCCGTTCAATTGAAGACATGCCATGTATCAACATTTGTAAATATCGAAATATGTTGGAGACATTTCAAACGTTCCGAAATTTGGCCCAATAATATTTATGTAACTAATTAAGTCAGAAAAGTGCTTGTTTGGCTCATTGGTAGAAGCGTTTCTTTCTGAACTCTATGCAGCAGGATCGAATCCATTGCGTGTCCGTTTTTTGTTGTTGTTGTTGTTATTTTCTTATCCGTGATTTTTTTGTCAAATGAACTGTATTACAGTACTCTCTCTATTGTGTAAATAAAGTATTATTTTGATTTTAAAACAAAATAACTCTGAAAAGAGCTCTTTATCTTTCTATGAAAATTTGTTTTTTAATTCTCCAAATTACATATTTGTTAAAATTTTATTCTAACATTAATTGTTTATTTATAAATATCTTATTCTACAAAATGTAAGGAATACATTAATAAGGAATCCAAAACCCCCCAGATTCTACGACCTTTCTCATCCTACGTGGGAGAGAATCCACAAGTCTCGCCGCATAGTTTTCACTGTGAGCGACCTCCTCCCAGGCTTCATGGATTATTTGCCAGAGCGCATCGGCATTGTTAGGTTCCGGATCAGGCCAGTTTTCGGCCATGGTGCGTCTTGTCTCTGCCCAAACATTTTCAATAGGGTTCAGATCTGGTGCACATGGTGGCCAGTCAACAACCTGAATATCTTGTTTCTCCGCAAAAAACGTTTGAACCAAAGCCGACTTATGAATCGGAGATTGGTCCTGTTGGAATTGAATTATCCCCTCAGGATGCAATTGCCTTACTGATGGAATCATGATATCTCTCAGTATGTGGGTGGTCTGAGGGGCATTTAAGTGGTCTTGGATTCTATGGATCATTCCAATTCCACGAGATGACATCCAGCCCCAAACTGCTACTGAGAAACGACCTGATCTGGGGACTTGTTTTACGTACCGTGAATCATAGCGGCTTCCTTGGGGTCTGAAAACGCGAACGGGTCCATCATTTGCGGAGGAGAATATACTATCATCAGAGAAAATGACATCAGCCCAGTCTCGATGTAAATTTTCCTCCGCAAATGCCAGCCGATAGAGCTGGTGTTCTTCTGTCAGCTTCGGTTTTCGAGCTGCACTTCTGGATCGCAGACCAGCCTCCGAAAGTCTGTTGCGTATTGTTCTGGAACACCCAGGAAATCTGGTGTTTTTTTGCAGTTGTGAAGAAGTTTGAAAAGGGTTTTCCACCGCCGCATGTATCAAAACTTCATCTTGGGCAGCATCTGAAATACGCCAAAGCCCCGTTCCTGGTTTCCTCCCGGATTCTCCCGTCTCTCGATAACGTTTAAGCCAGTATTGCGCTGTTCTTGCCCCAACGCCATACCGACTCGCCGCCTCTGAAACAGAGAGGTGTCCCTCTTCTACTAATGCGATAATTCGCTCTCGTGTGGCTTGGCTATGGTGAGCCATGTCGAATAAAGAATGCGGAGTAGTTCAATTTGCTTAGCCGCGATTTTTCTTTTCTTACCAAGTGGCAACGCTGCAGAGCCCCTTATCTCCTTTTGACCTGCAGTCGAAAACACGGAAGTGCTGCGGAGGTCAGATTCAAGTCGGTAGTACCGTGAGGCTTACGAGAGAAAATCCATAATCTTTCTCAACAAAAGAAATGAGTTTATTCCACTGTCTTATGAACGAGAATATTGTAGCAAGCAAAATGACATCGCTAATATGGCTAATTGGCAGTCTGATGTTCAACTAGAAGCAGTCATATTTTGCGTTAATTTTTGTTGGAAATTGTTTTTGAAATGAAAAAAATCGCTATTTTCTGCCATTATTTGTTATTTACAATCTGTATTATATTTTTTGTGCATAAAAAACGTTCAATACACATAATGGATTTCTACTTACATCTGAAACAAGATGTTTGTATGATATTGTAATGAACTTCAATAGCATGACAAAGTCTAGGAATATTTTCCCTTCAAAATTCGTTTTCGGCAAATTGTATTTTGAATTTTCTTTACTTCACAGCTACTAAATCTCAATACCCACATAACTAGGGCCTCCCACATGAAGGCAAGGGATCTCAGAAATATTCATCATCAGAATCAATGAGCCACATTTATCATCAAAACCATTTTATTTACTTCAGTGTAGACATTGGATTTCAAAGCCTTGTCACACTAAGAATTATTGTAATTACAGAACATCAACAGTTCCATCATCTTTATTCACATTATATATCAATAGCATAAGGGAGTCTATGCACAGATTTTTTTAAATTTATTTATATATAGTAGTATAGTAGAAATAATAGTTATATCAAAGCAAACAAGAGATGTCCAAACGGGATTTAATGAATTATTTACAGATACAAACACAAGTCACATTTTCTTGTCAGTATATCACTATAATTTTGTGATATTGTTAAACGAATTGTCTTTCCCAGCTTTTAGGAGTTCCATTTCATGGTTTTATTCGAGTAAAAATGAAAATAATACGCAATATTTTAACGTTCTTTTTATTCGCATTTTAAGATTATTATCTATAAGATTATAGAAGCTTATTTTATTTTGGTCTCCTACGAGTATTATCGCTTTTTGAGAATTGCTTGTTGCATTCCTTATTTGCAATCGAGAATTTTGCTTAAATTATGCATAACATTGACACGACATATATACCATGTTGGAATTTAGTGGATTTTAAGGCATTGTTGAATGAATAAAATATCTACGTAGACTGGGAACCGAACCCGCTACTTCACGAGTTCTAGAACACCACTTCGACACTGAGCCATTCTTCCGCCCTTCTAATACGCCTCTTATAACAACACATTTTATATTAAAGAAACTTTAAAGCAAAATCACGTTTACCAAAGTTAATGTCAGGTCTGTTTTACTGGCAGGAATCATGAAAGTCTTTTTCCTCTGTACTGTTACTATTTAGCTCTCAAGGGTCATTAAAGTATTTTATACGCTCTCCAATAAAATAAATTTAATTATAGTTCTATATACAGAACGTAGTTTCTAAAATAAACGTTAGATAGCGCTGTCGGCAAGCAGGGATGTCCAGCGCCATCAACTTCTCGGGCCAAGGCATTTTCGACGCGAAATATTATGATTCCAAGAGTGTACATGTTCCACATTTTTGATGTGATAAGTGTGTACATTTACACTATAAGTAGGGTTTCCAGATATAAAAATAGATAAGAGCGATGAAGGAAGACACTGCAAATAGAATACTTATGAAATATAATTATTTGTATTAACACTACAATCACGGTCTTTGGATAGGCTTTGGATAGCTTACAAATGTTTTTATATTATGTTATTTTTTACCTAATATCAAAACATTTGTATGTTAAAGTTTGCATGCACTTATTTAATAGGTAGGGAACCAATATAGGTAAGCTTTGTTACGTGATAGAATACAAACCGTAATAAAATCACTAACTATAGTTTTACTGTTAAATAGATCACTGTCAACTATATTTTTAAAATAATTCACAAAATGAACAGGTGAAACAAATAATGAACATCTAGAAACGCTAACCGTAAGCTTAGTGAAGAATATTAAGGAATACTTACCTTATCCAGTAGTCTAACTGCATATATTTGCTCCATTGAAGGTCTGCTTCATTGAAAAATTTTCATTCATCTCCGCATTATCGTACATCAGCACGCAATTGCACGAATGCAGTTACTGCTTAAATTAGTTACCCTTTCTGTATCGTTAAGGCAATCCAACCTTACATATACTCGTCCAAAGTTCTTTTAACTAATATAATGAATTCGAAAAAACGCGAACTCATGATTGATAATATACGAAGACGTAGACGACGACCTATGTATTTTATTCAAATATATTGCTGATTAATATCGAGTAATCTGTGATTTTTTGTGTACGGATCTCGTAAGTACCTTTGTACCAATCTATACTGTTACCTTGTAGCCACGTGTTGCATCGTTACTCTTCGGTTGTAGTACGTTTTTCTGCACAAAAGGCAATATTTTTCTTTCGGAAGTAATTCAATTTTATTGTAATAAAGGTAGTAAAATGTAAATTCAATAATATAATTTATTCTTGCAAGAGTAGTTCTTTAAAATGAAACAGTATTTATTACCGCACAAATTTTGAACCACGCAAGCATGCGGAATAAAAGCACGCTACGACCTTGCTCAGACAAACACACACAGCTCAATAGAATATGAATTTTCAAGGTTTTCAAACAAAGGTAAATGACATATTGACATTTAACTAAATCAGAATTTTGTTCATTTTATTACCGTGAACCGAAGTAGTGTCAATCAAATCTAAAGTTAATTGAAAGTGCAATAATAAACGCTCGTCGCTAATAACTTTATATGGAGCATTGTCGATTTGTACTTTTCTTGACACTGTCGCCATAAGGAGTTCTTTCTGTAGATCCTGCTGAATACTTCATACGTTTCATATTCTTTAGAGGACTTTAGTTTAACACTCCTTTGAAGGTGTTCAGTTTAGAATTTGTAGTATAGCATACTTTGATGTCACCACTACATTCCAATAATTTTAAATAACTATTTTAAATATCAATGCGTGATAGACCATAATAATGTTGATTTAAAAACAAAAACCATTTTCTTAACTGTACGCCAATAACCAAACGTCTCAGTTAACTTTTTAATGTAATGTTTTAATTGCACTTTATATTATATTATTTTCTTAAAACTGTGAGGGAGGAAACAATATTCCAGCGTACAATTTGTTAACATCTTTCAGTCGAAAACAAGTTTTCTAAATTAAACCACCTTTATAAATTATAATTTTCCACAAATTAAAATAACAAGGAAAATTAATCTTGCTGAACACCTAATATTTCAAATGTAATATTAGGATATTATTTCAAGGAACAGGAAAGAATGAATTGAAAGGATGTGAAACAAAACTTAACATTTCATAAATTTAATTATCTAATTTCCATTTTACAGGTGAATAAATTCGGAAAAGTCTCACCGATCCATCTTAACGAAAACGTTTTTTCGACTTCAAATAAAGCAATCAGAATCAGTCATCTTGTACTACTGATGTAATATATTTTTACACATTACAACACATAATCGCACGATACATCTCCTAACACACTGCTTTTGAACGGACATGACTTTTTTTCATTATCTAGTATTTTCACTTTTTCACTGTATTTCACTGACGCTTGGCTGGTACAATATCCTTCACCACGTATTCTGTAGACAGAATGTATCCAAGGGCATGTGCTGTTGCTGCTGCTGCTGCTGCAGCACAATAAACCAAAACTACTCTTGCTCCTCAGTCCTCCCATATATTGATGAGGTGAAGCAGAACTCGGGAAGACATGCAAACAAAAGTATCAGTAATTAATATGAATTGTTAGAAAATTAAGACAAAGTGTGCAATTATGATTACTATCTTTTTTCGGAATACATTGGCATAAATCGAATTTATTACGTACCATTTAAATAAGCAAATTATACAATTCGAATCTTAATGTTTAATCCTCGTACCATATCTGGGATCTTTGTGACCCCCATCATTATTTTGTTAATATTTTCCTCAATACTTGCAGGATCATTTCAGTCTTCTAGATATGTCTTCGTGCACTTATTAAGCAGCTACCAAACTATTTTCACATATGTTCAAAATTTTATTATGGAGTTAATTTTTTCGTTATACGAGACTGGTGTAGCTTGGTTAGGTATAGCTTATTATTTACCCATTCACATTTGTAACATCTTGTCATGAATTTCGACCACTGTCTGATAAGAGTCAATATTTGATTTATCTCGAAATGACTTTCACAAAGTATTATAAGTATTGCTGAAGCATCATGTATCAACAACCGTACGGTAATATCGATGTACAATTATATATATATGGTGGGGTTTAATATTTATATGAAATATTTAAGACGAATAAATTGTATTTATTATGTTGTTGAAAATCACTTTAAAATGTATACTTAAATAAAAAATTGCACTCTGTATATTTTCATACTCATTTGAGTTTTCCACTTCCAATCGTCAGTAAAGGTTGGGGGTCCAAAAAGACCCCAGGGGACTAGATTGTAATTGCAGATATGGTATCACTAAAAGCAGTTTATATATCACTAATATTGTTTCGAGGAGTTGTAAAGCAAGAACGCGACGTGCGTAACCTCTTAATAATAATAAAATAATAATATAATAATAATAATAAAATAATAATAATAAAATAATAATATAATAAAATAATAATAAAATAATATAATAATAATAATAATAATAATAAAATAATAAAATAATATAATAATATAATAATATAATAATAAAATATATTATTATATAATATATAATCTATCGCAGTTGCAATCTAGTCACCTGGGGTCTTTTTGGACTCCAACATTTACTGACGATTCGAAGTGGAAAACTCAAATGAGTATATTAATAATAATAATAAAATTATTATTTATTATTATTATTATTATTATTATTATTATTATTATTATTATTATTATTATTACACCATATCGATTGTGTGCGGCAACAGTAGCACACCTGAAAAAATGAGGTGTTGAGATAAATGAATTTGAAGTTTCACCTTGTATTGAAAAGCATTCTTTCATACATCATCTTCTGCAATTTATTAGTATAATACTGTACACTATTAGATACGCTGCTGGATGGTAGACAAATCTGCCATTCTCGAGAGTGCATTAACTGAAAATATAATGCTGAGTTGTTCGACTATTGCAGCCCAGGAGCGATATAGCTTGGCAGGGCAAAAGAGGGCTATGCTCCTTTTTAGTGGCCTATACGGACCTTCTGTCAGCGCCGGACCCCCACAAATTACGATATTATTAAAGCAAAATTTTATATATGAACAGTTATAATATAATCTTTAGGCAATAAATAACACTTTTCTGGCCATCGTGTTAAAATATTTTCAATTATCTAGCCGAATGTCGTTAAGTTTCTATTTATAGGTTTTTTGACTATAAATTTTTCGAAAATCATTTTTAAACACCTTAAAAACGAAGGCCTATTAGCCAGGAAACAATTTATTACACCATTTTATTAAAATATTCTATTAATTTGAATCTTCTGTACTGCTGCAGTACGCTTTGAGGGTGCCACAATATGTTGGCCGAAATGACGGCCACCAAGATAGACATGCGGCTTGTCCCAGATAGACTACATCACATAATGCAAATAGGCTTTTAAAATGTCTTAAAATATCTGAACAAAAAGCCTATAAAATATTTTGGTTAAAGTAGGGTACACGGTACACCTTCAGAGAAACGTGGCTACATGAAGTAGGGGTCTCCTTAAGCCCTCCCTCCAATTACTCTACGCGCTCTCATAGAAATGAATAAAACTTACGGATAGGCGATTTTCATGGCTCTCCCTTGATACGCTTTGTTCCCGCCGCATTGCAATACAAATTTACTTTCAACGGCAAGTTTCCTCGCTTCACGCGCGCGAATTAGTCACGGCGAGGCTCGGGCCTTCGGCCCTCGCGTTCACTATTAACATCCTTGAGTCTATCCACCGCATAATTACCAATTCACTTTTGTAACAAATCCCTTTTCAAGAAAGCCTCCAGAATTCAAACTGCGCAGTTGCAACCGGAGCGATGCGAAGTGCCAGTTTGAAAGACTTTCGTACGTTGTACCGTATACTAGACTTCAACCAATATTTTCAGTTTGTGAGACACTACAAAGCCATCTTCATTTTGAATATATTGCCATCCTTTCCACAGGGACATTGATGGCCATGTCCTTTCTTTGAAGAACTGTATTAGAATTTACTATATTGCTCTGTCCCGATCCTTGTAAACATCGACAGATGCTAAAATAAGATTGTAACGAGTCCCAGAACAAGGCTGGCTGTAGAATAGAACTTTCACGAAGCTCTTGCACATGGAGACAGTTTCTTACCGATTTTTTTAAACGTCCAATCAATGTCTAAAGACGAAACTTACCAATTGTTAATAAAGATAAATAATTAATAATAGTAATAATAATAATAATAATAATAATAGTGATGCAACTAAACTGATTCTTACCGAAGCAAGGTAAATGGTATTCGAACACCCCAACCACCCATTTGAATGTAACCAATTCAATTCCTATTTACAATATATTTTCATAACAAAACATTTTAAGTAGTATCACGTGGCTGACAAAGCCCAAGTTGAGGTAAAAAACAAACCAATAATACAACTGTGCCTTTCAGGTGCTGTAACGTACAGAAACAAAATTATTCCTAATCATAACAGACATTTGTATTATGAAGAATTATATTGGGACATTTATAGTTATTATAACAAAGGTTTCAGAAAAACTAACCATTTCATTTTTAAAATAAAATGAACCATTTTGTTTAAAATAATAGAACTTTCGAAATTATTCTTTTTAACAGTAAGTTTAAAAAAAGACCTTGAGACTCACCTCAAGTAAATAGTAAACGTAATGTCGAACATATTACTTACTATATATATTTCACTTCATTCCAGCGGTCTTGTTTGTTTGTAAAATGATGAAATCCAAATTCACTACTTGGTTGCACCGACCGCAGTCTTATCTTTGAGAAATAGTACCTTCACATCTTCAATGGTATGTTCACTACGTTATTACACCATCAGGGAAAATCTATCTTTGAGAAATAATACTGACTGATAACAGATTTTTTTCCACGACAATGAAGCACATCAAACCTTTGTATCCGAAGCGGAGTGCATATATTTTAATCGACATCATTTCAACATGGAACAGCGTTCTCTCAAGAATAGAATGATCTCAAGTGTCGAACAGCACCATAAAATCAGTCTATTCCCGGGAAAACACCACCCCGAGAGCAATCGATTTAATATACGCTGAAGACTTTTCACATAACACTCACAAGGAAACGGTGTGCGAAATACAATGCAGAAACTGGATCCGAAGAGATCTGCAACAGACTGACCTGCACATGTTGCAGCTTTGTTGAATAAGAGTTCAAGATACCGAATACCGACGCACATGAGTACTGTGCGCACTGAACAAATGTCTGCCAGAGCGAAGCAGCGAGTCTCAATTGTCATTTGTGAAATCCACTTCTCGACTGCAGCGCCATCGTTTTGTTAAGGCAGTACTAACGAAAAAATGGCGCCCAATTTCAATTTTTTCAAGTCGTTTTGTTTCCATGTCACGACGTACCAGAGAATGATTTATATCAAGAATAATTAACATCGTGAACGTCAATTATAATATTAAATATTGTAAAAGTTAAATTTTATTTTGTTTGTCATATTTTAAAATAAACCTTAAAATGTTTGTAAATAGGGCTTTCAGCACTACATAATAGTAAGTTAGTAAATAAAATGTATAATTTGTATGTTTATATTGGCCCTTTACATAATTAGCGTGAAATATACTCGTACCATTTCAATTTTTTTGTCAATGATCCAAGATTCTTCTCTGCGTTGAAACATTCTTATAGCGGTTGTAGCCGAGTATGTGGGGATAACAGTGGTAGTGGTGACCCTATCATGTTTGGTACGACTTGATGGGTGCATCTCTACCACTGAAATCTCACATGGACATGATGAAAACAGCAATATCTGTGTAACATGAATATAGTTTCACAATTATTATTATTATTATTATTATTATTATTATTATTATTATTATTATTATTACAGGACAATTAAAACTTCCGTAGTGTAGGTCAATTTTCAAAATGTAAGAAACGACCATGGTTTTTTGTCCACATTTTGGCTTTTCGTTGGGTCTTACTCAGGCCTCCAATAATATACGTGTATGAGCGTTAATAGTATAAATTATTATACTCCCCTATTGAACCATGGTGTCTCTTCAACTTATTACTGTACCAGGAATCAAATGTCAAGACTAATAACGAAGAGTTTCATCTGAAAGCCACATCTGAAGATTTTTAATTGTCTTTTTATTAACTATTTTGATGCAATTGGAAATTTTTTAGAGAATAAAATTACAAAATAAATTGCGTAGATAATACTACAAGGGGATTTAAGTGTACCGGCAAATTCACGTGCGGTGTAGCAGGGGTATTTACCAAGACTACCTCACGAGCAGTGAGGCCTAAACGTAATCAAATCCTACTACTCGACAATACAATTGTTCTGTTAACCCATAAGTTTATTGGAGTTTGTGAAGAAACGAAGCACATCAACTATTGAATATACAGATATTACACCAGAACCAATTGACCGGTTCTCACGCTCATTTACTAGAAAGTGGTAAGACAAGAGAGATACGAGACAACAATTTATGGGAAGAACACTAATGTGATTGACCTTAGGGAGACCAATTCTTCAACTGGGTTCTAGGGTTGGAAACCCGGCGGTTGCAGAATTTTTGACACTAGTTACATAGATCGGTCGAATTCGGCACCTGTATGACGGAGAATTCTAGCGACCTGCTGATCTGATTGGTATTTCCTCCGACCAACTGCAGGCGAATGCTGGAGCAGTTCACTAACAAACGGACCGCGTGCCAACTTTCCTTCCTCTTCCTTGTCGTATCTTCCGCCCTTACTAACACACACACACGCACAAGCACTAGGCACACGCTGATAGACCGGTTAGGAGCGAGTTTGTTACGGCTCGGACAGTCCCGATGGTCGGAAACACTGGTTGGGGAAACCCCCCATATACTGACGGGTAGGTCGGCGCCGGATCTCGCCATTCACCGGGGGAAGATCACCGCCATCTCATGCAATAAAACACGCACTACGCTTACGGTGCTGTTCGCCTTAGCCGTTGACGCGCAGGAGTCACTAATCAATCTATACTTGAACGCCATTGCTAATAATCACATCAGTGTAAGAGGCACTTCTCATTCTTTCTTTTCAATTTCAGATCAACATTGTCTACTGTAATTGTGACTTGTGAAAAATGGTTCTTACTTACCATGGACTTATGAACTCCATTTTCCTTTTTAAATTCGTTAACCCTACTTCGTTAATACTCTATACAAAATTCTTTCACGAAGATGATCTGCGCCTACATGTCAGTACAGCAAGCATTCAGCGTCTTTCATCTACAGCTAAATGATTGCTGCATTGATTCTGTAAGCGCAGATATTTCTCTCAAACTGCAAGTTTTCCTACGAAAGCTTTTCCAAGAAAATTCTGTACAATTAATGATTCAACTGTATAACAGGGAAGATTTGTTTGTGCGATTTACGAAAATATCCTTCAAAGTTGCGATTGATTCTTCTCCTCACAGTGTGTTCAAGCTGATGATACAAGACTGTGACAGGACTCAAGAAACTACTGTGAAACATTAATAAAGAGAACCACTACTACATCAAAAGAAAATGTATTTATGCTTTGTAAAACAAAATTCTTAATCGCATTGAAATGAAATCGGTTTACAGTCTAGTGCAAACAAATATACATATTACGTAAATTTGCATACTCTTATATAAATTGATGGTCATAAACGCTCTGAAGTAATCTCTTTAGTGCTAAAGTGTATTTATCACATTAATATTTTTCAAAAATTATTATTTATTTACGGCAGCTCACTGCTGAATTATTTAAAAATTATGAAGAGATCTATTTTAATATCACAATTCATTCCACCGTCTCCAGTTTTTATGGAGGTTTAAACAAATTGTGGCTCAGAGGTTGCAATTCTTATCTATTAGATATCATTTACGTGCATTTCGTTTAAAGAATTCATTCCAAATTGTGGTCGTGTTTGCTAAGGACTATCGCGATGCTTATATATTTACGAAAACAGGCGGATTTGTGTTTTTTATAACATAAACTATTTGAATAGATAACTGTTACTCTTTTGGACCATACTCTATACAGACGAGCGGAGATTATTTCATGATAGTTGATTCACTTTACGTGTCCAACAGTGGTTTTAGTAGGCTTCTTTGGACCCGCAGCCACCACTGTCGCGATGGAGGTTCCACCAGCCAAGATGTATTCTTCAGACTCAGCAGATCATTATGCACTGCTGAGTCTTCAGAATACATCCATGCCGATAGCTTCTTGTTGAGCATTTATAAGTTCCCCTCTTCAATCCATCAAAGATTGCCAACGTGATCTTGACTTCGCAGTGTAATCAAATACTGAATCGTGACAAGGTCAATAAAATATTATATTTTGTTACAGTGCCATCGTGTCAGCCATTTATTTGACTTGCAATTTTGTTACATTATATACTGAGAATTGCTAGATGCGTTTACACATTAACATACTAAAGTTTAGTTTCGCTTGTTTTCTTTCTTTTTTTAAAACTCTACTACTTAATATTGTGTATCTTACAACCCTGAGGCAGGCCAAATAAATGGCCGAAACTTTGGCACTTGAACAAAAAAGGATATTTTAATAACCTACTCTCACGACCCACTATTCCTCCAAAGATGGTTTTGAAAAGTATTTTTATTAGCGCCGATTTTTGTTGTCCCCTGATCTGGGTATTTCATACGATTTCCGCAAATTGGTCTTTTCTGTAAAAAAAACAAACAAAATTCATATTGTGGGGTTTTTTAAACTCTATTTTGTGTAAACCTTAATGACATATTTCTCATTAATTTTTAGGTTTAACTCACAAAATTGAAGTTTAGTTTATTCTAAAACTTTCTTGCCTTTCAAGACACAAGTATCGATGTAGAGAAAATTTTATAATTTTAGTAATTTTTTATAAATATTATAATCTGATAAGTCTTCTTTATTTTTAATCGAGTCCAAGTATACTAGTTCCAATATCACCATATTTATAATGTACTTTTTACATTATAACTGCAATATTTATTATTTTAATAATCAAAATTTCCATTTGTCATTTTAAACAAGGCTGCAAAAAATGGAAAAGCAAGAAAAATTAAGTTTCTTACATTTTTAAACATACAACTTAAGGACTTCATGTTACTGCTTTGAGATACTTCTAGAGGTATTTCATAAAACACAAATATTATTATTCAGTGATAATTCTGATTGAAATATAATTAATTTTGTAAATAATACACACCAAACTTGCCGTTGTCGCTCTGATTTGATGATGTTGACTCCCGAAGAGTTGCAGATTGCAAGTAATCAGCCTCGATTACAATGCAGCGAACTCTCATGGCACTATGCAGATCATAACAAGTACCATGGGAGCTCACTACATCGTAAGGGTGCTATTTCATTATTTGCCGTCTTTTGTCTACTTCGTCTTTTTGTATTGAATAAATGTTCCTATAAAATTAGAAATAATGCCCCTAGGAACGTACGTTAATTAACAGGAAATTCATGACAGAGTATAAAAGTTCAGTCAGTAGCTAACTAAAACGGTTTATGTCAGATAAAATATTCAAAATGTCCTCCATTACAATCACAAAACCCTCTCTTTATCAAATATATTTTTCAATACAGTTCTTAAAATGTTGAATATCTCTGACTTCCTCATAACAATATTTCATTATTCAATTCACGTTCAAAAACCACACAGGCGTGCTTGATGGTCCTGGCAACTGTATCTAATCTTTGAAAGTGTGAAACAAATAAGCCTTGTTCTATGGAGGTTTTCTCTTCATGTCGTACTTAATACAGCAATGAACAATACATTTCTCTAATCTTCACAACAAACAAAAAAAATCGGTTTCTCTCTCTTTTTCCTCCTGCTATACTATAAAGAAACATCTGCCGCCAAATTTCTTCACAAATTACAGTGCCCTTTCAGCGGTTAACTGATTTACATATAAAATGTTTGTGCAAACGTGTAAAATTGTCGCGCATACTAGTCAAATATCAAGTGCACACGTGTCTCAATAAATTTTGCATATTTCTGGTAGAGGTAGGGAAGTCCAAGATGGTCACTTTTTGCCGAAGAACATTTGCTGGGAAGTTTCACATGAAACTACAGGGATGACATTTCGCCACTGATTTGCAGGCAACTCATTGCGCTCTGGTGTTCAGGAGGCATACGAAATCTCTTTGACTGCGATAATATATGCAGCAAAGACGTCGATGTCAAAAATTTGTTCATCGAACGTTTACTGACCATCACCTTGACTACCACAAATCTGATTATATGATTGAAATTAAAGTATTAATGAATCAAAGACTTTACACTCTTTTTGACATGGCTTTCGCCTGAATACTTAAAATATAATACTGAATATCACTCTCACTCAAAACATGTTATATATAATTCAACTGAAAATTAACAATTAAATAAATATTTTTTTACTAAGCAGAAATCTGATTGGGAATTGTTAATAAATGTTTTTTTCTCTAATTTTCAGGTAAGTACCATTGAGACCCATGTGCATTGAGACCCATGCGGTGAGTACCGGACCCATGTATTTTTTCACCTGTAACAGGGATTGCCAAAACTAGCAATTCAGATGTACAGCAGAAGGAAATGAATACACATTAACAGTCGTATGCCAATTCAGTGCCTCTGACCGGGAGGTTCTACGGTTCGGGTCTCAAATTCAGCCGCTGTCTGGAGGAGAATTCTAGCGACCGGGTGCTCTGACCGGAGTACCGCTGGTGGGAGATACCAAGATTGGGAATATCCCTGCAAGTCGAGTAGTTCGGCAGAAAGGACCGCTAGAACACAAAATGATCTATACCGTATCTCAAAATTGCAGACACTAACGTGCTGAAAAATATTGTAATATGTGTATAAATGCGTACATGTAACACTAGTTCTTAAATGTATTAAATTTTCCTTCAATTACACTGTAATTTATTATGGGATCCTTCGGTGAACCCCGATTGGTGTTCTCGAGACAGCGAAACGCCATTGGTAGGCGAGAGTTAAAAGCTGTGGCAAGGTTATGTTTAACAATATTAGTATAATCATCGGGAAATAATTAATTGAAAATACACCATAATCACAAGACTTTTAAGGGAAAAGGAACATAACACAATTAGTAGTTATCTCTAGATACCCACCATAGAACAGAAAATATAGATATTTTTCTTTTGTACCAATCGAAAGATCAAATGAATTCCACATTTATTTCTGCTGTATAATATTTGTCCCTGAAAAAAATAAAAATTTTATCCTACAGTAGGTAATACACTTAAAATATACTATTCCGTACATTTACTTACCTGAAAGGACAAAAGGTTAATTCATACTATTAGTTTACAAAAATAGTATTTTCTTGTTTGGTATTTTTGAAATTTTTAAAAAGGTTCACATGTAATTAGCTCTGTTAAAAGGATAGCGTTTATCATATGAGATCCATAGTGAACAGGGATATATTTGGGGTTACTCTTTTAACTAAAAGAATTGTGTTATTCAAAGTAGCCACGCAATATTTTAAAATATGTTATGCGGGTGACTTCCACGAAACGCAGCGGGCAGTGGTCGAAATGTGTCCGACTGTTTTACAAAATCTGCAGGTGAGAAAAAGTTGCCAATTCGCTGCCGCGCAGGTCTGAACGTGCTCATAAGGCCACACGTGACGCGAAATTTCCGCTGCGGCCATTCCGCCTTTGTTGCATGTCTTGCGCGCCGGGCTGTGGGAGTGTATATCCCCACCCCCGCCGAGAAATTGTGTAAGCTCCCGACTGGTCTCCCAACATGTGTGGTAGTGTAGTGCGTGTGTATGGCTGTGTAAGAAAGGGGGGAAGAAAGGGTAAAGAAGAGGAAGGAAAGATTGCTCCACCATTCGCCTGTTTGATCTGAGAAACAAAGAAAAACTACCGATCATAGCAGCCGAATCCACCAAGCAGCCGAATTCAACCTAGGTGTCTAACGTGTATCAAAAATCTTCCTCCGTCGGGACTCAAACCCTAGGACCTCCCCGTCAGTGCAGCTACACAGTCAGCGTCAACGCTGCCTCTCACCCCAACTCAATTGCTTCACAATACGAAACACGTTTTCATGACTGCAGAGCGTTAACTGCAACAAAAATACAGAGCAACATACATTTAAGGATAATATCGTACTTGACGAAACATTATAAATATCTATGAATCATAGTTCAGTGATTTGCGGGAGAAAGCAAATTGATTTAAATTTCTTCTAAAGATAAATTTGAAAACGTTTACACCCTATATTTGTACAGATCTTGATCATGAAGTAACAGGTGAAAATATACATACGGGGTCTTTACAATTACAATTTCTTGGATATTTTACTTTCCATGTAGAAAGCACACTGATCATCCAAGCTGCAGATGAACAAAACTCTGCCACCAGACTGACCTTGTAGACTCGAAGCTCTATAAAACATATGGCTACGAGTCTGCAGGATCAATCCAAGTAACAAAGCCAAATTACCGTTACTAGAAGTTTCCTGTGCGAATATTTCGCACCGAGTTCAATATAGTTTTAATCTCACGTAAACCTTAATGACACATTTCCTTTCATTCTCCATGAACTGTTTATTCTCTTCAAAAGTGAAAATGTGATGGCAGTTTACATTTTAACAGAGGTAGTAGATTTACTGGCTCCACAATTCTGTTGTTGTAGCACGTGTGCTAACTTGTCTTTTGTGCAATATATTTCGTTCTCGTTACACAGATTTAGTATTGGCAAATAACTGTTTTATAACGAAGAACAATTGGTTAAAATGGTGGAAAGAGTGAATTATGTTTTTTTCTCAAACCGCACCTTATTCAGATAAATCATCCAACATTTATTTACATCCCACATCTCAATTTTACTGTACTTATAATACAGCTAACCAACTAAAAGTACTTTCACCATTGCTTCATTTTGAAGAGATATAATCTCCCATTTGCAAACACGTTGTGCTACAGCTTTCTGATTAATATGAGATGCGACAAGTACTGTAAGTAATACATTTTGAAATTTAATGCTCATTGTTTATCACACATAGATGGATAAAATTACATAACTAATAACATTAAGTGACCAAAGGCTACTTATTTTTCTACCTTTAGAGAAGAAAATAAAAATCGTATTTGACAATGAGGTAATTTCGAAGAATAATTAAGATATGAATGATGAAAAGTTGTTGCGCCTTCTTGAAGTACATATAAATGAGAGACGAACAGCCATGATCCTGAAAATCTTTTTCTGTACCACGAATTTCGTTTTTATAAGCATATTTTACATAGAAAACTGGAAACTTTTTGAAACTAAGTTTGGTACACACGAAACAATAAATCGAGTTTAGTAACCAATTGACAGTTAATTTTATTATGTATGTGTATGACGAGATCACAGAACACTATTTAGCTACGAATGTTTCACTACTACAAAATTCTCTAGATTCTTTATTGGGAAGCTAAACAAAGCGAAAAAATACGGAATGTCAAATGTAGTTTTCATTAACAGCAATTAACATAATGCATAATGAAAATAGTCCATGGGTTCACATTTCGCTAATGAAAGACTTTTTTTCAATTTTTAATTACAATTGTCGCACAAGTGGCATTTTCGCTCACTTTTACGACAGACGATCAAAATTGAACCAAATAATTATCTCATCATTCCCATTTCACAGTTCATATTCATCCCCTGACCGTAGAAATTGGACCAACAGACCCAGGTTTACTAAAGCTTCAAATCTGATTATCACGTGGTAAGCGAGTTTTCCATTTCTCTCATGAAATTGGTACGTCAGCTATTCCTCTACAACAAAAAATGTGAACACAATTACTGCAAGGAACTCTGGTTACTCAATGCATCGACAAAGCAATTTAAAATCCTAAAACTTGTATTATCTGCGTTTTCCTGAATTTCGTGATATTTGTTCCCTCTCTTTCACAATACATAGTTTATCTACGAATAAACGACAGCAATACGGTTGTTAGAAACCTTTGATAACCTTTTTTTAAATTTTTGCGACTATACAGACGTAACGCGACTCCTAGCTTCTTACGAAGCGTTGAGCGCACTGTTAAGTAATCCTCCGTTACCATGTACAATTTTTTATTCAAGCGTCTTTTAGAAGCCGCTGAGAAGTCGTAGCCACGTCAGTCACGCTCAATTTAGTCTGCAAACAAGCAACATATTCCATTTAATAGTAGTATTCTTTATGAAATAACAGAACCTCACACACCTTTAGGTAAATACCAGCTCAAGAGCGCGTGAACAGATAGTACTTTACTACCCCTGTAACAAATTATTTACTGTAAAATTTTCCTATTAGGCGATCTAATAAATAAACATTGATATGTAACGTTTCATTTCGAATTGTACCATCTTCATCATGTCACAACGCAGTCCATCTCAAAAGATTGATTGTGCCGTCTCGGTCAGATGCCGTCTGAGTTCGATAGACCACTAAATGAAGTGACGAGGACGCCGAAGTACATCCCCATTGAGAACGAACAGAACAAAAATACAAAGCAGTATTTGGGGGAAACTCATTTATGTATGAAGTTGGAGTGTCGGGAGAAAGCCAGCACGACCTCTTGCTGATTTGTTGCTGCTTCCACACGACGGCGATGCCAGACTATGATGAAAGGGAGAGCGCTAACGCTTTGCAACTAAAAAAAAGTGCGAAGCTGCTAGATCTCTCACTTCCCTCAAAGCACAATGAAGCGCGTTTCCTCGTTCACATTCATTCATTCATTTATTTATTCATTCATTCATTCCTTCATTCATTTTGTGATTCTTGAATGAGGGACTGCTCGGTCGTGTCTTCAGTGGGTTCTACAGTTTTACAATCAAGGTTACCAACTGATAACACGCATATGTCATTAGATTCTTCCAGCCTTCGAAACATACTTCCAAAATTTCCCGCGAATATGGACGTTCTTCTTCGATGCTTATTGTAGGTCTGTTGCTTTTTTCATAACACTATGGTGAAGTTAGTGCTCCCATGAAACTGAGAGATCTAACGCTTTGCATCTGATAAAAAAGTGCGAAGCGATTAGATGTCTCAATCCCTTCGAAGCATGATGCATTTTCTCTAGTTAAGGTTGATCACAGTTATAATAAAGAATATTTTTGCTGCAACAAGAGACGCTTGTTTACTGTAAATAAAAAGTGATATTTTCTTCAATTATCAGACATATTTCACATTCTATTTCTTGTAGCCTCTCTTTGATGAAACTGAGAGATCTAACGCTTTCCATCTGAAAAAGAAGTGGAAAGCTATTAGATCTCTCGCTTCCCTCAAAGCATTTTGAAATGTTTCCTTTTGTTCCTACTGATGAGAGTTTAGTGAAATAACAAGTTTATTACTATTCATGGCTATTATTAAATTTAATAACTATAAAAATGAATCGACATTCAATTACTTTACATTCAAACTTACTGAATAGGACTATTCAATATTTGTAGTTTTTTCACTCTTGAAAACATTTTGAGAGGGATATGCGCAGTGTACTATAGATACACTTAGTACCCAATGCTCATAACAGAAATCATACTTATTGCAACATTAACCTGTGATAACGTGGACACGATCTTCAGGGTTTGCATGAACTAAAATTAAGCCTGACGGTCGAGAGTTAGAAATGCACATACATGCATTACTTGGATTGGTTTAATATACATACCTCAGCATTCCTTTCCGCTTCTAAGGCAAATTGTTGAGATCATTGTGGTTTCACTTTCTTTGGTTCAGTTTCTGGTTTAGTTCCATATTTGACCTATTTCAAAACATAAAATTTTCAGTGAGTACATGAGGACTAGAGTAAACAATCTTAATTATGTCTGCAGATGAGAATAAGTTGCTAGGACAACTGAGTATAAGAATACTTAGTTTTTATTAGTATAATACTTACTTTATACGTTAAAGTAATTAACATTTGACAGCAGTCACGTAGAGTGACTGTACCTGTTGCGACGTTCTCCAGAACATTATTTATAAAGTTTACGACAACAAACTGTTGGAAATAGAGTTATTAACAAAAGTACAGTATAGTTCTGTGATGGTTTTTATGAAACATTTTCTTGCGAGTTGTTGCTTGTCTTGTTCAGAAGATGACAGATACATCCAATGAACTGGGAGATCCTACGCTTACATTTTCATTAAATCGTAAGCGAAAGATTTCTCAGTCCAGTAGACTCTCATAGCTGCTTCTTACGATGTTGACTTCGCCGGTATTTTTTCTTTTGAGGTTTGTTTCCATTATGAGAAGTAATCTGCAATATAATTTACTTTGAGAATGAAATAACCATATTTGGTCATCATAGCCAATCATCTTTCTGAAACAACGAACAGAGCAAACACAATTGTCAGACTTATTTAAAAACACTAAAAATGAAACTTTTACCAAATTGATAATGCGCAATTTATGAAATATTAATTTTCATCTCCTCTTCAGTTAGTTTCAAAAGATGTGTGTAGGTAATTATGCTATTTACTCTTTCGTATACATCGTAGAGAGAAATCTATGTAAAGCTACAATCAGTAATTGTCGAGAATTCGACGGAAATGCAGATTTTGGAAATCCTTTGTACAGAAAAATAAGAATTTTCGAAAACGTCTGTCGATGTAGCAGTGAACAAAACTAACGATTACAGATTTTCACCTAAATGATTATTAAGAAATTGATCTGACTGAACTTGCAATCCTTCGAATTTGAAACTAATTTAAAATTTTGTGGGGTACCTAAAATAAATGATCTATATACTTTCAAAATGTTCTAAAATGGCTCTTACGACTCTAAAATGGTTTTTATCTTCAAAACTTTGCTCGAGTGGAAAAGAGTTTCCTTATAAAAAAGCCGCAAGTCAAATATTTCTTAAAGCTTATGAGGTTTCGAAAGTTGCAACCGTTTAAAGTCTTTCAACACCCTCCTACAACTTCTTCTTCTTCTTCTTCTCCATTCCAAGGATTAGGCAGGAATGCCTGTTCCGTCTTCACCTTGCACTTTAGGACCATCTCTTTCTGGGTCGGCCGATATCTCTTCTTCCCTTCGGTTGGTAGTTCATCACTAGTTGTGGAATACGATCTTCCTCCATTCTTTCGATATGGCGCCGCCATTCTTTCCTGTTTTCTAAGATCCTTTCATTTATGTTGTATATATCTAGTTCTTTACGGATATCCTCATTTCTTATTTGGTCTTGTTTAATGCAGCCTTTAACTTTCCTAAGAAATCTCATTTCTGCTGCTTGTAGCTTACTTTGGTCTCTTTTTTTCATTATCCACGATTCACTTCCATACAGGAGAACTGGAGCAGCCATTGTCTTATAGAACTTAATTTTTGTGTCTTTCCTTGCTTTGTTCTGTAGTGTTCTGTTTATTATTCCACATATTGATTGAAATTTATTAATTTTATTTTCTATGTCTTTATCTGTGTCATAACTGATGTCACAACCAAGGTAATTAAAATTTGAAGTCTGGTCGATCACTGTGTTGTCAATAACTATTTTTGAGCGTATGGGGTATTTACCGCAATGGGCCATAACTTTAGTCTTCGTTTTAGAAATTCGGAGATTATACTCATTTCTTCCCAGTTGATGTAGTGTGTATACAGCTTTTTGCAGATCATCTTCACTTTCTTGCAGTATTGTTACGTCATCTGCATAAAGTAGAACATTTAGGTGTTTATTCTGCTTCAACTGTATTCCAGAACAAGCTATGCATCTCCATTTTTTAATAAGATCATCAATATATATATTGAATAGCGTTGGAGATAAACTACATCCTTGTTTAAGTCCCCTATTTATTAATATTTCTTCAGTCTTCTTTATGCCAGTGTTTATTATAATTTTGGTCTCGTTATACATATTTTTGATGGTTTTTATGAGGTGTTCAGGATAGCCACTTTCGTGCATTATTTTCCATAGCTTGTGTCTGTCCACGCTATCGAAAGCTTTCTCGAAGTCAATAAAGGCTATATGGGTTTCCTTATTTACTTCTCGTCGTTTTTCTAATATTCTTTTAAGACTAAAAATATTGTCGTTACAAGAGCGTCCTTTCCGAAATCCCGATTGTTCTTCTTGTAATTTAGCCTCTGCTATAATTTTCAATCGAGCGTTGATAATTTTTGCAAATATTTTATAAGCGGCATTCATGAGGCTGATACCCCTGTAGTTTCCACATTCATTTCTTTTACCTTTTTTAAAGACAGATATGACCTCTGTTATTTTCCAGCTATTGGGTATCTTATAAGATTTCCAGCATTCGTTGAACAGATGAAGCAGTCTAAATTCACTTAGGGGGCCTGCATATTTTATGAGTTCCATGTTAACTCCATCAGGACCACATGCCTTCCTGTTTTTTATACTGTTCAAGGCTTGCTTTAATTCATCCAAGGAGATGGAATCCACAGTATTGTTGTAGCGAAGCTCTTCCTCTTTAGGTTCAACAGTTCCAGTACACCAAAGGTTTATATAGTGTTCCTTCCATTGTTCTTCATTGATTATGCGTATATCTGCAACATCTTTCTCCGTCTGATTTAAATGTCTTAACGCTTTGTACGCAAACATTTGTCTTCCATGTACATCATGTTCGATGGTACTTATAAATCTATCCCATGAGTCATTATGTGCAGATCTTATTATTTGTTTTGCGTTATTCCTTTTTTCTTTATATTCTTCTTTAGCTTCTTGGGTTTTGTTTTGAAGGAATTTTTTATATGCTATATCTTTATCTTTTATGGCTTTCGCTATACAATCATTCCATACTCTCAATCCCTTTCTTTTCTTATGCTTTTTTTTCTTTCCTAAAGTTTCATATGCTGCCCTCTCTATGCATTCCTTTATATTCTGCCATTCCTTATCCACATCATCAACAGTTGGAACACTTGACAGAAATTGTTGTAATCGAATTTGATATAGTCTTTTTATGCTTTCTTGTTCAAGTAAGTACACTTTGAAAATTTCCTGACTTGTCTCTTTCCTTGGTCTAATTTTCTTCCATTTTGCTACCATTGCTATTGTTGCAATCACTAGGTAGTGGTCTGAATATATATCACATCCTCGGTGTACTTGTACATTCTCTATTTGGTTACTAATTTTATCATTTGCGATTACATAATCTATCAGTGATCTGAGGCCTCTGGCACTCCAGGTGAACTTGTGTATTTCTTTTTTCCTGAAAAAGGTATTAGCAATTTTCAACTTATTGAAGGCTGCAAACTGTCTAAGTTCTTCTCCGTTTTTATTTAAGTGCTGTTCTCCAAATACCCCGACAACTCCCGGAATCGGAATGTTACCAACCCTGGCGTTTAGGTCGCCACAGACGAGGACATGATTACTTTTGTTTATTTTGCTTATATGTTTTTGAAGATCGTCATAAAACGTCCGTGTGTCCTCTTTCCTTCCTTCTTCTGGGGCATACACGCCTATAAGTATTAAGTGGCCCCTCTCTATTTTGAATTTGCACGTCACAATTCGCTCATTTACAAAGGAATACTCCACTATCCTATTTTTCCACCTCTTGTTAACCATAATTGCTACCCCACTACTTGCCCGTCTATTTTGAGTTACTCCACAGTAGATCATCGTATAATGTTTCAAATCTTTTGTACCTTTTAGCTTTTTTTTGGTTTCCGTTATGACAGCTATATCTATTCCTTTTTCGTTTAGTTTGCTATCTAGTTCTTCTTCTTTATTACTTATCCCTCTGACATTCCAGGTAGCTAGTTTTAGTCGTTCCGTAATACCGAATCGTTTATCCTTGGCATGCTTAAGTCGTTTCCACGATCCATCCAGTTGTGCATTGTGAAGAGAGCCAGTAGTTATTTAATCCCCTGGCCGCGTTACGAGCGCTGCGCAGGTTAAGTTAGGTAGTGGGGCTGCCACCTCACAGCTTCCAAACAAGCTGGGTGGTATTTTGGGCCACCGACCCTAGGCGGATTGCCTTTGCTGGGCTAAGAGTTCCGCCTACCCTTTCGAGGACAGTCTCGCCATGTCGAAGCCGGAGATCTACGTCGGAACTTCTTCTTCGTTCAGGTCCTCTTCTTTGGGGCCTCTTCTAACGCCGGTGTCCTCTTCTGGAGTACTTCTTCGTCTGACCCCTCCCCTTCGACCTGTCCGGCAAGGGAGGCCCTACCAGTAGCTACGCTACCGCCGGCATAGCTCTCAGGTTCACGGGGGCACACAAGCTCCACCACCACGTCAAGGTCCTGTACTCCCTAGGTGGGCCCTCCTCCTACAACTATATTCTTAATTATTGGCATTAATTTCTTCAAGATATACATTTCTGTACATTAGATCTTAAAATATCGTAGACCATATTTTCAAAATAGAAATGTATTTTGCGGGACTTTTACAGAACTTGTGATAATTTTCTACTAATATTTAAACATAATTTTCTTAAGAGGCCTCAATTTTTTGTTTAAGATTTTTGTAAGAGTAAAGCGCAAATCATTAAATTCTGAGGTACACGTCTCTATTTCATGAATGTTTGTAAATGTTTAGGAAGTAGACGCAACATTGTTTTCGAATCCAGCGTGTCTTAAAGAACGTTTTCGAGAGATGCCTTAAAGCATTATCGCATACAGATTGCATGCTGTTATTCCATACGCTATATTATGCTCAATATCGGCTCATAAGCAACGTAGGGACGACTACGATACCAGAATGCAATGGTATCAGGAAGGTTGCACATCGAGGAGAGTCTAAAAGGGGGAGGGTATTTTGAAAGAACCGGAATACGCAAAGATGTAAAATAGAAGTACATACGAATGGATGAAAAACAGAACGGTATTAATAACATTTTATAAATTCTGAGAAGACGTGTTTATGTAATGCTATATTTCAGTGGAAACGTATTTTCGTTAAATTTGGTAAATGAAGAATTAAAATGTCGTGGTTTTAAATGTGAAACAAAGCACCACGACTTTACAGTAATATTGACTTAAATAAACATATTTCTCAGAATTTATGAAATGTCTCTTATATTGTTCTAGTTCTCACCTATTCATACTACATAATATGTCACCCTTAAACTGATTTACTCACCGGATTGTTGGCACTTGAAACTGCTCCATTTATATAAAGTGACCATTTTAGTCACAGAATTGATGGCTTACAGACTTAGTGAGCAACACAGAATTCGTCCACATTGTAAGAACAGAATATTTCCAGTATGATGACAGACAAAGGGTGGATCTATGTAAAACTATCAGCGGTGCAGTCAGGAAACGCCAACCATACACGTCGGGTCCTGGACACGAGAAAATTTGAAAAGAGATCAGTGTTCTATCCTAAGAGTAATATTAAGATACTCAATTCATGACATTATTTACAAAATATGAATTTTTATGAAATTCATTGTTTCTGTTTCATTATTTTTTTCACTTATAACTCAGACTGTTAGTACGTTCGTACGATGCCGTCATTTTACTTATGATAACACGATATAACCGATCCTACAAAATTTGCCCTAAAGAAGGTCTCAGTGCGACAGCTGGAACGTCATGTGTCATGCGAATGCTCTCGGCTGCCCGTGCGACACCGTGTCGAAGGCTGTGATGCTGAAATGTTGGCACCACGGCCTGGGACACGGCGTCTCTCGGCCATCCAAGACTCCATTGAGGGAGGTCTGCCCGTCCTTGAGTGGTCCAGACGCTCACCTTCAGCCGCTGGGAACTGGATTCAAATCCAAATCACTCTTTGTCGATCGGGATTGATTGATCGAGTAGTGATGCCGGGCGCGTCAACTGCTAAGGGCATTCATTCCGTAAGTGTAGTGCATGTTTTCTCCTCGGGAGGTGGTTCCATCGCTGGGTGAAGACAATTTCTGGCATTATTTCTAAATATGTAATTTTCGAAACTTAAAAGTTCACCGAAAAGAAGATAGACGCTATTTTTAAGCATCTCTTCTTCTATCCGTTAAAAAATGAAAGGCAATGTTTGGAGTGTTTTTTGAGAAAAAAATGAGCACAAAACAGACAGATGTTGTGCCGTCAATCGATTTCTCGGTATCAAGAGTCCACAAAACATGGATTCTAAGACTACGTGTTAGAGGACTTTGTTTCTATATTTAGCAACAGAATTTTTCCAATTTATCGTTACCAAGGCCCGGTAATAAGAGTTTTCCTGTTGAAACTTCACCGTTTACCGTCGCACGATTGCATAACTTTCTCTTCTTACTAAGTACCTTCGTAAGGCCGAGATATATAAAAAACCTCCAGCAGCCTTCATATCGTTCGAGAAGGCCTTCATTAGCAGATGTTGCCTCGCAGGGGCTAGGACGCACGGCACCCCGCACTTTGCTTACGCAGAACTGGCGTGCCTCCCAGCCCCGGCGACGCCACGAGGGGACTTCTTGCGTGTGGGGTCTCTTGCACTGCATCCTCCCTGGCGAAAAAACAATTTAAAAAAACAATTATCATTGCATTTGTAATAAACTACATTACATATTTGTTTTACATTGAATATTATTTGTATTGGTTATTATTTTTATTGGGTTGTGACTTATGAGTGCTTCGCCTGTGAAGGCACAAAAAAGTACACGTAGGCTTCCGCGGTTCGAGTTCATGACTTCTTGGTTGACCGGGTGACGCCGCGTCGTTGGCTCAGAGGCCAGGTCTCTCAGCCAATAAGTCGAGGGACAAAAAATTGGTTTCACTTGAAATTCGAAATTCAAATCCTAGTCATTCTAATTAAAATAGTATGTGAATTTACTTGCAATATAATTTAACAACATTACGTTTTTTTACACTTATACTAGCGTGTGGAACAAATCTTACCTCTGTAAACAGGTGCTATTATTTTTCGAAGCTCAGATTTTCCATTAGAACTGGTGTAGACGAGGCGTTCCCACGAGTCTAGTAGAAACTGGTATACGAAGACACATACTGGGAGGAGCGTGTTTCTTCTAGCTTTGTTGTCACGCTGATAGCAATTGATGGCATCTTAAATAAAAGCTAGTTTCCAAATATTATATTTTTTTAAAATTGTAATCTTCTGATTTCGTGATAATGCCTATAATTTAAATATTTAGTTTTGCTTAATAAATGTTATGCCCTGTTTGGAGTGAACACTCCCGCTGAAGTGTGTGTGAATAATTTCATTTTCTTCAATTACAAACGAATCAAAATTCAAACCATCTATTTTTTGTCTTGGCTCACGTACTCACCACGCAGCGGTAAGTGAATTTGTGCCGCACCTTACAGATTTTACATTGTAAATTTCGTGACAACATAAGCCTACCAGCAAATGTCTGTGACACGTGACCAGCATATTTATTCAGTTGGCCAGCGTTCACAGACAATTTCCAGCAGCAATGTTCGTTAATGATGTGCTGGTGCAGTTCCAAATACTCCTTGAGAACTGTAAAGTGGTACCCTTCTCAGAAAAAGTCATTACTAAGAGAGTTGCAGAACGCATTAATTTCTATTAAATCAACATGTTATTTTTTAGCGCATCGACAGTGTACGTTTTGAGAACTAGTAGAATTTCGTGCCCCCGCGTAAGTGAATGGTTAATGTTTTTAGAAAAGGTCTGTTAACGGATACTCTCATCGCCGCGCCGTCGTATACAAGACATGTGAATGGAGTCGTTGATCTGTGGGATGAGGATTTTGTTTATTTGAAATACGAAATATGTTCATATCTTTTGAACCTTGCGTGATAGAAACTTTGTATAGTGATTTTCGAAATCAGCGTGATCGTTTCCAATGAAAACACTTACTTTCATCCTGGAAGAAAGAAAAAAAACATATTTTGTTTCCTATTGTAATCAGACATTTCTATTAAATAATTTGTATTTTATTGAAATGGGGGTGACACCAATGTATTACTGCAGATGAAACCCAATCTTGCCAACCTCTTGTACTTTCCTCTTCATCCTATTGAAGATAGTGAGATTCTGGCAACATGTGTCGGTGAATCGTGACTTACAGTTTCATGTACAACAGTTAGTCAACGATCACAGACTCCTGTCACCAGAAAAAATATTTTTATAAAGCTGGAAATTTCAATAAACAAATTAATTTGAAGGCGACTGGTTCCATTGAACTTTAATACGCCAAAACAACGTTAACGCTGTAATATTTTATTATTTATACACGAGTACCTCTGGTGCGATATTTTGTATTTTGCAGAGAGATTTTTTTGCCCACAAGTATGCATATGATGGCACGCAACACGTCCCGATATGTTGCGGGTCAAAATACGCATTCCCGGAGACAAAAATTTCATTTCTTCTTCGTGTTCTGAAAAAAGAAACAAACGTGAATTGACATACGTTAAGATATTCTTAGATAATTTCAGTTAATTTATTACCAACGTATACTATTTGTGCACAGTTGCACTTTTTCACCTTCATACGTACTTACGTAGTAGAGAGAGAGTATTGAAATGTGATCCCCTGTTATCAAAACGGACAAATCTTGTACCACTGTGTACTAAATTACACCCTATAACACACAGTGTTGTCAGAATACGCATTTTAAGGGCCCTTGATACTGAAAAACTGGTTGACGGCCAAACCCCCGTCTTCCTCTAATCAACACTTGCGCCTAAATCGTTGTGACGATTTTCTCCAAGATCGATCTAAGCTATTCTAACTACACTAAATTCTATCGAAACTATCGATTCAGCGATCGATCTAAACGATCTTAAGGACCTTCGAATATGAAACGGATATTTTCATTTTGGGAGGTATTTTACGTGAAGCCTCAAACACATATAGCCTCAAACGTATTATCTCAAAAATAGAATCAAATTATTTTATTATATTTCCTCTCGGAGAGCGTAAAGGACTCTCCAATATGCGCAGGTTTCATTGTCGTAGAAATGTCTGAATGTTTGAGAAATGCAAAATTTAAATTTTTTGTCAGTGACTTCTGTAACTACAATATTAAAGACAGATATTCTTCCTTATTGAAATCTGTTGTTCAAAGACAAATCTTTAAATAAGGTCACGTACAATGTTTCGAAAATATGAGTAGTTTTCGGGTAATTTACGGAAAATAGGCAAGTTTTCAAGAATTATTTCCTTCAAAAGGCTAAAAAAACCGGCAACTGTTTTACTCGCATATAGAAACGGTGCAGGTTAGTGGATAGAGCTTGAAACAATCAGTTGCATATTCGATTTATCAAATTAATATGATACAGAACCGTAACCGGCGTAAAACTGTAATCAGATAGTACTGTCAAGAACCTCGCGGCTACTAATAAATAGTACTGTCAAGAAACATCAGCCTCGTGGGCAAGGAGCTTCGAGGAGACAATCAAAGAACGTGAACTCTACGGCTTAAGGCATGTAGTTGTGTTGATTGATTGATTGATTAGTGATTTCGGACGCGTCAACTGCCAAGGTCATTGATTTTTTATCGCGGGAGGTGGCGATCTCCTGTCGGAAAGCGAGGTCCGGCGCCGGCTTACACGTTGGCTAGCTGCGGTCTCCCCCAAGCAGGTATCTCCCACCAGTGGGGCACCGCCCCAGCCGAGAGAAGCTCTAAGTTCCTCACTGGTCACCCGGCATGTGTGGTAGTGAGCGGATTTAATTGTAACTGTAAGTGTGTGGAAGTAAGTGTCCGTGGCCCGTTTGTTAGGCTACTGTTCCGGCACTCCACTAGTACTGATCGGAGAAACCAATGAAAACTACCAATGAGAGCAGCCGGCAGCTAGAATTCACCACCACACAGCGACTGAATTCGTCCAAGCTATCTAGCTAGTGTCGACAATCCTACCACCACCGTCAGGATTCGAACCCCTGAACCTCGCGGTCTGCGGCACTGCACTGACAACAATTGATTGTTCGGAGCAACCTAAACCGGTTTTAATTTGTGATCGTGACGTGAGAGACTATCGTGTATTATACACACTTAATCATTTCAAAATCTTTTGAGCGGACAAGTAACTGTGTGAGATATGGCTTTTGGAATTGAGGCGCGCGATCTCTTCACTGAGAACATTGGCACAAGCACGGAGCTGGATAGAAGGTATACTACGGGCAAAAGAGGGGAGGTACTGAGTCGAGATAGACTGATGCGATGTTCAGGGAGCTGGAAGGTGCTGTACTGCCGCTGTCTGGAGGGTAACTTTAGCGGCCAGCTGCTCTGATCGGTTTCTCCAATCAACACCAGGCGAATGTCTGAGCAGTACTCTAACAAACGGGCCACGGACCGCGCGCGATCTTTCCTTCCTATTTATTGTCCTCTCCTACCCCTTACACAAATCACACTGACATGCACTACACTACCACACATGCAGGGGGGCCTGTCTGGAGCTTAGAAGCTTGCCCCAGCTGGGGCGTTGACGGTGGTTACCTGGTACAATTACGGGACTGATAACTTTGGCAGCTTACGCGCCCAGAATCACTCATCAATCAATCAATCAATTGAAGGTGCTCTTCTCTGGGAATGTAGGTGCCGCGAGAGGACCTCGAAGGTCTTTTAGGCGCCAATAAATTGTAGCTAAGAAGAGGGTGAAGCAAAACCGAAAAGCTGTCTCCGACTCGACAGAATAGAAAACTAACTAGTACGAGAATAAATGTACCATTTTGTAGCACCACTACTTTCACTTTCAATTCTAGACTATTGATGCCACCAGCCCGGTCGAGACTGTATCACAGACGCTAGATGTTGATCCTCCAACAGCACATGTCTTTTCATATTATTTGTAACTGTTACGTAACTTTATAATACAAATAGAACTCGCAAAACTGTTTTCAACAGGTAAAAATTACTTGTTGGGTTGGGACACAAACCTCAGTTCCGGGGTTCTGTAGGCGAGGCGGCGAGATAACCAATTGCGCTCACAAATCGGAAGCCAAATTCAATGTACTTGTATAAATGTTTTTAGATTAAATGCCAGATTTTTTAACGAATATGTACCATTTTTATAAGTTTACTTGGCTTTATTCGAAAAAATAAGTTAAAATAAAAAAAATGGAATGAAAACATTTTAAAAATGTCCTTGTACCGTCTTGCAATGTACTCAACACATAAAACACTCGTTTCAAATTCAAGGTGCCACGACACAGGAGTAATATCAAATTTAATGAAACTCCTGTGTAATGTTTAGCCCCTAGCGATATTCACTGACGGACTCAGACTTTTCACATTCTCCTGTCTACTTGCAGCGTAATCACAACCTCATTTTAGCTGACAAACGTGTAACCATGAAACAATTGTCAATGAATGTGGGTATAGGAGACGTGAGTGTGCACAGGATATCGAAAGAACAGCAATTGAAAAAAGTTTGTGCCAGGTGCTTTCTAGGATATCCTTCGTGAGAGCTGCTAAAACGTGGATCAGACTTGTACCATGCGGGTATAAACATGGCGGGTATAAATGCCCTTGTTTGAAGGTGGTGCAAGGCAGTAGAAATAGGCGGAGAAAATGTTGAGATGTGATTTTTTTGTTTCTCAAAGATGGATCATCAAACTGTAAAGATAGCACAGACATGGAAAATGAATTGAATGTTTAAAAAAATGGTTGTGCATTACTTTTAGAGGTTCCCTCGCACATTAGTTCATCATCATCATGAATTATTAGCAGTAGGGTCATTCAGAATTGGATTCTATCCTTGAGACGATGTGTTGAAATCTTCTCTAATATTCTTAGCACTATATTTCTTACACAGTTCTATTAACAGCGTCGATATAGAGTACAAAAGTTGGTCTGAATTAAATGAGTAAAATTATATAAGAGTCTATCACATGTGGATTATAAATTGAATTCATATTGTTCATTTGATTTGGGGACACATCAAATTTTATTTGTTGATAAGTATTAATAGCTATTTCTCGTTGTTGCACATTTTCTTCTTGCCATTAAGCGTCCTTGGGGCACTTTCTGAAGGATGGTAGAGAGAAACAGGCACGGATCATCTTGAATTCACTGATACATGTGTGTTTCCCTCTTACTTCCTTCAGAAACAACAAAACTTCTTTTTTCTTCTCCAATTTTCCTCGGCAACACATTCAAGTATTTTCTTTTCAAACATCATAGATACTTCGGCCGAGAAATTGTATAAAACCTTTTCTCAATGACTTCATTTCTCAGATTTGAATGAGTGATGGGAAGTGAGCCTCTTTTTTATTCCCTTGTTAACAACGAAGAAATCCAGAAAAAATCTAAAATGTTGCATTAGGATACATCAAAATGTCCATTTTTGTTCCAAATCATTTACTATAAAATCAAAATGTCCATTTTTTACATAAATTATTGAGGTTAGTTATGCCTTGTCGATTGACTGATAAAATTTCTTCGCTATCTCAGAATCAGGGGTGAGTCAGTATTTCGGTTTTTAGTCGTTATTGGAACAGAGAAAGCCTTATTTTCCGATGACAAGTCAAATTTCATCGCCATCCGACGCACGAAATTCGAGAAATTGGTGACAACAGCTCATTGTTCAGACACGGCTTCTGTTGACTTGTCTTTTTCAGTAAGAATATGCGCGATATTAGATAGTAGACACTGCGAAGATTTAGAGAATAGAAGATGCATGATATTGTTTACAGCAATGTAACGTCATATTGGTTCATTGTGGGCACAAAAGTGGTACTTAAAATGGTTTAGGGTGCTGATCTTGTAAAAGACATTTTGTTCCTGGCCAAAGATCAGTTACTTTTTAAACAGTCCAGAAATTCATACTGGATCAAAACTATATATGTACAAGGTGGTTCAAATATGACCGAGACTGATTTTTTTTCAAACCCCGACATACGCATTAACTGCGCCGCCTGGAGAGAATCTAGCCACAACCCCCCACCTCCCTCCTTTGCAGGTTAGAACCTGTTCAGTCGCGTCTGGGTCTTGCTAGAACGATGAGTGAACAAAAGGTGCCGCGGTGCGTGGAACAACGCATTATCATCAAATTTCTCGTTGGAGAAAACGTTCAACCGTCGGAAATTTTGCAGAGACTCAAAAAACAGTACAGGGAAGAGTGCCTCTCACGGACCCGTGTGTTTGAATGGTGTAAGTGTTTCAGAGAGGGACGAGAGCGCGTTGAGAATGAACCTCATAATCGTCGGCCGCGAACATCCATAACCCCAACTGGATGGGTGGGACTGGATGGGGACTGGATGGGTGTTATCCATGTAGACTTTCTTACAGAAGCTAACACCATCAATGCAGCTTATTATTCAGCACTTTTGGAAACAGAAATCAAAGAAAAGATCCGATCCAAACGGAAGAGAGGTGGGAAAAGGGTAGCATTCCTTCAAGACAATGCACGGCCTCATACTGCTAAAACAACCATGGCAACCATCAGCAAATTGAAGTGGGACCTTCTACCACATCCGCCGTACAGTCCAGATTTGGCCCCACGTGATTTTTACCTTTTTGGACAGCTTAAATCACATTTGCAAGGCATGCGATTTGCGAATAATGACGCAGTCATCCACAGTGTTCGGGAGTGGATATGCCGACAACCAAAAGACTTTTATGAAAAGGGCATTAGGATGCTCCCAGGACGTTGGAAAAAATGTATAGAATCTGGAGGGGAGTACTTTGAAGAATGACATGTACAAATAAATTTTTGCTAATAAAGTATTTCGTAAAAAAAATCAGTCCCGGTCATATTTGAACCACCTTGTATTTGTTATGAAAGATGGGATGACCACTCTAATTGTCATTGCTCTTTGTGGTAGTGACTCGTAGGTAATCGGTACGGGAGCTTGTCTTATAGATTAGAATTTAATTCATCTTAACAACTTTTTAAATATACCGACTCTACCTTCCTGAAAATGACGGAGGAATAGTGCTTGTTGACAATAATCCACAATGTATGGGTCGTATTTTTCAGCGAAGACGTGCGTCTGTAATTCATATGCAACACGCACGAGTTGCAACACATAAGGCAACATTTATGTGTTGCAGATGAACGACAGCGAATTGTTTCATAGAACTCTGCAAAGCATAAAACATTTGATAGATGATTCATGATTTCACCTTCAACACTGTCTTTCAGGTCCTTATCTCCCCTTCTCATGCGTGGAGAGTGGATGTTTAGCGGTTGTGAAAAACCCACATTTCTTAGATCCTGGCCGCCCATTTCGACTTCATCAAATGGGCCTCAAGGATCCGAAGAACTGCAAGCCCTTCTCATTTATTGTGTAATTCGGCATTTCAGAAGATGAAGCACAAACATAAATAATTCACATACGCAGAAACAAATAACACAGTGAAACGGACTTGAAAATTTCATTAACTATGGGTATGTACGGTAATGAACCTGAATGTGACCTCAACTCAATTCACGAAATAAAGAACCTTCCTCTTAATTTCTCGATGTTCCATACGTTTATTCTGAGAAATGTGAATATAATTGTTGCAATTCGACTTCTTTCACTATGTAATGTTTTCAATGTAGAGCATTATTTGTTAATCCAGCATCACAATACGCAAAATATAATAATACATAGGGCCAATATGTTAGAAGCATTTATCGAAAATGCGGAATACGGCCCTATCTATGTAGAGACCATTATTTGTTAAAGCATATTTTATTGAAATTTGGAAACCATAAATTCGTTACATTAAGACCTCAAATCAAGGGCACAAAACAGCTTTACATGTTGTTTGAATGAAGACGTATCTACAAATTTCATAACACAGAGAAATGTCTTGGCTTTGACCTGAAGAGAGCATGCAACCTCTCTCAAGAGCATGCAGCTCACATTATATTGTCATTCATTCATAATTTTTCGTCGTGCAGAAAAGGAATGGACCAGACAGGATGAAATGAATACGAGAAGTTGACGCATTCGCCATTTTCAGTGCACGCAACGTTCAGTTGGACTAACGCGCTCCAGGTGACATTTCGCGTCACTTATCTCAGTTGCTGTTCGCGTTGTGTGATTTATTTTGTGCCGCTTTTAGAGCTTTCGGGTCTTGAGTGGTTTGTGTGGAAAGGAGTACATTGGTTGTCACACACTGTTTTAATGACGTTCTGTGCTCAGTCGTTACTTCATTTGTAAGTTAAATGTAATGGTAATAGGTGTAATGTTCAACTGTTTGAACTACAGCGCATTTTGCGTGTCCGAAGGAAATACTTTCATCATGATAACTTACAAGAAAACAATATGGCCTGTAAAACTCTAGGTCTCATTAATCCATTTTCGATACCAAAACAGTTTGCGTAGAAATAATGTTCCTTTTGAACTACTTTCTGTAGAGAAAACGAAAAAGAAAGTTGTAAAACGGGATTAACAAGTAGTGTGTACGACAAAAATCCGCAGATATAGGAGCACTTTGGTCACGCAATAAAGAGCAACTCTAATGCTTGTTTATGACACATCCTGCTTAATGTAAGTAATTTCTACTTCATGATACTTCATTATCGTTGTTTCAATATGCAATCCCGTAAATTATTTACTTGATATTTTCTTTGTGCCCTAGAGTAAATTTAATTCTGCAATAGTACCTTCTTGATAAATAGAGTTGCTTCGACCTTCCTATTATCGCCCCTCAGACATAACGGGTCATAACGAGTTTTGGAGAATTGTCTAGTTTTACCAGAAGCTTCCATGTATTCCATTGAACAATCAATCGAATCAGTACCATCAAACTATCTGTCCGTTTCTGTGTTAGGTCTCTTCTAAGCCGGAATCAGTTAATAACGTTTATGCAACGACTGAGAAACACGGATCAATAATACGCCACATTGAACGCCATTGCAAATTCTCACAATATCCTCCCTCCAATTTTACGTTCAGCTCTACTTGAGTTTCAGATTTATGAACCTTCATATCTCAACTTGTGTGATCTATGAGTATCCATTTCTTCAATTTTTCCAGAGCTCCTGTCTGCCACGACAAAATGTGGTTTCTTTCTCTGTGAACTTTTCTGTGATTTTATCTCCAGAATGCCGTTATGAAAGTTCCCTATTTGTTCTCTAGTCGTTTGTCTTAGAACTTAGGGTTTGAAATAGCGCTGAGCGTCTCGGAGAACAGTCCGACATTTGGCCTCTCTCCACCTCCCTCTCCCTCATTTACCCCAACAACGAAAATTACAACTTGACTTTTGGCTTCTTTGGTCTTAGTCGTCTTCATCAGAGAAGATTCATCTTCTCCTACGACTTCTTTGCCGAGTTTCGTCCTGCTAACAACCCGTAGATAATTTTACGTTCAGAATGCCCTACGTCGTTCGGGATTTCACTAAATGGGTAAACTCCGTTCACAAGAGAGATTGCCCATAAAAAGGCAGATGATGCAAACTACGAATGATTGCGATTTCACGAGTTACAACGCATTGGTTGAGCTTTTGTCTATTAATTCTTCTCTGCGTTGAATAAATAAAACATGTAATTTATGAACAGGTTCTCTACTACTTCCCTTGAATTATTCTAGTAAATTTCTTTTCGAAATTGCCTCTTAAATGTTTGTCTCGATTCTTTGCAATTTCTTCTGTTTCCCAATGTTTCTGTTTCCCCTGTTTCCCACTTCTTTCTCCTAGTACAGCTTACAAAATATTTTAATGTAATACTGCTAAAAGCCTCAATCACAAAGAGTCGTCACATTTTTTCTGAAATTCTTTGAAATATCATTAATGAAAGTTGTGTGACACGAAAAAGCTAACAGCGCAGAATAGAAAGTTAAGGAAAGAAATTACGTGAACATTTCTCATAAGCAAACATTTTTAAGAAATAACATTTTGTAACGTAATGATGGAAGTACTTAAAAATGTCTCAGAAACAGAAGTAAATACAGGGAATGAAGAAAACTATCAGAAAGGTAATGATAAAATGTAGCGAAGAGGAAGTCAAATCAGGACTCGGAAAAGTCCCTGCTGGAGCCGTGTCAACGTGCTTTGTAGACGAGGTTCCGAGTGCCTCCTTAGCAGTGAATCAAAATTTGCAAAGAAGGCCTTCGGAGCGGACGTCTGCAGAGAATCGCCGCCGAGGAGCGCCCAACCGGAAGCTCACTCAAGACGTGATGTCCTGACTATTTTTTCTACGGCTTTTTCCACCTGACAGCCAGTTATCCCTTACGACCCGATGGGACACGTATTCCACCATGCACTAGACACTGACACACTGGACACATGCTCCTTTGATGGTATCAACATAATGGGAGGCCCTCCGCGTCAAGACGTACACGAACGAGAAGGAACAAACAACCATGCCTCAGATGGGAGTCGAACTCGCAACTCCTTACACCGAAGCGCTGCGTCGGCACACGCTCTTAGCCACCTCGGACATCCAGGTTTCGAAATTAGCTACAAGGTCGAATTCTGTCGCTGTCTGGAGGAGAATTCTAGCGGCGAGCTGATCTGATCGGTAATTTTCCGTACTTTCTTCGGTCAACCCCAGGCGAATGCCGGAGCAGTACTCTAACAAACCGGCCATGGACATTACGCGACTTTTCTTTCCTCGTTCTTCTTAGTCTCACTGTTTACGCACATACACATACACTACACACACATGGAGGGAGATCCGACGGGAGCGAAGAACTTACCCGACTGAAGCGGTTCCACGCTATTGGGAGATACCTGGCTAGGGAAAACTCGCGGCACCGAATCTCACTATTCAGTGGAGAAGATCATCGCCATCTCCCGAAGAGAAAACTGCACGGCACTTACAGGACTAATGACCTTATGGAATCACTAACCAATCAATCATTTCATTAAGATGACAAATTTTGATATTCAAGATTTGCAAGTTACCTGGTAATGAGTTGGCTGCTGTGAATGATACGAAAATACATTAAGTTTGCCTGCCCCTGACGCGGCTCATCTTGATCTGAAACAAATGAAATAATAACAATAAAACTCAATCAAAAGTTGCGTGATATCACAATTCAAATGAGAATAATACTTTCCGTTTAAATGCTTTCTCGATGGCCACCAGGGTGATAACAAGAGCCAAAACATTGGCCTTTATTTGAAATTTCCTTTTCATTGTTACATAACGTACTATTATTGAAATTCAATTTTCCAAGAATTTGCGTTGCGCAGAGTTTTTTGCATTTGCAGACACGTGAAAACATGAGAAACGGAAAATAAATGTTTGATTAATTTTGGAGTTTATTTCAAATAATAATGTTTTCAAATGTAATTCGAACAAATGCATGTCCTTTTCATACATGTACTCGTATTCTCAGAAATGCTACCGGAGCATTTTAGGAACAAGGAAGGTCCCGTATGTGTAACGTGGGAACATAATATATTAGTATTTTTACTATAATACACGTATGTATACAGTATTGCTTTTTAAAGATAACAATCACTAATCTTCCCTCTCTTCAAGGCCTTACTGTGCTAATATCTAATAATGGTACTTGTACATAATGGAATAAGGGTACCCGTCATTATCTTAAATTACAATTCATACACGTCGGGTCCTGGACACGAGAAAATTTGAAAAGAGATCAGTATTCTATCCTAAGAGTAATATTAAGATACTCAATTCATGACATTATTTACAAAATATGAATTTTTATGAAATTCATTGTTTCTGTTTCATTAATTTTTTCACTTATAACTCAGACTGTTAGTACGTTCGTACGATGCCGTCATTTTACTTATGATAACACGATATAACCGATCCTACAAAATTTGCCCTAAAGAAGGTCTCAGTGCGACAGCTGGAACGTCATGTGTCATGCGAATGCTCTCGGCTGCCCGTGCGACACCGTGTCGAATAAATATTTAATCTTGAATTCCGCTCGTGGTCAATACTTATCTTGGCCTTCAGCGGATCACTTGTTTTTGGGTGTTGCGCGTTGATGACATCACGAATCCGTTGCTAGGTCTTCCCACCGTAACTACACGGATCAGACAGTCGAGATTTTATAACAGAACTGTCTGAGCCGTGAAGCTACGCTGAAAAGAGTAATCAATGTAGAAATCACGGTTGATAGAAGTAAACTCTGCTGAGAAGGTTGAAGAATAAAGAGATGCACGATGTTGAACTCTTCCAAAAGTTTCGATGCTTGTTTTTATTAATAAGTATGCTTCTATGGAGGGTCCGTTATCCCTGCCGACAGATAAATTATTACTTTCAATAATAAATATAAAGATAATATCAACCTAAAAGTTGCATGAACATTATTAATTACAATTTAAGTCTGATTTATTGTATTTAACAATTATTTTAAATTATTAATTTAATAACACACTTTTACGTTATAAAATGGTTTTATGAAAGAAAACTGGAAGTTAATACATAATTATTTAGATTATATTAATATACAAATTATTCGTTCACTTTTTCTAATTATTCGTTACGTATGCACTCCATTTTTTTAGCTTTGAACAATGCTTGATTCTCATACATCCCATCTAGACAATGGGTTGTTCGCCTTCACTTCACCCAATGCCACCTATAATGCATAAATATTTTCGTGTATCACATGTCGTTCCAGTGACCGTCCTGTCCTACCAGTAACTCAAGGACCTTATTTTGAAATAAAAACAGATAAATAGTAAGCATACGACTAGCGTATAGTCCGATTTAAATGTAGCGTCCCTTCTAGGTCACGAGCTGTAAGGAGGAGGGTACACTGTGAACCAAATGGGAGCTTTTTGACTTTTTGGTATTGAGACATATAACATTTTTACCAATGGAGGCTGCAGTGTGGAACGTAAATGAAAATTGAACTTGAATAAACTCATCTGCAATCAATGCAATATCTGACAAGAAAATATATATGTCAGAAAAAATTCAAATATCACTTCAATTATTCAATTATTACTGCTAGCTTTTAATGTTCACATTATCTATAGGCTATTTATTTTTCTTTAAATCCTAAAAAGTGAGACCCAGGTTGAGTACTGCACAAGATCGAACAAGAAACAGCTGTCAACATGACAATAACTGCGGTTTTCAATCCTACATCAAGCTCGCTGTAAAGCAAACAGTACTTGGTCCGCATCGAAAGGTCTAGGCGGCAAAATAAGCATAACTACGATTTTTAATAGAACAAAAAATTATGCTTTTTCTATTGTGAATGAGGGTATATCCCCTCACGATGTGATAATATAACGCAGAATATTTGATTTTGTTCAATGAGCCGTGTTTTGTTTGTACTAGAAGCACAAAACGCTTGGAAACAACAATCAATTATTCCTGACGATTGCTTGTAATCGTGTTTATACATTTTACTAGTTTTATAGAACTATGATAAAAATAAAAATAAATATTGATTTTTTGTACCGATTAAAGTGGCTCAGTGACAACAACCGTTGCCGCTCCAGCATCACTGATCGGAGGTCCTTGATTTCGAATACAGACGGTGGCGAATGTTTGACACTTGCTACTCAGCAAGGTCAAATTCAGCCACTAACCGAAAGCTTCTAGTGGATGGCTGATCGAAAGTTTTTCGTGATTTCTCCCAACAATTTCAGGTGATTGCCGGAGCAATACCTCAACAAACGGGCCACGGAAAGAGTGTGATATTTTCTTCCCATCCTCTCTCCTTACACCACACAACTATGGGGGCAACTACCGCGCAAGACTACGTGTATGTCAGCGAAGAATCTCACGATCTATCAAAGAAAGAACAAAAACATTACCCGGTGATAACATGCACTACTTTCACGGGAATAATGACCAAAGTAGTCGACGCGCCGGGAAACACGGAATATTCATTAACTGGTTTTGTTTTTGTTGGTGAATTACATATGATTAGATATCACAGGAAAAGTTTTGGTTATGAAAGGTTGTGTACAGCAAGGGTGCACGTGTGTAGCTCGTCCCAGTGGTAGATTTGACGTTGTTGTTTTTTCATTGCTACTCTTCCACAATTTTGACAGCGCTACTTTTGCCGTTGTTGGAGTTCACCTTTCAATTATACTTCGATTAAAATAGTAGTAAAATAGTAAGTCCTTTCAAAGTCATAATCTGGCAGAAGAGGGGGGAAACAATCAGCTAATCGCAACCTTCTTTACAGCTTAAATTTTTGGTATTTTTTTAAAATCCAAGTATTCAGAGTTCGAATCCGGCCAATTGCAATACTTTTTCTGTGCAATGTCTCGGATTATTTCGTGCGGCGGTCGGGCCGAGCGTTTGGGGTCGTGCGGTGACCAGCGGCAATGAAGGAACCAGATATTCCCTCACAATTCAACACAACGACGGCACATCTTGTTCCTCAATCACCACCGGTCATATCAGTCTCCTCCCTCCACATTTCATTGGCTCTCGGTCTTGAAAGAATAGTAAAACGTTGCTAGACTCGTAGTAAATCCCTGTTATTAATAACGCTTCGTTGGTTTTACTGTCACTATTAAAAGACTCAAAATTAAAAGAGAAATTATTAAAGATTACCAGTCTCGGACAGATTGCAATGCGTCAGTGGCAACAGCTCGGTCCCACAGTCAGCAACGTTGTTGTGTGGATGGTCCTGGTGTTCGTTTTGCAATGGACGCGGATTTTTGTCATTAGCTAAATAGATGGGTCGAATTCAAACACTGTCTGGAAGAGAATTATTTTAGAGGCTGGCAGTTCTATTTGGTACCAAGTGTAATCCCTACCAGGCAAATGCCGGGCGAGTATCCTAACGGATGTGGCCAAGGATCTTTCGTTCCTCATCATTGAATTGAATTGAATTGAATTTGCCTTATTTTACGTGGCGAGACTCGGGCCATCAGGCCCGCTCTTCCGTCTGACCACGCAATTTTCGCTACGCTCCTTTCATCAACTAGCAGAGAAAGGAGGTATTTCTTGAGCGAGAAACAGGCGATTTGAATTTAGCTCAGAGGCGTCATTTAGGCTTGAGGATCTTTTACATGCAGGTAAATCTACTAACATGGGACGGCCGGCTTTACTTCTCCTCCGAAGGAAGGCGTACGAAGGATTTTGTCGCCCTAAAAATCCACGGCTTCGATCGGGTTTGAACCCGCGAGCTTGGGTATAACAGTCCAATCATTGTCCCACACACATAATATATGGAGAGGTGGCTCAGATCAACTGATATTACTGCAGTCCCTCTGACTGCTTGTCAGCTAGGTCAAATTCAGATGCTAGAGTAGAATTTCGTGGTTTATCCGATCAACACCAGGCGAATGTCGGAACAGTACCCTAACAAACTATTACGGACTACGAACCGCGCACGATCTTTCCTTCCGTTTCCTTGTACACTCTTCAACTCTTACAACTCAACGCACACTTACACAAACATGCACTACACTACCCGACCTGTCGGAAGACCGGTCGGGAGCTTCGAGCTTGTCCTGGCTGGTGGAAGATACCTGGCTGGGGAAAACGCCGCATCACATGGTTCTAGCGAGGGAAAAGTCACCGCCTCCTGACGATGAAAAATATGAACTGCACTTACTGGACTAATGATCGTAGCAGTTGACGCGTTAGCAATTAATCAATTACTATTCCACTTCCACTTACATGCACCACGTTAGCACACATTTCGGGCAACGGGTCGGGAGCGAAACGTTTCCTGTCTGAGGTGGTGCCGTTCTGCAAGAAAAGCCTGGAAGAGGACACCACGAGAGCCGGCGCATCGACTAGTAGGTCGTCACCGGATCTCAAGCTCCAGGACCATCTCCACCTCCAGGGATACGATACGCAAATGAGTTCCACATCCGGGGTATAGCAACGGACGTGCCCGGAAACTAGATACTCACACAAATGGTCCGATTTCCAGAATCACCTCTTTACAGGAAAACGTTGATTACATACTCACAGTCTGCCGCAGATATTCTGGAGATTACTTTAGAGACATATCTCCATCGTCGTCAACGTTTTGAGCGTTTTTCTCGCGACACTCCAATATTGCTCGCTCAGTATTTCTCAGGCGAATGAGCTAAGAATTCGATGTTCTGTGCGGGCCATCGGTATTCTCAGTGTTGTGGTGGAATACAGATGGCGACTAGTAAAAGGTGCACCCACGAGAATGTACTGGGTGTTCCTATTACTAGTCAGTATCTATATCCCGGTGAACATTTTGAAAAGTATCGTTCTCTTGATCGTTGCAAATCTGAAATGAAAAAGAAGGACATCGTAATAAACATTACGCTTTGAAACGCTTGTATTCACTTCACGTTTTAATGTATATATGTAATGTTAATATATGAATAATAAATTTATCAGTATATTATAATCACCTTGTAATCTATATATTATTATTATCATTATTGTTATATTTTTCATGAAGATTCCTGTTATGTCACAAATATATCTTACCAATACTTGATTCCAAATGCGTTGTCTCACGTAAGCTGTTTTATCCTGTTGAGCATTCGTGAAAATAGGGAAACAGAGGTAGAATAATACAAGGATCACTGAAAATCATACTCATTAGTGGTCCTCGTACTATTCAACGCCTATTTTCCTTATTACGATGTTTAACCATTGTGGCGATGACGTAGTTTGAAAACTTAGGTAGAAATGTAGATAATATTAATGAGCAAGGTAACGATCTTCTCTGCAGTTAACTACTAAAAAGAAAAATATTACTTTGAATTAATAAACTAAAACTTAATGGGTGATAATATAATAAAAACTTGTATATTTCTTAGTAAATAAAATAACTGATTTTCGATTTGCTTATTTTGAAGAAATAAAGTTCCACTTAAAAGAAAATTGTTAAAATTGGTTGGCCATTCAAGTTTTATAATTTCAGGTAGATTTTTGGTTGCTACATGTCATACTCTGAATTTAAAAATTGGAATACCGAATGTAAATGGAACGTTCCTTTTCTAATTAGTAGTCTCTTTCTTACACACCTTGTTTCAGAAGTGCTGGACTATTACGAACGAGTGAACACGTAGCAGTCACAAGAGATATGAAATCCCTCTCTCTGGTGCCACACCGTGTTCCTCGCCGAATTTTCCCATGTGTTTTCTCTAGTATCAAAGTTTACAATTGGAAATCTGAAACACATAAACATTTTCACAATATAAATGAAATGTGAACTGTAGATGCATATGTAATTGACGAATGATCAACATACCGAAGGTTGACAATCAAAATTCCTGCTTTTTGACATATTCCTAAAAACAGCAATAAAATAGTTTTAAAGAGTATAAAACATTTCAAAACAATTAAAATCTGATAAGACAACAAACCTCGTAGTATATTATTTTTCAAAAATATTAAAGGTTCCAGATTTGTCTTCATTCTTCCCTACTCTTCGTTGTAAATTCCCTTAAACTTGGTTTCCTAAATCCAAATCGTAATGTTTTATTATGTTGTTCGTATTATAATTAAAACTGATTTGATGCATCTTCACCTCAGTATAATGGGTTCTCCCTAGAAGTATCATTTAGATATAATGTTAATTTTAAAATTCAAACTCATTTTCTCTCCATTTTCATTTTAGTTACTAGCTATGAAGATCAATTATTTGACACTAACTACAGTGAAGACGTTATCTTAATTCCGTGAAACAGACCGAGTGATGTAAATGTGTAGACGCTATTTACTAAATTCCCACCGATTCTCTATCTACAGACATAATTCCTTTTCTTGTATTTCCAGATTAGAACCATCAACTGATTTGTACTTCCACAAGGTTTGCACTCAAAAGATGGAAGATGCTCATAATATATAGCTTACACCTCTTTGAGTACAAACCCCGGGGAGCAAGGTGTTGATGCACATGAAATTTTTACTTTAAAAATGTAAAACATTGTGGAACCTACCGCTTAGGAATGTTATTCAAAACCATGCTGCATTAATTAGTTGTTATCACTGGTGGTAAATTGCAGAAAATATTAGAAAGACCTCCTATTGATTTTCTCATAAATTTAGTACTGTAGTCCACAAAATAAAATTACAAAAAAATCCTTAACAGTATCCACCACTGATGGCTTTGCAACTTAGGAGATTTGCATCCATATATAACTTGCTCGGAAAGAATAATTTCAAAGAAATATTTTGTTTAAAAGAGCTCTTTACGATTGAGCATTGACAGTCGCATGAATGTATATTTAAAAAAATTAAAGTAATCATATTCGAAAACAATTATTGCAACTTTCTTCTACATAATATCTTGTTTGTTCCTTAAAGTACGTGAGTTGTGTAACTATACAACATTTTTACTTGCAATTTCTGGACTTCTTTATTTTAGATCAGCCTTGAAGAGTGTCATGCGACAACATTGTCACATTTTCACGTCTTTAAACGTTCTTAAATCAGTTTAAAAGGCATGAAATTGTGATATTGTCGTCTCATATTATGTGAATTCTAATGTTCATCGAGATCTAAATGGTGAATTAAATCTGAAGCAAGTATGCACAAGTTAATGCTTGTTGCTTAAAATTAATTTGCTTGTTGGCTGAAATGTTTACTTCCTGAATAGCAACTCTTCTTAAAATTTCAGTTGGAACATGCCCGTTACTTCAGATCTGTAGAGTCTTATGCAACAGCAAGTAGACAATTTTTCACGTCTAAACATAACAAATACAATTGAATAGGCATAAAGTTGTGCTACTTGTGATAGACATGATGCATGCTGATAGTGCCACTAGTCAAAGCAGCAGTTGCACTAGCAGCAGTTGAAGCAAACTTGATATTCGCAAGGTATAACATTACTTATAGAATATTATAGTTTCATAAGGATTGAGTCGACCGTAAGTTCTGGAAGATGGAATGTGATAGACGGCAATATAAATAAAAACAAAATAATGTATATATTGTCTTTAAATTTTTGCTTATCAATATTTCCAGATTATATTCGTTTATGACAATTATCTGGAATTGTAAACATCTGAAAAATGTTCATAAATTAAGATGTAAAATTAATATACGTTCGTTCACAGTTGTTACAAGATTACCATTTAATGAATTCCATGTATTACAATCTAAAGGAACGTTAGAAATATCTCAATATAATAAACATGTTATGGTTACTGTTTACTATATGTTTCCAAGCTTCACATGCCTCCATATCATACCTGATGATTCTTCACTTCCATTAGTGATTAGGCGCGATGTGCTCTTATCAGTTCAAGGACTGTCACTGGACTGTCAGCTGGAAATTCTTGAGACAATGATCGTCCAACTGCAAATATTAGAGTAATATACAAATTAAGTTTCAAATTCATTATTCGCTAATACTACCCTATTCCTGAAACCGAAATGATATTACGAAATTCGATAACTACATTTTTAAACATTAATAACTTGTTATTATGTATATCAAATGTCCTTAAATTCAATACACTTACATGAATCTGGGATTTGTTGTATCTTTGATGAATGCGCGAAGATGTAGTAGGATTTTTCAAGGTAGTGAAAATATTTTGAAAGTTTTTATTTCGTAAAAACAACTTTAATAATTTTCTCTTTTTACAATTTTCACTTTTCGCTAATGCCTGAATAGTGTTTGTCTCTTCCGAGTATACGAATAGGTCAAATGTGATATGTGATGTTATCTGCAGGACAAAACAGACGTTAGTACTTAATGGTACAAGCTTCTATGCACTTTGGAGGTACAGTGCATAGAGAAAAAAAATAATAGAATGTCAGATGAAACCTATCTTCAAGTGAAGCGCGAAAGTCAACCAATCATCAAAGTCGATAATTGAAATATTTCATTGTTCACGATAAAAGTCTGTAACGTTGTATTATCAATTCTTCAGAAGTCGTTATCATTTCCAGCAATAATCTTGACTGTGATCTGCAATTTTAACACAATAAAATTTATGGTAAATGGAGAAAAATTCAGACGCAGACATGTCATTTTACACGTGTAGAATTATTTCACTGATTCATCACTTTCATTAACCACAAGATTCAGTGATTCAGGCAAAATATGCGATTATCGAGAACTTACTATAGGTTAATGAAGTTAGCTGAGCTGTAATTCCAGTTAAAGCAACATAAATATTTGTTTGAGAATTACTTGCTGTTTTGGTTAGATACTGGTTCTCTTCAAAAAATCTAGAACAATATTAATTTTATACACATATGTAGTTCTAAGGGTTCCAAATGTTCGAACATAAAACTCCTAAATTTAGATTTGATATAAGTTTATGTTAAAGTGTTAAAGTTTTGAATCTAAGGAATGATTTAATTTATTATTATTAATTCATGAAAATATTACCATCACTGCCTTCTCTCTTTCTTCAATGGATATTATCATACCATTCAACATTGTTGTCCCACTCTTGAAAAATTCCTTAAGATATCTAGTCGAAATAGCAAATATTTCAGAATCTTACGGTTATGCATTATTTCTCCATCCATAATAAAAAGCTCAACATCTCGCTATAGACACCTTCCCATCATCCGTCCATTTCATCCCTCATTTAAGTACGGTGTGTTTCATATGAGAAACGTTGGAGATACTGGCTCTCTCACTGTCTCTACACTTCACAGCAAATCTGCTAAGTTGAACATCCAGCTGATTAGCTGAGAAGTGCAGAGACCAGAGAGTGATTGGAACAGAACGTTGAATTTCTTAGCGTAAAACCATGTCTGTAAAAACATCTTAATTACAGATATGTAATATATCTAAATTTAAATACAAAATTCTTCACTTCAAATATTTCCTGGAGTTATATTTGATCAAGTTGTATTATACGAGTGCTATTTGTGTTATTCGTATTAATATGCAAATATTTAAAACCTAAATATCGAGGGAAAAGAGTTCTCTGCAAATGGCAGAATTATTGTTGTCTGAAAAACGCAAATGTACTGCTGTTAAATCGTCGATTGTTTCTATGACAGTCGACAGCTAATGTTTGCGTTCTAGCAGCAGTAATATAAAAGTACCGATAAAATACCAATTTTAATGCTCTCATTACTTATCTATTGACGGTGCTAAGCGCGGTTTTGTCTTAAACAATAAGTCTTTCAGCTAATACGTTTGTCGCTTCACTTTCTTCAGGGAATTAATTGTAAAGTCTGATTAGATAATTAGAATACGTTACTAACACAAGAAGCTCACATTTTGATACAACATGAAATATAATAGTTAATTTTCAAAAGCAATAAACACTAAGTAATTTTGAAAAATATTAAGACGTGTTTATCCCGTACTGTTGATCATCACAACCAAGTAGACGTTATTCTATTAATGACATTGTTTCATCATATAAAAAAAGGTTTAATTTACTTGACAACTTTTAAATGATCAGATTTAACTTTAACTTATAAATTAATGAGCAACATGTAATTAATTATGCACTTATCACATTTGTAAACAATTGTGTAATGCTGTTATATTTGTAACAATTTGCATCTGTTTGATAATAATTTTTATGCGTGCGATAGTCATAGTGTTCACGTATACGGATACGTAAGAAATAAATGTGTAGTGGCTATGTTTATGCATCCCAGCCATCCTTTGAAGTCGTCTGGAGCTCATCTTGCAATCAGGACTGAACGATCTTTCTAACGAAGACGATTTTCAGAACGTCTCCCTCAAACAAGTTATAATTTATATTTGCTTGAGAGACATGTTCCGAAAACCGTCTTAAGTTTCGATCGAAACCTTTATCAATGGTAATCCAATTATACAGCGCACCAAACAAATGAAAATGATCTTCTATTATTCATCCTCAGTTTGTAATGCATGATTCCACTTCAAACATTTTTTATTTATTTCACTATCGTTCTAATTCATTATTCATGTGGTATGTTATTTTTCGATGAGATGATAATGATCTGGAAGAAATAAATTGAATCAGTATCAGGTGAAAGGGAACAAGTCAAATCTGCAATTTCTTTCCTTATTTTGGAAAGTTGTCCTTTAAGGTAAGACAAATTGTACTATGAAGAAAGGAATTTTGACATAACAGTGTTTACGGGATAAATTGTAAAATTGAAGTAGCTGTACTGAGGGGATAGGGATCAAGTTACTAACGCATTCCATTTCCCCTCAGTACTATAATTTTGATTTCGTATGTTTGCAATGCGTATAGCGTTATGCATGCATCCAGTGGCATGCATGGATGTATGGCAGACGCGGCCCGAGCCATGAGAGCCACTCACAGGGGCGCTATTTAGAATATACCCGCTAAAACAAATAACAACCCCATTTGTAGTACCCTGGCAGGGACACAAATTCTTTGCTTACCATGGGCGCCTGAATATCTAGATGAGACTCTGTTTGCAGGGTATGCGATACCCCGCATGCAATACTACTTCTTTAATTTGAATTTTCAAAGAAAATTTTAAACATAGTTGTGGTTGTCCTCAAGTGGATGTTTGCTCAAAATGTGAAGAATTTGGACCAAAAACTATGTGTACAACTTGGTATGAAGGCGCCACACGTGCAACAGAAGCTGAAATTCATATCCACGAAAAAAGAGCTGAATCATTTTATAAATCATTGCAAGAAGCTACGAAACTTGTGCCATGTTATTGTCCTTTTTCCAAACTCTTTACAATACGTCATTTATAATACATTTAGTCAACTGTTACTAAACAAATATTTATTTTGTTGGATAAATGATTGTTCTAAACAAATATAATATTCTTAAATAGAATTATGTAAAATGTATTGCATTTGTGATTGTGGTGCCCAGTTTTCTTTAAAATCTATTCTGACTCTGAGGAGAAAGGACACATGTCAACAACAATTAAACCCAAATTCTGATGACATAAAAGTTAATTAGTTGAAAGTACATTAAGAATAATTTAATATTATCACAATAAATTCACACAGAAAAATTTCAAAGGATAATATAGAATGTGTGCATATTATTGAATGTTTCCTTCTTCCTGAAAAGTTGCAAAAAATGACTTGTTCCTTTTCTTCTCAGGCCGATAATATTATATATTATATTAATTATTATTATGCTTATATTGATGCAAACAATGAAATATTTTGAAGTATAGTGTACAAACAGCAGAGCAAATATTCTGAGAGGTTTGTAAATAATTAGAAGTGTTGTAAACAAATCTGAGCTTATGTAAGCAACTGATAGTCCTCATTTGATGTAAATAAAAACACTGAAACATTTCCCTCTCGCTGATTATATATGACTTTTTGAAATTTTAACGCAGACAATCATAAGGGGATTTCATGCAATTTTTTTACTTCTAGAATAAAATTTCTTTAAGAAATTATTAATGTTTATTTTCAAAATCAATTGCTCACCATTGTTTGACTGTTATTTTAATGTTACGTTAGTTCGGAGGTTCATGCTAAATGTTGCAATTTAATTGTTTTGTATTAGTTACTTTTTTCTACGTCGAAAGTAATCTAATTTTTTATTAATTTCTTAAATCCATTTTGATCCCAATTCCTTCTTTGATTTGAACATCAATATCACCTTAAATATTTAGTTTTTGCTTCAGACCTATCAGATTGAAACTGAAGTGAAAGTATACTAATAGAAACTGTTATTGTCTTTTGCAGGTAAGTACTTTGGATATCAACAAATTACGAATCTCATTATCACGTGGTATCAGAACGCGGTAATTTGGTGAGTTACCAATTATATTATTTCAAAATATCTATTAATGCAACTTACATGTGCCTTTAAATATCACAACCATATTGTAGAATTGAGTGACCATAATTATATTTCGAAAACAATTAACTAGAATTCACCAGATAATATAATGTACTACAAACCATTGTTTACTAAATGACATTGAAACTTTTCAATATTCAAAATTTACTTAGCCAAGCGTCAAAAATAAATAGTCGCTATTCAAGTGTTCCTACATTGTGAAATTACAAAAGTAGAATAAAGCATCTTATTCAATTTAGTCATTCCCTCAATAAAGGGCATCCGCTAAAGCACCAGCTCTTCCGCTGACTCTGCAGCGACTCTTAGGCAGCTCTACGGTTCGAATCCCGACGGAGACGGACTTTCGACACCAGCCTTGGGACTAGGTCGAATTCAATCGCAGTCTGGAGGAGAATGCTAGCGACCAACTGCCCTCGTCAAAAGTTTTCGCTGATCAATTTTTTTGCGAATGATAGACTAGTACCCTAATGAACGTGCCACGAACCGCGCGCGATCTTTCCTTCCTCACCCTTGTCTTATCCTCATCCCGTACTTACACTTACATCCCCTAAACACCCATATCGGAAGAGCAGTCACAAACGTAGAGGTTGTCGCTGGCTGGGGGAAATACCTGGAGGGGGAACTTCTCCGCCAGCGGACGGTAGGCCGACGACGGACTTCCCCATGCAGCGAGAAGAGAACACCGCCTCCTCCAGGCATTAAAATATTGACTATAGTAACGGGAGAAATGACAACAATGGCAAACAAAGACTATAGAAATTGACGTCCCCGAAACATAATCAAAAAGAGGATTTGAAATTTGTTTTATTAATGTTTTGTAAATCAGTTGCAAGTACGTACATTAAATATTTTTAATGATAAATAATGGTTTTAACAAATCGCATTACACAGCCAGGTACTTAGATATATATGTATTGTACACTCTTCATTTTATAATTGTAGGAGAGCGGAGTATTTCTCTACTCAAAATTGACCATTAATCGTTTATGTAATCTAATTCTACGAAAAAAAAATTGAGAATATTCCTTACCTTCTGACCAGATCGTGGAAGATTTCGTAGAAACAAGTCGGCCTCTTGTCTCCAAGGATGAAAGATATACGAATGTAACGTCTTGCTTGCGTTTGATTCATGAGGTCGATATCACGTACACGTAAGTCATACACGTCTCACCGTATGGTTTACTCTGTACCTGACAACCGTCCACCAGCCTCAAAAAAAGAGCTTCCAAGAATAAGCGAAATAGAATCTTGAAAATAACAAGTTTAAATATTAATTCAACTCGAAAGTTCACCATTAATAACAAAAAGGGTCATAGCGTATATTCGTGAAGGCATACACTTACTGTGCATCGTCTCTTACTTGGGTCGCCAAATTCACCAGTTGCCAATTTAGTTTATTGAGAAAATGCCAGTTATATGCACAAAGAAATCTTGTCTTCTATACTATTTGACATTTGACATGACCACTTTACAAGACATTCCCGGATGATTTACGCCCTCTTAATAGAAACAATAATGTTAAATGCACCTACCTGACATTATAATTGGCGTTAATGATGCGGATGATGCATTACTACAAAGCCAGCTCCCAAACTTTTGAGTGGCACGTTTTTCAAAGCACAAACATTCCACTATTTCTAGAGGTCTTTTATGGTGTCCTGGATGTATCAGTAGAGACGAAAAGTGTCTGAATATGATGTCACATGCAAGCTAGTCATACATTTTGAAATTACAGTAGGACTAACTGCACCTGACAATCGTACACAGCTAAGATGTTTCCCCTACCAAGTGCAAGGAAATATTTTGTGAAGAATCTTACTTTTAAAAAATGTGATAAAACTATGAAGTACAACTTAAAAATATACATCTTCAACACAACAATATTACTTACATTATTGATTTGTAGCGTGCTACAAGTCTCAAATTGACCTCAGAATAAGCAGTACGTAAGGTCAAGAGAGTTTCCAACTTCTCCTAGTCTTCAGGTATTAGTTGGTTTTGACAATAGAGAATTAATGCTTACCTAACATCTTGCATTCTGGCAGCAGTTGAAGCGTGTAGTGGTAAGTTTGCATACCTAAGTGCCCTTCGCTCCTTAGTATAAACGAAGGGCTCTAGGTATCCAAACCTACACACCACCTAGTGTGCAGCAGGTAAGTGATTATTTCCTAAGGAATGAGATATACCTAAATATTATACCGTAACCCTACCTTACTCCATAACCAATATTTCAATCAATATCAAAAAAAGTTTTGAAATAAAAATACTGTTGTGCTACCATTTATTTTGTATATGTCTAATAACTAAAAATCGTGTAAAAAGTATTACGAAGTTCTTGTCTGCTTTGAAGTCCAATCACGATCGTGATTTTCGTCCAGATTTTCAGCAAATCTGATTTCCAGCGAATTCTGTGATAGTATCTTTTTGGCTTCTGGGGAGTAAATATAGCTTTACTCCTCCCCAAATGTCACGTTCAAATATGTTTTTGGCCGTTGAATAAATCTACCGAAAAGGTCCAGCAGTTGTTGATTCAGAAATTTACTGAAACAATATCGAGTACTTGCAGTTCATACTCGTTAAAAATCAATGTATGAGTTACCAGTACTCGACATTGGCCACAGCACGTTCTACAGATTCTACCGTTAATCGACGACCAACTTCGACGAAACGTTTGCAATTGAAGTATAAAGCTATCACGTATCTTTATATGATTTTCCAATACTTTATTTCATTGTCAACTATTTCGTGAAGATGACCGACACGTTGTAGATTTATAATAAACACCCAGGACGCTTCCATATTGTTTATTCCAGCAGTTCTTGTAGCTAGGTCTAACACCCTATTTTTCTGATAGATAGTTGTTCGTACTCTTCGTCTATTGTCTACTTGTCGCAACTTACCTTAGGCATACGAGTACATTTCGGACTGAGACAGGGTTAAATCGAGCGGTTCTTACCTTTTGTTCACCATTTCTGCGACAGTATTTAACCGAATTAAAAAGGATGATCGAATAGCATAAGGTTATTACGCTAGTTTAGAGATCATTTCTAAAAACACGTGAATTAATTAACATATTTTATAACAACTTTTTCTGTGTAAAAAACCCACATTTTGCTGCAATATTACTACTTTCTCTACACTAGGTAAGTAGAATTCGAGAAACGAAAATTAATTCAAAAACAAATAATAAAACATTGATAATACCTTATCCCGCAGGCAGATATAAAGACATTATTATTATTATTATTATAAATAATATTCGTGTTTTCTACAACCTGTGTTCTAATCGCCATCTTTTTGATGATTTTGCATGTAGATGATGACAGGAACATGTAACTCATAGCTTCTGCATTCTTACTATGGGTTACACGTTCCTAACACCAATCAACAGCTCTTTTTTTCATCTCTGCATCTCTGCTGTTGATGCCAAGGTGGAGGACAGTTTCATTTCATCAACGAAAGATGCAGCTGCATTTCTGGAAAAAAATAATCTGAACACAAATATATATATATATATATATATATATATATATATATATATATGTGTGTGTGTGTGTGTGTGTGTGTGTGTGGTGTGTGTGTGTGTGTGTGTGTGTGTTACAGTAGGTTTCATGGAGGAAAGAAGAGGTAGTGGAAGAAAGAAGTTGTCAATGTCGTTGGGCATAGGGAATTGAGTGAGTTTCTCAGGAATTTGAAGAATTCAATTGATTGTTTAAGCGATTCCGGGCACGTCAACTACCAGGGTCATTAGTAAGTGTAGTGCATGTTTTTGCTCGGGAGGTGGCGGTGATCTTTCTCTCACTGTATGGTGAGATCCGGCGTCGACCTACCGTCTGCTACGGATTTTCCTCAACCAGGTATCTCACACCAGCGGAGCAACGCTCTAGCCGGGACAAGCTCTTAGCTCCCGATCGGTCTCCCGTTTTGTGGGCTTGTGTAGTGCGTGTTAGAATAAGTGTGAAGATAAGGGGACATGATAGGACAAGAAAGAAGTAGGAAAGATCGCGCGTGGCCCATGGCCCGTTTGGTAGGGTACTGCGCCGACATTCGCCTGGCGTTGATCGGAGAAACCATGAAAAACTGCCGATCAGAGCAGCCGGTCACAAGAATTCTCCTCCAGAGAGCGACTGAACTCGACCTGGCAGACCTAGTGTCAAATATTCTACCACCCTGGGGACTTGAACCCAAATATCTCCGGGTCAGAGGAACAGCAGAAGGACATCAGTTGATGGCCTGAGCCACGTCTACCGATTTGAAGGATTCAAGAGAGACTGGACGTTTCAAAACGCATACCGTAGGAGAGGGAGAGTCACAGACAGACCCTAAAGTTGTTTATCTTCTGTCTTTATTTGGACAAAGGCTGAATGTTTCATAGTTTAGGACTTTTGTTAAGAGAGCATTATTTAAGCCAAATGAATTCTGTGAATACGTTGCAATCTTAGATTGTAATATGGAAAAGTAGTGAATACTTGCAATCTAAGCAATTTGGTGAATGTTGAACAAGTTCTTAAACTAAGCTTGTCGCCATTTCTATATCAGTCGTAAGGACCGTAAGTACAGAAAACCTGAAAAATATACATGCCCTTGACATAGGAGCTTTCTTCAAAACTAGAAAACATTTTAACACAAACTTGTAAAGAGTGGTATTTGTAATGGTTTTCTAAAAACATTTAGCATTAGTTCAGGAAGTCATATTAACTATGTGTCACACCCATAACTTCTAAACTGTTCACGATATCGAAATGTAGTTTTCGTTCCATAGTGTGGAATTATGAGGCAAGTAAACAGGAAACAGTTAATATAAAAATCACGCACAGCAACTACAAGATGATTGCAAAACTCAACTAGCAGCAGCTTGTCCTACGTGCTACCACATTTTCTAGTATCCTGTGCTAGCCCAAAGAACAAGCCGCCGTCAGCAGAAGGCCTGCAGAATTGACTCTGTTTGGTGTGTAGAATAGCCTTAAACATCCGTTTCGACCAGGGTGTTCGTTTCTTGACCAATTGAGCAAATGTTGAGATGTTCCCTTGTTTTGCATCTGAACATACAATGCGCCAGTAAAATCTCTCCGCAGTGGTACCTTGCTGGTTAGAGTGTTAGCGACAGAAATCATGGGGGCCGCACGAGCGGCAACTTGTTACAAAAGAAAACGTTGATTGCTTTCTCATCACAATCATAACAGATGCTGAAAGTGTTGTCTCCTTACGTGTTTCCCAGTTGCTACCAACAAAAACACAATTGTTAATAGGAGGTTCTTTTATAAATTCTTTCCGAAAGCGCCGGTTGCTTCCTATTATTCATAATTCAACTTAATATAGATTATGAGTTGGGGTATTGTTCCCCGTGTTCAAGAAGATACGTACAGATTGCACTTCGCGTCATTAGTACTAAACACAGTTTTTGATTTTTTTAATTTTTGTACTTCAATAAATAAATTAACGCTTTTTCCTAGACATGAACATTTTGTATTGCTCAAGTGTGGACAAAGATAGAGAGTCCCCTCTGGAACCCTAATACTGAAAGGGAAACGAATAATTAATTATCTTCATAATTTGTTTCAAGGAAAACTTTTTAACAAATTAAAATTTGTTGAAGGAAAATTACGAGTTGAGTTAAGAAAGAATGTAATTAAAGTTTGAAGTTTCAAGGGATTTTCACAAAATCAGACATTTAATGTTAGAAAATATGATAAAACTTAATTGATAATAAAGGCATAACCTGATTTATGGATACGCGAGGTCGAAAAATAGGATTAAGTGAAAGTCCTTAGTTATTTATGGAACAAGAATCGTAAGACAACTTATTATAACACGAGATAGGAGAATTGTAAAGCTACATCATTAGATCGAAATTAATTAATAATATAGTATTGCAATAAGATGTTATGAGGCGAATGTCGTACAATTTTATGTGCATTTATTTCATATTTTATAATACTTATTATGACCTAGATATCGATTTCGTAAAATTTGACTGCAGATAAACAAGCAGATAAAATTAATTATTGCGATATGTAATCAATAATAAGACACCAACGTTTTAGTGTCACGCCGTTCTCCATATTTTTTATGACCACTGCTGCATTCAGACTCCGTTGTTAAATGAAGTCGTAGGCTTCCGCGGCCAGAGTCATGTGCGTGATTGGGCTGTCCGGGTTTCAGTCAATAGTACTCGGCCCAGACATTAATATACACCCGAGCGCTGACCATCACGGCGCATACCAGCCCTGAGGAAGACCACGACAGGATGGTCGAAACGTCGGCAACACAGCCTTTCGACGCGGCGTCACCCGGACAGCCCAGATCACGCACAGACTCCATTGTTGTCCTCAAACGTACAACATTTACAATTCGGACGCTCGTCGCTCACCTCTGGAGTCACCGCATCATCCTCGTCAGTATTACACGTTTTGCTAGCACTGCAATAACTGGCGATGATGACGCCTGACAGCCGAGTGACTGCTGCACCTCGGCACTGCTCCTTCCATCCGCGATGCACAAACGGCCAGGGTTGTGGTTATGGTTTAATTGAAAAATATTGTAGAGATTACATCATAAAAGGAGAACTTATTATAATGATGAGGATGATGCAAAAATAATATTATGGTGGATAGTGGAGAGTTATTATGGCATGTAATTGGATTTTAGAGCATGATGCATTCTAGGTGGAATAACACACCCATCATCAATTAGATAAACAATTGTTACTTTCCTGTGTTGTTTTATTGAAATATGCACAGCATTTTCTTAATGATTTCTATTCTTTTATAATGTCCCAAAGGTTGTGCAAAACCAAGTCGAAGCGCTAAAGATATTTTGTGTTATTGCTGCAGAAAAAAAATAATATAAACGACAAAAAGGAATATTTGTGAATTGATGAAATTGTCGTTATGACTCTGCTCCTTCGTGCGGGACTATACCTTCGATGGTAGGCCGTCAGGACCTTATCCCACCAGACGGCTGTCAGAATTGCAGTGTACTCGCACTTCGAAAATTGCGATAATGGCTTGTCGAGACGGCTACAACAATCCGAGTCTTGGAAATGCTCGGTACGTGCTGGTGACGTACAGGCTACGACGCAATCGGACCGGCTTATGCGGATCACGGCATCAATTATCGACGTCGCAGCAATGCCGCTGACCGGGAGGTCCCAGGGTTCAAGTACCGACATTGGCAGGATTTTCGACTCTACTGAACTAGGTGGAATTCAGCCGCTCGCTGCTCTGATCGACAGTTTTCTATCATTTCTTCGATCAACATCAGGCGAAAACCGGAGTTGCACTAACAAACGGACCACGTACCGCTCGCGACGTTTCCTTCCTCTTTCTTATTCTATCGTCTTTCCTTACACACTTACAACTCATGCCTGAAGGTCAGTCAATAACTTAGATGTAGTCTCGGATGGGGGGATGCCATGTTAGGGAGAGATACGTAGTTGGGGAAACCCCTGAATCCGACGTGAAGTTCGGCACCGGATCTCACCATCCACGTGAAGAATATCATAGTCATCTGCCGCGATTAAAACGCACTACACTAACCTTATCAGTTGACGCGCCCGCAATCACTAACCAATCAGCTAAATAACCAACTAAATCGGTAAATTACAAAAAAAATCTTTAGAGGAATCTGCTTATGTATGTTTCTAGGAGCAAAATGGTAAATGTATTCTTTGTTGTTAATGTTATGCAGAACACGCTGGCGTGTTTTCTTTCACCTGAAATGTCTTCTACCGTTTTCGTAACAAGCTCCGATGATGAGGTCAACAAGAGTTGTCTCATTAATATGGTCATGGACTGAATATGAAATAGTTATGAGTAATGCATCAACATGTAAAATACCTGAAATAATTATGTCAATACCAGGAATTAAATACTTACGATGTACGTCACATCATTACTTCGTATCCATCCATCAAACAACGTTTTGGTGCGTGTAGAAAGGTGTCTGAATACGATGCCTTGTGCATGGAAGTCATACCTGTTGAAGGTACAGTACGACCAACATGCACCGGACGACCGTCTACAGCTACGATTCAACGACCACCAGCGTTCATTGAATCCATTCTTCTTCCAGAGTGAGTAATGTCTTAAACCATCTGCCTAAATTACACCTGGAGGTATTCATTAAAAATGCTTTTTGTACACCAGCATTATAAATAATTTTCTGCTGCAAGTCATCGTTCATTAAACGGCAGATTACAGATAAATGATGTTGTATTAGCATTTAACGGCACGAACGATAGCGTCATCACACATTGAGCCAATGGCAGCGAGAGAATCGTGGCGGTGTACCGGCAAACAGAATAGTCGACCACTGTTTGTTGAATTGCATTGAATTAATGCCTTATTTTACGTGGCGAGACTCGGGCCATCAGGCCCGCTCTTCCGTCTGACCACGCAAATTTCGCTACGCTCCTTTCATCAACTAGCAGAGAGAGGTGGTATTTCTTGGGCGAGAAACAGGCGATTTGAATTTAGCTCAGAGGCGTCATTTAGGCTTGAGGATCTTTTACATGCAAGTAAATCTACGAACATGGGATAGCCGGTTTGTTCACATGGATGTGAAATAACTGAGACGTCACAAGAAAGTTGCTTCGCAAAATCAAGTTTGATTCTCTTATAAATTTATAATGCTGTTATACAAAAAATAGCGTATGCAACTAGTTTATAATGTTGCTTTATTGCATTTGTACAAATTTTAAAACTCGCTCCTAACGTCTCTCGTTTTCAGAACATGCAATAAATCATTCTTGCAATAAAACTTCACTCGTAAACTAATTGCGTAAAGTACTATTAATATAAACAGACGTTACTCTTACTATGTAGGACTCATATTCTTCAGTTGTAGTCGATTTATTATTTCTTGAATGGTGTCTATTAATGAGATAGGTGAAAGATGCCCGAGTACGATACCAAGAGATGGTTAGTCATAATTTTGACATTAAAGTACGACTAACTTCTCCTGGCAACCGTCTACAGGTATGCTCCGCTATTTACTAAATGCTGGGAAAGAATTCAAGACGTAGCAGATCTAAAACAAATTGACGATTGAAAATAATACGACCATTGCGAATTCTATCGATAAAAAATTGAACTATCACTTGTGTGTATGGTTTTAGCATTTTAGGGTCGGATTTATTTATTATCTATGTCTGGGAGTAAGTGAAACATGATGTAACTCGATCACCGAATGTCGCTTACATGTTGTTTTTCGTCGGGCTGAGCTTTTTCTTTCGTCACACAGCTATAGAAACTGAGACGATTTGTATTAGAGAGCTGCAGCTTCATTTTTGCCCCGGCCGGAAATCGAACCCGGAACTGTCTCACAGAAAGCTAGCACGCTCTCCATGAGCCACCCGAGGGGCGAACTACAATTTTATATTACTTAACAATATTTTGTAAGTTATATGTTACAAGACTCCTGTCTTCCTAAAGCGGATCACTACTATAAGTAGAGGATATTTTGAGCTCCTTTAAGTACACGTATGTCAGTTCGGACAGTAGTATTAATGTTTGCCCAACCGCTAGCGGTGTACGGTAGATAAATCAAGACGTGTGTAGATTCTCTGGGACAGTCCGCTATCCTAAGCATGCGGAATTGCACAAAAAATGAAATTGAACGTACCGCACTACAAAATACTTGTAAAACAAAGGTGTGTATCGAGTGAAATCAAGAATATTGATTTCCCCAATTAGTAGTCTTCGTGCCTTCAAATAAACATCCATCTTTTTTATGTCACACGCGCGGATACTGTCACATGAACGAAGAATCAAAACTTCTGGTGATAGTGAAATTTGAACTTCATGTTAATATTACAATGGATGTAACCACTAAGATATTAATGCTTGTGTGACTATCGTTGCTGGTAGTGTGTTGAAGTGCGCTTAGTGGAGATGACTGCAGCAAACGTGGCACTGCAACGAGGGGAAGTGAGCCAGGACAGGACGAAGCGGAGAATGATCGGGATGGAGCATGGCTTGTCTGAGCCACGTTCGCAGCCGGGCAAAGGTTGTACAACAAAAAGGAAGGACAGTCTCCGGCGAAGCAGAGCAGAGGATGAGGGCGAGGGGATGTAGTTTAGTTTACATGGAACAAATTTGTATTTGTACCCCAGTTAGGATGGCCGGCAAGGGGGGGAGTGGAACCCGGGCCTCCCGAATGCGAAGCCAGCGCGCCACGCCCGGAGCCACTTCACTCTGTTAGATAGAATAGATAAATAGAAAGAAACATCGTGGAAATAATTCATTCGTTCTCCACTCAAATACACCGTCGTCAATATACAGTTCTTCAGAATCAGTGTTACAAACCTATAACGCAAAAGATGAGGTGATGAAGTTTTTCGTCAGTGAACATACAGTGGGTAAATTCATAAAATGAAGGTTCACACATGCAGATTTAAACATCGCGCTCCTATTTTCTAGGCAACTCACCCTCGCAGATGCTGCGTCGAGTACGGGATCGGGGCAAGATTTTCGACAGAAGCTCCACAGCTAGGTCGAATTCATGCGCTGCCTGCAAGAAACTTCTAGCGGCCGGCTGCTCTGATTGGTGTTTTTTCTTGGCTCCCCTGATCAACACCGGGCGGATGCCGGAGCAGTACCCTTACAAACGCGCCGCAGGCCGCGCGCAATCTTTCCTTCCTCTTCCTTGTCCTATCCTCCCCCCCACACACACACACTTCACACTCACATTCACTACTCTTGTCGGGAGACCAGTCAGGAGCTTAAGGGTTGCCCCGGTTGGGCCGCTGATGGGAGATACCTGCTTGAGGAAAATCCCAGAAGTTGACGGTTATGTTAGTGCGGGATCTCAACCTCCAGCGGGAAAGGTCACATCCACCACCCGTGATAAAAAACGTGCCTTACACTTACGCGATTGATGACGACAGTAGTTGACGCGCCCGGAGTAAATCTACTAATAACCATGTACAGGATTTTTTGGCTGGGCTAGAGCCTTCTTAAAACATCCTTGAAACTGTAAAACAAGATATAAATAATAATATATTTATCTCGTCACTGTTTATACTATGTGATAGTAAAAAAACGAATCAGTATCTCACCTGGGGTTCTAAGCCGCAGTCTTTGACTTCCAACAATTTGGGCGATTCTCTCGTGTCTGCGCTCGCCACCAAGGCAGTGCTCAGTTGCTTCGTTGAAGATGCGTTGGTGAATGTGGGAAGACTAAACGGGGTAACTTTGCTTTACATTTCAGATGTATATGTCGACGTCAGATGTATCTGCTTCAATGTGCCGTCTTCTTTCCTTCCAACTAAGTGTTCGAATACACACCAAGTTGGAAGAGAAGAAGACAGCACAGTGAACACTTCCTTAACACGCAGACTGAATCACATCGGATTACACGATCATAGTGATGCATGACAATTGCCATTTATGTCATAAAACGGTTGTTTTTGTATTCCATTTATTGGACCTTAGAAATATTACAAAATTCTTCCCAAAATGCAATCCACTTGCTCCAACTTTGCTATAATTCCTGTACGGCGTTTGAAAAGTGCACAATAAAACAGGTCTGTAGTATGTGAGCCATTTTTTCTTCTCCCAAAACAACAACAGTTGATAACTCTATGGTGAATAAGGCTACAATCAAATACAAGATTACAAACTTTCCACATGTTTTATCCGACTGTGGAAATATTTGAATCCTGGTTTTGATGGTAGAATATTCTCGGTGTAGATCTGTCTTCGATCCGAGATGGGAGGGCAGGTTGGCGACGTCAGTACTGCCAATACTCGTAATCTGAAACAAACTTAAAATCTTTAACGTTATTAAAAGTTTCTTACTAATACCATTACAGTTGTAACCGAAGTATATCAATTGAGAAGGAGGTTGGTTAACAGCGTGCTCGAGAATGAATGTTAAAATAATTGAAGGAACACACATATATTTAAAAACTAATGTCACAAGTATTTAGCAATATATTACAATAATGTTCTATAATTAAATTACTTTCAGTTTTTGAGATTTGGCAAGAACTTACGTATTTTGAACATTTTCCATTCTTGCGGTCCTTTCTGTGTGGATATGTATGTTCTTTTTTGAAGTAGTTCCATATTCAGTATGTTGCGCCGGCTGGAAAACGATTCTCTACAGTGCAGCAGTGAATGGTACTGGCGGGAGATTCATACTACTGACATCAAAGGCACGACACTACGCTCGATATCAATACTATGAACCTCCAGGCGGCACAGACAGTTCTCTAGGATACGCCGAGTGGTGATTGTAAACCGTAAGTAGCCATTGTGCGTATACAAACTGCTTCGTATCTCATGACGTTTGAGTTTTATTATTTAAAATGCGATGAAAAAGCCTACGAACGAATACAGGCTCACAAACTTTACACATGTACTAAATCACTGTGGAAATATTTGTGTCCTGTTTTCGTCGGCAGTGTCTCTTCAAAACGAGTAATCTTCAGAAGTTAAAAATCAAGATTCGTAGGTGAAGACGTGTCACAGCAAACTATCTGAAACAAACAAATTTCACCCCTACAAATATCATATAGTATTTAGAAACTGAAATCCATACGTGACACGATACTCGATGATGCGCTGGTACTGCCGAGAGATTCACATTACTATAATCAAACAAATGATACAACGCTTGACATTAGTAATATGAACCCCCAGACGGCACGCATAATCTTGCAATTACGGAATGTTCGTTGCATATTGTTACCTGTAATGAAGTGAGAGTTGATGGTTTAGAGCGTGTTGTAAAACTCTACATAGGAAAACAGGAAAACAAACTTTACACATGCATTAAAATACCTATTTAATATTTCTGCCTGTTTACGTTGGTTGTTTTATCTCCAAACCAATCGAGAACTCGTCTTAGAAGTCATGTTGTCAGCATTATTGCAGCCATCAATCTGAAACAAACTTCTTTCTCCCAGAAGTACTAAATATTATCTGAAATAAGAAAAATGTAATTATTGTCTTTTCACATAGAATTACAAGATTGCTACAAATTGTCGGAAGAAACTCGGAATACCGTTCTCATGACACATTAGATTTCCACCCATTAGTCCCGAGAAACTGAGTTCAGGATTTTTCAAGTTTCCTGAAAAATAAATTTCGTTAAAATAACCTCAAAATTTTAATAGGTGTATTTTAAATCTGAATGTTAAAAAGATTAAATTTAGTGAATATTTAAATTAAATGAGAAATGTCCAAAACTCTCATTATCATCATTATCGGACATTCAACGTTTACGTATCCTCTCGATCATCAGCTGACGCTTCTTCCTCTCATTTATATCATTTCTTCTAAATCCTGAGAACTTTAACCTTAACCTCCCCTCCTTAACTAATTTGTAACATGTACGCCCGAGAACGGTCTGCTGCCGCTAGTGACTCGTGGCACTCACCCCCCCCCCCCCGTGGCGAGAACCTTATTGGGAGAAGGGAGGGTTGGTGGCATTGACGTAGCTGACGCTCATTTCGAAGATTATTCCCCCTGGCACTCTGCGTGTCACACTCTTTCCGTACAATCACATATTTTCGGGAGTGGAGAGGACTGAGAAGCAACGAGGTACTGAAGATTCTGAATGGTGATTGGGATAGGCCGCACTATATAACAACATTAAAGCAAACATCCATGCTCAAGGTCACAAACCTTGTGGCTCGTTGGTGCCGCAGTAACGGGTTTAAGGGCCCCGATGAACGTTGAAGATTATTACTTGCTCACTTTTTAATGCAGAAATAAATGTTTTTTCCATTTCAAGGAGACTGGCTGTCCATAAGATCCTCACAGTCCACTACCGCGCATGTTATATAATACTGAGCGATAGAGGGCTGTGATTTTCTCACAAACAAAACGTTTTTATTGGTTCTTCGTTGAAGAAAATCACACAATAATTTATTATTTTTTTCTATCCATGACGTAGGCGTTTAAGCATTCTTATAAAACTACGGCGATATCAAAATTATTATTCGCCGAAATGGTAATATCATGGATAAAATGGCTCCATATTCCGGGTTTGAAGCAATTTTTGATCACCGAAATACGCAGGAGACATGATTGATTGTCTTTCCAGACTGCACTCAGTATTATATCACACCCATGTCAAGATGAACAGATTCACGAGTGAGATTCGAATTCCAAACTAGCATATGGGCAACGTATGAGCTCCATCTTCCCCTTTGTGGACGAGTTACCTTCGTTCAACTCTCTGAAAAAACGTTTACTTGGAGCAGACGCCTCAAAGGGGCGTAGTCCCTATGGCAGTAGTGAGTGAACGTGGTACGTGGGGTTGTAGGTTTGAGTGCAAGGTAGGCACGGGTGTTTTCTCCCTTGTGTTGTGGAATGATTGACTCAATGGGCATTCTTATTGTATCATGCTTTTTCTGGTCGTCCTGATTAGCGGAGGAGCTTTCCCTGTGAGACAAGTATCTGTGACATGTGGGTCGGACGTACTCTCTAAACCCTTAGTTATGTTCGTGGTTCGGGGACACAATTATAGTACTTCGAGGATCACCTATACACATCTTAATCCTACCTTGCTCTCTTTCCGTGCCTGGTAAATGTGTTTGTGATCTGTCCGTGAGTGAATGAGGAACTGATAACTCACACAATCATTCATTGTCCAAGTAAAGCGCGCCAGCAAAGTCTTTCCGCCGTGGCACATTGCTGGTGAGGGTGCTAGCAACATATGTTATGTTGGTAGCACGAGCGGCAGCTTGAAACAAAAGAAATCGTAAATACCGTATTCACCACAATCATAATAGATGTTGGAAGTGTGGCCTTTCGCTTGTTCCTTAATTATTTGATTGCTACCAACATAAATGCATTTTTGAACAGGAGGCCCTAGCTAGGTTCAGTAAAGCGAGTCTCTCCTGGCACTCTATACTTAACTAGACCTGTGGCCTACCTCGGGTACAAATGGTCTTTAGGGCTACCTCGGCGAGTTATTTGAGGTAGGAACGGGCCCCTCTCAGGGATGAGATTTCAGAGAAATGGTAATGACTACGGGAGTCCCTCGTAGGTACATAGAGATTACTATAAGAAGGGATCGCTTTGATAGCTACCGTTTGGCCACTGTTGGCAATAAGGTATGTCCATGCAGTCGTTTTGTTAGTGGGTACGTTTACAGTTAGCTCATTTGTAAATGGATTCATCACTGCCTCTTGCAATTCTATCGACCTATGTCCACTTGTTTCCTGACCTGTCAAAGTGGTCCCTTCTTACAGTAACTTCTCTATTCCTGAGGAGCCGATAGATGGCAATCAGGAAGGGTGTCTGAAGAAACCGGGAGGTAGTACCGACCGAAAAAGGGAAGTCCATCTTCTTGAATCAGTTGCTGCTTGGAACAACGCCATGTCGCATGAGTTGCGGAGAGATCCATAGCGAAGAAGATCCACTGCCGGCGAGATTTTCACAGCCGACATTTGTACATGTTTGTATAGTCTGTACGAACGCAGGCTGTGAAAAGCTCATCGGTAGAAAAACCTGAAGGCTCCAGCATCGAGAAGATTGTGTCGACTGGCGTTTTCCACGTGGCGACAATTGCTAGTTTCAGTAGCTGGACCCTTTAACGCCCGTTCCTCGGCCAGGCCCTAAACTGTGCGTTACTGCAATATCCAGACTGAGTACCGAGCCTGACTAAAAATTCGAATATTTTGAAGCATTTATTAACAGACTACATCCGTTCAATTTAATGCGTAATAAATACGTAGTCATTTGAATTCCGCTGAAAAATCTAGGATTTATAAGTGTCTAGCCACCCGATTAATGGAGAGATGATAAACAGAAGAACTCAACAGAATAAAAACTACATACGACAAGGTCCAAAACAGTTTAATTTTGTATACTATGATCTAAGGAACGTTTGACTCGAAGGCATAAAAAACTAAGTTTTAGGGACCTAGTGTATACTAACTTTTGAAGCAAAAGTCGGCCTGAATTCTTAAAATTTCGACTAATGGCACTCAAACTAATACCTTGCTACATTCAGTAATATATGATTATTAAATATATAATTATTTACTCCGAATTACGAAAGGTGCTTTAGTTCGGAAAAGTGATTCAGGGATATAATATTAAGCTTTGAAATGAGAGGTATCGCCTCATTCGATATGAGGATGAAGAAAGAAGTATGATAAAAGAACGAAGATTGTTCGCCATATATTTCTCGTGGAATGACCGACATTTCAATTACGGCATCCAGAGTTGAATGGCAGTTGCTGTAGGCACTTCGGTTTGAAATGCCTAATTTGGAGCTGGAAAGATAAATTTCGCACTTTATCCATTCTTAACTTGAACCGAGATTAACCACTAGCTATACTTAGAATGAATACTCACTATTTGAAATAAATGAAAAGAGCCAGAATAAATTCCTTGCGGAACATGAAGTAAGTATTCAAAATTGTAGTAGATAGTAAAGTCACTAGTGATAGAGATATCACTAGTGTGTTTCTTAACTAAGAAAGTGAAAGAAAAATCACACAGCATACAATAGATAATATTTTTCCCAGATAATTCTTGTTAAGAATATATTGTTAATGTAAATCTTGTTTCGTGACGTGTAGGAGAACTTCACTAGTGTGCTCACGCCGCGAGTAGTATTGCACCGCACTCCCTGCCTTGTCATGTCGCCGACAGTTAGTGAGGTGCAATGCCACTCAACGGCGATGTCGGCGACGATGTTTCGCAGGACCTAGCATGTGGTTGTGGGAAATGTGAGACCAGATTGGGCTCTGATTTTGGCTTATTTTCTTCAAAAATTGGTGTTATTCAACTATAGGTAAAATTATATGTAAATATATATTATGTAAATCGCTGGCATCTTGCCAAAACTATGTTATACATTTAATCTATTACTCAAAACCCTGAGAAATTGAACAGATATAAATAAACGTTTCAAAAATAACTGGTAAGAGCTGTATGTGATGTACGAAGGACACGTATAATCTGCACACATTTTGTTGAGCTCACATCATTTTTCATTCCATTTCACATCCTTTCCTCATTTGTTTGCTATAGTTGACGAATAAATGAACCATCACTTCTGAAGGACGGGATGTGAAGTCTTGAAGTTAAAACAGGATATGTATTATCTATTATTATAATCAATGAACATATCTCCGAACAAATATAATGTACACATGCCACACAATATTAAATCTCAAATTTATGCGTAAAAATAATAGGTTGAATCATAATGATGTAAAGGGAAGAAAGAAAGAAAGAAAGAAAGAAAGAAAGAAAGAAAGAAAGAAAGAAAGAAAGAAAGAAAGAAAGAAAGAAACAAAGAAAGAAAGAAAGAAAGAAAGAAAGAAAGAAAGAAAGAAAGAAAGAAAGAAACAAAGAAAGAAAGAAAGAAAGAAAGAAAGAAAGAAAGAAAGAAAGAAAGAAAGAAAGAAAGAAAGAAAGAAAGAAAGAAAGAAAGAAAGAAACAAAGAAAGAAAGAAAGAAAGAAAGAAAGAAAGAAAGAAAGAAACAAAGAAAGAAAGAAAGAAAGAAAGAAAGAAAGAAAGAAAGAAACAAAGAAAGAAAGAAAGAAAGAAAGAAAGAAAGAAATTTAACCAAATCATGTTTGATAAGTTTTTAAAAGCTTTTCAAGTGTGAGTAAAAGAGGAAAAGAAAACTGCGAGAAAAAACTCTACCAAATTGCCAGATTAATTTTATCAAAATGGACATGCAAAACTCAAGAGCATATTGCAAATAAATGTTTGATATCTTTGAGATTCAAACCTTGACAGGTGACGTAGAGTTGCAAGAGTAATACATCAAAATATAATAATCCTATTGCACGCTCGATTACTGTTAATGGTTCACTTAAAAACGTTGATTGTACAATTCCGGAGAAGTATGTTCGCCTTGTCTCAGAAGCACATTCTCGTTGTGATTGCCATAGGGATAGTATTGAACGAATCAAATATATCGTCTAATACCACCTCTACGACTTCATCTTCGAGACATATCAGCTGGCGGTGATGATGGCAAGCAAGCAACAATGAGAGTGCCGTTCAATCATATCTTCAGTAAGGCACTTTGCCCTGATGAAGGTCGCAGCATAATGGCAGAAACATCTGTGCGTAGGATGCGACGTCCATATAAATGAAGACCTTCAGAAGTACCACTTGTGAGAACTAAATCTTGGTTGTCCTGATGAGAGCAGTCGTCTGAAACAAACTCAAGAACTTCGAGTATCAGTCAGAGCGAAGTGACTAACAAATATGCTGCCTTGCAAATTTTCATTTGAGAGCAATATCCAAATAAAGTAGATTAAAAACTAGATCAAAGAAAATATGATAGAAATGTGTGGATTTCACACCTTTGTAGAAAATAGTTTTGTAGGTATTGGATGTACAATATGGAGGCGTATTTTATTTTTCGCTAAAATAACGACAAACAGGCCAGTTTAATCTCATATAATTAAGAGAATAATCAATTTGTTTTATTCTTTTAACTACATTTTTCATTAAATGTGTGATGGTTGACAGAATTCCAGTAGTTCAGTATAATGATACAATACATTGAATTTATGTATCAAAAGGATATGTAATTTTGTGAGATGCAATTACAGTTGGAAGTGCCATTGATGAATACATGGCAATTCTATTGGAGTTTATATATTACTTTCTGGTCTTTATTTGTTGCACAATAACTTACTTATTTGTTCACGATTGATATAAATTATTAGATAATCATTCGATGGAATTTGCGCCATTTGAAATTGTTCATTGTGTAGTTGTACTCTCAGGAAGGTTAAATTCATTATTCTCCACAGATACATATTGACATATTTTGATTTCATTTACGAAGGATTTTATTCCTATGCTCTTTTTAGGGTAACTTCACGTCAGAGTAGACCTTCGTAAAGTATTGTAAAGGTCTAAGAATTTGTAACAGTAACCAAGGTAAACGTTGTAGGACCTAGCAAAGTTCGAAAATTGATCTGCGCATAAGTTAAATCAGTGCAAACAAAAAGGTTCAATGTCACATTATCTCGGTTTTGAGTTAACAGTGAGAAAATATTATTAAAACATAAATTTAACTTTCTATACATAAAAGTTGGTTGGCCTTGAACTCTGTGACATCAGTACAGTATTCTTCAACGATTAATGTTAAGAAAACATGAACGACATCTGGAACTTAAAAATTTGTGCTTTCTCTTTAAAATTTGAAGCTTCTGGAGATCGAACGTTTTTTTTTCCTTCGATTCAGTTATGAAAAGAGGAAAAGGAAGAAGAAGAAGGTTGACAAACGCGATTGAATGTAAATGGAAGGAATTGGAGGTCGGGCGAGAAGGAGATAGAAACTGGTAAAATAAGTGAAGCTTCTGAACTATTCGCATATAAAGAAGACGGCATCGAACAATAAGCGGCGGAGGCTACAGTGACTCCCCAAACGGCGGAACGCTTGATGACTTCGACAGCGAGGAGTTAAGTTAACGAATACACTTTGACCCGATTTACTCGCCTTTTGACGAACGATTCTGGAACTTTATCAAAGGTGCGCATGCGCAATAAGTGAAAAATCAAAGGTGCACAGGAACAATACACTGCACGCACTCCTTCGCTGACACTCGGCAATCGTTCCTTATTTTTTTAAATATTTTTATTCCGCTTGTTTGTTATTAGTGCCTTCCAAGGAGGTGAATTAAAACAGAAAAATAAATAACTTTTAGAGCCGTCTTTCAGACTTTTAGAATTGCCTTGTTAAGCTAACGATGTGAATTTATTTAGAGAATTAATAATTTAAAGTGTGGAGATAGCAAATATAGACTCGACGTTTAATAGATATTTAGAATAAACTAAATCTTTTTGACTTAAATAAGGTTTAAAAACACCTTTAGGAAATTGCGTTTTGATTCACTTTGGTTCATTTTGGAATCGGTCTAAATTAAAAAAAATCTTCTGGACGAATACTGAAAAAGTTCAAAAATTGCTGCTCTAAATACATTTAATTGGTTATAATTTAAATTCTCTATGTAACTGATCGTTACTCATAAAGCATGGGTCTTCGGTAATTTTTCATATAAAAATATTTTGTAATTTTGTTAAACGAGTGGAATTGTTCCTAAAAGGGTGGCGTGTAAATCGGGAATCCGAAGGTGAAATTTGTCACATTTGAGATTTATTTACGCTTCGCCATCTAGCTTATACGGCTTCCAAATATCGTGAGAAATTACTCCTTGACAAAAGATTTTGACCTACAGCTCTGAACGAATCCTTCCTGCAGCTTTGAAGCAGTCCTCCCGCAGATTCCGAAACTACCGTGTATTAGGACAATGAAACACTAAAACACGATGGTATCGGAACCCAGAGAGGAATCAAGTAGAGTTGAAAAGTTTTGCAGGACGTTGAAATCCCGTGGGCAACACCAAAGACGCCAATTTTTTCGTAAAACTATGTATGTTATAGTGGTAAGACAGCAAATAATATTAATGTGTTCTGTATACAGATCAATACAATACAAAACGTTGAACAAATTAGTAATGATTTTTTTGTCTTATGAGATGACCAATAAATATTCTTCCATTAACAATTATTCTTGACAAAGATAATCATAGTCTGTGAGAATTATTATTTCTTGATAATTAAAAAAGTGAAGGTGTAAATTAAGTTGTAAATAACTCTTTAAGATATTCAAATTTTTCATAAAAATGATCTGATTAGTAACGCCCTAATTACATTCCTTTATTTTATTCCCTAAAAATATGTTCTATGGTTAGTAGTCATCATATATTAAGGATCGATTTAAGAGCTCTCATTATGAATAATTCAATAGGCATGCGTAAATGATGGACGTTTGCAAATGTCACATAAAAATTGAATGGATGAAAACCAGAACGGTATAAGTGACATTTTATAAATTCTGAAAAAAACGTGTTTATTTTAGGCTACATTTTATTGGCAATTTATTTTCGTGATTTTAATTAACAATTGAAATGCCGTAGCTTTAATGATGAAACAAAGTACCACGACTTTACAGTTATTTTTTTACTTAAACAGATTTCTATGAATTTATAAAATGTTACTTACAACGTTCTGGTTTTCACCCATTCAATTAAACCTTACGAATACTACGTAATCATCCGTCACTTCGAGGCAAAACTCATAAAGCTGGACTTGTTGAATAGAAGAAAATAAAATATTTCACGTTCTGAACATAGACACCCATCATTAAAACAATTCAATGATAGTTCATCAAAAGCTTTTTATTAATCAACCATTTGACGGATATATATATATATATATATATATATATATATATATATATATATATGTAAATTTCTCTTTTTTATATGTCAAACTCTCTCTTTCTTATATTTCTATTTTTATTGCTCCTATTGACTGGAGTTATCAAATTGTTGATCTGCAAGCAATAAGCAGGGCATATATTACTCAATATACTTTTTAAAATCTTACTTTTAACGATTTTACGTTATTCTTCTTTCAAAGTATCCTTTCTAACCACTCCGTCAATTATTTTTTTGTATTTAATTGATTGCAGGTCATATTTTATAACATTGCTCACATATCCAATGTTGGTACGTTCACACGACTATAAACGACGAACACAACGAACATAAAAATATTCTGCATTTGCTTCTTTCAAATGTCATAGACTACTCTCAATTTATAACTCAATCTTTGTGTGCACAAAAAATGTTTGATCGCAGTATGTTATCTTTACAATTGTCTCACATAAAAGTGAAGGAACTTCCTTTCATCATCAAGAAGACTTCGCAAGCACAGCTCTTCTACCACCAGTAAAAATGCACGCGGGATGTAGTCAGTTGGTCTCCGTTCATGATACAATAGCAGCATGAAAGGAGGAAAACTAGCTACACCCACATGCTGGCTAAGCACCTCAGGATACCACCAGGAGCGCCACGGAGCCATTCCTTGCCTCGTACACGCACTCGTACTTTCGAATGCTGCAGTTGGCAGCTCTGATGCGAGCACTACCAAAGGTTTACGAGTAGCGGCAGTGGCGGTTCACAGCAGCTCATCCCTGGCTAGAAACGGATCAATCAGGCCAACCCGATGAGCCAGAAGATACAGTTGATACGTCATTAAGGGAGTGCCGTGGCAGCTTCGTATCTTCCACTACGGTCATCTAAGTCTCACGTCCACTTCGGGGATCCACTACCCTACTTCCACTACGAGGATCAATTGCATAGAATTGAATTAATGCCTCATTTTACGCGGCGAGACTCAGGCCATGAGGCCTGCTCTACCGTCTGACTAGCCAAATTTCGCTACGCTCCTTACACTAAATAGCAGAGAAAGGAGGTATTTCTTGGGCGAGAAACAGACGATTTCAATTTAGCTCAGAGGCGTCATTTAGGCTTGAGGATCTTTTACATGCAAGTAAATCTACTAACATGGGACAGCGGGCTTTACTTTCTTTCCGAAGGCGTACCTGATTTTTTCGCCCTTAAAAATCTATTTTAAACTCGCAAACTTGGGCACAACAGTCCGGTACGCTAACCGTTACACCATCGCCGCAATCGGTACCACAACCGTTACATTAATTAGGCCAAAGCGACGAGAACATTGGTAGATATGCTATTAAGAGTGTCGCGGCAGCTTCGTATGGGTATCTTCGTATTGGTATGGTATGGATATCTAAATCAAACGTTACGAAACTGCGATCAGTTGCGTGTTAAGTTATTAGAACACAAGTGTTTTAACAATACATGGCACACTACTAACAACAATCACTTGAGTAATGAAAAGGGAATGTGTACTTATACATTTTTCAAGACAACATCCTATTTACTCTATGAACATTTCGCAGGATGAATAATTACATTTAAGCAAAAATTATAGTTCATTTACACGACAATTATTAAATTATCATTCATTTTACTTAGTGTATTAATCATTGTAAGATATTCGTACCGACACATCTTATTACAATAATCGATTGATTTTCAAACTCGGCATCATTTGATAACTTGCCACCCGCCAATTGTAGTAAAGTGTCTCACGATTTGTCTTATGACATGTTTTCTCCGGGAGTAGGCCCAATGGCCGTGGCTCAGAGGCTAGAAATCTCATGGACTCCCTGCAAGGCACTCTTTCTTGTGTTGAGATGTATTGGGGGTTATACTAAATCGATAAAACTATTGCGAATTGTCAACAACAAATTTCAATTGGATAGACCGAAACCAAAATCAAATTCCAGCAAATAAAGTCTTGCAATTTGACTGATATTCCACGTCTGTTGAAAAGGGTATCTAGGAAGTCATTTCATCATTGCTAAACTGCAGTATTTAGACAATCGCTTTTTAAATAGCCGAAAACTTTTCAAACATATACAAAATTAAACATTCTAAAACACATTTCATAAGGTAAAGTTAAGGCTTGGTGCAAGTACGCAAAGATTACTGTATCCAACAAGTTGTAAAGAAGGGGTAACGAGGAAATAATGTCGTCAGTGCTATACTGAAGCATTTAGACAATCATATTAAATACCCTAAAACGTATCAAACATTTACAAGGTTAAATATTCTAAAAACACATTTTAGAAGGTAAAGTTCAGTCTGAAGGATAAAATAATGTCAACAACAGTCCATCAGAATCCCCACAAAGTAAAGCCTCTAGTGAAAAAACGCGAAGATTGCCGTTTCCTACAAAAACTATTTTCATAAATGAGACAATTTTCACTAGAAGTATTACGGACAACTACTTCGGAAAAATGGTTCCAAGAAGTCCACGAATAGCACCTTCATCGAAGAGTATACGTAAATATTCCTGCTTTAGGTGTAATTTCTCTATTTGTATTTTTTTCCACCCTGCATTTACCGGGGCTCAATAACATTATTTCGGTGGCAGGTTCATGTAAATTATCATGTGATCAGCATTTAGCTAGATCCGATACTTATCACACAGGGGATACGAAAGATGATATGATTCTGATAGAACAAACAATCATGCCCGAGGCGGAACTCTAACCCGCGATATTTTGTCCGAGACCGCTACGGCTATGTATTATTTATTATTCATTGGAGGGAAAAAATTGTGACAAATCTCTATGGTGTGTGGGGAAAATTACATTCTGCACGTGTTGCAGGTGAGGAATTGACAAAGTACCCGCGAACATCATAAGAAAGGTTATTGAGAAGATTAAAATCTCCGTAGGTGTAAGCTCCATAAGTGAATATGGTCCAAGAATATCGACGTGACGAGTGTGTGACGCAAAAAAGCGTGTGTTAGCTAATCATAAATCATATGAAGTTGATCAATATTCTTATAAATATTCATAACATGTAAGTGTATTGTTTACCAATTCCCCCCATTGTTTCTTGAGTTTCTTTACTAGAGAATTCACCGGCTTAGGTGGCTAAGGGCATCAACTGATGTCGCTGCCGTGCCTCTGACCGGGAGGTCCCAAATTCGAGTCCCCACGGTGGCAGGAGTTTCGGCACAAGCTTGTCAGCTAGGTCGAAATCAGCCCTGTCTATAAGAGAATTCTAGCGAGAGAATCTTCTGAAGGGCAGTTTCGCGCGGTTTCCCGGAGCAGGACCCTAACAAACGAGTCACCGACCGCGCACGATCTATCCTTCCTCTACTTTGTCCTATCCTCACCCCTTACTTACACACACTAACATGCACTATACTATACTACACTACATGTCGGGAGACCGGTCGGAAACTTACATGTTGTCCCAGCCGGGACGGTGCCCCACTAAAAAGAGATACCTGGCTGGGGAAAACACCGCTAGCCACTGTGTAGGTCGGCGCCAGATCTCACCATCCAGCTGGGGAAGGTCGACTGCACTGCACTTACGGGGTGACCTTAGGAGTTGAGGTTCTCGGAAACGCGAAATAATCAACCAATTTACTAGAGAATTGAACTTACGTTTCAGTTTAACCAACGTTGGTGCATGTCGTCCATTTTTCGAGATGAACCTTTGTACCAGTGGCAGTGTCATAAATTATCCCAGGTACCTTCTTGAAATACGGTAGACCGGGGACAATCTATGACACCGTCATCGTACCTTAGACGTCTTAATCTCCCTGTTGTCGAGAAACTATCCACTGCATCGTCAATAATCCTGAAAAAAAAACTCAAAACACTGTAATATTAGATGAAATGAAATGTTTTGAGGGATTCTGAAGACTTCTAACTTCATAAATTCTAATTTCGCAATCCTCTCGATGACAGTCTTGTTAGGAGCCCTCTTGTCTCTTTTACTTACACGGTTTTCTAAATTTCTTCTTAAAGTGTTTTAGAGAAATTGTTCTTCTTGAAATTTAATTCTACTATTTATAAGCCATTGCACTCATAAAATCAACTAATGAATGTATTTGAATGTGTAATTTAGACCAGAAACATTTTGAACACGAGGATGAGCTGCCGCTTAAGTTTCTCCAAATAATCACTTTTTCAAGACTTTAAAGTCTTAATCTTTATCAATCTTTAAATTCTCTACCTTCAACACATTTTCCACGCCAAAGGGAGAACTTAAACCGTAAGCTACCGGTTACGTAAGGGTTTCACGCTCTAACAGTAACGATCTGTGATGACACAAGGAAGTGACGTTCATTTTTAAAATCACTGAACTCCACGACATTGTGCCCTCATAGAAAGTCAATTCACATCTTATAAATTGGTGGTAAAATCAAACTGAAAGAAAACGTGATGAAGCGTCAGAAGAGATACTACGTATTGATTGAATTTGTGGAAGAGTTCATAAAATTTGTATGTACGTCACAGAGTCTTTATGAAGCGCATGCTTTACCTTCATAAAATATATTACTGTCAGCAATAGCATGACACTCCCACAATTTTCAAGCAATGCCTCATCTTACAGGCCATTCATAAATGCCAGATGGGAGGTTTACTTGACTTCTGGACAGTGCAAGATAATCTAAGTTCACAGGTACACTCCTGGGCTCAAATACTGATAGGTGATACCGATAATGCCTCTGGATCAAACATGAAACAAACTTATCATCTAGAAGTATTAGTTGAAATTATTAGTTGAAAAAAATCATTATCAATTTTACGGCATCAAAATTGACTTGCATTCATCTGTGATTAGTCGTCGTTTTTTACCAGAAGAGTATCAAATACTGCGTGTGTTTTCTTGAAAAAGGAATATATGTTTTTAACGTTATTTTATTATCGTGTAGACTTTAAAACTAAATTTTTAGATTTGCAGATCCTTATTCATTTATTGCAATAATTGCATAAAGTGAAAACCCCATGATCTCCGGTTTAATAATATACACTTGATCTTTATGTTACAGTTTATCTTTAAATACTGTATTTCACCGGTTCTCCATGGCAACTTTTAATAAGTTCACTTTACAAAAATCATGACTCGGATAGGTCGCTCTCTCTGAAATTCATGTTTCTCCTAATTTTCTTTTCGCCTTCTTCTCAATATTGTTCCATTGTGTCATTTTCTGCCGTTGGAATTCCAAGTTTTAGATTTATATCTTTCTCATAGCACTCTTCTTCATCTTAAATTTCCTCTCTGTTCTAGTTCAAAACTCTTCGGTGCTATTTTCTTCTCTCTCTCTCTCTCTCTCTCTCTCTCTCTCTCTCTCTCTCTCTCTCTCTCTCTCTAACACCAACAATATATATTTGTATATATTCTTCTTTTTTCTCTTATCTTATTCCATGGATAATTCAAGAGAAAACTCTTCAATTTGTGCGAAGAATTACAAACTTCGAAAAAATATGTGTGCTTCGTATCGCACTTATACACTTAGTATCTTGTGCTGTAGACGAATTCTCGAGCGGGGAGACCAGATGTACAGATGAACAACGCTATCAAACACAACCGATGAACATCTGTCACCTGGTCCCCCCACCCAAGCTGTAGGCTCCAAAAAAGCCCAGTTCTTCAGCAAATGCCCATTCATAGACCCAATATGATTCCTTTTATAATACTCATATTATCCTTATATTATTGTAAATCCTTTCATTATTTTGAATATAGTAAGAATAACTGCACGAGTAATGAACTAATCATCATATCATAAACTACAAACTGACACATGCCAATTGCTGTCATTAACTATTTGGAATTTTACTCCAAGATTCGTGATAACAAAAGAATCAGTATTCATTTTATCTGTACTCTAGCTATAAGATTTAAAATGCATTATTCATTTCTGTATGTTGCCAATAATGTGAATGACTTTTACTCCTCCATTGAGCGCCCAAAAATTATTGAATTCCAGATAAAGAATTTTGGGGCAAGTGTAAGGGGCAATGTTACTCTTTTCTGGAACTTGTACCATCACATTGACAAATGATCAATATTTGCTTTATCTAAAAACATTTGCTAAACACACTGTTCTCAATACCAGAGAGACTTGGAGCTATAAAAAAGGATGCATAGCCCAATGCTTTCAACTTGACGAATGGCAAGGATTTTTTGCCTTGAGATTGCGGACTTATCTTATCTCTCACGAATCCTAACAGATCACCATCCCTTTCATAATAACTGATCTTTCATCATTATTCAACCGTAATTACCTCTACGCATGCCATCTAATGCAAGGCGTGTTTTTTTCATCGCATGGTTGTGGCGGAGAAGCTTTCTCAAACTTACACGTATCCCTTATGATCATCTCATGATAATCATCGTAATAGATGGAGTGCCAAGAGTGAAAACTATTCATCATTTAATCAAGAGATAAGCATGTTTGCAAACGGAGGGTACATAACGTACATTTTCCAGCGCAGCAAAATGGCGGCCAGAGATCAGCGTCGAGAGACACGACGAGAAACTACCGAAACTACACAAAGAAAGCCACTGCCTCTCAAAAGCTTCACAGCAGCAGATGTCTTGAGACACAACAATACAATGAAAGATTTTCCAGGTAAACAGCAATCTGCCACTTTCAGGTGGTTCAACTACAAATTGGGAGAGTTGTATGTTTATAAGAATGCTCGTCACATACCAAAGCATACGCCATTAAAATTAGATGAATGTAAATTTGATATCTACATCGACATTTTAAAATTTCATTATTTTTTTTCTGAGATTGACATTTATGAAGATATTTGAGCCTCCTCCTTCTTCTACTTTCTTTGATGTTTGTCTCTCTCGTCGCCATCAGTTCGAGAGCACGTGGTTCTGTGGCAAAGGGAGGCAGACTCGGATCTCCAGTGACGTCGAACTCAGGTCACTGGGGAGGCGAGTCTATCGCCCGCCACCACTTACCAAGCGAGGAGCTGCACTTTACTCATTTCACATTCAACAACAGTAATAACAAACTGAACTTTTGCCGTTACATCGCATAAAATGATGAATTGTAAAACGAAGAAAAATTAAATTGAAGAACTGAAAATTTACAAATAGAAGTTCAAATTATGCCTATTCCGAAAATCAACCTCCCTTCATTTTTTCACCTTATTCATTTCCTATTCTCTTAGACTAATTAAATGAGGAAGGTTTTCAAAATTTGGTAACAATATAATCACTATTCAGAGTCAACATTGAGTGAAAAATATTTCTGAACTTTTCTTGTTCTAAACTTTTATTATTTATAACTATTTTGCACCTGACATGTTCTGGACCTACAAACGCCATAGTTTTAGATTTGGAAACAGATATCATAAGATGATATTGCTTCATTACTTTTTGTAATTTCTAAGACGCTATTTGTAAGGCTTACAAATAGCTTAATATTTTCTAAGATCTTGACAGGTATGTTATTTTGGACTGTATTAGGACATTCTGATATCTATCTTAATTTACAAACGTAATGCATCATATGTTATTATATACACTGAAATATTTTTCTAAAGGAAAACATGTGACTCCATTCAGGTTAAAAAGACCAAAACCCTAGCCATACAGAGAATGTCCCTTGACGACGCTTGTTAACTACGTGTTCAACGTCCTGAAAGTTCCGTCAGTCGTCGTAATCTCGAAACGAAAATGTATGAATACACTTTAACTCTCTCTACCAAGTGAGCTCTAGAGAAATGGTCGCAAACCCGTTTTTATGCCTTTTTTTCATATGATGTGACCTGTCTCCGTTATCTTCAGAAAGAGAAAGAAAACTCTAGCATCTATAAAGAGTCACTTATTTTGTTTTTTTACCAATATGAGAATTTTCAGCGAAGGATCATTCAAATACTATGCAAAAGTCACGTGAGTTCTGTGCTCTTACTCGTAAATGATATATTCAATTTTCTGCGTTTGAGCTTGTAGAAAATCAGTAATCATTAAATCAATGTTAAATAATTGCTTTGACATTTATTTTTAATTATCAATTCCGTATCCTCTTCAGCTTCTTCCAGAGGTCGAAATAACAAGGGCGATCGTGCAGCTGAAAAGGACAGCATCAGGACTGAAGAGACATCGAACCCAAGACTCTTGAGTCCTGATTCTGTCCCTCGCACCCGCGTTCAAACGATGTCTGGAACGCATTTCTGGCAGCGACTGTCATTTCGAAAACGCAACCTTATGTTCTCCTTTCGATCCTACTTCCAATGATGCGCAAGGCACTCGTCACCATCAATGCCTCAGCGCGTGAATCTGTGGCGAAGGGGGATAGACTCGGATCTCCAGTGACGTCGAACCCAGGTCACTGGGGAGGCGAGTCTATCCCCCACCACCACTTACCGAACGGGTAGATGAACTTCACTCTCTTTCCATTAAATACTAGTAATAATTACTTACTGCTGAAAATTAGTGTACGTTTGCTGGCCATATTTCACAAAACTACATACAATATTAATAAAAAGAAAAAAACATTCAATTGCTAAAAGGAAAAATCAAGAACCCAATGTAAGAACCAAAAGAACCCAATAGCAATTTTCGAGACAAGATATTGTAAAATACAAATGAATTAACAATTTGCGAGACATAAAATATTGCAAATAGTTAAAAAAATATTACAGTGGGCATTTCCCCCATCTCTCTTCAAATCCTTTCTCTTCCCTTCACTTCCTTTCACATCATGTCACCTTCTCTCCATGTTCGTCTTACTACCCAGTATTTTTACAATAAAGTCGAGGATTTGAAGTCATGTCCCCACTTCTATGGACTTTTCCTTTATTGAAACTCTTCAGTGTACTTAAACCCTTAAGATTCAAGGCGTCTAGAGTATGTTGCCGCTTGTCAATAATGTATTCAACTTCCTGAAACTAACTTCCTTCTCGAAACGAAACTAAATGAATACGCTTGAGCTGTCTGTATTGAAGAACAATTTGCAATCTTGTATTTTATGACTTTTTTTAAATGTGACCAGTTTCTAGTACACCCACAATAAAAATAAAATATCTGGGAACTATGGTGTGGTGTTCCTTTGTTCTTTCTTTCACCAGTGTGAGAATCTTTAGCTAAGAACGTCACTTAGAGGAAGCACTCAATATCCTGTTTTTGAGCTGGTGAAGAAACGGTAATCATTAAATCAACATGAAATCGTTGCTGGGACATTTATTTTATTATCAATTCCGTATCCTCTTTAGCTTCTTCCAGAGGTCGAAATAACAAGGACAATCCTGCAGATGAAAAGGACAGCATCAGGACTGAAGAGACATCGAACACAAGGCTCTTGAGTCCTGATTCTGTCCCTCGCACCCGCTTTCAAACAATGTTTGGAACTCATTTCTGTTTACGACTGTCATTTCGAAAATTCAACTTTTCCCAATCCCTCATTTTATTTTTCCTCTTCTCCACACCTCTCACAATCCCGCATTTGATGCCATATTTATATTCACATAAATGGCCGGTGCAGCGTATGATCTTTTATAAGGAGATGAAAATCCAGCGTACCCCTTTTTGACACAGGCTTAATTTTTTGTCTAATAACCTTAAGAAATTCCTGGCCATTCTCCCACTGTCAGAGTTAAAATCATAGACACAAAATGCAAGCACAAACAAGAAAAAAACAAACCGTGGATTCTCAACAATCTTAACACAAACAATGCGCACAAGGATGAACGCGTAAATCAAACTCTTTTACGAACAAAACCGACCAATCCAAATCTGCACAATTGTGTGGGTTGGAATTAGAACCGTACCTATACAATTGTGTAGGATGGATTTAAAAAGACTAATGCAGCTTCATGGACCGATAGGTGCCATTCTTTGTCCAACAGTAGAGTCTGCAATCAATTAAACAAAAGTCTAGACATAAATAACTGATTTGCCTTTCTCATTAGGTTTTATTACACCAGAGCCCACCCATTTTTAGACAGCCACTAGTAAAAGCGGTTACTTTTGGTACTTAAAGAGTGTGGTAAAAGTTTGATTTTGATAGTGTTAAAACTGAGATGATGCTCAATTGTTGAGATAAATCTGTGAAAGCTACTAAGAAAACAAAATACTTTCATCTGTCTGCATCAGTTACATTGGATCTTTTTGTTATGTAGTACATAATTAAGTAATTCGTATGCCACTCGAATTGAAATAAAATTAAAGTCAGTAAGGCTGTCTAAAAATATTGTTTGATACACATGGTAAAAGTGATTTTAATTTTTTCGTAGGATTTGCGCCACTGGCTCTGTCGGCTTCGCGTCATAACCTTACTTCTTGTAAAATAAAATGTCACTTTCACCACTCGTATGATAATTAACTATTATCAGATCTAGTCAAAATTTATACTTTTATTCATAATTCAAATGAATTTAATATACGGGTAGGGAAGGGATACCAAAGCTCACGAAAACATGTACAGATTGCACTTTGATTTCATTTGTTAATCAAAATACAGTAAAAACTATACGTGACGTGTGAGGGAGATGTAACATCTGCTCACGTTTACTTGCGATTCAGAATCTTTTCCCCACATTTTAACTATATGTAGTTGCATAATGAATAAATGTTTCAAAAAAAGCGATTGCCCATAGTAGATCACAGAGAGTTTTGGACTGTTTATTGACGTTAAATAAATAAAAATGCCTCTGGAGACCAGTATCTACTCCTTGCCATCCCTCGAAATAATGTGCTCGATTTTCTCGATGTCTTTCGACATCTGCACTTCTAAAGTCTAAAACAGTAACTAATCAACTAATGTCGTCAATTCTGCAAGAAGTAACCAGTAACTGGTTTCCGGTTCTCAATAAGCAAAAAGCTTGCTGCCAACCCAGATCATCTTCCTGGGCAAATATCAAAGCGACTCAGCAGCAGAAAAATTCAGCGTCAGGAGAAAGGGATCGTCAAATGCTAGACTCCTTCCTCCTAATGCTGACTTTTTTGCTACTAGATTGGTCTTGGTGTGGCACAGCGTACGATCAGCAAACGCAATCCCGAAATTATAATGAATTGTGTCGCACACCCGCAATTTATGTTGCATTTTTACTTTCTCGCCAACTATCTACGAACGTAGAAAGGCGAAGGATTGTATCGAGCGGAACGACAACTTTTGGACAGAAAAACGTATTGGCAGGTCCTGATATCGACAAAGTGGATAAATCTCATTGCTATACGTAGTAAACTATTTACTCTTTCTCGCATTTCTACAGTCAGCATTAAAGTTTTGCGAGACTTGAATACGAAAAAAATCAGTTGACAGCAAAGTATGTCTGTTCGTCTATAGTCAAGGCGGACGTTTAAGCCGTTCAGGCGATTTTCTCCATAACTGATGTTCTATGTCGATCTGGTCAAACTCGATCTTTGAGAATTTTAAATGCATATTTTGATTTTAGGGGGTTGTTTATACGCAGCATTTTCTTAGAAATGACTGGAATTTTTTGGATTTTTTATCTCCTCGGATAAAGCAAAGAACGCTTAATATGACGTAGGTTTAATTTTTGTTGGACTCTCCGAATTGTTGATAATAGCAAAAGTTGCAAGTAATAGAAGAAAGTGTGCACTGATGTAGCACAACTAGTTTTTTTACATGCAGTGACCGTTGCAGTATTTGAACTTCAATATTCACGAAAGGAAACGTAGTGCCCTCGTAGTTACAAGAAGCCGTTACAAGTTGTTCCTTTGTCCAATAGACTTATTATATAGACACATCAAACACAAGATACTGCAGAAACCACTGCTTTGAAATAACATGTTCGATTTCGTCGTAGTTTAGCAACTGCGATCCATTATTGAGTACCGCAGCAAGTCTACTTCTTGCACCAGCAATTCTACAAGAAATGATTGATTACTGATTATAACACTAGACACCTTTGCGTTAGAAATGGATAGCACCAGAACTGAAGAGAACTTCAATCAAGGCTTCAGTTCTGATTCTCCCCTCGCTACCATTTTGAATCGATGTGTAGGGGTTTCTGGTTTTGAATTCGTTTGGCCACTGTGAGATCTGAAAGACAGGAAAACGTTAAACAGATTCGCTTTTTAGATTGCAAATTGCATATGACTTACCGGTGTTTGGTCTTCGGTTATCTCAAGATGCAAATCCAGCGCCAGCTCTCCGGGAGACGACGAGGCTCGTACTAATTAACAGAGCGTGGGTGGCTCTGCAGCAGAGAAGGTCGGCCTCCGGATTTAAGAGACGTCAAGAATACGACTCTTGAATGCAGAGTCCGACCATCGCTGTTGCGTGAATACGACGGGCTCGTCTTCCTGGCTGCTTTAGTCGTACCGGAGTAGGTGGCTCAGAGCATCAACTGATGCCACTGCAGTGCCTCTGACCGGGTGGTCCTAGGGTTGCTCTCCCGACGGTGGCAAGATTTGCAACACTTGACTTTTACGTCGAGTTCTGTCGCTGTCTGGACGAGCGTTCTATCGGCCATCAACACTAGGCGAATGCCGGAGCAGTACCCTAACAAACGGGCCACGGAGCGCGCGCGATCTTTCCTTCCTCTTCCTTGTCCTATCCTCTCCCCTTACACTAGCATGCACCACACTCCACACATGGCGGGAGACCGGTGGGGAGCTTAGAGCTCTTCCCGGCTGTGGTGGTTAAGATCAACACCATGCGAATGCCGGAGTAGTACCCTAACAAACGGGCCACGGAGCGCGCGCGCGCTATCTTTCCTTCCTTTTCCTTGCCCTATCCTCACCCCTTACTTTCACTTATATGCACTACACTATCGCTCATGCCGGGAGCTTAGAGCTTGTTCCAGCTGAGACGATACCCCGCTGGTGAGAGATATATGTTTAGGAAAAGCCGACGTGAATCTCGGCGGAGAATCTCACCATCCAATGAGGGAAGATCACCGTCACCTCCCGAGATTTAAAAAAAATGTACTACACTTTCGGGACTAATGACCTTAGCAGTTGACGCTCCCGGAGTTACTAATCAATCAATCAAAACCCCCAACCGCATTGGCGACTCTGCAACAGTCAAGGACAGACTCTGGACTCAAGAGCCGTCGAACACAGGACTCTTGAGTGAAGAGTCTGTCCTCTACCGCCGCTTGGGAAGATAAGAATTCATTTGCACGACCCCACATCAACGGCATCTCTGAAAAAAATTAAAACTTAGATACACCCATTGTTAGATTCCACGTGTTTGATTACGTGATATGCAAGAATGCCATTTTTAATTTCACAAATAGACACGTAATAGCGATTCAATTTAAATTCAATTCCCGTTTTTAAATGCCCTCGAGAAAACTTCCGAAGGCTCTCCTGTGAAATCAGTGATTAGGAGTTGTGGACCTGCTGCATTTGGGGTGCAGTACGTCCGCTGGATTATCTAGCTACTGATGGGGCAAACAAGTGCTATAAACGCTGGACCTATGTACCATTTTTGGTGCTGAATAAAATGGTCTAAATTTTACTGCATTTTACATTCATTTGCACCTAGTAAGTTGAATGAATTGGCTAATTTTCTACTTTGAATTGTATGACTTATTTGGTATACAAATCTATTTGCTTTGAGTTTGATTTCTAAAAAAATATTCGGTAACTGGTTATATATTTTTGGTTATTCTATTTCATTTATCGATTAAAAAGGTACTCTGAAGAAAAAATATCCACCTCTAGTACTGCGTCTTGCTGAAGAATTTTATCTTTTCTTCCATTAGTTAAGATAAGCCACGATAAAAAGCGAACCACAAAAGTTCTAGGCAAAGAAAACCTGTCTCAATTGTTAGAAAATTCTGAAGAGAAGAATGTGTCTGATCTCGATTTCAGCAATGATGGTAGCTGATGGCAATTATCTGGTAAGCAATGATTAAAAAACGTCAGACTCAGATGTTGAAAACAATAACATAGGCCAGACTTTGCCGATAACGTATAACCTTTGTTATTATTTTATAATATTTTTTTTTTGAAATTGCAGTAAACAGAAGTATTATTCTTGAAATAAAATTTTGTATACATGTCCAAAAAGGCCCAGTGGGACACAGGAGTCCCACCTACATATGAGTCCCACAAAAGGATATCAATGGGACACGTGTCCCATCTGTTCCCGCGCCACATCGAACCCGGTGATGTGCCAACCTTGCAGTTACCAACTAGCTACTGATGCTACTGAGTCAGAATGTTTAAAGAAAATAAAAATTCAAAACATAAAAGTAAATTTGGTAGTGAAAGGGTTAGAGCCGTTGCAGAGAAGTTGTGTCAGACCCTAACAGTTCGATTGGCAGAACAATATTTTTCTGTGTCGGTTCACTACCTGCGGATACTTTCTTTGTACTTTTGGCCATTTCTTACTATTTGCGTAAAGAAACCTAATCTTGACTTGATCCCAACCTACGCTCGTTTTTTTCTATACGCTTTAAAGTAGCAATGTAATTTAACTGTCTTTCCACGAATGCTCAGTGCTCATTCTTTTGCTTTGGAAGATTCGCCATATCCTTGATGAACTCAACTTGCAAGTAATTGGCTCGTTCATGGGGCAATATTCTCCAAAAGGTAGCTAATCGTAAGAAAATACGATAGTCTAAAATGAAAAGTAGTAATTTAAAATGAAAATTAATTACAGCAAATGCCATTAATATTATTTTAATTTATTTGATACGAAAATCGTTATTGAAAATGTCGTGAGTTTTTGAATATTAGTCACTTCACACACGACATATACTTTGATAAGGTATCAGCAATATCTCTACTTTTACGTGTTATCTATCACGTTTTTAATTAAGCTTTTAGAATTCAATTAGACATTCAGTTGCTGAAATTAAAAATTAAAAACAGGTCCTTTTCAAATTTAAAAACCAATCATTCAAAAAACTTAACTTATGAATTGAAATTGAATGACACACAAAAGATCACGAGTTGTATATTATATGATAGAGGCGTTTGTAGCAAAGGAGGTTTAGACTTGAATCTCAAGGACATTAAATACAAGTCTCTTGAGAGGCAAGTCTAACCCCCTCTACCACATCAATATGATTTCTCGATTATCCTACGCTTATGGCAATGCCCCTTCTGTCTGTTGATATATTGATCGGCGAAACTATGAGAATAAAAAATGGCGATTGCAGTTGACAGGATTTCAATTTTCATAACTCAGCAAACTAATAAATACAATAAAACGTAAGTAACTCCTGCAGGTACATTGAAACTAAGTTCAATAAAAGTCTGTATTGAAATGTTACTCACACACGTATAACTTGCTCGCGAACCTGCCTTTGATTTCTAGTATCACTCGCGTTTTTCCAATAGTTAGGCGTTGAGACGGGACGACTGTTGAGGCTGCGAAATAATGCTTAGATGATTGGGAGAGCATTAGCTGAAACTGCGACGAGAGGTTTTATTTCATCGCCTTCAGCTCATCAGACGAAAATATTCTGAAAAAAGCAACATATAATTGACAAACATATATTGAAAATAAACGTTCTCCTTACTAATTTCACGCTTGGTGTTTATACATATCGCTTTCCTGCCGCGTTTTGGCGTCTGAGGTCACGGAGACTGTAGTAATGGGCTGGGAATTGCTTGCGAACGTTCCTAAACAAAAATTCCTTACCCCCCGAATACACTTTTCACTTAGCTTCTCTGCACGATCTCTACGAAACTGCTCTCGACTCCTCTGATTTTCAAACAATGCGAGCTTGTCTCGTCTGATGTTAAAAAAGTTGGATTCCGGGAAATCTGACATTGGGTTTATCCACTTTTGCGTTACTAGGAGCCAACAATTAGAGTTTTTCTGCCAAAAATTCGCCATTTTTCGCGCAACATTGCATAGCTTTCTCTCTATTGCGTAAGCGGTGTCGAGAAAATAATAATGGCGCTAAATTTCTTTAGAATGATTTGAGATAACGTAACCGAAGTGTAGATAGCAATACTTGATCTATAGAAGGTAGGCATGCACGTATGGATATACAAGCTTGATATAAGTGTGATACACATCCAAATTTGATAAATTTGCCATGATTTGGAAAAGTTTGTCGACAACCATTCTCACGCACTTGAAAATATTCAGTAAACATACATATATATATATATATATATATATATATATATATATATATATATATAACATTTTAATGAAACCGTTTTCCTTTGGAAGTAACTGCAACAAACTCTGAATAGGGTAATCACAATTCGTCCATTAATCACGACGAAAAGTGACTTCCCTCTACTGTAAATCCACCCATTTAGAAAAATACCCTAGTTATTGAGGCTTCACAGCTAGCCCTGATAGTTCAGATCCTTCACCAGTGCACAAAAACGCACACCAGAGAAGAAAATATCAAATGAGTGATATTTTTACAATTATGAAAAATAACAATAAATATAGATTTAAATTAATTAATATTCTTAAAAAAGATTACATCTTTTAATTTTACTGTGACTATTGCAATAATGTGTAATTTGGGCCCTAAAAATGGGTATCCCTTCACGTAGGGAGAATTCACACATTCTAGGTTTCACAAGAACGTATCATTAAGATCATTAAATGTTATATAGACATGTGCATCGAATTCACATATACATATTTTCTGAAAGGTCATATGTATGGTAATATTAAAATCAAGTGCTTAAATAATACCGAAAAATACATTTGATAAATGACTATAATAATGGAAATATGACTATTGGAACAAATATTCCGTGTTTCTCCGAATCATGATAACTCCTCTGAACATCGTCTTGATATTGTTAACATTTTACTACTTGATATTTTTGAGGCCGAAGAAATTAAATCCAGCAGATAAATTAGAAGCCAAAATTATGCGGTTGAGATTTAATTCTTGGGAGTTATTCAAAGACCCTAGAAGATGGTCGCACATTTTAAGTTTCGAATATTAATTAAACATACCTTCATTATCTGGAAACCACATTTTCTCAGTCAATGCGCACATGAGAGCAGTTTCTGGTACTATTACATTATATTAGCTTCTAGCAAGAAAATATGAGATAGTAGTCACAGACTCTGCAGTCAAATGAAGGGTTCGGTTACTTGAAATAAAGCGCAGCTTTGAAGGCCAAGTTTTGTTCTTGAAATATTGTAGACATGATCTTCGAGGATGCGTCGCTAACCTGAAACAGACTCAATTACTAAACATGTTAGTAATGGTCACGAATTATTGCACGTCGATCGTCAATACATGAGTAAATTTAAAATAATTTTGCTCATGATGCGTGTACAGAAATAAACATCAAAATTAACAATTAAACGAGACTGTCAAACGAAAAATATTACGTCCAAGTTGTTCCATTATAAGAAAACAAATTTTCTGAGACTACACACATAATGATTAACGTTTCTGAAATTCCGATCCCGTAGTATCTTTGTTCATATATAAATGTTTGTAATTCCATTTTCACTCACAACTACGTAGAAATAACATCCATAAAATTTAAATATTTTATTTATATGTATTTATGTATACTTAAACCCATTCAAACAACATTCTTTCAGAAAATGAATAACTTCCATTATGGATTCGCAAGCTTTATTTTTTTATGCACTCCTGGCAGAAAATAAGTGCATCATTGTCGTTATTTCAATTTACGGAGGTTATTAAATATATATATGTAAACAAAATTGCAAATTATTCCCGAAAAAAGAGTTTTTACTCTATATGCAAACAAGCAATATGTAATTCGTCCATGTAGTGAAGTAATGTACGAGTATTTGGTAAATGTGCTAAAGTAGCTTCTCTGTTTTCTAGGTAAGTAACATGGCGCTGAGCGGAAACGTAATTATATTGGTAAGTGGTACTATTCTGATATTCAGGCACCTGAATAGGATATTTATATTTCATCCATTTTACAAATGAGAGGACGGACCCAGGTGTGCAATTTTTTCTCTTCTTTCTCTTCGAAGTTGGCATCCTGAGGAGCACGAGGGAATTGGTTGGTATAGGAATCTGTCCTCACTAATCTCCCAGAATTTCATTTTGCTGTTGTTCTCCCTATTTATCTCTACTTCCCATACGTTTGTGACACGTATATTTCCGATTATTATATTTATGGGGTTACTATTCGCTGTTCTTAATTTCATGTAATTTCTGTCCTCTCACCTCTTGAACCCTGATCTCTTCTGGGTTAATCCCAACTTCTCCCATTGCTTTTCTTGTTTTCTGTTTGTACCAATGGTATTTTTGTACCAAATGTATTAAGTCTCTTCTATTATAACATTATATTCTAGATGAGATATACATTCATAAATTCCTTTCTAAAGATATTTGATCACTGATGTACTGCGCTTTATTTAGATATAATTCATTTCCGTTATTCCTTCCTTGAGCACTATGCTTTCGCTGTAGAATGACTCTATAGAAGTACGGTATATCCTTCGTTTCTACAATCATATTTCAACATGGAGATCAAGATGGATATGAAAATACCATCTTCTTGGGTATTCTACAAATTTCCTCGTGCAGTGCTATCTTCTTGTACTTACATTAATAACCTCTTTTGTTTCTCTCCTCTATTTTCTCTTCAAATTTCTCAATGTTCATCACTTGTCTCTTGCGAAATGAATTCTGATTTTATAGATGACTCGTAGATTCATTAGTTTTCGTGAATTACCTTCTCTAAACTTAACTCATCACATTGCACTGTCTGAAATCCATTGCATGTCGCGAGTTGGGAATTATCTTCGCAATCTGGGTGAAGCCATGAAAAAGACTCGGCCTAGCCATGTAGCAAGTGTCAAAAATCCTGTCTCCGTCGGGACTTGAGCCCTAGGATCGCTCGGTCAGAGGCACTGCAGCGACATTACTTGATGTCACTGCTTTGTCGCCCTGTAACTAGGAGCTGTCGATCCGAATAGCCCAGATCGCTTAGGCAGTAGTGTGGCGATCATGGCTCCAAAGGATCGTGGGTTCGAATACTGCCTCGGGCATGGATGTAATTGTGGTCGTCCCTTCGCCCTTCGTCAGCATCCTATCACTTCATTAAAGAAAGATTAATCATTCCCTGCGCAGCCCTTGCCCTTAATGGGATGTGCAGTTGGCTAATAAAAAAACTAGGAGATGAAACGTAAAATGAATAAATTATTGTTATTGCTATTATTATATGTTTTGATGCGTTAATACAGTCATAATAATGATGCAATTCGTGAATCTCCCCACGTCGAATCTCCCAGAAAATAGTAGAGCGACATTATATTTCATTTTAAATAACTTCTAGACACTTTGAAAAGACGATTTGTGTTAGGCAAGGAGAATGCAGCTACACTATCAACTTGCATTTAATACCAAGTTTCTAGAGAGGCTGCATTCACCAAACCCAACTCGCCAGAAGATTGACTGGCTTAACACCAATTACAAGAATATTCCCTGTGATCAAAGCGAATTTTGGACCTAGTACTCATTACACAGCTAATATATAAACTTGTCGCTAAAACGTTGCTGTAAGGTATACGTAAACAGTTTCTAGTTCAGAAGAAAAGGTTTCAATTTTCTCAGCAATTAACTAAAATTAAACAAGAAATTCGGGTAACTAACAAATAATTTACCATCTTTTTCAAAGCCCTAGGCGTGGCAACACCTGATAATTATTAACACAAGCGAAGCATTTGTAGACGTGTTAATTCAAAAATCCCCAAAGCTCTGAATCAGAGAAGATCTTTCAGTCAATCATTTCATCTACAACCTCTCATCCAATTAACATTTGCATTCATAATTACAGGAAGGTGGTAAATTTCATTGCCACTCTAACAGTTTTCGCAGATTATTCCTGTAAATTGACAAAAAATGTGAGGTTTTCTAAAAAACGTTTTCAAATCCTAGGATACACCTTTCAAGCTTAAAATCAGAGGGAACAAAAATTATTTTTACTAGACAGCATTCCATTATTTCTTTATATTGCTCCGAGATTCCACCACGCATTTCCAAAAATGTGGTATCAATATATGAATGTTCTACGCCTCTGCTGCCCTACTATTAAATATTCACATATTCATCGCCACTTTGACCTCATCGTCAAAGTAAAATATAAGTTTCCCTAAGAGAGTTTACTGATTGTGTAAATGATGAATGTCACAAAGTGCTAGGCGGAGAAAGTACGATAGGAGCTGAAATCGTTCCCTGTTTGTTTTACTTCTTTAATTATTTATTTTATTTTATTTCATGCTTCCAAAATCCCAACGAATGAACGCACTTCACAAGTAGAGTTAGAAGAAAAGGATAGCATTATGTTAATCGTTCCAAATCGTTCAATCAACGAACCGGATGGCCTTGGAATCAAATTCAGGGTAGCCACTTCAACGATATAAAAGTTCTCCCGTCGCCGCAGGTTAGCCGCTATTCCCAATTTAGAGGAATTAATTGTAGAAACTTGGAAAACGACCTTCGTGAATACCAGTTTCCAATAAAAAACACTGATATAAAAAACAATAGTCAATAAGCTAACTGGAAAATAACACAGGATTCTGATGATGAAAACGATGGTTGAGGCTGGCGCGGTGGATTGCGGCCTTTATAACAACATAATTGAGAACTGTTGTTACGAAGGTAGCAAACACCGTGCCCAGCCATTTTGGTGCAGAGCCTCCAGACTTTTGCTGTAAAATGATAAAATAGTTAATCAAAATTAAATTGTCAAATATTTTTTTTCATATTTACTATAGTTAAAATTTAGCACTAATATTTAACAACGGTGTAAGTATTTTAAGCACAATTACTAAGGAAACAATACTTACATCTTATTTTAGAATCCTTACTTGCAGTGTAGTATCCGAACCACTTAGCCCAGAAATTTACTTTCTTAAAAAAAAAAGCAAGTTGTGATTCATTTCTTTTATGGTTCCTTCTTCTAAAGACACGTTCTGTTAGCCCACATTGTTGCTGCACCTCTTCCCAGCAACTCAGTGAGGGATGCAGTCAAAGTGGTTATAAAATTGATCACTCTGACTACTTCCCTCACAAGTTGCCAAGAATTAATCATGGCACGGTTTTCGAAATAAGCATCCATTTTATCACTGATTTATCAAGACACTCAAGGACTAGAAAAAAATATTTCATCACATTTTTTAAGAAATCTCTCAACAGTGATCTGAGGTTAGTGATCCGAGAGTTATTAACAATTAAATAGAACTGAATAGAAAGTAAAACAAAATGACAGGATGAAATAGCAACTGTCATGGTAATTAAACGTCAGAGACCAAAATAAACGTAAATCACAAAAACTCATAAAATTGATCTTACCACATAATTCAAATTCACTTACGTTTCATGCTTGCTTCCCGCGCTGCTGCAGAAATTTGGAGATATTGCTTCATGGCAACTGAATGAGGGAAGTAGCCAAAGTGTTTTTTGCATTATTACACTTTGACTACTTCCCTCAAAGCTGACCATGAGCTCAAGACCGAAGAAACATCCATAAACTCTTCTTGCAATATTCTTGGAAACTGGAGGTTACGAATTCTGTATCAAGTCTGAGTTGAAATAGTTAATTTGTTCCTTTGAATCAGAATCTTTGAAATCTCTTTGAATTATATATAATGAAAGATCATGTTCGACAAATGTTTTCAAAAACATTATTTCATTTATTTTAAATACCTCGTGCAGAAGGTAATCGTTTTAGAGGCACACAGGTTTATCGATTTCCAACTCAATGTCAACATCATCAGTTCGATCAGTTGTCCCAAATCAATAATAGAATCATCATTGAGGTCACGAACAAATTACAGTAGACAGACGGAGCAAAAACTATCCAGGGAAATGAAAATTCTCTCAATGTACAGTGAATCTATGACAAGGCTTCCGATTTGAAAAATGCAATTGTAAGCTGAAAAAGAATCATTCTTAAAGTGATACAAGATTCATATTTTGACTCAACATATTTCAATTTACTTACTTTTATTTCAGCCTCCTCCTCCCCCACAGAGCCGATCATTTCCCTCCAAATCAAAGGGATTTTCAATTAATTTCATTGTTAAGTACTTAATTATCCTGAATTTACCCTCGTCGATTTTTTAGATGAAGTGTGTAAAAAACACCGAGACTTTTAACCTTGCATTCGACATAAAGTACAAATCAACAACATATTTTCCAAATCTCAGGGCCGACCTCCGAAACTTTTACGAAAAGATGATCAAAGCTTGTTTTTTGTTTACAACTTCTATGAAGCAGAAATTAAACAAAATAAATACTTCTATTTTCTTCTGTGGTAGAAGAGAATTTCATCAGAGATTAGTCGATTTTATCTACCTCACAACTTTTACGCCACTGTGAGGAGGACAAAATCGACTCATCGCCAGCGAAATATGTGTCCTGGACAAACCAGTGTTGTGCTGTTCTCAAAATCACTTCCATCCAAATGATGTCTGTCCCCAAATAATTACTTCTTGTGAAGACAAGGTAATTCATTATCATTCTTCATGGTACGCGCTCGCAATTTTCTGGCTCGAAACAAGTCCCTCCATCTCCTCCTGCGACGTCCAGCTTCATTAAGTCTACTGGAACATTCAAAGTCAGGAGACTAACAGAAGTTCAGAGAATTGTTTTAGCAAATTTCAATCTCTTCTCAGTAAACGAAATTTTTAATTTCTAACACCATGAATTAGAGTTGTGAAAAATCACTACTTATAGTTGACCTTTTAACATAGTAACATTAAATATCTATAATTTACATTTTCGAAGAGTAAATTAGCAGAAGGAGAAGAAATAAAATTTAAAAACATGGTGGTGTGAACTGCATTCATTTAATTAAAATTACATTATTTTCCTTCTACTTACTGTTTTTGAACTTTTCACCAATATTGAATATTTTAACAATAGATACATTTCCTTTTTGGTACCGTTCTGGTATCTTTTTGGTTTAGAAACTGAAACGACATAAAAAATTTTAAAAATTCAGCGAAGCAATCTCGTAAGTTAATATACGATAAATGCTCAGTTAGCTCGTGATATTAGAGTTGAAGTTGTCGGGGAAAGCAATAACTACCAACATATTTGTAACTATTTTATAAGCAAAAGAAAAAAAACCGTAAATCAAGACTTTCAGCTGGCGTACATTTCCTGCAGCTTTCTATAAAGGACGTGCTGTGGATGTTTAGATTAGATGCATGACATAACCAACCACGCCACAAACAGGTGAACCCACAACCTGCAAAGACGAGTGTTAAACTCACCTGCTGCTGGTTACTTCGACGTAGCCGCTTCAATTCATTCTTCAGACAACTTTTCTGATAATTGTGGAAGAGCATTTTCGAAGTCCACTGCACGGCTGAAAACTTCGTATATATGCCTCCAAGCGAAGTAGTGGGGGATGCAGTCAAAGTGAAACAACATTAATCTCCTTTAGCTACGTCCCTCACAAATCGCTAAGAAGCCCACTTTTAAAAAACGTATAAACTGACTTCATTTTTTCTGCTTTGTTTCAAATTTTTTGTAACACAAGTTTTTAAGAAAACGTTCTTCTCATATTGCGACAACAGCCACTGATGATTTGGTCTAAAACTGAACATAATAAACTTGTCTCTAGTTTAATATACTTAAACTGAGTTTCAATAAATATTGAATAAAAATCAGTGCAGCTTTGGGTTGCTATTACGTATGTAGTATTTAAAATCAAAATCACAGAATATGTATGAAACTATCTTCTGTACGTCGTATGCAATATATTTTTATTTAAACCCGTCAACTAATTAGGTTTCCATTAATTTTCATTATTTCTTATCATCACAATCTGACTGTCCTTTCTGTCTTTTGATGAATACGTACAGAAAGTAACTCATTAATTTCTCTCTCTCATAATTAGATTCTTTTTTTATATATTTCGGCCTCCTCCTTCCCCATAAGCCGACCTTACCTCACCATTGTTTCTAAAAGAGTAAAATGTCTTGTAGTTCATATAAAATAATGAGCGGATATTTCATTTCTGGTTTACTTTGCATATTTATTCTCCATCAGCAATGTGTTGGTTAGTATTCACAACATATTGGAATTATTATAATTATACTTTTAATCTTGAAATAAATTTCTGTCTCATTTACTTGGAGTCATACGACTTCAGAAGAGAATCGTTTTAGTTATAAATGCAGTGTCTTCTTGACGAGAAGAAGCTATTTTTTCGTCAATGAGATATAGAGAAAAAAAACAAAGTTTTAAAATCTAAGATACATATTCCAGTAGTTTCTTGTTTCTCTTTCAATGTAAAATTCAAATATATCGTTTTCAACCACTATATTTTTAGTGAAAATTCAGTTATTCTTTGTTTTATAAACGAAATTAAAACTCAGTTTTGTTCCCTCAGAGGTTGTTGATATTACATGCGGAATGTGCTGGTGTAAAGCATTCTAGCAACTGACAAGAGATGTAGCGAATGAGGGACTAAAATACAGCCACATTCGCAACAGCTCTCTCAGCCGAGTAGAAGCAATTTGGAATCCCCAAGGTCGACAAATTCCGCCCCTTGTCTTTTAATGTTGCCGAGAGTAGCAATCCTATTAATGCTTCTTTTCTGTTGAAGGGATTTCCTTTTCCGGTTGTCTTTCTCCTCCCCCCGGCATTCATATGTTTACCTTAAAAGGCAATCCCCAAACTTTCGGTATCAAACCGCATTCTGGCTCGACCATTGGAGAATTCACATTGCTCCCCAAATCTCAAGCCGATGTAGGTCTGGGTTCTTAGCGTGTACATAATGCTCGAAGAAGCTCTGGGGTCCATCTCGTTTCTCAACTTACGTATGATTACCGAAGAAGACCACGGGTCCATCTCGGTTCTTAACCTACGTGTGGGTCCATCTTGGTGACCATCCTTTTTAACGGTATTAGAAATCCAATTACATAATCCACCCAATATATTATACTATAATACATACCGGCAATTATTAGAACGTGGGGAAATATTAACATTTTTAGGTAGAACACGAGGGACTGGCAAAAGCTCTCCCTTTCAGGAACAACTGAAAACATCCATTCTTTCGTAGAATTAGAACCTGCTGCTGTAGAGTTCGCGTCCTTTGGCGCGCCTACTTCAAGTCTCTGCGTCATCACGGTGTTTTCTGATTGTTTTGATTACGTATTTCTTGCCATAGTATTTTACGGCTGATTTTTAATACTTGATAATGAATTCTTGGTTGTAAACTGACTTGTCACTTCACAATTTTTGGTGTTTGCGTTTTTGAAAAGAAAATTTGTATTTATTAGCTTGAAAAAATACAGCAAACATGTTTTATTATTACTGAACAATGGAAAATGCTCCAAAAATCATTGATTCACTGTTTCAAAGGTGTGATGCGCCGCTAATGACAGCTTTGTGAGAGGGATAGTCAAAGTAGAAATCAAATACATCACATTGACTACCTCTTTCAGAAGTTTGTAAACAGCTCTGAATAGTGAGAAGTCGTCGACCCTTGAATAACATTGTCAAATTTACTAAAGTATTCTTACATGTTGATTTACTTATACTTTCTATTGGACCTTTCAGTTTCAGTGAAATCTAAATTTGTAATGATTCGTAGTTATCTCTAATAAACGTTTTAGGTTGTTGATTTTTACATTACGAAAATCAAACATGTAATCATAGTCAAGGAACAAAGCAAATACGTAAATAAGAGACCTGAAGGAGACACACTGGAAAAACTTCACAAAGGATATGGAGAAAGACATGTACAAATATTGTGCTCAAAAAATGTTTGGAAGATGTTAAGGAATAGAAAAGCTGAAGTAAACGAAGCAGTAAAAATAAATACGATTGAAATGTCCTCTTCTGAAAACTATTTTCAACAGTTATATCATGAGACTAAGGAAAAAATTCAAGAAAATCTAAATCTATATATTAATGACACACAAAGATGACATAGTTGAAATTACTGTGAATGATATACATAAGCAATGAAAACCTTAAAGAATAGGAACGTCACGGGTCAAGGTGAAGTGCATAACGAGATGTTGAAGTATGAAGGCAAGAGGTTAAAAAAAGAGCTGGAAATATTACTTAATAAATTATTAGAACTCGGAAATGTACCAGGAGATATGAATGATTCATTTGCTTCAGTTTCGACTAAAGTAGTTTTATTCTGCAATTCTTGCTAGAGTGTACATATTAATATATCAAATTCCGAAAAGTAAGTTCCATTATTAATAGCTTGACAGATATATTATTCTAGCTAATACAATGTCTTCAAGTCATATATTTGTTTTGGGCACTCAATCAGTAGCGAAGTATCTGCAAATTCTGTTGAGAGACGTGAGTGGATTTCTCGTGCTTAGTGACAAGAAAGGTCGTCCATTTCACACAACAAGCATGTGTTAAATTCTATGCTGGTTGTGTGAATTGGGGTACCTTAATTTCTTTAATTAGTTTCAAGTGTTCTTCTGTTTTTATATTTTACAAGTCTCTTCTATTTTGTCACAACAAATTTTGTAAACTTACTCCGTAACGATTTTCAGGGTACGACAAATTAAGACACACTTTAATTTATACGTTTTTGCATTCTGAAAACAATTGTTTATTATGCAATGCAATATTTCTTCAACTAATTACAGAAGAGCGACAGTTCTTTCATATTAATTGATTTCCATTCAACAATTGTCTTAGTCAAATAAATTGAAACACTTGACATTTGAATTTTAATATTCATATTAAACGCATATTATACACAATGCTTGGCATTTCTTTTTGAAATTATATAATATTATACCATTATTATTTCAGGATAATATTATAGTAAACTAGTTTTAAAAAAATAATTCCTGGTATTCGTTATAATGACTTTCTGGTCGTGTACCATTTTACGCATAAATAAAGTTTCGGACCATCCTCAAACAAAATATATTGAAGTGATTAATATGGTCAATTTAATCAATAAATAAGTATTAGTTTAAAACTTAACTTTTATTTGCTATTAAAATTTGTACTATATATAAAAAAACGTTTGGAAGATTTTTAGGAAGGCTTAAATAAATAGTTTCTGTATAGAAATCCATGTTAAATATACGTGGGTTAATTATTAATTACATAAAATTCGAAAGGAAATACGTGTATATTAAATAATCATAAATACCTAACCTACATCAAGCGCTTGTTGATGTATAATATAAAGGAAGTAATTCTCGATTATCTTCTTGGTATGATTCCTGTCCCTCACATGATCAGTAGCTTTAGATAGAGAGACATCGCTCCTGAAAAAGACTCTGTTCGGATACAAACTTACGAACAGAATCTTGGTCAGGTGTGACGTCACTCTTGTCTCGAGATGGTAGTGCAGTTGACAATAGTAGAAATCCTAAAGACTCTCTCGCATTTTACCCTATTTCCTCCCTCGCCTTCTCCTGTATTCCCTTCCCTTTCCTCTTTCTTGTTTTCTAGAACCTTCTCTTGCTCTTCTTTCCATTTCCTCTCCTGCATCATATATTTTTCTCTCCTGGTTTCAATTCTGCCACTATCACGAAGAAGTAATAATCTTTCTCTTACACAAAACGGAAAACGTCGAATTATTCAGATATTCTCGGATATCAGGAGGTATGACTGACATTCGAATGTATACGTTTGCTTAATTTAACATTGTTTTACTTGCCTTCAAATTCAACAATAAATAATATATGTCGAGTGAGTCTTGAGTTTAGATCAATGCAAAAAAACAACACTTCACACACACACAAAGTGCTTCAAATGACTTCAAATGACGTTCTTTAAAACTCAAAACTTTTCTGTGAAAAAGTGATTCAAATTTCGAATGTACTGTAGCGCTTAAGCGGCATCTTCTTAAAAACGGCTTCAAATTTTTCAAAAAAAATTGTCATTTAGGGCGAGATTTTACGGTTATTCAATATTTTTAAGATAACATTTTCGTTCTATTATTAGGAAACTTGAAAAAGCAGAAAGTTTCAAGAAAGTGCCTTTTGGCGGCGATGGATACCAATTGGCAAGATGTGGCACGTTTGTATAGCTAACCCATACCAAAGGAAATAGAAAACTAATACGGGAATGTCTGTGTGCCATTCTGTAACACTACTAGTTTATCTAGTTCTGTTGCCCTGATAAAGGCCGAATAAGAGGCCGAAACGTCGGTAATGTAAAGTGTTGTTTTTTTTTATTATCCTAAACTCAAGAACTACTCGACATATAAAACCAACGGGAAAAAAGTCATTGAATATACTAAATAATATGAGCATGTTGATGATGAATATGACAAATGAATATAATGAAGATGCTACAGTTGACATATAAAGGTTAATAACAAATATATGTATGAATACATTTGGTGACAATCTGAATTCGGAATGTCTTCTACGATACATATTTTACAACATATTGATCACACAAGAAAGCAATGCCCTGTTCCCATTGTGCATAATGTCAATATAATTCCCACAGATGCCAGTAAACTGTAAGTTGCAAGAAAATTATTATTTAAAATCTAGTATATTTTTTTTATTTATCTCTTGAAAAAGAAAACACTGAACATGCAAATTTATAAATGTCATTGAATTGTGTTTGTTCATAGCAAAGATATTTAATTTTTAAATGGGCTAAAAGATAATTTATTTTTACTTGAAGTTCAGGGAAAGTAAATTTCATGGAGATGATCTTATTTTCATCAATTGTTTTTATTTTATCAGCCTCCTCCTCCCCATATAGCTGACCTTTCCTCTCCATAATATTTTTTTTATTTTAATTTTTTTAAACATACAAATACACGACTAGAACAAAAAACAAGTAATGAAAATAAGAAGAGCAGAATGACTTCGGGTTATATTGATTTAGTTACGTACGAGGAACTTTATTACAACTTATCATTGCACATAAGATAATATTCACTGACCAACACACACATTATTTTCAGAATTTAACACAAATTTCTTTATTGGTTATATGACAATTGTTACGAAATAATCAACCAAAAATTGTATATCACTAGAACAAAAATAATTAGGAAGTATATTTCACGAGATTTGGCCAAAGTGAGTAGAAAATTTAAACCATTAGTTTGCCAATGTTTCGGGATATTTTTATCCCTTCATCAGGGTTTTCTTCCGTAAGCCATTTATGACCATTCATGGCCATGAATTCTACAATGGCTAAAGTAAAAATATTACAACCATTTTGTTCAAAAATTACATTACATTCTTTCCAATTCTTACTTTAATGTTCATGCAAGTTATCTGAATATAATTTTCTTAAAAGTTTTTTATTTATACCAGCCTCCTCCACCCCTTTTAGCTGGCCTTTCCTCACCAATAAGTGTATACATTTTATTAAGTCAAATTTGTTACAAAATTATAAAGCCATTAAAAAAATATTTACAGCATTAACTAAAAAGAAGTTTGTTGACAGGTAAATTGTTCTGTATAAAAAATTAAAATTCAAAGGTTATCTTTAACATATAATACATTTTTCTTTAACAAAATTTACTTCTCTCCAAAAATCTATACAAAGATACACAGAATTTGTTTTCATATCCAAGAAGATGAAATTATTGAAAATGCGATGCAACCTTTTTCGTTATCAGTTTAAAAACTGCAAAAGATATGAAGGGGTTTGGTAAGAGGAATCGTAATGCAGTTAATAGATGCAGTTCATTTAATTACAGTTGGACAATAAATAAATGTCAAATGGAGAGAAAACTGAAGTATAAAATTCTGAAAAATTTTAAAGCGCGAAGTTTGTGACATAATGTCGCACTGACCCCTCCATACGTTGCATCCATTTTCGATGACAGATTTTGATGTAATACATTTTACCAGATGTTTCCTTTCGATTAAGACATGTACTTATACAAGTGTTCTTTCGCTCTTTGTACTGAAATACTACCCTTAAATTAGACAATTTTCAATTATCTACATGAAACACATTGCGTTATATATTTTCCAACAGTTAATTGATTAAATCTGAAGAAATTTACCATAATCACTTAAAGAAATTTGCCACTCAGAGGTAAACATAACAAGAAGCATGATGAAGCTACTCTAGTAAGAGTTAACGCTCGAGAAAAAATTATTTTTCCAATAACTGAGATTTTATCCATCCCGTTTGTTTTTCAAATATAATTTCAAGTAAATTATTCAGTTATGTAAATATTATGAAATGTTTGTATCAGCATGCTATTTCAATGTTTATTAAAAAATACAAAAGTATATTCTTTATTTACGCATCGAAAACGAGCAACTCATTTCGTTGCTTCATACTCTCGTTGGTAGCCTTATTCATATCTTTGATTTTTATATTATTAAAAACTGCAAATGTTAATGGTGTGAGGAATAATGTCAATACTATTTTCCAAAATAGCACTTTTCCCATTGAAGATTGTTAAATTTTTCAATTATCAATAGGAATATTTAATTTGGTCACATTAAGGCTTAATGAACGAACCAACGACAAGAAAAAGTAAACACGTTTAAATCACAATAACTGTCTCATATGATAATAATGAAATGCAGGAGGACTTCTCTACTGTGCTTTCAACACTATTCCAATTGGATAAGAACTCAAGAAAGGTCATATAACCAATGGATTAAAGAATCAGTAAAAATTCTAAACCTTTAAAAAAGTAGAAGAATAGAGACTAGTCGTTGCTTTAGGGTTAGAGTGCCGGCGGAAATACACATTAATCATTGTTTAAGTGATAAGAGCACTATCCGTCGACTTTTCAATAGTATTCTAAAGCAGAAGCAGTGATAATTCAATATTGGAGTAACAATAAGAGCGTTATTGACCAGTGCGTGGTCCATGAATCGATTTTAAGGAGGATGATTTAAAACCGATTGGTGAAGTAGAATGCATGTAACAGAAATATCAGAAACACGTACATCATTCATCCTCACCATTATTCACCATCACGTACATATCAGAATCCAGTATATTGGATTAGAAATACAGTAAATAGTGAGAGTAATTAGCTGACACTACGAGCCTTCGAACACAAACATTGTTAACAGAGACAAAAACTGACCCCACCGGTAATGGCGCTACAGAAATGGTCACTAAAACTCTATTAGGAAGTTCAAATTCGGCTGGGGATCGATAGAGTGTCGAATATCTATTAAGGAAGAGTCGAAGAGTGTAAAATCTCTATTAAGCTTGGGACATGTTTGTGATGTAAAGTACAAGAACGTATTTAAAATGCCCAGAAAAATTATCTCCAGCCATTTAACGTCTTAATAAGAGACTTTTCGATAAACATGGAGTTGGGAGACTTGAACATCTCTTGGGAGACTTGGAGATCACAATGTTGGAAACATCTCTTGGGAGACTTGAGTGAAAGTAAAGTCTTCCGAGGAGACTTGACTCCCAAGAAGACGTAACTCCCAGGGAGACAAATCCATCACCCGTACTGCAGAAATTAAATGAGCAATAAATGTGGACGAGAGTAAATCTCTCCTAAGAAGACGCGATTGGAAATATTACAAAACACAACCATATGTACAACGCGATATCTGATATCACTACAATTCTGCAGACCACCTTTTGGTTCCGCAGAAACAAAACCACGCGGACAACGAAAATTGAGAAGAGGGAATCTCTCATTAGTAAACTCGTGGTAACACAGTGCAAAACACGTACGATGCGACATGCAATGTACAAGTGTATCGCTGACTCGACCAGGAGTCGGGATGCCCTGCATGGGTAAGGGGACTTGGGTGAAAAGAGTATGAAAGATGTGCACTTGCTCAATTCGACATTTGTTCAAACCTCCATAACTCACGTTCACTTTCCCTTACGGCAGAAACAAATACAGGTGTAGGCATATTTAAACAAAACCTTCACAGGAACACTTGAGAAGTAAACGCCCAAAACCCATTCAACGTGAATGGAATGCTTAAAATGCACGAGACAAGGAAAAAAGATATCATGCATGGATACAGGAATTTCGAATGCCTCAATAAAATGGATGCATACGAGAGAAACAAAACGTATCAACTTCTCCAATAACTGAATTAATAAACAGAAGCACAGCAAAACAGATATGTAGACATCTACATAAAGTGTTTCTCCCCAGGAATTGTTCTAGAGGTATTTCTGGACAACTATATTCATAGCACCGAACCAGGGAAAGGGGATTCTGCAATTAACCTGTTTTTATCTACTCAAAAAGGAGCAACCAACAATTTTCACGTTCATTTTCCTATACCGTTCACACGAAAGGCACAATGGCTGAAGACGGGAGGAAAGGCCTTCGTAGCAAATTCAGAGAACAATGCAGATAAGATTAACAATTGTTAATTGCGACATCTGAACGAACTTCCAAATCTCTCTTCTGTTTTGCTTCCTTACTGCAGAAACGAAACGAATAGTGGAAGCTGTCGAGAGTAAAACGTGCACTAGGGGCTTGAATGTAAGTGGTGTGAACATGTTCATACAAAATGCACCATCAGACCTAACTCCAATTCTCTCCTTCGTTTTCCCTTGCCTCAATACCTAAGCGAGCGAGAAATTTCGTACTAAAATTCTCCCAAGTGAAAGTGTTGTGAAAATGTACATTTGTAGAAAGCAGCACCTAACTTCAATTCTCTTGGTCATTTTCCCTTATTAAAACATACCTACGAGATTTGAATGAAAATGGAAAGAAACCGTTCCCTTGAACAATGCCATAAAACTCTCTATTTCTCTCGTTCATCTTCCCTTACTGTAGAAATGAAATAATCAATCAAAGTGGACGAAAGAAAAACCTTCAAAAAAGCCGTGAAAAAAACCCAGCGAGAAACACGTACTAAGTGACCTCTGGCTTAAAAAACCATATTATCTCGCCAACTTTATCTTACCACAGAAACAAAACCAAACGACAAATGAAAATAAACGAGAGGAAACTCTCAAGAAATAACATAGGTTAACACTCCAAAACAAATACATATGTACAAAATGATATCGAATGTACTCGGCAAGGAGAAGGCATGATTAAGAGGAATAAGTAAAAATAATGCAACGAATAATACGTGCACATGTATAATTCGATATTTGTCCAAACCTCCATTATCTACTTAACTTTCCTTATAGCAGAAATGAAATAAAAAATGGACGTAAGGGAAATACCACGTTCATCACTTCGCGATTGTGTATAAACGAAATGTATATAAATGTGGAAGAAGGAGAAAGACTAACTTCTGGGGTACAGGGATATTCCATATCTGATTGGAAGGTAATCATGTGTGGAGAAATCGGGGTTAACGTGTCTAATATGACAAAACAACCATATTAAAAATGCTAGCACCTCCTCTTGATTATTCCTTGCGTTACTGCGAACACCGTATTCCCGCTGCCGCTATCAACATCAATACAAAACGCTGCACTCGGGTGCACGAGCTTTAAGATTTCTTCACGATTTCATGACCACATATTGCTACAATACGTGAGATTAGTGCTTTTGATTAGTCTTAGTAATTGATTAATGTTATTGACTCCGAATAGGTGTAGAGGACAGAAATATTTCGAGAACATTGTATAAAATATGTGTTATACATTTCTGTCATTGTGAGAAACGCATCACTGTGATCACAACCTACCTAGCATGTGTGCAGCTATACCGTCGCCATCACCGTCATCGTAGTCAACATGACACTGCTAAAATATTTTACTACCATCATGATCTGATGTCACCAGATTTACGTAACTAACGTGTTTCTGAATTGTGTATGATGGGAGATGTAGTCGGAAGTTTTACATCTTTTTTGGAGTGGAATAGGAACTCTCGCAATTAAGCTGGTTTCAGTTATTTCGAAACGGTTAGTGAGCTAACTTCCAATAATCTTCTCCATTCGGCCTTGTTGCAGCAACAAAAGGGGCAATGAAACCGGAGGTGAACCACTCTTTATAGAAAGGGAAATTATTGCGAAGTTTACCTAGCATTTTCGCTGCTGTATCTACCGCAATCTTCCTTACAGGAAACGGAAATCGAAAGAATTGACGCGCACTCCAAGCACATTTCCAGAAAAAAATTATCTACAATTATTCAAAGCAAAATGACGCATTTGGAATGAATTTAAATGCATTTAGTAGGAAAAAGAATAAGCTTTAAGAAACTTGCAATGAATTTGATCAAGATTTCTCAAGCTCCTCGAAATATTCGCCAACATCTGAAATAGTGCACACTGAAATGTTCTTATATCGTGTGTTAATTTACTAGGGTGTGTAAAGCATGTGATTCTATTAAGGGATGTTAAATGGAAAGTTTTCTTTCCCCAATTTCACTTGCCTTTTAATAAAGTGAATAGGGTATTATTCCCCTAGATACAAAGTCCAACTCTCGTGTTTGACTTCACAGGCATAAAATGTAACTACAAAAAGTAATTAAGCACTACTACATTAAGTATACGATTAGGGTGTAAGCCCGACCCCAAAAGTGAGTAGAGGAAAATTTCGACTCAAGACAGTTCAGTAAAACATATGCTATATATCCTTTCATGGCTGTGAGAAACTAATTCATATCGTCTCAACCAGTATTGCTCTGAAGCGCCACAATACTTCCCATGGACATACAAGTAATCCTGACACGGCAAATATATTTTCTTAATAAACTAAATCGTGCAGACACGCAATTTATTGTGTTGTGTCTGAGACTGTCCTCAAACATGTGTGGAAGAAAACGTGGTTTGTTGTAAAGAAAGTCCCATAAAAATGTATTCTATCCTTCTGCGATTGCGTGAATCTAATTCTTGTTTCTACCGCAATAACCAGTGCTAAACGTCACAATGTTTTGTGCAAACATACAAGCCATTTTGTAACGACCAACAACGTTCCTTCATAGAAAGAATATTTATTGTCGTTTTTACCTAGCATGTGTGCAGCTATCACCCTCGCCATCACCGTCATCGTAGTCAACATGAGGGGGTCAAAATATTGTACTTCCTTCGTGATTTGATCCCATCAGTTACTTCGAAATGGTTAGTTATCTAACTTCTAATAATCTTCTCCATTCGACCTTGTTGCAGCAACAAAAGGGGCAATGAAACGCACCAGAGGAGAACCACTCTTCATAGAAAGAGAAATTATTGCGAAGTTTACCTAGCATATTCGCTACCGTTGCTACCACAATCGTTGCTACTGGAAACTGGAAACAAATGAATTGTTGAATACTCCACGCACATTTCTAGAAAAAATCGATCTGCGATTACTCAAAGCATAATGTCACTATTTTAATATAATAACAAGAATTTATTAGGGAAAAAATGAGATTTAAGAAACATGTAATGCATTTTAATGTGTTTTCTCAAACGTCTCGAAATTATCTGATTCCAACGTCTGATATAGTGTACTCCTAAATTTTCTTATATTGATTAGGGTGTGTAAAATCAAATAGTCTCTAGACAAGTGATTCTAGTAAGGGGTGTTAAATGGATACTTTTGTGTTCCCTTTTCACATATCTTTTAATAAAGTGGATAAGGTGTTACTTCCTTAGATAAGGAGTCTGTCTCGTTTTTGCCTTTATGGGCATTAAATGTAAAGAGAAAATTTCATTAAGCACTACGACCTCAATTCTTTGATAAGGGTTTCAATCCGACCACAAAAGTGGGTACACGGAAAAATGGCTTCGACTCGACACACTTATAGAAATAAAAGTAATATATGTTTCCTTTCACAACTGCAAGAAACTAATACTCATCGTCTTCTTACTTACGTGACAATGCCTTTATTGGGCGTATAAGCCATCCCGACACTGCCAGAAGACTTTCATATTGATCTGCAGACTTTGGATTTAACTAGTGTGTTTCTGATTAGAGTTGAATTGAATCCAACTCAAAAGAGTGCAAAGGAAAAGTGACTTCGATAGGAAATATTTATTTCAAAATTGAGTTATATTCTTTCGCAAAGGCAGAAAAATAAATCCTGTTACTGTTACCAGCACCTATGCAAACGCATTAATACAGCAACGCGCCAAAGTCGCTTCATTCGTTAACTGACGGCCGCAGATACTAAATTGTGTTTCTGATTAGTGTAAGCGTTTAGTGTGACTAAAATGTATAGAGGAAACATTTACTTCGACTGAAGAAAGACAAAATATTATGTAGAGAAAAAATGACTTTGACTGGATAAAGTTTTATAAAAATGTGTTATAATCTTCGGCGACTACGAATAACTAATTCCTGCTACCGCTATCAACATCAATAAAAAATGTTGCACTCGGACGCACGATCTGCAAGTTTCCTTCACAATCTGATGACAGAAGATTTCCATAACACGTGTGTTTGCGTGAAACTAATACTTGTTCCCACCGGAATAATCAGTGCTAATCGTCCCAATGATGTGCAAACGTACAAGCCATTTTGTCACGACCAACAACGTTCCGTCATGGAAAGAATATTTATTGTCGTTTTTACCTAGCATGTGTGCAGCTATCACCCTCGCCATCACCGTCATCGTAGTCAACATGAGGGGGTCAAAATATTGTACTTCCTTCGTGATTTGATCCCAACAGTTACTTCGAAATGGTTAGTTATCTAACTTCTAATAATCTTCTGCATTCGGCCTTGTTGCAGCAACAAAAGGGGCAATGAAACGCACCAGAGGAGAACCACTCTTCATAGAAAGAGAAATTATCGCGAAGTTTACCTAGCATTTTCGCTACCGTCGCTACCACAATCGTTGCTGCTGGAAACTGAAAACAAATTAATTGTTGAATACTCCAAGCACATTTCCATAAACAAATTGATTTACAATTATTCAACGCACAAAGACGCCATTGGAATGAAGTAAAATGCATTTAGTAGGAAAACGAATAAGCTTTAAGAAACGTGGAATGAATTTTAATGTGTTTTCTCAAGCTTCTCAAAATATTCTGATTGCAACAACTGATAGAGTACACCCTTAGTTTTTTTTACATTGAGAAGGGTGTGTAAAATCAGCTAATCTCTGGTAAGGTGATTCCAATAAGCGGTGTTAAATGGATACTTTTCTTTTCCTACTTTCACAACCCTTTTAATATAGTGAATAACGCATACTACCTTATACAGTTGCCATATGGGCATTAAATGTAACTAGAAAAATTAAGTAAGCATTACGACATCAATTCTACGATCAGAGTTTGGGACTGACCTCAAAAATTAGTTCAGAAAACAAGACTTCGACTAGAGACAATCCTAGAAAACATCCTATTTATATCCTTCTACGACTGCGAGAAACTAATTGCTAGTCACAACTAGAGTCGTTCTGAAAGCCGCAATACTTCGCACGGAAATATAATTCATCCTTACAGGTCCGATAAGCAGCTTCCTTCATTATTTAATGACACCGGATTCAACTAGCGTGTTTGGCGAAAGCGCCTTCAGGGTTGAAGTTGATCCAACTCAAAAGTGTCTAAAGGCAAAATGACTTCGATACGAGAAATTTGTAAAAGATATGTTGTATTCTTCCGCAGCTAAGGAAAACTAATTCATGTTACCGCTACCAGCATCTATACAAAACGCTACACTACTGTGCGGGGCAAAACAGGCTTTATTTTTCTGATCCATCTGACGCCCGCAGATTCTAAATCGTGTTTTTATGGTTAGTGTAGGCGTTGAGTTTGACGTCTAAAATGTGTAGAAGAAATATTTACTTCGACTAGAAAGTCCTATAAAATATTTTATATATCTTTCCACTAGTGCAAGAGAATATAATTACTTCTAAAAGAATATAATAACTCCACCAGTGTAGATACAAAACTAGATTATTCCCCATGGGCATATAAGCCAATGTGACATAGCCAACAAGCCTCCATGCTCTGAAAGCTTCAGATTAAACGACCTAGCGTGTTCCTGGATTATTATGACGAGAGATGTAGCACAAAGTTTTACGCCATGATGGGAGAATAGGAATTCTCCACAGTAAGCTGTTATCAGTTACACAGAAATTAGCAGTTATCTAACTTCCAATAATCATTCCCATTTTCACTTGGTGCTGCAATGAAAGGAGCATTCAAATGAACTTGAGGAAATCTTTCTTATGGAGTCTCGAATGAAAATCGTACGAAAATGTGTATTTATAAACGCATGTGCTCATGTAGAATTCTTCTATAGAAATGGACGTAGATTAGGATGAAACGTTCTCAACAACTCCTGACTCAGAACCCTCATAAATACTTAATTAGACATTATCCTGTCTGTCGTAACAGTACAAATCTCACGTACTGTTCAGTGACTGAAAGCAATGTGAAGTTCGTGTATGTGTACAAAGAATGCATATGCAATGTGTAGCCTAGACTCAACGAGGCTGCAGCAACAAGTGGCAACTCTATGGCAATCGCTGATCTAGTGGTATTGGTTTAATTGTTTCCCTTCCGAGATGAAAGACAATGAAAAAATGTGTAAGGTAAAGAGAACTGTATGTTTGAAAATTATGGTCACGACTTAGTACATGAAAAGATTAACCTAGGTCTTTGACGTATAGTTCCTGACTCGTAATTGCAAAATCCTGCAAAAAAATCAAATTAAAACAAATCAAATGCATTAAATGCACTGGGATTCTAGTGGTATGAAAAAACAACAATCGCTGAAATGTACGACAGATATTTAGAGAACCATTATATAGCATCATTCTGTAGAATACATTGTTTTCATAAAACGTTATATTTCCATTGTACTGCTTAAAATACTATAAGCATAATATACAAAGAGAAGTAGCCATGTAGTATTTTGAAGGATTCTGTTTGGATCTGGGTGAACTACCAATTGTTATAAACGTCATGCTTCAAAATAGAATACCAGCCTACGTAAGTTACGATTTGTGCAGAATAACTATAACAGACTTTATCGCCTCCGCGACATCACATGTCAGATACGCGGGAACGCTGAACGCTGACTGTGAAATAGGTAAAAATCCTAACAAGCTGAATGCTTCAGAGACGGTCATATGACGCACCATACAAAGTGGCGAGAGAACTGTCAGATTCGCTTACACGCTGCCGGTATTGTAAGTGTACCCTTCCACTTCCTTATTTTGCGACAAGGGGCATCTCTGCTGCTGATTTGAAATCCAAGAAGTGCCCTTTCATTTCACCCCCTCCACAGCGGGAGTGTGTACTCTACGGTACGAGAAGTAACGCATTGAATGTACAATGGGAGCGAATTGATATAGTTGATTGGAATGTACAGTGCTACAATAGTGATAAAACAGTGAACGTTTTTTCAAGTCTCCGGGCAATTGATACGTGCACCATGAGCACGTTTCGAAACAAAACAATGACACCCAATAAGCAATGCACTCGATTATTAAAAAATGATCCAGTAACAAGGCTGGAGATGGAACCGTAAGGAAAATTAAGTAGATTGCAGCAAGGTATGCTACGTTGCAGCAGAACAAAACCGAGTTTTAGAAAACCCCGCTCAGCGTTAACTACACTCAGCCCTACTGCTTATATAGCTGTTCGCGATTTAAACTACGCACACTGTATGAGACTTCCTAATTAATCTTGACGAGTTTTCGGAAACAAAATTATACGACTAACTTCTCTTGAAACAAAAACGTTGGCTTGAAAGTTTCGTATGTTGCAATGACGTGGAGAAAAGAAGACAGATGCGATTGCATGAAACTAGTTCTATCTTCCTTGTTTCTGTATTTGTTTGTGCGGTTTGTATTTGTTTTCCGTTTTCAGTATGTAAGTCCAAGTTTTTTCACAACTTGAGAAACCAAGACCAAACGGAGTTTTGAGTTTGCGATTTGTAGCGAGGTGTGTAGACAAAACACGAATTCGACTGGAGAATGCTATGAAAAACATGTGTTACATTCTTCCGCCTTTGCAAGAAAAATTATCATTGTAGCTATCACCAGTGTCGCCACAAGGCACCACAAGGCACACCAGTTCGCACGGAGATTGAAGCCAGCGCGACACGACCAACAAATTCCACCCTTATTAGATGACGCCTCATCTGGCCAGATCTGGGGCATGACGTCACAGTAAATCAACTACTATGATTGTTATTATTAGAGTAAGGTTTGAATTTGATCCCCAAATGTGTGAGTAGGAAAATATGAACATGACTGGATAAAACCACTACATACTACAAAACATTATGTGTTATATAGTTACGCGACTGCTGGACAATAATCCCAGTTCCCGTAGCCAACATCATTACGAAACGAGTAACTACTTATGCGCGGACACAAAAGCCAACGTGATGTGTCGGAAAACTTGCTTCATGATAGCATGATGGCAGCTTAAATCAAGTAGTATATTTCTGATTAGTGTTGGAATTGAGTCCGTCCCAAGAGTGAGTAAAATAAAAAAGACTTCGACTGGAGGAATTAATATAAAAATGTGTTTTATACTTCCGTGTCTTCGGAAAACTAATTCCCGTTGCCGCTATCAACATCAATACAAAACACGCCACTGAGGGGCACGGCAACAAGCATCCTTCATGATCTGATAACCGCAGACTGAACCAGCTCGTGTTTCTGATTACTGTAGGGTTAAATTTTGACCTCAAATCATGTCATAAGGACTTCGCCTCTCAAAGACGAAGCACTTACGGGAATTTTATTTTTCCATATTGTGAGAAAATAATCACTATGCTAACCAGCAGTGTCAATATGGTGCGTCGCACTACTTTGCACAGGCATAAGCCATCATGTCACGGCCAATAAGTTTCCTTCACGATCTCATAAAAACATCTCAAACACCTCAACAATCTCAACAACCTAGCATCTTGATGATTAATGTATGACGAGAGTTGTATCCCAAATGTCTATGCCGTTTTGGGTGAGGATATATGAGCTCTCACAATGAAGTTAATTACAGTTTCTTAGAACAAGTAGTGATCTAACTTCCAATAATCTTCTCTATTCTGCCTTGTTGCAGCAACAAAAGGGGCAATGAAACTCACCAGAGGAGAACCACTCTTCATTGAAAGGGAAATTATTGCCTTGTTTACCTAGCATTTTCGCTACTGTCGCTACCACAATCTTCTCTACAGGAAACTGAAATCAAATGAATTATTGCGTGATCCAAGCACATTTCTAGTAAATATTTTGCACTGCAATTACGCAAAGCATAATGGCGCCATTGGAATGAATTAAAAAGCATTTGGAAAATACTTTTGCTGAAATTAAGGCTCTTTAGCACTGCCTTAGCAGTGAAAAAGACGCCTAGGAATGAATACAATCCTATAAAAGTGGTATATATTACCACTACTGCGTAAAACAAATTCATGTACCTTCAACAAACGCCCCACCATTTAATACAATGCACAAAAACCACCGTGATGCGACCTTCATGATATGAAGAGCAAAGATGAAACCAACACATGTGTTGCTTCTTAGTGAAAAGAATGGGTATGTCCCTAAAAGAGTGTAGTGGAAAAAATATTTGAGTAGAGAAACTTATAGATACACGTGTTATATGCTTCCACAAGTACGGATAACTAATTCCTGTTCCCGCCACCAACATCCACACAGAATGCTTTACTAGAGTTCGCGGGAAACAACCTTTCGTATGATCAGATGATCGCATAGTGAATAAACACGTGAGTTTCTGATTAGAGTAGGGTTTCAGTTTGAACCGAAAAATGTGCTTGGATATATCAGTTCGACTCGACAAGACCAAGAAACCATATCATACATTTCCCACATTGTAGGAAACTAATCGGAAACCAACCGGACCGCCTGCTGGTCACGGCTTACAAGCTTGCTTTGATGATGATGGTGGTAATGATGATGATGATTGGTGATGATGATGATTAACGATTAAGGGCGCTTCAACAGCTAAGGTCATTGGCATTCGAACTTCCTTCATGATCTCATAACAACAGATTAAGTAAAATAGCGTGTTGCTGAATAATATGTGACGAGAGATATACCCCCAAAGATTTATGTTGTGTTGGCTGGGGATATAGGAACTCTCACAGTGATGTTGGTTACAGTTTCTTAGAACAAGAGCAACTTCCAATAATCTCCGTTCTGCCTCTTTGCAGCAACAAAAGGGGCAATGAAAGCGCACCAGAGGCAACTCCATTTCATAGGAAGGAAAAGAATTACAATGTTTACCTAGCATTTCTGCTACTGTGTCTTCCACAATCCTCCTTACATGAAATGGAAATAGAAAGAATTGGAGGAAAACCTCTTCTTTACAAAAAGGAAAAGTATTGCAATGTTTACCTAGGATTTTTGCTAACGTCGCAAGCAAAATTGTTGATACTGGAAACAAATACATTGTAACATACTCCAAGCACATTTACAGTAAATATTGTGGACTGTAATTACTCATTGTAATGAATTGCGCCATTGTAATGAATTAAAAAGTGTTTAGTAGAAAAATGTGTAAGCATTAAGAAAAGTTTAATAAATGTTTAAGGCTTACTGAATCTTGCCAAATATTCGCAAACACTGAAAAAGTGCATACTTAAATCCTTTTAAAGTGTGTTAAATGAATGGGGTGCTTCATGCCACGAGATCGCAGATTGAACCAACACGAGTGTTTGAAATTAGTGTAGAGCTTGAGTGTGTCTCCAAAAGTGTGTAGAGTAAAAAAATAATTGCAACTAGAGAACGTTATAGAGAATATGTTCCTCCGCAAGTCAGGGGACAATCCCTAAGCTGAAAGGCAATGAAAAAATGTGTAAGAAACGACAATATTTTCAAGGTCGGAGAAAGACCAGGCATTTGAAAAGTGTGCAAGCTATATACACTCAAGGTGAAATGTAACGATTAACACTTACTCATTAGAGATAGAGAATTAATGGTACGTAATGACAATAAGAAAACCCAATACCTGGATAGATGGAAATTAATTCAAATAGGTAAAGTGTAAACGTGGTCAATTAAGTAATACATAATAACAAGTATTATAACTTATTTCTGTGTAAATTGATTAAATTATGAAGTATGTGTGTCACGCAAACAGTGTGCGCAGTGCCTATTCTGGAAGCCTGTTACCATGGGCGCGACAGCCGAAGACAACAAACAGGACGAAAAAGAAGAAAGAATATCATACATCAGTAGATAAATTGCCAATCCCTGAAGGGAAGGGAAACGTACGTAGTGATATGCGTGTTAATGTGTCAACTGAGACAAAATACTTAATAAAGACGAGCTACGAGAATCGTTCTTCCGCACTGTAACTAGACACCTACCCGTGTGTAGTAACACTACGACTCCCACGAACGGTGAGGAGGCTGAGAAGGGTGCGAAGCCCATGTATGTGTACAATGACTGCACGTGGAACATGTTGCCCTGACTCTATAGAGAAGTGACAGCAACAAGTAGCAACGCTCTGGAAGAAGTTGAACTACTGGAACTGTTTCAATTATTCCCCAATCTTGCAAGGAAAGACAACGAAAACAGTGTAAGATAATGAGGAATCCATATTTTTCAAGTCTGTGGAAGACCTGAGATTTTAAAAGATTAACCTACGACCTTGACGTATAGTTCCTGACTCGTAATAGCAAAATCCTGCGAAAAGAAAGCAAATAACAGCAAATCAAATGCATTAGCTACCTTGTGTTTAGGTAAAAAAATACGAAAAATGTTTAAATGAATAACTATTTTGTTTAGAGATATTTTATTTAGCAACATTTCTGGAAAAAACACTTTTTGGTAAAAAATAATATTTGCATTATACTGTATTAAAGTGGCAAAAATACGATAGAGTCCAATTTCAATATAGTGCTACAACTGTAATAAACCACTGATTGTTCTTTCACGTTGCTTTGCACTAGGTACGTAAAACATACGTTTGTATATTAAACAATGTGTGATTTCCACTCAATGTTTAAAAAAATCATAAGTCCTTACATTTTGAGAAATAATACCTGCTGAGGTGACTTGTAAGAAAACAAGATAGACCGCTGCAACGCAACGCACGTTGACACAGCACCCATCTGAGTTATAGAAACCTCATGGTAAGTTTGCCACGCAAAGCCCCACTGCGTCAAGAACTGCTCGCGACTCTGCCTAAGCGTATCAGATGAAACTTTCTGGTTAACCGGGAAGACTTTTTGAAATAGAATCGTGTACGACTAATTTCTAAAAACAGAATTGTTTGCTCGCGTGAATGGACTGCTTATCGACTAGTGTCTTCAAGTCTGTACGGTATCGTGTTTGCTCGGTGACGTTTAGGTTATTTGTCTATTGTCTGTCATTATGTTAGAGAGAGAAAAATAGTCTGTCTCTTCAGAATATGATTAACTCGTGTGCACCTGGCTGGCGTAGAGTTCGACATTTACAACAAGGCTGTATAGGGAAACATCACTTCTACTGGAGTATGTTCTACAAAGCATGCTTCCGCGAGTGCAGGAAACTAATTCCTTCCTACCTTCATCATCAATACAGAACACCCGCCCTTGCTTCGCAGGAGCAGATCAAGCAGGACAGGGCGAAAACGTTTCCTTCATAATCTGATGATTCCATAATCTGAACTAATATGATTAGTGTAAAATTTGGTTCCGACTCCAAAAGGGTTTAGAGGAATAAATCCCTGTAGAATCCACAAGCCAGAAGCCATCATCAAGCATGAAGTGTCCTTAATGTCACCGATTAAACGTCACGACATTCTCTATTAATATATAACTGCCAAAGTTGTCCATTTGCACGGTATATCATGTCGGTATGTCTCATCTTTGTGCTCACGGTCGATGGACCGCCTGAGTAGACTTTATATTCATACCGAGGAGACGTTTCTCTCCCTAGCCATACTGCTTTTGAATATCACTCTTAAACTCCTCAGTGCACAACGAGGGTGGCTGCAAACAAAAATGAACGTGAAAAATCGGCCCTTTTTACAAGAAGTCCACAGCCCAACAGGAAACCACCCGGTGCCCCATCCCCAATGCATCTCACTGCGTTATCTTTAGCATAGACGACGCGGTTATCGCCGGGAATCCGGGTAACTGAACGTGGGATGTCAAATGGCCGCTTTGAATTTCGTTTGTGGGGCTGCGACCGAAGTCACGTACTCCATCCTTCCCTGCAGTTCGTCAGGTTGTGAGGGGCCCGATCTGTCGACGTGAATTGGTACACCACCATGACAGTTTAAGGAATGTCTTGGGTTTGTACTCGTCAACAGTTCGCGACCTGCGACGTCTTCCAGCCGGCGCTCGCCCGTCGTCTTGGCTCAACCGGCAGAGTGCATGCCTTAACTCCAGAGATGGATAGATCCGATCCAAAAAACCTTTTAAACCTTGCAACATCGATTGACAAACGACAGGCGCCGCACGAGAAAAGAGTAACGGGATTTAGGGAGTAGCAGCTGTGCTTCGAGCTGTACGTCTTTTGTTCCAAACCGTTTACTGTAAGTGATTAACACTGGTGTTTTTTTCTCTTCCTCTAATATCAGTATAAAGAGTTTGGCGATTCAGGCAAGGCAATAAAAGTCGTAATACATGGAATCCATAGAACATGAAAATAATGATAACAGCAGATAAACTTAGTGTTTTATTTATTCATATGTCTTTCTTCTATTTCTATAAGCGTAACACTGTAGTGATTTGACATCGCAGCGAAACGAAACAAATCGTAAGTAGGAGAAATATTACAAAGAACAAAATATATCAGCAATATGTATAAAAGCAATTTAAAATAATACCTTCTCCCAACGGGAATGAACAGGTTCTAATTGACACAGAGAAAATAAAGGAATGGCATATATTTGACACATGATTAAGGCCAGATAATCATTGCACTTCCAATGTTTCTAAATTTTTATTAGAATCTCAATTTTCCATCTTCTTGCCTCGTAAAGTGAATCAAGAATTAAACACCAAATAATAAATTGTAGATATTTTCTGACAAACTAAGAAAATGGAGTGTATTTACATTCTCTTTCGCTAAAAGAAAGAATCTTTATTCTACCATTGAGCATATGTTGACCGGTGGCAGAATGTAGAAACATGAAAGAACAATTATAATTACAAATACAAATAAATTACAATTATATATATATATAATAACAAATTAACATTCTTACTACCTAGCACATACAGGTGGTTAATAAAATGATAAAATTAATTGTGCTGAATCGCGAACACGGATTCCCATTATAATATCTTAAAAATTCACAATTCCCAAGTAATGTTTGTGACTTATGAAAGAACTGTCAGATGCACAACAACATTAAATTCCTCCCGGAATTCTTTGTCTAAACAAGATCCCAAGATCCCCTGATCAGACAGTTTGGATACAGTTTAGTGAGAGCAATATCAACAATTGAGAATCCCACCAGGAGCATCAGGGGACACCCACGTGGCTCATCTGCTCGATGAAATTCCCATACACCCGCGCATCAGCGGTAGGATTCCAAGGAAGCCTGGATCGACAACTCTGGTTGCGAAACTGCGACCCACGGACGCTTCACTGCAATGTTATCCCATGCAGACATCAAAATGTTAAGAAGGAAGGACGCAATGTGTTATTTGTAACAGGTGTAATGTGTATATAGCTACCATATCCTCTAATCTGAGTTACAAACAATATATAATAGTATATTAAAAGACAAAATATTTCGGTCGTGGCAGTGGAAACACAATGCCAAGGTATAATTGCAAAATACAGCATGACAATTGTGACAGCACACTGAAGTAATTTTCATCAAGGAGCTTCGTACAGAGGAACATGGTCCTGGTTGCCATTGTCATTTTGCAAAACGCGAAGCGGGAGTTGTGAACGCAAGATAGAACCGAACAAACAGCTGCAACGCGAAGAATCCGGTTGAGACACTCAACCCAATCACCAACGCCAGGAACGCTCCCATCAGCTGGTCTAAGCTGAGCGGTGCCGGGTCCCTGACTGCGCCAAACGGGTCCTCGTGCACCGTTTCGCTTAACACGTCTAAGCGGTGGTAATGCAGAGAGTACCAGTGCTGAAGAAGGCCACTCTGCACGACAGAGTCCACAAAACCGTTGAATTTTGTTTTGAATGGCGAGCCCTTGCGTATAATGAGCCCTCTTAAGCCTGGCGAAATGACACACTCAGGCACGAGGTGAAAGACAGTTTGACCACGTTCCACGAAATCTTCGTAACGAGCGATCAAATCGAAAATTCGTTTATTGAGAATCACTCCGTTGTTTTTTCCTCGAACTTGTTCCTTGAACACTGCGAGAGTATCGGCAATGTTGATCAATTCCGACTTTCGCTTCATGTCTCCGAAAAAGTCGTCTGTTTCTTCGATATCGAACCACTTTGGGGGCAACGTGTAAGTGAATATCCGATGGAGAAAAGGGACGATGTCCCTGAGAGTCTGTGGCTCGGACCGGCGGGGAGGGGAGGTGAGTAAGCCCAGGAGTTTCCCCTGGTAAGCGTTGCTCACCACTAGCACGAACAGCAGCAGAGCACAGAACATTACGCGTTGCTCGGAGGAATTCATACTTCTCCTGCATCCACCTGTAATGGCCACTTGGATGACGTCAAACGTCACATCTTCTAATCGAGCACGAGGCGTAGACTCACAACGGAGCGTCTTAAGCAAGAACCAACTTAAGGAGAAAATTAGCAATGATAATACAATTGTAAACCACATTATTGGATGATACGTGATAAGCAGCACTTCAGCAAACGATACGACGGGCGCTCTTGCTACCGCCAAACAGAAGGGATCTTTGTCCACCACAGCTGTGTAATCTGCGAATTGAAGCCTATCATAAGTGAAGAACATGAAATGCAATGTAACGTCAGCTAATCCCCTTTGAATTAACCCAATTTCTCCGTTGTAAGTCCCATTTTTATCTTCACCGATCACAGGAAGGTCTGGGTTGACTTTTTCAACCAGAGTTCCGGTGTTTCTTTCAAAAGTATCCAGGAGAACTAAAGGAGGAAAATCTGTCACTTTTTTGCCATTACTCATAAACCAAATAATACTAGAATTCACCTCATAATAAACTCGTTTGAAAACATCGGGTGCGGTGCTAACCACCTTTCCTTCGAGTGATTCTGTTGTATAGTTTTTGCTCTTTTCAAGTAGAACAAAATGACCAGACTCTGAAGTGTTGCGGTGACAGGCAATTTTCGAAATAGTCAAAATGTTTAAAACCAGTTTTAGCCATGAAGTCATATGTATCTTAAATGTGTTCTTGTTACCCATAGAAAACATTTAGAACCACTGCATTAAGGAAACAGGAAAATGCATTGAGATATAGCCCGAACTTGTTTTTGAGACTAATAAAGGCCCAGTTCTTTTACATTTGATGGTTGTAGAAAGATTAGTAAGCTAATAAAATATATGCTCTCAGAGTAATTTCCTTGGAGATTCGATTGTCATTTCATATCATATTGCGACAAATTAAAACGTAAGATATTGACAGCTTCCGTACTGGGGTTTCAAGGGACTACTAGGTCAATAGCATTAAGTAATTGCCTTGAATAAGGCATTAAATTCATCATGCAATTGTTTCAAATACCAAGAAATTATCAACAAATTATAAACAATGATTGGAACAATGGCAACACATAAGATGACGATCGCGAGATGCGGTTGGATTAGGGATAAAACCAAAAGAGTTTCCTACCAATTTTCTCTATACTACTTGTTAATCACGGACATTACAATGCAAAACAGTAGATGCAACCAAACAAACTCCAATTAGAAATAATTCATCTTCCGTAATATTCTTAAATTATTTTCTCTGTGTTAGTGTACAGTCTTTCAAAAGTCTCAACCATTTTCACAACCATTCTTTCAGTACGGTGACTTAAGTCTGGACAGTCTCCTTTCACAATCTGAAATTTACTATCACAACGATCCACAACCTAAGAGTGTTTCTTTCTAGGTAATAAGTATCTGAAATACTACAACTGAATTCATAATTATAGTTTTTATTGATTATTATTTGAAGAACGAAGTCAAATATGAAACGACTTCGGCAACAAAAAGAGGAAATGAATCTTTGCTCATGGGGCAAGACGACACAGTTCACTTAACAAGATTAAACTGTACCCCGTTCATCCTACTAGTAGCAAACATCTCGGCACATGTGGTGGTTGCAGATCACATCACGAAGTACACGAGTTCAGATATGAAGTTACAAATTGTTAATCAAATACCCAAGTTCTACAGCTAAGCGATATAAGACGACATGAGTGTGTTTCATATTTTAAAAATAAGGTGTATCGATATACTGAATAGAGAGGGGTGTTAATTTCATTTCAAGCAAAAACCAAATGTCTAAATATACAACCACATACAGTCATGAAAAACACTAAGAGTAACGTTTAAGTTTCGCAGTAAAAACTAGTTAACAAGCAAATTCATAATTTTTTGCAATTATGACTGATTTAGGTGTCAAAATCAAAACACAAAAAATTGAAAATTAAGGAAATATTTTATCAAGATCAATAATTTTCATAAAACTACACATTAGTTTCCGAGACCTTTCGAATAGAAAAGGAAAAGAAAGCAATTGGAAAAGGTGCACTGGCGAAAATAAAAGGAAATAAAAATATGACCTCTGAGGTTATACACCGAGCTCTGCTTATGGAAACAAAAATTGAAAAATTGCATCTCATCATTATAATATACCAAGACATGTTTATGAATATAGTAGTTAACATTGAACGGCAAGGACTATAGAGAAAGCGACGATATCTGAACAAAAATTTGGGTGAAGGACATTTTATTTTCGAAGAAAATATTATATATCTAATTACGCGTTTGTGTGTGTCTGTGTGTAATTGTGTGGGGAGACAGCGGGAACAGATTTCATTTATGCTCTCAAACCAGACGTCGACAGAGAATATGCTACACATGCTATCGCTAACTGACGCAGCAACGATGCTTCACATTTACAGTGAATTCTAGCAATTACGGACCAAAAGATTTTCGGAAGTAGAAGAGAACCACCCCTCTACATTGTTATCTTGTTATAAATTCCTTTTTTTATAAAAAAAATTATTTATTTTTTATAAAAAAATAATCAAAATTTAATACGTTGTATGTCTGTTGAATACATCCACAATGAAATACATGTATCAAAACAACACAAACAAGACACCTCAAAATTCCCTATTAATGAATACGGAGTTTTCTTTCAAGTAAAAACAAGGGGTATCTGTACATACAAAGTTAATATTCTGGTGTGGTCTCTGCTGTAAAAAACAGAGCGTCATATAAACTAAGAAAGCAAACGGGTGAAGTCCCATGAAATTTAAAAAAAACATTCAAAATATGTCACTACATAATTGTAATGAAACAAGATACGCTTAACCCATCAGAAATGTGTGATTCCCAACGCAAAACACTAATTGAGAATATAAAATTCGAAAAAATTATGATAAAAATCCTAGAACTATTAGCCAGCCAGGAAGGGCATTACGTGAAAGTATATTTAGCAAACACAAAAACATCGCCCGTTTACTAGTACGTTCCTCATATGATTATTGAACAGAATTTGTCAGGAAGCAACGAGAAGCATAATTGGTATCGTGCTAAGCGACTAGGAAACTATCGTCTTTTCTTATGATGTTCGAGAGGTTGCACCGAACTTGTTATAAGTCAGAACAGTAAAGCAGAGGTGAACGCCCTTGTTGACAATCAAGCTGTCACATTCTTTCATTACTATTCTGACCAACACTACGACATCTATTATATAAGAGTGTATGAAAAAATAGACAAAAAATGTATGTATGAATACTTACGACAGTAACAAAGAGGCGATGGGTGCATTGGTTGTGTCTGAAGAACCCTTCATTAATTATATAAAACAATTCAATATTGAACAAATGTTTGTCATTAGAACATGACTTTTGCGTGTTTTATTAATAAAGTCATGTCACTAAAAGGCTGTGCAAAATGTGTCACAATTCATCCACAAAAATATTTTCCATAAAAACATTGCATTGATAAGGCTAACACGAACTAAAAACATCTTACGAAAGGAAAACAAGCAATAGGACTTTAATGAAAATCAAACATATGAAACATAACTGAAGAGAATATACGAAATCGAAACATCATGGCAAGCAGCAATCTGAGAAAAAAGTCGGCTCAACATCATTTTCAAGCAAATCTTTAAAAAAAGGACGGTATTGACGAAGAAACGAAGACAAAGCCTCCACTAAATCTGAGAGGATCTGGTACAAAATATAAGAATAATGGACACCTTATCGAGAAACATATCCTCACTTGAGAGAAAATTCCTAATTTACACGATTGAAGACAGCAAACAATCTCTACCCATCATACATATATGAGGGAGCTATTAACAAAGAGGAAATAAGTGTTTTGTTTCCTGACTACAGTTGTGCATAGCAATGTAAATAAAAGAAAAAGAGCCGATAAATTATTCTCTCATTGAGCTCAGGTAAGAACCTTCTCCGACCTCTTGTGGAAATGTTCCTCCCTCGAAACATTTTATTCTTAGACGAAAAGTATTTACTCCGTAACACGTCAAAAATGTTCATTCTGTGTTGGAGCTCTGATATTAAGCATATTAATTTTTCTTCATTTTTGCCTATTTCCTGGCAGCAAAACAGCATCGCTTCACATGGAGTCGCATAGTAGAGCTTCCTAGCGGAGCGCGTCTGCTGGCAAAGCCATGTGCCAATGGAGGTATTTGCCGGAGGGACACAGTGGCGCTGCTGTGGCTGTTGGCGCCGAGCTCCCGCCACTAGCAGCGCAGATGCGCTACCGTGCCAGCGCCCGCAGAACACTGTTTTAAATGGCAGCCTTCACAGTAGGACACTCGGAAGCGCTACTGAACTCTGTCAACATAATGACTGCCCTGCAGCCACTGGATTCTACTGCGGTGTGGATCACCAATGCCTGCTTTCAAACGCCGCGGCGCTTGGTGAGGAAGAGTCCGGAGGTTCTCAAGTGCGGTGCCGAGTGCCTCCGTGTGAAATAAATCTAAAGACCGATTGGTGACGTAAGTTGCGACTTTTGGAGTCATGGCACTGGTATCCCGACTCCTTACACGCCCCGGGCACGTGGACGAAGTGCTGGACGTTGCAAAAACCTGACAAGTGATAGCTTTGCTTAGTGTCGTAAATACAAGAGTACTTACACATGACTAACGCCCAGATCAATATTTTTAAGATAGAAACGAAATTATAATATCACGGGAGAAGTTAAAATTAACATTAAACGCAAATATTGCATATAAGGAACAAGCAAAATGTATAATATGCTCTTATATGCATTTAATAGAAACTGTAAGGCGCGGAAAAAAATACTTGAAAAACAATAGTCCCATAGTTTTGCATTTTGTGCGGGAAATTTGAATAGTATCTCAGCTCGGATGCGGACTGCTGCGACCCGTGATATTCATTCTTTGAGGATGCTATAAGCAAACTTGATACCTAACGTTTTCGTCGTACTGCATTTTAGTGAGTCTGGATGGGAACCAGGAAGTACTCAGGCATCTTTGATAACACCCCATTACCCCAGCAGACAACTACTCTTAATTTTATTTCTCTTGAATAAATCACAGATTCACTTACACAGCCAGTGAAAACAAGGAGAAACTTGTGTATTCTACACCAACTGACGGAAATTCCAATCCTAAGAGATGAATGGCGAGCAGTCTAACCTCCATCATCGGGTCAGTTCTTAGAAAGGGCAATTACGATGCCACGCGATTGATAAACTTTCAAATGTAACGATAACAGCAGCCAGCAATCACCATCAACCCAAAGCGTCGATCGTGCGCAGCTACTACTTACCTCAGAGTGTGCAAAGACAGATTTGAGGCGAAAAAATAAAGTTCACAAATTATGATACAAAAAAAAACAGCAGTTGCATAAACAACCCGCAACGTATGTTGCGCTCTAACACACTTTACCTTCTTGCCCAGGATTTGTACAAACCGTTCGTCGATTGATATTTCGTACTTGTACATTCCTTTGGTATTTCTGTGAGATTTGTGTGCATTGCTTGCCGTGTTTACAGGCAGAAAAGTTCACATAAAATGTGGGAGAAATCTAGGAAATGTGATGTTAGTAGAAGCCACATAAAACTAAATAAAAATATTTTAGTTTCACAATATGGGCGTTTTATTGTTTATAAAATTGCAATAAAAAGCAATAAATGCGCGTCGTGAGTACCGTAGAGACAATTAACATATTGACAATCACAGAAAAGCCTTATTAGCGATAAGAATCTGATTATCAAAACGGAGCAATGAAATGAATGTTTACAAGAAAGTGAGCGATTAATGTATCGCGAAAAATTGCTTACTACCTCTCGGAGTGCAATATTCAACCAGTAATCAAAAGTTAATACTTAATTAGTGGTTCAACTCTAACCCTTTCAGATATTCACTGAAAGTTAACAGATAGCTACACGAATGAATGCTGCGTACCTGCTTTGTCCATCACAGAGTGAGTGTAAGGATCAATCTAATTGTATATAACAAATCACATAATAAATTCATGAGTGAAGTGTGAGTGTCACATTGACCGCTAATTCTTAATGACCATGAAAAGGCCCAGCTCGCACATCCTTTAGCACTAGTCGTCTCACATGACTTAAAAAACCTTAATGAAGAGGAAGTTTCCAAGTCACAAATCAACGCAATAATAACGTGTGGATTGGCATTTTCGAGAAAAAAACAGTAAAATCTGTATGTGACCTAATAGGGAATAGTATAATATCCGCAAGCGGCAAAAGTAGCTTGGACAAAGCGCACAAAGCTCTAAGCAAAGATAAAATTTATGTGTACAAAACATAGACAAAAATTGCGCCCCCTAAAGAAATGCGAACCAGAAGTCCGTCCCACGAGTGTGAGACTTAAGGGTGGCAATCGCTAATAATATTCACTAGTGACAAATTAATGTTACCATGGTAACATAATAACATAGTAACCTGGTAAATAAGGAAGCAAAGAAGAATTTTAGAAGGAAGCTCAATATAATTAATGTTATAATATATAGCACTATCAAAATAACTATTTTTGGGATACTTAAAATAGTTTTCAGACCATCAGCTGTACATGTAGTAAGTTAGTTAAATGTTATTTCACATAACAAGGCAAGAGATTGTAACTTTGGAGGTAAACTCTCTAAAATCCTTTAAACCAAAATGTTCGATTGCTTGAATCTCGAATTGGATTCAGTTCGGGTTAATATGTTCTACACCTGAATACTCCAAAATCAATCAACAGATCGAGACCGTCTGGAGACTCGATTGTAGTGAATTGCAGAGAACTTCGCTATGACTGTGTGGTGCAAAAACACTATTCTGGTGAATATAAGGAAAAATATAAGCTTGTTGAGAGAGTGCAATAATCTGTACAAATTCTGACAGAATAATACAAATTGACGAAATTAAAATATAGAAAAGAAACCTCGCTCCTGAATTATATTAGCTTACGACTTCACAAAATGAAGACATTTGTTTAAAGAATTGTGTATTCGTATCCCACCGGCAGAATAGATAATAATTTGCTATTCTTAGTGTTTGAGTTCTAAGAATTATCCCAGGTATGTGATGACGTGTAATACGATTGTTTATAACCAAGCGACTTTGAATAAAATATACTTCTCTTATCCAAAAGAGTGAGAAAGAAGCTCGGTTAAGCAATGCTCTGCAATTCAAGCAAACTGTATTGTCTTTAATATATTCCAGGTGATCCGACCTTTATCGCGAAGCGGTCTTGTCGATTGATGCATCAACAAAAACTCGAATATTAATATGTGCAAGAACACCTACTACTTATCCACTTTTAAATTCTGAAGCTCAACTTACCAACAAATGTGGATGATTTTTAATAAATCAGGAGAAGTAGGTTTTCTCATCATCTCTCTTGACCGTGAAGACTTGATAAGCTACGAATTGTTGGTGAGAAAAGTCATTAGTGATATCCCATAATTCCCTCAAATAAACCCCACATATGTTTTTGTGTCGTGAAAGGTACCGTTATTGAAATCGTGTATACAGAATCTGCAAATGACTAAGAGTGTAGAAATTGTGTTCAGATTTGTTCGCAGGGCACTGGTTTCAATAAAGAAAATATTTTCTTCTAGAAACCGCCCAACAAAAAACATGGTTTTAATATGTGACCCCTGTATATCGCACCCTGTCTTTGAGGTCGAGAAAGGTCCTAAATACGTCAATTCAAAATTAATTAGGAACTTCTTTGAAGTTGTGTTTTGTGTTATATTTTCATGTAATTTTTCTCTTTTCATTAGTTATTTAGTACAATTATAAGTCGGAAATGAAAACAACGACAAAAAGACAACTACGACACTCGTGCGCACACGAGTGTGTGTGTAAGAGAGAGAGGGGGGAGAGATCAGCCAATGGGAACCAATCTCCGTGTTGTGGAACTCCACATCACCGTCAACAGGAAGTTAGCGCCATTTTATAGCAATCTCTGCTTAGTAAACAAACAACGACAATAAGACAACTACTTCAAAACAAAGTTGAACATCATGCAATAAGTGAGACTGTCACATCCAAAGATAGAGAAGGGGTTATGAATAAAGATTGGCAGTGAGAGAAATATGTACAGTGACGATGGGATTGGACTGTGTGGGTTTGTGTGCACGCACGAGTGTGTGTGTATGAGAGAGAGAGAGAGAGAGAGAGAGAGAGAGAGAGAGAGAGAGAGAGATCATCCAATGGGAACACATCATCTTGTTGTGGAACTCCACATCATCGACAACAGGAAGTTAGCGCCTTTTTACAGCCATCTATCCCTAGAAGACATTGGTCTACAGCGTGACAAATTATCGCTCCTCTCCAACGAAGTATTATTTCGTATCTCACTGTGATCATGATCGATCGTCAGCGGTGAATGGTGGAATTTGTTGTCATCCATAAGGTGTTTGTTTGTACGTAGGTCACTCCATTAGTAATGCACATGAACTTTTTTCAAACATATTTTATTTTCTTCGTCCTTGTTCCTTAACAAATTTCGCAGTATCATTCTTTTCGTTTGATATCAATTTCAGTTTAACCTGTTTCCGTAAGTGTTGCTCTTGTATTACTCGCTTTAGATGTTTGCTGCATTACATGTTCGTCAGAAGTAATGTGCTGTGAGAACAAGCCAATAACAAACATTCACAAGAGGTTAAAATAATGTTGTGGGAGATGATGCTGTTGAACACAGCACATTTAGTCGGTGCAATTCTAGATTGTCTGGTGAATTAGGGAAAGCGAATTCTCAGGATCTCCCGCGCAGCGGAGAATGAGCTTTTCACATTCTCCTGACAAGGTGCAGCTCATTCACAAACTCATTTCAGCAGACAAACGTGTAACCAAGAAAGAATTATCGATGAAAGTGGGTATAGGAGAAGTGAGTATGGGCAGACTATTGAAAGAACTGCAACTGAAAAATGTTTCTGGCAGGTGGTGTCCAGGGGATGATGACTACTCCATTGTGTAGGCTGCTAAAGAGTGGTTCAGACGTGATGGTCCAGGCTTCTACGTGAGGGTAAACGTATATTTCATCAAGGTGCGGTGACATTCAAGTTGCCGTAAGGCAGTAGGTAGAGACGGATATTATGTGGATAAGTGAAGTTTTGTCCCTCAAGGATGGATAAACATACTGTAAAAATAGCAAAGGTATTTAATTGAATGTTTGTCTCTTGTCGGTTTGGTGTGAGTATTGTGACGCAGAAGACATCGCTTTATGATTACAGAAGCATCATGCACGGTCATGCATTGGCATTTAGAAATACGCGATAACTTCTTTTGTGATTCAGCTCCACTCTTTTCTCTCAATCCTTCAAAAACAAAAACAAAAAACAATCCATACAAAAACTTCGCCAATTTTTAGCGTCACATCTACAAACATTTCACCCATAATAATTCATACGATATAAATTCTCAGTGAAATATATGTTCAAAGAAAGCCAACAAAAATCCTATAACAGAAACTGAAAACCATAATTTGACGAAAAGTAGTATATCATCACCAAAGCGAGTGGTAGGGGCGGGGATACCCAGCACATTGCGCCACCAGCTATTCTGTTAAAAAAACTGGAATATGTACAGCAACGAATTAAAATAAATCCTAGGCTCAATGTATAGGGGCATTCCATTTCTCAGACTACTGCCAAGAACACGCAATAGATTGTCAAAGATACCGACATGAGTCGACAGAAGACAAATATCTTAGAGAGGCAAGGAACGGAGATGAAGACAAGGAAGTCACAAAATGGAATTGTGGATACAACTATTAAAGCGCTACAAACGTATGTCCATCCAAAAGGGCGATGTAACCAGGTCACAAATAGTCAGTGTGTGGGTCTGACGAATTCTGACTTCGAATCTCACAGTGAGCAAAAAAGATTTTGTTGCGTTTAGCACAAGCATAACCGGCTCAAATGTACGATGAATTCTGATATCGATTGCTATCGAGTGTATTTACGAACGTCTGCTAACTTACGTGTACAAAGACAAAAAAAATGAACCGCGATGTGTTCAATAAATATTCGGGCTTTCCGAACTCAATAAACAATATTGTCAACAATTTAAATATTTATCTCTACAGTGTTCACATTGGCAACATTTCTTGCGAAATAATATTGCTCACCATTTTCCTGCAAGAATAAAGTAATCCGTTATAGAAGAATCTAACTCAATTAATGAACTAGGTTCGTTTGAAAAAATGTTCTAAACAAAGATTTAGATTCTACAATGAGGTTAAATGTGTCTTCTTGTTTTTATTAGTGTTAGTTGTGTTGTGAAAGACGCTCATCCAAGAAAGACAAAGGAAATCCAGATATCCATAGGAAATATCTTAGTACAGAATGTGCATTTTGAAAACAATCTATGGTATACTAGCTTAAAATAAAGAATGCGGTAGAGAATACAAAAATCCAAACCCGCACAGGGATTACAATAAGAGTCTTGTATTTCCTAATTTGTGTCAGTGGTACCCTAGAAGTCCCTAAGAATTTTTGAACTCGCCCTAAGAGTTTTCAAAAGTTCCTTAATATACATATTTAGATCCGACTGTATTTGAGAGTTAGGTAACTAGCTTCAGCGGAAAAAATATGCCCACAAAACATATTGCACTTATAATTAATGTTCGATAGAAAAAGAACACATTTATGTACTGGCGGACTGAATACTTCCACTGAGAAGTAAAATTGAAGTAAAAAAAGGAGTAACAACATCAAGAACAACCGAACGAATGATTTCTGGAATTGGAAACTGTGGACTGTTTCTTGAGCTCTTCAATCTGCCCAAACACATATTCATATTAAGTTGAATTATGAATACGGGTAGCAACGAACGTTTTTTTTTCAGAATTAATATAAAAATAGTATCTCTTGTGTAATAAAAAAGAGTTAGAAAGGCAAAACAGACGCATATTGTAACTATTACCCCTCAATCATGCTCTTTGTAACGGAGTCGATTTACTCGTGCAAAACTCGAGAACGATTGTTTGAATAACTACATTTTCCACCCAGCTCACGAAAAGTACAGAAACCAGCACTTTTAATAAAACCAGCAAAGACAGTGAAGCTCCATATGCAGTGACAATCTAGAATAACAAGTGGGAGTGTAAGAAGATGAAGTACAAATTAAATGCAGACGAAATCGATGCGATACTTAATCGACTCCATACTAGATAAAGTATTGTAAAATAAGATTGCAGCCCCAATCCTCGGATTTATTGAATTTAGTCGTTGCAGAATCAGCAAAAATGCACGACAAAATTGAGAACACATATCCCGGCAGGAGCATGAAAGTTATTCTACTTTTTTTATGTGTGAAGGCAAGCAGCAGTCTCCTTGATATGCACTTAAACATCCCAAACATCTGATTTTGCTTTGTGAATCAAACATCGGACATTCCGATAAGCGTAAGAAGAAAATGACTAGCGAAGGAGTCAGAATTGTGTAAATTATCAATTGAGATGCTTGTATGTAGTGTTTTCGCGGAAAAGACAATCATTTATGTCCCCAAAGGTTAAAAACAAACCACTCGGGAGAAGCAAAATGATAATCGATTGAATCTTCAAATTCGTACGATTGATTACATCAAAATCTCTTTGTAAGCAAACGTTTATTGAGCTTTAATGGTTGAAATGATGGCATGCATGATTTTAGTGTGAAAAATGTGTTCTGCCTGAGAGCCTATTTCCAAGATCGTATCTCAAACGAATGTCTGTGACGTATATAAATGTTGGAGACCTATGCATTGACTTGCAGAAAACCTTGTGACTCAATTACTTCGAATTTTGTCAATTTGTGTGTGTGTGTGTGGGGGGGGTGTTGTACATAAAACATCTATTAGTGTAGGTTTAAGGTAAGCATTATCTTGCTGAACGACTCCGCAATAATCTTTTACAAACTGTGATAAAGTAATAATTCTTGTCGAAATTAAAATAAAGAAATAAATCCTTGCTCTTGGAAGATATTGGATTACGTCGTCTCAAAAGCACGGTCTTTGTTCGAAGAATTGTAAATTCGTATCTCATCGTGAGAATAAATTATCCTCTTCCATCATTAATTTTTCTATTCTAACGAATACCCGAGCTGTCAACTATCATGTAATTGTTTACAACAAAGTCTCTAGTAGATGGAGCAATGCCAGACGACTATGACGCACAATGTTGTTAGAAATTCTACTGACTCTAAGATGTCTCAGGCGATACTGCATCAAATATTCTAGCAACATTGCTGCCAGTGTTGTGCTGCATTGATTCTAGGAAATACACAATTACGTCTTTAATAAACGTGTATAGTAAATTGACTGGTTTATTGGCACGTATGAGCGCGTCAATTGCTAAGGTCATTAGTGCCGTAAATGTAGTGGACGCTATATGACAATCAGTTGCGGTGATTCTCCCCCGCCAGATCGTTATGCCTATGCTTCGGCGTCGCAACGCGCGTGCACGCGAACGATCAACGCATCAGTGTACATCATTCCAAACAAACATCACTCAGTAGCAGTATTCAACTTCACCAAAGCCTTCATTCGCGTCTGTCAATTGGAACCCCAATATACCTCTTTAAAATCATTAAATCCGTCCTCACAAACAAAACATTGTAAGTCGTAATAGAGAACCACACCCCAAACCAAAGCCCCATGACAGTAGGACTCCCACAACGATCCCCCCTCTCCTCTCCTCACTGCTATTCAACCTCTTCACAGCGCACATTCATGTTTCAAGATTAACCCAAATAGTCAAATATGCAGATGACACTGCAATCTATATGTTTCCTCCATCATTTAACTCATAACAAATAAAATTTAACCACACCTTCAAACAGAAGCTGGTCCTCCAAATGAACTATGATAATCAATCCCACAAAAAAAATCCGCCAAAATATACCAATACAAACCTTACTATCCCCCCATCCAATTAAATATAAATAATATTTCCAAGGATTCCAAATAATTGTCCGATAAAAGAAATAATTGTCTACAACAAACTCCCCGTGCAAACAAAGGTATTTATACGTTTGATGGAGAGTGAACTTTTAAAAGTCTAAAACTCTATAGGAAGACAAAAATACACGCTGGCATTCATGACTCTCATCGATGTGTTCTATGTTAAAACGCAGAGAAGGCTAGTAAGACCGCACGAGTGAAGTTGACTGTAAACGTGAATGTTATAAGATGTTTGAACTGACTTGCAGAGAACCTTAGTATAACAAATCAATACGGATTCCGACTGTTTATGTGTGTATGTAAGGTGCACTAAACGCCCATATGTGTGTCCAAAACAATATGAACTCTATAGGAAGACAAAATACACGCTGGCATTCATGACTCTCATCGATGTGTTCCATGTTAAAACGCAGAAAAGGCTAGTAAGACCGCTCGAGTGAAGTTGACTGTGAACGTAGGTGTTAGATGATGCTTGAACTGACTTGCAGAGAACCTCAGTATAACAAATCACTTCGGATTCCGTCTGCTTATGTGTGTATGTAAGGTGCACTAAACGCTCATATGTGTGTCTAAAACAATATGAACTCTATAGGAAGACAAAAGACAAGCCGGCATTCATGGCTCTCATCGACGTGTTCTACGTTAAAGCGCAGAGAAGGCTAGTAAGACCGCACGAGTGAAGTTGACTGTAAACGTGAATGTTATAAGATGTTTAACTGACTTGCAGAGAACCTTAGTATAACAAATCACTTCGGATTCCGTCTCTTTATGTGTGTATGTAAAGAGCTCTAAACGCCCATATGTGTGTCTAAAACAATATGTACTCTATAGGAAGACAAAATGCACGCCGGCATTCATGGGTCTGACCGACGTGTTCTACGTTAAAGCACAGAGAAGGCAAGTAAGACCGCTGGAGTGAAGTTGACTGTGTACGTAGATGTTATAAGATGATTAAACAGACTTGCAGAGAACCTCAGTATAACAAATGACTTCGGATATCGTCTGTTTATGTGTGTATGTAAGGTGAACTAAACGCCCATATGTGTGTCTAAAACTATATGAACTCTATAGGAAAACAAATACACGCCGGCATTCATGGCTCTGTTTGACGTGTTCTACGTTAAAGCGCAGAGAAGGCTAGTAAGACCGCTCGAGTGAAGTTGACTGTGTACGTAGATGTTATAAGATGATTGAACTGACTTGCATAGAACCTCAGTATAACAAAACACTTCGGATTCCGTCTGTTTATGTGTGTATGTATGGTGTACCCATATGTGTGTCCAAAACAATATGAACTCTATAGGAAGACAAAATACACGCCGGCATTCATGGCTCTGTTTGACGTGTTCTACGTTAAAGCGCAGAGAAGGCTAGTAAGACCGCTCGAGTGATGTTGACTGTGAACGTAGGTGTTAGATGATGCTTGAACTGACTTGCAGAGAACCAGAGTATAACAAATGACATCGGATATCGTCTGTTTATGTGTGTATGTAAGGTGCACTAAACGCCCATATGTGTGTCCAAAACAATATGAACTCTATAGGAAGACAAAATACACGCCGGCATTCATGGCTCTGTTTGACGTGTTCTACGTTAAAGCGCAGAGAAGGCTAGTAAGACCGCTCGAGTGAAGTTGACTGTGTACGTAGATGTTATAAGATGATTGAACTGACTTGCATAGAACCTCAGTATAACAAAACACTTCGGATTCCGTCTGTTTATGTGTGTATGTATGGTGTACCCATATGTGTGTCCAAAACAATATGAACTCTATAGGAATCAAATACACGCCGGCATTCATGGCTCTGATCGACGTGTTCTACGTTAAAGCGTCGAGAAGGCTAGTAAGACAGCTCGAGTGAAGTTGACTGTGAACGTAGATGTTAGAAAACGTTTGAACTGCCTTGCAGAGAACCTCAGTGTAACAAATCACTTCGGATATCGTGTGTTTATGTGTGTATGTAAGGTGCACTAAACGCCTATATGTGTGTCTAAAACAATATGAACTCTATAGGAAAACAAAATACACGCCGGCATTCATGGCTCTGTTTGACGTGTTCTACGTTAAAGCGCAGAGAAGGCTAGTAAGACCGCTCGAGTGAAGTGGACTGTGTACGTAGATGTTATAAGATGATTGATCTGACTTGCATAGAACCTCAGTATAACAAATGACTTCGGATATCGTCTGTTTATGTGTGTATGTAAGGTGCACTAAACGCCCATATGTGTGTCTAAAACAATATGAACTCTATAGGAAAACAAATACTCGCCGGCATTCATGGCTCTGTTTGACGTGTTCTACGTTAAAGCGCAGAGAAGGCTAGTAAGACCGCTCGAGTGAAGTTGACTGTGTACGTAGATGTTAGAAAACGTTTGAACTGACTTGCATAGAACCTCAGTATAACAAATCAATACGGATTCCGTCTGTTTATGTGTGTATGTAAGGTGCACTAAACGCCCATATGTGTGCCCAAAACAATATGAAATCTATAGGAAGACAAAATACACGCTGGCATTCATGGCTCTGTTTGACGTGTTCTACGTTAAAGCGCAGAGATGGCTAGTAAGACCGCACGAGTGAAGTTGACTGTAAACGTGAATGTTATAAGATGTTTGAACTGACTTGCATAGAACCTCGGTATAACAAATGACTTCGGATATCGTCTGTTTATGTGTGTATGTAAGGTGCACTAAACGCCCATATGTGTGTCCAAAACAATATGAACTCTATAGGAAGACAAAAGACACGCCGGCATTCATGGCTCTAATCGACGTGTTCTACGATAAAGCGCAAAGATGGCTAGTAAGACCGCTCGAGTGAGGTTGACTGTGAACGTAGATGTTAGAAAACGTTTGAACTGACTTGCAGAGAACCTCAGTGTAACAAATCACTTCGGATATCGTGTGTTTATGTGTATGTAAGGAGCACTAAACGTCCATATGTGTCTAAAACAATATGAACTCTATAGGAAGACAAAAGACACGCCGGCATTCATGGCTCTGATCGACTTGTTCTACGATAAAGCGCTGAGATGGCTAGCAAGACCGCTCGAGTGAAGTTGACTGTGTACGTAGATGTTAGAAAACGTTTGAACAGACTTGCAGAGAACCTCAGTATAACAAATCACTTCGGATATCGTGTGTTTATGTGTGTATGTAAGAAGAACTAAACGCCCATATGTGTGTCTAAAACATAATGAAATCTATAGGAAGACAAAAGACACGCCGGCATTCATGGCTCTGATCGACGAGTTCTACGTTAAAGCGCAGAGATGGCTAGTAAGACCGCTCGAGTGAAGTTGACTGTGTACGTAGATGTTAGAAAACTTTTGAACTGACTTGAAGAGAACCTCAGTATAACAAATGACATCGGATATCGTCTATTTATATGTGTATGTAAGGTGCACTAAACGCCCATATGTGTGTCTAAAACAATATGAACTCAATAGGAAAACAAAATACACGCCAGCATTCATGGCTCTGATCGACGTGTTCTACGTTAAAGCGCAGAGAAGGCTAGTAAAACCGCTCGAGTGAAGTTGCCTGTGTACGTAGATGTTATAAGATGATTGAACTGACTTGCAGAGAACCTCAGTATAACAAATCACTTCGGATTCCGTCTGTTTATTTGTGTATGTATGGTGTACTAAACGCCCATATGTGTGTCCAAAACAATATGAACTCTATAGGAAGACAAAATACACGCCGGCCTTCATGGCTCTGATCCCCGTGTTCTACGTTAAAGCGCAGAGAAGGCTAGTAAGACCGCTCGAGTGAAGTTGACTGTAAACGTAAGTGTTAGATGATGATTGAACTGACTTGCAGAGGACCTCAGTATAACAAATCACTTCGGATTCCGTCTGTTTATGTGTGTATGTATGGTGTACCCATATGTGTGTCCAAAACAATATGAACTCTATAGGAATCAAATACACGCCGGCATTCATGGCTCTGATCGACGTGTTCTACGTTAAAGCGCAGAGATGGCTAGTAAGACCGCTCGAGTGAGGTTGACTGTGGACGTAGATGTTAGAAAACGTTTGAACTGACTTGCAGAGAACCTCAGTATAACAAATCTCTTCGGATATCGTGTGTTTATGTGTGTATGTAAGGTGCACTAAACGCCCATATGTGCGTCGAAAATAATATGAACTGTGTAGGAAGACAAAATACACGCCGGCATTCATGGCTCTGTTTGACGTGTTCTACGTTAAAGCGCAGAGAAGGCTAGTAAGACCGCTCGAGTGAAGTTGACTGTGTACGTAGATGTTATAAGATGATTGAACTGACTTGCAGAGAACCTCAGTATAACAAATCACTTCGGATATCGTGTGTTTATGTGTGTATGTAAGGAGCACTAAACGCCCATATGTGTGTCTAAGACAATATGAACTCTATAGGAATCAAATACACGCCGGCATTCATAGCTCTGATCGACGTGTTCTACGTTAAAGCGCAGAGATGGCTAGTAAGACCGCTCGAGTGAAGTTGACTGTGGACGTAGATGTTAGAAAACGTTTGAACTGACTTGCAGAGAACCTCAGTATAACAAATCTCTTCGGATATCGTGTGTTTATGTTTGTATGTAAGGTGCACTAAACGCCCATATGTGCGTCGAAAATAATATGAACTGTATAGGAAGACAAAATACACGCCGGCATTCATGTCTCTGTTGGCGTGTTCTACGTTAAAGCGCAGAGAAGGCTAGTAAGACCGCTCGAGTGAAGTTGACTGTGTACGTAGATGTTATAAGATGATTGAACTGACTTGCAGAGAACCTCAGTATAACAAATCACTTCGGATTCCCTCTGTTTATGTGTGTATGTAAGGTTCACTAAACGCCCATATGTGTGTCCAAAACAATATGAACTTTATAGGAAGACAAAAGACACGCCGGCATTCATGGCTCTGTTTGACGTGTTCTACGTTAAAGCGCAGAGAAGGCTAGTAAGACCGCTCGGGTGAAGTTGACTGTGAACGTAGATGTTATAAGATGATTGATGCCTCGTGTTGATCGGAGAAACCACGGAAAACTACCAATTAGAGCATCCGGCCAATAGAATCGTTCTCCAGAAAGCAGCTGAATTCTAGCTAGCTAGAGTTGAAAATTCTACCACCGTCGAACCGTAGGATCTCCCACCAAGACTCGAAGCCTAGGATCTCCCTTTAAAAATTTCTCCAGTGACATCTTTTAATACCCTGTGCCAGCTAAGCCGGTGATCAGTAAAGTAGCAGCCATAAAAACAGGCGAACTAACACTAACATTTCGAGAAGCAGCAGAAACATATTATCAATGAAATAGTCGACACCATACCTCTGTCTCTACAACAAGTCTCTACGGCGAGAGAGGATGATAAATGCGTGGAGGGGAAATCAGAAGCGACGCTATGGCAGAGACCGGTCGCATTGGCAAACGGTTTCCATTCCTACACAAACGATACAACCATCAGGAATGTACACGCGGTTTCCATTTCCTATTTATGTGCGTGTAGTTTGAGTTTGACAATAATGTGTTTTGTAGTTACGTAGTTGACAATAATGAGGTTACGTAGTTACGTAGTTGAGGTGAAATGTGAACTTAGATATTTTACTAAAATACCTGTAGGTATCCAAGGCATTTCGAATTAAATTTTTATTTAGTATTTATTTTAGCAAATAGAATTAATTGATCGATTAGGGTTGTAGAAGAGCATGGGTAGAGTATATTTCCCTTAGTGTTAATATCTTCACCTTTATTTTTTATATTCTATTTAATTCTCCACCTTTTATCATACTTTCTTTCGAGCCTAGCATTTTGTAGAGCAATCTTTGTTCATCACAATCTGACCCTTATAAAGTGATTTTAACGGACTTTGCTCAACCTAATATGACATCTTTCTAATATCGATCTTCAGTATCAAAACCATTGTATGAAGGACCTACAAGCGTGTACGACCTCTGAGTCTGAAAGGAGGGAAAAATACTCTCTGGTCTTATAAGAAATATTGAAGCCTAATGAACCATGCAACATACGCATATGATGAATAAACAATACTTGTACTATTGTCGAAATGTGAAGTCAATTTTTGTCGAAAAAGCCGTTGAAAACAAATCTTCAACATTGTCTCCAAATCCACATTGCTAAGAGTTTCGGATATTGTGAAAGATGATGTGAATCATCAGACAGTGATGTAAATATACACTTTATATTTGTATATTATATAAACAAGTTATATTTTTTATTAGTAGCTGCCTAGCGCCCAAGAAAAGATGGACTTATTCCTTAGTGCAACCGGGTGAATTTTTTGCTTTAATTCCACTTGGATCTGCTGCAGCGTAGTAAAAAAATAATCATTTTTCAATGATATGTTTGATATTTTACATTTTAGGTGTGCTATACGTTTTATCAGTATATTTTTTAAGTAAAGTAAGCTGTTAAAAGCGAATTGAGATGATTTTTTTTCTTCCTCGTGAAGAATTCCTCAATAATTTGTGTCAGTGTAGATTTACGACGATGAAGTAGAATGTAGATCACGAGAATTGGTCGGAGTGAACTAAGACATTAAAAGATAGTTTGTCGACGTTTCGGAATATTTCTATTCCATCCTCAGCGTATAGACACAATTATAGAGGGACAGCTCCCAAAACAACTCTATGTAGAATGGTTACAGCGCGAGGGGTCCAACCTGCCCACGTCCGTGCATTCGTTCGTTCGTTCGGAATGCATGCAAACATGCAAAAATGAGCAAAACTTGATAAGCAAAGAATAAATATTTCGACGAAACTCTACCGAATAAAGTACCAACTTTCTCTTTCACATACGCCTCTTCCGATAAACACTAGATAGTTATCTGTGAAATAAAGATAATTCGTACAACAAGACGAGTGGTATATTCTCAGAAAAAAGCATTTCTTAGAGGTAACTATTCTTGGAGGTATCTCTACAACACACAAGCGCCCCTCAACTGCCTATTGACAGAAATGCCGCTAATGTTTACTATTGACGCGCATTTCATTTTCATTGCGCTATCGGTTCGGCTCCGATATTTACTTTCTCCATGACTTTTCCCTAAGAATCGTCAAGTCTGGTCAAATGAATGCGTAAATGTTCAATAGAGAATGAGTTTACTTTTAATTACGTATGTTCTTTTATTTTGTCAGCATCACTGAATCCATCGTCTCGACCTTCAATGGATTGTCCCCTATGTGCTACGCCTGTGGTACAGTTCTTGACCGTTGGTAGAACGCATCGATTTTGCATAAACAGAGATTGAGTAAGTGTTAAAGCACAGGTATTAATACGATGTGGTTCCTCAGTAGAATACACTTTCCGTGATTAACGTCTTCTCTTTCCCGCCCAGTGTTTTTGCTCCCAGGAGGGGCATTTACTATTGGGGACGCCTCTTCCGCTGGAATGTGCGAAAACTCGACTTGTGGCAGGCGCCTCGAGGTGCACTAGCGCGTCATTTGAAGTTGTGAAACGTATTTAGGAATCAAGAACACAGAACAGTGGTTTAAAATGTTAATATAACATGTTACCAAACAGTTAATCATTGCCTGTTTTTTCACACCGAGAAAGATTCATTAAAAAGTGCAGGGACAAAACATTATTTAGCAAACGTAAATTACGACGTCGGTGTTTCTTTCTGCCTCGTCTGGGACATTCCCTTTCAAAAAAGATTTGAATGTTGATATGACTTCAAAGCTAGTGAAATTTATCTCACGTGTGTTTAAAGCCTGAAACTGTACCGTTGACGTGTGTAATTTTCTTTTATTGTAGTGAATGAGTGTATATTGCTTGTTTTATATTTCGTTCACAGAAAATTGCCAGGTAAATCGATCATCTAACATATGATGGTAATAAATAAATGAACGGGTAAAGCCGTTTTTATTAGATCCCCAAAGATTGATTAAAAATTATTAATATGGGACAAATACAAGTCCAACCTGGCAGTTGTGTAATCGTGTTTGTCACTCGTGTAATCGTGTTTGTTCATGTTATATTCAATATTGGTCATTTTCAACTGAATTAGTGCCATCTGAATCCAATGAAGCAGCTGCCCCGTCTCGGCCGACCTCCGGTGGATTGGTAGGCCCCTGACCAATCAGGAGTCGCCGTTGTTCGTCACCCAGCGCAACGGCTGCTCCTGATTGGTCAAGGACCCACTGATCCACCGGAGGTCGACCGAGACGGGGCGTCTGCTTTATATTCAGATTCATTTGGTACAAAATGACAAATATTGAATATAACCTGGAAGTTATCAAAATTCTGGATACAATTTTCCATTCAGTATTTTCTTGTAAGGTCAATTGTCAGCAGTATCTTTCTGTAATAAATATACGGAAAAAAGCTTTCGACACGTGATTTTCACACTAAGTTTGATTATCTTTAGCTATAGAATTTTTCACTCTCAATAAATTTTAAAACTTTTCTACCCACCATAACTGAACAACATCAGCATTTTCTGAATAAATAAGTATTTAAACATGAATTTTTTCTTCAATAAAACGATTTTTCACAGACAACGGTATATAATGTTCTTCTAATTTCTAATTCAAGTAACTACAACATATTAGGAAAATATCAAAAATACATACATAATATTAATGAAGAAGAACCAGAACCATCACAAATTTCACATGGAGTGATGAGGTTTCAACACCAAACACCGAAGCACATACAAAAGATGACGGGCGACACTCTATTGGCATCCCCGACACAATACACGACACAATATAATATTATGTAAAATTTGTGACACGATATTGAAATGTCAATAACAAAAAAAATCACGATGTTCGTTATTATCTTAGTTTGACAATCGAAAGTTTGTCGAAAAGAACGTTTCCTTTCCCCGCAAAGAAGGCAGAGTAAGATTTCCTTCTCTGTCAGTCTCTAAATGTGTATTTCATAATTGTTTTCAGAGAGACACGAAAACCCAAAATAGTCGAAAAGTTCAAAACTTAGAACTCACCATGCAGAGAAACCAAAAACAATGACAAGATATCTTCTCGAGAATCGTGAAATAGCAACCGAACTAATAAAACTTCACGAACTGACAACCTGAACGAGTTAGTATTAATACATCACCAAAACAAAGTAACAAACAATAAGAAATGAGACACACAAGCAAAGAATGAGTATGAATTCCAAGCGCATTTGGATTACGCCCACAACCAATTTTACAAAGAGTAATCAGTATTTCCATCCAGCTACATGAAATAAGTTCGTTCCAGAAATGACAGCCTAATGCATAAAATGTAAAACCCTACTACATAGATATGCCAGAAAGAAACCCAGGAACTACCACAAAGCTTCTGAAATAATAATTAATTTTGGCTACACTGTAATAGGAACCAGTTCTCGAACATTCCCAGCCAATGAAGGAAAACACAAGTCATGAAGTACCGTTTTTTTGTCTGAAATCAGAGAAAAACGTGGTGAACAACTACTATAATATCAAATAATATACCCTGGAAAGGAAATATGGTTGTGTATTATTGGGGGGGGGAGAGGGCAATACCCTTGAACCTCCCTACGACAGCCGCCACTAAGTTAGTAGTTGTTGCGTTCCTTCTCGATCAAGTAAAGTGTTTTTATCGGTATGAACCCGTGCTGGCTTTTGTATTTTGATTGCAGAGCGATGAATGTGTTCTTTTTAGCTTTCTCTAGTAATTTAATGTTTCCCCTTACTGGCGCGAGCTTGATGATGTATGAGTCTCGTAGGTCATACCTAGTGTTTCTTTTACTTTTGTCTTTAACTAAAGTGACGTCATTCATTGGAGTGACACCAGCATGGAGTACGTGACATCCACTCGTCACCCTACTTCCTCTTCCAGGTATCAATCCTGGCCTTAGCGCCAATCCTCAGTCCTCATGAGGTTCCACCACTGCTAAAGAAAATTTCAGACATAAGTTGGATATACGGAACACAGCGACCAGTTCTAAATCTCTGAGTCTCCTGAGACACAATGTAACAAGTAGGACAATCAAAGTGGAAACACCAAATGTAAATTCAAACTATGAGCACTGATTCAGATAAACACTTTAACAATCAATTCCAATTACGACAACGAATGGCATTTATGGGTGACAGAAAAGCATTTTTCAAATTATTTACTGACTCCATAAAATGTAAAGAACCATTAGTTGGGACAAATTCCTTCTAATTCTATATAATTACGGTAGAGTCTACATGCCAATAACAAGCAGAATTATTTTCCCCAAATTTCAGTGTTTAGGAAACGGCATTAGCTTAATTCTTCAAATAATTACAGAAATCCTTCTAGTACAAATTAAAAAAGAATGCAGTGTCAACACATCAGACTAATCATCTTGGGAGACTGAAAGTTGAGTAATGTGTTTTCCTCACGGTCGATAGTGAAAAGATTGGTTTCATAATTTGTAATCAAGGCTAAATAACAGACATGTACTGGACATGTTAAAAATCAGCATTTTTCGTATTTTCTGACTCAAATTCGAAACTAAATACGTTGCCCTTTTATAACGATTTTCTTACGTTTTCAGATACTACATGCGAATGCCAAAACAGTGCCCTTAAAAGTAAACAGCTTGCCATCCTTCCTCGACATCCACCTTTCATTCCTATGGTTTAGTGCGATACCCCAATCTCGTGTGGTTCATCCTCCATTGACTAAGAAAATCTCAGACAATAGTTGAATATTCACAATTAAGCTACTGTGCATTTCACTAACCATTACGATGATAATCGAAGTGCAAAATGGCAATTAAAATTGTAACAAAGCATATTGACAGACAACCATAGCACCGTACGATTGCACAAAGTTTTCTCCACCACATATTTCACATCAAGTAATAATGGATACATAAACCGGTTTCCCGAAATTACAGAAAACCTCAAACATCACTCAGAGGTTGGACATACAACATTCCTTGAGGAAACTCACTAACACTTGGCAATGACATGAATAATGTCATATAATATTGCGTAAATACCTCCTTATAAAAATTTGAACAGAGAGTTAAAATTCAATTATATATTCAAAAAATAACTATAACAGCCAAATAATAATGTTACCATCTCAAAAAATGCTGCCAAAATAGCCCTGTTACGAAAACAACAGATGAATATTTTATCATACCCATAGAAAGAAAAGAAACATCACAGACTCTTTTACAACAATCATAGAATATCCTCACACCAAATATGTACGTGAATCAGCATCGTACCATATACAGGCCGACTCTCACCACCTCATCCAAGTGCGTGTATCCTCTCTTAATACAATATATTAAAACCAAATAAAAAAGTTTCTTATTCCATTTTAAAGGCTTATTTAACCCAAAACCCTGTAAGAACTAAATAAGAAATTACTCCAGTCGGTCAACAAATAGATTTAAAAAAACAGAAATAACAAATTCGCAGATTATGATTTACAGAATACTGCAAACAAATATGCAATACTCATCACACATTACACAATACATTGTAACAAACATCATAGGTAACATAGAACCAATGTGACGAAAGTAGAAAACGATGTACCATGGAGCTCCAAAATTCGATTCTTGAGTTCCTTAAAGAAACATGAGATGCGTTCCTTACGCCATAATGTACAATATGAGAAGTTTTTGGACATTCTGTTACATTTTTCATGGACACCTACCATTCCGAAGCTAGCCATTGTCCGAAAGTTTCAAAGCTGGGCTCCAGAATGAAGCTATTTCCACTCTTAGATCAACAATTCGAAAAACGAAGATTTCATATAGACCTAATAGTTAAAATTATTAAAGCATATATTTCACAAACAACTTTCCTTGAACACCCCTACCTAGCAACAACTACCAAGACAAAACTTCAGCATAAATTCCGAAGCCCTGCAAAACTATTAAATGTCTAAATCAAATTTAAACGAAAAGACGACAAAAATTGCGAAACTCAGAACGCATCATCTAGGGAAACCGGGAAACAATGACAAGATCCTGGATACCGAAATAACACCAGACTAGCACATCCGCGAAAAACACACTAACACAACGACCACTGACGCAACACATTACGATTGCAAGAGCGTTTGTACTGGAGCGTTTGTACTTAGCCTAACATAAACAGTTAAATACCATACTGCTTCCAGAACGGTGTCCTTACCAACGTACCATGGACCGCGAGCGCAAAGACTCCTTCAACGCCCTTGATTGATACCATTGGGGCGAACCCCATCCGATTGTGGTTCATCTATCTTTGCATAAGAAAATCTCAGACAAAGTTGGATATGCGGAGCACAGGAGCCAGTTACATTATGTACCATAAATTACGAAAACCTTCAATATTATTAAATGTCTCAAAAAAATTAAACAGAAGAGATGACAAAAATTCCGAAACTCAGAACGCATCATCTAGGGAAACCGGGAAGCAATCACAAGATCCTGATTGCCAAAATAAGACCAGCCTGACTAGTACATCCGCGAAAAACATAGGAACACAACGACCACTGACGCAATGACATTACGATTGCAAGAGCGTTTGTACTGGTGCGCGATATTATTCATCCTAACATACTTGGACATAAATTAGTATTTCAGCCCGGCCACAAAAAATATAAATAATATGTCATGCCACAAGCAAAACTGACGACATAAAGAAAGAGTCTTGGAACATCTCTCAAACAGAGCAAAGGAACAAAAAACAAAGAATAATGAAGACGGTTTTTATCTGAAATAAATCTATAATACAGTATACAACAGAAAGACAACATTTCAAATATTAATTCAGACACATTTAGCGATAAAACACATTAACTTTACCGCACGTTTGAATTTATCAACGAAATAAATTCAAACTTTTTAGTTATTTTCTATATTGCTTTTAATTTAGCTATTCTTCACAAACAGCGGGAGATGCAGAGATTGTGAATCAAACAAGGTATTGCGAAATAGAAAAATGTTTACTAACATTATAAAATGCATACATCCCAGTCGTAGAAAATTATGTAAACAAGAATGATTAGGGAAACAATCGATAAAACTCAAGAACAAATCTAACATAGCAGGGTAGAAACGTAAACTACTATAAGATCAAAATATCATTACAACCACGAACATCTAAGAAAACCTCACTAATAAACATACAAAAACAGAGTTTGAGTTTATCACCCAAGCAAATCGAAAGCACAAACAATATGAAAAAATACATAATGTTTCTCACAAGTGATTAAATAGCATACAAGATTGAAATAATAAATTTCACATACACTAAACGATTGAATCTGTTATGGGTGAGACATTTTAGATGGTGTAAAATGTGTATAAAACCATTTAAAATACCCATCTGCAAAACTTGGCTCACCAAAATACTAGAGGCCAAAATTGGTAAACTTCACGTTTAAATGAAGCACAGAATAAACTGTTTGTACTTAAACGAAATAATATACATTATAATAAATATCAGCTTTAGAAATAGAAACCGTAGTAACACATACATGGATTAACTAATGTTTTAACAATCAAAGAGGGTATTTAACGTATTACAAATGTGGTAAATGAATTAAAAACGTTAACCGTAAATATGGTAGACAAAAAACACTTAATTTTCAAACCTTGGAAACTGTTAACAAGTATTATTAACAATTTTGTCCGAATCTACAAAACAACAGGAACGCATCTTCTAAACGAATGATTCTAAGTCATGGATTCCAAAGAAATTGCTAAAGATATCAAAGTGCCAAAGATATCACGACAGCTTACGACCTATAATATGCGAATACCCACATACGAGTACAATGAGAAAAATATCACAAAGAATTCTCTAGCCTGGCCCCAACTATCTTACTAATGCAGAGGCCATCAGAAGAGAGAGAGAGAGAGAGAGAGAGAGAGAGAGAGAGAGAGAGAGAGAGAGAGAGGGGGGAGAGAACGAACTCCAGCATATCTCAGAGAGCAGGAATAATTCGAAAAGGGTGAAAATGTAAGTAACTCGTGTACAACGACGACCAAAAGCAAGAAAAAAATTTGCAATTCTGTTTGAATCCTCTGTTCTTTTCGTCGTATGTTAAACGACTCACAATGCAATGTAACAATAGACTGGTTGACTGTAATGTATTTAGAATAGTGTGTAGCATTAAGTGAAGATTTAAGCTCATATCAAAATTGATGATATCAAAATTGATAATATGAACTGCTTCTTATTAATGTGGTTTATTAAAAAAGGCAGAAGAACAAACTAAAACACATGTCTCAGCATTGAGATTACAAGAAAACCTCCACTCTGATAGCATATTTTAATGGCTTTCTCTGTCTGTCACAGTGAGCTGTGTAAGATGGGTCGGTTAAGGACAAGAAATCCAAAAGAAGAACAGCCTTCTTTTGACGATTCGGTGGCGGTTAGATGCCATACTGCTTCAAGAACAGTGTCCTTACCAACCTACCATGGACCGCGAGCGAAAAGACTCTTTCAACACCCTTGATTGATACCATTGGGGCGAACACCATCCGATTGTGGTTCATCTATCTTTGCATAAGAAAATCTCAAAGTTGGACATGCAGAGCACAGGAACAAGTTACATTATGTATCATAAATTCCGCAAACATTCAAAACTATTAAATGTCTCAAACAAATTTAAACGAAAAGACGACAAAAATTACGAAACGCAGAACGCATCATTTAGGGAAGCCGGGAAGCAATCATAAGATCCTGGATGCCAAAATAACACCAGACTAGCTCATCCGCGAATAACACACTAACACAACGACCACTGACGAATTACATTACGATTGCAAGACCAATTGTACTGGAGCGTTTGTACTCAGCCTAACATACTTGTGGCGGTTAAATGCCATTCCGCTTCCAGAACAGTGTCCTTACCAACGTACCATGGACCGCGAGCGGAAAGACTCTTTCAACACCCTTGATTGATACCATTGGGGCGAACCCCATCCGATTGTGGTTCATCTATCTTTGCATAAGAAAATCTCAGACAAAGTTGGATATGCGGAGCACAGGAGCCAGTTACATTATGTATCATGTAGCTGCTTAATCGAAATAAAAAAACATAATAATAAATCAAATTAAAAATGGCGTGTAACATTGTGACAAATAGATTCAACAATAGAACAGGACGTTTACATAATGTATATTTTACTTCATATTTCACATCCAGTCTTAATGGATGAAAACACCGGATTACCGAAACTGAAAAGCATAGCAATGGACTGATTTAGTTTTACAATATTAAATATTTTCAGATATTATCTAGATACGGAAGAACTTCTCCGCACCACAACAGAGCAAAGATACAATGATAAAAATTGTTTCGTATTTATTCTCTTTTCTTCCTACACCGGTTTAACCAACGAAAAACATTGTAACACATTTTACTTCTATGTTGTCTGAGGTTATGGAACCAAAGATATGTTCATTACTGCCACCTGACCAAAGCAGCGATTACACTTATATTGTCAGAAAACATACATTTTACATCTCTTAAGAAATATGAACGTTACCTCAAAGCGTAGACACTAATGGAAAAAAGACGGCAATATTACTGAGCACCAAAAAATTCGACATCACATTACGAAAAGGACTTCTGACGAAACAGAACACACGCCACCAAGCAGTCTGGTTAAGTCTGTTTTCTTATCCAAATCTCAGGGGCAATATGTTTCAAATCAAACCATTCAGACGAGGTGGAGTAATAGTAACACAACCAACCAACTAGAAATATAATAGCAAAAATGCAGACGCTAATTCAATGGGAGTTACAAAATCCAAACAATCTTCCACAAACCAGTTTAATACACCACAAATCGCACAGGAAATGATACAGATCTCTTGTACATATGTTTAACTAAAAAGAATTGCAACTATTCAAGTGCTTTAATAACATTTTCAGCCATTAATTTCCTTTACCATACGAGATACAGCCCTGAAGCAATGAATACAAGAGAAAACGAACAACAAAACAACTCACAAATCTTGATCCACGAGAAACATTTCTCACGGTCTGAAATCAGAGCACCTACACCGTTGTAAACGATAATTGGAGACATTGTATTAATGTACTTTTAAGAAAGGAAGCATCATCTAGGGGTTCAAATTCGAAGCACATGAAAATGTTGAGAAAATTATATATCACAAGGAGATTTTTTTAGAGTATTAGTCATTTATACATTCATACCGTAAATATTTGTAAAATAAATTGGTCTTCTCAGGAATAAAATATCAGTAGAGTACCCAGTGTCCCTGCCAGCGCTGGAAAGCACCAGGAAGCTACTTTATTTCAGAAATGCCCCTGGCGAAACATCAATATGTGGCGCAGTTTTGTCAATCGATACGTTAGTTGATAGCAAGGAAAAATTGAAAACAAAGACTTGTTCGATGATTCACTAATCAAACAGATAGAGAAAACGTATAAAAATTGCAGTATGTATAAGTTTAAACAAAAATTTAAAATTCAAAATTTAAGAGAAGCAAGCATGCTAGGCCAGAAGCAAACGAAAATATTCAACAACGTTCTACTTTTTCAATCTCTTTGAAGAATTCATTGCTAGAGACGAGCAAATGCATTTATAACAACAAAACGCGCTAGAGAAATTTGTTTCACAAAGAACTACTTTCAATTTTATTTCTAATTTCAGCCTGCCTTTTCCCAAATCTTATGTTTCGTGTATTTCAAATTAAACCATTCCGACGCAGTAGAGTAATATTGACACAACCAACCAACTAGAAACACAATAACAAAAATTCAGATGCGAAACCAATGGGAGTTACAAATTCCAAACAATCTTCCACAAACCAGTTTAATACACCACAAATCGTGTAGGAAATGATACAGATCTCTCTTACATATGCTGAACTAAAAGGAATGGCAACATGTAGAAACAATCTTGTACTTTTAATAGATTTTAGAGCCATTAATCTGCTTTTCCAAATGAGTTACAGCCATGAAGCAATAAACACAAGGGAAGACCAACACTGTAACAACTCAGAAATACCAATCCACGAGAAGCATTTCATCGGTTTAAAACAAAAGCACCTACACCGTTGTGAACAATAATTAAAGACATTATATTAATGTACCATGAATGAAATGAGCATCATCTCATTGACGGGGGACTTGATGGAAACATATGAAAATATATATATATATATATATATATATATATATATATATATATATATATATATATAACGAGATTACTTTAGAAAATTAAACATTTGTGGATTTTTAGCGTAAAAATTTTATAAATAAATTATTCTTGTCAAGAATAAAATTTCAGTAGTGTGCCCAGTGCCCTGCCAGCGCTAAAAAACCACAAGAAGCTAAGTTATCTCACAAATGCATCTGGCGAGTCATCAATACATGGCGCAGTATTGTCGATCAATACGTTAGTTCGTATAAGGCAAAATTTTAAAATTATGATGTGTGCGTTAATATATTAATCAACCATTCACAGAAAAAGTATCAACAACTTCAGTAAGTAAACGTTTAAACCAAAATTAAAAGTCCTAATATTAACATATTCATCTTCTTCTTCTTGGCAAGATTTATATCAACGGGTCAGAGGGCCACGATATAGAACACCGGTTTTACGTCGAGAATACGAGTAAGCGTGTGGTTTAATCGTAACTTTTAATAGCATCCTCTTTCAGTTACAGTCACCTGTTTTAGTGGGAACTGTGATGAATGACAAAACGGAGTGTGGGGCAGCTCTGTTTAGTGGTTTAACTATACTGTCACCAGAAGGATGCACTTACGAACAACATACAATGGACCGTTCGCAAAACGTACACTACCGCCTCGATTATTCCCTAACCTTAGGAGCCAATCCCCATTCACGTATGGTCCATTATTGCCTAAGAACATCCCTGACAAAAGTTGGATATACGGAACACAGAGACCGGTTCTGAATCTCACGTACTAGAATATAGTGATTAGCTCTGAGCCTCACAAGACTGTATGTAACAAGTAGCTGGATAATCGAGGTAGAAAAACCAAATATAAATTTTAACTATGAACACTGATTCAGATAATCGTTTAAACAATCAATTCCAACGACACCAACAGTTGACGACAAAGCAGTTTACATATGATATATAGACTCCATAAAAAGCAAAGGAGCATGATTTGGGAGAGACTTCTTCTATATAACTACACTACAGTCTACATGCCAATAACGAGCGGAAATATAAATCCGAAATTTGAATGTTTATGTTCAACAGAGGAATGCAGATTTCTTGCATTGGAATTACTTTGGATTAATTATTCAAATAATTGCAGAAAGCCCTCTATGAGAAATAAAAGAAATGCGATGTCAATACATCGGACTATTCATCTTGGGAGACTGAAAGCAGTGTAATGGGTTTTCCTCACGGTCGATAGAGAAAAGAATGGTATCATGATTTGTATCAAGGCCAAGTAGTAGACATTTATTGACGTGTTTAACATCAGACATATTGTTGGTGTTTTCTGAATCAAATCGAAACTACATTTCTCTATTCGATGATTATCTTATGTTTTCAGATACTACATGCGAATGCCAGAACAGTGACCTTAAAAGTAAACAGCTTGCCATCCTTCCTCGACATCCACCTTTCATTCCTATGCTTCAGTGCGATACCCCAATCTCGTGTGGTTCATCCTCCATTGACTAAGAAAATCTCAGACAATAAATGGATATTATGAATAAAGCGATTGCGTCTCCCAGGACACTACAATGATAATTAAAATAAAATATGGCGATTAAAATTGTAACAATGCAGATTGAAAGACAACCTTAACACCGTACCATTCCACAAAGTTTTCTCCACCACATATTTCACATCAAGTAATATTGGATCCATTAACCGGTTTCCCGAAATTACAGAAAACCTCAAACATCACTCAGAGGTTGGACATACAACATTCCTTAGAGAAACTCACTAACACTTGTCAATGACATGAATAATGCAATACAATATTGCGTAAATACCTCCATATAAAAATTTGAACACACAGTTAAAATTCAATTATATATTCAGAAAATAACAGTAACAGCCAAATAATAATGTTACCATCTCAAAAATTGCTGCCAAAATAGCTCTGTTACGAAAACAAGAGATGAATAACATCATTCCCATAGAAAGAAAAGAAAGATCACAGACTCTTTTACAACAGTCATAGAATATCCTCACACCAAATGTGTACGTGAATCAGCATAATACCATACACAGGCCGACTCTCACCACCTCATCCAAGTGCGTGCATCCTCACTTAATACAATATGTTAAAACCAAATTAAAAAGTTTCTTATTCCATTTTAAAGGCTTATTTAACTCAAAAGCCTGTAAGATCTGAATAAGAAATTACTCCAGTCGGTCAGCAAATAGATTTAAGAAAACAGAAATAACAAAATCACAGATTATGATTTACAGAATACAGCAAACAAACATGCAATACTCATCACACATTGCATTGTAACAAACATCATAGGTAACATAGAACCGATGTGACGAAAGTAGAAAACGATGTATCATGGAGCTCCAAAATTCGATTCTTGAGTTCCTTAAAGAAACATGAGATGCGTTCCTTACGCCATAATGTACAATATTAGAACTTTTTGGACATTCTGTTACATTTTTCATGGGCACCGACCATTCCGAAGCAAGCCATTGTCAGAAAGTTTCAAAGCAGGGCTCCTGAATGAAGCTATTTCCACTCTTAGATCAACAATTCGAAAAACTAAGATTTCATATAGACCTAATAGTTAAAATAACTAAAAGCATATATTTCACAAACAACTTTCCTTGAACACCCCTACCTAGCAACAACTACCCAGACACAACTTCAGCATAAATTCCGAAACCCTGCAAAACTATTAAATGTCTCAATCAAATTTAAACGAAAAGACGACAAAAATTACGAAACTCAGAACGCATCATCTAGGGAAACCGGGAAACAATGACAAGATCCTGGATACCGAAATAACACCAGACTAGCACATCCGCGAATAACGCACTAACACAACGACCACTGACGCAATGACATTACGATTGCAAGAGCAATTGTACTGGAGCGTTTGTACTCAACCTAACATACTTGTGGCGGTTAAATGCGTCTCTGCTTCCAGAACGGTCTCCTTACCAACGTACCATGGACCGCGAGTGAAAAGACTCCTTCAACGCCCTTGATTGATACCATTGGGGCGAACCCCATCTAATTGTGGTTCATCTATCCTTGCATAAGAAAATCTCAGACAAAGTTGGATATGCGGAGCACAGGAGCCAGTTACATTATGTATCATAACTTCCGAAAACCTTCAAAATTATTAAATGTCTCAAACAAATTTAAACAGAAGAGACGACAAAAAATACTACTCAGAACGCTTCATCTACTGAAACCGAAAAGCAATCAAAAGATCCTGGATGCCAAAAAAAGACCAGCCTGACTAGCATAACCGCGAATAACACACTAACACAACGACCACTGACGCAATGACATTACGATTGCAAGAGCGTTTGTACTGGAGCGCGATATTATTCATCGTAACATACTTGGACATAAATTAATATTTCAACCCAGTCACAAAAAATATAAATAATATGTCAAGCCACAACCAAAACTGACGACATAAAGAAAGAGTCTTGGAACATCTCTCAAACAGAGCAAAGGAACAAAAAACAAAGAATAATGACTGTTTTTATCTGAAATAAATCTTTAATACAGTATACAACAGAAAGACAACATTTCAAATATTAATTCAGACGCATTTAGTGAAAAAACACATTATCTTTACTGCGCGTTTGAATTTATCAACGAAATAAATTCAAACTTCTTAGTTATTTTCTATATTGCTTTTAATTTAGCTATTCTTCACAAACAGTTGGAGATGCAGAGATTGTGAATCAAACAAGGTATTGCGAAATAGAAAGATTTTACTAACATTATAAAATGCATACATCTCTGTCGTAGCAAATTATGTAAACAAGAATGATTAGGAAAACAATCGATAAAACTCAAGAACAAATCTAAAATAGCAGGGTAGAAACGTGAACTACTATGAGGTCAAAATATCATTACATCCACGAACATCTAAGAAAACCTCACTAATAAACATACAAAAACAGAGTTTGAGTTTATCACCCAAGCAAAACGAAAGTACAAACAATATGAAAAAATACATTTATTTTTTCACAAGTGAATGAATAGCATACTGGATTGAAATAATTAAGTTCACATACACTAAACGATTGAATCTCTTTTGGGTGACACATTTTGGATGATGTAAAATGTGTATAAAACCATTTAAAATACCCATCTGAAAAACTTGGCTCACCAAAATACTAGAGGCCTATATTGGAAAACTTCACGTTTAAATGAAGTAAAGAATAAACCGTTTTTACTTAAACGGAATAATATGCATTATAATAACTCTCAGCTTGAGAAATAGAAACCGTACTAACACATACATGGATTAACTAATGTTTTAACAATCAAAGAGAGTATTTAACGTATTACAAATGTGGTAAATGGATTAAAAACGTTTACCGTAAATATGGTTGACAAAAACACTCAATTTGCAAACCTTCGAAACTGTTAACAAGTATTATTAACAATTTTGTCCGAATCTACAAAACAACAGGAACGAATTTTCTAAACGATTAAATCTAAGTCATGGATTCCAAAGAAATTGCTATATTCTTACGTAAAGATATCACGGCAGCATACGACCTAAAATATGCTATAACCCACATTGGAGTACAATGAGAAAAATATCAGAAACAATTCCTTAGCCTGGCCCCAACTATCTTACTAATGCGGAGGCCATCAGAGGAGAGAGAGAGAGAGAGAGAGAGAGAGAGAGAGAGAGAGAGAAAGAGAGAGAGGGGGAGAGAACGAACTCCAGCATATCTCAGAGAGCAGGAATAATTCGAAAAGGGTGAAAATGTAAGTAACTCGTGTACAACGACGACCAAAAGCAAGAAAATAATTTGCAATTCTGTTTGAATCCTCTGTTCTATTCGTCATATGTTAAACGACTAACAATGCAATGTAACAATAGACTGGTTGACTGTAATGTATTTAGAATAGTGGGTAGCATTAAGTGAAGGTTTAAGCACATATCAAAATTGATGATATCAAAATTGATAATATGAACTGCTTCTTATTAACGTGGTTTATTAAAAAAAGGCAGAAGTACTAACTAAAACACATGTCTCAGCATTGAGATTACAAGAAAACATCTGCTCTGATAGCATATTTTAAGTTTTTTTCTCTCTGTCACAGTGAGCTGTGTAAGCTGGGTCGGTTAGAGACGAGAAATCCGAAAGAAGAGCAGCCTTCTTTTGACGATTCGGTGGCGGTTAAATGCCTTTCTGCTTCCACAACGGTGTCCTTACCAACGTACCATGGACCGCGAGCGAAAAGACTCCTTCAACGCCCTTGATTGATACCATTGGGGCGAACCCCATCCGATTGTGGTTCATCTATCTTTGCATAAGAAAATCTCAGACAAAGTTGGATATGCGGAGCACAGGAGCCAGTTACATTATGTATCATGTAGCAGGTTAATCGAAATAAAAAACAACAACATAATAATAAATCAAATTCAAAATGGCATGTAACATTGTTACAAATAGATTCAACAATAGAACAGGACGTATACAGAATGTATATTTCACTATATATTTCACATCCAATCTTATTGGATGAAAACACCGGATTTCCGAAATTCAAAAGCCTACCAATGGACTGTTTTAGTAATACAATATTAATGATTTTCAGGTATTATCTGGATACGGAAGAAAGTCTCGAACCACAACAGAGCAAAGATACAACGATAGAAACTATTTCGTATTTATTCTCGCGGAGAAGCAAGCACGCTAGGCTAGAAACATACAAAAATGTGTAACAACGTTTTACTTTTTCAACCTCTTAGAAGAATCCATTGCTAGAGACAAGGCAAATGCGTTTGCAACGAGCGAGAGAAATTTGTTTCACAATTAACTTCAATCAAATTTTAATCTTCTACAAACCAGTTTAATACACCACAAATCGCACAGGAAATGATATAGCACTCTCTTAAGCATGCCGATCTAAAAAGAGTTGCAACTAGTATCACCATTCTAGAGCTTTAATAGATTTTACAGCCATAGGAGATACAGCCGTAAAGCAATAAACACAAGGGAAGACCAACACCATAACAACTCAGAAATCCCAATTCTCGAGAAACATTTCATCGATTTAAAACAAAAGCACTTATACAATTGTGAGCGATAATTGGCGACATTATTTTAATGTACCCTTAAGAAAAGGAACGCCATCAATTGAGACTCAATCGAAACTTATGAAAATGTTGATAAAATGATATACAAAAAGGAGATTTCTATAGGGAATTAATAATTTATAGATTTATAGCGTAAATATTAATTAAATTATTCTTGTCAGGAACAAAATTTCAGTAGTGCGCCCAGTGTCCCTGTCAGCGCTGGCAATAGCTAGGAAGCTAAGGTCTTTCAGAAATGCCCCTGGCGTGACATGCGATAAATTGCGCAGTATTGCCGATCGATACGTTAGTTGATAGAAGGCAAAAATTAGCCTGCTGCGTCCTTAATAACGAAAGACTACTCTCACTTAATTAAGTGGAGTATTAGTCCATCCACGGTGCGCTTAACTCTCCTTAAGTAGCTACGTGATTCATCAAATTTAAAAACATCTCCAACTGCTGACAGCTGGTCAGATTCATTCTTTGGCCGCGTACTACTCTCTCTAGTAGAGGGAACATTATGGTTTGTTTACAGTCTTCACTCCCTCGTTGCATCAAAAAGAGCCGGTTTAAGGGAAATATCAATTGACTTGTTTCAGAGGCGTTACTGTTGTATCAGCAGTGCTTATAATCAGGAGACTCTAGGATTCTATACCGCACGGTGGCAAGTTTTCTACAATAGCTGCATAGATCTTCTCACTGACACATAGCACTCAGATGCAAATAAGCCCAAATCTCATTTGAAGGTAAAAAGACAACGAAATCATCAACAAATGAAACGCAAATATTGTGTCTGTTTCTTAAAATTATATGCAAATTTTAACATCATTATAAATTTATTTTAAGAATAAAATAAATTATTTAAGAAGTTAAACTAAAATAAAATATATTGCACAAATAAATGTAATATCCAAAAATTCTTACTATTTCAAATTATTTTTTTCATTTGATGTTACATTCAAGATGTGCTGTGCGGAAACCAACTTAAAGAATAATATTTCGTACGAAAAGAATAGAGGAACATGCGGTATATGTACAAGTCTTCAAATCATATTGTGAAAAGTATTTGTACTGTATGCTTTGATTATAACAGTTTAAATAGAATTACAAGAGCAGTAAATAATGTAAATCAAGATTTAAAATGTTTCGTTTAAATCGTAACCCAAAAGAAAGAAGACGAAGATTGTATTTGTTCCTTTCTGGCCATTTAAGTTTTACATTAAGATATCGAGGTGTCATTTAACTTAATTCCATTATTTCATTCGTAGTTTCGTGTGTGTTCGTTAGTACACTCATGAATAAGAATTTCCATACATTATTGAACTTTTTGTCAGACTCCTTCACCCCGTTTAGCACACCTTTTCTCAAGAAAACGTTTAAGTGACCATCAAGGAAATATATTCACGAACTATCTCCCCACGATCGTCAAACATTGTATTTAATAATAATAAACGTTTTAATGTATTACATCAAAATAAATCATTTCCTCTCTCTCACTTCCATCATATATATATATATATATATATATATATATATATATATATATATATATATATACATCCATATTTACAATTCGTAATGATATTTGACAATGAAAAAGATGAGAAACTAATAACAACAAGCTCCACTTCACAGTATTTAAGATCTCCGATTGTGTTATACTTCTTAACCCTTTAACTGCTGCGAGCCGACCGTACGTCAAGCGTCTTGCGCCGTGCCTCTCGCTGCGGGCCCCGTTGTGAGCAAAACTCGCTCGCATGTAGATATCGCGCAAGAGATCTCCGCTATCAGTAAGTCCTCGCGGTAGCCGAAAGGGCGTCTGCGCGAGCGATCTCGTCCACAGGCTCCTAGGCCATTGCGGTTCCGCGTGCGATCTCGTCCAGAGCCTCCCAGAGACAACCTCACTGGGCGCAATAACTCGCCCAGAGGCTACCACGCACGGAAATAGTTGGCGTATTAACTTGTCTAGAGCAGTCAAAGGGTTAAAAGTAAATAAAATGTTAATTCAGTCATAAAACGCATTGAATAGTTTCACTTAAAAATCAAAAAATTCAAGTAGAACTATTTCAATTGTTTCTGGCTATTTTAAAAGTCTTTGTCACCATCTCGACTGAGTTTTCATAGTAGCTGCTCTTGATAAATTCAACAAACGTAGAAGCAGTACCTTGCTTTGTTTCTGATATAGTTCCCCTCTCATTGTAGTTTTTACCTTATGATATTACAGAAATAACTAAATAAATCCGTCTGAAAAAATTGTCTGTCCTACATATCACAAGCTATAAAAAGTGTCACTGACATTGAAAGTGATTTGTCCCAAAATAATAAAATAATTATGAAGGTACTTATAGACTCACAGGACAGAAGAGTGAGAACTAAAAACTTGTTCTGATGTACTTTCGACGTGATTATGGTGCGTGGGATTTGACAATAACTGATACACATATGCTCTTCGTTAAGTTTCGAGAACATATGATGACAGTGGAGAACACACGTATTGTCTCGTTGAACATTCCAGAAAATAAAAAAGCTGCAATATGAAGAAATGATAAAGTTAGTTGCTGAAATTACATTCTTTCGTACAGATAAATTACTTTAACGATATTTTTATTACTAATTCAATGTAAATTACAACATTTTAATTGTGTTAAATACTTACTGTTGATAATTGAAATATTAAGTATTTTTACAACATTCGAGAAATGCCCATTTTCAGTTGAACATCCACGCTACGGGACGTACTGCAATCTAAGAAATAACAATTAAAACTATTCTGGCAACTTTTCGATTCTTTGGTAATGTCTTCACTGTCAATATTACTTACGGGTCGATATTGTATGGGATGATAATGTCAAAAATTAGTGTTCTCCATACAGAAATAAAACATTTCAATTTAGCTTCGTTGAATCGTCCAGTCGCTGAATAGCTTTCACAATTTTCGCTTTCCTTTTTGCTGCATTTTGACAAATGTTCTCGTTCTCAGGATTTCTACAGAGAAGTAGAACTAGCAGATAGTAATAAAAACTACTGCTTGGCATCTCATCGAATAGTTTATGAGCTGGAACCTAGGGAATGACACATCTCAGAGAATGTAAACTACTTTGTTTGCGTTAGTGATCACTTCAAACAGAATTTGCCTTTATTACAAGCGATACTTACAAGAAATACCTTTATTACAATTCCTGTTTTATTGACACTCCTCCAGGCAGTGAAAAATTAAACGGAACAGAATTAGAGTACCATTTTGGGTATATTTCCGTCCACTTCATTATTAGAAATTCATAAAAGCTTGCGGAAATGATATATTGAAGCGGATGAGCTGCAATTTAAGAAGAAACTGTTCATGGAGCATGCCCGAATACGTTTTCCCAATTGTACTACAGTGTAAAGTCTTTATAACAAAACTTAAGAGTTGTGTACTTTCTTCTGTTTAAGGAAATTTAGTTAAGTATGGATAGTATATCAATATGTTGCTTATGAAATAAACCAATCAAATTCAACCCAAGCCTACATTATATAAAGTTCATAAAGTTTGTTAGAGAGAGTTTACACTGTGTCATTTTTAAAATGAAGTTCACATTTATACCTGAGGTGAAATGGAATTTGCCGCACGTAGATAAAAATAATGATGTAATTGGCGTACCCTTTCTCTTCTCAATGGTTTTAAGAAATGTTGCGCCCCAGAACTGAGAAAAGATCGTCTCTTAGCTAAACATTCTAGTTAGTGTATGAGCTACAACATAAAATAGTTAAGATTATTCATCTGATTTTTCACGTATTGCATGTTTTGAGTCATGAATATGTGTGAAACTTACCCGCTTGTATCTGAAGTATGACATAAGCTGTAGCCATGTTTTCTTGAGACAATGGAGGAGGACGGACGACTGTTCTACTTCTCAAAGAGCAAATAATGGATATGTCGTTTCATTTCATTGCTGAAGAACTTGAATCTCTCGTATTCCAAACATTAGTACCTTTTGAATATTCCATTACATTTCAGGGGTTTATCTTTCGCCTCGATTTCTCTCTGTTAATCACCGTCGCTTCGTTGTTTTATACCCATCCTAATTCCAGAAATTCTTGAAGTAGGGTCTTCTACAGCACTAAGATGGCTCAGGTCCAGCGTAATCGGTTCTCATCCACGAGTGTCCAGGTTCGATTCCCCGCATGGAGAAGAAAATGTGAAGTTTCCACAATGCAGAAGTGTGTCCCAATTTTTGTGGCTGGAGTAATAGAGACACTGCTGGGGTTCCGGGTAGTGTTGAGTTCGTGCTGCGAAAGTTGTAACTCGAAGTGCCAGTTGGATTTTCGGTGAATTCTTACTGGGTGTGGACGGAAATGACAAACCATCACATTTTCTCGAATTGACTAAAATCTTCACTATTTGCATTCCCTATTGGCTTTTAGAAGATCCAATCAAGCCGGGAAGAAAATTGACTAAAAACAGCTTTTCTGCAACATTTCATTTCACCTTTTCAACAAAACATGTAGGTGGATATTTTCTCTCTCGCCTCTCTCCCTCCACCCTCTCTCTCTTTTTATCTCTCCATCTCTCTCTCTCTCTCTCTCTCTCTCTCTCTCTCTCTCTCTCTCCACATTCTCATGGCAATAGGGACACATTTTTATGGTCCATTCTCTCCCAATACGTTTTCTCAATCGTTTAAAACTCATTTTATTCTTGAAGATGAAAATTGCATCCGTCTGCATGACGCGGCAAGGGAGGGGGAGCACTTACATCAGTCATTAACTCCAGTGGATAATAACCAGAGTGCTTGTTTTTCAAGCGCAAGAATACGGCTTTGATACCTGGTAGGGCGCAAAAGCAATTTCAATCAAAATGTATCTGTTGTAGCCTTCCGAAAATAGGCATTTTTAAACAAAAAACATTAGAAGTGTTTTCATTTAAATAATGTGTTGCCTTGTAACAGTATACTTTATTACATTCATCTTAAATTTCATTTTGTTCTTTTCGTTCAGAAGCATAATCCGCACAAAATGTTTCAGAGTCTAGATCTTTCTATATCATCCGTTAACTTTGTTACAACGTACAGTTGATTTCCAAGAATCATTTGCACAGGCCCGATGATAGGTCATGTTTATCGCGTATATGTTTCTTTATTAAAACTGTATTACTCTTGAAACTCGTGACCAGTATTTCATTTTATTTTGGTTAATAAATTGTAAGAACGTTGCACAATTAGGCTGTATTACATAAAATAACACACAGACGTACACAGCAAAATGCCATTTAAATAACATGTTACTAATTACGATTCCCATTATCACAGTTTCAATCTTTGCAGCTGGCGGCGAAGAAAATCTGCTAAGTTTATGGGCTGCCCTGAATAATGGCATTGTGCTGTCAAACATGTTCATAGAGCAACTTGGTGCTTTGAACTTCATGGCTGGGGAGAAAAGCAATGGCAAGCTACCATCCATTCCTCCAAAATTGTTTATACGACTTCATTGAGCCCTTTCAGACTTTTGGGCTGGTATTCACCTGCTTCGAAATTGCCTGTACAAACACTTCAATAGAGTCATATCAAATACTTCTTTCACGGGCTGGGATGCTATGTGATGTTATGTTACTACGGTCCATCACGAGTAATTGAACTTCCTCGTTGAAAACTCGACCGCAGTGAAATGCAATGCTGCCAGCGTCATTTTTTGACGTCGCTGAAAAAGTATTATATTTCCTGCTTAATATGAAATATTAGAAATTGTCGATGACGTCCTAAAGGTATTTGACATTTTCCTCAAAATGAAATACAAGACATTACTGGTATTATCGAAAAAGTATCACATATCCTCCTGAAAATGAAATTGAAACTTCTGACGTCATTCAGAAAGTATTTTTCTTCTTCCTTGCATTGAAATATTAGAATTTCTATTTTTTCTCCGTATGAAATATAAGAAATATTGCTGGCGTGAAGAAAAAGGTATGTCATTTCCCCAAGCTGCTGCAATATCTGCAGTTTTAAACTACAATGCTTCCAGGTAGTCCCCAAAATGCAGGGTTCGCAATTAAGCGAATAAAAATATATTATTTTTGCTCGGAAACGTTTTCACTGTTAAAAATGCTGAAAAGTATGCATTATTAAATTATAAAATATTATATATAATTAAACAACGAATTTCATTTTTTCTGTGAGAAGATGTAATTATAGTTGCTCTTTGTGGTTGATTATACGATGCTATTTCTTCTAAATTGAAGGGGTTGAGACTGATAATATGGTACATAGCGACCAAACTTATTTCTGTACTTGTTGTACACGGGAGGATAATCAAAATGTGTGCTAATTCAGATATTCCTCAATTGGCATAATCATTTCCTAGTCCATATTATACGATTCGTTCTATGAACATTGTATCATAACTTTTTTCGGTACATTGTATAATCTTTATATATATTATAAATAAAGGTAATCTTGATGCTGTCCCGAATCCTTCAATTTTCTTGATTCATTTTAGAAGCCATTTCCTGCTTCAAGGAATGAGAAGACCTTTCTCTGAGCACTGGCTGTGGACAGAGGGGGACCGCTTATACCGGCGGACTCTCGGTTAAACAAGGCAGCACGTGAATGTTGTCTTACGACACTTGCACCGATGAAAAAACTGGTACTCATTTTGGCACAAAAAATCGTTAGTGTCTGCCAGAAGAGCGAACTATTCCAAACATTAGACAAACGTTTTTTGAAGAAATATCAAAATTATTTACAAAACTATATTGGAATGTATTGAAACACATTGCAGGAATTTCTTTAAAATAAATTATATTACTATATTTTCAGGTCGAAAATAAATTTCATTTTCTACTTTCACTCCAACAGATTGAGGAAAGTATTTTTCAATGAATTGTGGAAAATATCCATCATAGCATAATCTTCTAAGCTGTATACCAGCGCGCGGTGGTAAATATGGGAATTCAAGAAGCTTAGCTTTCGTGTCAATAAGCACGCAGTATGTGTTTAATTTTGTTAATTCAGAGCTTCGCACAGTGAATGACTATAAAAGAAATAGAGACATGGAAATGCATTTCAATGTTCTTGTAGGGGTTCTTCACTTGCATGGTTTCGCTTTGTCGATGTTCTCAGCATCTGATATTGCAGTGCCTCGACGAACTTTCCGCGTGGTCTTCTTCTATTCTCCTTCGAGTCTTTGAGGCTCAGTCTTCCCCGCGCCCAGGTTTCTTCTCATCTCCCGCGGAGGGCGGTCATTTTTCCTTCCGCCGTTCGTCCTTCCGCCTCCCGGCCGCCGCCGCCGCCACCGCCGCCGCCGCCGTCTTCGCCGTCACCCTGGCGGGGGGCCCTCACGAGGTGCTACCAGCCGGCGCCAGCTGGACCAAGGTTTTTTAAAGAGGTGTTACTCCTCTATCACTCCCCACTTGGTCCTGGCTTGTGACAGGCAGAGCCTGGCGCCCGTGGCTGAAGGGGCCAGGTTGGCGGGGTTGAACGCGATGTCCTCTTGCTGTATGTTCGGTGTCGTTTTCGTTGGTTTACACTGCTTGGGTCTCACGCCTACACGAGATCCTTTTGTATTTTATCAAAGGTTTTCATGTTATTTGCTTTTTATACTTTCAATTAATTAGTTCCATTCATTTTCATTTTTATTATTAATTCATTTTCTCTTCAAAGTGTTTGTCTTTCAACATTAAAGAGTTCTTTATATTCATGCTTAGCAAACTCTATATAGTTTTAGTAAACGAGTAAAAGTGGGTCTTATGAAACAATTTTATATTTTTTTGTTTTAGACTACTAAAAAATAAATGACCTCCGAATTAAGTAAATGTAAAGACAACAACGCTAAACAAAACGCTGTGTCTTAATAAACTGATAGTCCCTAAACGCATTAAGGTAGCACACCAACAAATATAAAATCGCTGAGTTATACCTTGTAGCCTATGCGGGTACTCGAGAAAACATAAAAAATACAGTAATTATCTTATATCAGCCTTAACATGTCCAATTCTGCACGTTCATTATATATAAAAGAAAATACACACCGTTTAAAATAAAAATTCTCACTCCAAAGAAAGTAAATTAAAAAAAGTAAATTATTATTTAATTTTGCATTAGGCGAATCTAAGTATTAAGAAAACATATCTTACTCGTCTTAAAAATTGCACACTTATAAACCATAAAAGTAGTCGATCCTTTATCGTGCCAGAAAGTCTACAATAAACCCTAAAACTGGTCCTCCACAGAGAAATTTACGCTATTTAAATTGTCCTTTACTTTTTTGTTATTTAATATCGCATCAACATCTATATCACTATTGATCACTATTGTTTTTAACGTTATAGGTAACTATGAACTAGATGAAATAATATGGTGGTGATGGGGTTTGAAAGCAGGACCACAAATACAATCATGCCTGAGGCAGAACTCGAACCCGCGATCCTTCAGCCCAAGATCGTTACGGCACTACTGCCTTCACGATCTCGGCCACCAGATCGGCGTTTCTTTACTTTTATAGCTGAATAAAGCGGAATGATATCTTACGAATAAATGTCCTAATTCATGACACATCGATTAGACACGCATTTTTCAAAACAAACGTTGCAAAGCACCGCCGCAGATTTGATAATGTTCAACAGGCACCATTAAGATCTTCGGCGACCTGCAGAACATTACCAAACTGCAACGGCCCTCTAATGCCCTATAATAGACACGTCGATACCTATTGTATGTTTGACAAACTGCGTGAATGTACATGCAAAGACTCAGAGGTTCTGGCAAAGGGATTGTGACCTCTAGGATTAGTGTAATCTGTACAAATAATATTTGAATGACTGAACATCGGGTTATCATAGTTCAGAGAAATCGTAGGTCTCAAAATTGTGGGCCTGGGTCCGGCCTGGCAGTTAGTGGTGTGGCGGGTCGAGGCGTGGCAGGTCGTAGCGGGGACGGGGAGGCGGAACCGGGGCGGAACGTGGTGGAGAGTGGCGGGGCGTGGCAAAGCGGGGCAGCATGTGGCGGTGTGGGGCAGGCGAGGAGATGGAGCAAGGCGAGGAAAAGCGAGGAAAGGGAAGGCGCGAAGAGGCGGGGAAGTGGAAAAGGGCCTAGAGTGTCGGCAGCACATGGCGTGGCTGGATGCGGAAAGGCGGGGCGGGGCGGGGAAGGGATAAGTTCAGCGGGGTGGAGTGTACAGAGGGGCGTAGCGATCAGGGAAACACGAGCCTGAACGAGGCGGGACGAGTTGGGACGAATTGGGACAAATTGGGACGAGTTGGGACGAGTTGGGACGAGTTGGGACCAGGCGGGACGAGCCGGGTCCAGGCGGGACGAGCTGGGACGAGGTGCGGCGAGACTGAGTGAGGTGGGACGAGAAGGGGCGAAGCGGAACGAGGTGGGACGAGACGGGATGAGACTGGACGAGGCAAGATGAGGACGGACAAGGGACGAGGCAGGGCGGGGTTAGACGAAGTGGGGCGAAACGGGGCAAGATGGGGTGAGTCGAGACGAGGCGGGACGATACGGGCCGAGGCGTGGCAAGGGGCGTGGGACGAGACGGGGCGAGAGGGAGCGAGGCTAGGAGACATGGGGCGAGGTGGGGCGAAGAGCGACAAAGGCGGAGAGGGACTTGGTGCGGCGGGGGGAGGATGGGGCTGTGCTGGCAACGCGGGACGGGGCGGGGCGGGCACTGCGCAGCAGAGGAGCACGCGGCGGAGCGGCGCGCGGAGCGGGGCTGCGAAGTGGCGGGGCGGGCGCCGTATTGGCGCGTGCCGAGGGAGCGGCGGCGGCGGCGGCGGGGGCGGCGGCGACGCACTGCGTACGCGGCTCGCCGCATCGCCCTCTCACGCGTTCGATGAGATTGGACCCTCCCTCCCTCCCTTCGCCCGCTCGCCGCGCCCCGTGCCCTCTGGCCGCTGCCCGGGGAGGAGCCCCGCCCACGAGCTCTCTCGCCCCAGCGGCCCCCGCCGCTGCAGCAGGCGCGCGTCCTCGCCTCGCTCCGAGCCGCAAGGACGCGACAAGGGGACCGTTCCCGTATTCTACGCATTTCCCGTACTGCACGTCCCGACGAGACGCGTAGTGTTCGCAGGGCGGGGCGTGTTACACTACGATTTATTTTCCGGGAGAGGTGGCACAAGGCATTAAACAATGTCACTGCAGTCCCTCTGACCTTTAGGTCCTAGGTTCGAGTCCCGACCGTGGCAGGATATATAACACTCGCTTGTAAGCTAGATCGAATTCAGTCCCTGTCTGGATGAGAATATTAGCGGTCGGCTGCTCTGATCGGTACTTTTCCGTGGTTTCTCCCACCAACACCAGGCGAATGTAGGAGCAGTACCCTACCAAACGGGCCAAGGGCCGCGCGCGATCTTTCCTACTTCTTCCTTGTACTATTCTCTCCCCTTATACGCACCTTATACTAACACGCACTACACAAGCAAGCATGCCGAGAGACTGGTCGGGAGCCTAGAGCTTGTCCCGACTGGGTCGGTGCTCCGCTGGGGAAACCCCGCTAGCCGACGGTCGGCGCCGCATATCGCCATACAGCGGGGGGAAAGATCACCGCCACCTCACGAGCAAAAACATGCATTACACTTACGGGACTAATTTTTTTGCGGCGGCGCTGGTGTAACGGTTAGCGTACCGGACTGTTGTACCCAAGTTCAACAGTCCGGTACGCTAACCGTTCGGCGGGTTCAAACCCGATCGCCGAAGCCGTGGATTTTTAAGGGCGAAAAAATCCTTCGTACGCCTTCCTTCGGAGGGGAAGTAAAGCCGGCTGTCCCATGTTAGTAGATTTACTTCAATTTAAAAGATCCTCAAGCCTAAATGACGCCTCTGAGCTAAATTCAAAATCGCCTGTTTCTCGCCCAAGAAATACCTCCTTCCTCTGCTAGTTGGTGAAAGGAGCGTAGCGAAAATTGAGTGGTTGGACGGAAGAGCGGGCCTGATGGCCCGAGTCTCGCCACGTAAAATAAGGCATTAATTCAATTCAATTCAGTAATGAACTTGGTAGTTGGTAAAACCTAGTATATCGTCTGTTAAGGAGTCGAGGGCGTGGGATGTAGGGGGCGCGAGGGAGCAGAGTCTAGGTTGGTGTGGGCTTGAGTCACTCGGCGTAGACGCTGATGTGTGACGTACGGTGTATGCGGTAAAAATAGGGATGTGCACCGATGGGTGCTAGGCGATGGGCGAAACGCTACGGGTATGGTGTGAGAGATGGTGAGAGGTGCAAGGCTGACGGCGAAATGTGGAAGGCCATGGACGAAGGGCGAACGAAGGACACTTTAAGGGTGAGGAGAGAGAGAGGCGAAGAACCTGCGGCAAACTGCGAAGGACGAGGGGTGAGGGACGAGTAAATCAAAAAGATAAGATCGTTTGAATGCCTAAGCGTACGTTTTAGTGACCCTGACATTTGGGGGGGGGGGGGTAGGTGGAATGAATGTGCATGGACATTTAAGTGAAAAAGTGTGCATACGTTACAGTTGAGAAGTTGTATAAAATCCCTCTTAAAATGCATACATGCTAGCTTGAGAAGACAACTAAAAATGGAATTTATCCTATATATTTTTACGTAATAAACCAGGAGTATAAAAACCTGTTTTAAATTCCTGATTAAAAGTAACAATTTTTTGTTGCAGCAATATTAATTCAATCAGACATATTTAGTAAAATCTGGTAACTAAGGTAACTAAGGGTCTTCTTAAACTCAAAGAAAGTGTACTAAATTATGTTTCTCTTGTTGCAGGTGAGTACCATTATCGAAGGAAGCTATATCATCAAACTTAATTACTAAATCATCATTGGTGAGTTTTCACTTATGTGCTTTAGTCATGTACCTTGTCAAAGATGCCTTCGATCACAGGAATACGTATTTCATTTGCAATACTGGAATAAATTAAAAGTACAATCAATGTTATTAATACCACGTGACTGGTTTTTCGTAAACAATCACTATTAAAACTATTAAATTTTGACTTAGGGCGGGTTTATTCTTGCATTATAATCGAAATAGATTACACTACCAATTTGTAAACATTGATTAAAAGAGAACTGTGAGCCAAAACATCTCTGAAATGATATTTTAGAATTATTGATGTTTGAAACGCACGCATGCATGCAAGCGCATGACAATGCTTTCTCGTTAATAGTATTTAGCGTATATGCCATAAATCATGCTTCAAATTTATCTTTCAATAAAAAAGCAATATTGTCATATGAAATGCGTACGCTCTGGTGATCGAAGCATCACATAGTAAGTATCTATCCATAGAGAAAAAAGCTTGGTATTTCATTGAATAGTGTTCCAGATCATCTGATAGGGTTAGTTTCTTAAATATTACTGAGTCGATAAACCTCTTCAAGGTTTAAGAAACTAACTTGTAAAAAGTGGTAAACGGCCCCCAAATGCATGGTTTTACGATCGTGAAAAAATAGTTTTTATAAGAAAGAGCACGAACGCATGAATTAGAAGTAGCGGTTTCTACCGGAAGGGAAATGAAACATGTAAGCAAGTTTGTAAATTTTATGGACTTCTAGAACACTACAGTGATAGATATTCCATTCAATAAAAATGCATGTTATTTACGAAAAACCAAATTCAAAACAAAAAAATGTAATTTCAATGTTCCTCAAATTCCCAAATTAAATATTAATTTTATAAAAAAATTGTAAGCTCGATCTACTGAATAGAACATTGAATTCCGTTGACACGATTTCTACGATATGTGAACAAGAAGAGAACTCTTTTAACCAGCTAATTGAATATTGATATTGTGGTGCGTTGTCGCTGGCATTTAAATTGAAATAATTATATGAGTTGTCATTGCAAACAATATTGTTTATTTCAATAGCAGCTTTCGATGGTCCAGCCATCATCATCAGTTTTCTAGTACAAAAATGTTTTAATTTGTTTATATTTCGTGTATTAGAAAACTGATAATGATCGAAATCTGCTATTGAAATAAACAATAGTGTTGGAAATGGCAACTCATATAGTTCAGCAAACTGAAGTACAAAATAGCTAATGAAGCTGAAGGTTTCATAATGCTGTGGCGTAAATCGACAAATATGCATGACGAGCTACTTTCCACACGAAAGAGACTTTTCTCTTGGGTACATTTTCAGGCGTAAAGATATTTTTCCCAGCAGAGAGGACTTCGTTTTTACAAGTTAGTAATTTCGTGGATACACAAGTTTCTCGTAGAGCTCCAAACAACAAATAATTCCGAAGTATTTAAACGTGTGCGGGATAAATCTCTCGTGTACCCAACAATGCCATTTACAGACATAACATTAATATATTTACTGTTTAGGATAATTTATCGCCTGAACTATTTTATTAAAAAAGGAATTAAAAAGTTACTCCAAAGATTTAGAAAAACAGAATAATTAAAATATAGTTTTTAGAAGGACTATAAGAAACAACTAAGAAGATAGAAAACGCTACCAGGATTGTAAGATATAAAGATGGAAAGAAGAATTGTAATGAAAGAACGTAATATGAAAATGGAAGAAATTAGAATAGTAGGGAGATGGTGGAAGGAAGAGAAAAATAACAAAAAGAGATAGAAAGTGAAGTGAAATGAGTAGGAAGATGAGGTAGGTAATATATTAGGTGTAGATAAAAAATTTGATAAAGTAAAAAAAAGACTACGTATATAGAGGACAAGGGAGCAGAAGTGTTAAATGTAAAAGACAGAAAAATGTCCCAGAAATGTTGAGATTTTCTCTTCATAAATGTGAAAATAATCTGAATACATTTTCATGTTGCTTTGGGTCGGAAATGCTTTTCACATTCACCTACGCAATGAACATTTCATTCCTTACAAAATCATTTTTTTTTTTGCAAAAAGGTTTCCTAATAAAACAACAAAACGTCATATGTCCTTTATATCCATTACCGATTTATATAGAATATGTCAATTATAACGATCGGTTTTTGTTCTTCAATGTATTACACATCACTCAGGGTACGTTACGGAGTAAACCATAAATGCAAAGTTTGCAAGTGTAAGATAAATACAAGCGGCCAATGATTTTTGATAAGGTCAATCTTCAAATTTGTCTTTTGTAGAAGATTATAAAGCCCTTATAATAATAATACTTTTCCTTACAAATTTATGAATCTTGCAGACGTTCACATATCGTAAAATGAGTATAAATTGAACTACCATTGAGTAACAAGTGCTTTGTGGTAAGAAAGTCAGTACATACTGAAGACGGGTTTCAGCCACTCATAAGACTCTTGGCAATGTCGACCAATCAGAGTCGTTCTTGTATAATCATCGTGGCATGACCGCTCCATTTCGTACTAGCTTCTGACTCAACAAGCCGAAGTTTTTCGAATAATGGAGGGTATATATGTGGGGTGTGTATGTGCATATGTATGAGCATCATGTAGGTGTGGATATGAAAGCGATGAATTATGCCATTCTAGCGTGTGTAGTCTTGGCAGTTCGGGAAACGTAGAGTGCTAGGCAATATTGCCAATGTTCTGACCGTCAAATTTCGACCTCCTATTTTGCCCTGACGAAGTCTCAAATGTTGGCAACACTTTCTAAAACGCGTCGTCTCCCACACAACTAACATTTGATTGTGTTTGTGTGAATGTTAATAGGTTACTGTAGCTTTCGTATTACGTACCTCTGAAAGAGGAGTTTGTATCTCCATTGAGTACAGAGACCAATCATTAGATTAAAGGAGCGGTCTCATTCCGATCAAGTAATCGATGCAGATACTTTGATAAATACCATCCTTCAGTTTTAATCTGAGGTCATGCACTCTGAGTATGCAGATGGATGGTCTAACGCTTGAAACGCCGATATAACTATATTGCAATATTCTAAAATGTTCATACTGTGTCACTGAGTGTATATTTTTAAATATCAGTCTTTTGATCGCGTTTTTTTATGACGAAGAGAGAGAGAGAGCGAGAGAGAGAGAGGGAGAGAGAGAGAGAGAGGGAGAGAGAGAGAGAGAGAGAGAGAGAGAGAGAGAGAGATGTGGAAATAAGAGAATTTAATGAAAGGTAAACCTTAGTTTCTAGAGAATATTTAAGTATTCTCTAATTTTCGCTTAACATCTGCATTTCGTAGACATCAAACCGGCGGTACTTTCTATCTACTTAACAAAAAATTGTACTTCATGATGACCGTTAAGAAACGTAAATAATTAACCTTCAAATCACTAAAATAAATTATATAACAATAAACATTAAAACGGTATGGACAATATCGAAATATTATGTATTTCATTCATTTATAAATTTAATAATTATTTTGAAACACATTTTAGGGAAAATTGACATGTTTGGTATTCAAACTATGCGTTTTTCTACATTCGAACTGAAAATTAGGGTTCTTAATAAAGTAATTAAATGAAATTTGTTTGTGTTTCCTTCTAAATATGTTCCGTAATATACTTTTGTCAGGCAGTAGACACTTCCATAGCGAAATATTAATTTACCCTAAACATCTGCGTTGGTCTCAATCACTATTACAACAGCTCGACATTATCTTGAAAGGCGATAATGAGAAGTAGTAGAAAAGTTTAGAATATACAGAATGCTCTGCACCGATTTGTCTGGTTTACTTTGCTTATGATGACACATGTGACCGTCAGACAGAAAACCAGAAGATTTGGCCTCCTGAGCAGACAGTGATGTTATTTCCCAAATGGCACTTTATGTTTTTAAGTAAAACCATTCAACAATGACATGTAGAGCACACATGAAGTCGTGAGAGCAAGCGCGGCCTGCCTACAAACTATTTACATTGCAGTTAGGCAACTCTTGCTCTCGCAGCCGCATATGATATATACATTCGTAACTGTTGCGCTTAATGCCCGGATTCTGGAAACTCATTCATTGGCCTGTCCGAGTGTGGGATACATTGGTGTGAATTTATGATTGGGCATCACTATGGACTACCAAACATAAGCATGTGCCAATTTTTAATTCGAAGCTTAGCAGCGTAGAACTGACGCAAAAACGATCTCAGACATATGTATCCGTTCTTTGCGTCGTTTCCTGAGATTTTAATACTCGTACATTCTGAGCTAAATTTGTGAGTAAAAAAATACACCAACGTCTTTTCTTCAATTAGACAAATATTTTAATGGTAGTTTTTTGAGAAACCCTTCATATCTATCATTCTTCCTCTATCATTCTTGATTATTTCTCTTCTTATTTAACTCCCAGAAGATTGTGCTTATATATCCAGTCGAAGCTATGAGAATAGTTCTAAGTTTTCCAGACGAAAAATCTATTCTTGGATACAAAGAAAAGTGGAAATTTTTTGTACTGAGGAACTTGCGGGCGAAAATTATGACAGACTTGTATTGCACCCCCCAGCAATCATGCTCAATTTTAGGTTGCCCGAGGTATAGGCCCGCCTGCCTATCTTCACTGTTCGCAAAGAACGTTAATGAACTCGGGACGACTTGAGAAACCTGATTAAATTGAGTTGACATTAATACCGCGACGAAATAAAAAAAATACACAAAAAGCTTCAACGAGAATCTTTGTTTTCGAGACCAAAAATGAGACAAAATTATCTCCTAATATTATGATAATCACGCTGGTGTATTTTTCTCTGAAATGATTAACCTATAAAATATCTTAACATTAATGTAACAAATGACATAACAGTTTTTAATATAGTTTATTCTGTCTTAATGAACACAGAATATTTGTTAATTGTCGAGTAAAGAGTTAACATGATCAATATGACTCAATGAGCACAACATATGTAATCCAGTATGGATATCTAAAACCAACTTTACTGGGAACAACAAAATAATTGACCTTAAGAAATGTAAATGCACAAGTGTTTTCTAGTGCAATACTTGATAAATGCCCTTATCAGAATACTAGAAAAGTACTAAACTACGAATCAACACGTATCAATCGAAATTCACTCATACGTTTTGTACATTAAATTAATTATTTTGTCTAACTCTAAATAATTCGAGAGTTTTTATAAAGATCCAGAATTCGTCCAATAAAAGTTCGTGAAAAGAATTCTCGACTCGATGTATTCGAAATATTTCGTTGTAAGGGAGGAACGTTATTTCATAGAGTATTCCAATTTTCCATCCAAAGTACCCATCAAATCAATTAAATTTTTACTAGTGCCAATGACCAAACAAACCACTTGTGTAAACCTGATAAAATCTCATAAAACATTGTGAGTGTATCTTACACAGAATCAGGCAAAAGGACTGTTTTAGATAAACAATATGTAAACGAATGGTGGCCATATAATTAAACTACAGTTTTAAAATGGACCTTACTAGTGAATTTAGGAATGAAGGGCAGATTGGCTAAGAAAAACTGCAGTAAAAATACAAACCAGAAAATATTTTATCAAGAATTCTTTACATTATTTTAAAAAACTCTAGCATCAACACCATATTTCTTCAATTTTATTTGCGATTGCGTCTTAACAATGAAAACTTTAAACTGCACGTCACGGGCCAAAGCAATAATTTGTATATACTCCCCAGAATCATAGAAATGATATTTCTATGGTTTGTGAAAATGAGCATTGAGATTGTAAAATGTCGTAGTGAATTATCTCCCCTTTTTGTATGCTTAGAAATATTTTTCACAAACCGAATGACTATAGACATTCAAAAACGATGTAGATTTTTCTAATTAGCTAGACATTTTTCTTACCAATTTTAAAAGCATTAATCACTTTCTAACGTACTGCATGAAAATAGTACGTTTTGGAGCATGATGTGCACGCGTACAGTCGTAACAATATTTAGACCAGTTGTTAAGTCCCTTACAAAAATAGTACAAAATTTCACAAGTCACAAAACCAAGAAATTGTCTAACAGGTTCATTCTGCAATGCGTAAAAACAATACACGAGATGATTCAGTCATTTTCATTCAGCTATTTGAAATTCATAGTATTAGCAATTTTACAATATATTCTTTTTACAATTTCAATGCCACTGTACGTAATCTTGCATTATCAAATGTAGGGCATGAATTCAAGCGTAGTGAAGTCACGATTGGAGATTGAAACAGACTTTTTTGTTATGGCTGACTATTTTAGTATTTATATTAATTAGTGCATGAACAGGAGTTGACTTAGTACATTTTGAACAACTCTTTACGAATAGGTTCTTCATGTTCTCCTCAATGAAAACCAAGTAAGTAAGCGTATTATTTGCGCAACTTGCGAATGAGAGACTGAAATTAATATATTATCGATGTGAATGCCAGAAATGTTTTCTTCTTACCAACCCGTATATACGCAGTGAGAACAAAAACTTTGAACGACTCATAAACAAAGAAATATTTCTGCTCCACAATGCAATTTAAAGCAAAACCTTTCATTATCAGGAATCCGCAGCCACTGCACTTTCATCAACAACTGTGTGGCACTTTTAGGAACACGAAAATGAAATGCCTCGAGATGAGGAAAATATTGAGAACCGTGTTATTTCTAGAAACTGAAACAATCTACTTGAAAGCACTAACCACCAGCAATAAGAAAGTGACTACTTAGAGACGTCAACATATATTGTCTGGGTGAAAAACTTGGTCAACATTTAATTCGATGATTCCGGAATCGCTTTGTCAGAGTAAAATTTTTACTTATAAAACTATTTTGATATATTCGTCTTCATTTATATTAATGTGAGGAAATGAACGAACAGAAAAGAAACTACCGGCAAGAAGTAATTACTCTATTAAAGAATAGAATCTTAAGATGAGATTTCGTAACTTTAGGAACTTTCGCTATAATTTCAAAACCATTGAGTATATTATGAAGTAGTTTATGAAATATGTGCAACATTAGCTGTAAATACAACAATGCTGAAAAATCAAAATACAGCGCATAACTTTTCCGGGCGCAAATTTATAGAGCAATTTGAATTTAGTACTCACCGATGATGCGTTGCCATCAACGTGATGAATTGAGGAAACTTACCTTTCGATGACGCAGTTCCGCTCTGTAACACAGAAAACCCTCATTATTTTCTATACTTAATCTTCGCAGGAAAATAAAATACTGTTTGAAAATTTACGATGAATAACCCAACTTAAGCAAAATATATTCTGTAATATTTCAAGATAAAAGTTTTATGTCAATTTTTTTACTGATCTTATATCATTATGTATCCCAATAATTTCGCAAAATAATATTATCCCCAAAATTTTTAAAATATATTTGTTTCAATTATTTACAACTCACTTGCAGATCAGCCGGAGAAGTACAGATGATTCGTTTGCGTAACGAGCGTTTTGAAGGCCATTTTCGCGCACTGTGACAGATAAGCTTTTTGTACACCACGCAATCTTGGCACTAGAATAAGTTCCTCTTGTGTTCTTCCCCAGACGATAGGCAGTGAATACCTATAAAGAAGCAAACTCGTTAGTACGATTCTCTCATTAATCAAATTAAAGAAAATATTTGCAATCTCCATGTTTATGAAGATGGCAGTTGCAATATCACATTATCTTTAGGAGGCACAAGCTGTTGAATATTCCACAAACTGATGTTTTATATGAAAGAAAAACTTGGGCACCATTATTAGACCTTTCCTATATTCCATTGCTGGAAAAATCTTCAAAACTTTCCATCTGATAAGTAAGTAAAAAACAATCATATCTGAAATAATACGATTAAGGCAATTAGTAAAGTGAATGAATTAATGATGCAATTTAAGTAATTAGTGACTCGTCTCTCCATGTGTTAACTTCACGATTATTTGCTGGTTGTCGTCATATATTATTAATGCTTAATTAACAAAATAAAGAAACTATTGTATCTTTGTTGATTTTTTGTGTCAAATATATCCGCAAAGTAGTACAACAGGATTAACATACATGACTAACATGAAATTTAATTCCTAAATTATTGAATTAAAAAAACAATTAAATACATGTCGGGAGAACTTGACGGTAAAATTCGCACTTTTTGTTTACTTCTTGAATATGTTTAAGACAAGGATCTGAAAAATACTAAAATATCATTGTAAGAAACTAGAGTCATCGAATAAAATTACAGTGTGTAATGCTATTTTCTTGAAAAACGTAAAGTAGGTGTACAAAAGATGGATTCACATTCATTATACAGCTTTAGTAGTATAAATGCATTAGAAATATCACAATATTATTTACTAATATGTTCTACTCCGGTATTGTGTGTAGTTTGTACAATGTAGTTAATGAAATCAAGAGTATTTAACGGATAGAACGTATTCAGTTGGGAATATGTGATGGTTTTGGAATTTTGATTGTCGTACAAGGAAAAACGCTGTAGACAAATGAAACATTGTACTTTTCCCCATTTATCAACAAAATTGCAAATAAACAATAAAAATCACTATCAATATATTTAGGGAAATCTCGCATTTCAAACTAAGTAATCGTGCGTTTAGTTTGGTCAAAATTAGGTTCGTAATGTTGGTTCAAAAACTGAAATAATATAAAATTGGTGATTTGAAAAAGTAAGAAGATAAAACTACAGATTTTGGTCCTCTGCAACCAGACTCAAACGTTTAGCAATATATTTCGATTTTTTAAACCTACAACTAGTTTGAGGTTCATTCTCTACTAAGTTATCGAATCGTGGAAAGTATACGATTCGTCCTTTCAAAGACACGTTCCCAGATGAAACAGTTCTTTCTGCTATCAGATTCGCAAAACGATGTCCGGTGCTACGGCAAAAAGCACTACATACACACACTCACTTCGCATTCTGTTTCTCGTTTTTCACGAAAATTCATTTGACAAAAAAATTGTGTTACTGAGTATCCTTTGAAGTAAAAGACTACTGGAGAGCCATTCCATTTTCTCATCGAGACATTTTTTACCGTTTTGAAAATTCTCTTTACTCGACCCGTTTTCACCCTGGTTTTAATTTTTCAATTAATGTGTTTAAAAGCTTTCGCGCTAACCTAGCTGATCTCCGATTGCTTGTAGTACATTGCGTCACGTTGGAGAATCAATGTGATCCTCCAAAGAACAGTAAAGGACTTGCACATAATATATAATAGTATATGAATTATGAATGATGATTCGATGACGATGATGTATGATTCGGTGTATGATATATGTAGATGAATTGATGTATTGACACGAAGTATATTAAGAATATCTAGTTATTTTTATTAAAATATCTTCTAATTAAAGATTAAAATATCATATCTAGAATAACGTAGCGCTTTCGTTGGGCATTTCAAGTCAAAAATATTAGTGATTTATAAGTTTATCATACAAATAAATATGAACATAATACAAATGCCTGACACATCCATTCTCGCACAAAGAAAATTATATATGATAATTTCAATACTATTGTAATTACTCGTATTATCGTTAAGTATATTACGACGTTACGATTCACGTTCTTTCAGAAATGAATAATCGTTCCCAGCGTTTTACGTGACTCGGATCCTGGAAATACCCCAAAACATGAGTTTTCTAGATTATTATCTAGAAACATCTAGAGACATCTAGATTATTCCAGCAGGAGATTGGTGAAAGACGACAGTCAATTGATTCGTTCGGAAAAGCAACACGTTCCCTCTCAATATTTGTCGAATTACGGATCACTCTCTCGTATGATATTCCGAAAATGGTTAAACGATTAGTAAGTGAAGGAATGACACAAGTTACCTTGTTCGAAGGATATATCTACGATCTTACCACTTGCTAACATAGTTCAGGAATACCACCAGCAATACATTACGGTATTGCAGGACAGTATCTTAATTAATCTACGATACACTGACAATGTCCAGACAGCCATATCAAACGTGTCATTGTACTGAGTACGATCCAAAAACATTAAAAATTGAATACAAGCTACTAATGAATCTAGATTGAATGTATTATAAATTATAATAAATGAATAATTCCTCCTTTTAGGATATTAAGTACCGCATTCAAACCATCAAATGCATGACGGCATATTAAGAGTATAATAAAATAAAAAATAGTTGTTTCAAGATGACAAGGATGGTCTTTAACAAAATTATGCTAGAAGCAAGTGCAAAAACGTCTGCATCTGAGAAAAGTGAAGAAATAAATTTCAATTCCAAAAGGACGAGGGGCGGGGGCACGAGAATGGAGGTACGCGGCTAGTGACAGTCGAGGGCGATGCTATGGAAAGCACAATCTGTGCAATAAAGAAAGAACGTGAAAGGAAAAATAATAGACGAGTAACAGAGGACGGTCAATGGAAGACGGGCAGGAGGTGACATGTTACGGGCGACGTACGACGAGCAATGGGCGGTGGGCAGGAAGTATTGCAATGATGGGGGGGGTGGCAATTCCCAAAGAGTGGTGAGCGATGGCAGATGTTGGATCGAAGCGATGGGCGTCGCAAGACGCACAGCCGGAGACGGGTGAACGACAAAGGGAAATGGACGGTGGGCAGTAAGCGATGGCAAGAAGGCGTTGGTCGGAGTTCGATCGTAATGCCTGTCGGGAGATGGCAGTAAGGAACAGATACGGAAAAGGACCACAAAGGGCCTTGGGCAGTGGGTGGAAGGCGTTGAGTTAGGGCCGTTGGGCGTCGGGGGACCAACGATGGGGAACGGGGCACGCGCAGTAGGCAATAACGCGGCGGTGGCCAGGGGGCGGAGGGAAGGGCGCTGTTGACGCGGTGGGTGGGCGTGGACACGGGTGGCGATCCTGGAAGACGACGAGTGGGTGACGGGCAAAGACCATGTGGGTGGATGTGGGGGTTGGGAGATGAGTTTCAAGAAACTGGCTGTAAGTGACGGGCGGCGGGGAATGGACGGTGGAGGTAGGGGCGAGTGGATGAGAGCGTTGTCCGTCGGGAGATGGGCAGCGACGGGAAACAGACAATGGCCGGACACCGACAGAAGATAAACGACGGGCAGTGGAGGTTGGGCATTAGGAAGATGTCGGGGTGAAGCGATGGGTGTCAAGACACGAACAGTGGATAAAGACCGACGAGCAGATAGATAAAGACGAGAACAGAGGATAAAGATAGAAGCGTGGATAAAGACAGGGCGACAGCGACTATCAACCGGAAAGGGGCGGTTAGAAGTGGGCGGTAGTTGTTGAACAGGGTGGGGGAGGCGGGCGATTGGCAATGTTCAGTAGGCAGTGGACGGTGGGCTGGTGTAAAGGCGGATGTGATAAGCGGCGGGGGTCGATCCGAGGCTGACGGGCTAAGAGTGATGGACAACGGGCAATGAAGGCAAAGCGACGGTAAATGGGAAACGGGCGGTGGGTGACGGATCACAGACGACGGGAAATGGGCAATGTGTGACAAGCGACCGGCAATGGGCAATGGACAGAGAGCGGTTGCCAGATTTGAGCGAGGGCAATGAGCCTTGAGAGACTGGCGTTGGACAACGGGGAATCGGCGATTATCTACGAACAACGGACAATAAGTGGTGAGAGATGGGCGACGGGCAATAGGCGATGAACTTCGGACGATGGGCGACCGACAATGGGTGGTGGGCACTTCATCGGTAGTGGTTAGTGAACGGAAGGCTGAAAAGAAAAGTATCGGGCGTTAGAATTCGAGAGACACTAATAAGCGAAGGACAGCAGGCAAGGGTGATAGAGGGAGCGATCGACAGGCATTGGGTGGCGGGCAGAGGGCGGTTGTGTTGAGCAAGATGAGGGCGAAGTAGTGGGTGCCGAGAGTCATTTGAACACGAGAGTCACAGGGAAATTTGCGGCAAGCGAAACACGATAGGTGAGCGTCAGGGCGGAAGTTATAAACCTACGAGACGAGCAGAAGATGACGGGTTATGGAGAATACGCATCGGGCAATTGGTGAAAACCGAGGTACGCTCAGCAATGGGAAATGGGTTGTCGACTGTGGGTGGCCACTGACGAGCGACAAAAAATAGCCAATTGACATACGACGACGACAGCAAAAAGCGGTTAGTAGTAAGAGTTGCTCGTAAGTGGGGTCGTGGGGCTACAGGCTTTGGCAGACAGATTGTGAGCCAAATGTAAGAAAATGCGTAGTAATCAGTGAGCGGTGGTGGATGTTGGCGACTAACTGAGATGAAAGTTGAAAAACGGACATTTATCCACAGGCTAAAACCAAACTGAGCTGTTCAGATGACGGTGAATATTGATAGGAGTTCAATGAGAGTTATTAACGGACGTTGAGAGGGAGACAGACAACAGGCAATGGGCGTTAAGCAGTGAGCCCAAGTCGCCGCTTTGCGTCAAGTGAGAGAAGTTAAGAAAAGGGTAGTGGGTGATATGCGAAGGCAATGGACATTCTGCAGTAAGCAGTGAACGTGGGTGGGAGGGCAAGGATAGAAGTTGAAGAGGGCGACCGCAGACGGGCAATGGGTGTTGGCCAATGAGTAGGGAACGTGGATCGGAGGGCAGGGATAGGTATTGAGAGAAGGGCAGTAGGTGACGGGTGACGGGTAATGGGCATTGGGCAGTAAGTGCAGTGCCTTGGTGAGAGGTCAGTGAAGTTGAGAGAATTGCAGAGGGTGGCGATAGAAGGGCAAAGTGAGTTTAGCTGAAAGCGGTGGACGTAGGTGGGATAGCAGAAATAGAAATTGACAGACGGGCACAGAGTGGATCGAGAATGGCACAGGGAGTTGGACTGTATGAGGTAGACGTGGGTAGGAGGAAGTAATAGAAGTTGAGAGAATGATAAAGGGTAGCTGACGAAGGACAAAGCGAGTTGGGCTGTAAGCGCTGGAGAGGGTGGTAGGCAGTAATAAAAGTAGAGAGAAGCGCAGAGGGTGAACGAAGATTAAAGGGAATTGGGCTGTAGGCAAGGATGGAAGGGCAGTAACGGAAATTGACAAAAGGGCAGCGGATGGCGGACGATGGCCAATAGGGGTTTGGTTCTCGTGGTGGACGGGGGTGCAAGGACAGTAATAGACATTGAGAGAAGGACAGAAGGTGGCGGAGAAAGGACAAAGAGAGTTGGGCTGTAGTGATAGACTCGGCTGAATGGGCAGTAATATATGTTGTATGAAGGACAGGGGGTGGCGGATGAAGGACAAAGGGAGTTGGACTGTAGCGGTGGACGAGGGTGCTAGGGCAGTAACAGAAGTTGAGAGAAGGGCAAAAGATAGCGGGCGAAGGGTTAATGAAGTTGGGCTGTAATCGGTGGACGAGGGTGAAAGGGGCAGTAATAAATGTTGAGGGATTGGCAGAAATGGCGGATGAAATACAAAGGGTGTTGGGCTGTGGCGTTGGACGAGAGCAGAAGGGCAGTAATAGATGTTGAGAGAAGGGCTGAGGGCGGTGAAAGAAAGACAAAGGGAGTTGGACTGTAGCGGTGAACGAGGGTGGAAGGGCAGTAATAGATGTTGTGATAAGGGCAGAGAGTGGCAGACGAAGAACAAAGGGAGTTGGATTGTAGCGGTGAACGAGAGTGGAATGGCAGTAATAGATGTGATAAGAGCAGAGAGTGGCAGACAAAGGACAAAGGGAGTTAGGCTGTAGCGGTGGACGACGGTTGAAGGGCAGTTATAGATGCTCAGCAAAGTGCAGAGGGAGGTGAACGAAGGACAAAGGGAGTTGGACTGTAGCGGTAAACGAGGATGGAAGAGCAGTAATAGATGTTGAGATAAGGGCGGAGAGTGGCAGACGAAGGACAAAGGGAGTTGGACTGTTGCGGAGGACGAGGGTGGTAAGGCAATAATAGAAGATGAGAGAAGGGCAGGAGATAGCGGACGAAGGACAAAGTTAGTTGGGAGGTGGCGTTGGACGAGAGAAGAAGGGCAGTAGTAGATGATGAGAGAAGGGCAGAGGGCGGTGAACGAAGGACAAAGAGAGTTGGACTGTAGCGGTAAACGAAGATGGAAGGGCAGTAATAGATGTTGAGATAAGGGCAGAGAATGGCAGACGAAGGACAAATGGAGTTGGGATGTAGCGGTGGACGAGGGTGGTAAGGCAATAATAGAAGATGAGAGAAGGGCAGGAGATGGCGGACGAAGGACAAAGTTAGTTGGGAGGTGGCGTTGGACGAGAGAAGAAGGGCAGTAGTAGATGATGAGAGAAGGGCAGAGGGCGGTGAACGAAGGACAAAGAGAGTTGGACTGTAGCGGTAAACGAAGATGGAAGGGCAGTAATAGATGTTGAGATAAGGGCAGAGAATGGCAGACGAAGGACAAATGGAGTTGGGATGTAGCGGTGGACGAGGGTGGTAAGGCAATAATAGAAGATGAGAGAAGGGCAGGAGATAGCGGACGAAGGACAAAGTTAGTTGGGAGGTGGCGTTGGACGAGAGAAGAAGGGCAGTAGTAGATGATGAGAGAAGGGCAGAGGGCGGTGAACGAAGGACAAAGAGAGTTGGACTGTAGCGGTAAACGAAGATGGAAGGGCAGTAATAGATGTTGAGATAAGAACAGAGAATGGCAGATTAAGGACAAATGGAGTTGGGATGTAGCGGTGGACGAGGGTGGTAAGGCAATAATAGAAGATGAGAGAAGGGCAGGAGATGGCGGACGAAGGACAAAGTTAGTTGGGAGGTGGCGTTGGACGAGAGAAGAAGGGCAGTAGTAGATGATGAGAGAAGGGCAGAGGGCGGTGAACGAAGGACAAAGAGAGTTGGACTGTAGCGGTAAACGAAGATGGAAGGGCAGTAATAGATGTTGAGATAAGGGCAGAGAATGGCAGACGAAGGACAAATGGAGTTGGGATGTAGCGGTGGACGAGGGTGGTAAGGCAATAATAGAAGATGAGAGAAGGGCAGGAGATAGCGGACGAAGGACAAAGTTAGTTGGGAGGTGGCGTTGGACGAGAGAAGAAGGGCGGTAGTAGATGATGAGAGAAGGGCAGAGGGCGGTGAACGAAGGACAAAGAGAGTTGGACTGTAGCAGTAAACGAGGATGGAAAGGCAGTAATAGATGTTGAGATAAGGGCGGAGAGTGGCAGACGAAGGACAAAGGGAGATGGGCTGTTGCGGTGGACGAGGGTGGTAAGGCAATAATTGAAGATGAGGGAAGGGCAGGAGATGGCGGACGAAGGACAAAGTTAGTTGGGCAGTGGCGTTGGACGACAGACGAAGAGCAGTAGTCGTTGTAGAGAGAAGGGCAGAGGGCGGTGAACGAAGGACAAAGGAAATTGGACTGTTGTGGTGAACGAGGGTGGAAGGGCAGTAATAGGTGTTGAGATAAGGGCAGAGAGTGACAGATGTAGGACAAATGGAGTTGGGCTGTAGTGGTGGACGAGGGTGGTAAGGCAATAATAGAAGACGAGGGAAGAGCAGTAGATGGCGAACGAAGGACAAAGTTAGTTGGGCAGTGGCGTTGGACGAGAGAAGGGCAGTAGTAGATGTTGAGAGAAGGGCTGAGGGCGGTGAAAGAAGGACAAAGGAAGTTGGACTGTAGCGGTAAACGAGGATGAAAGGGCAGTAATAGATGTTGAGATAAGGGCAGAGAGTGGCAGACGAAGGACAAATGGAGTTGGGCTGTAGCGGTGTACGAGGGTGGTAAGGCAATAATAGAAGATGAGGGAAGGGCAGGAGATAGCGGACGAAGGACAAAGTTAGTTGGGCAGTGGCGTTGGACGAGAGAAGAAGGGCAGTAGTAGATGTTGAGACAAGGGCTGAGGGCGGTGAACGAAGGACAAAGCAAGTTGGACTGTAGCAGTAAACGAGGATGGAAGGGAGGTAATAAATGTTGAGATAAGGGCAGAGAGTGGCAGACGAAGGACAAAGGAGGTTGGGCCTTAGCGGTGGACGAGGGTGGTAAGGCAATAATAGAAGACGAGGGAAGGGCAGTAGATGGCGGACGAAGGGCAAAGTTAGTTGGGCAGTGGCGTTGGACGAGAGAAGAAGGGCAGTAGTAGATGTTGAGAGAAGGGCAGAGGGCGGTGAACGAAGGGCATAGGGAGTTGGACTGTAGCGGTAAACGAGGATGGAAGAGCAGTAATAGATGTTGAGATAAAGGCGGAGAGTGGCAGACGAAGAAAAAAAGGGAGTTGGGCTGTTGCGGTGGACGAGGGTGGTAAGGCAATAATAGAAGATGAGAGAAGGGCAGGAGATAGCGGACGAAGGACAAAGTTAGTTGGGAGGTGGCGTTGGACGAGAGAAGAAGGGCAGTAGTAGATGATGAGACAAGGGCAGAGGGCGGTGAACGAAGGACAAAGAGAGTTGGACTGTAGCGGTAAACGAAGATGGAAGGGCAGTAAGAGATGTTGAGATTAGGGCAGAGAGTGGTAGACGACTGACAAAGGGAGTTGGGCTGTAGCGGTGAACGAGAGTGAAAAGGCAGTAATAGATGTGATAAGAGCAGAGAGTGGCAGACAAAGGAAAAAGGGAGTTAGGCTGTAGCGGTGGACGAGGGTTGAAGGGCGGTTATAGATGTTTAGTAAAGGGCAGAGTGCGCTGAACGAAGGACAAAGGAAGTTGGGCTGTAGGGTGAACGAGAGTGGAAGGGCAGTAATGGATGTGGTAAGAGCAGAGAGTGGCTGACATAGGACAAAGGGAGTTCGGCTGTAGCGGTGGACGAGGGTTGAAGGGCGTTTATAGATGTTCAGTAAAGGGCAGAGTGCGGTGAACGAAGGACAAAGGAAGTTGGACTGTAGCAGTAAACGAGGATGGAAGGGCAGTAATAGATGTTGAGATAAGGGCGGAGAGTGGCAGACGAAGCACAAAGGGAGATGGGCTGTAGCGGTGCACGAGGATGGTAAGCCAATAATAGAAGATGAGGGAAGGGCAGTAGATGGCGGACGAAGGACAAAGTTAGTTGGGCAGTGGCGTTGGACGAGAGAAGAAGGGAAGTAGTAGATGTTGAGACAAGGGCAGAGGGCGGTGAAAGAAGGACAAAGGAAGTTGGACTGTAGCAGTAAACGAGGATGGAAGGGCAGTAATAGATGTTGAGATAAGGGCAGAGAGTGGCAGACGAAGGATAAAGGAGGTTGGGCCTTAGCGGTGGACGAGGGTGGTAAGGCAATAAAGATGATGAGGGAAGGGCAGTAGATGGCGGACGAAGGACAAAGTTATTTGGGCAGTGGCGTTGGACGAGAGAAGAAGGGCAGTAGTAGATGTTGAGAGAAGGGCAGAGGGCGGTGAACGAAGGGCAAAGGGAGTTGGACTGTAGCGGTAAATAGGATAGAAGGGCAGTAATAGATGTGATAAGAGCAGAGAGTGGCAGACAAAGGACAAAGGGAGTTAGGCTGTAGCGGTGGACGAGGGTAGAAGGGCGGTTATAGATATTCAGTAAAGGGCAGAGTGCGGTGAACGAAGGACAAAGGGAGTTGGACTGTAGCAGTAAACGTGGATGGAAGGGCAGTAATAGATGTTGAGATAACGGCGGAGAGTGGCAGACGAAGGACAAAAGGAGATGGGCTGTAGCGGTGGACGAGGGTGGTAAGGCAATAATAGAAGATGAGGGAAGGGCAGTAGATGGCGGACGAAGGACAAAGTTAGTTGGGCAGTGGCGTTGGACGAGAGAAGAAGGGCAGTAGTAGATGTTGAGAGAAGGGCTGAGGGCGGTGAAAGAAAGACAAAGGGAGTTGGACTGTAGCGGTGAACGAGGGTGGAAGGGCAGTAATAGATGTTGTGATAACGGCAGAGAGTGGCAGACGAAGAACAAAGGGAGTTGGATTGTAGCGGTGAACGAGAGTGGAAGGGCAGTAATAGATGTGATAAGAGCAGAGAGTGGCAGACAAAGGACAAAGGGAGTTAGGCTGTAGCGGTGGACGATGGTTGAAGGGCAGTTATAGAAGTTCAGTAAAGTGCAGCGGGAGGTGAACGATGGACGAAGGGAGTTGGACTGTAGCGGTAAACGAGGATGGAAGAGCAGTAATAGATGTTGAGATAAAGGCGGAGAGTGGCAGACGAAGAAAAAAAGGGAGTTGGGCTGTTGCGGTGGACGAGGGTGGTAAGGCAATAATAGAAGATGAGAGAAGGGCAGGAGATAGCGGACGAAGGACAAAGTTAGTTGGGAGGTGGCGTTGGACGAGAGAAGAAGGGCAGTAGTAGATGATGAGAGAAGGGCAGAGGGCGGTGAACGAAGGACAAAGAGAGTTGGACTGTAGCGGTAAACGAAGATGGAAGGGCAGTAATAGATGTTGAGATAAGGGCAGAGAATGGCATACGAAGAACAAATGGAGTTGGGCTGTAGCGGTGGACGAGGGTGGTAAGGCAATAATAGAAGATGAGGGAAGGGCAGGAGATGGCGGACGAAGGACAAAGTTAGTTGGGCAGTGGCGTTGGACGAGAGAAGAAGGGCAGTAGTAGATGTTGAGAGAATGGCAGAGAGCGGTGAACGAAGGACAAAAGAAGTTGGAATATAGAAGTGAACGAGGGTGGAAGGGCAGTAATAGATGCTGAGATAAGGGCAGAGAGTGGCAGACGAAGGACAAATGGAGTTGGGCCTTAGCGGTGGACGAGGGTGGTAAGGCAATAATTGAAGATGAGGGAAGGGCAGGAGATGGGGGACGAAGGAAAAAGTTAGTTGGGCAGTGGCGTTGGACGAGAGACGAAGGGCAGTAGTCGATGTAGAGAGAAGGGCAGAGGGCTGTGAACGGAGGACAAAGGAAGTTGGTCTGTTGCGGTGAACGAGGGTGGAAGGGCAGTAACAGATGTTGAGATAAGGGCAGAGAGTGACAGACGTAGGAAAAATGGAGTTGGGCTGTAGTGGTGGACGAGGGTGGTAAGGCAATAATAGAAGATGAGGGAAGGGCAGTAGATGGCGGACGAAGGACAAAGTTTTTTGGGCAGTGGCGTTGGAATAGAGAAGAAGGGCAGTAGTCGATGTAGAGAGAAGGGCAGAGGGCGGTGAACTAAAGACAAAGGAAGTTGGACTGTTGCGGTAAACGAGGGTGGAAGGGCAGTAATAGGTGTTGAGATAAGGGCAGAGAGTGACAGACGTAGGACAAATGGAGTTGGGCTGTAGTGGTGGACGAGGGTGGTAAGGCAATAATAGAAGACGAGGGAAGAGCAGTAGATGGCGAACGAAGGACAAAGTTAGTTGGGCAGTGGCGTTGGACGAGAGAAGGGCAGTAGTAGATGTTGAGAGAAGGGCTGAGGGCGGTGAAAGAAGGAGAAAGGAAGTTGGACTGTAGCGGTAAACGAGGATGGAAGGGCAGTAATAGATGTTGAGATAAGAGCAGAGAGTGGCAGACGAAATGGAGTTGGGCTATAGCGGTGTACGAGGGTGGTAAGGCAATAATAGAAGATAGGGGAAGGGCAGGAGATAGCGGACGAAGGACAAAGTTAGTTGGGCAGTGGCGTTGGACGAGAGAAGAAGGGCAGTAGTAGATGATGAGAGAAGGGCAGAGGGCGGTGAACGAAGGACAAAGAGAGTTGGACTGTAGCGGTAAACGAAGATGGAAGGGCAGTAATAGATGTTGAGATAAGGGCAGAGAATAGCAGACGAAGGACAAATGGAGTTGGGCTGTAGCGGTGGACGAGGGTGGTAAGACAATAATAGAAGATGAGGGAAGGGCAGGAGATGGCGGACGAAGGACAAAGTTAGTTGGGCAGTGGCGTTGGACGAGAGAAGAAGGGCAGTAGTAGATGTGTAGAGAAGGGCAGAGGGCGGTGAACGAAGGACAAAGGAAGTTGGCCTCTAGCAGTGAACGAGGGTGGAAGGGCAGTAATAGATGCTGAGATAAGGGCAGAGAGTGGCAGACGAAGGACAAATGGAGTTGGGCTGTAGCGGTGTACGAGGGTGGTAAGGCAATAATAGAAGATGAGGGAAGGGCAGGAGATATCGTGCGAAGGACAAAGTTAGTTGGGCAGTGACGTTGGACGAGAGAAGAAGGGCAGTAGTAGATGTTGAGAGAAGGGCTGAGGGCGGTGAACGAAGGACAAAGGAAGTTGGACTGTAGCAGTAAACGAGGATGGGAGGGAGGTAATAGATGTGGAGATAAGGGCAGAGAGTGGCAGACGAAGGACAAAGGAGGTTGGGCCTTAGCGGTGGACGAGGGTGGTAAGGCAATAATAGAAGACGAGGGAAGGGCAGTAGATGGCAGACGAAGGGCAAAGTTAGTTGGGCAGTGGCGTTGGACGAAAGAAGAAGGGCAGTAGTAGAGGTTGAGAGAAGGGCAGATGGCGGTGAACGAAGGGCATAGGGAGTTGGACTGTAGCGGTAAACGAGGATGGAATGGCAGTAATAGATGTTGAGATTAGGGCAGAGAGAGGTAGACGACGGACAAAGGGAGTTGGGCTGTAGCGGTGAACGAGAGTGAAAGGGCAGTAATAGATGTGATAAGAGCAGAGAGTGGCAGACAAAGGAAAAAGGGAGTTAGGCTGTAGCGGTGGACGAGGGTTGAAGGGCTGTTATAGATGTTCAGTAAAGGGCAGAGTGCGGTGAACGAAGGACAAAGGGAGTTGGGCTGTAGCGGTGAACGAGAGTGAAAGGGCAGTAATAGATGTGATAAGAGCAGAGAGTGGCAGACTAAGGACAAAGGGAGTTAGGCTGTAGCGGTGGACGAGTGTTGAAGGGCGGTTATAGATGTTCAGTAAAGGGCAGAGTGCGGTGAACGAAGGACAAAGGGAGTTGGACTGTAGCAGGAAACGTGGATGGAAGGGCAGTAATAGATGTTGAGATAAGGGCGGAGAGTGGCAGAAGAAGGACAAAGGGAGATGGGCTGTTGCGGTGGACGAGGGTGGTAAGGCAATAATAGAAGATGAGGGAAGGGCAGTAGATGGCGGACGAAGGACAAAGTTAGTTGGGCAGTGGCGTTGGACGAGAGAAGAAGGGCAGTAGTAGATGTTGAGAGAAGGGCAGAGGGCGGTGAACGAAGGGCAAAGGGAGTTGGACTGTAGCGGTGAACGAGGGTGGAAGGGCAGTAATAGGTGTTGATAAAGGGCAGAGAGTGACAGACGTAGGACAAATGGAGTTGGGCTGTCGTGGTGGACGTGGGTGGTAAGGCAATAATAGAAGACGTGGGAAGAGCAGTAGATGGCGAACGAAGGACAAAGTTAGTTGGGCAGTGGCGTTGGACGAGAGAAGGGCAGTAGTAGGTGTTGAGAGAAGGGCTGAGGGCGGTGAAAGAAAGACAAAGGGAGTTGGACTGTAGCGGTACACGAGGATGGAAGGGCAGTAATAGATATTGAGATAAGGGCAGAGAGTGGCAGACGAAGGACAAATGGAGTTGGGCTATAGCGGTGTACGAGGGTGGTAAGGCAATAATAGAAGTTAGGGGAAGGGCAGGAGATAGCGGACGAAGGACAAAGTTAGTTGGGCAGTGGCGTTGGACGAGAGAAGAAGGGCAGTAGTAGATGTTGAGAGAAGGGCTGAGGGCGGTGAACGAAGGAAAACGAAGTTGGACTGTAGCAGTAAACGAGGATGAAAGGGAGGTAATAGATGTTGAGATAAGGGCAGACAGTGGCAGATGTAGGACAAATGGAGTTGGGCTGTAGCGGTGAATGAGAGTGAAAGGGCAGTAATAGATGTGATAAGAGCAGAGAGTGGCAGACAAAGGAAAAAAGGAGTTAGGCTGTAGCGGTGGACGAGGGTTGAAGGGCGGTTATAGATGTTCAGTAAAGGGCAGAGTGCGGTGAACGAAGGACAAAGGAAGTTGGACTGTAGCAGGAAACGTGGATGGAAGGGCAGTAATAGATGTTGAGATAAGGGCGGAGAGTGGCAGACGAAGGACAAAGGGAGATGGGCTGTTGCGGTTGACGAGGGTGGTAAGGCAATAATAGAAGATGAGGGAAGGGCAGTAGATGGCGGACGAAGGACAAAGTTAGTTGGGCAGTATCGTTGGACGAGAGAAGAAGGGAAGTAGTAGATGTTGAGAGAAAGGCTGAGGGCGGTGAATGAAGGACAAAGGAAGTTGGACTGTAGCAGTAAACGAGGATGGAAGGGCAGTAATAGATGTTGAGATAAGGGCAGAGAGTGGCAGACGAAGGATAAAGGAGGTTGGGCCTTAGCGGTGGACGAGGGTGGTAAGGCAATAATAGAAGATGAGGGAAGGGCAGTAGATGGCGGACGAAGGACAAAGTTATTTGGGCAGTGGCGTTGGACGAGAGAAGAAGGGCAGTAGTAGATGTTGAGAGAAGGGCAGAGGGCGGTGAACGAAGGGCAAAGGGAGTTGGACTGTAGCGGTGAACGAGGGTGGAAGGGCAGTAATAGGTGTTGAGATAAGGGCAGAGAGTGACAGACGTAGGACAAATGGAGTTGGGCTGTCGTGGTGGACGCGGGTGGTAAGGCAATAATAGAAGACGTGGGAAGAGCAGTAGATGGCGAACGAAGGACAAAGTTAGTTGGGCAGTGGCGTTGGACGAGAGAAGGGCAGTAGTAGGTGTTGAGAGAAGGGCTGAGGGCGGTGAAAGAAGGACAAAGGAAGTTGGACTGTAGCAGTAAACGAGGATGGAAAGGAGGTAATAGATGTTGAGATAAGGGCAGAGAGTGGCAGACGAAGGACAAAGGAGGTTGGGCCTTAGCGGTGGACGAGGGTGGTAAGGCAATAATAGATGACGAGGGAAGGGCAGTAGATGGCAGACGAAGGGCAAAGTTAGTTGGGCAGTGGCGTTGGACGAGAGAAGAAGGGCAGTAGTAGAGGTTGAGAGAAGGGCAGATGGCGGTGAACGAAGGGCATAGGGAGTTGGACTGTAGCGGTAAACGAGGATGGAAGGGCAGTAATAGATGTTGAGATTAGGGCAGAGAGTGGTAGACGACGGACAAAGGGAGTTGGGCTGTAGCGGTGAACGAGAGTGAAAGGGCAGTAATAGATGTGATAAGAGCAGAGAGTGGCAGACAAAGGAAAAAGGGAGTTAGGCTGTAGCGGTGGACGAGGGTTGAAGGGCTGTTATAGATGTTCAGTAAAGGGCAGAGTGCGGTGAACGAAGGACAAAGGGAGTTGGGCTGTAGCGGTGAACGAGAGTGAAAGGGCAGTAATAGATGTGATAAGAGCAGAGAGTGGCAGACAAAGGACAAAGGGAGTTAGGCTGTAGCGGTGGACGAGGGTTGAAGGGCGGTTATAGATGTTCAGTAAAGGGCAGAGTGCGGTGAACGAAGGACAAAGGGAGTTGGACTGTAGCAGGAAACGTGGATGGAAGGGCAGTAATAGATGTTGAGATAAGGGCGGAGAGTGGCAGACGAAGGACAAAGGGAGATGGGCTGTTGCGGTGGACGAGGGTGGTAAGGCAATAATAGAAGATGAGGGAAGAGCAGTAGATGGCGGACGAAGGACAAAGTTAGTTGGGCAGTGGCGTTGGACGAGAGAAGAAGGGAAATAGTAGATGTTGAGAAAAAGGCTGAGGGCGGTGAATGAAGGACAAAGGAAGATGGACTGTAGCAGTAAACGAGGATGGATGGGCAGTAATAGATGTTGAGATAAGGGCAGAGAGTGGCAGACGAAGGATAAAGGAGGTTGGGCCTTAGCGGTGGACGAGGGTGGTAAGGCAATAATAGAAGATGAGGGAAGGGCAGTAGATGGCGGACGAAGGACAAAGTTATTTGGGCAGTGGCGTTGGACGAGAGAAGAAGGGCAGTAGTAGATGTTGAGAGAAGGGCAGAGGGCGGTGAACGAAGGGCAAAGGGAGTTGGACTGTAGCGGTGAACGAGGGTGGAAGGGCAGTAATGGGTGTTGAGATAAGGGCAGAGAGTGACAGACGTAGGACAAATGGAGTTGGGCTGTCGTGGTGGACGCGGGTGGTAAGGCAATAATAGAAGACGTGGGAAGAGCAGTAGATGGCGAACGAAGGACAAAGTTAGTTGGGCAGTGGCGTTGGACGAGAGAAGGGCAGTAGTAGGTGTTGAGAGAAGGGCTGAGGGCGGTGAAAGAAGGACAAAGGAAGTTGGACTGTAGCAGTAAACGAGGATGGAAAGGAGGTAATAGATGTTGAGATAAGGGCAGAGAGTGGCAGACGAAGGACAAAGGAGGTTGGGCCTTAGCGGTGGACGAGGGTGGTAAGGCAATAATAGAAGATGAGTGAAGGGCAGTAGATTGCGGACGAAGGACAAAGTTATTTGGGCAGTGGCGTTGGACGAGAGAAGAAGGGCAGTAGTAGATGTTGAGAGAAGGGCAGAGGGCGGTGAACGAAGGGCAAAGGGAGTTGGACTGTAGCGGTAAACGAGGATGGAAGGGCAGTAATAGATGTTGAGATAAGGGCAGAGAGTGGCAGACGAAGGACAAAGGGAGTTAGGCTGTAGCGGTGGACGAGGATTGAAGGGCGGTTATAGATGTTTAGTAAAGGGCAGAGTGCGGTGAACGAAGGACAAAGGGAGTTGGACTGTAGCAGTAAACGTGGATGGTAGGGCAGTAATAGATGTTGAGATAAGGGCGGAGAGTGGCAGACGAAGGACAAAGGGAGATGGGCTGTAGCGGTGGACAGCGTGGTAAGGCAATAATAGAAGATGAGGGAAGGGCAGTAGATGGCGGACGAAGGACGAAGGTAGTTGGGCAGTGGCGTTGGACGAGAGAAGAAGGGCAGTAGTAGATGTTGAGAGAAGGGCAGAGGGCGGTTAACGAAGGGCAAAGGGAGTTGGACTGTAGCGGTAAACGAGGATGGAAGGGCAGTAATAGATGTTGAGATAAGGGCAGAGAGTGGTAGACGACGGACAAAGAGAGTTGGGCTGTAGCGGTGAACGAGAGTGAAAATGCAGTAATAGATGTGATAAGAGCAGAGAGTGGCAGACAATGGACAAAGGGAGTTAGGCTGTAGCGGTGGACGAGGGTTGAAGGGCGGTTATAGATGTTCAGTAAAGGGCAGAGTGCGGTGAACGAAGGACAAAGGGAGTTGGACTGTGGCAGTAAACGTGGATGGAAGGGCAGTAATAGATGTTGAGATAAGGGCGGAGAGTGGCAGACGAAGGAGAATGGGAGATGGGCTGTAGCGGTGGACGAGGATGGTAAGCCAATAATAGAAGATGAGGGAAATGCAGTAGATGGCGGACGAAGGACAAAGTTAGTTGGGCAGTGGCGTTGGACGAGAGAAGAAGGGAAGTAGTAGATGTTGAGAGAAAGGCTGAGGGCGGTGAAAGAAGGACAAAGGAAGTTGGACTGTAGCAGTAAACGAGGATGGAAGGGCAGTAATAGATGTTGAGATAAGGGCAGAGAGTGGCAGACGAAGGATAAAGGAGGTTGGGCCTTAGCAGTGGACGAGGGTGGTAAGGCAATAATAGAAGATGAGGGAAGGGCAGTAGATGGCGGACGAAGGACAAAGTTATTTGGGCAGTGGCGTTGGACGAGAGAAGAAGGGCAGTAGTAGATGTTGAGAGAAGGGCAGAGGGCGGTGAACGAAGGGCAAAGGGAGTTGGACTGTAGCGGTAAACGAGGATGGAAGGGCAGTAATAGATGTTGAGATAAGGGCAGAGAGTGGTAGACGACGGACAAAGGGAGTTCGGCTGTAGCGGTGAACGAGAGTGGAAGGGCAGTAATAGATGTGGTAAGAGCAGAGAGTGGCAAACAAAGGACAAAGGGAGTTAGGCTGTAGCGGTGGACGAGGATTGAAGGGCGGTTATAGATGTTCAGTAAAGGGCAGAGTGCGGTGAACGAAGGACAAAGGGAGTTGGACTGTAGCAGTAAACGTGGATGGAAGGGCAGTAATAGATGTTGAGATAAGGGCGGAGAGTGGCAGACGAAGGACAAAGGGAGATGGGCTGTAGCGGTGGACGAGGGTGGTAAGGCAATAAAAGAAGATGAGGGAAGGGCAGTAGATGGCGGACGAAGGACGAAGTTAGTTGGGCAGTGGCGTTGGACGAGAGAAGTAGGGAAGTAGTAGATGTTGAGAGAAAGGCTGAGGGCGGTGAAAGAAGGACAAAGGAAGTTGGACTGTAGCAGTAAACGAGGATGGAAGGGCAGTAATTGATGTTGAGATAAGGGCAGAGAGTGGCAGACGAAGAATAAAGGAGGTTGGGCCTTAGCGGTGGACGAGGGTGGTAAGGCAATAATAGAAGATGAGGGAAGGGCAGTAGATGGCGGACGATGGACAAAGTTATTTGGGCAGTGGCGTTGGACGAGGGTTGAAGGGCGGTTATAGATGTTTAGTAAAGGGCAGAGTGCGGTGAACGAAGGACAAAGGGAGTTGGACTGTAGCGGTAAACAAGGATGGAAGGGCAGTAATAGATGTTGAGATAAGGGCGGAGAGTGGCAGACGAAGGACAAAGGGAGTTGGGCTGTAGCGGTGGAGGAGGGTGGTAAGGGAATAATAGAAGATGAGGGAAGGGCAGTAGATGGCGGACGAAGGACGAAGTGAGTTGGGTAGAGGCGTTGGACGAGAGAAGAAGGGCAGTAGATGATGTTGAGAGAAGGGCAGACGGCGGTGAACGAAGGACAAAGGGAGTTGGACTGTAGCGGTGAACGAGGGTGGAAGGGCAGTAATAGAATCTGAGAGAATGGCTCAGAGTGACGGTAAACACAATTGGGAGTTAAGCTGTGAGCGGTGTACTTAGGTGGAATGGCAGCAATTAAATTTCCGAAAAGGACAATGGGCTGTGATATAAGTGTAGGGGTGAGGGTTAAGGTTTTTGGGAGTTGGGCAGTGAGCACGTACGTGAGAGGGCAAGGATTTAAGTTGATCGAGGGGCAGCGCGTGACTGGCTACTATAATTGGGTTCTGGGCAGTGAGCGGTGGATTTGGGTGGGAGGGCAAAGGATAGTAATTGAGAGAAGGAAAGGGAGTGACGAGCGATGTTCAAACGGGGGTTAGGAAGGGGAGGACAGGAATAGAAGTTATGACAACTGCAGAGGTGGACGGCGGCGGGCAATGGACGTTGTGCAGGAAGTGGAGTACTTGAGTAGATGGGAAGTGAAGTTGCGATTATGGGATAGATTCGCGGAAGAAGAGCAAGGGAATTTGGGCTGTAAGCTCTGGACGTACTTGAGAGTACGAATCGGAATCGAAGTTGAGGGAACGGCATATGGTGGCGGACGATGTACAATGAGAGTTCAACTGAAAAGTCGTGGACTTGGGTGTGACGGCTGTAATAGAAGTTAAGAGAAGTTTAGAGGACCGCCGAAAAATGGCAAAGGGAGTTGTTCTGAACACGATCGATGTGGGTGGGAGGGCAGTAACAGAAGTTGAGAAAAGGTCAGTGGGTTGCAGGCGAGGAGAAAAGGGTGTTGGCTGCCAGTGGTGGACGTAGTTGTGACGGCAGTAATAGAAGTTGAGAAAGGGGCAGAGGGTAAAGGGGAACGGGCAATGGTCGTTGAGCACTAAGCAGTAAAAGTGGGTTTAAAGGCAATTATAGAAATTGGAGGTCGATGGACAGTTGGCGTCGTGCAGTGTGTGGGGTACGCGGGTGGGAGGGCAGTGATAGAAGTTAGGAGAATTGCAGAGGATGACGGTCCACAATATTGGGCCTTGGGCAGTGAGCCGTGTACGTAGGTGGGTAAGCAAGGATAGAAAATTAGAAAAGGTTAGAGTTTAAAGGGCGATGTTCAAAGGGGAGTTGGGCAGTGAGCGGTAGTCGAGGGTTTAAAGGCAGTGATAAGTTCAGAGAATGGCGGAGAGGGGACGTTGGACTGTGAGCGTTGGACGTGAGTGTAAGGGCAGCGATAGAAGTTGGGAGGTCAGAGGGCGACCGTCTACGATATTGGTCGTTGTGTAGTGGGCTGTGTGCGTAGGTGGGAGGGCAAGAGTAGGAATTCAGAGAAGGGAAGAGGGTGACGACTGACGGGCAATGGACGTTGGACTGTGACCGGTGGACGTTGTTTGTAGGACAAGGACAGAAGTTGAGGGAAGGGAGAGAATTACGGGCGAAGTGCAAAGAGGGGTTCGGCAGTGTGAGTTGGACGTAGGTGGGCGGAGAGCGATATAAGTTAAGAGAATTGCAGAAGTTGGTGGCGACGCAATGGACGTAGGACAGTAAGTGGAGTATGCCAGTTGGAAGGCAGTGATGTTGAGATAATGGCATAGGGTGCGGGAGAAGGGCAAGAGGAATCGGGCTGTAAGATTTGGACGTAGGTGGGAGATCACTAATCGAAGTTGAGGGGTGTAGTAGATGGTGGGGGACGAAGGACAAAAACAGAGTTGAGCTGAAAAGCTGTGGCCATGAGTGGGAGGGCTGCAATAGAAGAAGTTGAGAGAATAGTGGAGGGTGGCGGGCAAAGGGCAAAGGGAGTTGGGCTATAAGCGGTGGACTTTGTTGGGAGGAAAAGAATAGAAAGCAGAGAACGGAAGATGGTGATGCCAACGGCCAATGGGCGTTGAGTAGTGACCGGTGGACGTGATTGGGACGGCAATGATAGACGTTGACAAAAGGGTGAAGGGCGAGGGGCAATCGGACGGGCGAGTGAGGGGTATTGGACACTGAACGGTGGACTTAGCTGGGAGTTCAGGATGGAAGTTGAGGGAAGTGCAAAGGGTAACGGGCGAAATGCAAATGGATTTGGGCAGTGGGTAATTGACGCGGGTAAGGAATAAAGTCGAGAGGAGGGCAGAGGGCTACGGGCGACAGGCAATGGGCGTTGGGCAGTGTGCGGTGGATGTCGGAGGGCAGGGACAGAAATTGAGAGAAGGGAAGTGGTGAAGTTCGACTGTAAATGTGTGCGACCTTAAGTACAGACAGTTAGTGGCGGGCTGTGAGCGTTGGACCTCGTGTGAAGCAGTAGATGACTGTTGGCGGGCAACGGGGCTGGATGGTTGGATCGTCGGGGACAGTATGTGCAGGGTGACAGATAATGAGTGGTGGGCTCTGAGCGTTGAGTGTAGGCAGGGTGGGAGTGTCGGGTGTCATGGACGGGCAGTAGGTTAGCAGCGAGCAAAATTGTGTGTTGGGAAGTGAGGTTTATGTGTGGGTGGGAGCGTCGGGTACGGGGTCGGGTGATTGTTCTGAGTGTTGCGCGTGTGTGGGGGTTGGAGTGTTTGTAACGGGTAGTGGGTGATGAGCGACGGGCTTTGGGTGGTGGGAGGTGTGCATTGTTCGTGGATAGGTGTTGAGCGTGGGGCGTCGGGCCCGTATCAAAGTTTCTACGCTAATACTTCAAAATTGAACGAACACGCAGAAATGTGAATAAAATGAGCAGTAGCCAAGACCTTCCCGCAGGGCGACCGTTGCTCAAGCACTACTAAACGACAATGGCAAACCGACTGATTGGTTTCCATCTTCCAGTGGCCATCACACACGAAGAGGTCATGGTATTTTATAATTCATATAAAATGCTAGAATGCAACAGTTTACACGACACACTTTCCGTAAAAGCACTACTTAATGTTACATATGACTTAACAATAGACCGGACTAGGTGCCAATAATGATCGTAAAATCACCAAAGAGCTGAAGAGTATTTCCAATGACAAGACTCCAAATACTTCATAACACAATTATAGTTACACACTCAGTATTTTTAATGACTACACGCATTTTTTTAAATATCAGTCATAACAAGAGAGAACACTGAAGTGTGACTACCGCTACTACACGACCTGAAGATAATGGCAGGCGCATTCGTTCCACTTCCGGTTAACATTCTTCTCCCAGAAAGCATCACGGGCGACCACGTCATCGCGAATCGCTGATGTCCAAAGACAGCCAATCGCAGAGCACTGACGTCATGGCAACACCCCTACCACTGCGGTCTGGCCAGGGCGTAGCGCAATGACGTGATATCGCCAAATAGAGAGCGACGACACCGAAAAATTTCGAACGCAACGTAAGAAAAATGTCTCCTCGAATACCCAATACAACGTCTTTACTTTAGAAAGAAAATTTACCGGGTACTGAATGCCATTAATGCATAGCCAACACACGTGCATCTAAATTCTTCATCTAAAGCAGTTGAAATAAACACTTTAAAACAAAATTGCCATACTTGCCAATCATTTTTCATAAGTAATAACAATAATGAAGATATACGGTAATTCTCTCAGCGTAGACTAACGGGTTACAGCAATATACAAATTCCGAAACCTGTAAGCATGAGCACTAGTTGTTAGCGCAACAAGAAGTTAAACAGATATTCGAAGAATGGTAATAATCCCTACTGTAAATTGTTATTAGTATCTGTATCCTCCAAATATCACAAAAATACTGCATTTGTGCTCTGACTCTTTCAAACAATACTGTTCAAACAAGTACAAAACATTCAATATATTTCGCTCATGTTCTCAGATTTGAATAAAATCGACACAAATGTTAACATAATTTCTCTAATAAATTTTAAACTATATTTTCCTATATAATTACATTCCCCATGAACGCTATCTCGAGACTCGGCTTCGCAAAGAATACGCGTAGACACTATTTCGAACATTACATGTTTTTTAATCATACGAATTAAAGCACGCGAAAGTAAACCTCAACTAGAACCAACAAACATTTCAAGTACATAAGAACATCACCGCACCAACACGAAGTGAAAACGGGATATAATTGAATGTAGAACGAGCGTAGAACTGTCGCTTGTATCGAATCACAAGGAATCAAAACTTTTAAGCGCGTACCTAATCACTTGCGGATTTTGAACGCGTGCATGCACCATTGTGAATAAAAAGTAACTTGTGAGCAACAGCCAAAGAGCTTCCAGAAGCGTGACCACTGCTGATCGAAAATTTAACGACAATGGCAAAACTTGCTTTAGTTTTCATCTTCCAGTTGACATCACACGCGAAGTTACAATTGCATTATATAATTCACTTCGTAAACTACAACACTATGGTATTCACGAACCATAAAAGCACTACGTAATGTTACACACGCCTCAATAACATGACCTAAAACAACAATAATTTCACTCACAAACACTTAACTTTCATTAACACTTACCAACATCGACCGAAGACTGGCCTTTGTGGAAACGATGTTCGTAGAATCACCAATCATAAGGAGAATATTTCAAACCACACACTTTGATTTCTTAACGACTACACAAACTATTTCAAATCACAAGAAGATTATCACTTCTAAACAAAAGTCTAAATGCACACTTTCAATTCTTAACGAGTTCACGCACTATTTTCAAATATATAAGTTAAATAGAGAGCTCTGAAGCGCGACTACTGCCACTAGACGATCTGAAGACAATGGCGGGCGCATTCGTTCGACTTCCGTGTAACATTCTTGTCCCAGAAGGCATCACGGGTGACCACGTCATTGAGAAGCGCTGACGTTCAAAGACAACCAATCGCGAAGCATTGACGTCATGGCAACACCCCCTACCACTGCGGTCTGGCCAATGGGAAGCGCGATGACGTGAATTGCCAAATAAGGAGCGACGACTACGAAGAATGTCAATGCGCAAAAAAAGAAAAATGTCTCCTCGCATACTCAATACAATATCAACATTTTAGAAAAAAATGTTTAATTGTATCGCGTACTAAACGATTAATACATAGCCAACACACATTTTAACAAATATTCCTCGAAATTTTCGCAGAGTTTCACTACTTGTAACAAACTCGAATTTGTGTAGCGCTAAAAAAAAACATCAACCACTAACTATAATCATTTATACTATTTAATTCCATCACACGCACCAACACAAACTAAAAAACAGGATATAGTTGCGAGAATGTGCGTAGTAGTAACGTACGACAGTCGTTTTTATCAAATCACAAGGATATCGAAACCTCTAAGCACGTACCTAATCACTTACCGACTTTGAACGAGTACATGAAGAATTTTCATATAAACGAGCAGGAGTCAAAGATGTTCCAGAACCGCGATCACTGTTCATACACTACCCAACACAAAAATGGGGATGGCGACGTATGTGTTAAACTTCCTTTTAGTTTCCATCTCCCAGTAGGCATCACACGCGAAGACATCGCATTATATAATTCACTAAATATGCACGACATATAAAAGCACTACCCGATGTTACACACGCCTAATTTTCACAACATAGAATCGACGATAGTTTCACTTCAAAAAGTATCACCCTCACCCACATTTACTGAACACTGGCCTTCATGGAAACGATGAGCTGTGATTCATTACAGAGCAAAATAAGATTTATAATCACAACAAGAATATCAGTTCTAAACAAATATCTAAATACACACTTTGTATTGTAACGCTTTTACGCACTATTTTCAAATATATAAGTGAAAATAAGAGAAAGCTCTGAAGTACGACTACTGCCACTAGACGACGCGAACACAATGTCGGACGCTTTCGTTCAACTTCCGCTTAACGTTCTTCTCCCAGAAGATATCACGTGCGACCACGTCATCGCGAACGCTGACGTCCAAAGACAACCAATCGCGGAGCACTAACGTCATGGCAACACCCCCTTCCATTACGTTCTGGCCAATGGAAAGCGCGATGACGTGAATCGCCAAATAAGGAGCGACAACATCGAAAAACCTGCTTGGGCAACAACGTGTTTATATATATATATATATATATATATATATATATATATATATATATATTAAGAATGGAAATAATTATCACCGCAAATTGCTAATCGTATATCTATTACTTATTTCCCGATTATTCATAAAAACGTCCTTTAGAAACACTGCGGTTTTATCCTTTCATAAGCGCGTCGCAATTGTAAGCATTCATTCTCGTAATAAACTTAAGAATATGTTTACCCAACATAACCATATTCCCCTCACCAATACAAACTCATTCCTGAGCTCAATTCTTTAAAAATGTGCATATACTCGGTTTCGGACACTACATGTTTTCAAATCATAAGAATATCAAATGTACTCGAAAAACCACGTACTCGATAAAGATACACGAATATTACTCGTACTCCACAAAACATTCGCTATTTTCGCTCACTTTCACGACCTGTAATAAACTAGAGTTTAGTGTAAAGCAGGCCATTGTGAATATTAAGTAGGCACACACCAACATTTCCAGTATTTACATCACTAATAGAAAGTGAAAACTAGAGCTAGTAGAGGCGATATACGTGGAATTACATAATATATATTTTCCAATATATAAGCAATAAAGTGGTACTTGAGCGCAACCAATATTTGTCCATTTCCCATTGACAATTGCTAACGAGTGTGTTAAATTTCAATTTAACATTCATCTCCCATAATGTATCACTCGCGAAGACAACATCGCATTAGATAATTCACTTAGTATACTAGAACACCACAATTTTCACAAAACAAAAAAGCACTACCTAATGTCACACATGCCTCATCAAGATGGCCTATAAGCATCGATAATTTCACTCACAAAAGAATCACATCACTCACCAACACCAAATGTGGACTAAGGTACATTGATACGACGTGCGGAGAATCACTATCGAGCAGAAGAATATTTCGAATCACAAGAACAATCACTTCTATACACATTTCTAATTACACCCTATGCATTTTGAGCAGGTACACGCACTATTTTCAAATATATAAGTGAAAATAAGAGAGAGCTCTGAAGTACAACTGCCACTAGACGTCCCGAACACAATGGCGGGCGCGTTCGTTCAACTTCCGTTTAATGTTCTTCTCCCAGAAGGCCACACGGGCGACCACGTCATCGCGTCGCGTTGACGACCGAAGAGAGCCAATCGCAGAGCACTGACGTCATGGCAACACCCCTGCCGTTTCGGTCTGGCCAATAGGAAGCGCGATAATGTGAAATCGCCAAATAAGGAGCGACAACACCGAAAATGGTCTTTACGAAACAAAAGAAAGATGGCGTCTCCTCTACCCACAATAACGTTTTACATTTTGTAAAGAAAATTCACTTCTTGTATTGCAATGGAGATGGGCTGTGAAACACGTATATTTTACTGATACACGTACATTATATTCCAAAAAGAAAATGATCTAACACCATAATAAACCTTTTTCATACAATTATATATAGTAACTGCAACGGATATTCATTTTGAAAAGCACATTGGTAACATATATGTTTTTCCTAAAGGAATTGATACAAACTGGATATCGCACATTCGAATAATTATTTCAATATTTAACATCGCTCCTAATAATACACGAAAATTGCATTACCGTAGCCTCATTTTTTTCTAGAATATGCTAATCAGTGAATTTGTAAACACGACCTTTGTTCTAAACTCTGCAATAAATTAACCAATTATACGAATGATGCAAGTAATTACCCATACATATTTTATTCGTCAAAATATCCTTCATTTTTTCTGAATAATCTTCGTTACCAAAAATGACTACAGCAGCTCTTTAGTATTTATTTGTGTTACAAACGTTCTCGGAACATCAACTAGAAACAAATCAAATAGTTCAACTTCTTAATTACATCGTATACAGCAATACAAAGCGAAAAATGGCCATTGTTGAGGATAGTGTCTAAAACTAACGTATATACTTGTTTTACCGAATCTCAAATAAATCAAAACTTCTAAGCACGCACCTATTCACTTGCTACCAATTTTGAATGAGTACACGCACAATTTTGAATAAAACGAGCAATAACCCAAGCGATTCCACTAGCGCAACCAATGTTCATCCACTACCTAACGATCATGGCAACGAATGCGTTAAACATCCGTATAGTTTCCATAGCCCAATTGACATAACACTCGAAGATGAAACCCCATTATTTAATTCACTTACTATGCTAGAACACTATAGTTTTCACAATACAGAAAAGCACTACCTTATATTACACACAGCACCTCATGACGAAGAGAAGCAACGAGAATTTCACTCAAAATACAATCACATCATACTCACCAAAACCAAGTGAAAACTGGGGTTGGTGGAAACGGCGAGCGTAGAATCACCATTATGAAGAAGAACATTTCGAAGCACAATACCATTATCACTTCTAAACACATTTCTAGCTACACTTCATATTGTGAACGAGAACACGTATTATTATCAAATATATCAGTCATAATAAGAGAGCGAACTGAAATGCGACTACTGCTACCACATGACCCGAAGACAATGGCGGGCGCATTCATTCAACTTCCGCTTAACATTCTTCTCCCAGAAGGCGTCACGGGCGACCACGTCATCGCGAAGCGCTGACGACCAAAGACAACCAATCGCGGAGCACTGACGTCATGGCAACACCCCTACTGCTGCAGTCTGGCCAATGGGAAGCGCGATGACGTGAAATCGCCAAATAAGGAGCGACGATTCCGTAAATCGCCGTTTGCAAAAGACGAAAGATAGCTCCTGGTCCAAACCCCTCGCTTCATTTTAGAAAGAAAACTTAAATTTTGCAGTTATGGATACTGAATACCATACATGCACGGACGGCACACGTTATCAACAAATATTCTGCATCTAGAGCATCAAATAATCGCTTCAATAACAGCAAGAACTTTCCAATCATATTTATAATTAACGACCCTAACAGAGATTACATGGTACGAACACGGCTCTAGCATTTGCAAAGACTCACATGTGTCAGAAACAGACAAATTCCGTATTTTATTTCATACTACGAGTACAAGCAGAATTTTGAAAGAAATGAGTATTACTTAGAGAGATTTCGGATCTGCGATCATTTTTTCCCCAACCTAACGAGAATTTGTTAAATTTCTCCGTTTAGTTTCCATCTCACAGTAGGCATAACACGCAAAAAGATCATCGCGTTATACAATTCACTGAATACGCTAGAACACTACAGATTTCACGATCCACACGCCTCACACCTCATCCAGAAGATCTAGAAGCATTGATAATTTCACTAACAATCCAATCACAACAAACTCACTATCTTCGAGTGAAGACTAGCCTCTGTGGAAACGATTATCGTAAAATCACCATCGAGCACAAGGATCAAAAGAACACTATCACTTCTAAACATATTTCTAATTTCAGTCTACGTACTTTGAACAGGTAGACGCAATATTGTCGATTATATCAGTCAAAACAAGAGAGAGCGACCTGTGAGCGAGTGTGACTACTGTTACTGCACGACCCGAAGACAATGGCGAACGCATTCGTTCAACTTCCGCTTAAAATTCTTCTCCCAGAAGGCATCACGGGCGACAACGTCATCACGAAACACTAATACAGCCAATCGCAGAGCACTGACGTCATGGCAACACCCCTACCGCTGTGGTCTGGCCAATGCTAAACGCGATGACGAATGCTAGACGCGATGACGTATAATGAAAAAAGCTCTTTGCATTGCAAAATAAATGGACTTTAAATTTCATCTATGCCTGGTCGAAACATCAAAATTATATTCCGAAAAGAAACTTTGTTCAAATATTGATAAGCAAACGGTTTCCAAATTTAAATATAAACAGCAACCACAATTGCCCTTATAGTCACATCACCCTCACCCCACCACAAAGTGAAGACTGTTCTTCGTTAAGAATGTGCCTAGACACGATTTCAACAGACATTAGCTTTCAAATCATAGGAATACAATAATACTCTAACTCGCTCGATCCATAACACATGCCATTTTCGCTTACTTTCACTATCTGTATAAACTCGAGGTTAGTGTTAAGCACGATAAAATCGTCATCCACGTCATCTAAGAACAACACACATTTCAATACTCATAACATCACACTCCCCCACGAAGTGAATACTGAGTTTCTAGGAGACTCGTAGAACTGACATTGAACTCTTGATTTCTTTGAACCAAAATAATATTAAATCTTCTAAACACATATCTGAACCCAAATACAATGCATTTTGAACGACTACTTGCGCAATTTTCAAATATACGAACAATAGTAAGAGAACTTAGAGAAGTGCGACCATAACTTGTCCACTACGCGAAATGGTCTACCGAATGCGTTGAACATCCGTTTAGCTTTCTTCTCTCAAAAGACATGACACGCAAAACGTCATACGAGTACTCGCGCACTGACGCGAATGAGAGCCAATCCCACAGCACGATATAATGGTATGCCCCTCATCCCTTTCCTTATGACCAAAGAGGGAGGTGAGGATGCAAAATCGCAAAATACGGTGCGGTTATTACAATAACCGGTTACTACAGAACGTTTTCCTTCCAGAAGAAAAAGGTACTCTTTTCTTCTCCAACTACGTGTGCGAGTTTTCAAAAATACATTTACTTGTTTTCATTTCATTTAAACACTTAATTAAAGTGTAGAACGGTATTTTTAAGGAATTACTGTGATACAATACATTTTAGTATTCCATCAACATCACGTCAACATCAATTTAGAGATGGTATAGAACGTGTTTTAAAAGAAATTTAGCTATTTTTCAATGCATTTTTAAGTCCCCTCAAAATCGTCGGGAAAGAACTTGTAGTGGGAACCTGTGGAATATAGCGAATGATAGGGGGCGACGACGCAAAGGCTAAGAGGGTCATGCGCTTGGCCTCCACAATAGTGATGCGAGATCGACAACAAAAACATCGATCTTAGAAACATCAATGTTCAAAAAGAGAACATCGATGTTAAAAATACGTCGACTAAAACCCATAGATGTTTATCAACATCGATGTTTATAGGCTGGATTGGTAATTTCGAATATTAAATTGGTGTTCATTAAAATTTAATTTCACAGTATTCGTGTTTAACAATACGTCAAATAAGTGTAAAAAAAGGGGCAGACCCTATGCTCACAACGTATTTATTCACCATATCTCAAAGTGCGAAATGAACATTAAGAAAGGAAATACAAGAACATGGAGGTCATTTTGGTGGAGAGTGTGATCGATGAAGGTATTGCAACAGCGTTTATTTGGTTCCAACATATGAATAACAGTGTTACTATCAGTTATTATTTCATATTTTAACTTACTCTATTGTGATCATGGGCATTTTTCATTCAGAAACAAAACATCGGAAAAGAAAAACATCGATCACAAAACATCGATGTTTTTGAAAACATTGATTTGAATTATTGAATTGAATTAATGCCTTATTTTACGTGGCGAGACTCGGGCCATCAGGCCCGCTCTTCCGTCTGACCGAAAATTTCGCTACGCTCCTTTCACCAACTAGCAGAGGAAGGAGGTATTTCTTGGGCGAGAAATAGGCATTTTGAATTTAGCTCAGAGGAGTCATTTAGGATCTTTTACGTGCAAGTAAATCTACTGGGACAGCCGGAAACATGGGACAGCCGGCTTTACTTCCCCTCCGAAGGAAGGCATACGAAGGATTTTTTCGCCCTTAAAAGTCCACGGCTTCGATTGGGTTTGAACCCGCCAACTTGGGTACAACAGTCCGGTACGCTAACCGTTTCACCGCAACCGCCGCTGTCACATTAACATTATTATGGAAAACAGTGATTGTAGGGATGGCCAGTTGACAGTAAAGGCTGTTCTCAGGAAGAAAAGTGTGACAGGCAACTGTTGGCAAAAGGGCTGCGGATGGTCTTAAAGATCAAGCGATGACTAGCAACACAAGGACGAAATGCCCTGGGTGACAGACATTAGGCACTTTGCAATTGTATTACGTGCGGAAATTGGCAGTAGACGAAGAGACTACCATCTATGGGGCACTACCAAACAAACACAATACCAAGCAGAATATGTATTCTCATATTTAATTAGTGAGATTAGTTTTGATACTAAATTATAGTGACACAACAATATTGTTTTAGAAACATATTTATAGTTACTCCTTTAGATTGATTTTTTCGACCTAAGACGATAAAGGAGAAAATTTCCAAATGGCTAGAAGCAAAAATGGTAGAATTATTATCCAGTACTTTACGTGTTTTGAAATCAATCATCAATTTCATACTTTAATTAAATAATAGGGTACTGTTATGCAATATCATATCAGGGACCCCCAAATTTTTAAAATCGGAAAATCTGTCTCTGGAAATAAACGTTTTGTCTGACAGTAACCAAATAAATATATATAACTGAAATAAAGAAATAATTTTACTACAAATGGATTTCGAAGTTCAATAATCACCAAGTAAAGAAAGTTACCAAAAGAAGAAAGAGTTAGAAAGAGACAAGAGACAGAGGCACAGAGAGAGACAAACTCAGAGAGACAAAGAGAGACAGGAAGACAGAGAGACACAACCACAGAGAAAGTGAGATACAGAGGCAGAGACTGAAACAGACAGAGTGAGGATGAGACAGAGAGAGATTAAAGCAGACAGAGACAGACAGAAGATGGAGGAGACTCAGGGGGAAAACAAATAGAGAGGGACAGAGAGACAGACAGAAAGAGAAAGAGAGACGCAGAGAGAGAGAGACAAAGAGAGAGACATGGAGAGACACGTATCTACACGGAAAGACTCGTAGGGATACGGAGTTACGCCTAGAGACACGGAGAGACACATAGAGACACAGAGAGACGGAGAAAGGAAGGGACGGCGACAGTGAGACAGAGAGCGAGATTCGGAGACAGACAGACTGAGACAGGGACAGAGACGAAGAGAGAGACGGAGAGCGAGAGACAGAGACGAAGAGAGAAACATGCGGAGAGAGAGAGAGAGAGAGAGAGAGAGAGAGAGAGAGAGAGAGACGGTGACAGACGGCGAGAGAAAAGGAGACAGAAGGAGAAAGTGATGAAGGGCAGAACTATTTCTGCCGGGTTCAGCTAGTTCGAATATAAAACGTACGAATATCAAATTGCATACATATGTCGCTATTTTACTCAATTTCACTACTAGCAATATACCAGAATGTAGTGTAAAGCAACCTTAGATGAACATCAAATACTCGTAGAAAGCGCACACAGTTCAACTATTCAATTACATCCCACTCGGCAACATGAACTGAAAAATGAACTTCGTGAAGTCGATGGGCGTAGAACTGAAGTCGAGATATTTAATTCTTCTACGAATTCACAGTATAAAACCTACCAAGCACGTATATAATCAAATATTATGCATTGTGGGCGAGTACACAAATAATATTCAAACAGACACAGAAACACACAAAAAAGAAATAGACTCATATTTTCCAAAAGCCCGACGCGCCCAATGTTAATGGCAATGACAACAAAGTGTTAAACTTCCGTTTAGAATTCATCTCCCAGTAGACATCATATGTGACATCGCTTTATATAATTCTCTTAATAGCTAGGACACCACAGTTTCAAAAATATATGTAAAAAATACCTAAAGTTACACACGCCTCAACAAGATTACCTATTAACAATGGTAATTTTACTCACATCACACGCACCAACATCAACTGAGAACTGGTCTTCGTGGAAAAGATGGACGTTGAATCACTATCAAGTAGAAGTCTACTTCGAATCACAAGAACACTATCACTTCTAAACATATTTCTAATCACACACTTTGTATTTTGAATGGGTAAACGTCGTATTTTCAAATATGTCAGTCATAATTAGAGAGAGCTCTGAATTGCGACTATTGCCACTACACGATCCGAAGAATATGGTGAACGCATTCGTTCAACTTCCGCTTAACATATTTCTCCCAGAAGGCATCACGGGTGACGTCATAGCGACGTACCGACGTCCAAAGATATCCAATCGCAGTGCACTGACGTAATGACAACACCCCTACCGGTGTGGTCTGGCCAATGGGAAATGTGATGACGTGAACACCAAATACGAAACTACGACTCCAAAAATCGTGTATGCGCAACAGAAGAACGATAGCTTCTGGTTTTTCCGCGATAAAGTCTTCCATTTTAGAAAAAAATGCCTTTTCGCATTGCAACCGGGACGGGCACTAAATGTTGTCTAAGCACAGCCAAACACCAAAATTATATTCCAAACAGAAATTTGTCCAAGTATTTTATAAGAAAATATTTTGAAGATATTTATAACAGCAACAGAAAAGGATTATCCAAAACATAATATTAGAATGCACGTTATCAACAAATATTCTGTATCTAAAGCGGTTGCGATATACACTTTAAAACCAAGAATGTCAGTAATTGTTTTCAAAGTTCAGGGTAAAGTTAATGCGAATATCAACTAGAAATAACAATCACCAAATTTATACAATAACATCACATTCACAAACTCAAACCTCCATCGCACTTAGTAAACACGATATGTATAAAACTGGCTCGAATTCTTCAATCACAATGCTAGCAAAACTTCTAGGCACGTATCTATTCACTTATTACGTACGTTGAAGGAGTAAACAGGAGTAATGATTAAATAATTCAATAATAATGAAAGAATTTTCAAAGACGCACCATCACGTAGTCTTCCACAGAAAGTCAATGGAAAATAAATGTTCCAACCTGCGTATTAGTTTCCATTTCCCAGAAAGCAACATTTGCAAACACATCATCGCAATAATATAAATGACTTGTTGAAAATGTTGGGACACCCCAGTTTTCACAATACACAGAGACACGATTTAATCTTACAACACGCCCTATCGAGAAGACCGCGAAACAACCTTGATTTCACTCCCAAAGCAATCACATCACACCCACCAACACCAGGTGATGACTGCCCTTAGTAGATACGAAGAGCGTAGAACCACCATCGACTGAAGAACACTTCGAATCACAAGAACACTACCTCGTCTAAACACATTCCCAATTACACACGTTTTATTTAACGAATCCGCGCACTGTTTTTAAATATATCAGTCATAATAGGAGAGCGACCTGCAGTGCGACTACTGCTACTGCGCGACCCGAAGACAATGGCGGACGAATTCGTTCAACTTCCGCTTAACGTTCTCCTCCCAGATGGCACCACTGATGACGACATCATCGCGACGCGCTGACGACCAAAGACAGCCAATAGCAGAGCGCTGACGTCATGGCAACACCCCTACCGCTGCGATCTGGCCAATAGAAACGCGTTGACGTAAAAACCTCTAATACGGAGAGACGATTCCGAAAATCGACTCAGAAAAAAATATGGCTTCAGATCTACCCAAAATATGGTCTTCCATTTTAGAAAGAAAATTTGCTTTTTGGTATTGCATTCGGTACGGGCACTGAAAGTTATTTAAGCGCAGCCAAACATCTAAATAATATTACAACAAACAGAAAATTTGTATAAATACTTTAAAATAAAAGTAGATATTTATAATAACAGCAACAGAAAAGGATTACCAAAAACATAATTTTAAGAGACACGTTATCAACAAATATTCTGTATCTACAGTGGTTGCGGCAGACACTTCTAACTGAACAAGAATATGTCAGTAATATATTCGTAGTTAAGCGTATCAATAAAGCAATTATAAACTCGAAATAAAAATCACCAAAAACATTCAATAAGACCATATTCACCAAATCGAAACAACATGCGGACTTATTGGAGACGATGATTATAAAAATGGGTCGAATTATTTAATCACAATGAGAGCAAAACTTCAAAGAACGTTGCTAAACACTTACTATGTATTTTGTATTAATAAACGCAACATGTTTAAATGAATCTAAATAGTCGAAGAATTTTTAAAAACGCGACCACTGATCATTTGCCACCCAACATCAATGGCAAAGAAATACCTAACAACCAATTAGTTTCCGTCTCCCAGAGAGCAACATTTGCAAACACATCTTCGCAATAATATAAATCGCTTAAAATGTAAAGGCAATATAGTTTCCACGATACGCCGATACACAGAAACACTATCTAATGTTACACACGCTTCACGAAAATGACGGAGACACAACGATAATTTGTCTTCCAAAGCAATCACATCACACTCACCAACACCAAGTGAAGACTGCCATTAGTTGCCACAAAGAGCGTAGAATTGCCACCGAGCAGAAGTAAAATTTCGAATCACAAAAACATTTTAAACATATTACTAAATACACACGTTTAGTTTTTAACTAGTTCACACACAATTTTTAAATATATCGGTCATTATAAGAGAGCGACCTGAAGTGCGACTACTGCTACTACACGACCCGAAGACAATGGCGGGCGCATTCGTTCGACTTCCGCTTAACATTCTTCTCCCATAGGGCATCACGGGCGACCACGTCATCGCGAAGCGCTGACGTCCAAAGACAGCCAATTGCAGAGCACTGACGTCATGGCAACACCGCTACCATTGCGTTCTGACCAATGGAAACGCGATGACGTGAAATCGCCAAATACGGAGCGACGACTTCAAAAATCGTCTGTGCCCAACTGAAAAAAGTTGGCTCATGGTCTATCCAAAATATGGTCTTCCATTTTAGAAAGAAAATTTGCCATTTTGCATTGCAATCGAAATGCACACTGAATCACTAATGACAGCCAAAACACCTAAATTATATTCCAAACCAAACATTTGGCCAATATTTTTTAAGCAAATATTTCATATATTCATATATTCATGAAAAAAGGATTACCACAACACATCATTTTATGACATGCGTTATCAACACAAAATACTGAATCTGAAGCAACTGAAATGGACACGTCAAAAACTCGAAGAATACATCAAATTGTTTTTTTGTAATTGACGGACCGAATAACAATATATGGTAATTATATTTCCATAGACTAACTCCTTTCAGCAATGCGCAATTTTTAAAACCCGTAGACATGATTATTAGTTTTAAACTTCGCAATAAATGAACCTCATGTGTGATATAATTATCACTGCAAATTTGTATTCGTAAAACTATCCTCAATTTTTCCAAAAAACATTTATTACAAATAATCAGCAACACCCTTTCATTTCTTACAAAAAATTACTGCATTTTCCCTTTAATATTTATTCGTGCTTCAAACATACTGCAGTTCACAACACTACACACAACTTTCAATATATTTCGCTTACTCCCTTAGCCTTTAATAAACACGAAACTAATATGCAGAAGCGTTCTCGTGATAAAATTAAAACTATATTGTTCGCATATATTCACAGCACTCTTGCCAACACAGAGTGAAGAATGCTTCCTTAAAAATGTGCGCAGATACGATTTCGAACAGGAAAGATTTCAAATCATAAGAAAATAAAACGCGTAATACTCCTAATATACACAACACTCGTTATTTCGCAGATGTTCACCAACTGTAATACATCCACCTTAAGTGTAAAGTACGCTGAATGGACACCAACTAGAAAAACAAATATTTCAACTATTCTATATTACACTGATTAACGCGAAAGGAAAATTGGACTTATAGTGGAGGCACTGCGCCTAGACAGACGACGAAGGGTGGAATACTTCTAATCACATCGACATCATATTTTCTAAGCACATATTTAATCACGTAGTATGATTTTTGAACAAGTGCAAACAAAATTTTCATACTTATTAAAAATCGACGGAGAGTTTCCAGAATTACGACATTTTCAGTCTCCCACCCAACCATATTGGCTACCGAATGTGTAAAACTTCCGTTTAGCTTTTATCTTCCAAGAGGCATCCGCCCCAAAAATGCCTTTGCATTATGTAATTCGCGTATTCTAAAACACCACATTTTCCACGAAACATAATTGCAGTGCCTAATTTTACACACGTCACACCAACATAACCTAGGAGCAAAAATAATTTCACTCCCAAAGCAATTAAAATCACACTCACAACACCAAGTGAAGGATGGCCTTTGTTGATATGATGAGCGTAAAATCACCATCGAGCTGAAGAACATTTTGAATCACAAATTAATTATCTCGAATAAACACATTCCTAATTACACACGTTCAACTTTTAACGAGTTCACGCACAATTTTTAAATATATCAGTCATAATAAGAGAGTGACCTGAAATGCGACTATTGCTACTACACGACCAGAAGACAATGGCGAACGCAATCCTTCAACTTCCGCTATACGTTCTTCTCCCAGAAGGCATCACCAATGACATCATCGCGACGCGCTCACGACCAAAGACAGCCAATAGCAGAGCGCTGACGTCATGGCAACACCCCTACCGCTGCGGTCTGGCCAATCGGAAGCGGGATGAAGTAAAATCACCAAATACGGAGCGACGATTCCGAAAATCGTCTTTGCGCAAGAGAACAAAGATGGCTCCTGGTTTACTCAAATTAAGGTCTTCCATTTTGGAAAGAAAATTTGCCTTTGGCACTGCAAGTGGGACGGGAAGTGTATGTCATCTACCCACAGCCAAAACTCCTATACTATATTGCAAGCAGAAAATTGTTCCCTGTATTTTGTAAGGATTTTAAGCAGATATTAATGGAAAAAGTAGCGAAGAAGGAACCATCATTTTACGACACGCGTTATTAACAAATCTTCTGTATTAAAACTTTTGTGATAATATGCCAATGGATTCTTCGGATATAAATTCGCTTAATATAAAGAGGTGTACAACAACCGTGCCGCTTCGAGGACCATAATAGCACCAATTTAACTTATATTTTTACTTTGCTTTTAAGACTACCCAGAGAGGCACATTAGTAAGTCATAAACATATTCATATTTTTGAGTGACATACAAATGCCGTTCTTTTGTTTGAATCCTTTAGAACAGTATGTGAGCATGAAAGTACAGTCTTCACGGAAAGCACTGCGAAAGGTGCCACTTTTGAGCAATACAATTAGTAAAGAGATAAAGAATTCTCAAAGAATAACGAACAATCTCAATTGCAATTTTTTCGATATTAGTTCTTGGAGACTTTAATGCTTGGTTAAGACGCGAACTCATAACAGTGCTAGAAGTTTTCAAAATCTATTGCAAGTCGTACAAACAGAGTTTTGCTCACGACTAGAAAAAGGACCCGAAATTAAAATTTGTAGTAAATTTGCCACTTTAATGATTTTTCAAATTAAAGGAGCAAATTAAATGATCGTACTACTTGCCTCATTGGGAAACAATGCTCAGTCACGTAGGTGGTGAGCCGCGAAAGTTTGCGCCGGATTTCTCGTTGTTGAGGATGGTGAACACAGCCACTTCCGGGGATAAAAAGACAGTACACTTATGGAATATTCATCACACCAGTAGACAAGTCCGGAAACCCAAAAATAAACAATCATTTGGCCTACTGCATTTATCAACAGGCGATGCAGGGCACCTAACAAGGGACAGTATCTGATTAGGGGCGAGCTGTAGGTGAGCGGTGGGTGCCATGGTCCGGCGGCGAAGACTAGGGGCCGGTGCCAGGGTCGGAACCGAGCGGCGGTTTTCGAGCTGAACACATTGAGTGGTTTATTTTCGGAGGCTCTCGGGAATTTAAATATTATTCTCGTTTCCTACATAACACTCTAGCATCATAAGGCGTCGGCCGCATGAAAGTCGTAGTTTGGTTCGCAACACGCACGCAGAATTTCCAAACCATTCACAAATTAATTAATTCCGAAACGCCTATTAATGCTTTAGTTTTGTATCACCACGAAAAAAGTCTATTCGGCAGATGTGGGCAATAAATATTTTATTCAACTTTACAGGAATCAACATAAAAAGGCTACGATGACGGCTCACGTAATTTCTTAAGTATTGATCACTAATACACACAGCAAGGAATTTCCCTGCAGTAGAGATCACACGTCGATTGTACTGAAAGATTTAAGTTAATTAGTACCTGTTATAAGCTAACCAATTTTACACAAAACTCGCTGGAAAAGAACGAACACGACCAAAAGTGAATACATCACGAGTTCAAAATTCCGAATTCTAATAAATGGGGCAATTAAACCACATGCCTTTCTTTTGTTATTTCACGCCAATCAAATATGTATTTAAAGCAAAAGCAAACTCAAAAAACGGCAAACGCGATCATCTATTGAAAGCAAAGTCGACACCAAGAGGAAATATCACAAATCTTCATAATGCACTTCATACAAAATTCAAAACACCGCACGTTTAATTCTGCAGCACATACTCCACCTTTTTACACTCGTCCTAAATGTTTCATATGTCATCGAATGACGATAAATAAATAATTCACATCTCACTCACCCACTCTGAAGTGAAGACTGAGCTTAATGGATGGGATGCGTTATCAAACCAACGTCAAAGAGCTGAATGTTCACAATCACAGGAATTCATCTCTTCAAAGCACACATTAATCACATACGATATATAAAGAATTATTAAACGGTATTATATTGAAATAAGTCAGCTACATCCGAACGCGTCAAGAACTGCGATCTCTGCTTGTCCATTACCCGAAGAAAATGGCTACCGAATTCGAAACATTTCCTTGTTCGTTCTTCTCCCAGAAGGCATCACAGTTAATGTCGTCATTGCAACGCATCGAAGACCATCGATGGCCAATCAGAGCCCACTAACGTAATGGTAAATCTCCCACCCTCTCTTTTCTGGCTAATGCTGTCGGCGCTGGTGTGATATTGCCATTTACGGAACGGAAAAGATTTCCGGGGTCGCGAGCACATGCTTGCATGCTTCGGGAAGAAAAATGCTTGCTGAGCCGGCCATATTTGATTCAATGTTTTGCACAAACCGTACATTATCTCGTCGCAACTTTTCTGATATTAATAATGTTATAAAAAGTAACAAAATAAGTTCGAAAAAATGTTGCCCACTTTGTATTTTTGAAACAATTCTTACTGATTCCATTGTAAGAATGTTATGAAACATAAATTTGTATGAGAACATTTTTAGTCTTTTTAATCCTAAAAATACAGCGTCAAGCTGTTGTGTTGTATGAGAATCCATCAACCAACAAATTATTTAATAGTTTCAAAAATGCCAAGTCACGGGAAAAACCAGAAGGATTTTTCTCTTCCCGAAGTTTGTAAATAAGTACGCTCGACCAAACAGAGTCGCCGCACCTATTTCTGCAAAATTGAAAACGAGAGAAACACGAAGTATTTGAAACATGCAAATTCTGAAAGCGGCCAAAAAAAGACTGCGAGAATGAGTAGTTATCCTAACAAACTGTGACAATAACTGTCACACAACGCACTATAAAATCCATTTTTACTCAACATCTCATTACACATGCATCATTATAATCATTTGTAAAATCATCAAATCGCACGCACCAACAATGAAGTGAATTCTGGGTTTTAAAGAAACAATGAATGTTGATTCGACGTCAATTGATTGAATATTTCGCGTCACAATAATAACGTCACTTCTAAACACATTTCTAATCATGTACTAGTTTTTTCTAAAATTCAACAATGCATAAAAGCACCACCTAATTTACATACGCATCATAAAAATGACAGAGAAGCAACGACATGTTCACTCCAAATACAACTACATCATACTCACCAGCATTAAGTGGAGACTGTGCTAAGTTGATACGAAGGGGCAGAGAATCACCATCGTGCAGAAGAATATTTCGAGTCATAAAAACATTTTAGTTTCTAGACACATTTATAATTACACACTTTCTATTTTTAACGAGGACATGCAATATTTTCAAGTATGTCAGTCATAATAAGAGAAAGATCTAAAGTGCCTCTCCTGCTACAATAATACCCGACGACACTGGCTTCATGCGTTGAAATTCCATTTATCTTTCTACTCCCAGGAGGCATCACTCGCAAAGACGTCACCGCACCGCACTGACGCCAATGAAAGCTAATACGCTTATAATGACGTAATAGCATCTCTCTGACCTCTTGCATTTTGAGCTATGAGAGAAGCGATCATGGGAAATCGTCAAATATGGTTCGTAATTTCCACCTCAAGATAATGGTCGCATGAATTAGAAAACGATGTATTATTATTATTATTATTATTATTATTATTATTATTATTATTATTTTCAATTTTAAGAAACCTTCATATATCCTATCCCTGATGGAACAGTGTGTTTGCGACAAATTTTCTCATTCACAAGAAAGGAACTACGGTTGTTTCGAGTTGCAAAGCGTTGCCTATACGCCCATTTTGCCGATGTTGTCAAAGTTTTAAAAGGTGGTGGACGAAAGAAACAATCCTAACACAGAAATTCAAAAACACTAAATGTCTTAAAAACAGCAATTTTTAGAGTAAAAAAATATTTTCACGGTCTCGTCTTACGTAACAATGCTGAATTTACTTGACCAAAACTCGAAAATATTTCACGCTACGCATTTACGTATTCAAGCATACGTGAATTTTAAAATTATAAATATCGAGCACTGCCTGCATGGATTGCCATGCCCACAAAGCTAAGATAATGGTGATAACCAAATACCTCCACATAATTGCGTGTTATTACACTTTGCACTCGAAACTATAAAATAACCATGCACAAAGACTTATTTATGAAAATCTTTCCTACTATCACTCACGCATTCTCATCTGACGATAAAACAACACCAACTCCATTGCACAATATAATAGAATTACACTCACTAACACACGAGGAAAGCTATGCGGGAACTCTCTGAAAATCGTACTCGCTTCCTAACTTAGGGAACAAACAACCCCTTCTGATTTTTTGTGACTAGCCATACTAAGATCGAGTTTTTAGTTTGATGGATTCTCTGACAGTAAAATAACTCGTGTATTTCCAGTATTAAAATGATTTAAAATTCGATGGAATATTTACCGTTAGAGTATCTAAAATATTTTATTAAAAATATTGTTAGAACTATAGAGAAAAGTGCTCTCAGAAATAAAATAAAGTACTGGTAAAACCAAATGATATGAATTTACACGCTTTCTCACATTCATTGACACCTAAAATTAGCTATCTAATGTGCATTGCATTGCGGGTTGCATCACAGTGCGCCTGTACGCTCGGCTGGCAGTGGGAGGCGGTGGAAAGTGGCAGAAGGCAGTGGGAAGCGGCTGGCAGGAGGCGGGCGGCAGCGGCGGGCAGAAAGCAACTGGCGGTGGACAGCAGGCTGTGGGTGGCAAGCGACGGGCAGCGGGTGGCGGCAGTTGGAGAAGGGCGGTGAACGTTGGGTGGCGGGCGAAGGGCAGCGTGTGGCTGACGGTGAGCGATGAGCGACGGGAAGCGGGCTGCGGGCAGCAACGGGGGAACGGCAGGTGGCGGGCGGCGGGCAGCGGACAGAGGGTGGCGAGCGGAGGGCGGCGGGCAGCGGGCGGCGGGAGACGGGCGGCAGGCGGCGGGAGGCGGGCGGCGAGAGACGGGCGGCAGGCGGCGGGAGGTGGGCGGCGGACAGAGGGTGGCGAGCGGAGAGCGACGGGCATAAACGGGGGAACGGCAGGTGGTGGGCAGCGGGCGGCGGGAGGCTGGCGGCAGGCGGCGGACAGAGGGTGGTGAGCGGAGGGCGGCGGGCGGTAACGGGGAATGGCAGGCGGTGGGCAGCGGGCGGCGAGAGACGGGCGGCAGGTGGCGGGAGGCGGGCGGCAGGCGGCGGACAGAGGGTGGCGAGCGGAGGGGGGCGGGCGGCAACGGGGGAACGGCAGGCGGTGGGCAGCGGGCGGCGAGAGACGGGCGGCAGGCGGCGGGAGGCGGGCGGCAGGCGGCGGACAGAGGGTGGCGAGCGGAGGGCTGCGGGCGGTGGGCAGCGGGCGGCGGGAGACGGGCGGCAGACGGCGGGAGGCGGGCGGCAGGCGGCGGACAGAGGGTGGCGAGCGGAGGGCGGTGAGCGGCAACGAGGGAACGGCAGGTGGTGGGCAGCGGGCGGCGGGAGGCGGGCGGCAGGAGGCGGGAGGCGGGCGGCAGGCGGCGGACAGAGGGTGGCGAGCGGAGGGCGGTGAGCGGCAACGAGGGAACGGCAGGTGGTGGGCAGCGGGCGGCGGGAGGCGGGCGGCAGGCGGCGGGAGGCGGGCGGCAGGCGGCGGACAGAGGGTGGCGAGCGGAGGGGGGCGGGCGGCAACGGGGGAACGGCAGGCGGTGGGCAGCGGGCGGCGGGAGGCGGGCGGCAGGCGGCGGACAGAGGGTGGCGAGCGGAGGGCGGCGAGCGGGAACGGGCGAACGGCAGGTGGTGGGCAGCGGGCGGCGGGAGGCGGGCGGCAGGCGGCGGGAGGCGGGCGGCAGGCGGCGGACAGAGGGTGGCGAGCGGAGGGCTGCGGGCGGTGGGCAGCGGGCGGCGGGAGACGGGCGGCAGGCGGCGGGAGGCGGGCGGCAGGCGGCGGACAGAGGGTGGCGAGCGGAGGGCTGCGGGCGGTGGGCAGCGGGCGGCGTGAGACGGGCGGCAGGCGGCGGGAGGCGGGCGGCAGGCGGCGGACAGGGGGTGGCGAGCGGAGGGCTGCCGGCGGTGGGCAGCGGGCGGCGGGAGACGGGCGGCAGGCGGCGGGAGGCGGGCGGCAGGCGGCGGACAGAGGGTGGTGAGCGGAGGGCTGCGGGCGGTGGGCATAGGGCGGCGGGCGGCGGGCCGCGGGCGGCGGGCGGCGGGCGGCGGGCGGTGGGCGGTGGGCGGTGGGCGGCGGGCGGCGGGCAGTGGGCGGCGGGCGGCGGGCGGCGGGCGGCGGGCGGCGGCGGCGGGCGGCGGGCAGTGGGCGGTGGGCGGTGGGCGGTGGGCGGTGGGCGGTGGGCGGTGGGCGGTGGGCGGTGGGCGGTGGGCGGTGGGCGGCGGGAACGGGGTAGTGAGCGGCAACGCACGGGCAGCGCATGTTTATACAAAACATTCCGCTTTTATAAACGCGGGAATTTTATAAAAATCATAGGGACTTTTCAGTGATATTGAATGGAGACTTTAATGCCTCCATGAGAGGCGAACATTGCCAGAAATGTTCAAACCTACAAACAAGCGCTCAGAACAGCAAACGATGCGAGTATTCAAGCGAATATTACATATTTTAGTTGGCATATTATTAAGATCAAACAATAAGAGGATTTACATTCTCCATGTATTTAATCAAAGCTTGTTACACGTAACAAACGCAGTTCAACAAAAATGATTTACTATCCCTTGAAAATACATATTTCCCGCAGTTGGGTTACAAACAGTGCGATCTTGAGATTTGGGAGCCAATAGGAATAACAGTTGGGGCGATCGCGAAAGAAATATAAATAGAACTGCTGCCAATGGCTTGTTGGCATTCATCAACGAAAACACTTCCGGGCAGGAAGTATGAATGCATGAAAAATGTACGTTCACTCGCACAGTGGATTTAGATAATTCTACACAAGAAAACAATAATTGATCAATTTAATCATAATTTCAGTCAAATGACAACTATAAAGAAAGATTTATATAAAGATATAGAATCTGATTTCAGTTAAGCGTGTCTTGAAGCTAGAAATAAGCTCGATTCTCTAACAAGCCTCTGTAACATTACATTATGCAAAACTGTACGAACGTTTTCGCATGCCTCATCACGATGACCCAGATACTAGAAATTAGCTGCACAATACAACACACTTTCCAATGGAAACAAAAGACTTAGCAGAATGAAAATGATGAGTCAAGTACTCACAGCGTATGGTGAGTCAAGTCGTACAGCAGAATTTTCCAAATCCCAAGCTTATCTTCACTTCTAAACGCATTTCTACGTACGAATTAGGTACTTCTAAAACTACTCGAACTAGTTTGAAGTATATCAGTCATAATTAGAAAGCGTTATTAAGGACGGCTACTGCTTTTAAAAAAACTCGATGACAATGGCTACCGAATGCGTTGAACTTCTGTTTTCTCTTTCCTCCCCCAGAAGGCACCACTCACGAAGACGTCGTCCCACCACATTGACGACCGATGAAAGCTGATCCCCGACTACTGACGTAATGGCATCTCTCCTTCCCCTGCTTACTCTCCAATGAGGTAGACGATGATGCAAAATCGCGAAATATGATTCGAAATTTCCTCCTTCCTTAAAAATTAAGAAATAAGATAACACGTGTTGGATTTAATTTAATGTCATATCTACCAATTTTGTATTCCTACATAGACACAATATGTGCGATGTAAGAAAGTTTTATAGACACAAACCAAAATTACAGTTTTTGCTGTTTGCATCGCTTCATCTGTACGCACGCAGAAATGTTGTGAGAAAATATTTAAAGATGACAAAGAACAGAAATAGACCTACCATACTAGTCCGAGCACACCAAATTTCTTATCGCCGAAAGATAAACATCAGATTCAAACACCTTAGTCACGTAGCGCATAACAGTACTCAATTTAATTAATTTACTTAGCTTAAAATCGTGATTATCACGTTCTAATATATCGCATCAATTGAAGTATATCAGACTCTCGCAAATTTTAAAATAAAATATGTCAAGCGCTGTTTGAAAGTATAGTCATGCCTGAAAATAGCGATTGTAAAATAACTGAACGAAGTTAAATGTTATCTCATTTTATTCTCAAAAATAAAAAAAAATTCTTCATTCAGGAACACTTGTATGGTTTCCTAATATAAAACACGCATAATCACAATGGTCTAAAAATAATACTAAGTCAATAAAATAACATAATACTCACCAAAACGTGGCGGCGACTCGGCTTCGTGATGAAGGACGTAGAGCGGCATGGGGCAGAATAGTGTTTGGAATCAGAAGGTTATCCATACCTGCAGTACAAATAATTTCGTTACAAACTAGAAAAAAATCATAATACAAATTCCATTGCACAATACAATCGTATAACACTCACCAAATCTAGGTGACGACTTGTCTTCCTGTTGAAGAGCGTAGAGACGGCATGGGGCAGAATAGTATTCGGAACCAGAAGTTTATCCACACCTGTAGTTCAAACAATTTCATTACCAACTCGTAAAAATCTTAATACAAATTCCATTTCACAATACAATCGTATAACACTCACCAAATCTAGGTGTCGACTTGTCTTCCTGATGAAGAGCGTAGAGACGGCATGGAGCAGAATAGTATTCGGAACCAGAAGTTTATCCACACCTGTAGTTCAAACGATTTCATTACCATCTTGTAAAAATTGTAATACAAATTCTATTGCACAAAACAATCGTATAACACTCACCAAATCTAGATGACCACTTTTCTTCCTGTTGAAAAGCGTAGAGACGGCATGGAGCAGAATAGTATTTGGAACCAGAAGTTTATCCACACCTGTAGTTCAAACAATTTCATTACCAACTCGTAAAAATCTTAATACAAATTCCATTGCACAATACAATCGGATAACACTCACCAGATCTAGGTGGCAACTTGTCTTCCTGTTGAAGAGCGTAGAGACGGCATGGGAAAGAATAGTATTCGGAACCAGAAGTTTATACACACCTGCAATACAATTAATTTCATTACCAACTAGACAAAATTGTAATAGTAATTGAATTGCACAATTCAATCGTATAACACTTATCAAATCTAGGTGACGACTTGTCTTCCTGATGAAGAGCGTAGAGACGGCATTGGGCAGAATAGTATTTGGAACCAGAAGTTTATCCACACCTGTAGTTCAAACAATTTCATTACCATCTTGTAAAAATCCTAATACAAATTCTATTGCACAAAACAATCGTATAACACTCACCAAATCTAGGTGACCACTTTCCTTCGTAATAAGAAGCTTAGAGATGGCATGGGGCAGAACAATGTTTAGAATAAGAAGTTTATCCACACCTGCAGTACAATCAATTTCATTACCAACTAGACAAATTTGTAATAGTAATTTCATTGCACAATACAATCATATAACACTCACCAAATCTAGGTGACAACTTGGCTTCTCTCGAAAAGCTTAGAGATGGCATGCTGAAGAATTGTGTTTGGAATCAGAAGTTTACCTACAACTGCAGTACAAACAATTTCATGACCAACTAGAAAAAAATCGTAATACGAATTCAATTGCACAATACAATCATATTACACTCACCAAATCTAGGTGACAACTTGGCTTAGAGACGAAGAGTTTAGAGATGTCTTGCGGCCGAATAGTGTTTGGAATCAAACGTTTATCCACACCTGAAGTACAAACAAATTCATTACCAATTAGAAAAAATGCAATAGTCATAATTTGAATGAATATTCCATACTCAGACAGCTAAATGAAATACGTCCTTTGCATGTAAGCATTGTAATAATAAGTCTTGTTATTACAGGACATTTTACTAAGCGTTTCGAAGAAATTTAATTTTAAATTCGGATAATTTGAACATTGCCACAATAACAACAGTGCTTTAAAAATCTAGTTCACAAATGTAAGTACGTGGTAGATGAAATAACGAAAGTAAGCCTCTCATCGACTCGTTATTACGCCTTCATGTTTAACGACCACGTAAAATCTATTCACTTCAACGAAATATCATTCGTTTTATAGCGAAAGGAAAATTTTATAGTCTTACAAATATGGACAGCCTTCACCGTGTTTTACGAATCGCGCACAGTGTATGTATTTATGAAACACTTTCTTCATAACGCACATGCAGTATCTCCTCGAGGAAGGAACCAAACTATTTTCACTGCACAGCACCTGAAACTAAGAAACGCGAAGCCAAGTCTAGCCTTAGTAGAAACCATGTCCGTAGTTCACGCATCTAATAGCAGAATTTTAAAAAATCACAATAATAATATCAGCTCTAATCTTATCTTATCACATTCTACGTATTTAGTATTGTATGTATTTTGAACGAGTACGCGGAGAATTATTAAAGGAATTAGCAATAATTGAAATGCGCCCTGAAATTCCACTACTGACACTCCACTATCAGAAGACAATGGCCACTAAGTCCGCACATTTCCTCAATCTGCCAGTAGCCATCACACGCGAAGACATCTCACTATACAATTCATTTAATACGTTACAACACTACAGTTTCTACGATCCAAAAATGCACTACCTAATGTTACACAAGCCACCTCATGGCGATGGGGAAGCAGCAATAATTTTACTAACAACGCAATCACATCACACTCACTAATACCACGTGAAGATTGACCTTTGTGCAACTATATTCGTAGAATCACCATCGAACAGAGAAATATTTCGAGTCACAAGAACAGTTCACTTCTAAACACATTTTTAATTTCAGTCTGCGTATTTTGAACGGAGAGACGAAGATATTTCGATTGAATCAGTCATAATAACAGAGAGCTCTGAAGTGCGACTTGTGCTAATACACGACCCGAAGACAATGGTAGCGGCACTCAGTCAATTTCCGCTTACGTTCTTCACCCATAAGGCATCACTGGTGACGACGTCATCACAATGCAGTGACGCCCCATTCGACCAATCCCTAAGCACTGACGTAATTCCCCCTTCCTGCGCACCAATGACCGAGGCGCGGATGTAAAGGCACCAAATATGGGGCGACGAATGACGATCGCGTGCAAAACAAGTTCCTACTCATAATATAAAATATATTTCTGATTTAGCAGACGAAAACTGTCATACTTGACGCAGAGTTCTAAAATGCATCCCTTACTTTCGATATTGTAAGCAAAAGACAGGTCGCGTTGCGGGTTGCGTCACAGTGAATTCTCACGCGCTGCACAAGGGTGCGTATTTGGAAATAGATGCGATGAATCTGTTGCTCCTATTTGGAAACAATATGTCTTGTATGGGTTACGCAGGTGCACGGGCGGTGATGGGATTTGGGGTTGCGGGATGAGGGATAACGGGAGGAGAATGAACGACAGGAAGGGTATTTAGGGGCAGCGGAGAAATGAATGACATACGAGGAGAGGCAGTATGACGGTCAGTGGGAAGATGGTTCATAGACGGCGGAAGTGCTTTGAGTTGGAGGACTGGAGGTTGGAGGACGGGCAGCGACGAGGGGAATATCGAACGGCGGGGAGCGTTGATAGGTGACAAAATAGACAGGACTAGACAGGTTCATAGGCAGGGAGGAGATAGAATGCGGGGCGGGGCGGGTTTCCGGGTGGGGAATGATTGACTAATGAAATATTTCGGCGCAGCGCGGACGTGAATGGCATATGGTGTGAAGTGGGGTGACGGGTTATGGGAATATGGGTCAACGGCGGCGGGAAGGCATAAGCAACGGGGATGACATGACAGACTAAGCAGGCTCACGGGCGGGGAGGTGATGGCGGGCGGTGGAAGGCGGGTTACCGGGCGATGAATGAATGACTAATGACATTTTTAGTGGCAGCGGGGAGGTGGATGACTTAGAGCGAGGAGCGGTGTGGCGGGCTTCGAGTCGGCGGGAGGTGTTGGGAGCAGCGGGGTTGACACGACAGGCGACTGCAGGTTGGGAGCGGGCGGCGAGGATGAGGGTAGCGAATAGTCAGTGGCGTTGTTAGGAGCAGCGGGGACACGACACACGGGACTACGCATCACGGGCGGTGACGGGATTTCGGATGGCGGGAGGCGGGTTATCGGGCGGGGAATGATTGGGACATGTTTACGGGAATTGTGGAGATGATGGCAGATGGCTTAATGCTTAACGGGCAGATGCTGGTCGATTGCAGGCGAAATTAGTGGCAGCGGAGAGGACACGACAGATGGTGAGCGAGATGGCGTACGGTGCGTCGGGAATGAGATACCAGACTGCGTGACGTGGGGTGAAGGGATGCGGGGAGGGTATATTTGATGGCGGGTTGAAGAACGACAGTAGCGGGCAGCGGATGGTAAGAAATTCGGTGGTGCAAGGATTTATGGGGAGTAGGGAGGTGACATCCAACGGCCGGAGGCGGGTTGACGGGAGGCGGGGACTCAATGACTTCCCCTTGGAACACTGTCCACGGGCAGCGGGGAACAGAATACGTACGGCGGTAGTCGTATAAAAGTGAACCGATTGGGGAGCAGAAAGAAACTTTTCGATGGCTTGCTGGACGGCACGCGGCGACAGGCAACTATTATCAGAACGCGCGTGCGAGAGGCTAGACGCACACTTCGGGCGATTTACAAAGAGCGACGGAAGAATTCCACAGTACACTGCGAGTACCATGTTCGCGCGAGGTGCGAAAAGAAACCATTTAATCATGAATGAATATAAGGCGGAGTCCTTTTGTCTGATACTTAAGTTCCATTGTGCCTTGCCGAAAGATAAAAATAAAATAATTCGAAAACGTGTATATTAAGCGCACTTAATTTTACTACCACTTCGCGGGCCACAGCGTAAAGTAGTATAAGTTCCACATCAAAATTGTTACGAGAACATCGCAGAAGACGTGTTTGAAACCTCTGTTCAAGACATGATCTGCAGACGTTTATGAGAATAACAACGTACATTATTATTAATCGCTCTGAAGTCACACGCTCCTAAAATTTTCGTAATTGGGCTATTAATACAAGTACACTAGGCCATGCACAGGATATACAAGTACAATGATTATATTCAAACAGTAATATTTTTTTTCGAAAACATGCGCTTTCATAAAGCATAGCACAATTTTCAAGAATTTCGTTTCAATTACAAGTTTTGTTTTACTGGCTACAACGCTTAATAGCCAAATTTAAAGAAAATATAAAATCTATGAACCGGATCACTGATTGTAAGCAAAACCGTGCCTAATAAAATTCAGTGTAACACAACAGTGTTGCGCAATACCGAAATAAGTTTTAAACCGAGTTGATATACACGTAAGTGTTTTCTATGCAGCAATAAACGGTTTACCGAATCAGATTTCTTTCATAATTCGATTTTAATCCTTACGCTAGAACTAAACTTCGCAAATATTACGCACTAAATGTTGCACGCACTACTTCACTCAAATAGATTATTTTCGTTAAACACTTCCCTAATATTGCACACGCATTATTATGATGACCTGAAAAAAATTCACTTCACTCACAATTTCGTCATACTCACCAACATGAAGTGAAGTCTGGGCGCTGTGAAGACGATCGGCGTAGAGCAGTCGTTAAATAGCAGGTATTTGTATATCACAAAAATATTAATACTTTAAATACACATCTAACAACGTACTAAGTATTTTTTGAACGAGTCTACGCAGTATTTTCGCGTATATTAACCAATATCTGAGAGCGACCTGAAGTGCGTCCACTACTCGTCAACTACCTGTGCAAAATGGCTTCCAAATTCAGCGCCTTCCGTTCAGCACTCTTTCTCCCAGAAGGCATGCCTCTGGAAGACGTCATCACATTCCACTGACGACCAATGACGGCCAATCCCTCTGCCCTGACGTAACGGCGACGCACCACCCTGCCGCGCGCGAACCAATGAGCGGGACGAAGGTGTTACATCACCAAATATGGTGTGAAGACGCCAGCGAGGGCCGTGTGCAGCAGGTTACTTCCCTCGTGCACAAAATGGCGCCTGGCCGACCCACGACGATATCCGCTATATATTAACCCGATTTACATTTTATAATCTTACATTTCCTACATCAAAATAACGGTTGCAATTATTGCAGATATTTATAATATTAAAATTTTGTTCTGGTACAAAATGTTTTAGGAGCAAGGTAAAATTATACAGCATATTTTTAGAATATTTACTATCCACCGTAACTTTGTCAGAATTCAAGAAAACGCTCGGAAAGTATCAAGAAAATACGCTAAAAATATTGTACCTGATAACGCACAAATAAGTTGTTCGGCATTATTGCATCGGAACTTTAATGCTCGGGTCAGGCACGAACCAATTATTGACCCCCGTGCAGGCAGTGGGCAACAGTCTTATTCATTTGGATGACGGGTGATACATTGACAAAATAATACACCAGAAATCTTGTAAAACATTTCAGGTGGTCAAGAGATTCCAGTTTGAAAGGTCCTTATCGCTGATTTATTCTGCATCGTTTCTAGAAAATGCTTCCACACTTTCTAACACTCAAATAATTGTTGCGGGTTGTAGCTTAGTGCGCATGCACACTCTAGGGAGCAGCTGATTGCACTTTCTTTACGGAAAATCACACAAACGTATTTTATTACTCGCGACACTTCATAAATTAATAGTATGAAACACCTCTAGGTCGCTCAGACATTTTTTTATAGGATTAAGTACCTATTTTCCCTAAGTTCCCTTTTGCATGAACAAACTTCTCTATAAATGAAAAAAGATAGGAAACGGCAACTTCGTAAAAACAAATTACTCTGGAAATCTTGGGGAAAAAACTAAAAGCCGGTGATGCAGTGGGTGGTGCAGGAAATAGACCTGAAAATAGCCTCTCAACAAAGTTGATTTTTATTACTTGAAGATTATATGAGTAATTTTAAAAATATTCCCCATTTCCATAATAAGTATTTGCCAATACTCTTAATTACAAATACCTACAGAAATCTCTAGAAACGCTTAACGTTCTGGGTAGATATTTATAAATACATTTTTTAGTGACTTCCCAACAGATCGGATTCTTATGACGAGTAATTTGCGTTAAAAGTATTATATAAGATGTCCGAATACCTTTTAAGAACACTCACCTAGTTATTGTACAGGAAATAATCTCCACAAAGGTTTAAATATTTTTATTAACAATATTCCAGAGTCAACTTTCGGGAAAACTTTTTCCCATCCTCAGTGGATCTCTAGCAAAATGAAATGAAGCAAACATAAGTAGAACACAAAACGGGGGGGGGTGTACAGTGGATATAGTGGAAAAATAAATATCATATAAATACAAAAAAGAAGAAAAGAAAATAACTTACTACTCAAGCAACGTGGATCTCACATGAATGTTACAAATGGTCAAAATAATCAAACATGGTGGTACCAACTAGATGGCAGCCATCTCAGAATGGTAGAAGAGCAAGCCTAACAATGAAGGGAAAGTGAGTGGGGGAAGAGGAAGGGGTAGTCAAAAGGACTACTAAAAAGAATGATTAGGGGATAGTTAATAAAATATTTAGAATGGGACTGCTTTTAATCAAGGATTGTTCATTCAAGACAGAAAAATTAGTGTTTTTGAAAAGTTTTAGAATTTTTAAGTTCTCCAAAATGTTCATTTTAGTGCCTTTGTTGACTAAAAAGGATGGGAAAAAGTTTTCCCGAAAGTTGACTCTGGAATATTGTTAATAAAAATATTTAAACCTTTGTGGAGATTATTTCCTGTACAATACCATGGATTACCACAAGATATCGGCTACCACCACGGAATTTAACACTCACCTATTTCTTTTGGCCAAGGGGATGACTACTTTCGAATGTCCGCAGCACAAATTAAGTGCACTGGAGTTTCATTCGAAGAGGAGATTCGAGGAGCGAGCAGTGTGCCTCCTAGTGTCTACGTCCGTCGAATAATCTTTATGTCGCGGTCGACTGTGGTTTCTCCGATCAACACAAAGCGAATGCCGGAGCAGTACTCTAACAAACGGGTCACGGACCGGACGCGAGCACACCTTCCTCTTCCCTTTTCTATCCTCATTCCTTACTTTCAAACACATATTTACTTGCTCTACACTGCCACAGATACCAGGAGACCGGTCGGGAGCTTAGAACTTTCCTGGTGCCCCGCTAATGGTGATACTTGTTTGGGGAAAATCCCAAGCTGAAAATCCCAAGCTGGTCAGCGCCGGATCTCACAATCCAGCAGGGGAAGATCACCGCCACCTCCCGCAGAAAACACATTCACTACACTTACGGGAATGAAAACCTTAGCCATTGACGCGCCCGGAATCACTAACAGGTCAATCCAAAATTCTCGTAAGTGTCGAATTGTGGTGGAGGGGGTTGAGCTCGCGACACCGTTCCACCCTTCTTGCAATGGACATCCCTTACCGTCCGCCCCTACCCCTCCTCACTGTTGGTCATGACTACGTGTGTCCCCGTGTCATTACACCGTCCGAGTCTAGACTGCCGTGTACGGCCATCGTGATGTTCGTGAACGCATCCTAACTGGTCTGGGCGGCATTTTTAATTACTTCACTGCGCCTCACAATACCAGACAATGAACCCAGGTTTATATCGGTTTTACGAGCGTTTTTATTCATTCTGTGATTAGTAAGTTTTCATCATCACATCTATCACGTTGAAATGAAAAAATAAACTTTCAGAATTAAAGAAATAGTTAAATAAAAAACTTGAATTATTTATAGAGAGCCAAATCTTTGTATTATATAGTAATACTACAAAGGAAGAGGTGACGAATTTTGTATATTTAAATTAATCCATCAGAGACGCACTTCCAACATCTGAGATTATGATCAGAATATTGTAGGTAAATATTAAGCTATGTACTCATTTAACGCTTCGTTCGTCTTTTAAACGTTGGTTGTCACGCCCAAAAAGGGTAGAGAAATTCGAATGGCGAGCGCGCGCGCGCGCTTGTGTGTGTGTGTGTGTGTGTGTGTGTGGAGGGGGGAATGAGCAATGTTCGCTCAGAATTGTTGCGTAGTAGTAAGGTCGTGGAGTCGCGTTTGTCAATCGGAATCATTAAATTAAAAGAGTCCAGATATCAGACGTACAAAAGAAACCCATTTGTAAATCATAAAATTAAGAATTAGACTAAACTCTAAATCACAAATGAAAGAAGGAACGCACTTAAAATTGGTCTTTTCACGTACAACTTTACTTGCATTAATCTGCTTCGTTACTTCAGACTTTGTTACTTCACTTTTGTTCTTGAATGGACTTTCCTTAAGCGCCAATTTTCGTCACCATTCGTAATTTTTAACAAATTCAGTTCTAATGATGCCTTATGATGTCTTTATTGCACATAAATCTGCATTTTTAATATTTCGAACATTAAAAACACTTTCACACAAAATTCCCATTAACACTTGCCTGAAACTCAATAATTCAGAGAGTACATCGCATTGTATGTTTTAATGTGGTCTAACATCGAGCATCGTTTCGTGTCTTCATGCGCTTTCCCCACCTTGCCCTTCTCTGCCTCTTCTCACATCACATTGTCATGTAACGTCGTGTGTGTGTGTGTGTGTGTGAGGTCGCCCGCTGGCGTAAATCTTCCCTCATTTGACTCCGCTCTCAGCTATATTTGCACTTACAATGACTATTTACAATTCGGTACCGAAACACGAGTATTTACTTTATTTTTTTATTTTAGATCATCTGGCAACAACGGGGTCATAACCGACCTCAGAAATCATCAGTTTTCATTTACAATTATGGTTATGCATATTTAGCATTTGTAGACATATACTCGGTTAAGCAGCCCTTATCGTTAATAGGAAAATGGATTTGAAAATTGTATATTAATTGTTCATTAATATATATGTTTTAATTACAAGTTTTTTTTTCGTATTCAACATAAATACCAGTAGTGTAAATAGGTGAACCCGAAATAAGGATGTGTCGGAATCTGACTCTGCTCACAAAACTGTGGCTGCTCCAATACTGCCTCTACTTAGAAGAATAATTTGTTGACGTCTATTTGTTTAACGTGTAAACACATTGCGACTCATGTCAGGGGAGAAAAAAAAATGCAAATCTTACGAAATGCAATGGCACTTGCACACTACATACGTGAGTCGTTGGAAAGGACGGGGATACCCGGCGGTGATCGGTAGAATTCAAAACCACAGCGCGTGGGAGCAACTCACGCGTCCGATTCTCAAAGGGGGCGTTTCGTGGCGGGTGGGGACCGGGCCGCACGGGCAGAAACGAAGAGTCTCTTAGGAAGCGGCTGGGTTCATCGTTCCTCGAAGCTCGCGCCCTGGCGCGGTGTTCTCTACACACTGCGCCTATCCGCACTTGCCTCTCTACACAGGAAAATGAATGTTGCCGGTGGTAGTTTTGAACCTGAGCACCAGAACACTGTAAACGTTGCTTGAAATTTATTGAATTATCTTTACGATTATTGTTAGCAAATCGATTATATATTCGAATGCGAACTGCTTTTAATGAAAAAGTATCTCTATTCTATCCTTCCATTCTTCTTATTCACAGCTTCAGACATGCCTCTCTTTCACTATTATCCCTTGCCTTACCTCTCTCCCTTTGTTACATTGAGGTTTTGTTCACTTCTGCACTGTTTTTAGTGAGTCTTGGTCTGACAACATTTACAGACCAATTAGTTTCTATTAACATAAAGATCATTGTGAGCATACAATTTCCTGTTTGGTTTTTATGTACGAAAAATCTTTAACTGCGCGCTCAACTACATATTTTTAATTTGTGAATATGTTTTAAATTTCAATATATTTAAACATCTTTTTGGCAAGGTAAGTTTTAGCCACGGAAGGAGAGTATAATATTGAATGTATTTTAACAAGTTATTTTTACAGTTTCAATCTTATTAAAAATCGCCTTCAGTTATATCTTGTTTAGTCGGATAAAAGGGAACGACATTTTTTCTTCCCAAAAGGTTACTAAATAAATTAGTTTATACCGTACATTTTTAAATAAAAAACAAGATCACTGTATTGTGAAATTTTGTTTTTTCAATTCAATGTCTGCTTTTCCCTTAAATAACTATCTAGAAATTGAACAACTTTAGCATTTGGGAATTTAGGAACTTGCTTACGGTATATGTTTCATTTAAGATGTTTATGTCTTTTGACTTTGCAGTGTGAGATAATTTTCCACATTAAATAATTTGAATTATAATGTTTTAACTTAGAAAAAACCTTGAAATTGATCTCACAACTTTTGAACCAAGTGGCATAAATGGTTGAATTTGTTTGAGCAAGACTGGGAGGTGATTTCTTAGCCGGTTGTTGCACTCTTACGTAGTTACGAATCTATAGTTTCTTACAAAAGTTAAAAATATAATAATAATAATAATAATAATAATAATAATAATAATAATAATAATAATAATAATAATAATAATAATAATAATAATAATAATTTAACATAATAAGTAATGTACACTGCAATCTCATCTTTGTAGAGAAATAAAGCTACATTTGCTATCTACGCATACAGTATTTGCACTCCAGATCAGTGATAGAGTGAACTAGAACAACAATCTAGATGAACTGCCACTCATTGGCCATCACATGTTAAATCAGCGTAAGTTTTTTATTGGTACTTACTTTTAATTTGATATTTTTGGCAATAAAGTGTTGCAATCAAAAGCGGTATGTGACAATGCGTCGTGTCATTAAGAAAGTAGACGGATATTATTACTGGACGCTAATCTCTATAGTTCTGTTGCCGTTCGAACAAACATTTACATTTACGTACGTTCGAAAGTCACGAGGTCTGGCAAAATACTGAAATGTTTGCTGACTGTCTGAACGTGACCGTCGTCACGTATGACCAACGTAATACATTTTCTTAACCCGCAAATAATGGGTACACTTTGATAAGTGGACAAAGCGATGCTGGCACTATTGTATAATTAAGCGAAGGAAACAGGCAGGTCGTTCAGAGATAGGGCACGAGTGCAGAGATAACCAGAGAAACGGTTGTCTCCATGTGCTAGGTATAGATTTCTTCTCCCTCCTTCAAACCGAGCAGCAGTGACTTAAAGTTCATGGTAGTTTCCACAAGTTTCTGGCCTCACTAATTTCTAAGTGTGATGAAAGAAAGAAAAAAATAGTAACTTTTCAACTCACTCATCCTTTACTCCAACTCACTTTTTACAACTGTATATTAACATTTATAGGTCTTTGACAAAAAACTACAAATTTTTGTTCGCAAAAAGCGCAAAACTGCTTCTTTCACCTCACACTGAAACTTATCTTTCCCGAGGGTTTTTCTTCAGTTTTGAAAAGTGGTAGGCGTCCTTGGGTGCCCAATCTGAACTGTAGTGTGGTTGGTCCAACCCTTTGAGTCCTTTGTCCTTCACAACATTCTTTGTATTCTGAACACTTAGCACAGGTGAAGAAGCGAAAGATTATGAAATTTCGCGCACAGCATCCAACCCAAGCACCTCTCTCCACAAAACGGAGTGAGATGTCGGCTGCAGCTTTATAGCATTACAACAATTAGCATTACAATAAGACTATAAACTTCTCAGCCGGTTTTCTTATTTAAGAGCGATACTTATGGAATCACCGATGTGTATAACACTAAAATTCCCACAAATGCAGTTCAACCCACAAATGCAGATCGTTATATGGGAACTATTTCACTCAAGAAAATAGGCACTGAATTTTAATAAACGTATTTACAGAATGGTTTTGAAAGTACTAGTGTTGCTCGCACAGAAAGGTTAATGTGATCTTACTTCGAATCGTGAATGAATCGGTGAAAACTCAGAAATTAAATACGCCCAAAATGGGAGAGGCACGAATTAATAGTGGCCTACCGACACCATTGCAGCACCTAGAGATTGCCAAACGGGACGTTTTCGTCCAACCTCAGAATAAATTGCAAAATAGTTGAAAGCAAATTTTATAATAAATTTAAGAACAAATATATATATATATATATATATATATATATATATATATATATATATATATATATATACATACATATTAAGCCCTATACTATAACCATCTTCTGCAATTTTGTATTAAAATATTTTTAATTTGTTGGATTTGAATATTTCGAATATTTGTTGCACGTGCGGTCCTTTCTACGAGAACTTAAATGGCAATGTAGTATACGTATTGTATATAATTGGTAGCGTATAATTTTCCTGTACTTTTTTAAAGAACTTGTTCAAAAAATACCTGATTATCAGAATTTACAACTGTTGTCTGCATCGACAAATACTAAAATATAATTCAAGTGTTTTTATGATCAGGCCTCGTTATAAGAAAACGCTTACCTATTCAGAAGAATGCGATAACAAACTTACATTTACAACTGTACACATGTACATCTTACATTTAGTATCATCAATGAATGAAGTAAATAGGGCTATTCTAACCAAGAAGGCAGGGGGCGCGGACGGCATTCCGACAAAATTTATTTCGGAATTGTGGCAAATAGACCCAGAGAGTATTATGAAGTTATTTAATGCAATTGCTGATTCCGGCTCGTATCCAGAAACGTGGAGTACAGCTATCCTCCAACCTATTTTTAAGAATAAAGGGGATGCGAATTGCCCACAAAATTATCGCGGAATTAGTCTTTTGCCAGCGCTGAGCAAACTGTTTTGTAAAATACTCAACGGGCGACTGAGTGAATGGGCGGAAAAGTACGGTAAAATATCAGAATTGCAAGCAGGCTTTAGGAGAGGCTTCGCGACAACCGACAATATATTTGTGTTAGATACCCTAGTAAAACAGGCGCTTGCACGTAAACGGGGCCACTTATATTGCAGTTCTGTGGATTTTGAAAAGGCCTTTGACTCTATCAATAGGGAAACTTTATGGCAAAAACTAAATGAGCTAGGCGTCTCACGTGAAGTTTTAAAAGTGTTGCAGAGCATGTATAAGGAAGTAAATTTCTGCGTCAGGTGCGGTGACGGAAGTACGACGCAAAAAATAAAATCGACAGTAGGAGTAAGACAGGGATGTCCTCTTTCACCGCTGCTGTTTATCTTGTTTATAAATGATTTATTGACGTGGGTACAGGAAGCGGATACAGCGGCGCCGATAATTGATGGCCTGAAAATTCCCGCACTACTATATGCTGATGATTTAGTTTTATGCTCGGAGACGATTGAGGGCTTACAGGAGAGTTTAAATATTCTAGAACGGTATAGTGAGACATGGGGACTAAAAGTAAATATTCAGAAAACGAAAGTAGTAGTCTCCAAGAATGGGTTTATCTGGGGTAGCAAAGAGAAATGGTACTACGCTAGGGAAGAAATTGACCGCGACAAAACATTTACATATCTTGGTGCAAAATTTTCCATGAATGGGGGATGGAATAACCACATATTGACGGCTCACAGCAAAGGAAGAATTGCGCTCAAAGAAATCGTTTGCGCAGTGCGCAGGGTTCCGGAATTGCCGGTAAAAGTATGCGATACAATGTTCAAATCGTTAGTTCTCCCAGCTATGAATTATGGAGCAGAAATCTGGGGAGTGGATAGTATAGATCGATTAGAAAGCATCGAAACAGATTATTGCAAATTAATTCTAGGAATTTCTAGGTGCGCAGCAAATGCCGGAGTCTTAAGAGAGGTCGGTAGTATAGGAATTTGGAGAGATTTTAAAAATGAAACCTATTAAACTCTGGATTAAATTAGCAGACGAACAGGCCGACACACTTATACATAGGTGCTTTAGAGTGCAATGGCAGGGCAGCGACCATCGCTACTGGGCGTACAAAATTAAACGGCTACTTGACCGCGCAGGGTTGGGAGACGTCTCTCCGGAAATGGTGGGAGATACGGGAACCCGTGAGATAGAAAGGCTGATTTCCAATAGACTTGCGGATATAAAAAGGCAAGAGATCTGGGCAGCAACGGCTGAAAAACGTTCGCTGGTAGCTCAAATCCATGCGAGTCCGTTATGGGGTTGCGAAAGTTACGTACATACTCTCGGAAAGGACGCAAGAGGGGGATACGCTTGGTTCAGGGTTGGGGGGGGATGCAGCGTAGACTAAAGGACGCAAGTGGTGATGGCATCTGTGTGCTTTGCGGTGATAGGGAAGACTGGATCCACATCCTCTTAATTTGCTGTGCAACCGAAACATGGAGAAAAAAATGGATGGGAATGGGAAATTACTACTTCCTAAACAGGAACGTAACGCTCGCCCAAAACATTTTAGGTGACAAAAGATCTAAATTTATGAAAGAATTAGGAACATTTTTAGGAAAGGTCCGGACCATTAGGGAAACTGAAATTAGGGAGTGGGAAAACAGCACTGGTTAGCTTGAGCGGAGCCTAGACTGGAGAGAAATTAATAAGTCAAATTAATAAGTCAATAAGCTAACAATAAGTAAGTTAATCAGTAATTTTATGTTAAGTTAGTAAACAGTTAAGAAATAAGTCATAAGTCGTAGTCAATTGGTAAATAACAGGTCAATATAATAAATAAAATAAAAATAAATAGTATCATCAACAGAAAAAAAAACCAATTCCATTAGTACTAACGGAAACTCAAATGTGTGTTCATAATAATGATTATTCTCAGGCTTAAATAATGCAATATGTGTTACCGGCTTTCACACTATTAATATTACTGAATATTCAATAAAGCGTTGTATTATAGGAGTCAAAGATGTTATTATGTTGAAATAACTATAAATTTCGTGTTTCTTTAATCACTGTTTTTCTCACTATTAATAACAATTGAAGATACGAACATTTGTAATTAAACGAAATAAATATTCCTTTAATGCTCTGCGTATAAAAAATTATTTCTACAAATGGCATTCCATTTTATTTGACAAGACAGTAAATATGGAAAATTAATTACAAAACGTTTTAAGAAATTGAAAGTAGTCCGTTTATTTTAATTTTCAAAACTACACATTTTCAGTGTTTTACAAATATTAGGGTGGCAACAATGCTTGTGTAAATGTGTCATGCTCGCACAATGCAATCTTGTCATCCCACGCCCCCTGGAGATTGCAACGGCTGCGATAGCTCAGGGAAACAACTGTTTCCAGTGTCGGGAGACCAGTCAGAAGGGAAAAGTTTCAAACCCGACGAGTTGGTTAGCGCTGGTTGTCACTTTCCAGTGGGAAGAAACACCCCCACTTCCAAGGATATAACATGCATTACACTTGCGAAACTAACGACCACGGCGCCCGAATGATGAACCACATCTGCTGACTCCCGTAGCCTAGCTTCAATTTTTCTCAGCCACTCTTGTTAAAGACTCCAAACAGTTTACCATCTCATAACACGTTGTTTTGCTCCGTGTACACCTCTTCCTATTGCATTTTCCGGCTCTAATTTTTAGACTTTCGTTCCACAGGTCCATTCAGCAACAGTGATTTTGTTTGATCTATACCCATGCCGATCTTTGCTTTAACAATACCCTCTTCTAACCAGCTTTGTGAATACGGCTTGTTTGTCTCCAAACCCTGACTACAGCTTGTTAATTTTTATGTCGTCGCGCTTGTTATTCCCCACAGTTTTCCCAAAAAGAACACCATGTTCTGTTTGTTCTCTTTTGTCATCGTGATTCAAATCAGGGTTTGCCTTGGTCAAAAATGAAAGGCTCCTCTTGCATATTAAAATAACTAATTTTCATGAAAATTCAGAAGAGAAAACCGATAATTGGTAAAGTCTCATTAAGTGGTATTTCATTATAACATTGTATTATTAGATTCGTTAAACTTTCCTTTATGTTTTACCAACTTTCAATTTGTACAACATAATTTTCATGAGCGCTCATTAACATTGCTCAAAAAAGTTTTGCTCGTTTAACTTATGTGCATTCTCTTGAGACGTTCCAGATAATTTTCAATCGATAAATACGAGTATGCGTTCCAAAACTGAAGTAAATACTTTCTTGAAGAAACAATTAATTAAAATATGCACCAATTATTTTGTTTCGTGATGCGACATTTTATTTGTAGCTGTCTTGCACACATACTATATTCGTACTACATTTTTGTTACTACTTACTGTTTAATACTTCGCAGCCCTGACAATAATATTCACAATAAAATTAATAGTACAGATGACAATTGTGACAGGAGTTACTATTGACATGGCCAATTTTTCTCTTTATTACGTAATTTTATGTAAAAGTCTCCGAATTCTTTTCTAAAGCAGAATTAACTAATTTATCCGTGGAAAACTTCTCGCTTGTGAAACTGACTGCCGTGCGGCAGTTCATAAACTGATGCCACTGCAGTTCCTCTGACGGACAGATCCTCGAGGTCGAGTTTCGACGATGGCTCGATTTTCGGTACTGGCTAGGTCGAATTCAGCCGCTGTCTGAAGGAGGAAAATTCTCGCTGCCGGCCGCCCCGCTCCGCAGTTTCCCGTGGTTTCTCCGATCGAACGCGAGCGAATGCCGAAGCAGAATCCTAACGAACGGGGCACGGATCATTCGCAATACTTCCTTCCTCGTCCTTGTTCTAACTTCACCCTTTCCATACACACATTTAGGCTTATATGTACTGCACCACCTGTACTGCAATATCTTGGAGAAGCTTATAGCAAGTCCAGGCTGGTGCAATGCCTCACTGGTGGGACATTGCTGGATGGGGAAAATCCCAGAAGCCGACATGTAGGTCGACGCCGGATATCTCGAGTGGGGAAAAATAAAAATATGCAATACACTTACGAGACTGATGACCATAACAGTTGCTGCACTCGGAGCTAGCAAGTAATCAATCGGATGCAAAACCCCGACGGACTTCTCACAGTTTCGTATGAAAAAAAGCATGGTTGTTGAAACATGGTTTTAGACAATACAATATCTAGCACGCTTAACCCATAACACTGAGTGGATGCAAATAAAAAATAATACAATATTCCAAAAGAAACTTTTTTATAGACTACGGTGAGGAACGTAAAACTTCTGAGGTGAAGAACTACCTTTTTACTTCTTCCGCGTCCTTGGGTAACAAGAATGAATTCGGATTTTCGGGCCCATCTTAGGCGCGCGTCTTCATTTCACCTCAGTGGAGCTCCTCACCGGAACACGAAAGCAACCACACCCACTACCCCACAAAAACCGCGGACAAAAAGCCTCGCTCTCCGCTGCCATGCGAGCAGGGCAGCAGCACGGAGAAGTTAATTAACAGCTCGTAGACCGACGTGGGGGCGAATGAATGTCAAGAGAAACACGACAAAAAGCGCGCTCAGGATAACTCTCCCACAAAGCGCCTCCGCGAACGCACACATACTCACTCACACACATACACACACAAACACACACGTACCACACAGGCTTTGGAAGTAGATGTGCTGCGGAAAAAAATAGCTTGTGGAGAGAGTAAAGTATGTTCGAATTCAAAGAGAATCTTGGCAGCTTCAAGGCAGCAAAATGTCTCGTTCGTTACGTTTTTAACTCCCGATATCCGAAATAATGGGATATTCAGCGCTTTTATGTTCCCTTATCGGGTTGCAATAGCGTTTTTTTTATAGTTTGTTACTGAAACTGATGTCATAGCTTCGAGCGAAGTGTGAGTATACAGTACTTTAAGCAACGGATCACAAAATAACCTTCCTTACCCTACCTGCTCTCAAACACTCATGTGTAGAGCTGTTCCCCTGTTCTCGTACGGACCAACGAGCTCAGTTTTGCGTAGAGCCAGCATTTTCTCTAACTCTGCTACGGCCTCGTCAGAGAGATCCTAGGTTCGAGTCCGGGCGGTGGCGAATTTTTGACTTTAGCTAAATAGCTGGGCTGAATTCAGTCGCTGCTTTGAGGAGAATTCTAGCAGCTGGCTTTTTTGATCGGTAGTTTCTCCGACCAACATCAGGGAAATACAAGAGAAGAAACTTAAGAAGCGGGCCATAGACCGCGCGCGATATTTCCTTCCTCGTCCTTGTTCTATCTTCATCAGTTACTTGCACTCACGTACACGTACTACACTACACACATTCAGGGAGGCCAGTCGGGAGCTTCGAGCTTGTCTCGGTTGGGTCGGGTTGTGATGGAAGATGCGTGTTTAGGGAAAAGCCCGCTAGGCGGCAGTAGGTCGGCACCTTAGCAGTTGACGCGCTCGTTATCAATAACAAACAATCAATCATCAATTTACGGGACTGATGACCTCATTTTTTGACCCGCCTAGAATCAATATTAACTCACATTTTCAATGAACGTTTGACATTTATTTTGTCTTTTCTCTAACCTGTGATATATCTAAATGTCATTCAAATTAATTCTTAATTCTTTCAAGGTGTGAATGTTTTGTGACCTTTCAATTGTGCCTCTATATTTATATTTTTATTTTTTTGTGGGGTTTGCTTCATCATGGTTAAAATAGAATGACGTTTGGAGTTTTCCTCGTATAATCAGATCGAATAACAACAATTTTGTTTCGCTTCCCTCTAAGACTCGAAAGCGCGGACGAATGTTTGGAGTTAAATTTTTTCTTCGTGCTTCTCTCAACATCAAATACAAAAGGAATTCAATTATTTGATACTAAACAGAGAAGGGAGATACGAATATTTTCATTGGATCTTTCACATCATCCAATTAACGGTCGTATTTTATTTTAGAAAGTGTTTCACGTTCCATAGATACTCTTTAAAAATAAGGTGGAATGAAATGCTTTTTTAAAACTGAAATTTACCTTTGAGATTTTATCAATAATAAACGCGTATTGAATTTATTTTTCACATTAATTCATTTATCTGTCAGCATTTTTGTTTAAAAGTTAACACGAGTTTAAAGTTAAACCCTCGCAGTCTACTAAGTGAATGAAACGCCATCAATTGCCTTATGCGCTCATCACGTCGTCGGCTTCCAGCTCAAAGGGAACTCGCGGCGCTAGGGGATGCATTCGAATTTCGTTGCGAGCGCCAATTAACTGGAATGTTATCAGACTGCTCGAAAACCCGCCCCTGGAGAATAGGCATACAGCACGCTCGCAGGGCGAGGCAACCACAAAGGGATGAGGACTAAATTTCTGTTCGTTGGTAACTCGTATTAAATCCACATGTGTTCGCTATCTAATGTAAATAATAATAATAATATTAATAATGATAATAATAATAATAATAATAATAATAATAATAATAATAATAATAATAATAATAATAATAATAAAAATGTGCAGAAAAGAAAGAAATATCTTTAACGTTACCAGTGGCAAGATAATAAAATCATTAACAATCACGATATTAATTAAACCAGGCAATTATTTGTGTTCTTGAAGTAAAGTACGTATTTTAAATGTACTGGCTGGCCTCTAGAATTCTTCTCCAGACAAAGACTGAATTCGACCTGTCTGACGAGCTAATGTCGAAAATCTTGTGACTATCGGGACTCAAATCCAGGACCTCCCGATCCAGAGGACGGGGAGATGGTTACAAGAAGCAGGATTACAAGAATGGTTTTATAAAGTCGTGACGGGTTTAGGGTGACGGAGGCGGTGACGGTTGTGGAGGCAGCATTTGAGGTGAGGAAGAAGTCGAGGCAGGACTAGTAGTGGCAAGTATTGTATAGTCTCGGCGTGATGTGGATTTTTTTTTCTAGGACTTTCATCCAGCCGGTTACCATTCACGACCTAATGAGACGCATATTAGATCATACACTAGATACCAACACAAGCGGGCACCTCTGATCTGGAGTCATCAGAAAACGAGACCCTCCGCGACAACAGATACATGAGAAACAAGGGACCAAGGCGGGACTCGAACCCGTGGCCTTTCGGACCGACGCCTCGACCATCCAGGTCCGCCTGCGGATTGACGCAGTAGGTAAATTGAGAGTGTAAAAAATTCTTTAGCATCGGGACATGAACCTTATTAGGACCCTATTCGAAGAGTCGCTGCAACTCTTAGTAAAGAATAATCACATACTCATTCAATTTCATGATAGGGATTTCGAGAAACGAAGTGAAATGTCTGACGAGCAAAATAACAATATTCCTTTTATCTTTTTCTTAGACTTAGTTTCTTCCAAGTTATGTATTCAATATATTTATGGAATACCTACAGCTGTAGTTTTTGCATTACATATTTTAACTCAAACCATTTTCACTCTTCTTGTGTGTTGTTCGTTTTTATTCCCACTCTAATGAAATTACGTGATTCTATACTGTCCAAAATTTGTGCCACACGAGAAGGTAATGTATTCCGCAGCCTGAGTTCTAGAAGAGCTCTCGCCGGGCGAAGTTTAATTTAAAGATAACAGCCATGGGCCACGCCGCGTCCGCAAACCATAACGCTCTGTGCACTAGGCAGGCAGACAAAGACTGTGGGTAAAACGTGTCGAGCTGGACACACAATCGCTGTGGGTAGGGCTGTTTAACGCTCTAAGTTTGGTTTAATGGAAGTCTGAACAAAATGTGATTAACGCGACCGTATAATAATAAAACTCTCTCCTATATTTTAAAAAAAGTTATGTTTTGACGGGTTGGAACACTGAATAATTAAATCTAGAACATACCAATATAGTTTTGAAATCAGATTAGTAGAAAACCGGCTATGAACAAAATGGCGGTGCACCATTTGAATTTTTATTTAACCTAATTAGACTCCACCTAATATTCAAAATGCTCCTCAGTAAAATTTGCTCAAAATCAGAAAGGACCTTGTCTCTTTCTTGACGCGATTTAGTAACTATAATTGTTAATTGTTTTAACCCAGATTAGAATATGGCTATCATCCGGTAATAATAGCATTGCAGGAATCTTTCGGTTGATTCATTACGGTTTTCGGGCGCATCAACTGCTAAAGTCATTAATCCCGTAAATGTAGTACATTTATCGCGGGTGATCATCCCCCGCTGGATGGTGAGATCAGCTGCCGAAGATTTTATAGAGAAAACACGAGAACAATCTCTATAAATTTCCTTTCTACGCGGGACACTTCGATAAACAGATCTCTCGAAAACCATAAGCTCTTCCTTTATCTCCAACATTGTTGTCTGTAAACTCCCGAACACATGCGGGTTCAGGAAGTTCTAGAAGGCGTACCATGAAAGCCGGAACATTATCCAGAACAGACAGCTAGTGGCGGCAGACAAGTACATAAAAGCTCGACTCAGCCCGATCGATAGGAAAGGAAATTGAACTAATTTGAGTCTGATAATCCGCTTCCGACTGAGCAAATCGCGATTAAATGAACCACCAATTTACTCGCACAATCGTTCGACTTGTGTGAGTAATCAGCAGAATCACGTCGAATATTGCACATCTGCAACTTTTTCAGGCGTGAGCGAAACGAAAGAGGAGAGGAAGATATGGATGAAAAATACGAATGGAAAATTGGGGTTATGATAAACCAGGTTGAATGCTTAGCACGCAAAGTTATTTAAACATTTTCACCGCCACCTCACTCCCAATTTGTTCTTCGTCGGGTTAATGAAACCCAGAGCGTAGTTTATTTGTTGAACGTGTAAAACAGATAAAAACTATGCGTGACGTGCTGTGGGGAGAAGCGCATTCTGTGCACGTTTTCCTAATTCTGGGATCGCTAATCCATGTACAAGTTCAATTCTAAATACCGAAGTAAATGAGCGGTTTTGACAAAAATTGTTCAGAAAATATTCGCTCCCGTGTAATACAAACCATTTAGATCTAATTTCCCTCTCTTTAACATACTTACAATTGGTAATATTTTAATGTAGATGTCTCCTAATAATCGGTTTTATTATTTCAATATATTGTTTTGCAAGATACTAACACAGTAAATTATTGTAGTATTTGTTCTATACTCATTTAAATCAAAATTATTTTTCTATTTACTTATCCTCCGGGAAGACTGGCAGTCCAATATGTTATTATAACGCAGTAGGAATGTGAAGACTCCTGAAATTTTACTCATTAATTTGACATTACTAAATCTGACGAGAAGATAAATGTCTGTATTCGATCGATAAATTTTGAATGGTTGCAGAAAAATGGTTATGTACAATTTTAAAGTAATAAAATATTTACAATTTTTCTTACTAAATTATTTTTCTTACTAAAATAGTACAAGAGATACGAGGTTTTGAAATTTCTCTAATTATTCCTTTTTATTCTGCCGTTCCCCCAAATTATTAATGGTCTCTCTACAATGTACTACACTGGTAGTATGCACAGATCTCGGCCGAATTCACGCGCCCTGGAATGAACTTTCGAATCCACCCGGCGCCACCCAGCGCCTTCTCCCACAGTGGGCGCGCGCCTTGAGGAAGACCTCCGGGTGCGCCGAGGTGCGAAAGCCTCCGCCGGACCGAGCGCTCGCAGCTTGCGCTCGGCTGCGCTATCTAAATGAGATTGCGCGCTGGCTGGGCGCCGCCCCACGCCGCACTGCCCCGCCCGTCGCCCACAGTCCTCCGCCCACAGCCCCCGGCCCGCCACCCACCGCTCACCGCCCGCCATACACTGCCCGTCGCCCACTGCCCGTCGCCCGTCGCCCGCCGCCCGCCGCCCGCCGCCCGCCGCCCGCCGACCACCGCCAGCCGCCTTCTGCCCGTCGCCCGCCACCCACAGCCCTCGGCCCGCCGTCCGCCCCCGCCCGCCCGCCCGCACACCCGTCCACCCACCCGCCTGCCCGCCGCCGCCCACAGCCCGCTGTCCGCTTCCCCCTGTCCTCCGCCCTCCGCCTTCCTCCCATCGCACTCCACCCACCCCCCGCCGCCCACAACTCACCGGCCTCCATCCCCACCCGCCCCGCCGCCCAGCGCTCACCGCCCGCCCACCCACTGCCCGCCGCTACAACGTGGAGGTGGCCGGGCGAAAAAGGAGGAACGAGGACGGCGAATCCTAATTACGCTTCCGTGCGCCCGCCCTTCGGCCGAGTGGAACGGGGCCGGGAGCGGGATCGCTGGCTCAGCAGCGCGCTCCGCAGGGGGGTTGAGCGGCGCAATCTGAAGAACGCGGGGGATGAAGGGTTCAAACTTGCGACAGCTCATTCGCCGCAGGCCTTATCTACCGGCGGCGGTGGCACTTCTCGCCTGCATTTCGCTTTTGACTAGCGGTTAAAGCTGCTTTGGCCTCTAGTTGTGGTGTTAGTATTTTATTCATTCCGTGTCAGCACCTTCATTTACGTGTCGGTGCGACAACTACTTAATTAATTAATTAGTGATTCTGGGTGCGCCAACTGCTAAGGTTCCGTAAGTGTGTTTTAGCCTCGGGGCGTGACGGTGATATCCACCTGCCGATTGGTGAGATCCGGTGCCGATCTAACATGGGCTAGCGGGGTTTTCTCCAACCAGGTATCTCCCGCCAGCGGAGCACCGCCGCTGTCGGGACAAGCTCTGAGCTCGCGACCGGTTTCCCGGCACGTGTGTTAGTGTAGTGCATGTAAGTGCGAGTGTGGCGAGTGGGCAAGGAAGGCGAAGGAAAAATCGCGCGCTGTCCGCGGTCCGTTTGTTAGAGTACTGCTCCGGCATTCGCCTGGTGTTGATCGGAGATCTACAAATCAGAGTAGCCAACCGCTAGTCCTCAAGACAGCGACTGAACTCGGCCTACCTATCTTTCTAGTATCGAAAATCCTCTCACCAACGGGACTCGTACCCAGAACCTCCCGGTCAGAGGAACTGCAGTGGTATCAGCTGATAACCCCCTGACCCAGCTCTCCCGGTGCCATCTACTGTCCTTAGTAGTTCTGTAAGTGTAGCGCATGTCATAGAGGTGGCCGTCTTCTTCCCTCGCTGCAATGTAAGATGCGTTGCCATGATTTCTCGTAGAACGTCGTCTTACAAGTTTGAACACTCCAGACATCTCTCGTTAGCGAATCACCGCCTCGGCCAGGCAATTTCCAAGCTGTCCACGTGTGCGGTAGTTTAGTGAGATTGTCTGCCCCGTGTAAGGAGATCGAAAGGTCACGAATGAGGAAGGTAAGCTCGCGCGCGGTCTGTAGCAGGTTCGGTCAGATACACGTCCGGCGTTCGCCTGATATGTATCAGAAACGCCACCGCACATCTCATTCGTTATCCACCGTATCTAACCGCGGTTGCAAGTCTCTATTTTGTCCTCGTTTAGAGGTGAAAACGGTGGTTTTCCTATAAATAACAGTACTTTATTTCGGAATTATTTCAGATATCACCGCATTACATGGAAGGTGCACGAGCCAAGTATCGCGTTTTATAAATCTTGATTTTTGAGTTACGAGAACAAACTTGTTAGAAAATGCTTTAGTTTTACTGGTCAAAAGTCATTCAGTCACCTATATAAACACTTTGTCTTTGAGTGAGAAATAATGCTTTCGTTTAGAATAAAACCGTCATCGTTTAAAATTATTATTTTTGGTCAAGATCATTTGGCTAGTGCACTGACTACACCTGTTATTCCTATTGTAGCCTTTCCAAGTAAATTAGAGGCCAACCGTAACAGTCCGTCCTCTGAGGCTAAAAATAGGACGATGATAACTTCAGGACGATGAAGGAAGGATCGAGGTCCGTGTCCCGTTGTTTATGGTACGTACTCCTATGCCATTCACTTGAAATTGAGAAACAAGACAGAAACTATCGAGCAGAGCATTCAAATCTACAATTCTCAACTAGGTAGTAAGATTAGTTCACAGAACTTGTCAGTTTGAATTAAAAATACCCGCACAGTCTGTTCATGAACATAGAACACATCAGAACACGAAGCTTTGGTTGTGAATTCGCAGAATGAATTTTATTTACAAAGTATTTTATAAAATTCATACACACAGAACACTACTATAATTGAATCTAGCACACAATAAACCGGCTAAACAACCGAAGCATAGTATGTGATAGTATGTACCAAAGTCAGACGTGGTCATTCAAAAACGGCATTGTATTGGTTTGCAACAATACACAAATTAACAGCACTCGTCTCGACGCATTGTGTATGAAACGTTAAAGTATTAGGACGCAAATCTCTCAAACCTTCTAATGACGTCGTATACTTTGCTTTTTAATCTTCGTTTATCATATGACACAACACCTTTTAATACAAATATTGTGTCCGTCTGCCTCATTTCTTCTCTCACAAATGAATTTCATTTCCTAAGAAGACAAGTTAATAGACTACGCTATTAAGATATCACCGTGCATCTGAAGCCAAAATTCCAGAACCGCCTGCCGCTAATTACGGCCAGGGCAGCAATTTATTTTACGCCGCATCGATCTCTAAACGCGTATTTGCATACTATTGGAATACGTTCCGAAATAGCCCGGCGGCGGCGGCGGCAGCGACGGCCGCCATATTAATCACGGCCCGCGTGAGAAGGTCAGAGTATCGCCTTCGCACCCTAACGAGGGCGGTTTCCTTCCGGAGGCTGCTTCATTAGCGTCAACTGCAAACCAACGGACGACCCACTGACGCCGAATCAGCGTTTCACCGCATCACTCTTCCCAGCGAGCAGTTGTGCTGGGGTCAGACGGCTCATTTTCCAAGTCTGCGTACCGGAATTCAAGTCGTAGGTGATGCACGGAAATGATTCATTGATGGTGGTTCCGAGCACGACAACTGCTAAGGTCATTGGTCCCGGGAGTGTACAGCATGTTTTCTCTCGGGAGATGGCGCTGATGTTCTCCAGCTGGACGGCGAGATCCGACGCCGGCCTACCGTCGGCTAACAGGAATTTTCCCAACCAGATATCTCCCACCAGTGGGGCGCCGTCCCAGTCGGGACAAGATAAAAGCTCCCACCGGTCTCCCGTTGTGTTGGTAGTGCAGAGTGTGTTAGTTGAACTGTGTTCAAATTGGGGTGCGAACAGGACAAGGTAGAGGAAGTAAAGACGTGATCCATGGGGATTCAGGACCAATCAGGTCCACTTCAGGATTCGTCGGGGTTTTCCTCTATCTCCCATATCTCACACCCATCATTCTATTATCATGCAAATCATGTCATCTATGTACCAAAAAATATTTCAGGTTTGGCAAAAAATACTTAGGTACTGACGATCATAAGACAGATTTTAACGAGGTTTCTACATGTATCTCAACTGCAGACCAACCGACGAACCAACTGACGCCATATCAGCGTTTCACCATATCAGCCTTCACATATACCCTTTGTGAGACGTCAGACGGCCTTTTCCACCTAAAGTGTTGCAATTCAAATTCTAGGCGATCCACGTGAAATTTCGACAAATCGGGTTGCCTGTAGGGTTCCTTGGATTTTTCCTCTATCTCCTGAATATCAATCACACATTATTGTAACATCATTCAAACCATATCATCATCTATTCTTCAAAAATATTTGAGAGATGCGACAGAAACGACTTAGGGACTGAGGATCATAAGAAAGATTTTAACAGTTTAGAAGGCGCCATTGGTTTATTGTTAACTCAACTTTTCCCCACGAATTAAACATGTTTGATACTAAATGAACGCGTGAGTAAATGACCACGACACTTTTACCAAGATCTCCACACATTCCCTTTTTCCACATTGACTAAAAACTTGACTCTCCGGAATATATCAATCAACAACCCCCAAAGATTAACTTAATTTGACCCTAAGCTTATCCAATTCTACTGAATGGGCTTCTCATCTCTTTTATATACACCCATCTATACTATATATACCACATCTACTACGAAGTGTTTTACCTCTAGATACCGGCATTCAAGCCTGAGGAGATTCTTATGGAAGTGGGACAAAGCTGTGTGACTGCAGGGTTTCTCGGTTTCTGCCATTTCTTTTATTTATCATTCACCTAATACTCTATCTTCTTTATAACCATATCATTATTAATACATCAAAATATTATGAGAGATTTGGCCGAAAGCTGAGGATTTTAACAAAGATTATATTGGTCTTGAAGGTACCACTGTCTACTGCAAACAAAAAATTAAATGCTTTGTAATAAACATTTTGCCACCCAACGAGAACATCATTAACAGAGCATATCACTTCTACTAAAGTCTTCAGTTTTCTGTATTCTACAATCTTGAATCTGAATTGTTATGCAATACATATTAAATAAAGGGTACACGAAATTTTTTTTCTTAATCTGAGTTCACTTTTCTCTTAGCTTAACCTCCTCAACTGTTGTGTATGTGTAGACAAAAAATAGTCATGCTCATCGGTAAGAGTAAACTGTAACTCTCAGAATGACCAGTTGAACTGTTACTAACTCTAATTGTAGTGACAACAGATTACGACCTGATACTCCACGTTCTAACTCGCAAGTTCGTAATACTTCCAAACTCGACACATTAATAATTATTTCATGTGGTTTGCCGTGTATTAGTATCATTATGTTCGACAATCACTTTGGTGATATTGACTACATGAGTTTTTTAAAAAATTATGATGAACGAAACCACCTTGTGATTTACACCATCATCTGAACCAATGATTGACATTGTTACGCCTAATTTGTCCAATTTGTGGTCGAAATTTCTCTTGGGGTTGACTCGGTTAATATGTCCGATACTCCAAATGTATGTTTTTCTCTGTGGTTTCAAGTCGTGTGACAGTATCATACCGTGAATGCACACATTCCATTTGTCGTCTTCACGCGGACAAGACGGAGAACGAAGAGTTTGTCCCCGCCACACACCTATTAGCCCGCCCCTTACCTTCCACCGAACCATCCGCACATCAGCGGCGGAGGTAGAGCGGGCGTAGGAGGCGTTAACGAGGCGAGCTATCGAGAGCAGCCATATCGATCTTCCGGGCGGTGAGCGGCGCCGCTAACGAGGTCTAAACCGTTTGATGCGGCGATGAAGCGCCCCTCACGGCCACTGCGGAGGCCTCGCCCCATCCCAGCGCACCTGCGCCCCGCGGCAGGCCACACGGCCGCCAGCCAGGAGCCAGGAGCACTACGGCACCCCACTAGCCACGCCCCCTCCCTCCACGTCGGCTCCGCCGCCGCTCCCGCCCAGCTCCGACCCCGCTCCGACCCCGCTCCGACCCGCTCCGACCCCGCTCCGACCACGCTCCGACCACGCTCCGACCACGCTCCGACCCCGCTCCGACCCGCTCCGACCCCGCTCCGACCACGCTCCGACGACGCTCCGACCCCGCTCCGACCCCGCTCCGACCCCGCTCCGACCCCGCTCCGACCCCGCTCCGACCCCGCTCCGACCCCGCTCCGACCCGCTCCGACCCCGCTCCGACCCCGCTCCGACCCCGCTCCGACCCGCTCCGACCCCGCTCCGACCCCGCTCCGACCCGCTCCGACCCCGCTCCGACCCCGCTCCGACCCCGCTCCGACCCCGCTCCGACCCCGCTCCGACCCCGCTCCGACCCCGCTCCGACCCCGCTCCGACCCGCTCCGACCCCGCTCCGACCCCGCTCCGACCCCGCTCCGACCTCGCTCCGACCCGCTCCGACCCCGCTCCGACCCCGCTCCAATCCCGCTCCGACCCGCTCCGACCCTGCTCCGACCCCGCTCTGACCACGCTCCGACCACGCTCCGACCCGCTCCGACCCCGCTCCGACCCCACTCCGACCCGCTCCGACCCCGCTCCGACCCCGCTCCAATCCCGCTCCGACCCGCTCCGACCCTGCTCCGACCCCGCTCTGACCACGCTCCTACCACGCTCCGACCCGCTCCGACCCCGCTCCGACCCCGCTCCGACCACGCTCAGTCCCCAAACAGTCCCAGATCGGTACCCACTCAGTCCCCGATCAGTCCTCTCTCAATCCCCAATCAGTACTCACTCAATCCCCGATCAGTCCTCGCTCAATCCCCGTTCAGATCTTGTTGAGCGTTTTACCTGTCCCTACTCGTGCGTCTCATGTCCGTCAATCCCTTTAGAGAACCGTAAACGGTATAAAGAAAGGAGGATAAACCTTTAGGGGACGTCACCCAAGATCAATTATTCCGAAGAAAATTCGAGGATACTTGGTTTGTTCGTGACAGTTTGTGATGGATAACAGATTAAACATAACGGGAAAAACTAAATCCCAAGCTTGTGTGGGCCTTTGAAACAATTCTTTCCGATTTCCATACCTCAATTACCTTAACTTTTTAAAGAAAAACACCTAAGTGCAAAATGAGAAAGGATGAAACCCACGTAACCCAGTATGAGATATTAGACAGATAATTATAAAGATCGTATCAACCAATGACGCCTTATATTACGTCTCGAGGCTTAGGCCATCAGGCATGCTCTTGCGCCAGACCAAGCAAATTCAATATGTCAACTAGCAGAGAAAGAAGGTATTACTCGGAACCAAAATTTGTGACATGAATTTTGCTCAGAGGCGTATTTAGGCTTGAGGATACTGTATATGCAGTAAATCTATGACATGTGACAGGAACTTTACTTCCCCTTCAAACGAAACGATACGAAGATCTTTTTCGCCCTTCAAACTCCACTGTTTCGAACACATTTGAACCAGCGAACTTGGAAATAATACGCTAACCGTTACAGCAATGAAGCCGTGAACACCATTGAAACCGCCAGATCAGACCAGCCCTTCATTCTCCCACAAAACCCACCCCCTCCCCCGCGTGACCTTCCACCCGCGGTCCACTACATAAGTCACCCACCGCGCGCGGGGAGCTCTCAGGCCGCCGGGCGTCCAGCGCCCAGCCTGTCAACCTCCCCACACGCCCCGCTCGTTTGCAGGCGGCTCGGCCGCTGTCACCGCAGCGCTCGCCACGCACTGCGTCAAGCGCCTCGGACTCCCCCGCGGAAGCGCACGTGACAACTCAGGCACTGCGGAAGGGCGTCAACCGGATGACAGGAGCCCTGATGCACGCCGCGCCCTCGAAGGGAGCAAAGCTCTCGCACACGCCCGGGATGGAACTGGTTGTTATTGTTACGCCTCCCACTGCTTTACCTACAGTCGGATCTTCGCGACACGGTTACGAAAACATTTTTTTCCACCTATAAAAAACCATTGTTCGTTTCCTCAGACAAATAGATGACGTTTCACACGTTCTTTTGAAATTGTTGTTGTTTTTATTATTATTATTATTATTATTATTATTATTATTATTATTATTATTATTATTATTATTATTTTCGTTAATCGGCCAACTAGGACCACGCATGCAAGCATCCTGCATTTACCGTGGCTCAGTTTTTATTTATTATCACGGTGGCAGGTGCTTGCGACAATTTTTGGGGGGACCAGCATTTTAGCTGGATCCGATTTTTATCCCCCACGGTTGTTAGCCCTGGGGGTATGGAAGATGAAATGATGATATGATGATAATGGGGGTGAAAGGACAACACATACAGACATACACAAATACACAAATACACAAATACATCCATGCCCGAGGCGGGACTCGAACCCGCGATCTTCTGGTCCGAAACCACTCCGGCACTACTGCCTTAGAGATCTCGGCCATCTGATCGGCAACTATTATTATTATTATTATTATTATTATTATTATTATTATTATTATTATTATTATTATTATTATTATTATTATTATTTAACTAGCTGAACTCTTGCGAAATTTTCGCACCTTTGAGCACGTTATTGATGCTAAAATACGTACTATAATTTTTAAACATACATTAAATTCTTAAATGATAATTTAAAGTTTTAAATGAAGTATTTTGGGCGGGGCAATAACTAATTTTTGTATTGTTTTAGGACATTATTTTGAATTAACATCAGTGACGCACCAACATGAGGTATTTTGGATTTTTCTTCTCCCGCGTGGGTGGGAAACAAAGAGGAAATTAGTCTCGTGATCTCAACTGCCAACAGAGCAAAGTCTTCCAGAAGTCAAATATGCAGTTAAAAATATGTAACTCACGTACACATATGCAAATATTGAGTAGAGTATTACTCTCTTAAACGGTAAGCTTAAAAATAAAATGTCTAAAAACTCCCATTTTATTTACTAGGGGGTAGAAAAAGAAAGCCTGTGTCCGTAAAGGTTGCGGGAATACGATTTTAAGTCTCTAAAACGCATCGTATTTGAGTTATACACTACTGTTGTGTCCTGCAGTGTGTTGCGGGTTGCATACGCGCTAAATATTTTATCTCATAAATTTGTAACACATATCATATTTATAAACATTCGCTTTGTGCTCTCCTTCTCCACATAAACTTTAACTATTCCAAATCTTACACTCCTCCGTGCACCCAATACGTTTAAAAGGGATAAAGATGTTTTCTTCGCCTCTTAGTATAAAGACGCGTAGCACCGTTCCGAAACTGTGGTCGACCTTGCACTCAGCAAATTCAAGACATCGACAACGTTCTAGGTTGCGTTTGTCAGTATTGCTATACACAATTATTAAACTATCACACTGCACTGACCCATTCGTGGCATTGCGGGGAGTTTCTCTCCAGATATCTCCCCTAGCGGGATACCGGTGAAGACAAGCGTTACGCTCGCAATTTTGAGCATTTAAGGGTGTAAGGGGCCAGGGGTGGTCAAATACTGAGGGTCCATTTTTTAAGGTACGGTTCAAGTATTCGTCTGGTATTAAAACTACCTTTCAAAGCAGGCGGCTGCCACAAAGTTCCTCTCAACAGCGGTTGAATCCGACCTGAGTACCTCGCTAGTGTTGAAAACCCTGCCTCCGTCGGCATTCGAACCCTGGCCCTATCGGACTGCGGCGCTTCAGCTGCGTCGGATGTTGCGATGCCTGGAAAACCATCCACCCTTCGCCCTCCATCCACCCTTCGCCCTCCCACCCTTCGCCCTCCGTCCTGCCACCCTCCCGCCCTCCGCCCTCCCGTCCTCCGCCCTCCGCCCTCCCGTCCTCCGCCCTTCGCCCTCCGCCCTCCGCCATTCGCCCTTCGTCCTCCGCCCTTCGCCCACCGCCCTCCACCATCCACCCTCCGCCCTCCGCCCTCCCGCCCTCCGCCCTCCCGCCCTCCGCCCTCCGCCCTTCGCCCTCCGCCCTCCGCCATCCGCCCTCCACCATCCACCCTTCGCCCTCCCACCCTTCGCCCTCCGCCCTCCGTCCTGTCACCCTCCCGCCCTCCGCCCTCTGGTCCTCCGCCCTCCGCCCTCCCGTCCTCCGCCCTCCGCCCTCCGCCATCCGCCATCCGCCCTCCACCATCCACCCTCCGCCCTCCCGCCCTCCGCCCTCCGCCCTCCGCCCTCCGCCCTCCGCCCTCCGCCCTCCGCCCTCCGCCCTCCGCCCTCCGCCCTCCGCCCTCCCGCCCTCCGCCATCCGCCCTCCACCATCCACCCTTCGCCCTCCAACCCTTCGCCCTCCACCCTCCGTCCTGTCGCCCTCCCGCCCTCCGCCCTCCCGCCCTCCGCCCTCCACCCTCCGCCCTCCGCCCTCCGCCATCCGCCATCCGCCCTCCACCATCCACCCTCCGCCCTCCCGCCCTCCCGCCCTCCCGCCCTCCGCCCTCCGCCCTCCGCCCTCCCGCCCTCCGCCATCCGCCCTCCACCATCCACCCTTCGCCCTCCAACCCTTCGCCCTCCACCCTCCGTCCTGTCGCCCTCCCGCCCTCCGCCCTCCCGCCCTCCGCCCTCCACCCTCCGCCCTTCGCCCTTCGCCCTCCGCCCTCCGCCCTTCGCCCTTCGCCCTTCGCCCTCCGCCCTCCGCCCTTCGCCCTCCCCCCCGTCCACCCTCAACTGGCGCGCTGCTCCTTTCAAAAGCGCCTTTCATCGTTCCCCTCCCCCCGCGCCAGGCCCCCCGCAAGCGGGTTTGTTTGCCCCCGCGCGCTGCCTCCGGGGCCGAATCGCATGAAAGGCAGTCGATGGTGATCACCTTGTAATTTTCCTTCCCTTTTCCCCCTCGCGTTCTTTTAAGACCTTCCCTACAACCTTTCTTTAACGTTGTTGTGTGTGGAAACGGTGATATTTCTTTAATGGGAGTGTCTCAGAATACGTGCTATAAACGTGTTATTGCGAGACACAAATCTCGAGTCAATGAAAGTAGAAAATCGATGTAAATCAACAAAGAGCTGTCCGTGGATGGTGATCACCATGTAAGTTTCCTTCCCTGTGTCTTCGCCTTCGTTTAATGTTCTCCATGCAACCTGTTTTTTAACACTGAAGTGAAAATGGTGATATTTCCTTAATGGTATTTTCTCAGAGTAAATGTTACAAATTTACTATTGCGAGATACAAATCTCAAGTCAAAAGATGTACCTTAACAAATAATCATGTTGTGAAATTGAGTTAACACGATGTTCTACATTACGATATATTTTAAATTGTTTTTTTTTAATTCAGTTAAGTTTTGAAAGTTACATTATATGGAAAAATCTATTTTTATACAGCTATCTACTAAAAATTTATTTAACGATTTTGAAACTAAACAACATGAAATTAATAACACATAATGTCTAATGTAAAAGTGAAATACTGATAAATAGTTGCCATCCGTAATTCGTAATTAACTCGAAGCATAACCGCTTTGTCTAAAACGCGCGTGAATAAGGTAGCGTAATTCGCCGAGAGGATGGGCCAAGTAATGGAAAGCCAAGCAGGTAGGCTGCTCCCTTGTGGAACACCTGTGTGACTATAAGGGGGTTTTCTAGTGAAAGGACCTCATTGAACACTTCTTTCGTAACCCTTAACTTTCAAGGAATCCTTTCATGTGGGGTATATTATACCCCTGCGGTTCACATTTTGTGTGTCAGTTTGGCTTTCCACTGCCGCAAGGAAGCGTTTCAGCGCAGCGGTTGCTATGAGGCTGCTTTGACGACTGCTTTGGGTGATAGTGGAAACATAACCTATATTGCTGTTCATTTCGAGTGAGGTAGAAAATAGGGAAGAGACATCGATTTCGATGTTTTCAAAACATTGAGGCTTTTGTAGTGTAACACTCCCAGTTACCTGGGGAACCGGATAGCGGCCCTGATGCTAGCTCAAGTCGGTGATGGAAGGAATTGTTACACAGTACGGTGGAAACACAAAATAAACACTTGTTCACTGGTAAAAATTCACATTTATTCCTGGGCAATATGATTAACATGCCCCAGGGAAGTTACACTCTTAAATTGAATAAAAAGAATAGTGGGAAAATTAGATGAAGAGAAAAAAAATTGAAAAGTTAGTTTTAGGAGTTAAGCTTAAAAAACTAAGAAGAATTATAACTAACAATTACAATGGATGAAATTGCTACTGGTCAGTGTGTCAGAGCGTGACACCGCATTACGAAAATTAATACAATAGGCGGTAGCCCTAAACGGTATTGCCTGGAGAGGGTCTTTGTGCGGCCGGGGTCGGCCGTGGCTCGGTCGAGGGCGGCGGCTGGGCGTCCTCCAGAAAAAAATGCAGCAGAGGTCAGTAACCCTCCGGGCTACAGCTGACGGTCGGCTGTGACGTCACCAAAAGGCTGCGATGCGTTGCCGCGTAGGCGGTGTCTAGAAGTTCTGGTTGATCTGGCGGATTCTAGAAGTTCTGGAAGTGACTGGCAGTACTAGCTGATCTGGCCGGACGGTCTCAGAAACGGAGTGGTCAACTATGCGTCTCTCTCTGACTTTTATGATAAGAAGTCGAACACAACTTCGGACAGTTTAAAATTCGATTGGAGAAACATTCGCCTCTCTTCACGACGGAAAACCCACCCCAGAGAAAATTCTCTCTCCACTGCAGTCGGCTCACAGCTCAAAACTCGCAGTAAAATAACATAAGTCCCCACATAGGCATTATCGCCCGAATAATTCCCACCCCCATATAAATTCTTCTCTCAACTGTCCTCAGTCTAAAATTCAAGCTCGAAAAATAACAAGTTTTCCAGAGACGCACTGGTCCTTTCCCCGATGCCTAGTACTCTGGCCCCGTCAGATTGATGAAAAATTTATAAGTCCGGCGAAGGCGAACTTTGCCTCTGACCGACGACTAGCTCCCCGAAAGAAACTTCTGCCTAGCATTCAAATCCCTTCTGCCATCTGGCCCCGTCTGATGCCCCAGCTCTTCTGATTTTCTCTCCGTCGAAATCTTATAAGGTAAACTTTTCCCCCCACCCAATATTCTCGTATGTGTCCCAGATCCTTGTAATAGACGTGTAGCTATTGGCCAAAATTTGTGGCGCAGTGAACTATTTCCAGCCAATCGCCACGCATGAAGCCACAGAACTTTCCGCTCCCCGCGTCAGCTGCAAGCGTCCAGAATTTTCCAATTCCTTCTAGAACATCGCCCCATGTTTGCGTAAACGGGGGGGCGCGTTTGCGTGAAAGAAATTTATGAGTTTGGGATTCCCCGAAACGAGCGGGCGATGTCGAAATTGCGTAGCCGGCGCAGTGAACACGTGTGTCCATTGAATCTGTCGTCGCCAGCCCTCTAAACGACTTCGTTAATGCGCCGGGGGCGGGAGGGACTCTCGCGATAACGGAGTCGCGCACGTGTGAACGTCTGCGTAATCTCTCGGCAGAAATCCTGGGTGGCCGAATCTATTTGTTTAAATTTTGATCTGGTGAATTTCGTTTATAAAATTATGATGAAATCGGTTTCGCCACAGTAGAGACATCGATGTTTTGTGATCGAGGTTGTTTATTTTCCGATGTTTTCTTTTTGAATGAAAAATGTCCATGATCACAATACCGTAAAAGTTAAAATATGATATTATAATGAGCGTAACACTGTTATTCAAGTTATTCAAGAACGCTGTGAGGACTACTTTCATCGACCCTCTTTCTGTCGCTCGAGATGGTCTCCTTGCTATTGCATTTCCTCTTTCTTCATATTCTTTTCGCACATTGAGATGTGGGCAACAAATACGCTATATGCGTAAATGCCCCTTCTTCTCGTACCCTTGTTCAGCGAATTGATAAACACGAACCCTGTCAAATTAAATTTTCGTGCACACGAATTTAATGTTATAGCTTACTATTCCAGTCTAAAATCATCGATGTTCAAACACATCATTGGTTATTAATTGATGTATTTTTAACACCAATGTTTTAATTTTGAAAATCGATGTTTCTTAACATCTATGTTTTGTTATCGATGTCGCAGCACTAGTAGAAAATACTCCACATCTAAGGTAACATTAGTGACTCTGATGTTGATTCATTTCTGTTTTCCAATGAATCATGGCTTTCACTTCGAAAGGGCACGCAAACAGATGATCTAAACTTTAGTGTGCGAGTGGAGAGGTTATAGAACTGAATGAAAGTGTTTATAGTGATTATAGGTACTTGGAGCCTGGTATTGAGTGCGGTTTTGACAGCAATACAGAAACTGAAGCCGAAACTCATGACTTGAGTGAAGCAAACTACTGTTGCGTAGGTTTTAAGGAAGTACATGTGATGCATGTTCATTACATTTTTTTCTAAATTTAGCAACTCGGTTTACTCCTTTTTCTTTACCAAAACCCCGTAAGAATTTTTCTGTAAACAATTCGCCATTCTTTCCGCAGCATTACATAACTTTCCCTCTACTCCGTAGCGAGGAAGTAAAAATGCATAAATATGTTACATTCCTTGAAAATAAATTATCTATTTTAATAAACTAGTGTACAAAAAAATTAATGTCTATAATCGAATTTATAAATAAATGATTTATATTTACCATCCCTAAGTTCTACTCGTAAGAAACGTGATCCAAATCCAGTTCGTGTACACCGCGTATGTCCCTCAGTCTGCGAGCGCAATTTGAAGAAGGACAGAACCTAGCTGTGGAGAGCTAGCGTAGAATGTGACGTTGCCGGAAGTCGCTCGCAGCGATAGCGAGGCCGAGAGTACGCGTGGACGCGCGTTTACCAGTCGGGTGTTTGTATGCCGCTTGTACCAGTGCCCGGCTCGCTGAAAAGGCAGCGACACGATTAACACGGAATGCTAACGGAGAGTGTCATTGCAAAGCATTAGTAAGTAATTAAACGGAAAATCGTTATAGAAACCACTGAAATATCGATGTCAACAGCAGGTAAAGTCGAGAAAGAGGTTTTGCACAAACATTCAAGTCTAGATAGAAGAAATTTCGAACTGTGATGAGAGAGTGCAATAAATTTCCGTAATACATCCTCTTCATTGGCATTTGTTCGCCCTGCAACCAATGGTGTGCAAATTAAATAAGTATTTTACTACGCAATCTTTATATTATTAAATAAATATAACTAACACTTGTAGTATAGCTAATTGTGTATGCAGATTTATGTCACCGACATTCTGATGCTCGATGGGAACACACAGTTCGCAGTACATTCTGCAGCCAGAGTTGGGAACATACAGTTCCATATAGCATGACCGAATGATCTATTTGCCATGTGGTATAAATCTCCCGTTAAATATTGCGGAATTACAGCGCCGCTATCACTGCGAGTTCGATTTTGAGTCGGCGCATGCGTTTCAATTCGTGAATTGAAATAAACATGTTGAAAGATAGCTATCGACAGGTTTTCCAGAGTTTTCCCGTATCCCCTAATCTATTCCTCTATTTCTTGATCATAGTTTTCACAATGTTTCGCTCTATTTACCTCGTTATTTACTAAATAATTAGATGACGTATTCATGAGCCTAATGAACTTAGTTGTTTACATGCCTATAAATCTCAAAATATACATAAACATATGTATTTATTTCGCCTTTTAGGGTGAAATTAATCTGACTTTTACCAGCCAGCAGTATTCCTTTTTTATTATCCACACCTGGAAGGAAGGGAGACATGTGGCGAACTGGAACTCCATTCGCCATGTCTAGCGCACTGCTTGAGTTTTTCTTTCGTCACACTGAGACGATTTTAATGGAGAGCTACAGCTCTGTAAAATAAATAATAAATAAATCACTTGATATTCCCCGCTAGTTCACTGTCGAAATAATTTACTGCAGGTGGGCGGCTCGGCCGTATGCAGCGAAGGAGTTTGTGAGACGAGTGAACTCAACTTTACAAGCTTGAGCAATCAATTCCTTCACACGCCATGCATTGAACCATATTTTATTGAACGAGAGCAACTCCGTGCCCACGTTCTCAAGTGATGACCGTATTGATCCACGTAGCGTCAAATAGGCCATTAGTTCCGTAGGTGTTATATCCCGAGGGTAAACGATCACCTTCCCGCCCTGAAAAGTGAGAATCGTCGCCGACGTTTACGTTGGCTTGCGAGTTTTCCCCTCTAGGTATCTCCCACCAGCGAGCACCACCTTATTAGTGAGAGGCTCTACTTTTCCAACCGATCTTCCGACAAGTGTAGTAGTGTAGTGCACGTAAGTGCACGTGTATGAGTGTGAAAAGGGGAGAGGAGGGGCCTGAATAAGAAAGGCAAGACATGTGTTGTCCTCGGCCCGGTTGTTAAGGTACTGTAAGGTACTGATAAGGAGAACAACAGCAAAATAGCGATCAGAGCAGCCGGTCACTAGAACTCTTCTCAAGGCTGTAGTTGATGACAGATGGCCCCTCTCTATCGTGATTCGAATCCTGGCAGCACCCGGCCAACGATGCTGCGCCATCAAAGCACCTCTTCCCAAGTTAAATGTTTAGATTCGCCCCAGGTGACGTGGGTCTTCACATGATACCCTCTAGTCCCGACGCTTTAAAAGCGCCGCTCGGCGAGGCGGTGACCGCGCAGCGGCCCTCAAAGCTCGTTAGCTCCCGTCGGCGGGGCCGGGCTGACGGGAAGGAGCGGGGCGAGGCGGGGCGGAGCGGGGGGACGCTATTAACCGGAGTGGCCGCGCGCTATCCACCTTTCCCGGCAGCCCCCCCCCCCCCACACACACACACACACTCCCTTCTGATCCTCTCCGCATAACACCGCGCTCCTCCGCCCTGTCCCGTCCTGGTCCCCTCTTTCCCGGCTACCCCCAGGTTCCGCTCGCTCCCCTCCGCTTCGCCCCACCCTCCCCCGCTTAGTCCGACACCTTCCTCCCCGCCCAGCCCTTCTCCATCCAGGTTTGTTTGCTTCGCTCCAACCCGCTCTGTCACGCTCCGCTCCGCTTGGCCCCGCCTCGCCTCGCTCTGCTCCGTTTCTCCCTGCTCATCCCCACTCCCCCCACATTCGCCTCGCTCCGTACCGCTCTGCATCTCCCCGCTTTGCTCGCTCCCCCCCCATTCCGTACAATCCGAACTCGTCCACTCTGCCACATTCTGCCCCGCTTCTCCCCGCCCAGCTACTCTGTGCGCCCAGCTGCTCCGTTCCTACTTACTGCGTTCCGCTCCATCCCATTCTTCCGCTCCCAATCGCTCGCCCCGCTCCGTTTCTCCCCGTCCTCCTCCCCCGATTCTCCCCGCCTCTCTCGCTCCCCCTGCCCGTTCATCTCCATTTCGTCCCGCCCAATCCGAACTACTCCACTCCACCACATTCTGAGCCACTCCTCACCCTCCAGCTTGGCTCTAACCCATCCCCTTCCACCCCGCTACCCTCGTACTAACTGCGCCTCACTCCGTACCACCAGCCTACGTATTGCACTGCTTACTCGCCCCCCCCTCGCGAAAACCCCTTTAGCCGACGATAGGTCAGCGCCGGATCTCGTCATACAGCGGAGGAATTATCACCGCCACCTCCTCAGCAAAAAACATGCATTACACTTACGGGAATATTTACGCGGAAGAACTAAACAATTAATCAATCACTCTCGCCACGTAAAATAAGGCAAATTCAATTCAATTCAATTCAATTCAATTCAATTCACAGCAGCCTGCGAGCGCGATGCTCAACCACTCGCTACGGAGGAGGGTCTCTAAGAAGGGAGCACTTTGACAGGTTGGGTAGCAAATGAACGTCATGCAGATTGATGATATCGCAAGGGATAGCCATGAATCCATTTTCAAATGAGCTGTGTGTAAACGAACGCATTGACAAAATGGGTGGATGGAGATAACCTGCAGTTATATTGTCAACAGTGACCAAGCAGTAGCTGTCAATGCGGCCCCTTCTTATAGTAATCTCTCTATAACAGTGATGTCTACCGACCGCGCAATACAGCTCCAATCAAAGGATTGAGCAGAAAGCTTTAAAAATTATTTGTTAAAAGACACTAACTCAAATGATAGCGTCTTAGACGTTCGGCGTATGTAGTGGCACACATACCTTGGAGCGCGAGTGCATCATATCTCGTTCGACACGCGTCATTCCACTTGTACAGATATGGCGCATTAGATGTTGAATATTCGCGTATTCAGTGCCACTGATAACCCATTTGAGCTACTGCGACTCTTATTTTGGACATGTCTTCTTGTTTGCTGGTCCCATCGGGTTCCATCCTACACCTGACTAACCCAACCACCTAGCTACCCGTCTTCGAAACCCGCATTCCTTGTCGCTTTCACCACTCCCGCCCACCCCACCCTCATTCCCTCCGCCTCTCCCACCCGCGCCATTGCCCCACCACCGCCATCAGCTCCCCTATGTTTCGAGTCCCGACAGTGACACTAGTCAGAGAGCTGAGACTCGAATTCAGCCGCTGTCTTGAGTGGAATTCTAGCGTTCATCTGATCTAATTGGTGCTTTCCCATGGTTTCCCCAATCAGTTCCAGGCGAATACTAGAGCAGTGTCACAAAAATGGGCCACGGACCTTGTTTAATTTCTTCCTTATACACACACTTACATTTACATGTACTACAATACAACACATGCTGAGAGACTGGTCGGGAGCTTAGAGCTTGCCCCAGATGAGGCGGGGCTGCGCAGTTGGGAGATGTGTGGTTGAGGAAAACCCCGCTTGCCGACGGATCTGGCCATCCAGCGGGGAAACACCGTCGCCCTCCCCCAAGGAAATAAACATGCACTACATTTACGGACTAATGACATGTGGGGGCGCCCTTAATCATCGATCAATCAAGCCACCACCTCCCTATCACCCCTTTCACCGCCTCTGCCCTCACCTTCGTCCCCGCTTCATCCATCCGAGCTCCGCCGCAGCCCGCGTCGCCGCCCCCACAATCGTCTTCCTTTGTCGCCGTCGGAATCCTGGCGTGCGTCCCCGGGGTCGTAAACGGATAGCCAGGGGAGCTGGGGCCGCGGCCTCACGTGCCTCCTTACGCGCGCTAGACGCCCAGTTTCACGAAGAGCCCTCCGAGCGACGCGAGGCAGCGCCGCGGCGCAGAAATTGGATTTTCAACCTGCATCGCTTCCTCTTTCCTTCCTCTGTTCTTTACGACCTCTTCCTTTCCTCGTCTATTTTATTTTTTTCTGATTTTATTTTTATTTATTTTTTCTCTGTTAGGTTACTTCATGTGTTCTTCAAAAGGATGGTTTTTATTTCGCTAGATTTTCATGAGTGTTGGAACTTAGATGAACGCTCTAGTTCACGATTGTTTTGAGCATCAACGTTGTGGAAATAGGCAAAACATCAATACGAAAAAATGAAATAACTTTTGTTAATGATTGGTAACATCAGTAAAAATTTCAGTATTTTAAATTAATACAAAAATGTAATAGATGAATCGAATTGCAGACAAAATTTTCTTCACTGCATTACTGTGTTGTTGTTTTTTTGAGTTCAAAAATTAATTTTAAAAATGAACTGCTAATACAATATAGACAAGGACTTGAGCCTGTGCATCCATATATTTTGTAAATATTTCACTAATTAGAAGAGCTACGCCCGTCAAAGGTTCTTGTTTTTGAGAAAAAAATGAAGCGAGAGCCATGCAAGTTCATAATAGTAGGCTTCCATGAACAAATTCAATCCGCTAGATCTGGCTCGATACCTTTTTTGGATAAATATTGAGCCGGATGAAATACGGGTTATGTCTCATAGTATATATCACTGTGCCATAATATAAGATTTGCGGAACCTTACTTCTACCGAAACTAACAGATCTTGATTCTGTTGGGCAATCTCAAACACAATCCGCGTCACACAATGCTATTACACTCAGCTGACGCTAATCGGGATCTCAGTAATCTAGCTAGAGTAATTTCACAGTTCAGTGGGATTTTTTTATGAAAGCGGCTTTCATTATAATTTTTAGATTAGTTATTCCATACATAAGCAATGTGAATATAAATATTAATGTACGGTGCTTGCACTATAATTTTTTCAGTGACCTGTGATTTTTTCCTCAATCCAATTTATCTTTGTTCGTATCAAACGGAGAATATACCTACAGTTGTATTTATTTCTAGCTGTTTGCTACTTTTCTGGCGCACGATTTGCACTAAGATCCTTGCAATGTCGAGGGTTACACCTTCGCACAATACGAGATGCATAATGTGAAAGGCAAGCAATACGAAGTGCGTTATAGAAGAGTACTGCTATGAGTGATACCAATAATTTGGACGCCAAAAATCCCTACTGGTTCCAGGTGTTTCGCAAGACATCAAAATACCACGCGTGTTTCTTCTGCAACACCCGTGACCCTCCGAATCCAATGCTTTCTCCAGAATTGTAGAGCCCGAAATTTCATTATCCTTCTGGTCCCGATATCCTCTGGATTCTCCTAAAGTGAGCGCGATAATTAAATCATCTCTTCTTCAACGACGGGAATGTAATGAAACAGAATCAGCTAATGGATGATAGAAGAAGCCGGAAAAGTTTTAAATATTTTTAAAGCCTCTGAAAAATTATATTACAATTGTACAGGCATTAAATTAATTTGAAAAAATAGGAGAAATTTCCCATTTACTATTATTATTATTATTATTATTATTATTATTAACCGTTCTGTTACTGTCTTATCGTGTATAGTCAGAATAGCGACATCGAAGATTATTAACAAGAATTCAGCAGTCCCGTGAGAAAAGAGGTAACTGCAATCAATGCACATTAGTGAGCCGCAGTAGTACATCACAAGAAATACAGTCCAACAGGAATAATTGATAGCTAAGAGAAGATATGGCTCGGTTAACGATTGTGCCTGACCTCAGGTTCATACAAGTTGATTTCCACTCTAGAATTTGTGTACGTCATTAGTAGTTTTTTGTTCCCTAGTACATTGAGGGGAGATATGAGTTTAAAATAAATTACAGCTACGTATGTGCTCTACCAATATATTTGTTTTTCAGTGTTTAACTGAACCAATACAATATCCTGGTAGTAATTTTCCTTAAAGAAACGGCTTACAGCTTTAAAGAAATAATAAAATGTGCTTTTGTTACTACAAATTGTAAATTAAAGCCAGGAGTGTCGAATAATTGAGAAATTTATCATTTTGCTTGAGTCGATGTAAGAAGCAGCAGTTTTGTTAACTTGCTCATAAATCTTCATTCAGCCAAGACCCAAATTCTGAGAACAAAGCTCACCCACGGATCATTTCCGACGACCTCTTCCCAAAAGGAAACGATAGGGTATGACTTTCACTCCTTTTGTCCATCAGAACCGTATTTAATGAAGCGGCAAGGGGATAATCTCTGTCGTGTTTAATTTCGCTTCAACTCAGCACAACCCTCCCATCCCTCGACTCTCTCTCACCCCTCTCTCTCTCTCTCTCTCTCTCTCTCTCTCTCTCTCTCTCTCTCTCTCTCTCTTCCATCCCCACTGCTACTCCAGCCATTACGGAGGACTTCATTATAAGCCGCGTCTGCCACAGCGGCAGCTGCAGCCGTTTCCAGCACCAAGCCGGGTGGGGTCGCGAAAAGAAACAGTGCTGAACTTCGCGGTTGCCGCATCATCCCCTTCCCCACCCACCCTCCTCCTTGTAAGACTCCCCCCCCCACCGAAGACTCCTCACCCCCTTCCCTCTTCTCAAGGCGGGAGGAGTTTTAAAGTGTTTTATCAGGAGTATTATGCAAACAGTGTCGTTTCCTGGGAGGAACATGTTGTCCCGGAGGGGTGTCTCCTCGCACCCTCCGTTCCCCTGCCAGGGGAACTTTCCTTGGCGGCCGGTGCAACCGCGCCCCCTTTCTCGACCCCTTCGTCTCTTTATCGAGCCTTTGTTCCACGGGCCGAAGAAGTCCTTCAAAACACCAAATTGAAGGGCCACGCCGGGTTAATCGTCTTTGATCGTCCTGGGGACTTCTCTCTTTTTCATTTACTCGCCCCCTGTCTCACTCTCGTCCCATCTCCCACCCTCTCTGGCTCCTCCTCACCCTCTTGCATCCGCCCTCATCCTCCCTCGCCCTCCTTTTCCCTTTTTGCCCCGTCAAATACTCTTTACCGACCTCTCACCCTCTCTCATCTTCGTTCACTCCCTCGCCCTCCTTCATTTTCTCTCAACCTCTCTTGCCGTTCCACCAAGTTATCTCTCATCCTCTTCGATCTCTCACTCTCGTTTACCCTCGTTCTCTGTCGCTCTCGTCTCCCTTGTCCGGTATCTTTCTCTCTCTCTCCCTCTCTCTCTCTCTCCCTCTCTCTCTCTCTCTCTCTCTCTCTGTAGTTTTGGTGTCATATGAGATAATGTGAGGACGGGCCATATGAGAGATCACTTCATACTTGGCTCTTACATAATATTAGAAATGCAGAGTAGATAGGTAAGGAAGGATCACGAGCGGTTCGAGGCCCATAGTTTCGGAAACTACTCCGTCCTTCACTGGCAATTGACAGGAGTAAGCTGCAAAAGGACCCATCAGTGCCGAAGGAATCTAGAAATCTGTCATCGCAGCTTATATTATTTGATAACAATACTTTTTAAAAAGTATTAAATAATAATACGTTGCATTAATATTTTAGCGAAGTGCGTACAGTGAAAAATTTATTTGGTTTGGTTTTCAATCTATCTTTATTTCAAAAATACATCGAATACTATAGTTGAAAAAACACCATAGTTGAAAAGTAAGTGAAAGATACTGAGAGCAATATTTATTCATCTTGATTTTTGTACTCCTTCGTATAATATATATATATATATATATATATATATATATATATATATATATATATATATATATATACTCCTTCATTCAACTTCCATATATATACAATGTACTCCTTCATTCAACTCATCCCAACATGGGCAATATTTATAAGCAATATGAATAATTTCGATATACACTAGATTGAAAATGCTGAAGATTTCCGTTCTTAAACGCACTTCGCGAGCATGTGCATCCCACGTTGTTTTAGCATTCACAACATCCCCCTTTACAGCTTCCCCGAATCTCGACTGATCTTGAGCGGTGTTCTTCTCGTCTTCGAGAAACGGGGCGTCATAAACCCTCTCCAACGCCTTTCTTATGGGAAATTCGTTCACTTTGATACCCTGTAACTCCGTTCTGCAGCCAGACGCACGTCGGCGAAAATTGAAAAAGTTTGACAAACTTTTTCAGAGAAGTGTCCAAATATGAAGCTCTCTCCAAACTTGTTACGGAGATTCGGAGCGTGTTATATCCTGGATGATGTTGCTACGGACAGATATCGAGAGAGAGAGAGAGAGAGAGAGAGAGAGAGAGAGAGAGAGAGAGAGAGAGAGAGAGAGATCAGCTCCCGCGAGTGAGAAAAATCTCGAAAAGGAAAATAACTCTCCTAGACAATCATGTCGCGAGTATTTCTACACTTTGTAGACATTTGTAGACTTCTGACTTCGAACTCGTTTTGTCCAAAATGGCATGAATGAAAATGATTAATTGTCATAAAATTAATCATAAATATATTGGCAACATTATGTACTTTAAAAAATACTCTATCGTGTTCCTATCACTGAAACAGCATCGAAATATAAATGAACAGCTAAAAGAGATAAAAGTAAAGGTTTTATTAAATCAGCATACATTTAATGCAAAATAAATTCCATTTGAGGTAATAATAAAATAAACTTAATATTTTCGTAAAATATGAAGGTTTGTTGAATAAAATATTAGGTGATTGACTTTACGTTCAAGCAGTTCTTTAATTACGCAAATTTCAGCTCAAGCACTTCCCGGTCGAATTAAAATTAAATATCCAACCGGTACGGAAATCGAGTAATTTTAAATACAAAGACAGCTAGCACACATTCGCAAATTCCTTCTCTCAAATGTTATTCGTGATTCACGAGTGTACAAGCAAAATACGTTAAATTAGCTATTCTGACGGTAGTGTGCAAAGAAACAAAGCAAACAGAGACACTTCTTCATTTTGTAGACATGTTGCTTACATAAAAATTCCTTTAGTTGTTCACTTTTGTCCTCGATCCTTGGCGAAAAGAATTGAAACGTTTGTCTCCCGTCTGGTTGGGGAAATCCCCACTAGTCGGTGTAGGTTGCCATTGGATTTCACTATGCATCGTGGGAAGGTCACCGCCACCTCCCGAAGAAAACACGCGCACTACACATATGGGATTAATGACATCAGTTGACGCGCTCGAAATCACTAATCAATCAATCAACGATCCACCACTCCGTCGTAAGGTCCGCTCCGCCTATTCCACATTCCCCATGCCTCTCCTAACTCCACATCAAGAAACTTCGCTACTGCCCAGATCTACCAACGCACACTTGTGATCCATCACTTGTAACCCCAGGCGCAAGCAATGTTTTGCGTCACTCTGAAAATTATTTACATGAACTTCTCCTTGTCGATACGCTATTTATTGCCAGTTTTACATATGCTCTAAACTTTTCAGTTTTTTACTTTTTTTACTTGGTTTGAAGTAATTTAATTTGTATGGATTTGGGGCCAGAAATGCACCCCAACTGATTCCTCGCTACACGTCGAAATTATGAGAATTTTTTTAAAACGAGTCCATTTCCGTTTAATAATATTACGTTGTGGTTTCTGAATGATCATCTGAAGTATTATCTATTACGATTTAGAAGCCCTGTATCAATCTCATGCTGTATGATAGACATCTATGTACTAGTATAGTTATGATGATATTTGATTTTTCTGAAGTCTTTAGTTCTTAGTGCTGGTATAGTTATGATCATATTTGATTTTTCAAGTCTTTGTTTTTTTATTACGATATAGTAAATAAAGCAAATAAATAGCATCACTTTCTAAATTAATAATTCCAAGTAACATACATGCATGCAGTACTTGTAAATTATTTGGAAAACCTGAGGGGTTAAATATCACTCCAAACAGAATAAACGAAAGCAATGGAGACACAAGAGTCGAAGTCACACCTATGCAGTCTGAAGCAAATTTCTAAACACTGATTATTTGAATTTGATGATCCATCCCGTTGTCCATTGGTAGATTTGATCCCAAGTTCTTAGTAGCCTGCTTGTAGCTTCTTGTGTGTGTCGGTACATTTCCATCAGCAACTCATCATCAGAATGAATTTTAAAAGAAAAATTTTAAAAAAGTATTCAAGTTTAATAGATTTGTTACAGATTCTTGTACGTTACCGTGTGTTGCCATCACGAATTACGATCAACATATGCGACCGATATTACTGGTTATGGAATACGATCAGGAACTAACGGAGTAGATACGAAGACAACTGTTTTTGTATATTTCAGCAACATCAGAATGTACTTCACAGGGGACTGGTTCATAAAATAATTGAAATGTAACCAACTTTTTTTTACCTTTTTAAGTAAATGTAGCTTTTAAAGTAATAGTGTTTGTCTTCAAAATATTCTTTGTCAACTTTAACCTTCTGATTTGAAGTGTCAAAAACACTTGTATATTAAATGCCATGACAAAATATTTAAATGTTTAAAATGGGAACTCGAAGCACATTTACTATGGCTGTAGAGTTACATTTCATCTAGTACATTCTACATCTAGTACAATACATCCTTCTTGTACATTGCGATGACAATCACATTACAATCACAAAATATGAATCACTTTCTAGATACTTGCACGCCTTCATACGTTGCCATAAGTAATATGTCGCCAACAAATATGTCCAAGATAGCACTTTCTATTTGTCAGGCACCAGTAGTTCAGGCAACAGTATAGACGACAAGAAACCAGATGTCTCTAACTCATTCATTTGTATTGCTTTCTGATCAGGAGCTGTTACATAACTTAATAAAAATGTTTTCAAATGATTTAATTATCTAATATTTAATTTCATACAGAGAATCACAAAATGAATGTAATACAATTTTAAATTTTTAAAAGGCAGTCACCAATGATAACAATTTTTCAATTAAAACGTGAACACCATTTGATATAACAAAACGGTTACATTCCATTGACTAAATCATGAAGTTGATACGTACGACATGCATTCATTTGTATATTTCGCCTTCTTGAATACACCGATTACACACCCTTTGAAATATCTTTGCAGCTTCTTGCACGCCTTTATGCGGTGCCGTCAGGAACATACCAACAAATGAAACAAAAGTTGCACTTTCTGGTTGTGAAATAATAACATGCACCAGTAGAGACGACAAGAAACCAGATGTCCATGCCTCAATCATCCGTTTTCTCGCAGTCTCAGCTGGGGCTGCTACAAAACATCAAAATTATTCAAAACTGTTCATTTCCCGGAGCTGGTTCTGAGGCCAGGTGTCCGTACTTCTTTCATGGGTTACCTTACAAAAATATATTAATATATTTATATATTAAATATATTAAATATTCAAATACATTAAATTATTTTATCTTCTCGGTTCTGCATTGTAAACAAAGGTAGCCGTCATTGATGAGAGAGTCTTGCCTATTGCATTGCAGCTCCGCATTGGTCTGAATGCTTTGACAACCTACTCTATTCTTCAATTCCAGGAAGATGAAAATGGACGCCTAATAAACAACCAGGGCCCATCTGCCCCAGAAGTTACTTGCTTACAGGGTTATGGGTCGGGTGCTGCAATAATTTAGGACATTTCCAGAAGCTATCATTCATCATTTGTTGTAAGTTTGCACTGTAAAGTCGGATCATTCTTGTGTGAATTTCCGCTGCGCTATTCCCTGTTTTTGAAGAAGTCAAATAACACTATACACCTCGCACTTGGCGACAGTTTAACACTATACCAGCCAGCTTAACGATCTTCCAGTTCTGCTTAGCTTATCTCAGGGTGGCGATTGGGCGTTGGTACTAGCAGAGGTTACAGTGAGAGAGAAGCGCAATCGCCCGCTTCAAACCGTCAAATCCTCCGACTTCTCTAGCAGATAAACGACGCAACTGGAAGTAGAAATAAACGGCGCTCGTACATCCCGTCGACGTGCGTTCACGCCCCGTCGCCTTCCTCAACGCCACATTCTCCCATCATTGTTTTATCTCCCGCTGCCTTCTCTCTGCACCCTCCCTCTGTCCTCCCACACCACCTAATCTGCTACCACCGCTGGGGACGACACAGCTAAGTTGCCACTTCTCCGCCCCTCCCTTCTGATTTTTCTAATTGACTGATTGATTGATGATTCCTGATGCAATGGCTAAAGTAATTAATCCCGTAAATATAGTACACGTGATTTCCTCGGGAGGTGGCGGTCATCATTCCCCACTTAATGACGAGATTCGGTCCCGGCCTGCTGTCGGTTATCGCGGTATTCCCTAAGGTATCTCCCACCACGGGGGCACTGTCCCATACGAGACAAGCTCTAACCTCTCGACTGGTCACCCGGCAAGTGCGGTAGTGTAGTGCATGTAAGTGCACGTATGGATTCGTAAGCGCTGAAGATAGGAAAAGAAAGAGGAACGACAGATCGCGCGCGGTACGTGTCCCGTTTGTTAGGGTACTGCTCCGGCAACCGCCAGGTGTTTTTCGAAAAAAACACGGAAAACTACCGATCAGAGCATCCGGCCGCTAGAATTCTCCCCAAAACACGTGGAGGACACGGCCTAGCTATGCAGCTGGTGTCGAAAATCGTGCCACTCTCGGGACACGAATCTAGTACCTCCAGGTCAGAGGCCGTGTAGCGACATCAATTGGTGCCCTGAGACACCTCTCCCGGTCCCTCCGTTCATACGCCGCCCGTGACACCGACCCACCAACTCCACTCGCCTCCGGTTGGTACCTCTCCTTGCCGTTAGAACCCTTGTCTTCCGCAATGTCCAATTCCCGCCTTCCACTTCTGGCTATCACCGCCGACAGCCTTTGCCCTTTGCCATCTCAACTGCTCCTCGATAATCCATCTGAACTCCCATTGCCTTCGTCTCGCTAGCCACTTCACCATCCCCGCCCCCGCCCCCGGCCCCGCTCGGCCCTCTACAACAAGTTCCTCTCTCCCGTCGTCGCGTCGTTCGCGCGCGTTCGTTGGGCGGCCCGCGAAGGGAAAGGCCATGCATTTTTCATACGCCGCCCCGCCCCGCCCCCTGCCACGCCCCCGCAGCGGTACACACCTCCGTGGGCCCCTGGGCCGGGGAGTCTGCGCAAGTGAAAGACGTAGACACATACAGCAAGAGAGAACGAAAGGACACAGGGAGGGGCAGAGAAAAGAGAGAAACACAGAGAGAGAGAGAGAGGGAGAGAGAGAGACAAAAATGAGTGTAACACACAGACACGCTTAAGCACAAAAACATAGAGACAAAGGGAGAGAGACCGGCACACATATCCACTCAGGTAGAGTCATAAAGTAAGGTAAGAAGAGAGGAGAGAGAGACAGACAGACAGACAGACAGAGATTCATTGGTCTGACCTAGATTCTTGGTTTTGCCTCACCCTCTTTTCGGCTGCCATCTATCGTCGTCCAAAATACATTATTTCACATTTGTTTAATTTTTTGGCGTCCGCATGGTAGAATTGAAATATGACTTTAAGAATTATATGTAAGAGTAAAATTCCGTCGTGTATGTAAATTTTCGTTAAAAAAGTTGTGGCCGTTTTTGATAAAATGTTGTTTAAACGTTACTATAAATAGGAAACTTGAAATTTGTTTGAAAGAAAAGAAGAAACTGACTTAGAAAACATTTTTTTAAATCTTTACACACAAATGCAATAATGTATACGTATTGCTGGTAGTATAATTATTACCGGCGTGAGATATTAAATAAAAGTAAGTTGAAAAAAATAATACTCTACATGAAAGTGGAATTTATGCCGTGTTATTTATTCCATTTATCCGTTCAAAAACTTTGGAAATAATTTGGCGCGGTGTTCAAGAAAATAGGGTTCGAGCATTTCCCAAAATGCGGAATTTGTAGCTCATTTTTACAGAAAACTTACGAGATTTAGAAAAACGTATTAAACATCTGCTAAAGTACGTGTCTCATAAATGAAATTATGTGTACAAATCGGCGGTAATCTAAGTATTACCATTATAAATTGTTATTTTTCAGAACAGCCCAAGAGTTGAATATCATAAAGAAATTCCGTTTTTATGATTATAGGTAAATTAATTTCATTTTTAAAAGTACCTGATAAAAAAGGTAACTTTCGATTTTCTTATTTATATTGTGAATGTATTTGATTTGATCAATATGATGTTCCAAATTGTTGTCCAATTGTCAATTCACACGCTTTCAATATCCTGGTCTTTATACAGCGTTTTTGTGCGATTACATACTTTGTGATCAGGAATTTTTCATCAACAAATATGTCCAATATTGTACATTCGAGATGTGGAATAAGAAAATACACGATTATAGACGACAGAGAAACAGATATCCTTATTGCTTAAATCTGGTTCCTTGTCAACCGATTTTAAACTGCATACAAGACTGCGTTCTAATTTTTTCATTGTAAAAAGTGTATCCGTTGGTTAGGAATGCTCCAAATTTTGCCCGGTCACTATGACGATCGGATAAACCCCAGAAAACCACTGATCAGAGCAGCCTATCACTGGAGTTCTTCTCCAGACAGCAACACAATTTGACCGAACTATGAAGCTAGTGCCGAAAATGCTTGCATCATCGAGACCCGTACCCTAGGACCTCCTGGCACTGCAGTGACAACATGAACATTTTCCCTTAGCTACCTAAGCTGGTGCTAAACCATAGAGCGTTGCAGACAAGTTTTTACTCAAGGATGGTTTCCGTCAGAATTCCTTAACATGAAATATAATATATGGCTGGCGTCATTAAAAAGGTATTCTATTTTTCCGTAATGTGAAATTCAAGAACATGCAGGTGCTGTTCAAAAAGTGTTCAATTACTTCCTCAATATGAAATAAAAGATATTGCTGTCGTCATTGAAAAGGTATTCCAATTTTTCCTTAAAATGAAATTCAAGAACTTGCAGGTGCAGTTCAAAAGTGTTATATTTCTACCTCAAAGGGAAATACAAGAAACTTCTGGCATGATCTAGAAAGTATTTTTACTTTTTCCTTAAAATGAAATATTAGAAATTGCTGACGCCATCCAAAAGGAATTATTTTTTTCCTCATTATGGAATACAAGAATTTTCTGGTTCCACGGAATAAGTGTATAACTTTCTCGAACTCTTGCATGAACCATCTCTTTTTTTTCGTAAATCTAGCATCGGCTGTTTGTTGAGGTATTGTTCCGGCATTTACCTGGTGATCTGAAAAACGATGAAAAGCTACCGATCAGAGCAGCAAATCTCTAGATTTCTCCTCCAGACAGCCGCTAAATTATCGGTAGCTCTCTAGTTAGTGTCGAAAATCCTGTCACCGCCATGACTCAAACGCTAGTATCTCCTAGTCAGAGGCAATGCAGTGACATCGACTGACGCCTTGAGCCACCTCGGGTCCACACCCACCCATTCCCGCACTCTTTGTATTGTTCCTTAATACTGCCAGTATTGTGTTTAAAATTACTGTAGTTATTAGCTTATAGTGTATTGTGCTTCTCTGGTGTAAAAATTATTGTATATTTATGTTAAGTGCTACTGTAAACTAAACATAGCTTTCTGTAACGTTCCTTAAATAACTTCACTTTTTTCGCCTACTTCTTCTTCGTCCTTTCCTTCGCTTTTTTTCTCTTCCCTCTCCCTCACAAACTTTATCATTTATACTTTTTGATCCCTTCCCCTGTACGTCTTTTCTTTTCTCTTTCACGAAACTTCCCTTTCACTACTCAGTATAACATACTCAGTTCTATTAATGTTCGGCCCTAAGCCGCCATCCTGATTGAGGTTTTTTTGGGTTTACTCAATCGCTTAAGGCGTATGCCGGAATGGTCCCTAGATTTGTTCTCCCAGACGTAAATGTACAGCTTGTCCTCCCCTCTTAAAATGTTTCTACTCTAAATGTATGTAAATTCAGTGGTTAGGCGGAAGAGCAGGCCCTATGGCCTGAGCCTCGCCATTAATAAAGACATTATTATTATTATTATTATTAGTATTATTATTATTATTATTATTATTATTATTATTAGTATTATTATTTCTATCCAGCCGCCCCTCTTCGGTGGCGTAGCCCCCTTGCCCGCCCCCAAACCCTCGCCGGCAGCGTGTTGAGCAGATGCGAAATTAGCAACGCGCGGGCCAACGCGCCGAGAGTACACAGCGCGCGTGATGTTCAGAACGCAATATAACTGCAAATGTAGCGAAATCCCGCGTCCGGCGCCCCTGGCGCGTTGGCCAGCGCCAGCGGAAGAGCGGGAAGGGGTGTAGCGGGGAACGGAGGCAGCGGGGATGGGGGCAGCTGAGAGCAGAAGTGAGAGGCGGAGAAGCCTCCGTCAATACAGGGTGGTTCAGAATAAGTGAATGTTGCAAACTTAGAACACTTTTTGTAAACGTGCAAATTTCATTCAATGAAATGTGGAGAAGTTAGGAAATCATAGCGAGCGAATGTAGGAAGAAAGGTACGGAGCAAAGGAAATAGAGTGAGAGGGAGGAATAGAGGAACAGAGGAAACGGGTTGCGAGGAGCAGTGGAAGCGGCAAGAATATGCAGATGTCTCAAAAAATGTTACGAACTTCAAGGGATGAGATGTGGTCAAATATGATCACCTTTTGCGGCTAAACATATAGTGGCAAATTTCATAAAACGGAATTACACGAGATTTTGCCTCTGAATGGTAGGCATCCTGTATGTATAAGTTGGGCAGGAACGTGAACACAGGTAAGAAATTTTCCAATCTTCATTAAGAAAAAGGTTATAATTTTCGGCCTCCATCTACATTCCATAGAAATTTGTAACATTTACTCTAAGATACTCTGTACCGCGGAGAGCGAAGGGAACTGGAGAATATTCTGGTAAGGAGTGAGTAGAGGTGTAATAAAAAAACAACTCGCGAGGACAGGAGATTCTGAGTGGAGAAAGTAGAGAGTAGTGAGGGAGATTGGATGTAATGGAGGATGGAGAAAACGGGTAAGTAAAGAAAGGGAAGATAGAAGGTAGAGAGTGAGGAGGTAACGGGGAGCAAAAGTGTAATGGCAGGCGGAGGTTGTGTTGAGAGGGAGTCATGGAGAGAAGAATTTGCAGGGAACAGTGGTAGGAATGAAAAAAGAGGGTGGGAGATAGATGGAAGCGGTGATAGCAAGGTACCAGGGAACAGAAATAGCGTGATTCGGATATATTGAAGACCAGATGTATCTGGAATCAGATGTAGCGGGAATAGGATGAAGCGAGGGTCAGAGATAGCGGAGAACACAGGTAGTGGCATCGTAGATAGCGGGAATCTAAGGCTGAATGGTAGAGGTTGCGGAGAACGAATGGTGTAAGGAAATTGTGGAAGTAGCAGGGATTAGGAGTAGAAGGAAAAGTAGGAAGCGCGGAGAGGAGATGGCGGCAAGAAGAGGTTACAAAGAACGGAAGTGGTGGAGAGCGGAGGTAAAGGAAAGCGAACCAATCGTCGATTACTGCGAGAGAAGTGGCGAGAAGGGAGAAAGCGAGAAAACGCAAAACGAAGGGCGGAGCGGAAAGTAACGGGGACTTGAGGAGGAGGGTGTAGCAGGAACGGCCTGTGGCTTGAGAGTATCCGTGCGTTAATTTCGTTACCGAGGCCGAAGAATAATGTTTTCGTAAGCACGCAGCCTCCGCCACCGCCGCCGCGGTCCACTGAGTAGGCAAGCCGGGGCGTGATGGAAGATTTACATGCGGTTACGTCCCTGGAAAATACCGCCGTCGACGAGGACGGGAGGACGAGGACGGGGACGAGGACGGGAGGACCATGATGGGGCGGGTGGGCGAGGAGGGAGACACTGGGGGGGGGGGGGGATTGTTTGCCGGGGTCTCGCCTCTGGAGGTGGATTTGTTTTCGCGGGAACGCTGCACCTGCTTCTGATCTCTGAAAGCGACAAGCAGTGAGGTGGGAACACCCCGCCACGTTGACGTCATGGAAGCTAAAGGTGGTTACAAGCGACACAAATGAAACATGGGAAGCTGGTAGTAGGCTGATGGTTTTCATGCAAAAAAATATCGCAATTAAATCATAAATTTTTTCTACTTTAAATCTTCAATCTACAGAACAAGTTATTCATAGTCTGCACGCAATACTTCGCGCATATGAGCCGAAAATACATTTTGTGTGAGGAAGAAATACATTTTGTTGTTTCACTTCAGAATTAACTACACTTTTAACCACATTATTGCTCCTTACATTTCAGATCATTATATATTAAGTATTATTTGTTTACAAAACTTTAACAATTCTCTTGTACCAATAAATCATTCAAGCTCGATACTTTTGTGATCCTACTTTGCGACGTAACTTGGCAATTTTATAATGTGAAAAGAAAAAAATTGTTGGTCATATTTTTCATGTTTTTAACCTTGATTTCAGATATATTTTTATTCCACTGTTTAAATGATTACTCACTCTTCACTCGTTATTTCCTTCTTTGTTTATTGATTTCCATCGTACAATCCCCATCAATGGTAAAACATTACATTTCAACAATAATTTATATCTATTGCAAGAAATAAGCAAACTCCAAGAAACATACTACATGAAAACGTCTTTCACACTGGTATTTTATTTTAATTAATTTTAGTGGCGTAGCATTTATTCTCAACCCTTTCACTTTCGTGCGGTAAACTTCAGCAAAACTACAAATGTTTGGCGTCAAATTATTGGAAATTAGGTGAGTTTCAATATATTACGTCTTTATAAAAAACATTGTGCCAGTAACGTATTTGGAAAGAGATAACTCAACGGACAATAAACTCTGAAACGGTCGTCTTTAGAACGAAGTCATAGTAAGCTTACTCAAAATATCTCATCCACTCTTATCACGAAACTGCCGGAACTCCTTTCAACAAAAGCAAAGGTATGGATCTATGTTAAGCCCCCAGAACAAACAACGAAGTACCCGCGCTCCTACAACGCCAAGGAAGCATTAACATCTTTAGAACCCTGATAAATCCAGAGGCGATTCTTGCTCCCGCACACCGACATCAAAATAAAAAAAATAATAAAAAGGAACCTCAGCTGAGACAAGTTATCTGGCGGCCACACCTCCGCCACCATGTTGCCTCCTTTTAATAAAGAGACTGCGCGCGCGCCGGCGAGAGTTGCTTCCGCGATTCCTATCTTTGCTTATCTTTCCGCGATGGCGGCGCGCCTGGCCTCCTGAATTGCGCTCAGACGCTGTGTTTACGGCAGAGGCGGTGGCCGCGGCGGTTGGTGGGAGTGGTGGTGGTGATGGTGGTGGCGAAGAGGATGGCGATAAAGGCGATGGTAATAGCACTGTCGATAGCCAAGGCAGGGACGGAGGTGGAGACGGGAGAGGGAGCTGGAGAGGGGTGGTGAAGGAAGGGCTTACGGAGTCGGGAATGGCGATGGCGAAGGTTTAAATGAAACAGAGGCGACCGGTGGTGCCAGTGCTGGGGGCGGGGGCAATGGCAGAGGCAGGGGCGGGGGCGGCGGTGGAGGCGGAGGCCTTGGTGGGAGCGGGGGCGTTGCTGCTTGGGATGATGATGGCTGAAGCGGGAGAGGGGTGGCAGTGGCGGTGAAGGCGGGGATTATGAAGCCGGGAAAGGCGATGGCGAAGGTTTAGTTGAAATTAATAGCGGCTACCGTCGGTTCCAGAACCGGGGGCAGGGGCAATGGTTGTTCCTGTAGCTGTGCCTGAGGCTGTGAATCTAGCAGTGATTGTAACTGTGGCGAGGGTGCGGGCGCCGGCGGGGATGGCGGGGACGGGGGAGGAACGGAGGGTTGAAGGTGGAAGTGTTGGCAGTTGTGGTCGTGGTGTTGTTGAAGACGGAGGTCGCGATGGCAGGACGGGATGGGAGATGGCGGTGATGATGGTGGCAGTGGCAGGGGAAATGGTTTGGCGGTGGCGGTGTCTGTGTCTGGGGTAGTGACAGTAACTGTGGCGAGGGCGGGGGCGGAGACGGCGGCGGCGATGGCAGGAGGGGGGGGCGGCGGTGGTGTTGTTGGCGGTGGATGATGTTGTTGTCGGCGGTGGTGGCTGCGGTTAGGCCTGGGGCAGTGCATCTGGCAGTGACTGCGGCTGTGGCAGGTGCGGCGCCTGAGCGGGGGCGGCTGCGGTGGCGCGGGCTTTCGGAGGCAAGCGGGAAGAGGGATAGCAGTGGGGGAGTGCGCTGCCCTTAATCTGCGCGCGTGCTGCTAGCAGATAGCGCTTATCTGCGGGGTCGTCGGCGAAAAAGTTGGCTTTGGGGCGGGAGGGCGCGCCTCACCCCAACCCGGCGCCCGCGCCGTCCACGGGAGGTTTGCACTCGCGTCCCGTGGTCGCCGACGCGTCGCTCAGTGGCACGGAGTGCCTTGCACAGCATGCATGGGTCGTCGCTTTTATAGAACTTTATTACAATCCATAACTGTAAACGATAGTCAACGAAAAGAGAGAGATTCCAAGATTATGGAGCCCCATGCTGCGGTTTGGAGAACCACGTATTTTTGTTACTATACAGGAGGTTAGAGAATAAATGTTACTAACTTCTGTGGCATATAAGAAGGATTAAATATAATTATTTTATCCTCAGTGAAGATTTGGCGGGAATTTCATTCATGGAAGTTACATATGTAGCGTTTGTTCGCCGACTGCGATGGCCGACGTGAATCGAGCGCGGGCCGACTCAGCGCCTCGGTCAGAAGGGTCGCGGGTGCGAGTCCCTCCAAGTACATACAGGTGCGGATTAATATTTTTGCCGCCTGTAGGCACATCAAATTTGCCCCCCCCCCCTGTTCAAAATTAATGTTACATTTCAAATTGTAACGTTTCAGTAACAATTCCTCATTAATTTAAACGTTTTAACTTTAAAAATAACATTATATTTTGGACATTGTTTTCATAAATTAAATATTTTTTTTTTGGACGTTTCAACGCTGAAACGTTAACATTAAAAGGAAACTAAAACATGACAACTAGAATTGCAACATGTTTTCTTGCGTCAACGGGCCTTAGTTTCAGATTCATATACTTCTGAAATCATAAGGTATACTCTAATGAAGTAGACAAATAAATAGCTTGTATTAAATATTAATATGATATTTTTAAAATAAAAATATGATTTATGCTGTTATAGTTTTTAGAGAACCTAAATTTGTTTTAGAAAATATCAAGAAAATTTTGCGCCTTTGAAAATTTGCCGCCCTCGAAAATTTGCCGCCGTAGGCACGTGCCTACTGTGCCTATGCGTAAATCCACCTCTGAGTACATGGCGTGTTTGTCTCTTGTCTTCAGTGTACGGGTGTTGCCGCGGAAGGCCTTGTGAGCCTGCTCACCGCAGACCGAGGAGTCCGCAAGTGTGCTAGTGTCTAGTGAAAAGGTTGATATGTGTCCCTATGAAGGTACCCGGCGTAGAGAGATAAAAACCGGTATCCCCTGAAGCTGAACAAAGTTCACGAAAGAACAAAAATAAACTCCTGGTACATTTCCTTCTGATTGGTAGACAATCCAACTTGTCTTGGTGTTTGGCAGGTCATGTTCTGCTGCAATGATAATTCGTATATGCGCCAAACACCAAAGCGTAATGAGTTGTCTGCCATCGGGAGTAAATGATGCATGTGTAAATTCAATATTTTAAATTACCAGTGGGTGATTCACATTCAGTGGCAAAAAGGTATCAATTTCGACCCCAATACATTCTCTGTGGGTTGGATCAGTAAAGGGGAAAATTTGTGAAAGCCTGGGTAGGGGATTAGAAAAGCTTCCGAATTCGTGGAGATACCACTGTGGGTAAAAACCTCTTAAGGTATTATCATCATGAGTCTATGGCGTGATTAGCTTCTCATACAGCTACTTACCCTATCAGAAAGTCACCCCATCTGAAATATTTAATCTATCCTCACCATTTAATTCTCATGACACTCTCCTTTGTGTAGTTAGGCAAACCACCGATCATATCACTGCGTCACGAAAAGAGAAAACGTAAACTCGTGAGATTCCTCCCTCAGAAATGAGTACACAACACTCATGACTATGATACTATGAAGGCGGATCATTTGATGCCCCTATAGAGCTAGACCATGGACTTTTATGTATAACAAGACAAAGTGTTTGCAACCTTGTAACATCTGATATTTTCCGCAGAGGTGAAAACGAATCTAAGTGGAGGTGACGGGTTCATGACTTTGATGATTGGGCGAATGAAATATCGTGCGCTATCCGTCTCCCGTTGTACACAGTGGTACTCCAGAATCGGTACGGTAATGATCGCGCAAACCACAGTAATTTTAGATTAGAGCAGTGGAACGTCCTTTCCGAAAGGTGCCACAAACTCAACAATATTAAACCCTTGAAATAAATCTCCGACACCTTGCCGGAATGGAACCCGCGATATTTCAATCAATGCTACGCTCGAGTCGCAAGGCGGTGCCTGTAGATTCCCCGCTCTCATTGTGGGTGTCTGCTCGGGGGGAGAACTTGTTGGAAATATTTTATGTGAACTTTTTTTCTGTTCGGAATTTTGACTTGGAACGAACCGAGAGCATCGGCTTGTTATAGATTTTTGGAGTCGGAATAGGACTGGAGTGATCCGGCAACCGGTTTTGTACATTGTTGTTGGGATTAAACAATTGTTAAAACTTGTTCCCGGCTCCGGTATAGCAGAGCCCTGCCGCGGGGTGGCCAGGGGGCCGGGACGCGTTGCGTCAAGCGGATGCGGGTGGAAGCGGAGGCGGAGGGGGAGGCGTCGAGTTGCTCAAGGGAGCCCTAATTGGGACACAATGCTCGCCTCGCCCAGTCCCGCCCCGCTCCGAAACCCGCTCCGTCCCACAATCCGCCCCACCCCGTCCCAACCCGCCCCTCCCCGCTCCGCCACGCCCCGCCCTACCCCGCCCCGCCTCGCCTCGCCCCGTGCCGCCCCGCTTCGTCCCACAGCCCGCCCCGCCCCATCCCACCCCGTCTCGCCCCTCCCCGCCCCGTTCCGTTCCGTCTCGTCCCGACCTGCCTCACCCTTCCCCGCCCCATCCCGGCCCTTTCCGCCCCGCCTCGCCCCGCCCTCCTCGCTCAGTGGTGTTCTTCCTGCGCCCGGGCTAATCCGCCAGCGCTGCCGGGGGCCGAGGGCTCAAACTTTCCGCCCCCGGGTGGGGTGGGGGGCGATGCGGCGCAGAGACGGCGGAAAAGACGAACGGAAAAGAGGGGCGTGGCAGAACGGGGCGAGGTGGAGCGGGGCATGAGGCGGGGTGACCCGACGAGATGCGGGGTGACGCGGGGAAACACAAAGAGGCTGGATAAGGCGGGGACATGCGGAGCGGGGCGAGAAGAGACGGGAGCAAAGACGGGCGAGGTGAGGAGAGGTGCTGCTAGGGACGTGCGCTGGAGCGAGGCAGTTCCAAGCATACACAATCTGGATTACGTGCGGCGGGGTGTGAAAGGGCGGGGTGATGCGGGGCGAAAAGGTGGGAGAGGCGGAGCGGGGAGCGGCGGCGCGAGGCAGCGAAGGTACAAAAGGAAAAGGGGCCAGGCGGGTGGAGGTGAGGACACGCGAGCGGGTCGTTTATTTATACTTCCAAGCACGTTCACTACTATGAGCATGCTCATTAGTGTCGGGATAATTTGGAAGTCGCGGAGTTCCTCCCCCACTGCAGCGTGAGATCCGGCATCAACCTACACATCAGCTTATACCAGATATCTTTGGGGTGAGTCTCGCCTCTACCGTGACAAGTGTAGTGAAGTGCACGTAGGTGTAAGTGCGGGTACGTAAGGGGTAAGGATAAGAAAAGTAAGAGGAAGGAAAAAACGCACCGGGTCCGTTTGTTAAGTACTGCTCCGGCATTTCCTTGGTGTTGAGGGGAGTAACACGTAAAACTACCGGCAAGAGCAGCCGGCGAATAGAATTCCCCTCCACGGAGCGGCTGGATTCGACCTAGCTACGTCGCCAGTGGGTGGGCTGGACTGAAGCAGGGAGGCTCGGCGCGTGGCTGGGTGTGGCAGAGGCGAGCGGCGGGAGGCGGGGAAGGTCAGGGCGAGGTGCGGCGCGGAGGGCAGCGGCGGGGCGGAGCGCAGAGCCGCGAAAAGGCGTCTCCGGGCGTGCCCTGCTGATGGAACGGCGGCCTACGGCTTAAGCGCCCGGGCTGGAGCCAACCCTCGGGGCGATGAGGCCGCCGCCGAAACTGAATTTCGCCGGCGGTTGTTAATGCATTCTCGCGCAATTAGCGGCTGCATTACTTCATAAATTAATATCCCAACGCGTTGTGATTGACTCCCACGAGCAGAGTTAATGGAATTCATGAGAATACCATATCATTACCCCCGGCGTCACTGATTTTAGAGTAATTAGTTTTAGTGTGAATTCATTGAGATTTTCGAAGATTGTTCATTAAACAAACAATAATTTAATATAGAATATGTATATTTTTATTTATATTTAACGGTGATATATTTTTTCACGACATGCTATTTTAAAATTCCAAGATGTCAATAATATGAGAGACAAGTAAATAGGTCATGTTTTATATTAAATCAAAAATAAATTTTCGACAATTAACAGACAAATTCGTTGGAGATATCAAAGAATATTTTGCTAGCTGCCACCGGGTTATGCCCATTTGCAGTTCAAATAAATTTATCTTATCTTTTTTTACGGACGAGTGTATTCGAATGTACTACGAGTGTACGTGAGCTTAGCAAATAAATTCAAAAAATGTAAATACATTGACATAAAGAACATAACATTATTTTTTTGTAAAGTACTCATACTTATTGGTACTGCCCTGTAATTTATAGGTGTCTCTACTACAAACAAATAAAAAAAATAGTACATGCAATAGCGGAACACGACAGTACAAATTAGTAGCCGTAATAACAGCGAGCCGCCGCATGGGCTGGCAATCCCGTCTCCTATTCTAGGAATATTGGGACTTCCCCGCACTCGATAATCATCGGCTGCGCTCGTAAATAGTCGTTTGTCATTTTTCACTGCCACTCACCGTTTTTGCCGCCTCTCTGTGAATGCGTGAACGTATTTCTTCGTTTGCATTTTGAACAACAATATGAATTTTGCCGGTGACCCTTTTTTCCAATGAAACCCAGAGGAGTATCTTCTCTCTTATTTCTATTAGACTCGGTCCCTCTCATTACGAATAATTGCTAGTGTATTGTAAGACTGAATGACATCGTGAGAAAAGGGTTGTAAAATTTCATGAACTCCTTTCATATCTCTAAAATTCAGAGAGTTCAACTAAAATGGGGATCCGCTCCATTCTTTTAAGCTTCCCTTCATCTATACGTGAAAAAAAGTTGAAAAAAAAATTGAAATAATTTTAATTATATTTTTTAAAATTTTTATCGGCTTTGTGTAAAGTACCCTCAAAATTCAAAATATCCGTTTAAAACTGGAATTTGTTCAGATCGATCAGGGAATATCGTTTTGGAAGAAAGTAAGCTAAACGGTTTAGGCGTTAGCGTTGACCATTGATGGAAAGACCGACGGACAGACAGAAGCTTCTCCGTCAATCGATTTTTTCGGAATCAAGGACCCACAAAACATTAATTCTCAGTACACCACGTTTTAGAGGAAGTAAATTACTATACATAGGAATCCACTCTTCGTTAGGAGGGCTTGGCAATAAGAGTTTTTCTGACGAAAATTGCTATTTTCCTCAGTTTCATTATATCACTTTCTCTTCTTACGAAGAAAGTGGGAGAAAGAAAAACATTGGAAACGTTTTTACACGTTTGCGCCAATATTATTCATGGACGATAACGCTACTAATGCAAACAGTACAGTGCAAATATTAACAGAAAGCAATATTAAGATTTTATAAATGTATTTCTCCTCTGTTTCTCGTTTTTAGTTTGTTTTCGTTGTTTTAACATCTGATCTTTAACAACAAAAACTTGTAAGTCATTCAATTTTTCATTAATTTTCTTCTCAATATTTATCTGCGACTTCACAAACACGCTCTTTCTTAATTTGACTGCATACCGATATTTACATTCGCTTTACTTTCATGCCAATAGAGACATCTCCTTCAAGATTGGAATTTTAACTCTTCGAATAGCAAACTCTATATTTTAAACTCTGAAACGCCTAAAAAGTTACAAAGTGGGAAGTTATCTTCATAAATTGAGAAGCTTTGGAACTTTTGAAATTGATTTATTTCTTGCTTCGTACAATGACTCGTAGTCCAACTTTCGTAGTTTCCTGTTCTCATTAGACAAGTAAAACTCAGAAGAAGAATTATGTTGTCTCTTTTTATGCATTTATAGTCTGCAGTTAGTTGTTCCGTGTTTACAACTATCAAAAGCTCCAAGTCGATATCCATTTGAAAGCAAGGTAATGTTGATGGATTGATTTCCTTTGTGTATTTATACACACACTATAAGGGAAATTCTCTTTGAAGGGTAGCTTTGTAAAACATATTTGAATTACAAGAAGGGGGATGGGAATATCAATCATCATTTATAAAGGATTTAAAACGAATAACACCTGTCTTATACTTCCAATTGCGTAACGTAACTTTGATTCTATGTGAATACTAAATTCCATTGCAATCATAAATATTTACAAATACATGAAAACATTGAAGTCATATACATACACCATACACTTCGAGAATATATATGTCGTAACAGCATTTTTCGTCCGTTTTTTGATACGTGTTTGTTGCCGGTATAGTGAAATAGTGCCAAATTAAATTTAAAAAAATAAAATCTGTTGTCACCGTTTAGTAATCAGAGCAGCTGTAATGTATATCACGTATATCAGTAAGTGAAGATAAATGGTTTGAATGGTTTTAAACTTTTGCAGTTCGAAAGGCCAAATCATAAATTTCGAGATGTTAGGATGTTTTAAGTTCCAGGATTTGAAAACAGTTTTTCCATTCTACTACTCAGAAGAGAAAGACGAAATGGTTATGACAACAATGAACAATGAGAAAAAGAAACTAAGAAACAGACAGTACACGATATCTAAACATCGATTTTTCCATAATAGGTCCGGACAATTATTCCCTTTGCCTAGAAACAAATATGTAAACGAACAAAGAAACAATGATTGAAATAGTTTATAAATACAGTATCTGTGACCAGTGGTGGATGCATGGGGGCCATAGCAGACATGGAGGCCGTGCCCTCCCCCAAAGACCTAGAGTTTTCGTTTGTTTCCTCCCTTTCTGTGACAAATGTGATTTATATATTAATTTATGTTAGATTATGTAATTATTTAAATATAATTTTTGTATTATTTTATATACACAGCCGAATTAATATAGAATATAACAAATATATTTATTATTTAACAAAAATCTTTGATCCCCGCTTCCCCCCAAAAAATTATCGTCTGTCTCCACCTCTGTTTGCGACTACTGTCAGTTGCATCCAAATAAACAGAAAAATTCAATGCACCGTTGCAGATTTTTACGTTTTACTAATCGCAACGTTTTGTGGCCTCATACTGTTACAAACGTTAGTGGTTCAAGCGAGATGAGACGAATGTTAAACGTTCTTCTGGACAATAAAGATGTCGAAAACTTATTTGATTTTTCTTTAATATTAAAAGGTAAAGCTAAATATTTTCAATTTGAGTTGGAGAAAAATTCGTAATTTGTTGATTCAGGACAAAATAATTTCCTTTTTATGTTTTTTTTTCTTCAAGTGATAATTATTTAGGAACGAATGACTTTTTTTTCGAAAAAGAATAACGCGTTAATTAAACTCAACGTGCGAATACGGTACACCGTCTAAATTCCTTTTCGGAAAAAATTCCTCGCTACGTTCGGGTAACGTTGCGCGCCTGCACCTGGCAAACACTCCCGGCCAGAGACAACATTAATCAGAGCGCGCAGCGAGCGCCCGCGTCGCGGCAGCCCCGAGTCCACACGTCCATGCCGGATTGCGCGCGACAATGCAGGCGCCCCCTCCCCCTCCGCCCCTCCCTTTTCCACCCCCGTCCACCCCTTGGCTCTCCCTCTCCTCCCGGCTCGCGGGACGGGCGAATCGGATGGCGCGTGTGAGCAAACGTTTGTGCCCACGACGGCGCGACGCGCGCCTCGGTGCGAGCCGAGGACCAACGCACGCGCCAACTGGCAAACGCAGCTGGGGGTGGTGGGGCCGGGTGGGCACGGGAAGGGAAGCGACTCGGCACAGAGAGAAATAAATAGGTTTCTGAAATTGTCTTGGAGCTAAGGGCCGAAAGAAATAGTACTCACTGTCATCGTTACTTTAATAATAATAATAATAATAATAATAATAATAATAATAATAATAATAATAATAATAATAATAATAATAATAGGAAAATTCAGCACCTTTTGACAATTCTTTAAACAAACATAATTTGTATTATTATTGGTATTATTATTATTGTTATTGCTATATTTTTTTATTAATCGAAACGAGAATGAACGAAATAGCCCAAAACCTGATTTGGAACCCAAGTTTTAGTTTAAGAACGTATGTTTGCTTCAGGTACCGCGATATCAAATGGAGTACATTTCTCCCAAAGACTTGAAGGCGACCCATAGCACAAAACGTCACAGCAAAGAAATATTAACGTATACAGGGGAACAACGTGTTAGCGACAGGGTTCGAGTAAAGGAAATCGACTGCCTAGTGAGATACAAATGGTAACTTATACAAGGAAGTGAGTTTTCACTCATACAAGATTATAGACCGCTGCAGCACGTCGCGATTTTCTTTGTTTTGCGGTTGCGTATAGCAACGGAGACGCCACTTGTTGCATTGTTCTTCTTCTTCTTCTTCTTCTTCTTCACATCTAATGCAAAAAATTACAAAGTTTATAGCATAGAAAAATTACACAAATACAAATCAACCCAGAACAACCGGAACGTCAACCTTGGACAACAGTACTATTAACCGGTCGCACCAAGTCACATATCCTACAAAGTAATTTTCCAAATCTTCAACCACACGCTCTAAACGCTGTAGAAGGTTACAAAATGATCATCTTAGTCTCATCAAGAAAATATTTGCAGTTCACGCATTTAATTCATCGGAAAATATCTTCATGTCCTCGAAAGTGTATTCCGTTGATTCATCACCCGATTAAAGTATTAGAATTATGGTTGTCATGAGCATGCATGTGTATAATTGTACGTATCTGACATGTTGCTACTAGAGGAGTAAAATCATAACACTGATTTCCTTATTTTGATTTTTCTCTAAATATATACAGATTTTTAGGTCACTAAAAATTGATGTATTAAACTTTATTACATATTGTGATCCAACAGCATAATCTAGAGTTTCTCGCGTGGACTGCAGTAAGTTGCGAAAAACTAAATAAGAGCCATGACGTCGGTGGTAAATTGCGAATATTTAGTACCACAAAGACCAGAACGAAATTTCAAAAACTTGAATTTCCAGGGCTCCGTAATAAAGGATTTTTTTCTCTCGTCGTGGCCCTACAGAGGCTTTTCGCTGAATCGCTTTCAGCATTAGCAGTCCGCGCGATCTCTCGCTCTCCTCCAAAACACCCGCATTGTCTCTGGGGAGAGCAGCAGCTCTTAGCTGTGGGCAGTGGTCGGACGAGGCATTGATTCCCCGGACAATACGAATTCGTGGAACGCGAGCGCGGCACAGCGGGCGACCAAGGGGCTGAAATTGCGAGTTACGGGAAAGAGAGAAAACAACGAGGTAGGATCAGTGGTTATGGAATAACAAGGTGAGGAAGATTAAATGAGAGGATTTAAGTAAAAGGTAAGATAGTCCAGATAGGGAAGGAAAGAAAAAAGTAAATTGAGAATAAGAGTTGGAGGACGGGAAATAATAAAGGGAGGATTTAAGTAGAAGGCCAAAAACATTTGTGAAGAGACATCAATGTAAAAAATCAGGATACGAAATGGAGAAATAAATGAAATACAGCCAACCAAAGAAGTGATTATAGCGAAAACTATGAAAGAGAGAAGAAAGGGAGAGAAGGGAACAGAGAGCCAATAAAAATCTCACTCTATTTAAACGTCCTAAACACTATACAACAACAAAATTTAATAAAAAATTATGGAGCTATTTTTTTGAAAATTTGTAAAATGACCCACGGGCGTCATGCAATTTTTTTCAAAATTTAAATATCGTTTTCAAATTCAAGGGGCAGCGACATCAGCCGGATCGATTGAGGAATATAAATTTTAGAGAAAATTGGCTGAACGGTTTAGCTACTAGCGTTGTTCATAGACGGATGGACGGCCAGACACGCGTTTTGCCATCGATCGATTTTCTGGTTTCAAGAACCCACAAAACATGAATTGCGGCTACACCACGTATTAGAGCATTTACTTCCTAAATTTAACAACTGGATTTATCTACTTGTTCGTTACCGTGGTTTTGTCTGCCGAAAATTCGCGGTTTTATCGCGCAGCATTACATACCGTCCTCTCTATTCCGAAGGGAGGAAGCAAAAAGAAGACACGGGAACAGGGGCAGAGAGAGAGGAAGGAGTATGAAAATGGAGGGAGAGCGAGGAGAAGGGAAGAGACGCGGCCGTAAATTAGACGCGCAATAATCCCGCGGCGCCCGTCGCTCGTCGCCTGTCGCCGCCCGAAGCGGCGAGTCGCGTGCGTCGCCAGCGGCTGTGCCAGCGACAGCGAAGGCGGCCTTTGTGCCAGCCGCGCCGCGCCGCTGCCGCGGGCCTCGTTTCCAACGTCGAGACGGCGGCGGGCGGAGGGGCGGGAGCGAAGGCAGGAGCTGGAGACGGAGGAAGGGGGCGGCGCGTGGCGACGAGTATTGTTTTCGCAAACACCCAAGTTAATGTTTAAAAGTAAAATGTGTGGAATATTAAGTTGGAGGTGATTCGATGATTGATTGTTAATGATTCTGGGCGCGACTTTTGCTAGGATCATTAGTCCCGTAAGTGTGATGTATGATTTTTAGCGCTGGAGTGGCGGTATTCCCCCCCCCCCCCGCTGAATAGCGAGATCCGGCGTCGACGTACACGTCGGCTTGTTTTCCACAACAAAGTATCTCCCACCAGCGGGGCACCGTCCCAGCCGGGCCAAGCTCTAAGCTCTCAACTGGTCTCCAGCATGTGTGGTAGTGCAGTGCATGTAGGTGTAAGTGTAAGTAAGGGGTGAGGATAGGGCAAGGAAGAGAAAGAAAAGATAGTGCGCGGTCCACGGCCCGTTCGCTAGGATACTGCTCCGGCATTTGCCTGGTGTGAATCGTAGGAACCATTGAAAAACTACCGATCAGAGCAGCAGGCCGCTTGAATTCTCCTCTTGAGAACGACCGAATTCGACCTATCGGAACTGAAAACCTAGGACCTCCCGGACACATGCACTACAGTAACATCATTTGATGACCTCAGCCACCGAATCCGATAAAAGTTGAAGTACATGTTGCGGTAGTTGGGTTAAGTTATTTTAACAATGAACAAGATGCCAAGTTGTTCGCGGTCAATTATCGCCCGAGTATTTCCAAGTCGACCGCGAGGACTCAGCTAAGAAACGGCTAAAGAAAGTGGGTAAATGGAACACGTGTACAACGAGCACCATAACTAGTGGTGATTCTAAAATGTGTTAAGTGAGCTAGCTGTAGCGGGGGGGGGAGGCGGACATGCGTGACATAAGTAGAGAAGGAAGTTGGTCGGAAGCGGAGGCGTGAGCGGCGGGGTGAGAAGGGCGAGCGGAGCGGACGTGCTGGCGATGAGCAAGGCAGATAGCTGGGTCGAATTCAGTCGCTGTTAGAATGATTACTACGCTCGGCTGCCCTGGTGGTAGTTTTCCGTTGTTCCACCGATCAACACTACGCAAATACCTTAACAAACGAGCTACGGACCGCGCGCGGTATTTCCTTCCCCTTCCTTGTTATATCCTCACTCTTTACTTACACACACACTTACACGCACTACACTACCACACACGACGAGAGACCGGTCGGGAGCTTAGAGCTTGTTCAGGCAAGGGCGGTTTGTCGATGGTGGGAGATACCTGGTTGGGGAACATACCCCGCTATCCGATGCTCTGCGCCGAAGCTGGCCATCCAGCGGGGGAAGGTGAACGCCACACCCGAGGAGAAAACATGCACTGCAAGTACGGGACGAATGTCAGCGTTTGACGCGCCAGGAATCACGAATCAATCCAAAAAGCAGATGCGGTGGGACGGGGCGGGAGCTGAGCGGGTAGGAGTCGGCGGGAATCGTGGTGAGAGCGGGGACGGGCGGGAGAATAGGGCGGCAGGAGAGTGGGGTCTGAGTGGTTTGGGTGAGTGGGAGGCGGGGCGAGGAGGGGAGGCGGGACGGAGACCGCAGCGCGGGAGCAGTGAAGCGCAAGCGGTCCGAGGCGGGCAGAAGCGTGGGTGGGAGCGGGAGCGAAGACGGGAACTAGTTCCGAGGCAAGGAACGGTGTCGAGGCAGAAGAAGTACTTCCGGCAGCCTGACGGGCTGTTATACTCGCTGTCCCCCGAGGAAAGGTTCCGCCGACGAAGCAACCTTTGAAAATGTTCATCTTGATGTGCAATCTCGATCTTCCCTGGAATCGTCTAGGTCGGCACGCGATGTTTTCCACTCGAATAACAACAGCGATGCTATGAAGTGAAAAGCCAAAGGTGAACTTGCGAGGCAGACGAAAAAAGGACAACTACTGAACATCACTTATTCACACATTTAACATGCATTGTACTGAAATATTTAATTAATAAGCCTGTACGTTGACGCTCGTCGTTAGAAATATATTTATTCTGTCAAAAGTATATAAAAATAATTGAATCCACACAAAGACACAATGAACCATGCGAAATGAAGCATAATGGCTAGAGCCCGGAAGTTTCGTCAAATGTCTCTTTGTTATTGTTACAATTTTACGACTTACGAATAGGAATCACTGAATTATACTTGTGGAGTTGTTTTAATAAATTTTTCTTTTTGCCTTTTAAGCTTATTTTAGCTTCTAATGACTTATTTTGCCATTTTGTTCTTTAATGATTCAAAAGGGCGTTCACAATAAAATTCCAAAGAGATAGTGACACGAGTAAAATAAAGTTGAAGCCATCATACTCACTGTTTATGTGAAATCAAGATTACAAGGAAAAACTATTTTCCCTACTAAGCGTTAATTTTAGAGTTACAATACCAATGTGTATCATTTTAATTATTACGTCTTGACAATAATTCGTTTTAAATATAATTTTTCATGGTTATATCGCTTTTTGAACCACAACTTTAGCTACAATAAATGCCTTTTTCATGAAAATTTTAGTAAAAATAAATGTCCTGGCTGCCTATTTTAGGTAAAATGAATGCCTGAACTTCCGGGCTCTGATAACGACCTTTCACTGGTCGCGTGTGGCCTCGCGTGCGGGCGGAGCGCGGGGCGCCTCCGGGCGACACGCGTCAAGAATCGGATCGTCGAAGGGAATCAGATCGGGGTATCGGAACTGCAACAGGAATCGGAACAGCGACGGAAGCGGATCGGCGACGGGAATCGGATCGGCAACGGAATCGGGTTGGACGAAGGGAAGCGGATCGTGGAATCGGAACGGAGACGAGAATCAAAACGGCGACGGAAGCGGATCGGTGACGGAATCGGATCGTCGACGAGAATCGGATCGCGGAATCGGAACGGTGACAGGAATCGGATCGGCAATAGGAGCGGGAAAGCTAGTTCGCTCACTACTACGCATATGGCTTCCCCACATCTCCGCTGCCGCCAGTCACGTGGCTAGTGGTGGTTCAGTGATTCATGTTTTCAACACCTACTACCGCTACTTTAATTGTCCCATTAGCAGTGAACGGTGGAGGTTTCCCTGCCCCGTTAAATGATAAGATCCAGCACAGACCTACATGTCGGCCTACGGGAGATGTTTCTCCTCTAGGTATCTAAATCGATATTGGTATCCCGACATGTACGGTAGTGTAGTGCATGTAACTGTGGTGGTGTGTGGCCACAGGAATGGCCAAGGATGAAGAAGGAAATGCAGTCCGTGTCTCATTTGTTAGGGTAATGCACTGGCATTCGCCAGGTGATTCCGGGCTCATCAACAGCTAAAGTCATTAGTCCTATAACTCAAGGGCATGTTTTTTCATTGGGAGGTGGCGGTGGATTTCCTCCGCTAGATGAGTTTCGCCGTCGACCCACCGTCGGGTAGCGGGGTTTTCCACCGCCAGTTATCTCCCAGAAGCGGGGTACCGCCCCAGCCGGGATAAGCTCTAGCTCCCGACCGGTCTCCCGACATGTGTGGCTGTGTAGTACATGTAAGTGGAAGTATGAGTAAGTACGGGGTAGGATAGAACAAGAAATAGGAAGGAAAGATAGCGTGGTGTCCATGGCCTGTTTATTAGGGTAGTGCTCTGGTATTCCCCTGGTGTTTATGGGAGAAATCACGGAAAACTACGGATTAGAGCAGCCATTTATTCTGCTATAAAGCTATAAAACATTAGTAATAAATTACAGATTCTCTCGTTTTCTTCCATATTCATTATTCATCATCAGTCTCTTTAGAAAACTAAAGATACGATGTCCATGTAGTATTTATAACGTTGATCAATCGCACAATAAAATACTTTTCGCCAAACACACAGCAGAAATATTATGATCCGTTCCTAAAAAATGCTCAACATTTTGTAACCTTTGCCCAACAATGAAGATTAGAAACGTGACCACGCAGAAGCGGAAGCATCTTTGATAATAGACAATCGATATATTTATGAAAATATTTGTAAATAGAATTATTATCTTGAGGTCACTTGGTGCAAATTCTCAATGGTTTGCTTCTCGTAGAAAAAATCGTAAGTAGATCTATGAAACAAAACTTCGTCCATTTAAAAGGTGGATGGAACAAAAGGTAGGAAATCCCTACTCTATTTCAATATCTCTCAAATTCAACCTGCTCTCTTTCATTTCCCCCTTCCTATTCCGCTATCCGCCGGAGCTACCTCGACTGTTCGCGACGGCTCTCCGACAATGGATTCTCTGCCGATGAGCTGTCCCTATTTCGCCGATGTTGCGGAACGGATTCGAAACGCGGACCGTCCTAGTGGCGCCGAGCCGACCGCAGGCCTCGATGATTGGCAAGGCACAACAAGCCTCGAACGGGTGAACTCCTGGAATACAAATAGAGTGTTCCGCGACAGCAATTCGCCCTGGAACCTAGTTAGACCTTCTACCGCGACGGTGTTGGAGTGTCCCAATGTTTCAATCAGCGAATGCCAATCGAAAGAAATACACTCTTTAAAAAAACGATTGACCTAAAACGCTTAACAAAATGTGTCAAAATCAGCTAATTCCTACCATAACCCTAGTTATTTATGCTTAATTATTTTTTCACAAGATAACTACTAGAAAAAGCCTCTTGAAGACCGCGATTTTGTAAAGAAAATCACCATCACGCTATACAGCAGACTGCAGAGGTTGGGGGTGTTGAGCTATTATAATGCTTGGCTCGTTTTATGTCAATGAATAGCCACTACATTATTTTCATGTTCACGAATCTACTCTGAATATGTCTCGTTACAAGAGCAGAAGAACCTTCATCTTCTTCAACAACTCTGTTTAAAACCACGTATTTTTTCAGTCAACAGCGCACACCACACGAAACCGACAAAACATCATGCAAATAAGGCGTTGGAATCCAACAGGCAATCTTATTACACGGAGAGCTATTCGTACCCTCTTCAGCCGCAGACATGTTATGTGGGGGGGGGGGGCTGGCGCAGCGGCGGAGGCTGTGGGCAGCGAGGTGGCGAACGCGGGTAGGCAGGGAGGGCAGAGCTCCCGGCGGGCGAGGAGCGCCCGTGCGGCCAAGCGTGAGGCGGCAGAGGTGCTCTTCATGCAAATGCTAGCACCAGGCGCTCGGGGGCCAACACGTCTCCTTCACCTCCGACCCACCATCACCGCCATCGTCATCACCACCAACTCACACGCCATTGACGCCGCCCTCTCCACCACCTCCACAACCGCAGGGCTGCTACTGCTGCTGCTGCCGCTACCGTCGCCGCCGCCTCCATCGTCTCCGCCGTCCTTGCAGCAGCCACTGACGCCGGTCTCACCGCTACCGACACTACCACCGCCTCCGCAACCATTGCCATCGTCATTGCAACCTCGTCGCCGCCGTAAACTCACCTGCCACCACCATCACTGACAATAATGACATTACCATTGCCGACCACATCGTCAGCGTTGCCATCGACACCGACTTCACCGACACCTCCTGTCCCCTGTCACCACCGATACAGTCTCCATTGACACCGGCGCCGACTGGCCGCTATCGCCACCTTTGAAGTTAATGATACCGGCACCACTCGCACCAACAACCGACACCACCGACAATCGACGGCAACACCACCGACCAAGGACACCACCGACACACACACACACCTCTGACATTCTCGCCACCGCCAGTCCCCACACCGCCAGTACTCACACCAGCGCCACCGCCATCGACACTGCCCGCCGCATCACTGCCGCCGGCAACACCATCGACACCACAGACACCGCCGCTGTTACAGTTGTCACGCGACAGGCCGACCTGAATTGTCGCGCAATCACAAATACAGAGAGGGGAGGGAAAGGAAGGGTGCACGTAGTGTATTCCCTCCCAACGTGACTAGCGCCCCACACCCTGCGAGCGACGAGCGAGGTCACGACGGACGTAGCGCTGCTTCGGAAACCGGCGCCCGGCGCGGCCGCGCGTCCTCCGCCCGTGATTGCTTCGCCTAGCGCTCGCCTCCCTCCCCCCGGCTGCAGTAACGGCGTTTCCATAAATTGACGCGCCGGCGCGCCGCCTAGGAAGGGTGACGTGCCTTGGTTGCGCGATGCGCGAAGGTCGATCCGGGGGCGCGCGAGGTGAAGTGGGCCGAGCCCTGCGACAGGGCGCACGTCAACTCAGTTGCCGCTGACGCTGCAGTTGTCCTTGGGTTCGAGCCCTGGCGGTGGTGGATTTTCCATACCAGTTTCTCCAGTCGCTGTTTGCAGGAGAATTCCTGCTAACGCCTGCTCTTGTTGTTAGTTTTCCGAGGTTTTCAGATCAATCCCAGGCGAATGCCGGAGCAGTACCCTAAACAACGGGCCACGGACCGCGCGCGATCCTTCCTTCCTCTTCCTTGTTCTATCCTCACCTCCTGCTTGTACACACTTACACTTATATGCACTGCACTACTGCACATGTCAGGAGCCCAGCTGGGACATCGGAGCTTGTCCAGGCTAGGGCGCGCCTCGCTGGTGGAGAGACCTGTTTGGGAGAACCCCGCAAGCCAAAGTGTAGATCAGTGCCGGATCTCGCTATCTCGTTTGGGAGGAACTCTACTACCAATACTCCCGAGTTGAAAAGCATTCACTATACTGACGGAACTAATGCTCATAACAGCTGAGTGTCAATATGATAGAGTCACATATTGGGCCTCATACCACCGTACCGTAAACAGAGGCAATGTCTACAGGGGACAGTAATTCAGATTTCTCATGAAGTATGATAGTGTAATGTATGTTGCTGCGTGAAAGAGAGAGAGAGAGAGAGAGAGAGAGAGAGAGAGAGAGAGTGCAATGGAGAGAAAGTGGTCAAAGATGGAAAGGGAAACATCTCGCGCTGTCAGTGGTGTTTGTTACGATACTGCTGCATTTGCCTGGCATTGGTCGGAGATGTTACGGGGAACTATCGATCAGAGTTTTATCATGAAACAAGATAATACTGAATAGTAAATGGTTCATGTGAGCGTTTCATTATAAAAATCTCTCACTTACGGAAACTTTCTCCAGCATCTAAGAAAATCTGAGAATCAAGCGATGGTAGTAGATTTGTTCCCAGAGAGTGACATCAGATCCATCTCCTTAGCTACTAATAGTGATAAATGAATGTGACTTCAAGAAAGTCATAAAAGGCTTGCAGGAGGCCTCAATTACATATTCTACAAATGTAAGGGCGTAATCCACATGTCAGTGCTTATTAAAGTTTGTAAATACTCCTAATCGGTTTCCTATTAATATAAATCGTTCTGAATGCTAAGTGAATTTCATATTCTTAATGAAGTGATATACAATAGTAACAAACTGCAAATGCACATATTATACTTCGTCCATATACGTTTTAGCTTCATCATTTCTGTGGCATTTTATTTGCTTGTCGGTTCCAAAACATTTTTGCACTCATAAACCATTTTATCGAAAATCCGACGAGCTGGTTGGTGTTAACTTCCTTAACAAGTTCCGCTTCAAATCCACCGATAATGTTATAGCCTTCAATCACACAGTCAGTGCATAAATGTAAATTTATGCAAATGCAGAAACGCTAACGAGTTTGGACCGGTACAATGCAGCAGTAAAGTTTGCCTTCAGCCGTTGGGTCGTATTTCGGCGCGGTCTATCTTCGGCGTGCTCGTGCTGTGTTTCGGTTTATGGATGCGGTTCGAATCGGTTCGGATGCCGGCCCTGTGTATCGCGTTGCGCTCCCCGCCTCTTGCGGTTGACTGCATTCGGACCTCCTGTAACGTATTCCGGTCCCACGCGAGTCGTCAAGTTTACAGCCACTTCGTCCGCAACATGCTCATCGCAGAAGCCCTTGCAACCTCTCTTCTCGTGCCTCCCCTTCCGGACTCTCTGAATTGGTTTGTCTGATTAGGCTCACTGTTCCCAATAATTCATTAATAATTATTTTCCTCCCTAAATGCTGTCCGTGCAGGACAGTCATAAAGTGTTTAGGTAATGTTGTTATTGTTATTATTGTTATATTATTGATATTATTGCCTTAAAATGCTTTAAAATTACAGTGTATTACAATTCTTAGTTGTAATATGTAAATTGTAGTATTCTGCCACCAGGTTCTGTACCCACCTGCAGAAATAATAAATCTATCTATTGTAACACCCCCGGTCGTCTCGTGAGAGAACGCCCGGTTAGCGGCCCGGTTGTAGCTCAGTCGGTGATGGAAGGAATCGTTAAACAGGTACTATGGCAGTACGAAACAAACACTTTGATCACTGGTAAAAATTACTTTTATTCCTGGGCAATAAAATTAAAATGCCCCAGGGAAGTTACACTTGTAAATAGAATAAAAAATGAGAAAATTAGGTAAAAAAAGAAAAGAAGATGAAAAGTTAGTATTCAGAGTAAAGCTTAAAAACTAGGAAGAATTATAATTAACATTACAATGGTAAAAAACAAAAGTAACAAGTCAATGTGCCATCGCGCGGCACCGCATTACAAAATTTACACAGGGTTGAATACCCTGAATTATATTGCCTTGGGAAAGTTTTTTCTGTGGGCCCGAGACGGGCGCGGCGCGGCCGAGGGGGCGGCGGCAACCTTCACAAAGGGCGCGGCCGGGGCGATGCCCTCGCACCCTCTCAGGCACGCACGTCAGCTGGTCGGCCGTCTGGTGACGTCACCAAGGGCGGTGGCGTCTGGCGTCTGGCGTTGAACTGCGTCTGGGAGAACTGGCAGAACTGGTAGAACTGGTAGAACTCGGAGTGGCCGGGCGATCTCAATCTCAGGAACGTAGTAATCAACTATGCGTACCTCTGGTTCTCATTATAATAATTGTCGAACACAACTTCGGACAGTTTAGAACTCCTTCGGAGAAACATTCGTCTCTCTTTACGACGAATTCCCACCCCAGAGAATTTTCTCTGTCTACTGCAGTCGGCCCATTGCTCAAACTCGCAGTAAAATAATATAAGTCCCACATAGGCGTACTCGCCCGAATAATTCCCACCCCAGATAAGTTTCTCTCCCAACTGCCCTCAGCCTAATACTCAGGCTCCTTCCGACAAAAATTATAAGTCTTTCAGAGACACACTGGTCTCTCCCCGACGAATAGTTACCCCCCCAGAGAATTTTCTCTCCCGACTGCTCTCCGCCTACTGCTCCGGCTCTTCTGATAAATTTTACAAGTCTTTCCGAGACACACTGGTCTCTCCCCGACGAATAGTTACCCCCCCCGGAGAAGTTTCTCTCCCGACTGCTCCCCGTCTAATGCTCTGGCCCTTCTGATATTCTATCCGTCGAAATCGCATCAAGTCAACTTTTGCCCCCACCCAATTTTCTCGTATGCTCCAGCTCCTTATAATAGTCGCGTCGCTATTGGCCAAAGGTAGTGGCGCAGTGCACTATTTTCAACCAATCGCGGCGCGAGAAGCCATGGAACTTTCCGCTCTCCGTGCCAGCTGCGAGTGCACAGTGTTATTCTTATTTCCTTCTAGAACATCGGCCCTGCCTGCGCAAGGGGTGGTGTCCGATGACAGAATTGTCGTTCTAGGGATTTCCCCAGATTACGAGCATGCGTTCTAGAACTTTAGCAGATGTTCTTGCGACCACGTGCCTCTCTCCGTTAAATGTTTCGACGCCGACCCTTTTAACGACCTTCTTAATGGGCTGGGGGCGCAAATGGCTGTCCGATAAGCGGAGTTGCGCGCGTGTCGCCATCTGTTTATCCTCCCAGTAGAACTCAGGGTGGCCGAGTCTGTTTGTTTAATTTTTGGTCCGGTGAATTTCGTTTAAAAAGTATGAGGAAATCTGTATCGCTACACTATCTATCTAAAACCGTTTCCGTTGTTTTATATTCTCAGCATTTAATTATTTTTAAATAGAGCAGATCTTTTCCGACCCTCATTTTTCAATCCATTATTATTGCTGCATTTTACAAAATGTCTCCAATATTGTAGGTTTTTAGAAATTACATTCCAGGCTCTTATCTAATATATTCTTTACTTCACAACTGTGCTTTCATATAGTTTTACATCGAATCAAATGTAATTATGGCTTTGTTGTACATATTGACTGAATACTGAAGAAAGAAGTACAGATTTTTTTAAATTGCCCCTGACCATATTATTTTACTTTAAAACTTTCCGTGTCTCTCCAATACTCTGTATGTCTGCCTGTCTCTGACCGTCTGTCTTTCTGTCACAGTCTATCTGTCACTATCTGACTGTCTGTCTCTGTCGGTGTCTGACTCTCTCTCTCTCTATCTATCTATCTCTCTCTCTCTCTCCCTCTCTTCTCTTGCTTGCTCGCAGATGCTTTCCATCCCGCTTGGGGTTGGCTACATCTGATCGCATTTAACGTATTCAGTTTCCGCGCGCTCCGAGTAGTTTGGACCTGACCCGTTTGCAACGCTTTTTATCACCGAAGTTCCATTCTCTTGATCCTCCCAGTCTGAAATGATACGGACGCGTTTTATCCAATCCACGTTCACCGATGGTACAACTGTTTCAAACATTTTATTTAAATCTTTTTAAGTTTTAATTTTGCTGACCAATTTTCCCACATCTAAATGGTATTTCATTAATGAACACGTTCCTCATTTCCCAAACTACTTTTAATATTACTTTGCTGTTAATATTGGCCAAATATCACTTTTTTTCAAAATGTTCTTCAAATTCCTTTCACGTTGTTCTGCACGAGCCTTCTGTGCTTTTTTGTAACATTTTCTATTCTCTTTCCCCACGCCATTTCTCACTCTCATCCATATTCTCCATTTCGGTTTGCAATCTCACATCGCCTCCTACGCTTTGAAGCTCTGCGCGTATTTGAGCAAGAGTAGCTGGAAGCCTTCTGGTACGGGACATTTACATCGCTAAAATTCGTTTACCCTCGCTGTTTTGCGATCGCCCAGCCTCAGCTACTTAGCTGTACTATTCTGCCTAACCTATCTTCATTTTGACACGTTTATCCGAATCCGCTTTTCCCGCGGCTTTTCCACCCCAAGAACTCTATTTTCCGTTTTTTTCTTCGTAATGCTAAGCTCTCTATTCAATATTTCCTTAACAAGTTCGTCCACAAATATGAATATGCGTTTAATTCCTTGTTATCATAGCATTTTTTGAATTGAATTGAATTGAACTGAATTGATGCCTTAATTTAAGTAGTAAGACTCAGGTCATTAGGTCTGCTTTTCCGCGTGACCACGCAAATGTCACCAACTAGCGGAGAAAGGAGATATTTCTTGGGCAGCGAAATAGGCTTTTGAATTTGTATTTGAAATAGGATTTGAATTTAGCTCAGTGCCTTCATTTAGGATTGAGGATCTTTTATATGCAGTACATCAACTAAGATGGGACAGCCGGCTTTACTTCCCCTCCGAAGGAAGGCGTACTAAGGATTTTTTCGCCCTTAAAAGTCCACGGCATCGATTGGGTTTGAACCAGAGAGCTTTTGTATAACAGTCCGATAAACTAACAGTTACACCATCGCCGTCGCAAATTTTTTCCAATGTTTTGCTCGCCCTTCTCCGTTCTATTCCACTTCCATATCTCCTTGTCAAGTATACATGTATTGCTTATTTCGCCTCTAATCTTAGTAAGGCCAGTTACTTTCTTCTTAGACAACCTATTTTTTTTTGTTTATTCATCGTGAAAATGAAGAAATTTTCTGATCCGTTAATCATTGTATATTTACAAAATAATAAAAGCTCATATTACCTTTAAAATAACATTTTATTTCATTTTTATCGTCGTCCAGTGCTTTTGCGTGTGGGTACCCCACATTTTGTCAAATATCACCATTGTTACTTTATCTTAATTTATCTAATTTGAATCCTCCTAATTTCTAACTAGGTCTAATTCCCAACGGTCGTATGTGACTTCCTAATGTGTCGAGCGGAGTATTTGAACGTAACGGGTGCGTCGACCAGTCTTTCGTAAGCGTTTCTCGTAATAAGGACTGAGCCGCAGTTTCCTAAATTCGTCCTTAAATGCCTCGTTACATAAAGTCGGAAAACTCGTAATTTTACTTTAATGAACATGAGTGAATGTGAAACCCTAAAAAAGTTCGTGAACTGCTAGGCGCTGAGTTAGCAAATTGACGAAATTTCAGCAATTTGCCCCACACTTCCACCCCGGGAATACGAGAAAAAAGTTACGTCCTTTGCATTGAAAGTAAAAGTAGAAGCCTGGATCGTGAAGAAATTAAGATAATCACAATTAATACATTAAAAGGACTAAAGATGTATTCAGTTCTTGAATAAAATCATTAGATCAACAAAATTATATAGTTAAAATTTCTGCAAGATTCACATGTGTAAAATACCTAATTGGCACATTTGATAGTTTCTTGCAATTACTAACTGTAGTTGTAATGGTTAGCAATATTGATTTATTATTATCAGTCTACTTTTACAATTTCTTGTTTATGTGTGACGTGTTCATTTTATTGTTGTTTTTTTTTAATTTTCACAATCGAAGTTCATGTGAACATACAAAGAATAAAAAATCTAGCACGATTATAGAAAATAGTTAAGATCTAACAGAAATATTTCCATGAACAAAAGTATAACTACATAAACAAATGTATATCTTAACTTATTCAGAGAGCTGGTTTAATGCAATATTTCAGTTATCTTATTTACATCTTCATCTTCATGTTTAAAAGCAAATTTTTACATTGCGTTTGAAAATATTCAAGGCCTTATTATTTTTCAATGTAATCGGTAATTGATTACATATTTGAGACCCAACAAAGACGAAAGTTCTTATTATAAGATATTTATTATTTTTAGTATTTTAATTGGATTAGCAGCTCTGCTATGAGTACTTTAATATTGTAGAGCCCGTGTGAAAAGGAAGGAGAGGAAGAAAGGGCGCCCAGGATGCAGGTGGTGGCTATTCTGCGTCCTCACGGAGGGTCTCGCTTTCGTGGAAGGCTCCGCCCTCCGCCCTCCCGGCAGCTCGCGCCTGACTCTCCGCCGGCCGGGCTGCGCTATCGGCTTCCGCCCGCGGGGAGGTGGCACGCCCTCGCGACGGACACAGCGTTCCCACGGGCACGCGAAGTCGTGGACAGGAAGTGCCTGGCCTTTGGTTTCAGGGGCTATTCCACTCAAGAACTTATGAGTTTCAACCTGGTCGATAGCGATTTATAATGAGACGGTTTTAAGACAGACTAAAATCGAAAAGTTCTCATGCATACTTTTCGCTATCGTCTTGCCGTAAATGACGTTCAACAGTAAAAAATAAATAAATATCTCTTTATGATGAGAAGTACAGTAATCAATACAGCTTCTGAAACAGTCCAATAAGAAATATTTTCGCATTTTTTAACATTATCGTATTATTTAATCGATTTATGAATATTATTCGTGAAATAGTCAAACCGAATTCTACTCGTAGTTTAAAAGTTTTGAGGTAAGTCCGGTCGTCAATACGCGACTCGCAATCACATCGATAAGTTTCAAACCAGTTTTCTCTTACGAGAGATGGTCATGAGAGAATTTGATACAACTACATTAAAATGATTATGATAGTTATTTTTATTTATTGGGGTTTAGGGATCTTTCAACTGTTGAGACCGGGTATGTTGGCTCAGTGCAGCACTTGTTACTATAGTGTCTGTGACCGAGAGATCCTGGAGTTCCAATTCCAAAAATGGAGGACTTTCAACACTAGCAACAAATTCAGGCAGGTCGAATTCTGTCACCGCCCAAATGAGAATTCTAGTGGACTCTAATCGGTAGTTGTCCGTTGTTTCTCCGATCAATACGAGACGAATGTCGGAAAGTACTTAAACAAATGGGACACGGACCGCGCGCGATCTTCTCTCTTTTTATCCTGGTGACCTCCTTTCCCCTTATACACACTCACATACACTTGCATGCGATTCACTACCGCACTTGTTGGGAGACCAGCAGGGACTGTAGAGCGTGTTCCGGCTGGGCGGTGAATCTGTGGGAGGAAGTACCTAGATAGGGAAAACTCCGCCAGCCGACGTACAGGTCGACGCCGGATTTCGCCATCCAGCTGTAGAAGAACACTGCCCCCTCCCGTAATAAAACATGCACTGCACTTATAGGACTAAATGCCATGCCGGAACATAAAATAATCAATCAACTGCAGGAATCATTCATACCCATGATTGATGACCTAGTGAGTAAACAATCAAAATCAGAGGCGGCGGAAAGGGAAGGACTCCGAGAAATTGTGCTCACGGTTCGCATTGCTCACCACGAATTGTACATGGATTAATGGCGAATCATAAACGGGCGCCACCACTGCAATGAGTACGTGAACGTCAGTAGACCACGAAACGCCAAGTAACCCAGTACCTAATATACATTCTCAAAAATCTAGTATTAATAATACAGCAATTTGTAATGGCAAAAAAATTGCCTGTGATCAACACCAGCGCCTAAACCTCACACAAGATATTGTTCAATCGATCTGGCCGATGTCACGACCCTGCCCATTTGAAACACATCTTTTATTTTCTGTGAGAACTTTTCATGACGACCCTAGAACACTTCCACATTTTTCTGTCCCAGTTTCGTTTACTCTACGTAATGTGAGCAGCCCGTACGGAAGATAACTTGCGTGCATAGCAAGCGCAAGGCTTTTCTCACGGGTACGCGATGACGTCGACAGTTATCGAACCACGCATTCCGCGGCAGAGTGTCTTGGATGATTCACCGCGGTCCACTTTCGCCTACAGCGGGCGGGGGAGGGGGCGACCGGCAGAGCGACGGTGGCCAACCACAGGTCTGTGGAACACTCCGTCCGTTTGTCGAAAATAATTTGGTGGCGGGGAAAAATTTAAACATCATTCCTTCTTTTATTCATTTTAATTATTAACCGAGAAATAGAGACAGATGTCACACTAATACGCAATTACGTGACTTTTAAGTAACCTTCTACTAATTTTTAATGGTTAATCAAGCAAATATTTTATTGCAATTAAATTACCTTTCAAGATTAAAAAATTGATTAAATAAACATATGTTTTGTTAAATTAGTGACATTTCACATTGAAAGGAAGGTTCTCTGTTCATTATTTCACAAAAAAGTATTCACGTGATTAAAAAAATATATTTGAGGTTCGCAAAATTTAAATTGTGAGTTTAGTAGTCCCTGGAGTTCGTAATTTTGATGAACTCTGTCGATTCCAATCGGGGAATGCATTTGTCTTTGGGTACCATTTTTTGAAAATTCCGGCCACTCCGAGGATTTTCTTCTCCAGTTTTCCAGTCTCTCAATCCTCTATTGTACCACCATCGTAAACTTCAACATCAAATTATGGGTTTTACAAAAAATATGTGTTTCTAATACACACTTATGTATAATACAATGTTTATCCGCAAAAAGTCGGGTCTATATGATGTAACACCCAATTCAGAGGATGTCCAAGTTGGAACCCACTGAGAAGCTACTTTTAAAACCCTGGAATATTAGCACAGGTCCAATTCCTAAATAAATAAATAAAATCAATCTGTCAAAAGCATACACCCCACTCAAGGTATAACAATTAATAGACTCAAGTCCTGGTATCATTTGAAGTTGACCTTTTCAAGAAAATGGTGAAATTAATGTCTTAGTTCATCTTTGGGCTTCATACACGAATTCAATACACGTAATGAAATTTAAATTGAAATTCAATAAATCTCTCAAAGTGTTAATGTAAATTACGGGAAGAGTATCATCAAGTATGTTAATATAATGTTCTATTGTCACATTCTTTTGCTACATCTCGCATGAAACTTTCATGAAAAGTAAAATGAAATGTTTGTTTGAAGTTCAGGGTTCATAACGAGATACTGTACCCGCGAGGCGCCGATGACGGACGTTGCGTGGAAAATGAACGTGCAACGTGCCAGTACTTTTATCTAGCTTTGTGGCGTCAAAGTAAAAGCACGTCCTTGCCATTAACATCGATTTATCATTCATCTAAACTACTTGCTTGGAAAGTGTATTCAACCGACGACGCATATTGAACTGTCTCTCGCTGGAATAATTGATTTTGTTATTGTTCACATAACGTTCTTTATTACACTTCTGCTACAACGAAAATGAGGGTGTTTATTAAAGCAAAAGCTGTTACTAAGCAACATGGCGAACTCCTCTAGCATTTGCATATCATACCGCTAAGATTTCTCCACCTGTGTGATTTATTCGGCTCTTGGAAGCAATCTCTTTGAATCTTGAGCGTTTTATGATAGCATTTCATCCGCGTAACGAGGTATGGTTACGAGGACTGCAACCAAGTTATGAATTCGCTTTTGTTACGTTGTAACTAGGGATCGCTTTACACCTACGAAAATTTAATATTTAGAGTACGTACCCCAAAATGTTCTCAGTACAGTGCAGATGGTAGAATTTGTGTTGTCCGGATCTGCCGTAAATGAGGGCTCCCTAAAAAAATTAAAAAAACAGAATCGAAATTAGTAAACTCCTTACAGTTTGATAAAAATATGTGCAATTACCGTCGAATATCGTCGCATTCTACGTTTTACGTCTACAAAATATTATAAAATAATATCATTTAAAATAAAATTATAACTGCACGGGTCACAACAAATAAAAATATAAAGTAATTGAAATGAAATTTAAAAGACGACTACCGACGAATAGTGAGTTCTAAGCTCAGTACGGATTCTCGCAGGTTCGAATCGTGTCCTTGATATGTTATTCCTTCCTTCTTGTTTCTCCTAACACGGAGAGCATCGCTTTTTGTTAGATCCTAGCAGCATCACAACATATCATATAATCATATTTAGTGAATGATCCAAGAAGAATTAATAATGATACCGACAATGATATCAAAAACAAAAATATCGCAAAGTGTGTGACACATTCGAGATAATATATGACAGTTTCTGCAAATCGCTTTCTTCTCGTTCGTGAAATAACGATCGCTTTTTGCCACAATCCTGGGCGCCAAACTCTCGAAGGAAATTCGTGGGTCCTTATTTTGTTAAGTATCCTGGTTTGTCGTTGACTTACTGTAATCATTATGTTCACGATACTTCACAGTTTTGTTAAAGAAGGTTCCTATTAAGTACAAGAAGTGATAAACCTGGACGGGAAAACTTGTCGTCAGTGGCAATCTTCGGGATTCAGTTAAAAATGTGACATGTAAAATTGAAACATACCCCGAATACGTTAGAGTTCTCGGTAAGGGGTAAATATAAATCTGTCGTAAATCGGTAAGGGGCAATATAAATCTGTCAGGACGAAATATGTTGGGTGAGCGGTACTGAGTGAGGTCTGTATCTAAATATCTGAAACCGAAGAGCAATAAAAAAGGGATAGGAGTGAGTATTGTTTTGGCAATCAGATAAAGCAAATACATAAATGAAACATGCGTGAACTACTATGTGTAATGGGTGATAATTCAAAATTTTCGAGGTGCTAAGCTTAATTTAGATTAGCCTTTATACCACAAATTTAACACGGACAGTTATAATTGCGTTGCTTGAACATTTCCAAATCAACGGCGAGGCTCCAGCATTCGGCCATCACTATTAAAGTAAAACCAACTTAAGCCAAGCCAATGCAAAATTTCCAACGTATTTTATTCCCAACTACAAATTCGACTTATCTTGATTTACTCCCCTTGCGTACTTACAACTAAAGTACCGTATTTGTTTTAGAGTATTGGATCCTCATGCTCACAAGTTCCCTCAATTTTTAGAATAAACTTCGGAAAACTGCAATATCAACTTGATATAGAATTCTTTGCAATAATGTTAAAAATACCCCTGGAATTTTCTTTATCAACGGTCCCTAAGGAAATTACAGATGGAATGTCAATACAAAAAATACGTCTCCATTTGTAGCAATTTTAAAAAAGAAAAGATAATTATTGAAAAAAATATTTCGCATAATTTCAGGATTCCCTCGTGTTACCTCCCTCTATTTTTTTTGTCAATTTTCAGAAAAAAAGGAGGCTTATATTTGGGAAAATAACTCTTTTCTACGTACTTAGAAGCAGTTCTTAAAAGTTCCGTTTATCCAAATTCTTTAAAATTCTTAAAAAGATACTCCTGGACCGGACACGGGCTTCTGCGGTCATCGTACGAAAGGTAGCAGCTCTGCCGCAGCTCACCTCGTCCCCCCTCCTACCTCCCTTCGCGGCGAGGCGCTCAGGCCGTCGGACGGATTACGCTCATCCTGTTATTACAGCCTCGGCGGCGGCGGTCCGCGGCTTAGGCAAAGATGGAGTCTCTCCCCTCCCTCTCCCCACGGTTCTACCTTCCCGTCCCCGCTCCCCGCCCCCGCTCCTCGCCACCGCTCCGCGCCACCACTCGTCGCCCCTGATCCCCGCCCCCGCTACCCGCCCCCGCTTCCCCAGCTCGCTCCCCAGTCCCCCACAGTTCCCCTACCGCCACCCATCGGTCGGACCGCCAGGTGTACATCGTCAACGAAACGGAGGCGAACATTTGAAGCAAATTGGGAATTGAAGGGGTCGGGGCAACATGTAGCCACAACGACTACGCGTCACAGATATACAAGGTCTGAAATTTTCTAAAAGAATTAAATTTTGTGATCCATTGCAAACAATGGTTCCTATTGAACGTGTAGTTCATGCAACCAAAAAATAACTACGTAAAGGAAGAATGTTTAATGGCTCAGGACCAAGAGTCGGTTTTCCGAAATAAACACTTTGCGTCCATCTTCAGATTATGAACGGCGCGAGCGCCCGCGCAGGGGCGAATCTGCGAATCCGCTCGTCAACTCGTTGTGCCGGCGCGCGGGGCCAAAGGTCAGAGGTGAGGGCGGGGCAGGTGGGCAGGTGGCGGCGGCGAATTGCAATCCAACCTCCGCGGTTTCGTTTTGCGCCACCGGCAGCGGCGCGGACGAAGCGCGCGGGTTGTTGGCGCTTCCAATGCGGTTATTACGTCGCATGCGGCGGCGGCGGCGGCGCGCTGGATCAAACTCGGGCGGAATTTCATTACGTGATGATTTTCGGCCGAATTGCAGACGTTGGACGGATGGTTTGTGTTTTGGATGTGAGGTGGATCGTTCGATGCTCTATGGGCTCCCGTGCTTTCTGTTATTTATATTGTTTACCTTCTTCTTCTTCTTCTTCTTCTTCTTCTTCTTCTTCTTCTTCTTCTTCTTCTTCTTCTTCTATTATTATTATTATTATTACCTCCATTATTATTATTATTATTATTATTATTATTATTGTGGTACTCCTGTGTAATTTTAATGACCTGTTATCTGTGTACTCCCACTATTACCACAATTCTACAAAAGAAAAAATGGAAGGAAGGATAGGGTGCGGTCGACGTTCCGTGTTAAAGATTTATTGTTCCCTTTTTCTCACCTACATATCTTTTCTCCTTATTTTTTATAACCGCGCGTTGCTCCGTTCAAACAAAAATGTTAAAGAAATAAGTATCGAGTATTGAAATGAAAAAACTTTATGAATGTGCTACATGAAAGTACCACCAAATATTAATTGTCTATATGAAATTACCAAAGCCTTGAATGTGGCCAGGTCAATCGGGGAATATCTGTTTTGGAGAAAATATTAGAAAGTGTTAGAAGGTAGTGTTTTTCGCAGATGTTTTAGAAAAAGAAACGGTACCAAGTATCTCCAAAACGAGTATTTTCGTCAAAATATCGCCATCGACTATTTTTAAGCTTTATACAATTTTTCTTATAATACGTAAATACATAGTATGTACAAGAGAAAGAACAAACAACGAAAACGAACGCCCAAATTAACCAAATCTCTAAATTCAACCACCCAGTATCGCAAAGGGATCCAGTTTTATAGCTAGACAATCTGCCTCCGTCGGGACTCAACTCTCTAGGACATTCAGATTTACGGAGTTTCAGTTGCATAACGTGCAATTACACATGCTCGCAAACCCACCAACACAAGCATTGTATATACATTTCGCGAAAGGTTAGCGTAATCTAGTTTCGAGAGCATTTATTTTATCCACTAGGAAATAAATGGTATGAATAACACATAAAATGCATTAGCTAAATACATACAATTTTAATGAACTAGGAGAGAAAGGCCGAGGATATTTTACGTTATGTGACACTTCTTTTAATGGAGCTATCATGTTAGTTTAGTTTTTTACTTTTACGTGTAAGCAGTTGTACGTTCCTTAATCGCCTCAATCAAACCTTTCACATTAAATTCTGTCAACGTGTTTTCATAGCAGTAATTCAATTTTGTTTCCAAAATTATTGGTACTAATCTGAACCTATTAAGATTGCTTTTTTCTTAGGTTTTGTTGTATTTAATTTTATAAATGTTGTGGTTTCCTAAGCAAAGTTTTCTTTGCCAAAATAACAAAGATTTGAAAAACAAAGAATACTGCTTTGAATTTTTGACTACGTTGTACCAACGTATCTCGTACAGACGTGAATTATCTGCACTGTGCTCTCCTCATTGTTTTGTTTTATGCTTGAAATATAATCTAGTATAAGCTGTGATTTGTGACAAAGCAATAATTTAGCTTGAAAAGTCAAAGTTGAGTTATAAACTAGGAAAGTTCATATAAGCACATTTCATAGCCTCTCTCTTACGAAGCTAATGAAGTTTGTGAAGTCTGTTGCGAAATGCATCGCAAAATCATTTAGTACCACCAACAGAAAACGAGAGAAAGAAATAAATGGTAGAGCGAGCTTGCAAAAGAGCTGGGGAGACAAAGCAATGAGCGGGGAGTGCAACAAAACTAGCAAAGCGATAATATCAGCCAGACAGTCATACAAGCTCATAGAAAGAAAGACACGGTACTCTGACTCTCTTACACTCAGTGTTAGTTTTATAAAAATTGTAATTTGTTTATAAAATTTATCTTAACGTCTTATATGAATATATACCGTGCATTGTATTTAGTCAGGCATTTACCGTGATAGCCGAGTTTTTAATTATTTTAATGAGTTCATCACATTTTTAAGTAGGTATATTAAAATATCTAGTAATCAATTATAAACAATTTAACACTTATTATCATGCATACATGCGTTTCAGAATGATTCGTTAGTAGCAGATGATTGATTTATTTATGTGTTTTTAGAGGATCCTGTAAATACTAACGTCCTTTGGTGGCCATAGGTGCTCAAAAGAGAATGAAAAGTCACAGACAAAATAGCAAAAAAATAAAAATTTCGTTAAGTTTTAAGTTTTTTGCACAATTTTATTTATAAAATTAAATCCGCAAGATTTGATGGCCAGAAAGTGGTTTTCTATCGCTTTTGCCAGGTACCCAAAAAGTAACCGTTTTCAACGCACTCTAGCGCCTACACCGTTCAAGAAATTCAGTTCAGAATTTTTAAATTAATGAATGAATTTTGTATGAAATTTTATTCACTATAAGTTTGTAAAAAACAATTATTTCTATAAAATGCATAGTTTGAAGATATACGCGAAAACAAACAATATGTTTAGGGTTTTTTGCATTTTTTTTTGGTAATCCGAACGTCCTTGAGGTGTCAAACATCAAATTGAAATTTAGCACCCTCCAAAACATACATAATCATTACGAAATAAACTTCTGAAATTTTTCCTGAGATACCTTTTCTCAGGACTAGTGAAAGAGAATGATGGAATGTGAGGCAGGCCAAATGAAGAGTACTGCGAGAAAACGTACCGAGAGTCTTTTTCTCCGCCACAAATTCCGCATGAAGTAAGCAGGGATCGAAACTAGGGATGCGACATCGATAACAAAAATCATCGATGTTAACCTTACCTCAATGTGCGAAATGAATACGGGGAAAGATGGAGGTCATAGGCGGGCTAGAGACTTCGGTCGATGAAGGTAATGCAAACAATGTTTCTTTGGTTCCAACACATGTATAACAGTGTTACGCCCAGTTATTATTTCATATTTTAACTTTTACAGTATTGTGATGATGGTCATACTTTATTCAGAAAAACAACATCGGAAAGGAAAAAGCATCGATCACAAAACTTCGATGCTAAAAAACCATCGGTGTTAATACATCGATGCTTAACACATTGATGTTTCTACAAAAAACATCGATGTTTTGAAAACATTTGACATCGATCTCGCATCCCTAGTCGAAACTGGACTCCAGCGGTGGAAGGCGTATGCGCCCTTTTCCCCTCCCTGCCCCCAGGCGAGACGAGACATCTGTATGCGGGTTTAATGTTTGCACCGGTGGATGCCTTTTAGAACATTGTGGTCAAACAGCGACCACGACCGCTCCCACTGGGTGGCTGGGGTGGGGTGGGGAGGGTGGCCGGAGTCCACAGTCGCTGGAGTCCTTTGTCCAGCCTGCCTGGAGGCACCGGCCAGAACTCGGTGCCCTCTCTCCTCGCGGGTGGGGGGGGGGGCGCTCCTCTCAGACGTTGACCGTCGCCGCTTTTCGGGAGTTGCAGACTGCCCTCGGGCGACGCCCAACTGCGCGGACGGCAAGTCGGCTCGCAAAGCACTGCGTTCTCGCGAAGAGCCCTGGCAAGGCAAATCTCGGCTGGATGTTGTTTTCGTTTCAACATATATCTTGCATCTATTATCACTCTCTTTTTACCGACTTTAGTATACCGTGTTTAGGAATGTAGTAAAATAACGTTCATTGTTATGTCTCACTCTTATTCAACTCTCATTTCACAATGGGTGTAGCACAAATACTGAATTTTCGTATGCTTTCGTGCATATGGTATGTTCTGTTAAAATGTTATAAATTTAATTTTTGTGTAGATAGAACAATATGCTTTTTAATTATCGAATTTATTTAGACATTCCTGCACACTATTGTAGGCAACTTTTCAATTTGCATTGAAGCGTGATCATCAAAATTGTGAAGTGACCGCGCTACATATCATTAAAACCTATAAAAAATGAATTTATCTGTGTATCACAAAATCTAAAATAAGTATTAATAAATACCAATAATCCGGACCCTAATTATATCGTATTCTGCCATTACAAAAAATCCTCCTAGAAACACAATTACCCAACGAACAGTGTCGCCTTAAGAACGTCGATTTTTTAATTCAAGGACTTAGTGAGAGTCTATCATAACATACAGGCAAGAAGTTTTAAGATAGCTCTTTTTAACTTGGCAAACATATGCAAATCTACGAAGGGCAAAGACAATTAGGCAGGTCATGTCCTGCCATAGAAAGTGTAAACCTGCAATATTTTATTGCACTTTCAGTACTGCAGGTTTAACTTACTTAATGTTAGAGGATGTAAGGAATCCTCGTCTTTCAGTCGCTTTTCTTGTTTCTCCCTACTTCCATAGCCTTCTGTGCAAAGAATGTAACGGGTATCTCAGTTGGTCGTGTGACTATAAGTGGGGTGACGATGGCGTGGCAAGCGTCATGCTTCAACCAGAACCTGTAATAATAAATGCAAATAGGGATGCTCAGAGAGAATCGTTCATTAGTCAACTCGTTCAGCTAAACCTTCTTGCTTTTCCTCTCACGGAACCATTCTGGTATCACAAACTCGTTTCGTACCTGCTCAGCAGGGTCCTCCGCGCCATTGGCCACCTGCCTCCAGACGCCCGTCCCTCCCCCTCCCCCACGGGCGAAGAAAGAACGCGCGTGGGCGGGGCGGGTGCTGGCTCCACCCCTCCGCTCCACTCCTCCACCCATATCCCCTCTCCCTCCTCCTCCTCCTCCTCTCCCTTCTCCCTGGCTCAGGCCTCGCACCTTCCCGCGCCGCCACGCCCCCTTGGCCTTGGTCGCTTCCCGTGCATGCACCGCGCCAGGCGGCCGAGGCGACCGAATTGCTTTCGATCAATTGGATGGATGGATGGATTGTTAGTGATGCCGGGCGTGTCAACTACCAAGGTCACTACTCCCGTAAGTGTATTACATGTTTTGTTCGGGAGGTGGCGGTGGTCTTTCCCCGCTGTACGGCGCGATCCGGCGCCGACCTACCGTCAGTTGAGACCCAACTGCCCTCATCGGTAGTTTTCCGTGATGTCTCCGTATAATACCACGCGAATGCTGGAGTATTACCCTAACAAACAGGCCACAGAGCGAGCCTTCCACTTCCTTCTCCTACCATCACCCCTTATATGCACGTACTTACACTACACTACCACACACGTCAGGAAACCGGCCGCGTGCTTAGAGATTGTCCCGGCTGGGCGGTGGGAGATACCTGGTTGGGGACAACTCCGCTAGCCAACAGGTAGGTCGGCGACAATCTCACCATCCGGCATAATTGGGACTAATAGCAGCCGTTGATGTGCCTAGAATTACACATCAATCAATTAAAATATTTATACTCATTAGATCATCCCTAATGGGTTCAATGACCTAAGTAGTTAAAGAACCTCTCAACCCCAATAAACAAAGCAAGGCCGACTCTGGCTCTTGAAGAGACAGGCATGGAGCCACCGCAATACAATACCCAGCTCGAGAAAACGGCCGGTTCTTTGACGTTAACGAGCAAACGGGACTCGAAAATAATTTACGGCGCAGACGCAGGACAAAAGCAGGCGTGAGGAATGTGCAAAAGGCTCGAGGTCATCAACGACGCCACAAGCGTTTGCGCGCGACCTCTTTCAAAAGTCGTCTCTCCACACACTCTTTCGAAACTCTTGGTTAATTCCCGTGCTCGTTGTTCGAAACCTTCCAATCAATAGCATCGGGAAAGGGTGTTATTGCTTCATGGAATATGCTCCTTAACTATCGCAACACTAGTTGCAGACGCCAACTATTAAACTAGAAAATTAATTACCTGGTTATATCAATTAAGATTACATATTCTTCTAACTATACAGCAATGACAGCTGATATTTAAGTTTCTTAAAAAAAGGAATGACCAAAGAAATTAGGTGTATAAACTACTTGAAATGAAACCAACAAACATTCATTATATGCATGACTTTGCGATGGGGTAAGAGAGAATGATCTATGGTCCAGTCTGTCTCTTCAAATGGTTTTCCCCCAGCCCACATTGTGAGATTCCACTGCGCACCAGATCCTCCGCTTCACACATCCGGACGTATCATCGCAATCGTTCATGTCCCAATACACGTTTATGTAGTTGAAAGAGACGCCTCTCGATGGCAGTTCAAGGAAGAGATCCTTTCTGCTGCTATCTAGTTGCATTATAAAACAATTTCCTCTTCTGGACACAGGCTCGCTGAGAGACGATTAATTCATAAAGGGAGAGAATGACAGTTCCTCCTGAGAGGCATTTCGATTTATTTATTGTTGATTAAAAGAACGCATTGTTTAAAGCTCGATGAAAGTAAATTTGTTCATAACTTATCTCAAAACGTATTAATTTTCTCTGAAACATTTTATGAGGTAATTACATGCAGAAAAAGAAAATATATAAGGAAGACTTTCTTCCTTTCCATTCCCGGGAAAAACGCCTTTGGTATGATGATTCAAAATTGCCTTAGGATATTTGAAGGCATATTGCATTATTTTATGATAAATCTTGGTGTAATAACCTCATATTGCAAAATTGTAAGCGTAATTCAAAGGGTTCTACGTCAAGATAATATGACAACGATGTTACATGCAGAATCCCGCAAACACGTGACGTGTCTCGATATGAATATCGACTCTACCCAGGGCATAAGAAGAGAGAGGGAGTTGTAAGCTCTTGAATAATGCTACTGTCAAAGTTGTGACACATTGATGCTTCGTAAAAAGTGACATGTTTTTTATGAATCTACGAGGGAACCAGATGTGTTTTTTAGTATATCGTCGATATTTAGGGAATCACAGAAGGAAATTGAAATATTTTACCTTGAAGAGCCTTATTTCGTGCTATATATGTTTCAAATTTAATCATGCTCGTTTACAATTCGTCTTAACAATTTTTACTGTGTAGTTTTATAAAAACCAAATTAATGTCTAAATGTGAGTAGGGCAGAAAGGCGAAACACCATTATTCGCTTATGTTCGGTAGTCTAAAATGTTTCAACTCAATAAACTTTTTTTCCTCAGCTATACGTAATATCGAAGGAAAGTATTCGGTTCGCTAAAAACAACCGATGTTGAGATTGTGGTTATAAAATTAGATTTGCGTCCCTGAGATTCAAAATGTGGGTTTAAATATGGTATCTATAATTTTTGTGTTGGTGTTTCTCATTCATAATTCGACGTCAAAAGGTCTTCATCTCTTACTGACTACATAGGAGTAAGGACTGTTGGTGCTGCTCTAAATAATTTTAAGATTGATCCTTTTAAAGAGAGGTAACACGCAATTTGTTAAGCAAAAAGTGTCATTTTAACAGTAAACAGTTTTAAATAACTTTGTCACTCTAGCCAAACAATTTTCGGAGCTGGGACAATGAAATAAGTAGAACAGGAAAGTTTATGCAAGCTTTTAGCCTCGATATATCCATGGCAACATGTCACAAAAATGTTGGAATATTCACAGAAATTGTTACGATAAGCAGCGTTTGTTTACAAAACCTATTTTACAATGATATTACGTCTTATTGCCACCTAGAGAAACAAGGACTGCTAAATTGTAAGTGTAACACAAAGGGGTCTACGTCAAGATATTGCATGACAACGTTGTTACTTGGTGAATCCCGTAAACACGTGACGTTTCTCGATATGAAGATGAATACGCAAATTAAGAACAGATTAGTACCTGCCCTGCACATTTTATTTCGCATTAATAGCACAAAACTTCACAAGGATTTTATTCAGATTATCTGTTGTTAGGGAGTGTCTCCTTTCAGAGAAAATCATTATGTACGCAGAAAATGATTTTTTCCACAATTCCACGTCACATGATATTATGTTAGATATGCAGAAACATTTATTTATATGCCAAAGTTTTTAAGTATGCAAAATATGAATTATATGCAAGATTTTTTTTTACCTTATTTTCAATATTTGGCCATGAAATATACATATTTGAATTTTCAGGAAGATAGGACCATTAACAAACAACATGGAATTGCATGAACTTCCCAGCTCTAGGAATAAGCATTATAATGATTCTTTTTCCTGTTTTCACTAAACACTTCGGCTGGATTGTTTTAGGAAGATAAGAGGAAATTTGTGGCGTTCCAAAGGAATTTGCTAAAATATTGGGGAACCCTTCAATTTTACCTACTTTACGGTAGCAGGGTCTGCGATCTATCCGTTGGGCATTTAACAAGACTAAAACAGAAAAATTTCGAATGTCACTTAGTCCTCGTTTCTTATTGTTTCACAATTCTTCACCCAACGTTTCATTTCAGAGAGAGAGAGAGAGAGAGAGAGAGAAAGTGGGCACATCGGTAACTGACAGGAGTAATATGGCGACATAAGTAGGAAACTCCCAAGGATTATATAGAATTGCATTTGTAATTATATTTCACCTAAATACAAACATTGATTTTATATGAAAATGTGTTCCAATAGCCTGAGGTAGTTTCTAACTATTTATAGACGTTAAATTCAGAAAATAATAGTAAATTTGAACGTTTATATCCAATTTTTGTAAAACGTGGTGGTTAAGAAGATTTTATTTTAATGTTCTTTTCCTCGACCTCATTCACTAATGTTATGGGTACTTTGCCCTTTCTTTTGTTTAACGCGTCCATTTTTATGTAACATTTGTCATTTGTCAGCCCAGCTTAGTAAACCACCGAACACGCCATTCTGTATTAACAGCACTGCAGAATCTGTCCAATTACAATTATAATTAAATTTTACCACAATGTAAAGTTTCACCTTTGCATAAATACATGTAGCTACTCTTAGAATTTTCTTTTAAGATTAGTAAATAAAACAATACCTTTTTAAGTTTGGAGCCAAGTTTTTAATTACGCACTGGTTCAAAAAATTGCAATTTTAAAGTTCGCAGTTTAGAGTTTATTCCTATCCCTTACACATACACCCTACAACTCACAACCAACTACTACTACTACTCTCGTCAACTCACTACTTCCTCTCATTTCCACATTTTCACAATATTTAATACATACACTTTCTGTCAAAAATCATAACTAATCATACTTATTTCTGCCCTAATAGTTAGGGACAATTAATGTGAGAGTGACCAAGCAATCTTCACAAGCCAATTAACTTTAATTTTTAAACCCCTGGAAGACTTGTACAGTCGAACAGGCAGAAAATAAATTTTAAAAAACGCTCTCTTCTCCGGCTTTGTTTTTTTCACTATTTTTTGTTGTTGTCTGTTCTCTTTTATTAGTTAACCTTGTAGATCCGTATGCAACATTTCCGATGTGCATGTCCCACCACGTCTCGTGCAGGGCTGAGCATACCAAGGACACGCGAATCGCTGTTTTAGCAGCGCAGGCACGCGAGGGACAAACCGCTTAGCGCCGGAGGCATTCGCCGAGGGCCCGTCTCCCTCGCGTTGCCGCGCGGCTGCCGAGCATAGCCCGCATTCGTTCCTGCGTCCGCCCCCGCCCCCACCACGCCCACGCCACCCGCCGGCCCCGGGCGCAGCGCAGGAACATGCGTAAGGAGGCGTGTCGGAACGCCCTCTCGCGAGCAAAGCTCGCACTGCGTCGCCAGGTAGCTCTGGCCAGAGAGGAAGGACTCACCTTTGTTTATGGTATATGTCGCGAATGTTTTGTTTACGTAGAGGAAAGACTGCTTTTTATTAATATCTTCCAGCTATTAACTTGGTTCTCTTGTGTCTTTCTCTTCCCCATGCAGACCGTCTTAATCCTCACTGTCTGTATCTCCATCTCCCAATATGTCGTATTTCTTTCCTCTATCTCCACTCTTCCTTTTGCCTGTCGCGTGTCTCTTTTCACTGTCCCGTTTCTCTATCCCCTCCCCCTATCCCCTTTTCTCTCCTCTCTTCCATTTCTCTCTCCGTTATTCCTTTTCTGTCCCATCTATTCCTTTATTTCTCCCTTTTCTCTCCCCTATCTTCCTTCTTTACCATTCCTTACTCCTCTCTCCTGCTCTTTCTTTTTCTCCCTCTCGTCTCTCTTTCTCTCTCTCTCTCTCTCTCTCTCTCTATCTATCTATCTCTATCTATCTATTTATCTATCTATCTATCTTCCCACTTCTCTCAATTATATGCCCTCTTCTCTCAATTATATTATGAGCTCCTGAGCGATTAGTAATTTCCTTTCCGTACGGATTGGTGCTTAATGTAGTCTTCCCTCTTTCGCTATTTCACTTGCTTGCACACTTTCTTTAACAAAGAAGAATAAGAACTCATTACTAATTGATCCCTTGCGAGGTGCAAAAAACAAAAAAAAGTGCACGAGTGAGTTGGGGCGGAAGTTTGAACCTGCGCGCACGTCGCGTGGCGGCCTTTGCGTGGGGCGGGGCGGGGCGGGGCGGGGCGGGGCGGGGCGGGGCACGGCGCCAAGGCTCCGGCCAAAGGGCGTGGGCGCCAGCACCAAGCAATTAACCTGCGCCGCGGACGCCGCGAAGCCCGGCGCGAGGCCGGGCGAAAGGCCAGTGAAAGGTGCCCGCCCACGCTCAGCAACGCCCAGCCAACGCAGCCCGCAACGTCCGCTTGAGCCGCCGCCAAGGCGTCCGCGGTCGCTCTTGTGGGGGATCTGGAGGTGAGGGTTGCTCCTTTCGATCCCCTTTTCAGTGTTATTGTTCTTCATTCAATTCTGCTCTTTCATCTTTTTCCCTTTCCGCTCTTTCATGTCTTCCTTTTCTAGACGCTCGCCCATCATTACTGTATTCCTAACCTACGCTACTTCTTCCTCATTTCCTTCTTCTTCTTCTTTTATTCATCCGCCATTTTTTTCTCTCCGCATGGTCTCGTTCTCTTCCACATGCTGATCCTTCCTCCTTTTCGTTCTCTACCTTCTTTTCTTCTCTTCCAACTCATTTCTTATTCATTACAACTTGATTACTTAAGCATCGTCTCTAAAATCTTCAGTGAGTCCAAAGTTCACATGCTAAAAATTTGCTATCCACCAATTCGGAAAATCATTGGGATGCCTCTACGTGCGAAAATTGCTTATAAAATTGTGCGGGCTTAGTCCGTATATAAAGCAATGAGTAAGGGAGAGATGGTAAGAAAAAGAAAGAAAGAAGAACATGTGATCGAAGATAAAACGACCTCACTAAATACTCAACCCCGCGAAAGCATCCACTAAATATTCAATTTACTTAACCCTCGTCTCCTAAAACCTTCAACAAGTGGAGAGTCCACGTTGCGAAAACTGTCTGCACTAAATTCCGACGAATTCCTTCAATCTCAATCACTTAAACGCGATTCCGAGCGAAAGTCTCTTATGAAATTCCGTCGCGTTGGCCGCTGTAACGAGCATTGTTCTCGGCGGGGCAAAGCCCTTCCCGGGAACCATTCACCCGGCGCGATCGAGCGTTCCGTCGCAGAGGTGGCCCGACGCAGCCTCCGACCCCGCTGCCCTCGCTTCCGAACAATCGAACCGCTGACGAAAGCCGACGGCCGCTCTGCTTCTTGTGCCGTCCCGAGGCGGCGGGCGCTTTCGCCGGCATGCCCCGCGACCCGCGCTTGCCCTAGGCCGCTGTTGCCAGCCTAGAGGGGTTGCGCCCCTACATTTGGCGAGGGTGGAGTGGGGTTTGTTGTTTGGAGATTTTTTTGCTGCAGAGGTATTCAACGTGGGGTAGTCGAGGAGAATGCAAGAGATCCGCGGAATGTGGCTTGACAAATACAGGAATTTTAATTTAATTGATGGAAAAAAGACAACGTAGCCGTAGCAAAACTAGCACCATTTTGTCTAAACAATAGAATATATGCCTCTAACTCATTAATTGCAAATATTAACAAAGTAGTCTTATTTTGTTTCGTTCTTTCTTTTAGTTGCAGCTGAAGGACACACATCATCTTGGTGACTTGATGACACTAATGATGCCATCTACTCCTTCAAATTAGTAGTCTTATAAAATTAGTATCTGGCACTTGATTGTACACTTTTATACACGGTTTATTTACATTTACTTGAGCATATTTTAACGCCAAGATACATACAGATTAAAAAACCATTAGCACTTGATAAAAATGTTAATGTCTAAGGGAATAGAATTTATGATGCCGAAGGGTTCTCGGAACAAAAAAGATGTTCTCGGAACAAAAAAGATCTCTATTTTACATGTTTTTGCGTGCATTTTTATGCTATTGTAATTTTTGTAGAATGTGTAAAATTTCTGTAACAAGCTATCAAATTTTATATTTCAAATAAATCATTGGTTGTCTGCTTTGTCATGGTTCTCCAGCTTTTCAACCATCTATTACAGTACTTACGATTATTACACAACAAAAACATGAATCCAAATATGTTGATGAAACAATGCTATATGTTATACTGGAAATGAGAAATTTTAAAATGTATGTGATTACAAATAATAAAATAATTGTAAAATAAGTACAATTAAAAACATCAGACATTTTAAATGTGCATTTGATAATTAACAAAACAATTATTTAATCAATTAAAAAGAAAATTACTTGAATTTAGATGGGTTTTATTCACTCTGTGTACCCTGCCTCTACCTCCATAGAGAGCGCGCAGGCGGTAGGATTAAGGAAGGAAGAAGAAACCCGTCCACTTCTTTGTGCTCGGATGGGACAACAGTAGCTCCATTACTCTTCTTTCTTCGGGGCAAAGGACGGAAGCAAAGAGGAAAAAATCGCTCGTGAAGTCCGGGTGTTATCCGATGTAAGAAGGAAATTTACTGGCGGCGCGTCTTGCATTGAAGAACTCTCGAGCGTTTCGAAGTTCGACTTTGAATTTCAGACTCTTTTCTGAGAGAACGCTTCGAGTTTTAGTAAGGTCAGCCAAATCAGATGAAACCGTCATTGGATTACTCGATTGATTGAGTGGTGATGCCGGGCGCGTCAACTGCTAAGGTCATTAGTCGCATATGTGTGGTGCATGTTCATATCGCGGAAAGTGGCGATGATCTTCCCTCCCGAGAATTCTTGGATAGCGTGATCCGACGACGACCTACACGTAGGCTCGCAGGGTGTTTTCCAACCAGGTATCTCCCACCAGCAGGACACCGTAGTGAGTGGTACATACTGCACATACATGTTTTTAGGCACGAATAAAAATGAATAAAAGAAAAGATGAAAGTAGATGCGATATTTTTGAGAAACGCTTTAATAAAAGATCGATTCTTTTTACCCTCGGGACACGGAAAACTTAATTTTATGCTTTGACAAATGTTTAAATTAAGCAATACTGAACGCAACGAAAATGTAAATTCAACTAACATTTTTGTTCGCACTCATATTAACGCAAACATATCCCATACTAATTTAGTGTACTAATTTAGTTACGTATTAAACTGCACGAAAATCTGCACATTATATTCAGCAATGATGATAAATTTCATTCATCGCCCATTTCGTTATCATATCAAATTTTTCTTCTATCAACTAAACTTTTCTTTGATGAAGTTATTTTGATCGTACTTCAGATTTCGTTTTGTTAATTATGATTTTCAAATGTCCCAACTAAATTGTATTGATAGCAGATGTGCGCAGTGTCAAGCAGTCGCAAGAGTTGTAAAACGAGAATAACAGCAAACTTGTCTGAAGTGGAGATTCATGTAAATATCACAACGGTTTGTTCATTTTTGCAACACGGTCCTGTTAATCTTTCATCGCCTTTTGAGAATGAATCTAAATTTTAGAATTTTTAAAGCGAATCGGAAAGTAAACTTTCCTTTTACATTACGTAGTGTATGGAAAGATATATAATCTCTGTTGATATTGTGGTAGGGGTTTTGTCACACCCTTATTGTGGTTTTGTGTGACCTTGAATGCGAAGAAACGTGTGTCCATCTGTTCGTGTGTTAACAGTAGTAATACCTAAATAGTATGCAGGATTCCTCCCAAAATGGATTTTTCTTAATCGATCTCGTGGAACTCAATACCCTTTCAATATAAAAAATCTCTCCAGTTTGTTTCTAAAAAATATTTTCCTCGAACAGAAAAAAGAATGCTTATAAATATGACAAATGTTCGAATTACACTACAAGCTCTAAATGTTCGAAAATTTGCATAAATTCATTTTTTCGTATCTTTTTTGCCCCTTCAAAAATAAAACTACAGATTTCGGGCATGATGCAATCTGCGCTACAATTTTATTTCTTTAAGTTATTTCAAAAAAATATTTTCAAAACACTAGTATGTTTTACTTAATTTTAATTCATGGCAATATTTAGAAAATATACACACAAAATTTCTTCAAAAATTTCTCCAATTTTATTTTCAACTTTTTATGCGGACAGAGAACAATCCATTAAATTTGGCGTGACATATTCAAAAACCTTCAAATAAACTTCTTCCAAACCACCAAAATTCCCGTATTAAAAAAGAGCTTGCTATTCTATTATATTATTGGAAACATCAATTTGTTTAAACTATTAGCGGAGTCCTATACGTGAATAAAACCTGAAAATGTACATATTTTTTTATTACCACGGTACATAAAATATTAATATTTCAATAATGATAAATCTGTGGTTACAGGGTAAAAGGTCTTATATAAATATGTACAGTTACTAACTTCAGTTAATCCAGCGACTACGGAAATAATTGTTAGTGTTAATTAAATTGTGCTCTAAGTGTTGGACTCCATAACATTTTTTGAATAGTTTGTGAATTTTAATACACATATTTACTAGTGGGTTATGAAGTTGAAGTATTTAAAGCAGAAAACTCGTGTTATTGTCGAAATTAAGTGTGATGAAAGTCATTTAGCTGTATTCATATACCCAATACTGTCGTGAAGGCTGTTAGAACTCCTAATGCAAATAACCGCTAAGTAAAACTTCTCCAATTTATTATTGTGCATCATATTAACAGAGAATATTTTCATTTATACGGAATATTACACCCTTATCAAAGTGATTGCCTAAAAGCGTGGTGAACACGTTCACGTCTCTCATCATTAGTCTAATTGTGTCCAATGAAACCTTTCGGACAGCTGACGTTGGAATCTTGTTTTTTAATCATTATATTGCGGTGTTGTTTTGACATGATAACATTTGAAAATGATGCCACCAAGAATAATCCAGTGAACTGTAGGACGGACTTACACAAGGCCAGGCAGCAGCTGCCTTTAATTTTGGGATATTGCTTGCCAACCCCTGTGCTGTTAAACGACACCTTAACTAGTGACTTGTAGAAAATTCCACAGTTTTTCTTCAAAATATTTCAGACTAAGCATTTTCAGTTTATTGGAAAGTGTTTTTCAAAACACACCTAAAATAATAGTAGTTCATCAAATGCATTCTATTTTTAATATTATTTGGAGTAACTTTCAAACAATACTGAAAGTCTGTGCTGTGTTGAAGCGTCACTAGTATTTTTGATGTGTGGACGGAAAGAACGATAAATAAGGATTTTTTTTATTTTATGATAACACATTTTCTTATTATTATTATTATTCTCCTCATTTTTCATCTTCGTCTTCTTCTCTTCCTTATTTTTCTCCTCATTCAGGCAAGCAGATTCCATTTCTCCTTTGAAGCTACACTTACTTTCTTTCCAGTACTCGTTTAAATTTTTGTTATTTTATGATACACTTCATATTTGCGATTTTAGCGATTGACATACCGTAAAATGAATTTTTCCATCTTCTGATAATATATTGGAGTCTTTCGAATGAACGCGAATGGAAATGCTGTGACCTACAGCCCTGCACGACTCTTTATGATGCACGACCAAAACGGATTTTTCCTCTGCTAGAGCTCAAAAGAGAATATTTTGCCATATTCATAAATAACTGAGCATCTCTGGTCATGAAACTGGCCTGCCTTTCAAAGAAACTTCACTTTAGAGAGAAAATTCTGTCGCATTGAAACAACCAGTTTAGCTCATAATATCGGATTGGGTGAGCAATACGAGTATACTAACAAATTTTGTTTCAAAACGTTGAGGCACATTAACCTAGTGATAGGACGGTTCTTAAATTTGCGTGGCGACGGTGAGTTCTTTCCTATACCAAGGTGTGAGAATCACAAATTCTTTTGTAACTACTTGATAAACTACACACAAGCTTATCTAATATACTGCTTGCAACTTTGCTTTTCTAACAATCTTTTTCGGCCACTTTCGGTGCATTGAAATAACTTAGTACCTGTGATATCAATATTTTTTTTTAATAATTCAACTCAACATGTGTTAAAACATGCACTGGACATTAGAGAATCTATATTTCTTATTTTCAATGCGCACAAAAAACGAAAGAAAGCTATACAGTCTGAGGTCATGTGGGAGTTAACTATGGTTTTGTTAGATATCCTGAAACTCGAGAAAATTCAAAATCTAAGAAACAGTTTCAATTTGTTCTCAAAAATGTATTTTTTATTATGTTATTCTGTCTATTCTCATACTGTGCGTACCAGCTGATTCCCACACTTAATGCGTCACTGCTTTCAATAAACGTCCAAGGCTCTAAAGAAGAAGCTGCTCGCCAATCAATATTTCATTTTTTCCTGAGTCGATATTGCTTGGTATTGCAGTCGACACGGAACCTCATATACACTGCGTAACTTACCTGGATCGAGAGGATCCTGGTTACAAAGGAAATATGAAAACAACTGAATGAAGTTACATGTTCTCTTTTGGCGGAAATTATGGAAGACAACCGAATCGAATTAACGTCCAGTTAATTAGTCATTAACAATCATTGAAATTACCAATCCCAAACTTCGTTTTTTGAGATTTCTCAGCACTTCGCGTTGGCAAAATGTGATCATCGTCGACTTCCTACATGGCCTTTGGTTTGTAACATTTATTTTGGACCACCCTGTATTCTATACAGTCTGAAGATTCACGCTGGTAGTTTCCTTTACATGAAGCTTGGTAAAAGGGCGAAATGTGTCAGCCGTGTTAGTCCGTCCACTCCAGATCTCAGCACTCCTCTGCCACTTGCCGCCTGCGCTCACGGGTCTCTCTCCATCACGGCGGGCTCCGCCGCTTCCCACCGCGAAGGAAACAAGGGCACTTGCCGGCAATGAGCCAATTTCCAGGTGGCGACGCGGGCGGCGGCGGCGGCTGTTGCGCCTCTATTACCTGCGGTGCGCGCGCAATTGATCGCGTTAGGCGGCGTTATCGGATCGGATTACCCCTGGGCGATTGACCCGCAACGCCCCCCTCCTCGGAGGTCGCGGCTCGAACCCCGCCCACGCTTCCGGGGCACACGAGTCGCCGTCTTTTGAGAACGCGAGGGAAAATCGTAAGAGGGAGAGAAGGTGGTGTGTGAATTTTTTGAGGGCGAAAAAATCTTTCGTATGCCTTCCTTGGGAAGGGAAGTAAAGCCGGCTGATACGTGTTGTAGATTTACTGCATTTAAAAGTTCCTCAAGATTAAAAAAGCTTCTGAGTTAAATTCTTGCCTCATTGAATTCAAAACACTCTTTAAATACCCCCAATGCTAATAAGAACAAAGTTTGAAAATATCAACGAAATCGGTCGAGTCGTTTTTGCGTTTATGTGCAACAGACATACGCACATTCCCTTTTATTTATATATAGATATAAACATTTTAGCTATTTGTTGCAAATAATACTTCAAAATAACATTTTTATCCTCAGGAAAATGAGTGCGGCCCTTTGCAAACCCTCCCTTCGTAGGCTGTGTCTCCTCCACACTTCAGGTAGCGGGCCGCTCTGTTTATCAGCTGCGCACGTTTCGCTACGGGCGAGAGTCGCGTGCGCTTGCTGGTCGTCCTGTGGCCGCCGGCGACGGCCGGGCGAGGCGGCGGCCGGCCGCGCAGGAGTTGCTCGCTCCACGACCGCGGCGCGGCGGGCGGAAACAAGACGAAACCCGCGCGCGAGAGAGAGAAAAAAATAAATAGAAATAACGCCGGCGTGTGGAATGCAAATGAGCGAGCGCAGAGTGCGAGTGCGAGGAGGCCGGTGAGGATGACGACGGGGGACGGGAGAACTTGGGAGGGGACGCGATGTGGGAGAGGAGGAAGAGGGAGATAATAGTCGGAAGGGAGTTGAGAACGAGGGGAGAGGGACGCAGGGTGAGATGAGTGCAAAAAAGTTGAAAGAAGGGAGGAAGGGGGAGGGTGAAGACGTGGTTAAGAGGGCGGGAGAAAGGATAGAAAGGGTTGTTATAACGACGGGAAAACGTGGTGGGAACGAGGACGGGAGTTAAAAAAAAGTGAAAGAAGAATGTGGCGGCAAAAACGAGGAGATCAGAACGGCGAGAGGAATTTGGATCGCGGCAGGGAGAGGTTGCGAAAGGAAGACGGGGCAAAGAGGACGGGGGAAGAAGGAAGGTGGCAGATGTATGAGAGGACGGGTTGTATTACAGAGGAGACGGAAAGCTGTGAGTCCAGGGAGTGAGGACGGGAAAGAGAACTGCGGACGGGAGGATAGTGAAGTTCGGGAGGGGAGGGTGGGTCGGAGACAGAGAAGGAAGAGGGGACAGGGTATCGGGACCAGGACGCGAGCACAGGGCAAGGAGGACTGCGACAGGGCCGAGGACAGTGAGCGAGGGAGGAAGGGGGCAGGCGGTGGGCAAAAATGCCAGGCCGGCGGCGCGTGTGCCGCAAAGGCTAATGTCCCAAATAACCATAAAGGTTAATCCCGCGCGCCGCTGCGCCTGCCGCCGCTTAGCCTGTAGACGGCGCCCGCGGGGCCCGTGAGGGCGCGCGGGCGGGCCGGACCCCGCGGGGGGCACGCCGCACCAAAACGCAGCGCGCGCAGACAACACCGGCTGAGGTGGCTCAGGGCATCTAATGATGGTACTGCAGGGCCTCTGGCCGGATGGACCAGACGATGCCGGAGCAGTATCCTAACAAACGGGTGAAGGACTGCGCGCGATATTCCCTTCCTCGCCCCTTACGCACCCACAGTTACACTTACATGCACTACACATACAGGGAGACCATTCGCATTCGGAAGCTTAGATTTTGTTCCGGCCGGGACCGGTCCCCTCTGGTGGGAGATACCTGGTTGCGGAAAACCCTGCAAGCCAACGGAGAGGAAAGATCACCACTACTTCCAGCAAGCACTACACTTACGTGACTACTGACCTTAGCCGTCTGGACAATACTAGAGGCCGACTGCTCTGATGGGTAGTTTACCTTAGTTTCTCCTATCAACACCAGGCGAATGCCTAACAAACAGACCAAACGCCCGATCCTTCTCTCGTTAACTTTGTCCTATCATCTTGCCTTACTTGCACATTTACCCTTGCATGCACTTCACCAACACACACACACGCGTCGAGAGAGCAATTTAGAGCTTAAGAATTCCATTGCGGAGGTGGCTAGCTTGGGTAGGTATTCCACAAACAATGATGTAAGTGCGCGCTGGATCTCTCGTTCCAACAGGGGAGGAACACCACCACTTCTCGGGAATCCACTTACGGGATTAATTGTGATTGACGCAATTAAACTTGTGATTGACGCAATTAAATATGTGATTGACGCAATTAAACTTGTGATTGACGCAATTAAACTTGTGATTGACGCAATTAAACTTGTGATTGACGCAAGTAATCTTGTGATTGACGCACTCAGAATCAATACTCATTCACCCACCCTGTAAATGAGTCGGTTGATGCTCTTGACGCAAGATTGCTCATAAGCATATACTTCAATTTAAACGTAGTCGCGCTTCAAGGTCTCAATCAGGAATGAGATGAGCTTGTTGCCTTCCATTCTGGAGCGCCAACACCCAAGTATTTAAATCCTAACAAAGCTTCCGATTGCACGACATTGTCCCCCTCGCCGTCCAGCTCGTGATCTTGAAGTGTCACTACGTTTAAAGCGGAGTATTTTTTTTTATTTTTATTTTCAATTCTGCTAATTTACAATTTGTTCACTTGGAACAATTAGTAAATGGTATACATGATATAAGTTGCTATGAAGAGAATCTAAAGGGTAAGTCTAGAATATGTTCACGCTTTAGCCTATACACATGTTCACTATTGTCCAACATGTTCACTGAGTGTTGATTCGGGTGGCTTTCCAGTCTCATCTGATGCCTCTTGCTTCTCTCCGAGATAGTCTCTGACATTGTTGAGATGTTCAAATCATTGTACAAATTATTGTTGGTGACGAACCATGGGGCGTTGCATATATATCTCAATGTTTTCGTTTCGAATCTTCTCAGGATCTCCAGGTTTGACTTTCTGGCAGTTCCCCAGAGTTCGATTCCATTAAAGCGGAGTATAGAGTGCAAATCTCATGGCATCAGTTGACCCTTGTTTCCCCAATATCGCAGCCATAAACTCGCCAAATCGTTGACGAGTGGCGGCGGCCAAAGAGAAAATGCAGAGAGACCGCGAAGGAGGCCCTTTCCCTCCGAGACAAAGCCCGCCTTCAGAGCTCTTTTCCACGCGGGAGATCTATAGCAACGACCCGCGGCGACAACCAGAAAGTCACCGGAAGTTGGCGTAAAAAAGTAGCATTTCAGGCAACGCTCGCGCCAAAAAATAAAGGCCGCGAAGAACAAAAGTCGCCTCCAGACTACTCCACCAACGGATGCGCGGTAGGAAACCCAGGGGATTGGTCGGCGAAAGCAGGAAGTGTTCTTGGACGGGCATAACAGTAGAGAAAGCAGAGTTGAGGTAGGGAAAGCAACGGAGTAGGAGAAGGAAAGTGAGAAATGTCACGAAGAGACAAACAGTAATGTAGCTTTGTCTGTGCAAATGGATTAATAAAGATACATTTCAAATACGATAATTCGTTTATTCATATTCGTTTTCCGATTTGATGTGTTCTATTATTCGGGAACGAAAATGTTTAGTAGTATTCAAATGTTGCCAACCATTCTCGTGGGTAACTATTGATATTGTGGCTTTGAGAAAAGTAAGGACTCACATTTTTTACTGTTTTTGTCAACAAAAAATAGATACATGTAAGAAAGAGACTAGGAATACCCTGATGGAGCAGATAGACACATTCAAACTTAATTACTTTTCAAGCTCTTGAAAATTATATGATTTCGTTTTTTAAAAATAGTTTTTCTTTTGTAAGAGTGATCAATAAATTTAAATACTATTTAAGATACGTGTGTAATTCAAATTGAAGATGCTAATAATGCCTTTGGCACTGCATTTCGAAAATAAAGCGAAAGATTAGGTGCTGAATTTATAATACACATCACCAACATGCGTCTTATGTTGTTCACGTTATTTTAACTCTAAGGAGTCTATGGGTCATTCACAAATGATATTAAATTTACTTTGCTCATTTTATGTAATAATATGACAAGTTGATTACGCGAAATTACGCGAAAAGTACTCAAATTTTCGAAAAATTGTATGTGGCCTTATTTCAAAATCTATCTCTATGGAACAGATTTCATTAAGGAAAAAATATCTATCTTCATAATTGTAGTTGTACGAAGACACCGAAAAACATTTGTACATTTTCAATTTTGCGCACATTTGCATTTGCAAAAATCAGGGTTTTCAACGAAAATGAAACCTTCGCCATTCTCTTAAACCTCTTTTACACTATCTAACAAAAAAATTTAATCAAAAACGATGGAGTTCTTTTGAAATGTTGGGAAATATCTAAGAATCTTCATGTAAAGAACCCCCCAAAATTAAATTATCTGATTCAAATTAAAGGGGCCGCAACATCAGCACATTGCACATCAAGAATATCAGTTTTGGAGAAAATCGGCTGAACGGTTTAGCCGTTTGCGTTGTTCACAGACGGACAGACAGACGGACAGACGTTTTGCCGTCAATCGATTTTTCGCTATCAAGAACCTACAAAAACATGAATTCTGACTACACGACGTTTTAGAGAATTTTGTTCTAAATTTAGCAACTGGATTTTTCGACTTTTTTGTTACTAGAGCCCGACAATACGAGTTTTTCTGCCGAAAATTCGCCGCTTTTCCGCAGCATTACATAACTTTCTCTCTACTCCGTAGTGAGAAAGTAAAAATCAGAAATTGTAGGGTATAATGTTTCTAGCTAGAAGTAGAACAGAAAACGAACATTATAAATGGCCTTCTTTGTACGTCTTCCTATGCTTGACTACCTGAAGCATTCTACTTCACCGCGATATTCACCTGGCTTGCTTTCTAAGTTGATATTTTCCATCGTTCCCTGTTTCCCTCAAATGGACATTATGTCTGTCTCTCTTGCTTCTGTTTTCTCAAAACGTATGAATTGTCCCGCTTGTCATGTGTGTGGCATTTTCTTGCTGAAGTCTGGGGAAGCAGCAAGGGGCCGGACAGAATTGTGCGGCCGGGTTGTACTGCGCCAGGCGACGGAAGCACAAAGCAAAGGAAGTTGGGCTGCGGGGAGAAGTCGCGGAAAGTCGGAAGGAAGCGACTCGCCTCGGCGCGCACGCGGCGTGGGAAGGATGGAGGTGGGGGACGGAGTGGAACAAGACGGGGGCGGGGGTGGGCGTGAAAGGGGAGATGTGGGAAGAAGCGTGGGTGGTCGAGCGGGGCAAGGGTGGAGGAGCGACGGGTGCGAGGATCGAGTCAGCAGGCGAGATGTGGGTAGAGCACGGCCGGGGCATGGGTGGGGTGGAGTGGTGTGGGGTGGGGACGTTGGGGTGGGGTGGTGACGGAACGTGAGAGTGCCGAAGCAGGGACGGGAACGGGACTGAGACGGAAACTGAGGGAGCGGGAAATATTGCGGGGAGACGGATCGAGAGCGGGGCAACGCGGGAAGACAAGCGTGGGGAGCGGGAATGAGGTGGCGAGGCGGGGAGCGGGTTGAGTAGCAGAACTGGAAGCGTGCAGGACGCAGGGGGAGAGAGGTAGATACTGGAAGGACCTGGGGCGGAGGCAGGGCAGAGGCGAGGCGGAGCTGGAAATAGGTATCGAGGTGGGGAGCGGGTTGGACAGCTGGGCTGGAAGCGGACGCGGGACGCGGACGCTGGAAGCGGGAGCGGGACGCGAGGAGTGGAGGAAGATGCGGGGATAAGAAGTGGGGAGGGATGCAGGGCCGCGAGCGACGTGGAAAGAGAAGGGGCTGTGGGGTGGTACGGGGAAGATAGACCGAGGCGGGGAGAGACGTGGTTGAGCGGCGGGGAGGAAGGATTGAGGCGGGGAGCGAGGTGCAGCCGGGCTGCAGGCGATCGGGACGCGGGAGCGGGGAGGAAGCAAGAAGCGGGCTGGAAAGTGGAGAAGGAAGCGGAGGGGGGAGAGAGATGGGTGCGGAATGGGAAATGAATGGGAGAAGGAGAGGCTTGGCGGTGCACGGCGAGGCGTGACAAGGTGGAGAGTGGGATAAAAAGTGGAGCTGGAGGCGGAGAGTGGCAGAGATCGCGGTTGGCAGCGGGGTACAGGGAACGAGGAGTGTAGCGAGGTTGGAAGCGAGCAGGGCGCAGGGAGGGAGCGAGTGGTGAAAACATCACGGAGATGCGACGCGAGGCGAGGCGGGGTGGCAGCAGGGCTGGAAGCGATTTTGGCACGGAGGAATGGGGGCAAGAAACTCGAGAGGGGAGCGGGTTCGGGAGCGAACGGGCGAAGCGAAGAGGGGGGAGAAATAGGCGCGGGGCGGGTAATTTCGGAAGCGGGGGCGCAGGCAGCGCGGAGAGGCAAGGTGGGGCGTGGCGGGGGCGGGGGTCGTGACCGCGAGCGCAAGGGGCCGAGCGAGGGGTCGGGAGGGTTAATTGCTGCGTGCGGCTCCGACGGGGGCGAAGGGGGAGCGGCGACGGCGCAGCGGGGAGGCGCAGTGCACTTGAACGGAGCGCACGTCGGGAGAGTGCACAGTCATCCCAGGTAGGACGTTTGTTGGCTCGCGTGCTTAGTCATGGTGGGTAAAGACCAATAACAACAACAACAACAACAACAATAATAATAATAATAATAATAATAATAATAATAATAATAATAATTTTCAAAATTGTTAAAAACTTACATGTGGTTATCTATGGAAAATTAAGAAATATAATTTTCCAGAATGTAAAACGCTAACAAGCATAATAAGCAGTCACAGGCAAGAAATTCACATGTTGAAATCTATACCAAGAAAAACCTGATTACCCTGACAGATCACTCCATTATAAAATAAGTAATTAATGTATTTTCTACTATTCCAACTTCAAAATATCAATGAGGTCTTGTGTCATTAAAATGGTCATGTTTAGCTTTTAAAATATTCTGAATGAAAAGGTCATTGTTATTTTAGTATTTACATTTATATGGTTTTAACACGTTCCATAAGCATGTTTTTAATAAAATATTTTGCCTTCTCTTGCACAATTGCCTTGTTTTATCATATCTTGTACAACTTTTAACGTTAGCAATCTTTTATTCAGTTCAGTGTGCGCTAAATTGTGTTATTATATTCTTTGTAGCTTGAATGCGAGGAAAAAATTATTCCTGAAAACGATGCAAAACACGATACGAAGAATAAAAGTTTCAGGTTGACTGTTAATAAAACCTTTTAACGTAAAACAAAACGAATGTGAAAACGTTAAATTACTCTGCGTATTTAAATAACGATACTCCCTATATTTTGTCCTTTGACTGGTCTCTTATGAGCGCCGAAAGCAGGAGATTTTCGGTCTAAAATTTCCCGGGCCCAGTCTTCGCGGCATCGCGGCCGGAGTGGTCGGCCGCTGTGCGGGCCTCCGCGGGCCGCCCCCCGGCGAAAGCGACAGACGTGCAAATGGTCGGCCTCGCGGATGACCAAACGGCGAGCTTGCTGCGGGCGTGCTGCGGGCGCGCGAGGGAGCCGTTGCGGACGTGCGCGCCAAGCAGAGATGCCGCAGGCGGAGGCGGAGAAGGGGGCGGGGCGGGACGGAGCGGACACGGCAGCTCTGACTTCGGGGACGGGTGGAGTCGGGTGAATCGGAATGGCGGGGCGGGGCAAAGCGGAGCAAAGCGGAGCAAAGCGGCGAGGGCGCGAAAGAGTGGCATGAGGCAAGGAGGAGAGGGAGGGGCGTGGAGCGGGAGGGGCGGGGCGGACACAGCAGCTCTGACTTCGGGGACGGGTGGAGTCGCGGGAATCGGAGTGGCGGGGCGGAGCAAAGCGGAGCGCGGCGAGGGCGGGAATGAGTGCGATGAGGCAAGGAGGAGAGGGAGGGGCGGGGCGGACACGGCCGCTTGGACTTCGCACGAGCGGGGCCGGGTGGAGACAGGGCGGAGATGAATGTATCGGATTGATGAGGCGGAGCAAAGCGAGTAGGGGCGATGATCGGGCAAGGAGGAGGGGAGGGGTGGTGTGGGGAGTGGCAGTGCGAGAAGGGACGGCGCGAAGCGTGGTCGGGGCGGCACAGGGTCGAGCAGAATAGGGCAAGGAGGAGCGGGGCTGAGTAGCGGGTGGGGGAGAGGGGCGGGGCAGAAGGGGAAGCAAGGCAGGGTGAAGCAGGGCGAAGGGGAGTGTGCCAGATGGCAGTGCGACGGAGCGGGGAGGAGCGAGGCGGAGCACAGCAGGATGGCAGGGCGGGATGGCGACGCCAAAGGGGGCGGAGCAGGGCGTCTGTCGCAGCTCTGACTCCGCGAGCGAGTCGGGGCAGGGCGTGGCGGGGCGGGGCGAAGAAGCGACCGCCGAGGGCCCTGTAGTGGGCGGGAGTGCGGGTGGGGGTGGGGCGGAGCAGGAGGAGTGAGAGGAGACGCAGCAGCCCCCGAGTCGTAACTCGTCGTAATTGCGGCCGCTGTTTTATATCACGTGACCCGGCGCCTGCTCCGCACTGCAGCGTGGCCGGGACGCTTTCTCGCCGCCGCCGCGACCCCCGCGCCGCGACACAGGGCGGTCCGCAAGTGCGCTCCCCTCACAACCCTACGACCTAACGTACTCAACTGATACGGACTTGGCTTTCCAAGGTACAATTGAGATTAATTGATTAGCCTAGATATCTTGCTAGTGTTGAAAATTCTGACAGAGCCTGGACTCGAACGCTAGTGCCTGCCGACAGATCTGCCATGTAGTGAAATCAATTGATGACCTGAGCCACCTAAGCCGCTGGGACAATTAATAAATGATTAATGGTTGAGATGGTCAAAAAATATACACGAAGGATAGCTTTCGCATGTAAATATTTTGTGGAATCCTAATCTACCCTATAGAGAAGAATGGCTTCATCTCGGCGAGCCTGCATCGGAAATACAGACTAAAGCAGCTTGCTTTCCTAAAACCTCTATTTTGGGGTTCATTTTACCGTCGCATCGAGGGAGAGCCAACACAAATCTATCTAACAATTCAATTTATGAATGCAGCCACTTTCGCCAGGGGTACTGCAAAGGTTATTTATGGCATCCTTTTTTTAATTCAAAAGTGCAGATTGCTATCGAGACAATCGCACCGGGATAGGGTTTGTATAAATACCGTGTAAGATATAAATTTTCATCTCGTGATTAAGATGAGAAAGTCTCATGTTAATAACGACATCACTCGCACCAACAATTCAAGAAATTCGATTGTTAGAGAATGGTATCGAGCTTAGATCGTAACGGAAGAAGGACGATAGGTGAAAAGTTGCAAGATGATAGTGACGACCCGCTAGAAACAAAGATGTTATCACCAAGGGTGATCGTGATTTAGTGACCAATTTTCTTTTGTTCATCATTAATTTCACACGGAACGTTTTAGCTTTGAACCTCTGTGCACAGTATATTGCGATTGTTCTGATACTTAAACATCGTTACATTAATTAAATTATATAATAGCAGGCGTCGTGGAAGTTTACAAAAAGGCTTATCTGATTAATTCATATCATTGTAAAAAGTCTTTTCTAAACAAAATATATGGAGACTATAGTATTGATTACTTACATTTTTGTTTTCACACAATTGTTACTTTCCTCCTATATCAAACAATTTAGCACGCTTTTTTTCTGAAAATTCTACAGAATTCAAAAGTAAACCTGAAAGGAGTTAGTCCTTACGCCTTTGTTTACCATGCAAGCAGCATAATTCTATTTTTCTTCATACATTTATTTTATCGTATTCTCTCTGACATGAGACGAGATAAAAACGCATTCTCCACTTCATTATTATGTATTTCAATAGTGTATGTACTTACAAAAAAGACTTGCATTTCATATCCCATTCATTCACCGTACTCAACATATTTTAAAACTTCGTTGATGATGAAAAAAGTTGCTTTAGAACTCTAATTCCTAGCGACGTATTTTCGCAGCGGGGACTTTACATTTGAAGGAGGCGGCCGCACTTTATTAAAATTCTCTCGCCTACGCCAAAACAAAAAAAGTAGACAAGATGAACTCAATTTTTTAGGGAACGGTACGGAGATGGAAGTTGTAAGGAAAAATTAGTTTCCCCGAGTCCACCTCTTCAGCACAAAGCACTCACGGAAAACGGAGAGCGCTTCTAAGCCATAGGGGTCAAGATACGGTTACTGCAGTGGAGATGTATGTAGGCGAGGTGAGACAGCATCTGTAGGATGCAGAACTGGCCAACCCGCGCATATGGAACGCCAGCAGTCACCGTCATCTCGCGAGTACGGAGGTGGAAAGGGGAAGACGGAAGGAGCAGGGCTTTCTCCGATCAAACCTGGCGAATGCCGGAGTAGTACCGTAACAAACAGGCCACGCAGCCAGCGCTATCTTTGATTCGTCTTCTTCGTCCTATTCTCACCCCTTACATACACACACACACATACTTACATGCACTATATTATCACACCTGCCGAGAGCTTGGAGCTTGCCCCGGCTACGGTGGTGCCCCCTAGGTAGGAAATACCTTGTTTGGGAAAAAACTGCAAGCCGACGGGTGCGTCGGCGCCGGATCTCGTCATCCAGCGGGGGAAGATCACCGCTTCCTTCTGCGATACCTTCTACACTTACGAAACTATTGACCTTCAGCAGGTGACGCGCAGGGTTCACTAATCATTCAATTAAACTGAACAAGCAGGTGCAGCATCTAATGATCTATCAGTGATAAAATAGTAGTTACCGTTATCTGTGACTTGCCTATACATGAATATTTGTGATTAGTTTTTTTTTCGTACACACCCTTTTTTAAATAAAAGTCTGATTCATTAAACTGAGTTCAGCAGTAAATAGCTTAAATAAACGTTTTGATTTGCATGTAAATAAATATAAGTATAAGTTATGTATATTGTAATTTGTAATACTGTAAATACTAATTTGAATTGTAATATTTTTATACTGTAAAATATATATTACGTTCAGTAGAGTATGGAATAAAAGGAATTCACATTTTTAAATTCTTACTTTAATAATATTTCTTACCGGAAGATTACTTTCTTCAGGCTGGACGGAAATTGATTTAGGGATATTCGCAGTTTCTTCTGTACTCTTACGCCGTGCGTCTTCCTTCTTCCTTACCCGAATTTCCCCTCCAAGACACTTACCTTGGCGTTCGCGACAGGGGCATGAAACTGGTTTGCGAGCGCAACGACTGCCCATACCCGTTTCGCCCGCGCCCACCCAACCCACTACCCACACTTCGCTCGCGGGCTGCGGGCCGGGTCTGCCAGGGGCGCGAGCCTTGGACGGGCCTGTGCTAGAGGAACCTGGGGCCCCTGCGGCTGGGTTAATCCTGCGGCGAGATAGCGCTGATACACTTTGGCTGCTCTTATTAAACCGGTTTAAACCCGACTGCGGGGCGGCGTTTGCACGGAAGCGGAGGCGCCAAGAAAGCCACGGAAGTAGTCTTTCTCCGGTGAAGTTCTTACGACCCCTGAAGTTCCGTTGGTCGACACATATGGCTCCGCTAGAATATAGAACGACTAGCAGAGGGAAGTAAGTGCACTTTAATAAAGGAAAGTAATTAAAAAAGTGTTTCAAAATTTCAAGTAAATTATTAAAATACAGTTAATACAGTATCTTTATGACCTTTAAATTCTGAAGATAATGAAAAAAATAGTTCTGATATTGATAATTTTCATTTGTTAATCATTTCTGCATGGATATTGTCTTATAATGCGATGAGATATTTCGATGAAAACGCAGGTTCTTAAATTAAAAGTTATTAGAAGATCTGTACACATCTGTTTCCCGAAATAATAATTTACCACTGATAAAACATAATGGTTGAAGACTGAATTGCATTTTTAATTCCGCTTGTTATTTCAGAAATCAAACCCTTCTCAAGAAAATGTCGCATAGTAAAGTTTGCAGGTGCATGACTGACAAGAAATTTGCTTGTATTGTATTGTCTTATTGATGGGTTGGAAATCCGAATAATTTGTGGGCCTTCGGTGATTCCTGTTGTTAGTACAAAATGGAATTAAAATGGTTGAGAGATATCAGGAGTATTGAAAGAAAATCAATATAGTTGAAGAATAAAAGGATGAGCAATGATGGGCATTTGAAATTAATAGGTAAAAAGTGTAAGAGAGTATTAAAACGCTTTCCAGAATGTTATCTATTGTACGCATGAATACAACAGTAATGGCTGCAATTGTTCATTGAATTCAATACAGTACCAATGCATTCGCATGCAAACGACTAATGCATTTAAAGAGAAACTGTGGCGATAAAACAGTGAAACGGCAACCACGAAAAAGCCAAAACGCAAAAGCCAAAAACGAAAATGTATCTCACATTTACTATTTCCCTCGTCTGATTCAATGCGATATTTTCAGATTATTCAAACAAAATCTCTACCATAATTTTTCCCATGCTAATCCCAATATGTTGTATAATTTAAATTGAATTTTGTCGGTATTTACATGGAAAACATATATGAATATTTAAACTTAAAAAGCTAGTCAATTAACTAAACGATGATTCCAGCCATGATTTTTTTTATTAATAGGCGCTATTAAAACAATCATCAACTGGAATCATCGTTTAGTTAATTGATTGATATTTAATCCAGTGATCACTTTGAACTTTTTAAATGCATCTAGATAGATACGTCTCGGTACATGTAGATAGGGGTAGATGACTTTCATTTTTTTCTGCCACTATAAATCCTCATATTCAATCACTCGCTAAAACAATACAATTAAAACCTACGTATCCCAAGAGAGTGTAGACCCTTTTAAGAGGTAGTAGGCATTCAGCGTCGCCTACTTGCGTGGAACAATGGCGCCGGCCGCTGGGTCGAATTGCAAACAGGTGCTTTCAGTTCTTCGCACCGAACCAGTTAATTTGGCGTCTCGGCGCTCGCCAGGCGCCCAAACAAACACAGGCGACCGTCGTAAGGCCCGCGCCAGCGGGGAAAGACTGCGCGAAGAGGTTGCGTCTGGAGTGGGGGAAGGCTGCGCGAATTTAACATGCCCCGGCACGTGAACGGGGCGTTAGGAGAGGCAAGGCAACGCCTCACCTCCTCGCCCGAAGACCGGGTTCGAGGCGGGTCGAGAGAGTTATTGGCGGGGCGACCTGTACTAGAAGCGACCTCGCTCCGGGTTCGACGAACCGACAACGACCTGAGGGAATAACATCATCTTCTAGAACGCTGTGTCAAAATACTGGTGAGAAAAATACCTGTAGGATACAAGCCAATGTTGTTTCTAATCCCACAACCTTTCATGCACTCACTTCTTACGCATACATGGCACAACCTTACGCCTGCACTTCTATTCGCAGTTTTTAACTGATTTAACGCAGTGAGGAAAGACTGCGCGAATTTAACATGCACGGGCACGTAAACGGGGCATTAGGAGAGGCAAGGAGACGCCTCACCTCCTCGCCCGAAGACCCGGGTTCGAGGCGGGTCGAGAGTGTTATTGGCGGGGCGACCTCCACTAGAAGCGACCTCGTTCCAGGTTCGACGAACCGACAACGACCTAAGGGAATAACATCATCTTCTAGAACGCTGTGTCAAAATACTGGTGAGAAAAATACCTGTAGGATACAAGCCAATGTTGTTTCTAATCCCATAACCTTTCATGCACTCACTTATTACGCATACATGGCACAACATTACGCCTGCACTTCTATTCGCAGTTTTTAACTGTTTTGACGCAGTGAGGAAAGACTGCGCGAATTTAACATGCACGGGCACGTAAACGGGGCATTAGGAGAGGCAAGGAGACGCCTCACCTCCTCGCCCGAAGACCCGGGTTCGAGGCGGGTCGAGAGTGTTATTGGCGGACCTCGTTCCGGTTTCGACGAACCGACAACGACCTGAGGGAATAACATCATCTTCTAGAACGCTGTGTCAAAATACTGGTGAGAAAAATACCTGTAAGGTCCAATCAATGTTGTTTCTAAATGCATAACTTTCCAAGCATTAAGTTATTACGCATACTTCTATGGCACAACCTTACGCCCGCACTTCTATTCACAGTTTTTAACTGTTTTAACGCAGTGGGGAAAGACTGCGCGAATTTAACATGCACCCACACGTAAGAAAACGCGCAACCGGGCGTAAGAACGTAAGAAAACGCCTCACCTCTCGCTCGAAGACCCGGGTTCGAGGCGGGTCGAGAGTGTTATTGCACTGCCTGGGCGACGCGTTCTAGAAGCGCGTTCGTTCCGCATTCGACGAACCGACAACTATCCAAGGGAATAACATCATCTTCTAGGACTGTGTGTCAATGCTGCTGAGAAAAATACCTGTAAGATCCAAGTCAATATATTAAGTGTTTCTAATCGCATAACGTTAAACGCACTAACTTCTTAAGCCTGCACTTCTTACACAACCTTGTGAATATGCTTTTACCTATAGTAGGACACGCCCAGTGTTTAATTGTTTTAATGTAAAATAAAGAAAGAAATAAACCTGCGTGTGTCTGTCCGGTACTTACAGTCCGATCTGCTTCGATTCATCATCTAGAGACAAGTGAGATATTCGAGGTGTTTTGGTTACTGGTGTGGAATTGACCTTTTCTCCCGAATATTTTCGAAATATTGTAAGTTTTTTCGTGGGGAGTGGCATTAGAGGCGTGTAAACACATTTTTGGGGGGAGGATATTGAGGCACGTTCAGAGGCTTATACGACACGAAGAGGAAGGAAACAGAGCATAGTGGTGTGTCGCTCGTTTTTTAACGTACTTCTCCGGCATTCGTCAGGTATTGATAGGAAAAACACGAAAAACTACCGATCGGAACATCCAACCACTACTTTTCTTCTCCAGACAGAGATGTATTTCGATTCACCTAACTACCTTGGATTGAGAACTTCAGCCCTAGGTCCCCTCAGTCACCGACGCAGTGGAGAAACTAGTGATGCCGTTGATACATCGCATCTCATATTCGTTTCTCACGATTTTATTGATTGATTGATTGCTTTGTGATTCCGGGCGCATCAACGTCTAAGGTCATTATTCCCGTAAGTACAGTGTCTGTTTCTTCTCGGAAGGTGGCGTTGTTCTTACCCCGCTGGTTGGCGAGATCCGCCGCCGACCTACCGACGGTTTCCCCTACAAGGAATCTCCCACCAGCGGAGTGTCACCCCGGGCAGGACAAGCTCTACGCTCCCGACCAGTCTCCTGGCGGGTGTGGTAGTGTGGTGCATGTAAGTCTAAGTGCGCGCATGTGAGGGGTGAGCATATGATAAGGAAGAGGAAGGAAATATCGCGCGCGGTCCGTGGCCTGTTTTTTAGAGTACTGCTTTGACATTCGCCTCATTTTAATCGGAGAAACCACAGAAAACGACCCATCAGCCCTCACGATCATTAAATCACTCTTCCTAGAAAGGATGCCAACGGCGATACTCCACTGAGATCTGTGCAGGAATATGGAAAGCATAAAGGCGTAAGCCTTTTTCCACACCTACCCTCAACTAGAAATTAACATGGCCCTCGCAAGAAACTTTTATATAGAAATACAGTTTCTTTTTTTATAATTCTCTTTTTTTTTCAAAAGAACCCTCTGCTAGATTTCACCGTTTGAGCGGTTTTTTAATGAGATGAGGGACAGAGAAAGAAAGAGAGAGAGAAAGTTACGACAGGTAGAAAGAGACCGATAGACAGTCACGAAGAAAGGGAGAAAGACAGAGATGTGCCATCAAAACAGCAACGCAAGAAATGTTGCCCGGGAGTCGGCAAGTGAGGTGGGATGAAAGCAATGATAGCAGACGAATCCACAAGACGGCGCAGTCGAGTTGCGATAAACTGCACCGACGACATCGAACGACGTTTCGACAGCGCGATAAAACGACACTGAGAGCGAAGGAGTACGCCGCGAAATAGCGGTCGAGAAGATTCAGCAAGAAGCGGAGCAGTGGCTGCAAGATATACCTCAGACATGACTCTGTGGGCAACCGTTGGTGCTCGTGTCTCTATTATAATTCTATACTTCCATTATAGGTAGCGCCATCTGGATCGCTCAACCTTTGCGACGAGAGATGTTTATTATATATTCACATGTTTTAGTTGCAATTTGTACCGAACATAAAATACTGCACACATTATGAGTTGAGTTAAACAAATCGTCTTATCGTTAATTAAAGCCTAGCTATACAGCTAGGTCGGATTCCATCGGTCGGGTGTTCTGATCGCTAATTTTTCGAGTTTTCTCCAAATTCTAGAGCAGTACCCTAACAAACGGGTCACTGAACGCGGGCGATCTTCACCCCCTTACTTGCCCTTTCCTTACCCCTTACTTTCACACACTTACATGCACCACACTACCACGCATGTTGGGGGACCAATCGGAAGCTTAGAGCCGTCAGCGTTGTCTTGACAGAGTCTCTGCCCCACCGGTGGGAGATACCTGGGTGGAGAAACAACGCAAGCCGCCGTGTATTTCAGCGCCGGATCTCTCCATCCCTTCAAACCGGAAGAACATCTTCACTTCCGGTGGTAAAAAGTAACGCTGACGGGACTGATGACTATGACAACTGACGCTCCCCAGAAACACGAAAGAATCAATCAAAGGAACCATGACGAGAACCCCGAGGTTTTTGCGTCCCTTCTTTTTTTTAAGAATAAAGAACCAGCAGAAATTTTTGCGGCGCGCTCCGAAGCTTCGTCCTTCGCTTTTTTAATGAAAGTTACGCTACCGAGTGCTACACACGCGGTGCGGCGCACGGCAGGCGCCGGGAATTAAATGAGGACGCCTCCGCCGAACTGCCGCTGCAAATGGCGTCGGAGAAAGAAGAAAAAAAAAGAATTAAATTGCACGCACTTTGTTCTGCGATCCAGTAGCCGTGCATGCGATGTTTAATTAATTTTCGTGGAGTCGCGACGTCCAGATGGCACAAGTCATACTTTTGTGCTAATTCGGCCGGACGTGGATCGCGATTGCGGTAGGTGCGTTGAATATTAAATGCACATAAGTGGTCGCTTAAAAATGTGTAGATGTGTTTTGACAAACTTGCATGTAGTTGTGGTAAAGTCAATAGTTCTGATGAGTAAATTATGTAGTTCAATTCGGTTTCTTCCCCTATTTGTCATTAAGCTGTTTAGCCCACAAATTGACAGATATACACATTTATCAAGAATTGTAATAACATATTCCATAACGTTTGTATAATGAATTGTAATGAGAATATAATGAGATGAGATTATAATGAGAATATAATGAGACAAAATGGCTTTCTTTAATTATTATACACGCAATACACCAATATTTACAAAGACCCCAGTTTTAGACTCTTATCAGGTAAACATAATTCACACTTTTTGGCTTGTGTAGGGTTAGCAATATAAGGCCTTTGTACGCACGTCAGGTACACTGAAAATAACGAATGTTTTGTTTCGATAATTATAATTAAATGGGAAGGGTTGATATGTGTCTAGTCAGGCGCGGATCCACGGGGAAAAGAAGGAGATCCCTCCCTAAAATTTTTTAGTATATATTCATTTCAACTTGTCATGAAACTTTCAAGGAGAAATATTTTCGGATAATTATTAAAGCATATACAATCTATTCGCAGCATGAGCTGAGTGTAGCCTACGACATTTTACAAAATCAGTAATATATCATATTCAACCGAAACATTTTCCCCTCCCAAAATTTTTCTCAGGATCTGCCCCTGATATAGATGTAAATATGGTTGAGAATATGTGCATATTGTGTCTAAATTTTGTATTTACAAACAAAATATTGTCGTATGATAGATTATTTCTTTAATAATTTAAAAACCGATAGGGCATTCTTATTCTTTATTGATTGCCACTCCCAAATCAATATCTAAATGTGATCTTATAATTAGCTCGTGTGGATAAGAAAAGTAAAAGTGATATTAATTGTGAAAAGACGGAAATTTACGAAACTTCAAAATTCTTAAGTGTGTGTAAATTACTTAGGTAGACCATCAGTGTATTCACGGAAACTATAGTTGACGTGCGCTAAGAGGAGAAAAGTCAAAACGCTCTCAATAAATCTGAGAGAGGTTTCCGACCAGAGAGATAAGTCATGCCGCTAGGGCTACACAGCAGAACTGCGGCTAACACAATGTCACGCTAGAACTCGACCTGGTCTGTAGCACCATCTGGAGAGAACACGATCCCTCAATCACAGGCAACGCAAGGGGATCTCATTAGGTACCTGGGGTTCCATTCCGGCCACGTGGGGGAGAATAGACGTGGACTGGCGCACCTGCAACAACACAGACGAAGCAGATTGGCCGATCTGCATGCCGAACGGGGAGGGGCTCGTTCCCACCCCAGAGCTACGGTGTGATAATCCTAGGAGATCCGTTCATACAAGTTCGTATTTTCTAGAATTTGTTCTGAACAAAGTAGGATTTTCGTCTCGAGAGTTATTTTTCTAGAGAAAAAAATGAAACTTTACATTTAGACAGGAAAATTGCGTGTTGGAAAATTATTGCGCCTCGTAGGTACGTAATTGGTGCACTTGTGGTTTAACGCGTTTAAGCAAATAATACTTTCGTAGAGAGTTAAAACAAATGCTGGACAAAGAATCTGAAGAGGAAAGCAATTAGAACTGACACACTGACATTCAGTGTTGCCATTGCATTTATTAAAATACATTTTTCAATTTCACATTATAATCCATTTGGTTATCCAGCCACGTAACAAGCGATTATAAAAATGCATTTTCTTGCCAATTTTCATTAGATTTGATAGGTGTCTTTGAGCATCTAAAAAAGCGTCAATAAAACTAACGAAGAAAGTGATCAAAATTAAGTGGGTACAAATCACACTTATTACTATTATTAATAGTTATAAATCATTCAAATCTTCTTGTTCTAAGCACATTCAGAAAGAACAATAGTGACGAACAAGTATGAATTCGTGAAGTATCAATGAATCGATTTTGGAACACATTGCTGTTGTAAGACACATTTCGTTAAAAGACATTTCTTGTCCTTGCAGTTAAAACGCTCGTCCTAAGGATTAAAATTCAGTTTTCGAAGCTCTGAAACGAGATAAGGAATTATGTTCCTTACAATAAATCTAATAAATAAGACTATTCAAAATCCTTCTTTACATATTTTGAAGTTTGACTCCTTTGTTAACCGACTTTGACAGCACTACCTGATATATTTTAAAGTGTCAATAAAGGGGAAAAAATGTAAATATTTTCCCTCTTTCATTACGACATTTTGCTACTAAACTTATCGCTGCTCTCGTTGAAAATTATGCAATAAAATTGTAAACAATTTGGAATCTTCCTTCATATCGTGAGACGATAGGCCTGCATCAACAGTAACGTATCGCCTTCCTTCCTCTCCCTCCGAAGTACCGAAAGTGCGTACCGAACGTTAACGACACCGTAACGTAACCATTGTTCGGACCTGAGGGGATGATTCCTTGATTCAGAAATCCTGTACGGCGCTAGGTGTCTCGTCGCACCTTTACAGCGTTGTGGCGATGTCGGCGGCGGAGGCTGCGGGCTCTGGGGAGTGCGGAGCCGGGATTTGTTTGACGGCGCGTCGTTCGTCGCGGTTATGTCCCGCGCTAACATGGACCCTCCATCGCGAAGCCATTCGCGCTACCGCCACCGCCTCCGCCGCCACCTCACGCAGCTCCACTGCTACCGCCTCCGCCACTGAACCAGTCCCCGCCACAGCCCTAGCATCAGCCAGTGCCCCGCCGCACTAGCCTCCGCCACAATCGTAGTCTCCGCTACCTCCGCCGCCTTCAACTCGAGTCTCGTCATCGCCACCATCTCCATGCTAGGCCATCGCCAACCCCCCAGCCGAGGTTCATTCGCCTCAGCCACCGCCTTTGCCACTGCCGCCGACGCCATCTCTGCCAAAGCCGCCTGTTGTCGCCTTTTCCTCCATCGCCAGCATTGCCCGTCCCCACCGCCTCCAACCGCAGCCACCTCTCCATATTCGCCATCGCCTCACCGAGTGTCACCACCACAGTATTGCCTTCACCACTGCTACAACCACCGCCCTAGCTTCAGCCTCCTCTTGTACTTGGGCATCTCGTACATTCCAGCCTCTTTCACCGTTTCCACCTCGGCTTTCGCTCTAGCCACCACCCTGTTGTCCGCCTTTGGCTTCGGTCGTGCCACCCCTCCGTGTCCTTCACCATTGCCACGGCTTTGACAACCTTCACCGCCTTTAGCACCTCATCGCCCACGCAACAGCTACCGCTTTCATCTCCACATTTACTTCAGCAATAGTTTCCTTTCAAACTGCCTTCACCACCGTCCTAGCTTCTTACCCCGCCTCCTCTGCCATAGCTACTGCTTCTATACTTTCCATCGTCTCTCCAACCGCCATCGCCTTTAGAACTGCCTTCACCACCGCCACAATCACCGCTCCCTACCACCGCCCCCTATCCTACTGGGCTTTCTTCAACATCCAAAGCTCCTCCATTGTCTTCACATCTGTTTTCACATCTGTTTTCACCTCAGCCCCCAACCTAGCCTCCCTCTATCTGACCGCCTCTACCATAGCCTTCAGCACTGCTATCCCCTCCATCTTCTCTTTGACAATGGCTACCGCTATGGCAACTTTCACCGCCTTTATCATCCTTCCACCCGCCGTTATCGCCCTCGCACCTACCTATTTCATCTCCACCTTCACCCCAGCTACCGACCTACCTTTGCCACCGCCACTCTTTCCAACTCGTTCTATATCCACCTTCGTCGCCGTCACTGCCTCTATCTCCATCCCCACCTTTGCCATTAACTTTGCCTTCTCGTCCACCTTCACCTCCCCGTTCGGCTCGAGAGTGCTATATCGGAACGTAAAAGGTCCGAGACGTCAATTTGCAGGTTCCCTCCTCCACAAACAGTTCCAGCGAAAATTCACATTTCATCTCCCAAAGCCGAAGTTCTGGAAATGGGTTTTGATTTTCCGAAGTTAGGGGCAGCCTTGAGGAACTCCATCTCTCCTCCGCTGGGTGACTGGCGGCAGACAGGCAAGTTTGCGAGGTCAGCGGCGGGTGGAGGGCGAAGGCGTGGGAGGGGAGGAGGAGGGGGTGTGCAGGGGTGGGGGAGGGGAGGGGAGGGGAGTATGTTGCTGACGACCGGCCGTTGCGCCGGCGGGAGCCACGTGGGCTGAAGCGAAGGCGGGAACGAGGGGTCGTAGAGGTCGGTTACGCAGAGGATAGCTGCAAAACACACACTGCGAATCGCTGAATGCGTGAAAGTATTCCAGGAAGGAAATTAACTGAGGAGTTTCTCTGACAATATAGTTCTCTATTTTTTATCGTCACTCTCCTTTTGCTTTTTCTATTTTTTCTGCATTCTTTTTACCTCTGGACCGTTCTTCTTCTTCATCCGCCTTACCCTTTTCATTCATCTTCATCTTATCCGTTATTTCCTTCTTTCTTCTTTTAATTCTTGCTCTACTGATTTCTTTACATTAATTAAAGACTCGTTCCAGGTATGGTTGATACAATTACTTACTATCGGCGCCAATACACGTAAAACCAATAAATTATGCGGGGCAATTTGCAACGATCAAAATCACGGCATTACGAACTACCTTCTGTAATACTGCAGGTCACAAATGTATAGCGCGTTTCGGAATGAGAAAAGAAATTCTTAAATTGAAAAGGACCGCGAGTCATCTGGCCTTCTTAATAAGTTACTTGTCCTCATCTGCAAAAGTATTAATGTGTATCTTCAAAAGCCTCAATTACCATTATTCATCTCAAATACCTTCATTTACGATTTCCATACTTTGATATGTTCAAATCAAGGAATTTGGAAAAGATAATGTTGAGTTAGTGAATATGAGAATGTTGAGCGGTCCAGTTGCATTCGATACCGGGACTACATTAAGGGTGATAGAGGACACGTGTGAGCATTTCCACTATTAGTAGAAAATGAAAGCGTTGGATTCGTCATGATTCTTCGTCACTGATTTCGTCTAATTTTTTACTTATTGATTTTTTTTATTCTTGAACTTCTTCTAGAACAAAATTGAAGGACTCAGTAGAACAAGGGACCATCTTACATTTCTTGCGAAATTGTGTCATTGGCATTAAATAAAATTTCAATTATTATTATTATTATTATTTTACTGTAATATGTTATTTAAATGTAGTATGAACTTATCCACAAATGTACTGTGTTTAAAAGTTTAAAATTGCACTGAGTTATCTTCTGAAAGTTCTAGTTAAAACCCTCAATATCTCAGAACCACATCAATGTGAGATAGCACCCTGTTATACTAAGCCTTCCAAATTCCATTTCGCATCCTGTAACAGGCAGCGATTCGAAACAGGTCCTTCACTTTCCCTGGGACAAAACACGGGCGAAACGCATTCGCCGCGCGGCCACGTGGTCGGCGTGCGAAGTTTCTGGGGGGGGGGGGTCGGCGGGTCTGCTGGTCCGGATGGCGTAAAGATTCGGATGGCAAGGCAGAGAGGCCCGAAACTCCGACTCTAAGACGCGCGGCCGAGTTTGCGAGAGTTGCAGAGGAAGTCTGCGGAGCGCGCCGAATCGCTTCATGGTTTGTGGCTCCGGCTCAGGAGGCGCGCGTGCTTCTGGTGATCAATAAGCGCTGGACGGAAGATGCTGGACGGAAGACGTTGGACGGAAGACGCTGGACGGAAGACGCTGCACGGAAGATGCTGGACGGAAGATGCTGGACGGAAGACGCTGGACGGAAGACGCTGGACGGAAGACGCTGGACGGAAGACGCTGGACGGAAGACGCTGCACGGAAGACGCTGCACGGAAGATGCTGGACGGAAGACGCTGGGCGGAAGACGCTGGGCGGAAGACGCTGGACGGAAGACGCTGCACGGAAGACGCTGGACGGAAGACGCTGCACGGAAGACGCTGCACGGAAGATGCTGGACGGAAGACGCTGGACGGAAGACGCTGGGCGGAAGACGCTGGGCGGAAGACGCTGCACGGAAGATGCTGCACGGAAGATGCTGGACGGAAGACGCTGGACGGAAGACGCTGGACGGAAGACGCTGGACGGAAGACGCTGGACGGAAGACGCTGGACGGAAGACGCTGCACGGAAGACGCTGCACGGAAGATGCTGGACGGAAGACGCTGGACGGAAGACGCTGGGCGGAAGACGCTGGACGGAAGACGCTGGACGGAAGACGCTGGACGGAAGACGCTGGACGGAAGACGCTGGACGGAAGACGCTGGACGGAAGACGCTGGACGGAAGACGCTGGACGGAAGACGCTGGACGGAAGACGCTCGGCGTCGCTTCGCTTGGAGAGAACGCGTAGAGTGGGTGTAAATGCGTTCTTTGGATATTTAATCGCTCGAGAAAGATGCTCGAATACGTCGGGTATATGAAATGGATTGAAGTAGTTGGGAAATACCTGATGTACATTGAATCAGAGCGTGAAAGATGTTAGAATCTGTGGCATGTACGGAAAAGATTGGTGAAAATATGTTAGTATTTACGTTACATTAGTAGTTACGTCCTCACATTCAATCAGGGCTTCGAAGTTGCATTAATGCTCCGCGAATGCTATTGGGATTGGTACAAGTATGCGTACTCTGAGCATTGAATAGAAACTTGTAAGTTGTTCGAGTGTGTGGCATTGAATGTACGCAAGTTCGTAACCTGAATTTTCAATCAAGAAATGAAGTACGTTCGAATGTGCCGCAGCTACAAGAGAGATTGGTACTAGTAGCAAGTACGTACTCTGTGATTTTAATGTGTACGAGGAAATTGTTCAGTGTGACGTATGGTATGAACACGTTGCGATACCTAATAATATGGCGTAAAATCTAGTCACATCTTTGTGTAACCTCATAGATTTATAGAGACGATCAAATTATATCAGGAATAAAACTCGCAACCTATAGAATTGTTTTAATGAAAAATTGAAATTGCACAGAGAAAAAATTTCAATGTATTTGTAACTTGAAAGGGTCTTGAAACCGAAATGGTCCTACTCAGATCCGTAGCAATCAAATTGACGATATTGCTAGTTTATTATATACTTTTAGAGATAAAAATTATAATATAATATTAGCTGCTATTGTAGTTTGCATATCCACGTGCAAGCAAATATTAGTGTTATTCGTAATAAAATTGTCTCTAAAAGGAACCTCAAAATTTATCTTTTCATTCGAACTTAAAAACCAACCCTCTTGAAAACATATTTCCATATTCGTTCCATTGAAAATTTCTGAAGCGGAGGAGTGCAAACATCAGAATACAAACGATCTTGTCGTAAGATATTGTAATACAAGTAATAAAAGATACAAGATTTTATAATAATATAAGAATGATACATTATCACACATATATTAATTGAGTAACATATGCGCAGGGGTGTGCCTGTTGTTCATGGTTATATTTATTTCGGTTCACCAACAGGAACAAAGGCACACTCACTCTATGCGTCTTGAACAACTCGAAGTGAACTGTGCTTTTCTCGAGTCCTTTCAGAACATTCTAAGAGAATAAACGAAATAAAACATTTTGGGGGGTTCAAGTTCTTTTACCGTGTTTTGGAAGGTGTTAAAACACCTACATAAATTATTAAAAGCTCATTCGATTCCTCTCAACAAGACGAATTGATTGACTTGTTTACGTTGCATGCTGTTACATGAGTCGTAAGGTTGAGACAGTTAAATATTTTGTTTAATAATCTTTATATTTATTCGCGACTTTATTTATGTAATTCCCTTTAAAACGTGGTTTCTAATGAAACACATCCACACAGTACGCCATTGGGTTTCTTGGGACTTCTAACATTTTACGTCAACACATTGACAAGCGTCTTCCGATATGCCAAGCCTCTCCGTGTGCACTTGTCTTCTCGCGTCACCTCCCGTCGCACCCCATCGCTTCGCATCGCAACGCGCATGACGAGCGCCACGTTATCTATCGCTTCGCAGTGTGACATGCGCCCCCGCCACGCCCCCTCCGCTCACGCGATGCCTGCGCGCACCCGGCGACGACGTATCGATACGTCACCTCGCGCACGCCTCCTATCGCCTCGCCCCGCCACGCTCCGTCGCGAAACGCCACGCCGCGCCACACTCGCTGACTTCTGTTGTCGCAGCCTTGCCGTCTCCTACCCGCCAAACGTGTCCCACAGCCTCTCATCTCTAACCATTTCCTTCCAACGATCATTTTAATCTTCAAAAATGCCCAGGCCAGCCCCGCCAAACCCTCCCGCCCCGCATATTCCGACTCACTCTCCACCTAACTCTAAGCAAGCCTGCTAACCCTGCAAATCCTGTTAGACTCTATAATGTCCAGCCCACTCAGCCAACCGCACGCCATCCTGTCAACCTCGTCTATTTCGCAAACCTGAATCAACCCCACCTGATTCGCCTGACATCTCCTATGAATCACATCAACTCCGCAATACTGTCCAACCCTCACCATCTAGCTGAGGGTCTACACCGTGTCTCTCCCCGTCCTGCACTCTCCCAGCCCGCCCGGCTCCGCAAGGCACTGCTAAGTCCAGCCCCGCCTCACCCACCAAGTCCCGCCTTATTTTGTCAAACCTTCTGTGTAAACGAGAAAGTTACGAAAATCCTTCCTCTCACCGTGCTCCGGCAAACCCTGCTTCTCCAACTCACGTCACGCCAGGCCGCTCGTCAAGCTCCGCGCGTTGCCTCCACCACACTGCCCGTAACGCCCTCTGCCACGCCCTCTTACACAGCTCGGCATGTTCTCCTCACGACCCTTGCCAGGCCCCCGTCGCCAGGCCGCTACACCCAATGACACGCCTCCCTCCACGCCCACTGCCACGGCCAATAAAACGCCTTCCGCTACGCCCCCGCCACACCATGTCTCTACACCGCCACGTCCCCGCCACACCACCACACCCCTGCCACGTCCCCGCCACAGTCCCGCCCTCCACCCCCCCCCCAGCCGCTACCAACCCCCCCGCCCTCCTACACGTTCCTACCCCATTCTCCCTGATATCCCCGCCATTCCCTTTGCATGCCCCCGCCACCCATTCACCTTCCTGCCGTCCCCGCCACCCCCGCTACCATATCCCCGCCACCCGTCTCCTTCCCAGCACGCCTGACTTCGCTCTGGCAACTCTCGTTCCTCCCCTCCCCGCCCCGCCCCGCCCCGCCCTTTCCTCCTCTCACTGACGGCGCGTCGCGTCCTACTTCCAGAGAGAGCATCCCCAACCAGCGCCACAGCCAGCACTCTGTCCCTGCGCCGGGAATGCCTTCGATTCCCTCCGGAGGCGCTGTACTGCGTTTCTGCTTCACGAGTGCAACCCGAATTCGGAACGACCTAATGCAAAACGCAAGGAAAACAAGATGTGCACACTCTGAGTACAGAATTTATACTTTATTTCTCTTCCTTAAACTCTTCTTTCTTCTCATCCTTCATTCTCGTTCCCTCCGTTTGCTCTCTCATGTGTGTGTTATAAATATATTTAATAAAATTCAGTGTAAGAAACTATGACTTCTATGTAATTAAGTATTAATAATAATAATAATCATAATAATAACAATAATAATAATAATAATAATAATAATAATAATAATAATAATAATAATAATAATAATAATAATGTGCAGTGCAGTGGCGTGAAGTGCAGTGACGTAGTTAAACTGAGAGAGTGCGGTGAGGTGAAGTGTGGTGAAGTGGAGTGCTATGAAAGATTGCAAGGTGAAATGTTCACGTTAATTTGTAAAGTTTGTAGATTTTGTAAAGTTGTTAAGTTCTGTAATGTTTAGTTTGTGTATTCTTCCACCGAATTTTCAAACAACTTTCGAATTTCAATGCAACTTAATATTCTTGTTCTTTCTTCGTTTCCCCATCTCCACGCATCCGCGTTGGGTTCCGTCTGCAGTATCGTCCCACCTCCGGCCGTCCATTTTCTCCCGTTATCGTCGGCTGTTGCTTTCGTACGTGAGCAGCGTGGTTGCAGTCGCGTGAAATTCACTGCGATCCTGGCGCCGCAGAGAGCGACTATCCTTTGAGGAGGCGTTACGAGGAAGGCCCGCGTACTTCTACGTGGTACACTCTCGAACAACTCGCTCCTACCGCACAAATATTGTTTCGTGGCAACTGACATTGCTGTGTCAGAAATACAATTCAATTTTTCCAGGTCTTCATTCGGAAGTTAAAGTACTTTTACAAATAGAGGAATTAAATAGAATCCATTGGTGGGGCATGCAAGCCGATGCGCCATTTGCGTCGCTTACATTGTGCTACGCTCTACGCCCCATGCTTTATGTGTCAGTAATGTGTCTTAATGAGAAGATGACTATGGGAAAATAGGCTGAGACTTTTCATATAACATCTTAAATCTAGGTATATCCAAAGAAATTATTACAACATGGAAAAAGTAAAGTACAAGATTTAGTCAAAAACATTATTCTCTTTTCCTTCTACTTTTTTTCTTCCTCTACGTCAACTTCATTATATTTTACTCCTCATTTTCCCTTCCTTTCTTTTTCTTTGCATTTAGGAACCACTTGCTAATATCAATCTTTGATTTCTCTTGATCTCCTTCCAATACTCTTTTCATCTTCTTTACTGTGTTTCTTGTTTCCCTTCTCGGAACACAGTGAATAAGCTGCTTCTTTTTCTCAGTTTTAATCGCTCCATTTTTAATTTTTCTTTCTAAAAATTTTCAATCCTTGAATGTGATTTATCTTACACCATTTCCTTCCAAATATCAAAACTATGACCTTTAATAAATCAACATTCAACACTTAATACCAAATGCCATATTCTACTATACAAATCTATTATCCTACCTACACTAACCTATGATTTCCCAGTGTGGGGAAACGCTGCTTCTACCACCATACAAAAGTGCTAATAGTCCGAAATAAAGTCCTTAGGAAGTCAATTAATACTCCATGGTTTAAAGTTAACCATCAAATTCACAAAAAACTCCAAATGGATACCGTTCTAATACATATAAAAAGAGCATAATAAAAAAAGCAAATAATTTATATTCTTCCCTTCCCTCATATCATCCCCCTCTGAAATTCCACGTAGACCGAACATCAAACATCCCGAGTCGAATCAAATCTAAATATCCCAAAGACATGCTTAAACTTCCCTAAACTAACAATATCTTCCCTGTAGAATCCCTGTATCTCTGTATTTCTTCCCCTGTACCTCTGTAGGATCTTTCCCGTTTCCTTTCCTATTGCTCGACAGGGCAAGACTAACAGTTTATCCCTCCTCAAAAATCAAGTTTATATTTCAGAATCATCTAGAAGAAAACGACTGAATTAAATGACCCAGAGTATTTAACCTCAATTTGTCAAGCATTGCCCAAATCCCAAAACATTCAACATGTAAAAATGAAACCCCTAGAAAAACCTTAGGTCGAATGAGAAAAATATTTTTTTAAAACAATTTCCTTCAACAATTTCCTTACCTCATTTGCATACCTTATTGGTAATCTCTTCTTCTAAACGATTTTTATAATGCTGGTTGTTTAGTGTCATCAATTATAAACGTATCCATAATGAATATATATGGCATTTTGGTTTGACTGACCGACTTTGCCGGCTAGCTGTGTCACCCTTTTCCCGGCCTACTTTAATTCCTACTCTTGGGGAGTAAGAGAGACATGTGGCGAAAGTGACATATTCTGTTTACCGTAACTAGCTAATTTCGTCTGCCTGAGCCTTTCTTCAACACTCAGCTACAGAAACAAACGATTTATCTGAGATTGCTACAACACTATGTTTGCCTCGACTGGGAATCCAACCTGGGATCACACCACGGGAAGGTAGTATTTTCCCTATGAGCCATTCTAGAGGCACTCACAAATAATAATAATAATAATAATAATAATAATAATAATATAATTTATTAGAAGGAAATTTAAACATCAATCATTTCTCATCGATGTTTTTAACCAACGTGACATTGTGACCAGCGAAAAAGGGATTCGTGGACACTGTACGTCGATCGCCCTGGAGGTCTTCGCCACATCGCTCTCGCGCTATCTCCCTAACGCGACCCGCGCCCTCACGGCGCCTGCATTTGCACGGCCAGCGAGCAACAGCAGTTCCAGGCCAGCGGGCGGACGGGAGAGCGCTCCAGATCCTCCGCTATCAAGCCTAGACAACCTGCGCGCGGGGATGGAGTAACGGTTAGCGTACCAGACTGTTGTATCCAAGTTCGCGGGTACCCGATCGAAGCCGTGGATTTTTAAGGGCGAAAAAATCCTTCGTACGCCTTCCTTAGGAGGGGAAGTAAAGCCGGCTGTCCCATGTTAGTAGATTTACTTACATGTAAAAGATCCTCAAGCCTAAATGAAGCTTCTGAGCTAAATTCAAATCGCCTTTTTCGTCGCCCAAGAAATACCTCCTTTCTCCGCTAGTTGGTGAAAGAAGAGTAGCGACATTTGCGTGATCAGACAGAAGAGCGGGCCTGATGGCCCGAGTCTCGCCAGGTAAAATAAGGCTTCAATTCAATAAGAACAATTCAATAACAATGCGCTCCGCTGGAAACTATAAATAAGCTTGCTATTTTCTATTAACTAGAATTTCGTAAACGTAAACTAGAATTTTTTTCAGGTAACAACGAACCACCGTTCGAGATTGTTAGTTAGTTCGTGCAAAACAAATATCATAAATTACAGTTAAATATAAACTAGTAAAAGTAAAAGAGGGTTCAAAACGCCACAGATTTTCAAAATCTTCACCAATTTTATTGAATGTTGTTCTGGATTTGAGAAGTCGGCATCTGTTCTATTGAAAAGCGTCAAGATCTTTAAACGAAGTTTCTGGAAAGTATTCTACCTTGCGTAAAAGTAAGTTCGAAGTATTGGATTAAAATATAATATTTCGTAGGTAGCACTTCAAGATAAAAATGCGTTTTCTGGTAATTGAGAAATGTCTTAGTCCAAAATTACCAATGCGAGAGTATCGTCGGAATCTTTCGGATTTTTTTTGATAGAGGACACGCGTTTGTCAGAGAGAAAATACGACTTCACTGCTGCTTCGCTTCAGTCGTTCCTGTCACCGACGCTCTATCTCTCCTCCAAAGACTCCCCCGGCGAATGATACTTCCGATATTCCACCCCCATCCACCCATCTACAGCCTCGGCGGCCTTCCATCCCCTTCTTCCCCTGAATACACACATCGTGTCCTGTCGTGGCACTCCTGCAAACCAACGCCCCACCACCAAACGGCGCCCGCCCCCAAATGCATTCAGCAGACATCACCACCGCCTCCGACACTAATCGACCGTCACACGTCCCTTTCTGCCGCCTCCCCTGTCTCCGGGTCGACTTCTCTTGACCGCCGTACTGCTTGTTCATTCTTTGTCTCCCCTACCCCCAACGGCTACGCCGGTTCAGTTACATTTGTCTTAGCAGCTACTTGGATGTCTAGGAGACGCCGCGTCCGAGGCAATAGTGAAAATGTTTCGTCTTCAATTCCGCGACCTTCCTTAAGGCAAGATACCAATGCTACTCACTCCAGCCGCAGAAGGCTACAGCACAATTACTGTTGCTGCTGTAGTGTAGATGATTGGAAGGATTCCAGGGTTCGAGTCCCGACTGTCGCGTTTCTTATCTACACAGCTAGGATGAATTCAACCATTGTTTGCAGAAGAGTTTTAGAGGTCGGCTTCTCTGATCGGTAGCTTTTCGTGATTCCTCCAATCAATAGCAGTAGAATGCCGGAGCAGTTCCCACACACGGTCTTCCCCTTTTCTCTGCCTTGTTCCTCGCTCCACTCTTACACACTCACACTTACACTTGCATGCACTACTCTACTGCACATGTCGGGAGCTAGTCTCGGATAGAGCGCTGCCGAGTTGAATGGAGATGAAGAAAAAAAGCAAAGCCGACATATTAGTAAGCGTCTCATGTTTTAGCGATGGAGGGTGTATCATTTACTGCGCTTAAGAAATTAATTACCTAAGTAGTTGTCATCATCATCACCACCCCTCCTCGTCTTATCTCCTTCGCCCTCCGCCCCTGGCCCGCATGCACATGGAATCCTCCCTCACGTGACGGCACCCGCTCCCCTCGCCCTCCCCCCCCCCCCCCTCAGCCTCGCCGCGCCGCCCGACCGATGGCCGCCCACAACGGGGCCCTCGGCGGGGCGACTGACAGGCGATCGCCTCGGGCGCCGTCGCGTATTGCCCCGATCCGCCCTCTCAGAGCCCAGCGCAGCCTGTTTCCTCAACTCCTCTCCTTAGCTATCCCTTTCCACCTCGCCATCGCCGTCGCCGTCCCTCTTCGCTCACTCCCGCTCTCTCGCCTCAGCCCTCTCTCCCTTGCCCACGCCACGGCCCCCGCCCACTCGCCCCGCCCCTGCCCTTTTGCCCTCCGCTCTCTTGCCCCGACCCCTTGCCCCACCCTCTTACACCGCCCCCTCACTCATAGATATGTTCACATAACCATTTTACAAATTAACTAATATAATTAGATCTGATTAAATTTTGGGTTAAATCATCAAATGAAGACACCTCCGCAAGCGTCATATACCCATTACAAGATTTTGAATGGTCAAATACCCATCCTCTCGCCACCGCCTCCTTCCCTCCTTCTCTCATCTCGCCCCTTCGCACCCTCCCCCGTGTCCTTCGCTCTCGCCCATTCGTCTCGCCCTCCCAGCCCAATTGCCCCACCCCGTCGTCCCACCTCCTCGCCCCCGCTCCCTCTGCCCCCTCGCCCCGCACTCTCATCTTCACTCGCCCCCGCCCCATCGTTGTATCTCTCCCGGCGGGGGTACACAGGGACCTTCGTCCCGCACAGGAGGTACACACAGACCTTCGTCCCGCTCTCCTCCTTGTGTACCCCTTCGCCCCCACCTCCTAGCCCCGCCCCTCCCCCCCGCCCGCCCTTCTCTTCTCCCTCTCCCTCTCCCTGGGTTTGGTCAGGATGGCATGCAACTGCCCTACAATTCAATTCACCTACAATTCGTCCGGAACATCACAATCATCTTACAATATCAATATCACATCTTATCTTCTTCATCTTATCTTCACATTTTATCTTCTTCACATCTTATCCTCATTATCTTCCAAAAGAATCCATTATCCTCCAAGCCAAAATCTTCATATCATATAAATGATCTCACCTTATACTGCAATGGGATCTTGTAACGATCTAAGGCTACTTAGCAATTTTGCTGGGAATGAACTTTCATCCAGTGGTGTGATTTTACCTTACACCTTTCCCATGGCAACCCCACCCTCATTTCTGTTCGCCTCGCTCCACCGTGAGTTGACCTTGACCCCATCGACAGCAGCCGCGCGGGTCGAAGGAGTCTGGAGAAAAGTTCGACATCAACTTTTCCGCTCTCCTGCGTCTGTTCCTACGCAATTCTTCAAGCCTTATTGAAGCGTATCCATTGACCTTTAGACACTTCGAAACCTCACTGACGCAAACGCGTAAGCAAAGGTTGAAAAATTATATTTTGTCTCTTTGTAAAAATGAATCGTAGCTCGTTGGATTCGTACGAACGCTCCGCATATTGTTAAGCATTATTTGTGATGCGTGTGATAATAGTTTCCATTGGAACCAAACTTCAGTCATTTCCACCGGGAGAAGTGACTCAGGGCATAAACTGATGCCACTGCAGTTCCTCGGATCGGAAGGACCTACGTTCGAGTCCCGACAGAGGCAGGATTTTCGGCACTACCTCCTAAGTCGAATGCAGTCGCTGTCCGGAGGAGAATTCTAGCGGCCGGCTGTTTTGATCGGTAGTTTCCCGAGGTTTCTCTGATCAACACCGGGCAAATGCCGGAGCAGTACCCTAACAAAAGGGCCACGGGACCACTGGCGATCTTTCGTACCTCTTCCTTATCCTATCCTCTCCCCTTACACACACACACACACACACACACACACACATTACTAACACTACCACACATGCCAGGAAACCCGTCAGGAGCTAAAAGCTTATTCCAACTGGGGCAGTGCCCAGCTGTTGGAAGATACCTGGAAGAGGAAAATCCCGCTAGTCGACGATAGGCCGGCGCCGGACCTCACCATACAGCAGGGGAAATAGCACCGCCACCTCCCGAGTAAAAAACATGCATTATACTTACGGGACTAATGACCCCTATAGTTGACGTGCTCGGAAGCACTAAACACTCAATCGGTGCAGTACCCTAACAAACAGACCACAGACTGCGAGCAGTCCTTCCTTCCTTCCTTCTTCTTCTTCTTCTTCTTCTTCTTCTTCTTCTTCTTCTTCTTCTTCTTCTTCTTCTTCTTCTTCTTCTTCTTCTCTGTCTAATGCGTCTTACCTACACACTTACACTGACATGCACTCCACTACCACACGCATCAGGAGGCCAGTCGGGAGCTTAGAGCTTGTCCCGACTGGAGCCGTTCCCCGCCGGTAGCAGTTGGGACATATTCCCGCAGCCGACCAGGTCGGCGTCAGATCCCGTCATCCAGCAGGAAGATCACAGCCACCTCCCACGATAAAACATGTACTCCACTTACGGAACTAACTACCTTAGCAGTGGACCAGCCAGGAATCACCCATTCATTAAAAAAATCGGTCGTTTTCGACAATCCTTGCTGCACAGAGAGGCTATTCTCCGCAAATATAATAGAACATCCTAAAAGGTATCATTAAATAATAAATTTCTGAATGTAAAAGGAGATATTGTTTGTAAGGTAAGCATGACGGAATGATGTGTTCCACTATGTATCTAGTGTTTTGTTTGTATTGCATATGCACCTAATATGCAAATGTCCAATTTTTTCATGTTTTACAAACTGCTATGTTTTTTTGGGGGAGGTTGAGCGCAGAGTTAATACGCCGACGGAGCAACCAGCGGTAGTGTGACAGCTGATAATTTTCATATATAACACATTACGATATCCCTGACCAGTTCTATTAGGTACTTCATCGTCAACGGCTCATAGGCAGATAAAAACCCTCAAAACGGGGAGAAGTTTGAGTTATATTCTGTTCGTTGCTCAATGGAAAAATATTTATTTTGGTTTTTGATTGACATCTCAATATACGAAAAAGGCTGTTATGGACTTGGTTGAAATAAGCATCGATAAAACCTCGCTCTCTTTTGTGGGATTCGGAATCGTTGACTCTGTTTCTCGCGTCCCCTCATCTGCTTCTCGAGCATCCTTTATGCATAGATACAACTTTGAATAACTGGAAAATATATTCAAGAGACAAAAGATGAGAGCAAAGAACATTAATTGGCAAATCCCTTTGAAAATGTTTGAACACGCAAATCAAATGCTCGTAAACCGACTGATAAATATTCAGTCCCTTGCGCCTTTTTCACAGCTCAAAAGACAATTCACGGGAAGTTCCACAAAGCCAAAATTCTAGCTGCCAATTCAAAATGAAAGTATTGCAAAGTGCGGATGTTTGATGAAAAGCGTCATGTGCATAGAAAAAAAACCACTTCCATTCACAAAACCCCTGGAGGCTTTAATATCGTGTCTTAATTAATTCGAAGAGAAGTTGGTAGCGCGGAAGTCCATTTAACAAGCAGAAATTCTGCTTCGAATTCCCATTCTCAAGCGTTACTTTAAACTACCCCCCCCCCCCCACCACCACCACCACCGCAAAACTTGACTCAGCCACCAACTCTCGGGCGAATTAAGAGAAAACGTTACTGCGGGCAAAAATAAACCGCCACTCCCCACAAAAGGCCCTCGAGGTCTGAAGGAGAGCAGAGAGTGGGGGGGGGGGGGGGCTTTTGTGGTAAATGTCGCTGAGACGCGCGTATGCAACTCACAAGGCACCTCGCCGCCCACAGTGGGTCGCAATCACGCTAAATCAGAAGCGGGTTTAGAGGGGAATGGGATCGCCCGCTTCCTAACTCCACACTTGCTTGAAAACGACTTCCAGGTTATTCAAAACTATTACTACATATTGATAGCATTACATTCAAGAGAATATTTCTATTAAAAATCTACTTTTAATTTTAAGCTAATTTATTATCATCACTAGAGGAACCCGACGGACCTTGTTCTGTCCTTCATCTCTCTTTCTCTCTCTCTTCGTCTCTCCCTTTCCCCCTTCTCCCGCCCCATCCCCCACCAAAAATGTAATAGAATGTTGAAAAAGATATCATCTTGTAGAATACGGTGTGAGAAACGTTGTTTATTTAAACCTTCGGCCTCAAAACTTTAGATTTAATGCATTATAATGCTTTGTTTGGGAGTTATTTAGGAGTTTACGACATACATTTAAAATCTTGCCCAATGTGTTGCGGGTTGCATTTGACACGAATATTTTAGTTGTGTTCTACAGCACCTTCTAGTGAATTTTTCCGATATTTTAATAGTTATTCTGTTATTAGGGGCGGAGATGAATGCAAGAAATCACAGATACTTAAAATTAGTCCAGCCGTTCTTGAGTTATAAACACTGTAACTAACCTTTGTTGGACCTGATTTTAAGGTACTAGAACGCTTCGTTTAGGAATTATTTAACTAAATAGATTATAACAATGATGCCAGAGTGTGACAAATCCCTCAAATTTTAAAGTCAAAGTGCAAATTCTTCATGCCTCTGTGATATTCTCTTCTTTTAGAGACCTAATTTATAACGTTTGGTTACAAATAAGAGTCACAAACGGTATGTATAGTACTGAAATAATATAGGGGACGTACTATTATTATTATTATTATTATTATTATTATTATTATTATTATTATTATTATTATTATTATTATATAATTGTCCCTATCTCGTCACCTTGTTGGACGCAACCAATTATTTGAACAAAAGTAATTATTATTATCATTATTATTATTGGCGTATAGGCCATTACTGACCACGCTACACGATTAACGTGTATAATTCTTCCAGGATCAGCTTTTCAGCTGTATCCTTGGATTACGACAAGGTTGTTACGCCTTGAAGTGTGAATTATGAGATGATAGGTTGATGATGAGGGGTGAAGGGACAATCACAAATACGACCATGCCTACGCAGGACTCGAACCTGCAGCCTTCTCGGCACAGACGACGACTGCCGCAACCGTCTGCGCCACGGGGCCGACTCTATTATTATTATTATTATTATTATTATTATTATTATTATTATTATTATTATTATTATTATTATTATTATTATTATTATTATCATTAGTCTTCCTAGTTGAATACTTGAAATTCTCATGATTAAGTCCACCTCGCCTCGCATTTCGCTCTCGCCTTCCCATTCCTCCCCGCCCCCGCCACCGCCCCCTCGGCGCCTGTCGCCGCGCGCTGCTAAAGGTGAAAAACGGGCGCGAAGTGCGCAAACAAAGGGGGAGCAGCGCGCGCGCGCGAGCACTCGGCAGAGCACACAGGGGTGCCTGCGGGGGGGGGGGGGGGCTGCCCCAGCGCAGCGGCGCGGCAGGTGCGCGAACGAAGAAAGCACCTCACGCGAGGCGGCACTTCGCGAGCGCGCGTAAAGCCACCACGTCGCCCCACAAGCGCGTTTCGTCCGCGTCACCTGGAATAACACCGCCCACTTCTGCGCAGGCGGTTCCCAGGCGTTTACTACTTGCGAGATCCGTCTCAAAACCCGAAATATATTGGCATGTGCCCGGTGTAGCGATTACTAACAGAACAGATCGATTTCAACCGCGATTGGGAGTTCTGGTGCTCTGATCGGTAGTTTTTCCGTGGCGTCTCCGAAGAACACCAAGCGAGTGCTGGAACAACAAGCCACGCATCCCGGGCAATTTTTCCTTCCTCTTTCTTGTATTTTCCTCATCCCTTACTTGCACACACATGCTCTACACCGCCACACATGCCGGAAGACAATTCGGGAGCTTAGAGTTTGTTACGACAGGAGCGGTGTCCCGCTTAAGGGAATAACTGGAGAGGGCCACAGTAAAATTTAAGTAATTGTGGAACCAACAAAAAAGGGAGTACAATTAACCAAAACATTCATTCTCGTAAGTTAATATATTCCCAATATACTTCAATCACACTGCATTTCTACCCATCGCACTGAGTCACTTTTTCTACGTCTTCACTAGAGCATAAATGTACTTTATTTCCCTTGAAATTCTTCCGAGAGATATAATTTTTGAGCCGCCTTGCAGGTGTAGGTACAGTTAGTGTTTGACATTAAACCCAACACTCACACAAGCGTGCCCCAAAGAGAGTGGGAGGAAACGGGAACCTGCCAACAAACAAAGCAGGCCAAGCTAACCAGGTACTCTGCTGAGCACACACTTTCTTCCTGGAAAGCTATTTTCCACAAAAGGAGACCGACCTGCTTTCTATGAAAAGCAGTTCCAATTACACTCTAATGTAAAGGTTTTCAACGCACATTTCTATTCAGTTAGTGCACGTTGTACTAGAAAGCGCGTTAACAAAGATTTTACACATAATCCTTTGGTACTGTATTGTTTACCATGCTAATCCAGGCTTCTCAGTGCAGTATCTGGAGAGAGGATTTTCAGGGAACTCAAGCTTTCTTTTTTACTTTCAAACTTCTTTACGAGATTTTCAATATGTTGAACAAATTATTTTATTTACTTTATTTTTCAGTCCGGTTTATCGTCCATTGCTTCATTTGAAATATAAGACTACTACATCAATTAAGTGTTTGAATATTATAAAGTATATGCAATTTAGTGTTTGAATATTATAAAGATAAAATCTACATGCTTATTCGTTTGGCAGATTCTGGTAGTAACATTTTGAACGGGTCTTCTAGAATGCCTTCATTAGACGTGATAATATTTTAAAGAGGTCTGCAATTGAGCGCGCAAATAATAATAATAAACATGATAATTTTTTCATTCCCTATGAGTTTCATTTCTAGCATGATAAGGTATTACGAACTCTTAGTTGAGCGAAAGAAAATTAATTATTAAAGGCAAATAACTAGTCGTTTTTGCATCAAATATTCGTTAAGAAAAGAATAATGATAAACAATGCAAACATATCTAGTAGTTCTCTAAGTAACTTAATTGGTTGATATCACTTCTTATGATCAATTGAGAAGAAACTTTGTAATAAAAAATTGTAATAAATAAATAGTGTAATTTAGGACTGTAATAAAGCCAATATATCTAGAAAATACACCTTAAAACAAAATTCAGTGCATTGGAGCAAAAAATAAACACGATAGCAAAGCGTTTAGAGACTGCGTTTAAAAAGCAACCAGAAACCCTCGTCAAATCGCTCCAATGCTCGTCGTTAAACATCTAGAACAGCAAACAAAACACTCGAGAGATTACGACGACAAAACTCCCAACCGAACTTCAGTGCTGCGACCTGGCGGTTTACGGAGCAAACCAGCGAGCTCCGACGCACCTTCGCTTCGCCGTGAAGAGCTCGGGGGGGGGGGGGAGGCTGAACCTGTGTGAGCAGCAGGAGCAGTCCGCAGGGAGCTTGTAATTGGGGCGATTCCGCGAACCGCCATCTCCCCTTTTACCTGCGGGCGACTTTTTGCCGGAGGCAGCTCACGGAAGTGTTGAGCGGAAGCTCACGGAGGTGTCGTATTTGCGGTTGTTTTTTTTTTCTCACCTCAAGTCTCATTGCCTGTGCAAGCTAGTTGTATTCGAAAACAAGAATATTTTGCCTCGTGGCTTCGAGAGAATTCCAGACCAAAACGTGATCGATATGTACAAAAATAATTTATTGCTAGCTCAGTGAGGTGTGTCTAATGCTTCAAATAGTTTTAAAATCATTTTCATATTTATTAACTTCAAGGTTTTGTGGTAGGTCAGAAGGATTCGAAATAAGGGCCAGTTTCTCTCCATTTTGCCGAGAGACTCACATTGCACCTCGCTTGCTCCAAACGGACGGGAAGAGTCTAGCAATCCAAGATTTTTTTTGAAAAGACATCAATTAGGGTCGAAACGATAAAAGTAAATAAATTATTATGTAAAAAACACTATTGTCTGTTTTTCAAAAAAAATCGGAATACTTTTACAACTTAAGTGGATAATAGACCTTAACCTATTACTTAAAAGTGATTTTTCTGAGTTCGAACCGTGTTTAACAATAGCACTTGTAGGGATTTCTTAGTTTTCCTACAATTTATGTGTACATTCAAAATTAGTAAATCTCAAAATCGAAATTAGTCTCTCAATATGTCTGAATTATATTCCACAGTTTTCTAAGCATATGTAACCCAAATTGATAAAATAATTTATTGATAATGTTTTGGAAACAACACACAACATTCATATCAGATTTAAATCACAAGTTATATTAATGCACAAAATGAAGTTATATTAATTCATTCATTCAAATTCAGTATTCAAAGAAGATGTAAATGAAATAAAATAATTTCATTAGATTAAAACCGGAAGTCATCAACTTTATAAGGGATATTTAATTTTAAGCTACAACACCAAGTGACCCAATATGCAAGTAAAATCAGTAGATATACAAAATAAGAAACACCATAAATCAGTTTTTCATTAAAATTTAAACTGGATTAATCCAGGAACAGGTAAAACATTTTCTCATGAATTATTCAAAACGCATGTTATCAAGACTGACGTCATCCTGACGAAATGAGATCGTATTTTGCAGAAATACCGAAGGGCGCCTCCAATTCTGAAGCGATCAATGCGGCACAGTATATAATTAGTGATAACGAAGGTAAACCCAAATTTAGCGAGTTTTACATGACGATAGGGCAGATCGTAATAGAGTAATGGAGACATTCCTTGTTGTAGTACAATTTGCTCAAATGTTTATATATACCCGCTTGTGATCGATGTTTTTTAATGTACGCAAAACACCAAAAATAGTTTGCGAATAGCACTTATTAGTTTGCAAACAACTACTCACCTCATATGAATCATATTATTAATAAAACTGCCACAAATTATAATATCAATTTCAATTTGCGCCTGCGAGTTGTATACGCCAGCTCACCGCTCACTGCTCTATGCAATTGTGGTTCCAGTTTCCAATTCTCATGGGCCACATGTTTTCCGGAAATTATTCGGCGTCATGCCACTCACAGGAATAATAATTTTTTCCTACTTTTTTTGGAGAGAATAAATCTATGTTCCACAACTAAGGGAACTTGTGCAAGTTTTATTATATCTACGATACATGCAAAATATTACATTAACACACCCTAGATTTTATAAGCTTTGTGGTATGTTATATACTCGAATAAATTCATAATAAAAGTTACAATGACCTGCTTTCCACAAAACAGAATTTGTTATGTTTAAGATAATCAAACAACGACTTACATTTTCTTGAATATTAACCTATTCAAGTCATTGGACCGAAACAAACCATATAAAATTAATAATGTTAATGGTAACAATATTAACAACAACAACAATAATAATAATAATAATAATAATAATAATAATAATAATAATAATGACAAGCCGTGCAGTTTTACAATCATTCGCAAATTCGATACGAACTGAATGGTAACACATCAAAAACCCTCCAACGAATATCACATTGAAATTTTGTTTTCGGCGAACCGTCACCGCGTCGTTCGCAGGATCTGCCTTGAAAAGAGGCCCCGCAGAGGCGAAGGCGATGCAAAAGCACGCAGGGAAGTTTCGAGTGACGTCAAAAGCACGTGCGTGGGAGATGTACGTCAGCAGCAACGCGTAGGGTTTAAGGCGGGATTCTCTCAAGGGAGACACATGGAAATCGTAACCTCCGAAGGGCTTCGAAATTTTACAATGTGAAGTTGAAAAGTTAAAAGAATCTGGTGAAACGTTTTGGTGCAGAAAAATTCATGATTTTTTAAAAAATTGGTTTTGCTTCTTTTGTGATTATTAATACGGATCAAAAGGCTTTGTCAAGTAAAACACTCAAGTCAAGTAATGTCATGAACACAGTTTAAAAATATTACGAAAAAAATAATAACATCCACTCTTAGAAATCCATAGAATTCCATGAAAAAAACCTAAAATTTTCTTTGTTATAACGAGTAATGTTTTAAATAGGAAGGCAGAATAGAATATTTCACCGGTGACCCTCATTGTCTCTGTCGAGCAGTTTATATTTTGGGCTACTTCTCAGTGGTTTCTGATCCATATAAAACGAAAAGAAAATACCTAAGTAATATTTTCCCTCCTTTTTAATTAGGATTTCACAATTAAAATTTCCACAGCTTGTTTCCGACATGTTTAATACAACGTATCAAAGTTTCGTATCAACACGAAGTGTCCTCCGTCAGGTTCTGTGAGCAGAGGGACAAGTAACGTGACAAAATGAAACAAGCTATTCGCAGTACTAAAACGCAACGTTTTCAACGTACCCCAAGTTTGATTCCAAAACATACACACTTAACACAGTCTGTTACTGAATTTCAATGCGAGCAGAAATTAAAAAAATATGCATCCACTGGGCATGCGAGAGGTGTCTATGGATTTATTAGATGCCCAACAATTCGGTAAATGTTTAAAAGCATCTAGCGTATTACTAATTTTCAATTTCGCTCAAAAATTGAAAGAAACCTGCAGCCTCCCACTTCTTGAGATATGTCTCTGGTTTCGTTAGGTATTCATGAAATCGCAAAAAATTCAAAAACGTCTACATTACTAATTTCCAATGCGCGCTTAAATTGAAAGAAAAATATCCGTTCTCAGGCCGTGTGAGAGGTATCTATGGTTTTGACAAGGAACCAGAATCTCGTGAAAAGTACAAAATCAATGAAACAGTTTCGATTTTGACCAAAAATTCATGCGCGCGTGTGTGTAAGGGGAGAGGAATTGAGAACCTTTAGGAAGGAAAGAGCGTGGAATGTTTAGGAAGGAGACGCTCCGTGGCCCGTTTGTTAGGGAACTGCTCCGGAATTTGCCTGGTATTGATTGGAGATACCACGGGAAACTTCGTATCAGAGCAGCTGGCCGCTAGAATACTCCTGTCAGCGGCTGAATTCGACCTAGCTGTTTAACTAAGACGAAAAGGCCGCCTCCGTCGGGATTGGAAGCCTAGACCCGCCCGGTCAGACGCACTGCAGAGACGACGGCATTGCCATCTCTGAGCTAACTCAGCCGGCCCGCAGGTGGAGCAAGTCGGTCGCTCACGCCTCTGTTCGCCAGCCAGGGAGAGTCGGAGGCTTCCGTTAAATCGGACGCCATGTTGTGGAAAGTTCGCTGGCCGGCGACAGGTATTAGAACTGTTGGAATTAAACCCATTAGCCCCCAGCTAATTAAAAAGGAAGGAGGAACATGGGAGTTTTTGGACGCAATAAAACGCAAAATGAGTATTCAGATTTCTGCAGTTTCTTCGGTGCCAGGTTAATAGCGCTGACTTGTGCAGGTCTCGTCGCTGTGGTTGTAGATTCAAATCAGGCGTAAGACAAGGGTATTATTACCTTGAAGACGTATCAAAATGCGAAGCATCCAAATTGCATAAAACTATAATTCTTCATAACATAATTGGATTCAGAATTCATTTCCAGGAGGAGAATGAGAATTTAGTTCGGACCCTTAAATTTATATATTTTTTAACAATAAAGAAATAAAAAAATGTTATCCTGAACTACTTCTTACAAAACTGTCTGCTATGCTTTAATTCGTATAGTCCTTCGAAATATATGTTGTCCGTTTAAAACTAAGTGAAAATGAATTAAGTCCACGGCCCAAAAAAGTAATAAATATCAAAACTATTATTTTGGGGAGAATTTATCCAAGCGAAACTTTGTTTCCACAGCCAAAGAATGTTTGGCTGAAAGAAAGTATATATACTCGCTATCTTGTGATATATCTTTATGACATTTTTACTAGTAAAATTAGTGTATTTTCTAAATTAAAAAATATTTCATTTGTCACATGTTCGGAAACTGGTGTTCTGGTAAATGATTTGAAAAAGTGAGAAAAATTACCAAAAAAGGTAGATTATGAGTAGACACAACTTTCCGGCCGCCACCCCCTGAATAACGAAACTGTCCCCGGCACAAGAATATACTTCTTTATTATGATACCAGAACCTAAATCTGATGGCCATTGGTAAATTTTGTGACGTGAATGATTGGAATGATGTGGACCTGGAATGGGTGAAAGATGTGATGGATAGGTGGATGTAGGAGTAACTGAATAGCGATGAGAGAAGTCAGATCGATATGAATGAAAATTGAAAAATATTGACCTGAGAGAAACTGGAGATACCCGAGGAAAGCTGCTGAGGGATCTCTTTCTCCACCACCAATTCCTTTATGAAATCGCTTCCGGTCCATGAGTATCAATCGCTTCCGGTCCCAGCGATGGAAAGTAAGGGTCGTAGTCCCTGACCAGTCTGGTATGTGTGGAGTGTAGTGCATGTAAGTGTGTGTGTGAGTGAGGGTGAGGATAGAATAAGGAAGAGGAAGGAAGGATTACTCGCGGTCCGTGGTCCGCTTGTTAGGCAACTTCTTCAGTATTCGCCTGGCGTTGATCGGAAAAACAACGTACAACTACCGATCAGAGCAGCCGGTCACTAGAATTCTCCTCCAGACAGCGACTAAATTCGACCTAGCTGTCTAGCTAGAGTCGAAAATCCCGCCACCATCGTCGGAAGTGGAGCCCTCGGACCTCCCCGTCAGAGACACTGCAGTGAAATCCAGTTGCTGCCCCGAGTCACCTCCCCGATGCCGCCGTCGCGACATGACGTGCGTGGCAGCGTAGACAGGATCTGCGCTGGCTGAGTGATACTGTTCCCGTGCGCGGAGCGGGGCGAGGCGGGGAAGGGCGAGGCTGGGAGGAGCGAGTCGGAGAGGGACGTGGCGGGTGGACCGGGGTGGATGGGGCGGGGCGGGGCGGGGCGGTACGGGGCGGGTGGAGCGGGGCGGGGCAGGTGGGGTGGGGTGGGGCAAGGCGGGGCGGGGCAGGGCGGGTGGGGCAAGGCGGGGCGGCTGGAGCGGGGCAGAGCAGGGCGGGGTGAGGCGGGGAGGGTGGGGCGGGGCGGGTGGGTCGAGGCGGAGCGGGACGAGGCGGGCGGGCGGGGCGGGACGGGGCGTGTGCTGGGTGGGGCGGGTGGGGCGGGGCGTGTGCGGGGTGGGGCGGGTGGGGCGGGACGGGGTGGGGTGGGGCGGGGCGGGTGGAGCGGGGCGGGTGGGTCGAGGCGGAGCGGGACGGGGCGTGTGCGGGGTGGGGCGGGTGGGGCGTGACGGGGTGGGGTTGGGACGGGGCGGGTGGAGCGGGGCGGGTGGGTCGAGGCGGAGCGGGACGAGGCGGGCGGGCGGGGCGGGACGGGGCGTGAGCGGGGTGGGGTGGGGCGGGTGGGGCGGGGCGTGTGCGGGGTGGGGCGGGCCGGGCGGGAGGGGCGGGTACTGGGCGTTTGCACGTCGTTCCGCCCTCCGCGGCGCGAGCCCGGCGCAGGCCGCGTGCCGGCGAGGGGCGGGCGGCGAGTTCCCATTCGCCCCACGTGCGCCCGCCCCGGCGCGGCGCGGGGCCTTTCCACGCACGTCCCTACGGCGAAGGGAGGGAGGAGGGCGGGCGGGCGAGTGCACGGGCAGACGCCTCTGAAGGGGAACTGCGGAGGCAGGGGGTGAATCAAAGCACAGGCACTGGCTTTGGGGCCCTGCTGGAGAAGGGTTTTCGAATTTCTGTTTTCGTTCGTGCGCCAGGAATGTCTCTCCGCAGGGGAAACTTGCTGGGGAGAGTGCTTGCAACATAAATAAAATGGTAGCACGAGCTGCAGCTTTTGTGTTTGTATGTGCGTGCATTGGCACAACAGTTTTCTTGAGCTATGATCTACCAGCAGTGTCCCGGCCTTGCGGCCGTGGGTTAAGGGGTGCGTGTGCCCATCACATCGCCATACCTGCATCTTGTAACAAAGGAAAACGTGAATAGTGTACACATCATAATCATAACCGATGCTGGAAGTGGTGTCCCATTCACTTGTTTCCCAGTGATAGGGTTGCTATTCGTTCCAACATAAACGCAATTTTTAATGGGTTGCCCAGACTCGGCTTCTTGGGGAGAGACTTGCTTTATCTTTTGGCAAATACATATGGCTTAAAATTGTAGACAGCAATGTAGTACGGGTACGCGGCAAGCACACATGTGATCGAGAAGTCAAACTGTATAAGACCTGCATCAAAGATCCAAGACAAATGTTCAGTTGTAGTTAGTGTTAAAGGCAGGAAGTCCAATGCATCCCCTGGGTACGCTGTAAGATCGCAGCTCTCTCCCACATGAGGTATAGTCTCGTGGGTCCACACTGAAACTGAGTGCACCAAGCCCCTTTTGATATATTTGTAAACTGTTTCAGACAAACAGTGTTCGTCCAACACAATTTACCATTCTGTTCGGATTAAATAAAAAAAATTCTTATTTAGACGTCCAGCTGTTTAATAGTCGATTTTTTGAATCTCAATATCTTCAGCGACGATTGAACTGTCGTATCGACATAACGCATTCCAACAGAGGATTCAATAGCCAAACACAACGAACACGTACGTGAATGAATGAATGAATGAATAAATGAAAAACAATAAATAATATCGATCACAATTCGGATAATGCAATTGAAACAAATGAAAAGTATAAAAAGATGACGTATGCGTATCTTAATTTAAAGCAAAGGTTTTCTTTTTTTATTTATACGATTCTTTCTCCTCATAAGTCCGTCAAGGCGGGGGCGGGCGAGGCGGGGATAAGGCGGAGCAGTGGCGGGGCCACGCCCGACCGGGCGGGGCGGGGCGGGGACGTTGCGGGACAAGCCAGCCGAAGGCCGGCTGGAGGTGAGGCGGTGGCGGACCGGAGGCTGGGTGGAGGCGGGGAGGAAGCGGGGAAGAGTGGATGCGGGGTAGAGGCGGGTCCGAGGCGGGACCAACGAACGAAGGAGATGGGAAGGACGGAGGGAGGAGGCGGGTCGAGCCAGGGCCGAAGCGGGGCCGAAACGGGGCGGAGGAGCGGCATTGGCCATGCGGGATCAACGTGTGAAGAAGGCAGGGAGGGCGGAGGTGGGACTGAGGTGGAACTGAGGTGGGACCCAGGCGGGGCGGAGAAGGGGGGGAGGCAGGTCCGAGGATAAACCGTGGCCGGCCCAAGACGGTGCGAAGGAAGGCGAGTTGGAGGCAGGATAGTGGCGGGACCGCGGAGTGACAAGGTTGAAGTGGAGGCGGAGCGGGGCAGGCTGGGGCAGGGCAGAGGTGGAGGCGGGGCGGAGCAGGGCGGAGCAGGGCGGCTTGGGCGGGTGAGGTTCAGGCGGATGTGGGGCGGAGCAGGACAGAGCAGACCGGAGCAGGTTGAGGCGGGGTAGGGTGGGGCTGGGCGGGGCGGGACAGGGCAGACTCGTAGGTGGGGCGGGGCGGTGCAGGGACGAGGAGGAGGCGTGCCTGCAGCGGCGCGCGGGGGGCGGGCGCCGGGCCGTAAAGCGCGCGGGCCGCGTCGCACGTGCCGGGAGCCGCGGGGCGGGCGTGAGCGTGGGCGTCGGCGCGCCACCTGCCTGCCAAGCGGCTCGCCGCCCCTCGCCGGCATCAATCTTCGCCGAGAGGTCGTTTCCTGGGAATGGCGGAGCGTTCGCACGCCTTTCTCGGCCAAACGACGGCGCTGCTATGGCTACCGTGCGCACTAACAACGCCAGAAGACAAAACACGGGGTTACAAACAAAATCTCGTCTGTAAAGAACACGTCAGGGAAAGACGACAGTTTTGAACGATCTTTAAGGCGTCATTGACCACATCTACGTAAATGTGCCGCGGCTGAAGATGGCATTACTTCCCCGCCACCGAACGATGCTTCAAACACATTTAACAGGAAACCCTTAGAATTATGAAGATTATGCCCTGAAGAAATCCGAATTGAAAATGCAATCGGCAATGCGATTTAGTTTTGTTCATTTACTTTTGTTCATATGTGTATATCTCGGGATTCAAGGAGTTTCAGATTTCAAGTAAAATCAACTTCTTGAGGCTGGTTTTAATTTATCTCTACAAAAACACTAAAATCCGTACGTGACGTTTAGGGTGGTGAAAATGTAAGAACTAGAGAACGGAGACATCTGTACATTTGTTCATTTGATGAAGGAAAACTAAAGAAGCAACTTTTAAAATGGGCGTAATTGACTCAGCAATAGAGTACAACCTTTGTCATAGACCTATTCTGTATTTTAAAATTTTTCAATAGAAAAAGTTCATTAGAATTTTTAGACGTTTATGACGAAATCCTCTATTCAAGGCCTGGCCGTTCGATGTTACTTTCCAGAATGACTAACTTTCCATTCTTTGAGTTAGTTGCATTCTTCCTTAACTAAATTAACTAACCTAACCTACTTACTTAACTAACTTAATCGTTAAACATCCGTTAACGTGCACTCTTGTATTCAGGCCGGCATTAAACAAGCGATGTTCCATTTTACAATACTGCTTCCCGACAGATTACACATTAAACCTATTTTAGTTTAGTATATTGGGATCCTTATATCCTGTCAATCACTTTTATTTTTTTCGTGTAAGATTAATGCCTTGAGACAACTCTTCTAGTAGTCTGAACGCTCAGAAACTCCTGATGTACTCTCAGTCTCTTAGTCTTAACCACTCCAATTTTACTTAGTCTTCGAACGATTAAGTTAGTTAATTTAGTACGTTAAGTTTCTTAATTTCGTTAAGGAAGAATTAAACTAACTCAAAGAAAAGGAAAATCAAGAAAACGTTACTAATCTTATGGTTCCGTGTTGGTACCACGTGATGAAAAGGATTTTCTGTGGAGCACGTTAAGATGGCGAGGAAAAACATCACGCATATCTGTGGGAGATTCAGTCAGTGGCCGAAGTTTTGTAACATCTATATTCTGCACCATAAAAAGTTGTAATGGAATGAAATTCTGAAATCTAAGTGAATTATGGTATTTTCTCCGGTGTTCAGTTGCAGTAATATATATGTAAAGCAGAATATACATATCAGTAAAGCTTTCAACGAAGTAGTCCGAAGCATAAATCATGCAGAAGTGTTTCATCAGAATCGTAATCTACTTGTAATTCGTGATTTGAGGGATTCTTAAGTCGTCATGAGCAACACTTGCTTTAACACATCAAGGCTTAACAATAAGGCTATCCAAATTTGGGGCAATGGAGAAAGTACTTGACCATTAAAGCAAACGAACTTGTGAGATGAAGACGGTTTCTTCTTGCTACCGCTATGGTGCCCAAAATTGTGGGAAAGAAATCATGCAAAATATTACGTGTGTTTGCAAATGTTCACTTTTTTAAATTATACATTTTTGAACACAAAACTTCAAATATTTTATAACAGCCAACGGCACTCATTATCTCTATAAAAGTGTTGTGTAATGATTGTAATCTTTCCCTCGTTTTCCTTATCACTTGACTTCGGATACATGGATACAATATTGATATTAGACAAAAGACATGTAATCTATTAGAAGATGAGCAAATAAATGCAAAATCGCACAAAATGAAAGAATTCTGAATTGGGAAGTACCTTCCGCCCGTAAATCAAACCACGTTAAGACGAAAAGTGTAGAATTTTGTAGATATAGTATGAATAAATCGAGAAGTGCCTGTATGCAATCCGCCACACACAGTACTCTGTGACACGCCATCCTTCATAACTCTAGGCCTATGGATCTGACGCCTTTAAAACCTGGCGTTCTCGTGTGGCTCTTTAAGCCGTAAAGTACAAAATGAGGGATTTTGGACAATTTATTACATTGCGCAGGTATACTTCTTCCGGGTTCCTGCACTCCGATGCACCCGTAAAGATGCTTACCCGCATACAATACTATACATATATGGTGCAACGCAGACAACAGGATCTCGCCCTTAGAAGTTGGGCGGTGGAGTCACTTTCACTTTTAAAACAATGTTGTGAGAGTTGCGGAACGTTCGCGTGTGTTCAGATTGTTAATTAAAATATCCACAGTGGATCAGTGGGAATATTCCACTCTTAGGCATTCAAATATTCCGCACTTTGACGACGATGTGAGCCAAAGCGCTGGCGGAATGAAACAAACTTCTACAGTTTTACAAGGAAAATTGCCTCATACTGTAATGCAGATTCGGACGGCTAGGCACTCAACTGTGCGTTACATTAAAGGCCTGAGATTGTCCGTGGGAAAACATGCTGACGTTGCTGACCCTTGCTGTGACGTTGCTGACCGTATAGCATAGAATACCAAATAATCAGTTTAACTTAACTACATTTTGAGCATCTGAACGTTCGAGAGTTCGCGTTGTTCTCAATGATGCTCCTCAGTGTCAGAAGAGATAAGCTTCGGTGCCCCAGTTTGGTTGATTGAATAGATTCCGCGCTCATCAACTGCTAAAGTTATAAGCCACGTAAGTGTTGTGTACGTTTGATCGCGGGATGTGGCTGTGTTCGTCTTCCGCTTGCTGGTGAGATCCGGCGCCGTCCTACCCTCCGCTAGCGGGGTTTTCCCCGACCATGTATCTCCCACCTATGAGCACCGCCCCAGCCGGGACAAGCTCTAAGCTCCCGACCGGTCTCCCGGCAGGTGTGGTAGAGTATGATAGAATAGTGCGTGTAAGTGCGAGTAAGTAAGAGGTGACGATAGGACAAGAAAGAGGAAGGAAAGATCGCGCGCTGACCGTAGCCCATGGATACCGCTCCGACATTCGCCTGGTGTTGATCGGAGAAACCACGAAAAACTACTGATCTGAACAGCCGGCCGCTACAATTCTTCCCTAGACAGCGTCTGAACCTGACCTAGTCATATACCTAATGTGAACAATCGTACCACCGCCGTGACTCGAACCCAAGACCTCTTGAACAGAGGCACTGCAGTGACATCTTTTGATGTCTTGAGCCACCTTTCTCAGTTTGGTTCTTTATCTGCATCATCTGCTGCTTCTTTCTCACGTAAAACCCAATCCATCTCCCTTCGCGCGATTCCCGACACACGCCCATCTTCCCGCGGGGAGAGATCGTGAGCGCGACCGCCGCCATCCTCCGCTCCGCGAGCTCGGATGTGAGCGGCGGCGATGATGTAACGGTTAGCGTACCGAACTGTTGTACCCAAGTTCGCGGGTTCAAACCCGATCGAAGCCGTGGATTTTTAAGGGCGAAAAAATCCTTTGTACGCCTTCCTTCGGAGGGGAAGTAAAGCCGGCTGTCCCATGTTAGTAGATTTACTAGCATGTAAAAGATCCTCAAGCCTAAATGACGCCTCTGAGCTAAATTCAAATCGCCTGTTTCTCGCCCAAGAAATACCTCCTTTCTCTGCTAGTTGATGAAAGGAGCATAGCCAAATTTGCGTGGTCTAATGGCCCGAGTCTCGCCACGTAAAATAAGGCAAATTCAATTCAATTCAATTCAATTCAACGATCGTTGGCCCCGCCGCACAAACGGCCAGCTGCGTCTGCAGGGCGGTGTCTCGCCGGTCCAGCGGGCAAGTCGCCTGCGAGATGATTTTCCAGTGGGTCCAGAGGAGCTCGGGTTGCCTGAGCTGTATTTATTCCGACAGCAAGGTTTAAGGATAAATTCTCTTCGTTACGAACCGCATTCAACTCAATATAATTATAGAGGAGCTACTCTAACTTCGACAGGTCGGGAAACGATTGAACGTCTTGTAGGGTGATGACAATGCAAAAGAGAGTGATGAATCCATTTAGAAATGAGCTAACTGTAAACGCATAGATGAATTGAGTGTAAGGACAAAACCTGCTGTTTTATGGGCAGCATTATCCAAGCAGGAGCTGACAAAGTGGTCATTCTTAATCTCTGTGTAACTTCTGCGTCATCATCATCATCATCATCATCTTGCTCTTCTTCAGCTTCATCTTCGCATAAGACTCAATCCATGTCCCTACACGTGATTCCCGACACCAGCTATGTTCCCCCGGGAAGAGACTGCAGGAGCGAGCCACGGGATCTCGGATGTCAACTATTGTTGACCCCACTGTACAAAGGGCCAGCCGCGTCCTTCTTAATCTCTGTGTAACTTCTGCGTCTTCATCGTCAGTTGGTTCTTCAGCGTCTACTTCGCATAAAACCCAATCCATCTCCCTACACGTGATTTCGGACAGGCGTGCATTCTCCCGGGGATGAGGGCTGCGCGCGGTCGCCCCTGCCACCCGCCGCCCCGCGAGCTCGCATGCGAATGAATTGAATTGAATTGAATTGAATTGAATTGAATTTGCCTTATTTTACGTGGCGAGACTCGGGCCATCAGGCCCGCTCTTCCGTCTGACCACGCAAATTTCGCTACGCTCCTTTCATCTAGCAGAGAAAGAAGGTATTTCTTGGGCGAGAAACAGGCGATTTGAATTTAGCTCAGAGGCGTCATTTAGGCTTGAGGATCTTTTACATGCAAGTAAATCTACGAACATGGGACAGCCGGCTTTACTTCCCCTCCGATGGAAGGCGTACGAAGGATTTTTTCGCCCTTAAAAATCCACGGCTGCGATCGGGTTTGAACCCGCCAACTTGGGTACAACAGTCCGAAACGCTAACCGTTACACCATCGCCGCCGCGCCACCATCGTGAATGGGCCCCGCCGCACACAAAGGCCCGGCGTCCGCGGAGCCGCGTCTCGCCGGCGCAGCGGCGGGGTCGAGTTGCCCGAGAGATGGCGTCTGTTAATGGTCCCGCGCACGGGCGCGCCAGCCGGGGGCAGCCAGCCGGGGGGGGGGCGGAGGGGGGCGTCGTCCCCGGGGGGTCGCCCGCGAGGTCACGGCCAGCGGCGTGCGACTGCAGCGACGGCGGTGCACGCGCGGCCCGAAGGGTACAAAGCGACGGAGTCGTAAAAACTGCGCCCGCTTGGGGAGGGAAGGACGAGGGAAGGGTCAGGCGGCGCGCGCACGCACGCGTCATGTGAGATGCTCGGGCAGCTGCCCTCGCCTCGGGATCCGATGGCGAAGCCGACGTTCGGAAGACGGTTTGGACCAAACAGCTAGCGGAATATAACTCATTTCTACTTTCAGTTTTCCGCTTCCTTCTCCTTTTCTACTTCATCATCATGTTATATTTCGTCTTCTTAATGTCTTTCAATCCTCGGGTTTTACACCTTCCTCATTTTTTTTGTTTTCTCTTGCTTCCTCTGATGCCACTTTTACTCTTGCTTCTTCGTCTCCTGCTCCTTTGTCTTCTTCTGATACTCCTTCTTCCTATGATACTGCCCTTCCTCTGTTTCTCATCTACGAACTTTTATTACATATCTCCTACTACACCTTATTCTACTTCTTTTTAGTTTTTGTATGATGATACTACTTAATGCGTGTCTGGGTCTGACTTACACAATCTAGTAGTGCTCCAGTGCTACCTACAGGGCTCCTTATAGGGTACATCATCAAACAATACTATGGACTATCAATTAGATCGGCAATTTGAAGAATGTACACAATAGAGTTAAGAAATTATACCAAATAAAATTGATTTCGAAATAATTAACACTTAGATAACATTAGAAAACTTATAATACTCAATCACATTTCCTGTGCTCAATTTACTTCGTAAAAGCGTAGATAACTTACTGACACCCAACCGAGTATTTTAACGTAGAATGGAATGCACGTTTGTGCCATACACATTACTAAAATAAGGAGAAGAAGAAGAAGAAGAAGAAGAAGAAGAAGAAGAACAACAACAACAACAACAACAACAAAAAGAAATTCAATGTATCGTTTAAACTTCCATGATACACATGTCAAAAGCAAAGAAAAGCACTTAAACAAACGAATAGAAAATGTTCCTTTTTGATAGCAAGGTTTTCAAGTTCCTACTTCCTTTTCTTATCGATCAAAATGACGTGCTTTTCAAAATTGGAAAATAGTGCTTCAACGTCATTTGGCCCACTGTACTTGACGTCACAGCCTCACCCTCATATCGTCGCCCCCACCCCTCCGTTCCTGCACCTTTTCCTTGCCACCGTCCCATTGTTTCGACGAGTCCAATGACTTTACTGGACTTCCCCTCTTTTTATCCGCGTCCGTTTCGCATGTTCTAACCTAGATATAACAATGATAGACGTCAAATGGCTGTTGTTTGTTAATTTACTTAGTTAAGGAATCGTGTCTATCATTTGTAGACATGCCATTTTATTGAAAAAAAACCTTCACGTATGCCATAAAGCTCCTGTATTAGTTGTTGCAAAACGAAAGCCGGAATAAGGGACTATTTTTAATTTGTGAACATAAATTTACTTTTAATCATGTGAAATAATGGAAACTATTGCATTGGCAAGCATAAATGAGTATTAATTCTTCTGGTTCTTCTTTGTGTTGTTCTAAAAACCTTTATGAAATTTGGAACCTTCCACAATCTCTGAGATGGTAATCTTAACATCAATATGAAATTTCATTTTCATCATATTTTTATCAGTGACATGTTTGTAAGATCTGCATTACCATATTTGTTGGTCAACACTTACAATACAATACACACACTGTGAGATTTTAACCAGGTGTAGCGAATTTGAGGAAGCTGTGATCTTCCAGAAAATAGTACTTTGATCGCCCTACACTTAACAGCTAACAAATTCACGGCCTTCTCAGTCACACTAGAACGAATTATTTTGATGAGCAATTACGATCTGCTGACTATCTGAAAGATGTCAGTCGCGATAGGGGAGAATTTTCGACGCTAGCTAATACGACGTTAGGTTGAATTCAGGTGGTCTCTGTTGGTAAACTAACAGTCAGCTTTTCTGAGTTGTATTTTTCCGACCACTATCACACTAGAGCCGGAGCGTTACTTGAACAAACGGGCCAAGGACTATGCGCGAAATTTTTTTCACTTCCTTCTCGTGCCTTCACCCTTTTCTTTCGCACATTTACACTAACATGCACTACATTACCACATATGCAGGGAGACCACTTGTAATCTTAGAGCTCATTCACGCACGTTCCGTTGGCGGAGAGACCTGAATGTGAAAAGCCAGCAAACTGACGTATCTGCCAGCGCTGCATCTCAAGATCCAGCACAGTAGGAAAACCACCACCTCCCTAAACATAGCACCCTAAACACTGCACATGGAGGACAAAGGATCATAGCCATTACCGTCCCAAGAAACGAACATCAACGAATCAATTGTTCTGTCGAGAACAAATTTCGCGAGGATCGACCGGGATTGGCACACCGGAGCCCAGCGGAAGAAAGTGATCGTTCTACTGGCGACCCCCGACCTCGAGTCGGCCTCTCCCACGGTCAAGAGCGGAGGCCCTCCCCGCAACCCGAGCCGGGCGCCACGACACAATGCGCAATTACGGCGGCGCACGCGGCAAAAGGCGTCGCAACGGCAGGCCGGGCATCGCCAGCCAATACGGCTCTCCCGCCGCCACACCGATGACGCCCCTGCCACGCACCCCGCATCACCCTACGCTACGCAGCGCCCACCGCTACGCCCCTGCCACACACCCCACCACGCACCCGCCACGCCCACCGCCATCCCTCCGCCTCGCCCACGCCACACTCCCGTCCATTCCCGCTATTCCCTTACTACGTCCCCCGCCACGCCCCCCGCCACGCCCCCCGCCACGCCCCACGCCACGCCCCCCGCCACGCCACGCCCCACGCCACGCCCCACGCCACGCTCACCGCCACGCCCAACGCCTCACCTAACGCCACGCCCATCCCACACCCCGCCAGACCCCGCTACGCACCCACCACGCCCCCGCCTGGCCCCCGACAAGCCCCTCCGCGACTCCCCTCGCCAGGCCTCCCGCCATGCTCCATTCCTGCCCTCGCCACACCCATGCCCTCACCCAACCCCCTCCCCGCCACGCTCCCGGCAAGCCCAACTCACTCATCCGACCCCGCCACGGCCCCACCTCGCCACCTCGCTTCCCCGCCCCCGATGCCTTGGCGATGCCACCCCTAGTACTGCCCCCGTCTCCTCTCTACAATTCCCGTCCACATCGCTAACGCAGCTACCGTAGCCAGCGCCACTGCCAACGGCCTTGACAACGACGCCAATACCCACGATAACGACTCCGCGCACGTGAGGACACCGATAACCACAACGACAATGAGGACAATAATAGCGATAAACAGGCTGAGGTGCCTCAGGGCATCAACTGATAGCACCTCAGTGCCTCTGTCCGGAAGATTCTGTAGTTTGAGTCCGGTCGGGGGCGGGTTTTCGACATAAACATCAGAGATAGCTTGGTGAAATTCAGCCGTTGTGTGGAGTTCTAGCGACTGGATCAACTGATCTTGGTTTCTCCGAACAACACCAGGCGAATGCTGGAGAAGGACTCTAACAATCGGGCCAGGGAACGCGCGCGATCATTCCTCCCTCTTCCTTGTCCTGCCCTTCACCCCTTATTTACCCAATCACTTATATGCACTAATCTACCACTCATGACGAGAGATCAGTCGGCAGCTTAGAGCTTGTCTCGGCTGAAGCGGTACCACGCTGGTGGGAGAAACCTGTTCGGGACCCCCCACCACCCAAGCTGACGTAGGTCGGCGCCGGATCTCGCTAGCCAGCGGGTCAGGAATACCGCCTTCTCCCGCGATAAAACATTCCCTACACTTACTAAAGACCTTAGTAGTCGACGCGCTCGGAATCACTAGTCAATCAATCAATCAATCATACGACTCTAGAATTTCCCCGCTTTTCGGTGCACCGGCACCTTCCTCCCCCAGCCCCCTCTCGACTGCCCCGCCCTCTTATCACCGCCGCTGCCACCACTGAGGGTCAGTCAAATACAAACGACACAGACTGTGCAACGAGCATGGCACGGATGTTGGTAAAGCTGATACAAGTGTGTGTACTGAAGTGCCCTCTATTGGGAATCAGGTAGGAACAGGGCGAATGCTCACCGCTCCGCCGTTTGTAAAACGTGCTTGAAGTGTGATCAGCGTGCCTGCGCGCGTCAGACACCACTATGTAGGTCGGGAAAGAGCAACAGCGAGTAGTGCGTTTGTGATAGCACAAGGACGTGAAATTCATGCCAAAATGTCTGTTGTGTGTGATGAACGCAAACTATCCCCATGTCTTTTTCAAAATGTTGGAGCTCTGAAGATATTCGTGGCCGTCGATTTGCTTCGGACGAAGAGGTGTATGCCTGCATGCATTCATTGTTCCGTAGGCAACTGCAAATATGTTGCTATGAAGGCACCAACAGTCTTTCCTCACCTATCAATCATCACCTTGCAATCGCCTAGTTATGGCGATTACTTTTGAAATAATAATCAGATTACTTCCTTTTTTCCAAACTGCCTCGATTTCATTTTTCTGACCCTCATAGAAAATGTAGAAAAAATAAAATGCATTTACAAGGTTCTCGTAATATACGAGTAAATATCCGTGTGTAAAGTCGACTACAGCGTTAGGGCAGAAAACTAATTATCTTCCGAACGTCCCATTTTCCTTATCCTTGCCTAATCCTTGTCTCTACCGGGACGCAATAACTGTCTCGCTTTATTGCGGAAGTGACATGCTGCTTAGCTTCATTTTGCTCTATATGATGCGACACGCAAATAAACACATAAGGTATACTAAATTTACGATTTTAATGTATGTGAAATTCGTAAAATCTTAGTAATTAGAGATGTTTATTTTTTTAATTTTCATGATTCTTCAGAAAAATTATAGTTTTTTCAGCATCTGTCATGATAATACATATGTTCCACATAAATGTTGTCAACTTCGTTTCTGGAAGGTAAACTTTGAGGAGAATATTCAAATGCAGCAATAATGACATTTGAAACGTGAATGAATGTATTTGAAATACTGCCAAAGAAACATTTAGTTGCACATTGAGAATAAATGAGACCTGCAATAAGTGATATTTATTTATGAACCATTGCCATGAACAGAACCATCCCATGAAATATTATTATTATATTATTATTATTATTATGAACCGAAAAATTTTTGTTAGATAAATAACTGAATATATACCTCCCCTCTCATTTTACCTCCTCCTCCTTCTGTACAATATACCTCAGGACTTTTTATTACATTCACACAATTTTTTATTTATGTCAGTAAAAGTTTCCTCTCCAAAATTCATGGAAATAAAATATATATTTTGGATTTCACAAAACTCAAATAAATGAAGTACTGTGATGGACTAGTACAATTATGTACTAGTGATGGACTAGTGAAATCATTATCTTGATTAATAATCTCTTCAGCTTTTGAAACAACTCTCGGGTATGAAACGATCGTTCGGCGAGAACAGTAAAGTAAATTATTAGGGAGAATTATCAATTCAACAACGCGACTAGTTCCTCTATTATTCGTAGAGCTCATTTATCTGTGCCAAAGACTTCCTACGCACATAATGCCAGCTGCATTTCAAAGGATACCCTGGCTGATTAACTATTGGAGCGAAATTCAGCAAAATGAGCAAAGATTAACTACCTGTGTGTACTGTTCCTTCCGAAAATGACTTAGATCTTCGCTATAGTTCAGTAGCCATATAACGTGGTCTTTAATACTAATTCCGATCTGCAGATCAATAAATTTAGAAACGCGATTTGATTGTTTAACTAAAACGTTCTAAGTTTGTCTGATCAGAATATTTGTTATATTACGTAAACGAATGTAAAACACACACAGGTAAAACAGAATACATTATGTACAATTTTATTAAATATTGTTCTTAATTCTTTTATATTTTTTTATATTTTTCTTAATTTTTAAATAAATTCTTAAATTATTACTGAAAATATATTTTCAAAATTTACAAAAGGATTTTGACCCTTGAATTAAAATATTATCATCTGGCGAATTAAAATTACAAATGATCAAAAGTTCCATTTTTGAAAATACTGAAAACGTTTGGAAATAGTAGTGGTGTGAAACTTTTAATACCACGATTTAGTCACGTATGTCTCTCAGATTCTCTTCAAGATTAAATGATGTGTCAAATTGCATTAGTAGTTCATTATACATTTAATAATGTTGATGATCACGATAAATTATGTGTTTTATTGTGATCAATAAAATCGCTAAGGTACTAACAACCCTGTCTATATATTTCTTACCAATTACTTGAATACAATTTTCTAAAATAATGTTCATTCGAGAATGAAACACAAAATCATTTGATTGTCATGTTCCACTGCCAATATCTTTATCGTATATTCGCGAGGATAATCCTGGGCCAACAAATCCTTTCACCTGCCTGAGAACTTAACCGGCGTATGAATCCTCGTTATTACTCCGTTCATCGCAGTTCCCTTCAAAAAACAAATAAGCATCACCAAACCCATTCGGGGCGAGATGCCGTAATCCAAAAAATCCGATCCCCAACCGCGGCAAACTTCATCCTTTGTTCCGTCTGCAGCGCCGATCGGGGGGGGGCGCTAAAATCCGAAACGAGAATCCCGCGGCGCCGTGTCGTCGATCAAAGCATCCTACTCAGCGCGCTCTCTTGGGATTAACGACCCAACGCCACTTCCGAAAGTATTTACGCCGCCAGCTGCGAAGCGGGGAGAAGCACTGGAACAAGGGCGGATTCCAGTGTCCCGCGATACAGCGCGAAGCGAGTTACACGCGACCTCTCCGCCAGAGGATTTCGACCGGCCGATATTGAACTGTGTAATCGTAGGCTCCCGCGGCCAGTCATGCGAAGGCTTCTTCGACTGTCTGGGTTTCAACGTGATGAGGGCAGTGATGCCGATGTTTCGACCATCGTGTCGAGGTTTTCTTCAGTGTTGGAGACCGCGACATGATGACTGTCGAAACGTCGTCCTCATGGTCATCGACGCGGCGTCAGCCGAACAGCCGATAGCGTTCACGTCTCGTGTTGGCGAACAAACGAGCTTTCCTTTCCAGGAATTTTGTTCGATAGATCTGGTCCGTGAACAGAAAATGGCGGTTTCTAAATTTGCAAGCGCACTGTCCTTTCAAAAGAAAACCTCAAAATATATAAAGCTTTCTTTTGAATCTAAAGAGAGAATGCCAAGAGTTCAGGAAAATCTAACAATAAATCGTCCAGAACAACAAAATGTTCAGTATTTATTAAAATCCTTCCAGCTATAATTTACGATATCTACGAGTATTACGTGCCTCCGTGTGCAAAGTTCACTGTATTTAAACATTTTATTTCTTACTGTGAGATTTAAAAAATATTACCATTATTATTATTATTATATTAATTTTCTATTCTGAGTGCCGGGGCGCGCAGAGAAGGGCTGGAACAAGAACGGATTACAGCATCCCTCGAAGCAGCACGAGCCGAGTTTCACACTATCTTCCGACCAAAGGATAGTGTTGGCATAGCTTTCTAGGGATTTGCTCCGGGAACAGAAAATATCAGTTTTTAAATGTGCAAACACATTCTCCTTCCGAGACAGAGAACATCGATATATATATATATATATATATATATATATATATATATATATGTGTGTGTGTGTGTGTGTGTGTGTGAGTGAGTGAGTGTGTGTGTGTGTGTGTACTGCCGAAGCAGTACAAAATTTCAATTTACAGTATGTGTACATTCTAACGCAGCACACGCTTTCAAAATTCCGGTTAGCAGAGCATGGTTTCGATCCACGGACCTCTGGGTTATGAGCCCAGCACGCTTCCACTGCGCCACTCTGCTCCACCCCACTTGGGGTGAATACCAGAATTCGAAAGATTAGAACGCGAAAGGATGTAGGTATTGTAATGGCTGAAAGGCCTTCGGCCTAGGATCAAGTAAGCCAATTTGTTTGTAATAATTACCTATTAAATAAAATTATATGTATGTATATATATATATATATATATATATATATATATATATATATATATTGTGACGTACCTGGCAATGCCGCCACTGAGACGTACCTATCAGTGCAATACACTGTTCGGGCGCCAGCTGTGACGTACCTGGTGATGCCGGGTATTCCACTGCAATATAACACTAAAGGAGGGTATCTTTTCCGTGAATGGGTCCCTGGATAAGTTGGTATAATATTGGGAAAGTTAACCAGAAATAGAAATACAATCATGAACAAGATTTATTTGCAAATCAAATTGGTTAATTACATGATCTGACAACATTTATACACTCTGCCTTGGTACCAAGATTAGGTGTAATATGCATTTATCATACCTTCGGGGCCCCGACCGAATACCTTCGACGCTTGTAGTGCAGCTCGTGTCGGCGGGGGTCGCCGACCTCGGCAGCAGCTGCGTGCCGGCGGCGGTTGATGGCGGGGCGGTCGCCCCGGCTAGTAACCTGGCGAATTCTTCCTTATGCAGCTCCTGGCACCTCGGCGCCACACATGCTGGTCACAGTTCCGCACAACCCAATTCCAGTATTGTCCTCGCCACGCTAATTATTACGAGCGCGATTAATTGTTCTATCGGCACTAATCTTTTGTTTTAACGATACTCTCAATATTTACTTCGCATGTCTATTACATTTCAGTTGCTACTAATTTATATCATACACTGCATGTCCCTTTTGTCCGCGCGCTAATGTCCTTTTCGCCGGCCGCACGTCGGCACATCCTTCGGCGGCGGCCGTCCCGACCCAACCGTCTTCTTCGCAATTCTCCCAACGACTCCTTGCACGTGCTCGCTGCCCAGTTTGTAACTGACATTCTCACGCTGGCCTCCCGGCGGTGGCACCGGTGGCGGTAGCGACCGTTGCTCGCTCCCGTCGTTGTTCGCAGCGCTTGGCGTACGTACCGCGCAGTCCAAAATACGTACTGATTACTTACACTAATGTCCTAATTAGTGTAAGGGAACACATTCTGTGTTTCAATATACATATATATATATATATATATATATATATATATATATATATATATATATATATATATATATATATATATATTGTGGCGTCACCGATTAATTAAATATAATTTTATTATGACGTCGCCAATAACAAATCAATAATTCCTGCAGCTGGGAATAGCTCGCGCTGCGGCACAGAAGTAGGCCAAGAGGGGAGGCTCTTGCAGCGAAGGTTCTTTCGTCATGCCGCCCACCCCCCGACCGCGCATCGGGCCAGCCCCGAACGCACCCAGCCCCCCCCTGTCTTCAGAGGCGGAATGTTTATTAGCCCCCCATAAAAATACTTGCTGCCCCTTCGCCGGCCTTCCCCTGGGACAAAAGAACGCCCCCGCGTCCGTTCTCCCGCCGCGCGACCAGGGAACGCCGGGCCCCGATGGGTTGGGCCGGGTGTCCATTAGGCGAGGAAGACACATTTACGACGCGTCATAATCGAAACCCCTTTCTCGGCCTCAGCCATCCCCTTCCGAACAAAGCCTGACGAAAGTGACACGCGCCCGGGAAGACACCAGAATCCTCGAAAGGGCTGCGTACAAATAAATACAGTAGGCTGTCGTTTAGCCCATGCCGGACGAGATGGTCCGTGAAATGCGCTTTTACAAGCTCACGTGTCCGGACAGCTGCGAGCAGCTTCTGGAACAACTAACAAAGGGAGGAGCGAGCGAGAGAAAGAATCCAGTATTAGACTGAGAACATCGACGGAAAAATACGGGAAAGTTGCCACATGATTGGCTAATTAAAATTCTGCGACGCAGCCACCCTTAGCCAATGGGAAGCTTCACCAGGGGGGAAGGGATAACCCAGAGCTAGGAACATTTTGGGGAAGGGGAAAGGGAATTTCTCATAAAACGTGATGCACAGTAGAAATCAAGACATTCAGACACTTAAAGATTTTTAGAACTAAGGCACTTAAGTATTTTTTGAGAGACTAGACTGGGAGACGAGAGCACGGGGGGACTTGAGCACTAGAGCACTTGAGAGGACTTCTCAAGCTTACTTCACTTACTTCTGAGAGACTTCGGTCACGTCAGTCACTTCAACTACTTCAGTTACTTACGATCGGGACGCGAGTTTGGGAAAGACTTTCCCAGAATCGGAATAATTAGGACAAGACTGCGGACTTGTCGCGGAGAAAATTCGGGCGGAAGACTACTTGATCCCGCGCTGTTTCCGCATCGGCCCAGTAGCCTTTGCCGCCTCACGCGCCGAGCCCAGTGACTGCTCACCGCGTTACATCAACGCCCGTGGCCATTCAACCCGCTGAGCCTGTTCGATTTGGCGACCTGCAGAGAGACGCGCCGCTGAAGTTCAACGACCTGGTACAGCCGACGCCTCCGCCCGAGGCCGCCACCCCGGCCCGCACTTGGGACGGCCTACGCCTCCGCCCGTGGCCGCCACCCCGGCCTGCCCGTGAGGTCAGCACAACCACTGGTGAAAGAACTATGAGACGAATCCGTCTCGCCGAACGACCGTAACGACGAGAAATTATAAGTGGCCGCGCTCAGGCCCTGCAAACTTCAAGTGATGAATAGCACGCTTCATCAAAAAGTATGCATGATGTGTTAACTGTAAAAGAATTAGCAACTAGTAATTAGGACAATCAGTCCACAAAGTAAATTTAATTGAAAATTGCGTCGCCCATTGCGACATATAAGTTCCCTGGCAGCTTTTGGTGCCAGGAATAAATTATTATTTTTCACAAATGACTCTGTGCTGATTCATTGACCTCCCAACTCTTCCATCCAGTTATATTTCAGGAGCTGAACCTGGCGCCCTCCCCCGAGCAGTCTTATGATTATTACAATATATATATATATATATATATATATATATATATATATATATATATATATATATATATATATTACGGGGTGAATGTCAAGAGTTTAGAAAAGTCCGACAACGAATTGTTCAGGACAATAAAATGCTCAGTGTTCATTAAAACGCATTCAGCCAGAATGTCTTATATCTTGAACGTTCATACTAGCTTCGTTGGTTCAGGTCATGGGTTGATGTCACTGCAGTGCCCCTGAGAGGGAGGTCCGAGGGATTGAGTCTCAACGGTGGGAGGGTGGACTACGTAGGTGGTCGTAGTCGGTAGGTTTTGGGTTGGGGTAGTCATTTAGTGGCTTCCATTGAGCAGACAACTGATGATGATGGCTAAGCCATCGAAAGCTGCTCTTATATTAAATACTAGTGTTGGCAATGACAACGTTTATAATTATTTCATGAAAAATGCCAACGATAACGCACCACAACACCTATATAGGTGGAATTCAGTTGCTGCCTGGTGGAGAATTCTAGCGGCCGGCTGCTCCGGTCGGTAGTTTTCCGTGTTTCTTCAATCAACGCCGGGCGAATGACGAAGCAATACGCTAACAAGCGGGCCACGGACAGCGCGAGAACTTTCCTTACTCTTCCTCGTCCTATCCTCTCTTCATACACACTTACTTTTACATGCTCTATACTGTATTGGGAGATCAATTGTGAGCTTGGACCGTGCCTCAGTTGGGGCAGTGCGCTGCTGGGGAGATATCTGGAGGGGATATTTTGTCTGACTTACTGAATCTAAACTAAAATGTTTAATGATACAGTTCAACATTCTTCTACTAATTTTTATTACTTATTATGAACTTTTTGGAGTTATTTGATGTGAAAAAACAAACTATCTACACAGATTACATTGTCTACGCAGTCCACACGTAAAAAAGAGTCATGTAGACTACATGTACTTAAAGAAAACGCGAAGACGTAAAATTATAGTCTACGTCACAACTCTAATCTACAGCATTGTTCTGAAAATTTGATCTGTAATGATCTCAAGACGACAGCGTTTACGCTGATATCAGGATTGAATCGGGTCGTAACACTAGAAGAAAATATGCGAACATCCAAAACATGCTATTATTTCTTCAAATTACATTTTAACATAAAGATACACTATAAAATATTACTTACATAATTACTGCTCTCTCTACTGCTACTTTGCGTGGAGAATATGAGTCGAGTGTTCCTCTGAAAAAAAGTAAACAGATATTTAGTAATAATATTATTTATTTCAATATCAGCTTTCGATGGCTTAGCTATCATCATTCAAAAATATATTTAGAATATCAAGAATGTGTCCCAATTTTACAGTATTAAACATCGGAAAAATTATTTTCAACTAATAAATTTACTAGTATAAGGTTTACAAGAAATATGGTAGGTTGGTGCTCAAAACAAAATTGTGGCTACAATGAAAAGTTTACTTTTATTAGATAAAATTCGAATGTCGAAGAAAAATTCCTTGATTGCCGAAAAGCAGTTTTATTTTCTTTCAATTGAAAACCATTCGAAGCGAATACCCTCTATGGAGGATAGAGGGGTAAGAGTCAGAAGGGAAGAACGAAAGAGCGAGCAAAAGATTGAAAAAGCGGTCACTCGTTTTGGCCATTTGAAGAGAGACAGAAAACAGATTGGATCTTCACCCAGGAAGATTGGTCAGGGTTTGCTCTTTTTCAAGAAATATAGGAGGGGAAGGAGAGGTGCACGTTCTTGAGTGAGCACCAATTATTTGAACAAAAGTAATTATTATTATTATTATTATTATTATTATTATTATTATTATTATTTTCGTTAATCGGCCAACTAGGACCACGCTTGCAAGCATCCTGCCTTTACCGTGGCCCAGTTTTTATTTATTCTCACGGTGGCAGGTGCTTGCGACAATTTTTTGGGGGGACCAGCATTTTCAGCTGGATCCGGTTTTTAACCCCCACGGTTGTTAGCCCTGGGGGTATGGAGGATGAAACGATGATATGATGGTAATGGGGGTGAAAGGACAGCACATACAGACATACACAAACACACAAATATACGCATGCCCGAGGCATACACGAGCGATCTCGGCCATCTGATCGGCAGAAATAAATCATATATATATGGTCTTCTTGACCGTCTTTTTATACGACACATGATCGTCTTTTTTTACACGCGATCGAAAAAAAACACGAGAGTTCTCACAATTTATTTTCTTTATACATTTGATTTTTTTCGTACTACCTTGTCTGTTCATATCCATAACAGAACTGGATTTTGTTTAAATAATTTAAATTGTTTTACCTTGTACTGTGTGCTCTAGTAACTTAGATTTTATAAAACAACTATATAGGTAAAAATAATTATCTTACTATAAACATATGTTCTTTGCAGTACCTTTGCGGCTTTTTTGCAGTACCAGATGATGTAATCAATGTTGTCCGAAACGTTATACGAAGTAGACTTATTAACCATAAGGAAAAATATTACTTTTAAAATCTGTGTTGTCCGTAATGGTATAAAAGGAACCAGAATAGTATGCAAAAGACGTGAAACCATGCACCGGCGGCCGTTTACCGCGCGCGAGGCCCTCGGGCGTGGGCGAGGGCAGTGACGAGCGGGGCGGGGCGGTGTGTGTTGGGCAGACATCGACCCCAACGACCCGCAGGCGAACCACGCGGCCACCAAGATCCAGGCGGTGTTCCGGGGCCACCAGACGCGGCGCAGCCTCAAGACCGGCGAGGAGGGCGGCGGCGGCGGCATGGCGGCGGGCGAGGCAGAGCGCGAGCCCACCCAGCAGGAGCTCGAGGCGGACTTCGACCCCAGCGACAAGGGTGAGCCACCGCCATCGACGGTTCTCCTTCTCTATTCGGTCGAATTTCTATTTACAAATAGCTAGCGACTATGTACCAAGGGTACTAATGATCGAGCGGCGGCAGACCCTCGAGGACCTCTGCCCCGAGATCATTAGAATCAGTTAACGCCCGTAGTACGTACATAATTTTATTTTTAACCTCACTTTATTGATTTAGTTTGACTTACGAATTTAACTTCACTCGGTTTGTTTTTTTTATATTTCCCTCCCATAATTCCCTCCGTAAGAGAACATGTAGCACCATTCAATTGTTTTCATATTTTCCTCATAACTACAATTTTCTAGATGCAGGTAAGTGATGCAGTGTACACCGAACAGCATATCGAAGGCAATAACGAGCAATAACGTATCAGTTCCTTTCTTTTATTCCGACAAGCTTTGTCTTTCGAGGAGGTTAATTTTACAGTACGTAGTTTTTAGATTTTTGGAAATGGCTATCCATAAGCAGCGCTTTTATTACTCGGAAGCACGTAAACATTGTGCTAAGTTCAAAGAAGCGAGGTTGAAGGATGTTTCAGGTTTTAGTGCAGTTGACATTTTGGGGGGACCAAATTGCCAAATGTTTGCTCTAAATGAAAGATACTTGGACCTAGATGTGTTATTGATTGATATTTATTAACTGGATTAACAGTATAAATAGTATAGTTTAATAACATCATAACACTAATAGAATGAACGATCATCTAACGTCATTTTTTCCTCAAGTCGATTGATTGTGTCGAGAACCTCTTCAATAAGGTCTTGGTCTAACATGAGTAAACGTATGTGCGTCGAGTTATAGTTATCGAAGAGAACTATAACTTGACGCACGAATCGAAGAGAAGGTAGCGAGTGAGCGAGTAGTATTTCAGAAATTCCATTACATCTTCATTGCCAAAAAATGTGATCATCATCTATGACCACCACCCTCTAGAATTTTGTTACAATTATTTTGAAATACCTAGTTGTTGCAGAGGTACAGTCAAAAGGTTGAGTTAAGACATTATAATAGAGTGGAGGTAAGTATCGTAGTTGGTGTGAGTGTTACTAATATTTTAGCTCTAATCGATTCAGTAACAATTTTACTGGCTATTTAACAGTAGAACATTTCATTCACAAGTTCGATTCTATGAACGATAAGTTGTTCATAAATTGGAATGTAATTAGTGACAGTAAAGAATTAATTCTAACGGTCAACATTTAGATCACTGTAACAAGGATGAGCCTGCTAGTAAAAGCACATTGCTTATCAGCATGCACACATGCTGCACAGATTGCTCGTGTAAGGAATACTTTTGTGATGGGGGAAAGGCATAAATGAATTGATGAAACAATTAGTTATGTATCAAGAGCGAAAAATAACTAACGCCTCTGGTGCATAAAAAACTAGGATAGATTTCCTAATAACACGTAAATAACGACAGCACACTCGTCTAAAGAAGACGTTGATGGTTTTGAAAGGAGAAAATTATGATACTTTATTGTAAGAAATTATAAAAACAATACCAGTCTGATAATAAGTTAGGAAACATCGCTTGAATTCTGAATGAAATTTATTAGTTGAAGACATTTCCATCAATATTTCTCACTGTTTACGCAAAAACTCCTTGTGAGCTTACCTTTACACAAGAACAATTAACATCAATAAATGACGAAAAAAGTGAAAAAGTGTAAAAGGAATTATTTTAAGTCACGATAAAAAAGTTTTTACGTTAATTCAGAGATCATATTATCGCATTACATATAATTAACAATTGTAAAACGTTCGGTATAATCACGTCGCATTTAGTCTCTCTGAATACAAAAAAAGTATTTTTTACTGTAATATAGAAAAAAATCGTATTAATTCTTTAGCAGTATTATTATAATTATCGTAATACATATAATAATTGAGTCCTTATTGTGTGAGGGTCAGTAGAGGAAAAAATTAAAAATTGAATTGCAGGTAATTTTATTTAAATTTAGAATTAAGGTTTTTCATACAACAGCGTAACAGTTTCTTTAATAATTCGTGCCAATTATCATTATATTAACTCAAGTAACAGTTATGTATACCTTCTTTACTTTTTCAAGAGATAAAGTAGGTGAAAGGTTTTGAATACTTATGTTCTGTATCCAATTAACTATCATTAATAACTTACTGAATAATTAAACTTACATTTCCGTTAGAATGATAGACAGAAATCACAGAGGTAGTTAAAGAAATCTCAAGCGGTACAATTAATGTCCAGAAGAACTTCGCCGCTTTTCAGCCTTGAGCGAAGTAAAAAGATAATTTCTCCAAGATACCGACGATTGTTATGACGTCACAAAGTTGGCACTTTCTGTTGCGGAAAGTTTGTCTCTTTCAGGGAGTTAATATACTTACCTTCCTCGCCCAGGCAATCTCGACTAACGACAAACACCACAAAAAAGACAACTTTTTATTTAAGTTTATTCGAGAACACTGAAACTTCAGACGTTCCTAGGATTAAATCGCAGTTGGTTATTTATAACAAGGCACGGGGAGAACGAAGGACAAACAGAAAAGAAAAGAATACGTAAATGTCTTGGACGGCAAACTTATTTAGCGCGTACTGTTTTTGTATACACGACAGTAGGTGATCAACTTCTGGGATCCGACAGTAAACCGAAAATTGTTTTACTACCAAATAATAAGTTAGCTAACAGCTTTTCTCGGAAGTAACCTAGTCCTTTCCATCTTGTTTAATACTTGCAATAAAATATGATATGACTAAACATGTTTTTCAACCGAAGTTTTGAAGGTTTTTCGAAATTACAAATCCCTCAAGAACACTAGATGTTAAAGTCACAGACTAAATTTAAAAACACCATTAGGTCGCTGAGGGGGACTATATTGACTCACTCATCTGACTCCCAGAATTATTATAATACAGTAGTTGACGTTTCCCGGGTATTTATTAACCCTAGGATGCATGTACCCATGAATGAATGCATATGCAGGGCCTTCGAAGCATTGCGAAATACACTATCGAAAAATGCATATATTTTTTAAAAATTCATAATAACTTCAATAAAAGAAACACTCATTGCTAAAAATTCATTATTTATTTAAACAACTAATCACTTTTTAATAATATCTTATACAAGAAAATAAATGTATTCAATGCATGTTTGGTATATCTCCGCCCTACCCTGTCCTGTCCTACCCAAACCCACAATGGCCTGCCGAATCCATCCCATCCTTTTCTCAACATGTACGTAACACCCACCCTACTGTATTCTCTTCCTCCTAACCCTTGCCCGTCATACCTCCCTGCCTCATCTGACCACACCGCTCTGCTCCGTCCATATTTGATAAGATCATTCTTGTTACCACGATCGTTGCTGTGGGCAGCTGCTAACAGATGCTCCCATCAAACTTCCAACAACAATTTTGACCTTCAACTGCTCCGCGTCTATTTTTTTATTGTAATGAATCAAATTCTTGTAGAAAGAAAATTTTTTGTGGCCTTCAGACACATTTAATTCAATTTAGTGAATATTCTCAGTTTTCGAGATGTTTGCGAATAATAGAAAGACTGTACCCTTGAGTTTTGCTCTAAGTGACAGGGAAGGGGAATAAGACACATTTTTATAAAATCTTATTCAGACAGTGACTTCAGTTTTGAAGGTTATGTGCAGAAATGATCGCCGAGATGCGATCAAAGCTGGATATTTTTAAAGATAAACAAACAAAACTTCTCTATTTAAAAAAAAAAATAAAAATAATGTGTTAGGGTATTGCCCAAGCATTCGCCTGGTGTTGCTCGGCGAAACCACGGAAAAGTACCGATCAGAGCAGCCGGTCTTTGAATTATCCTCTAGACAGCGACTGAATTCGACCTAGCTGACAATTTAGTGTTTAAAATTCTGCCAATCAAGCCCTAGAGCCTCTCAGTCAGAGACACTGCAGTGACATCAGTTGATGCCCTGAGCCACCCCTGCCAGTCGTCCACCGAGATGCGCCCCCGGGCTGGAAACCCGAGCAGTTTCCTTGCGTTCCATGTGCACGCGGGTTCGGTGCGACGCGCTGCAAAACGCGAGTAACTTGCGCGTGCCCTTTGCATCGCACGGGCAGACGGCGGCGGCGGCGGCGGCTTTCTGGGAATGTATTTCCATTTTTATAGACTCTTCCTTCCCCTCCCCCCTCCTTGTACTTCTCCGCGTCTTCCTTGCCGCCGGCCCGCGCCGCGTCCAGAGGGGAGATAAACGGCGCCAATAAGCGTACCGGGCGTTCCTATTCGCTTTCTAATGCATACATTAGCCGCCGCTACGCACCCAGCTGCGCGTGCGAAAGGGGGCCGTTTGCAGTGGGCATTTGTTTAATGCGGATTCAGCTTCCTGCCTTCCTGCCTTCTTTTTCCGCTTGCCTTGCGGGTCCGATCGCGACAAAGAGACGGCGGAGTATGCAGAGCGTTTCAGCTCAGTGGAACCGTGCGTAAATTATTAGTATTGCATTAGGTAATTAGGTATTAGGTTATTCATGCGTTAGGTAATCGCGTGTCCAGCTCTACGATTTAAGTCACTGCTGAAGAATTAACGATTTTCAATGTTAAATATAGAGATTTATCAATTTAAATAATAAATGTATCTTCAGAAGCACGACGCCGAATTGCAGGATGTTCCATTTCTCAAGTAGCGACTCTCCACAATTATTTGCCCTGTGATTGCTTTCTATATAACGTTCGTAAATATGTCCTACTCATCATGAAAGATCCACACATAAAATCCCTTATTTCTTTCCACTAACAATATTTTCACATACTGCTTTTTATCAAGAAAAATATCTCTAATTTGGCTCATTATATTTCTTTGTAACAGTTTATACCGCTTAAAATGGAGCTAAACATTAGAGAATTAAGCAACTAAAACATATTACAAGTTTTAGTGGTTTTTGGTGCAGCTAGTCAGGAGAAGAATAATATTTTCTTGAATAGTTTTTTTATATATTCTGATCGAGTCGAAAGCAATACGTGTTTTGCAACATTCATTAAATTAAGGCTTACAATTTTACAAGTGTTAAAAATTCGATTTTGTCGAATCTTTATGGAATAGTAGTATTTCAGAGAATTCGATTAAGCGAATACAAAATATGTGTATCATCTTCTCAGGTATTTAATGTCTTCCAACACAAATTACGCTGAAATATTACAAGCAGATGAAACTGATGAAAGAGATTCTTATCGTAAAAGGTAAAGAGAAAATTAAATGTCAATCGTAAATGACTTCACTTCATTTTGCCTGAACGTATGTTTGCCTGAACTGCATTTTCCTTTATATTTTTCTTTCTTCTGCAATGTAGATGGGTTTTCTCGGCCATCATTTTCATCTTTCTCTAAGAAAATTATTCTTCGTGCTATTTTCTCCTAAAGAAACTCGATTTTCTCCTCGCCTTTGTGAGTTTTTGAATCCTCTTCAGTAACTGACGCTCCTTTACAGTCGAACATCCGGCAGACAGACGAATTGCTGTATATGGTGACGGACTTTATTGGTTTTCTCAGAAAGAGTAGAAAGATATTTTTTGGGACGTGGTAAGGATTTGCACTCACTCACCTTCGTATACAATGCTCCAAACGAAAATGTGTAACATATTAGAGATTTTTCATTCAGCCGGACTCTTATAAAGAGCATCTTTTATATTCAGTATATTGTTTTCTTCTTTAAAAATTGCAAGAATGTGCTAGAGAAAATATATTTTTTACCAATCATCAGGTGAGGTTATCTACAGCAAATATGTGGTGGGTTCAGTTACAAATTAAGTGTTCTTAGATTTCAAGTGATTCTAGCATTCCATTCCGACTTCGGTGGCTCAGAACATCAATTGATGTCACTCCAGTTCGTGTGATCGGATTCTTAAGGTTCGAGAACCGACGCGGTCACGATTTTTGACAGCTACATTGCTAGGTCGAATTCATCCGCTGGGTAGATGAGAATTCCAGTGGCCGGCTCGCCTGATCGGTAGTTTTCTGTGGTTTCGCCGATCAACACCAGGCGGATGCCAAAGCAGTCCAGTATGTGTCATCCATAAATGACGTAACGTTTGAGGCAACGTTGCACTGCGTTACGTAGAGGTAGCGGTGTCATAGTTTAGTGTTATATATTGCTGATATTTATATTTTAAATCTTTCTCCATTTACTGACTAATTCCTTTTACTAAGACTTGTACTAAAAATTTACCATAAATTGTTACAATATTTGAAAATATTTTCATCAATTATATATTGATTGAATCTTTCACATTACGTAGACAATATTCAAAACTGATCTGCAGTATATTCTAAATTCAATTAAATTGGAGCGGTAGACTCGGAGCCTTTGCGTCATCCAGGGCGAGCGGCCAACGGCGAGTGAACGGATTGTCAGAAATTTTCTTGCCAACACGACCTTTTTTCATTCAAAAATTGTAAAAAGTTAATTGTAATAAATTTTAGAGAATAGCACAAATACAATTATAAGAACTCATTTCTGCTTTGTTTCATTGATTTTTCCTTATTGTAATTAAGGAGGGTCGCAAGCGTTACGTAATTATTTGAGGGGGTTCAAACATGCGTTACAGGGGGAAAAGGGGGTATTGAAAATACTCCTAATTTGCGTTACGTAATTTATGCAAGGTTCCCTATAAACGGGCCACGGACCGCGCGCGTTTTTTCCTCCTCTTTCTTGTCCTATTCTCACCTCTTACTTACACACACATACACGCACATGCACTACACTACCACACATGTCGGAATGCCAGCCAAGAGCTTAGAGTTTGTAAAGCTTAGAGCAGTAAATTTCGAAATAGCTGAATAATCAGACTACGTTTCGTGACATTTCAGAATAATTTACATCCCAAGCCCTATTACCATTTGTAGTACATTGTCACAAGCACATATTTATGACTAATTTTGGTACCCTCTGTAGATAATTGCCTGTAAAGTACTCCAATTAAGCTATAACAGTAATTACATTTTTGTGTGTTTCTTTTTCCTTCTCTTCAGTTTACGATTTACCCTCAAATGAATACACTGGCATCACATATGCACTGGCTTCACATATCAATTTCTCTCTTGGATTTTCACTGTATCTGGGTAATTTTATGGCCACAGAAATAATATTTTTTTATTCATTCTTTTTGTAGTTTATCTCAACAAGTCTTTGAAGTATTTAATTTCCAATATCCAATATCTAATTACATATGATCTGATCTCATCTTATTTCTTATATATTTTATTAAATAAGGGTGTAATAAATATCTTGTGACAATCTAATACAAGCAACCAACTGAATTTTGATTCAAATTGACAAATATATAATCACTTATATTCGTGTTCCGTCACACCTTGTTGGATGAGTAATTACGTCCAAAATATTTTTCTCAAAGTAAATGTCTTCCATGATGTGGTGTTCTTACTGGGTGACACATGGATTTATTTATCTGGATCAAACAATTGTGTATATAAATTTGTTAATTGTTAATCCATTATTTTTTAATTAATTCGAATCTCTCTGTGGTCGTTACACTTTTTCTTCGATTCCAAGGAACAGCCGCATCGACGAAAGTTAACCGGGGATTCGGCGATCTGTATCTTTGTCATCTCGTTTATTCCTAGACTCCCCGTCTGGCAGCTTTCATCGGAGAACCGCCCCCTGTTTCTCGCTCTTTTTGCTTCCCTTTTAGTTCTCCCTGCGGCTGTCTTTTCCAATCCTGGGAATGATCTCGCATCGGCAGAACGCGCTCCCCCACAGCGTGCAGGAGATTATTTTACGAGAGCTAGTATGGTTCGTTTGGCGGAATAGGGTTAGCGCTGGCCCCGCCCCCCGCGCCTCCCACGTGATCGCCCGGCTCCGCAAGAGTGGGCGATGTAGGGGGGACCTTGCTTCGATGCACGCTCATGGGTTGTTCTCCTGCACACCCTGCATATATGGGATAGACGAAGGTTTGCCAACCGTTAGCGAAAATGGAGCTCGCTACTTCACGTTCACGTACTGTTCATCACGCATGTGCCTAACCGACCGAGTCAGTTCGGCCGATTCATTGATTGTTTCGTGTTTCCGGGCTCGTCAAATGCTATGGTCATTAGTCCCGTTAGAGTAGTTCATGTTTTATCGCAGTATGTGGTGTTCTGACCGCTGAATAGTGAGATCCGGTGCCGACCCACAGGTAGGCAAGTGGCAGCAAGCTTGCTGTCCCCTATTGGCATGTGTTGTGCAAATAACTGTGAGTGTAAGTAAAGAGTGAGAATAGGACGAGGAAGAGGAAGAAAAGATCGCGCGCGGCAAGTGTGTCCCATTTGTTAGAGTACTGGTCACGCACTGGTATTAATTGGAGATACCACGGAAAACTACCGATCAGAGCAGATGGTCGCTAGAATTCTCCTCCGGGGAACATCTGAACTCGACAGTTATGAAGCTAGTGCCGAAAATCTTGACACCGTCGGGACCCGTACCCTAGAACTTCCCTGTCAGAGGCACTGCAGTGATATTTGTTGGTGACCGAGCCACCTATAGGACGGTCTAAGTTGGTTCGGGTTGGCTTACGCACATCTACTGTTTGAAAGATTTTATTATTTTTATTTAAATTTTCTCTAAGTATTTGGAAATACTTTGACGGAAACTGTTCAGCTTCCAGAGTTAATATATATTTTCATTTTATATTTTAATCCTGAGCTTCATAAGTCATTTTATTTACAGGCTACAGATATTTAATTACAAGCCTACAAGGTTTATTACTGTCAGTTTAATAAACCTTTGTTAATTGACCAAAAATATTTTGAAAATACTACATTACGCCAAGCAAAATATAATATGTAAAAATTCAGAAAGATAATGCACTAGTTGAACCACGTGCGATGATTTTGCACGTTTTACATAATTTTAGCATTAAAAATAGCTGCATAGTGGGACTCAAACTCGATTGTTTATGGCAAAAAGCACCCAATATATAATAGGGAGGGGGCACTATTCAGAAATGAACATGTTTTATTGTGTAGATTTCGACATAACCATAAGTCACGTTCCTCGGGGCTAAAAAATAAGGTTTCCAAAGACTAAGACACTTCATTTACGAGAAACACACAATTGAACTTGTGTTGAGATAAGGACCCGTCATCTTTACTTAAAGTTCTATGTATTTAAATTACGCGTTGATTATCAATTGAATATTAACAGATTTTTGTATAGAATACGTAACTGTATTTGATTGAAATGGAAACACCGTTTGAAGATACGCCACTGCTTGGGCATTGGGCATGGAGAGAAATCGTGATCGCCGCCACGCCTTCCAGGCGTTTGCACCAATGTTTTCTGTAACACGACGTCGGCAGAACCCCACACACACGCACCGCGAAAAATAGAAGACTCAATTATCTGCAAGAAAGCGTTGGTAGCGAATGTCACACTTGTTTAGTAAGCGTACTGGAGGTACTTATGACTTTGTAATTTCCTACACCACCCTTCTGAGTGCCAATTGCTCCGACTCGCTCTCCAGGGATCGAAAACACGATGAGCCTTTTCCTACAATATAGATTGATTGAATTATTTTTGTTAGGTTTACACCCACTATAAATGTAATACATATTATATCGGAAGGTATTTTTGTTTCTCCCCACTGAAGCGTGATTTATTGCACAGATCTACATATTGACTTGCGAGGTTCCCCTTTCAAGAATCTCTCCTAGCAAGGCCCACCCGAGCTCTAAGCTCCCAACTGGTCTCCGGATATGGGTGATTCTATAGTGCGTTTAAGGGCGTGAGTGTACGTGGAGAGGTGGAGACAAGGATGAAGGATTGGACCTGAGAAGTTCATAACCGGTTTTTAGGATAATGCTCTGTTATTCGCCATGTATTGGTAGGAAACACACGAAAAACAATCCATCAGAGTCTGCTAGAATTCTCCTCAAGACGGCGGCAGAATTCCACCTAGTTTACTGCCTTGCGTCGAAAATCAGACCCTGTTTGGACACGAACCCTCGAACGTCCCGGGCGAGACACTGCACAGGTTTCATCTGTTGCCCTGAGCCACCTCAACCGTCTCTATACAATCTATACAAATGGAAGTAATTAACGAATACTAAATTCAGACAAATATTGTCGCAGATCCGCGGCACATTCCATCAAAATGTCTCTCGAGGCTGCTGACCCATCAAAGCTGAAGTGTTCTGCCAAGTGCGTAGAGCAACTTACCGCGCTTCAGGCAGCGAAAACACGTTGAACGTTTCCCCACACTATCGATTCCGGCAGCAGAATGTCATGTTTAGCGAACTGAGTGCAGGCGCAGGCGCGGGAGTCTCACGGGGCAAGAGACGCAGCCATGGATGGACCCGCAACGTTCAGTCATTTCACTGAGCGAGAAGAGAGTAGGATTTGGAGCGAAGAAGAGTTTGCAATCACCGGATGGGCGGGGCGCTGGCAGAGCACAGTGCTTCCATACCTCGAACAGATGACCAAAATATAAAAAAGCATATTTAGGCATTTTTATGTTCTCAACTGTTTACAGGCGACGCGGCCCTTGCGGTGGCGGTCGAACTGGTGGGCAGCGCGGTGATACTTTCGAGATACAGGGATACACTGGTTTCATGTCACGAGCATATGATCAAAATGTAAAAAATCGTATTTAGAAACCTTTAGGTTCACAAACGAGGCGACCCTTGCTGTGGAGGTGCCTGCACGCCTTCTAACGCAGGGACAGAGTTCGAATCCGGGTGGATTCGTGTGGAGTTTTGTGGAGAACAAACCGAGGTTTCGGCTGGTTTTCTCGGGGTCCTCCCGTTTCCTGTGCCCCTCATACTATCATTGCTCTAAGAGTATTCATCGCATATCTTCATAATCACTTCCTCTTTTCTTACTTCCAAATTTGTGTCTGCTATATTGAATCCACCATTTTTTTTAAATATTTGACTCATCCGTAATGAATGATTCGGAAAAACCTTTATGTAGCAGAAATCAAGTACATTTTTCATTCAAGATGGATCGATTATTTCCTATACCCGGGCGCATCAACTGCTATGGTCATTAGTACCGAAAATACAGGGAACGTGTCGGTGTTCTTTCTCCGCTGGATGGCGAGATCCGGCGCCGAACTACACGTCTGCTTGCGGGACGTGTCTCCCACTCACGCGAGGCAACGCCCCAGCCGGGAGAAGATTGAAGCTCCCGACTGGGCGCCCGACATGTGTGTAGTGCATGTAAATGTAATATGTGTAAGCGAGGGAGGATTACAACACGGAAGAGGAAGCACCGATCGCACGCGGTCCGTGGCGCGCTTGTTAGGGTAGAGGCTCCGGCATTCACCTGGTGTTGATACGACAAATCACGGAAATTTAGCGATCAGAGCAGTCGGGCGCAGGAATTGTCCTCCAGACAGCGACTCAATTCGATCTAGCTATCTAGCTAGTGCCGAAAATCCTGCACCAGTCCTGGCTCGAACCCTAGAACTTCCCGGTCAAAGGCACTGCACTAACATCAGTTGATCCTCTGAGCCACCGTTGCCGGTACGCGGTAAAACCACACCACAACATCCACAACGTGCACGACATTAACGTGAACGATACGCCAAAAGGCAATAAATGACCGATGAGTCTTGGTAGATGAAGGCCCTGTGTGGATGCGAACCCAAGAGCCCTGTTTGGGTCCCGAACCCAAGAACCTGCAGGTCAGAGGCCCTTCACTGACGTCAATTGACGCCCTGCGCGTCCTACGCCGGCAACGCATTGACATTTCGACCAGCATTTCTGGGACCGGGAGCACTGTGCGTCGGCAGAGAGTTCGATTACGGCATCGTTTGCATTCGCGCGGCCCCGGCGCGAGGGCAGACGCGCGCGCGGAGGAGGGTCCGCCGCGGAGGCGGAGGCGGAGGCCCGCGGCGACGCGATGCGCGGCAGATCAAAGGAAGCGGTCCGGGTACGACGGGGACGGGCGGCCCTCCCGAGGAAGTGAGAGCGCGCTGTCGGGGTGCGCTGTCGGGGAGACACGGCCGATGCGAGTGGGACCCACGCGGTTGGAAGACCTACACACTTGGGAGGAGATACATAATTGAGGTTTGAGAAAGCATTAATGCTGTTGGGAGATTCAGTTTTAGAAAACGACCTCGAGGGCGGGGGTTCGCGAGTATCTTACTCCGGGTTCTCTGAGCGAGGAACGATCTCTGAGCGTGCGTTCGTAAACTTATTGAACGGTTCATCATTTTAGATATTTTAATTTATTTTTCAATTCAGTTTCTTTAAGATACATCGTACAAGCCGAAATCTAATACTTGGAGTGACCCAACGAGAATAACAAGAGAACCTGCGTGTGAAAGTAAACCAACTTTACTTCTGTCTTTAATACAATAGTGTGGCCCACAGCTATTTCTGACATAGTTGATATGATTGGATTGATGGATTAGTTATGCGATGATTTGAATTATGCCAGACAATGTGAATGGCGGAAAGAATTACGAGGCGCGACAGGACAACAAGAAAAAAATGTCGCGAATGTCCATCTACAAATTCCACAAGGACCGACCGATATTTAATCCCAAGTATTCAAGTGTGGAAGGAGACGCGTGAGGCCTGGCCACTACAAGGGACGGCCTCTCGAAGGAAGTGAGAGCGAGCGCTGTGTCGGGGTGCGCTTTCGGGGGGGCACGGCCCATGCGAGTGGAACCCACGCGTTTGGAAGACCTAGAGACTTGGGAGGAGATAAATCACTGAGGTTTGAGAAAGCATTAATGCAGTTGGGAGATTGTTTTAGAAAACGACCTCAAGGGCGGATTCTCTTAGGTTGCTTCTCGCGACGTCGTATCTTACTCCGCGTTCTCTGACCCAGGAAAGATCTCTAAACGAGAAAAGATTTCTGAATGTAGGTTCGTATAAGTATAGAAAGGTTGACTTCATTTGCTTGTGATGCAATGGATATCTCATTTTAGTTATTTTAGTTTATTCTTAATTTGGCCTTCTCCAGGTAAATCCCACAAAGTAACCTAAGACGACGTGACACTTCCCTGGTAAAAAGTAAATCTTAATGAAAAAGTAAACCGACAGGATCTGTATCTTTATTAACATATTGAATTGTAAGCCTTTTAAAATATAGCTCAGCTGAATGTTTCGGTACATTAGATACCTTATAGTTTGAATTAAAATAGAGAATGAGAGTAATAGAAAGAGAATTATGTGAAGTGATAAAACCCCAACAAAACATGCCGGGGATTCCCACCCACAAATTCCACAAGGATCGACCGCTATTTAATCCGCTGTATTCAAATGTGAAAGGAGACAAGTTTAACCACAATTCACCTCTGCTCCTCTGAACATTACATCGCCTCGCGACAGCAGGTGGTTTGATACTACTAATGGGCGAGGCCCTTCGCAGCGCGCCGCGCTTCCCGCGCCAGACACCGCAAAGGAAGCGCGAGCGCCTCGACCGCCGCGGCGCGGAGTAAGGGGGATGGAAAGAGGAAGGATGGGAGGGAGGGAGGAAGGGAAGGAGGGGGCTCAGTACCGCTGGGGCCACGTCTGACTGCTTCTTTTGCCCCCGCTCGTTAGCGCAGCCGCAGCCGCCGCCCCCGCCGCCTCCACCAACCCACGTCTTTTTAACCAACACCCCGCTGCTACCGCCAAAGCCGTCTTCCCGCCGCCACCGAAGTCGTCGTTGCCATCACCCCTGCTCCATTCTCATCACATTCGCTCCACCACCAACAGCCTAGCCCCGGCTGGGGCGGTAGTGGGAGGTACCTGGTTGGGGAAAACCCCGCCTGCCACAGTATGTCGGATCTGTCCAGACAGCGGGGGAAAGACCACCCTCACATCCCGAGCAAAAACATGCACTACACTTACGGGACTAATGACCTTCTTCGTTGACGCGCCTGGAAAAACTAATCAAGCAATCGGCCAGCCAAATTCCTGCCCCCTGAACACGCATCTCAGCCACCCTGCCATCCCCAACGTTAACGGACGCAGTATTTACTAGGCTGTCCGGGTGACGCCGCGTCCATGGCGAAGTTGTCGACGTTTCGGTCGCCATTCTGCGACCTTCCTCAGGGCGTAATGCATTACCCGGACAGCCTAGTAAATACTGACTCCGGCCGCGGAAGCCTACGCTCTCAGTTAACGGACGAGTTTTCAACCAACACCCTCCGCTCCCAAACCCTCGCTGACACATCCACCGCTACCGCCAAAACCATCTCGCCACCGCTGTCGAAGTCGTTCACCGCATTCGCTCTAGCTCCGACGACAGCTCATTTCCCGCCCCACGTATTCGCCACCCATCCACTGCCAACGTCAGGTGACGCATTTTTTAAGCCATCATTGTGCGGCTCGCAAAGCACCAAACAGTCGCGACTACCCTCCACCGTCACGACTACGTAGTCTACACTATCCACGTCCAACTCTGCCCCTGCTGGCCATACGCATTCCACAACCACAGACGCCTCAGAAAATATTTAAGTGGCGCATAATTTTAAAATGTTGAAGTAAACATTTTGTTTTATCCCATTGGTAATAAGCAATAACTATTTAATTAGAATTATTTAAAGTTCGTATGTTTTAATTTATGAACGATTTGGAAATAAATAATCTTAACGATATGTTTATAAATATTACTATTAATACTAGCTTTTTAACTTAACAGTTTTCAATTATACTTCACCTACACGAACACCCTCAGCATGAACACAATCACATGGAGCACCATCGTTTCCACAACCATTAATTATCTCTACCACTCACTCTACCGTCACCTCCACTTTTATCTTCACCATAATCAGCACTCCAACACCTATTATAATCATTATCATCCACAAAAAAACCGGAACTGTATCACTATAACTATCACCATATCTGTTACCATCTCGACCTTCATCACTGCGTCTCAGCACTTCCTTCCCAACTTCTCCATCACTACGAGCACAATCATCGGTACCTCCCGCGGTAAATAACATGCACTAAACTTACGGTAATAACGACCGTAGCCGTGTCCCGCCCGGAATCATTAAATCAATTCATCAAAATTCCATCACTTTATATCAGCACCTCCCCCATCACCATCATCTACAGCACAACACCACCACCTCCCCCGATAAAGGAAATGCACTACACTTACGATCATGATGACCTTAGGCGTTGTTGCACCCGAAATCATTAAATCAATTTACATAAAAATCGATCACTGTATCTCGATACTTCCATCCTGACATCCCCCATCACCATCCCAACGAGCACCAACACCGCCACGTCCCGCGATGAAAAACATACACTACACTTACAGTTGACGCAGCCCGGTTTCATTATATCAATTTATCAATCCATCAATTTATCAATCAAAAAATTTCGTTCACCACATATCGACACCTCCATCTCAATATCCCCATCTCCATCTCTATCAAAACGAGCACCATCCCCACCACTACCCCGCCGAGGGCTGCTTAAGTATGCACCTCCTGGCCCCATCGCTCTGTTCCTTCTCCTCCTCCCTCCCCGCTTCCCCTCCGCGGCTTCCAGCAGCGCGCTGTTCCCCCACCCAACACCCCGCTTCGTTCCCAAATTTACTTTGCAGCCTCCTCCTCCTCCTCCTCCTCCCCCTCCCTGGCGCTCTGCGGACGGCGCGCCTGCAGCGGTGGCGGCGGCGGCGGCGGCGGCGGCGGCGGCTCTCGGCTGTGGAAATTGTTACGCAGATGGGGAAAAAATCGCATATGCAAATGCGCAGCGAAAATTATCCATGAACTTCCACCGGGGCCTTAATTACGCTTCGGCGCGGAACCGACCGGCCTTTCGGTTCTCGAGGTCTCGAGTGCGTTCACTGGCTCTCGTATTAAAGGCACTTACTCTATGACGGTTAACCCACAATTAAAATAGTCGTTTTTTCTTATTTATTTATCTCTAGTGAAGATATCAACCTATAGGGTTCCAAGATTAAAACTGTAAAAAAAATATGATTTAGGAGTAATTTTGACTGAAGTGGTTAGGAATGAAGACGATATTTTATCAAAAATCGGAAAGGGTCGACAGATAAGAAATAATAAATAAAACCTAGTATATTGGACTAAGAAAATTAGAACTAAAAAAAATCCAACTGTTTAAGCCTTTGGTAGACAGTAACATACGGCTCTGAAGTTTGAGCACTTAACCACGCTCTGAAAAAGAGAATTGACAGTCTTTAAAATAGCTTTCGGAGAAAATGCTAGTGAATGTGGCTCACCACTTGAGTAGTATTTGTACTAGCAAGAGACATTCTTCAGACTGGATTGAGTCTCAACATTCTGTGGGTTTTCGACATCAACCATTTCGTCGGGCGAAAACACTGGATTAGAATTCTAGAGGCCGACCGATGTGATTGCGCTGTTTCTTCGATCAGTTCCATCTGGATGTCAAAGGTCCCATCCATAATGCCAGATGATTAGTATATCATTAATTTCCCATGATATCGAAAGACTCCTGCAGCAGTGTGGGTACTAAAGGTTTAATGAATGATCTCTCATAATGCTATTGTAGAAAAAATAGGCATAATCGTATGGGTAATCCTTTTTGAACCAGAACTTCCTTAAACTCAGACATTATTTTGAGACTACTTTGAGGCAGAAAATTCTATTCAAATTTGGGTCAGAAACGTGTTTTAAGCTTGGGATATTTTTAAATTTAGTAAATGTACGTTATTAGTACGTCTGATTTTATTAGTACGACATTCCATCCCAACGAAGAAGTTGAACTACAAATTTTCTGCTCTCAAATATTCGGCCGACATCGGCCGAGTTTGAAACTAGCGAACATCGGTACGAAAATCAAACCCGCCCACTCTTACATCAACCGAAATCTCGCGCTAAAAAGTCAATTTAAATATATTTGAGTGAAAAAAGAATGCAAAATCCATGTTTCCCCCTAACAGTTCGTTTAAATGAACAGTTGAGCTGGGTTAATGGATCGCTGCTTTTTTCTTGCCAGCTCACACATTCCTTCTCCCGTCCCACAGAACCGATCGCGCCTGAGCGAGTTGCGAGTGGGAGGGACATTTCAGTCCTTGTCCGCTTGGGCAGCGTCGTGCGCGTTGGTTGGGGGCGGAGAGTAATAACAGCGACGGCGCGGCGTTCCTTGAGGGGCTTTGGCCGCGCAGCCCGGGCGGAAACCCGTAATCTCGCGGACTGCGCCGATCCGGCAATCCCACCGCCCCGCTCGCACGCCCACGCCGCTGGACCGCTCGCCCGCCCGCTCGCCCACACCGCCCGCCCAGACACGCCCCCCAGCCCGCGCCCAATCTGCTATCGAAATCCTCGCCCGTCCCAACTGGGCCAATCCTCACCCTTGGCTCGTTGCAACTGTACCCGGCCCCCGCTCGGGTCCTGTTCCAGCCACTGACTACCCTCCATATCAATCCAGTCCCTTTCCCGCCACAACCCCCCGAACCAGCCTTCAAAGCACACCTACAAACCACATCCCTAAACCCTCCCTCGTGAAAACCACGACCTTTCCCTCACTACTCCGCTCCCTTACCTTCCTTCCCCACCACCTCTCCTCCGCCCCGCCCTTTCTCTACTTTCCCCGCCATCTCTTTCCCCCCGGCCTGTTCCTTACCTTACCCTCCACCTCTCCCCTGGATCACACCCCTCCAACCTTCCACTCCATCTCTCTTCCACCCCGCCCCTGCACTACCTTCCCCTTACCCTCCCCTTTGCCCCTCCCCTCCCCTACTCCTCTCATCACCTCTGTGCCTGCCCTCCCCTCTTCCCACCTTCGCCGTCCCTTCTTTTGCTTTGCATTCACTCTGCTCTCCGTACGCCAGTCGCAATACTGCTCCGCCGCCTCCCCACCCCTGTCCCCTCTCATTGCCTCGCCCTTGCCTGGCCCTTGCTCCCTTTTCTCTCGTGCAACACCCGAACTACTCTCTAAATCCGCCCGCCCGCTGGGCCTTCCCCGCCCCACTCACACTTCCGTCCACGCCCCCCGCCCCACGCTCCGCCCCGTCCTCGCCAGCCCGCACCTAATCTGCTCTCTAAACTCGCACGCCCGCCCCCGCCTCCGCCTCCGCTCCCGCTTCCGAGCCATCGTCGTAACGTTGGCGCCTTCCTGCTGACGCCTTCGCTGCTAAGCCCGCACTCCCCCCCCCCCACGCGTCTATCTCATCCGTCCCCCTTCGCACATGTTCCGGATCCAGCCCCCCCCCTTTCCCTTCGACCCGCCTCGGTGCTTCCAGATCAGATTCGCCGCCTTGCAGCATCCGAACTTCCTGCGCCCCGAACTCTGACGAATTCTTTGTCGTGTTTTGTTCCGTTCCATACCGTCCAGATATGTCTTGAATCTAACGTGACGCGGACCGACTCCATCGGATGTGAGCCGAAGAGTCGCAACAGAATCCCATTTAGCCCAAAAGTACGTGATCCGACAGACCAGGTCGCTCCGGCCCACCCTCATCAGCCCAGGTTCGCCTTTACATGCTTCGATTACGTCTCGAATCGACTCGATTAGAATGAGGCTGAATCGAGCCGCCTTGATCTCAATCTACCCGACTAGATCTGGAACAATTCAACTAGATCTGAAACAATCCGACTAGATCTGAAGCAATCCGACTAGATCTAAACAGTCCGTCTAGATCTGAAACAATGTGCCTAGATCTGAACCAATCCTATTAGATCTGGAACGTCCTGACTAGACCTGAAACTATCCGACTGCATCCGTAACAATCCGACCTGACTACATCTGATTGCAACTGAATAAACCTAACTGAATCGCCAACGCCACCCGACTCAACCCAATCCAACACGAAACGTTGCAATCCAACATCCACCCATTTGTTTCGCGAACCTCTTACTAGCTGGGCAGGGTCTGTGTTGATTTAGACCCCTCTGCTATTTGTGTAAGTCTGTATACATTTTTAGTCCTCGTATTCCTACAAGTTTCTCTCTCTTTCATCCCGCTAGGAGACGGTTGGTCAGCGCTGGATTTGTCACGCAACGAGGGAATAATCACCGCCACCTCCAGAGCAAAAACATTCACTACACATACGGGACTAATTACCCTGTTAATTGACGTGCCCGGAATCTCTAAAACAAAGAACAACCAAACAAAATTTCTCTTTCATAAAGTTCTTTCCCACTCTTCAGATGCCCCATCACCATTTCAGCGTCCGCTTCCCCAGTCATTCACCTCCCTTCCTTCCTTCCTTCCTTCTTTCCTTGCTTCCTTCCTTCCAAGACCCCCGCTCGGTGTCCTCGCCTCGTTCCCACGTCCCGATCGGCGTGCTCGGCTGCGCCTCACACGGCCCCGCCCCCCGCGCAAAGCCCTACCCCGTGCGCGAGCAAACGCCCGGCGTCTCGCGAGATCCTATCGGAGCCCGCCCCGCCCCGCCCCGCCCCGCCCCGCCCCGCCCCGCACCGCCCCGCCCCACCCCCGCCCCCGCCCCCGCCCCGCCCCGCTCCGTTCCTTCTCGCCTCGCCTCGCGTCGACGCCTCCGCGGAGCTTATCCGCCTTTGCACCCGCGCGCACTCGCGCCCTTCCCCTCCCCCCCTTCCCTTTCCCCTTCCCCGCCCCCTCTCCTCCCGCCTGCCCTGGTCGTCCAAGCCGTGGGCGGCGGACGATCGCCCGGCCCCGTCGCCGCTTCGGGCTTTCGCTGGCGAGTGCTGCAGCCTGCCTCGAGCGCCGCTGCTTCTCGCGCGTTTGGCGTCTTATGTCGCCGTTGGGTTTACGTGAACGTGCTCGGGCTCTTATAGTCCGATTTATATGCAGTGTCTCCTTAAGGTTACGAGCTGGAAGAAGAAGGGGACGCGGTTTTCCTACCTGGAGCTTCAATACCAAAAATGTAAGAGGTAAAGAAGCTCCCGGATGACTTCTTCCAGCAGCTTCCGTGACCTTGAGGGCACACTATCTATTTCAATCGGCCTGTATATCCAGGATGTCCAAGGAGGAAACACCAAAACTTCGTAAATAAGCTCTTAAGTCAATTTTAAATATATTTTGTCTATTAATTTTTTTCAAGGTTTGAAATGGCTGATCCGTAATAAGCTCTGAAAGGTTCATTTGAAAAACTGATTTTATGCAAACATTTGCATTTCAAAAGCATATAATCACTCAAAAAATATGTAAATTGTTTATTAATTACAAAATAAATGAATATATTTCTTCACAAAGAAAAATTAATCCAGAAATAAAGAGAACACAATTTACACAATTCAGTTGCATTTTTATGGACACCAAATTTCAGTGAGTCTTCAAAGAGTACTCGGATATAAATGAGTTGGGATTTTTAAAATTCGAATCAAAAGGAAATAACGAAAGGTAAAACATATGAACCTAAACATGTTCGAGTTCAAAGTGTGTAAAACGAAATACAAATTTTTAACTTGATGAGCTCCTCTGATTTTTTCAAGGTATGCTCCTAGTTTCTATTGTTCTTTTAAAGCATCTTTCCTAAGCAAGGGTAACGTTTCCAAATAACTCTTTTCTTTCCTAAAATCCGACACGAAGGGTTTGATTCAGAAACAGTACCGCATGTCCAACGTTATAATGGACTTCGGAACGAACCAAATTATTCCTGGAACTCCCAGAAAATGACAGTTCTGAGAACACCGCAACCTGCATTGACGTCTAAATTGGATTGACTGACAATGGCGCGAAGGGATAAAAACGAACTCTCTATAGAGACCTTGTGATATTGCCCAGAGAGGGTAAAACAGAATTTTTTCCCGTAGACATACTCGTACCTACGCGAACCTCAAGTACACATATGGTTTTCGTGGATATGTTTTAGGGGATAGGTTTTCGTTGAAATGTTTATATTTGGATACGCATGACGGCGGAGCACTGGTAGAATGAGAGGCCGGCAAAATTGGAGAATTCCGAGAAATGTGCTGCAAATCCCCTTTGCCCACCGTCAATTCCACATACTAGATCGACCGGGACGCCTGTCCCCATGATGGGAGGTACCACGAATGACCTGTCATAGGCCTACATCTTCATAGCGAGGGCTCAGATTCTGATGATTGAAAAAAAAAATTAAAATTACATTTGAAATGACTTAAAAGTAACAGGAAAATTATCTACATAATAACTAAAAATAAGGGGGGAAATGACCTTTTTTTTAAAAAAAAAAAAAAAAGTACTCGAAAATGTGTTTAATAATGTTTGCTTATTCAATGAATTTTAGAATTTTATTAAAATTTATTTATATACAATTACATTTAACAAAGAGTATTTATTTTTTGGGGTAATTCCTAGTTTCTATCTCCAACCGTCAGTTTTGAAAGATCGAGGAAGTTACAGAAAACCCGTTTCATTTTGATATTTCTAAAAAGAGTCCACTGCAGTAGTGAATTTCATCATGAACTAATAATACAAAAAAATCTTTGTTTTAGTGTGTCATCGTAAATTCATGAAACATTCACTAACAAAAAATACAAAAAGGAAACAAAATGCGTAAAAATTACAAAAATTTCCTAAAGGTCTAAAACTTTCCTAAAAATTGAAAATTGCAAAATGACAAAAAATGATCCAATAACTTTACATATCTATCACCTATATGTTATGATAAACATTCATTTTCAAATTAGCTACGACTAGAATGCACCAACGAAAAGATATTATGTCATCAGAATCCGAGCTATGGCCTTAACAGAAGTAATCATTTATCACCAGCCGAACTGCTATTTCTTCGTGCCGAAGAAGTACTTCAACCGCGTATTTATTACATTAAATTTATTTAATTTACTTATTTAAGTTAAGGGGTCTTCCAATTTCTCAGTTAATTGAATCACATGAGTAATGATCGAATGTACGATCGATCTGTATGATCATGGATATCTTCTAGAACGAGACAGAGGGACCCCGAGAACACCATGGAAACAGGCAGTAGGCTTGCTTTGCCCACCGCACATTTTACATGGATTGGCCGGGGTCGAACTCGATCCCTCGTGTATGATAACGCAGGCTCTAGCCCTTCCACCTCGAGACCGCCCCCCTTCAAACCCGTCAAACACGCAAGCCTTCATTTCCTTCGACCTCGCCCCTCGTGCCCGCCCCTTCCCTTTTTTTTATTCCCTTGTTTTTCCTTTGAACCCCGCTCGCCCCCTTCCCTTGACGAGTAGAGAACTCCGCGATGCCCTTCAACCAGCAGAGCCTGGGTGTTCGCTTCTCGTCTCGCGCATTCCATTAGTCTCCCTCCCACCGTCTTCTCCTTCGCGTTCGTTTTCTTCCAGAAACCCGGTCGCCTGCGCAAGAATTTCGCTCCCGCCTCACGATCCATCTTTCTTTCTTTCTTTCTTTCTGTGTTTCTCGCCGCCCCGCGGCACTTTTGCCCGAGGTATTCCAGGAATTCCACCGACGTGATTAATAATCCTGTCGGGCCAAACCCGTCGACGGCGGCAGTAGCATCGTTCCGGGCTATGCTAATCCCTCCGGAAATCGTGCGGGGGCCCTCGCTCTCGAAAAAACGGGTCATTACAGCCTCCCCGGCAATGCGTTACACGGCCACCTGACGAGCTTTATTTGGGGTGTTGAATATTTATACGCGCGTGTCACGGCGTAAATATGTAGCGTGTTTGTTTCATGTATAAAGCCACCGTGTTTTCTCAACAAACTCGTTTGTATTTATTATACAAATGAAGACCTGAATAGTGGCCATGTTTTAGCGCGCAGTCGTGCCGGCATACCTAACACACAGGCGATGAACAACGGGCTGTTTATTGTGAATAAAGATCCATATAAATTCAAAACACTGTTTTCATGTGTTGTACAAAAAGTGTAGTTCAATCAGATAGTTACATGAAATATGTTTTGGTGTTGCAGATATTTATCTGCATATGAATATATTGATTACAATCTATAGTTTGTTGAACTAAAATTTATAATATTATTTGAATTATTATTAAAGAACATTAGATTCAAATAAATTATTCGCGAGATCCTTTTATATCTAGACTAGCTGCTGATCAGATGGCCGAGATTGTTAGGACAGTAGTGCCGTAGCGGTCTCGAAAGACCGCCGGTTCGAGTCCCGCCTCGCGCAAGGGTGTATTTGTGTATGTGTATATGAATGTTCTGTCCTTTCATCCCTCACCATCACCACCATCACCACCATCACCACCATCATCACCACCATCACCACCACCATCACCACCACCACCACCTTCACCACCACCATCACCACCACCATCACCACCATCATCATCATCATTTCGTCGTTCATACCCCCAGGGCCAACAACCTTGGGGGATAAAAATCGAGATTCAGCTAAAATGCTGATACCCTCCCCCAGAAAAGTACTTGCACCTCCTGAAGCAGGATGCACGCGAGGTTCGAATTGACGTATAGGGAAAAAATGTGGATGGGCTCTTCCATTATCATCATGCACATTCCATCAAAAATATGCATCGCGGAAATAAGATTTTTAAATACTGATTAAAAATCCAAACACGTCCACAGTGCAAACCTTTGGGACTCATGAATATACAAATAACGTATTTCCAATAGTTGATTAGATTTGTTTTGATTCTCATTAATTCACAAAGCATACTCCCACCCATTTCATTTATATAATACAATTTACCATTCCGGATATATTGCATTACTCTGTTATAAAGTTTTTAAATATGTATTAGAAAGATAATTATGGTAGGACGGAGAATGACAACTCAATAATGAACGAAACAGAAAAAATTAATTCACTTAACCAAAGTTTCAAAACAACCAAAATTTGGAAGGTAATTCAAAGGATAACAGTTTCAGAAAATATAATATTCAAAACCGAAAACATGGTCCTAAAAGATCTTAAGATCCAAATTCATTACATTAGCCTCCAGAACTAGATTTTTATATACTCAATCGATGACAAGAAATAACGAATTGTGGCATTACATATTTTGTTGCCTAATTCTTCAAATATCAATATTGAGACAGTGAAAGTGCGATTTGCCACTTCTTCGTCTAATTCTTCTCTTTTTCTTGAACCGAATGACGTATTCATACAATAGAACAATATTGGTGGCTAGTAGTTTCCTTGCAAGTAATTTACAAAGCCTTCTATATATTTCTAATCTCATATCGCCCGAAGCACAAACGACCATCATTCTCCTTGAATTGTTCATTCTATTCTAGAAAAGAAACAGATATCAATATATTGTGGCCTATAGAATTCTTTATGCATCTCTACGCGCCCATACTTTGTCGTAATAGCAAGTTGCCACCCCTTTCTTACCCAATACTTAGTAATATTGTTTCACATGTGTATTTGTAGATAACATTCTAAGGACAGTAAAATGGTAGAAGATATTAAAATGGTCGGAAGAATCGATACTCATCTTTCAAACCCCATCTTGATCGTGTAAATCCAACCAGTGGTTATCTCTACTTCAAATCTGCACTTAACCCGATTTTCAAGCACATCCTCACGTGACCACCGCAGTCACGAAGCAGCAAACGGCTTCGGAAAGGTTACTCGCGAAACCTCCGCCCCGGTGGACGGCGACGTCAGCGGAGCCAACAAATAAAACAGCCATCGCCTATCCTCACAACCGCTTACAACGCTGGCCGCTGCCCCGTAACTCAGGCACGAAGTAGCGCTCCGCACGCGACTAAACGTAGGCAGTCGGCGGAGTTCCTTCCGCGAGACGCGGCAGCCTGGCGCGCGCGCCACCCCCCACCCCCACCCCCGCCCCGCCGCCCCGTGTAGATAACTGCGCGCGCTAATTAAAAAGTCAACAGCACCCGCACCCCATCTGCGTGCTCGCTCGCGCGCTAATGTGCGAAGGGCGTGGATGCGGGGGTGGGGGCCGGTATGGGGGTTTGGGGAAGGGGAGGAGGAGGGGGTGCGCGGAGCTGCGAGCGGACGCACAGTGGTCGGCGGCAAGTCGCGTTTGTGCGAACAATGTGTGGTTTTGCTCTTGTGTGGAAGTACTCGCTCTTTCCCGCTATCCCTCTCTTCCTCTGTACCTTTCGTCAGGACTTTTCTGTCTCTCTCATTCTGACTATCTCCCTGTCCCTTCTTCATTCTAACGATGTCGCATTGCTCTTGGTTATAATTTGTTAACCTCTCCTTCTGTAGCGCTCACTCTCTCTCTCTCTCTCTCTCTCTCTCTCTCTCTCTCTCTCTCTCTCTCTCTCTGTCAGGGCCTGTCCTCATTCTTATCCTTTCTATCCCTCTCTCTTCTTGACTCTCCCTCACTGATCCTTCTGATATCCTGTTTCTCTTCAGATCTCTCTCTCTCTCTCTCTCTCTCTCTCTCTCTCTCTCTCTCTCACCCCATCTCCATCTCATTGTTTCTCTCTCGCGTTCTATCTCCTACTGCCTATCCCTATTTCTCTCTAACGATGGCGCATTTCTTTTGCATTGAAATTGTCGCCTTCTCCTTTTGATACTCTCTCTCTTTCTCTCTCTCCGGTTTCCTTTTGTTCTGCCCTTCCAATTCTAAACCTCACTACCTCCTCTCTTTCTCTCTTTCTCTCTGTCTCCCCCTCTCTCTCGCTCGCTCTTACTCTCACTGCTCCACTCACCCTCTTGAATATTGTATATCTCACGATCTCTCTCTTTCTCTCTCTCTCTGCAAAGACCTCGTATGTCATTCGTAATGAATCATTTGGCAAATCATACCCCACACTCTCTAGCTACTTAAGTACAAATTCAGCACGATCTGCGATGTTCGAAATGAGTCCGCGGTAGGTTTGCTGGGACTTCGCCCGTTCCCCATGCCTCTCGCCCTACCATTGTCCCATCATCAATCGCATCATATCGTCGTAAAGACCTTTCCACGCAATCATTCCTTCATTCCAGGCAGGACCATATGGCTTGATCACTGGGATAATAATAATAAAGAAGACGCGATGTCTAATTAAAACCAGTCGTATTCATGTCCTGGCCAGCCTCTCCGTGCTCTCCTACACCACCACTCCCGCTAATGTGTGAAGTACGTGGTGGGAGTAGATCACAGTGGTTGGAAAGTGCCACTGTACGAACGATATTGGTGATCCTTGCATCATGACTAAAGAAGGCGTTATAGACGAGCTAAAGTCATTATGAGTCATTAAAGATGTAGTTATTGTTGGTTCGTATAAGTGAAATAATTCTTTAATTTTCATGTCATAGCACGTATTAGATTAAAATTCGGTGAGTGTGATATTTCAAACTCGTTTTATTGACGTTCAGTGTTTCACAGTTTCAAACTATTTCAAATTCAAATTCCAAACTCATAAGCACAAGTTCTCGGTTCGAGAGTGGGCCATAGAGATCCATAGATGTGACCTAAATTCCGCAACTTCCATCAAAGAGGAGAAAACAGTCAAGTTTCAATGTAAAGTAACAATGATGTTTCCGCTTTTACGACTACTAAACCCCGTTCTGCAACGAGCTATTTTCATCGAAATAATTCGTTTTTTGACACGTATTTCATTACTCCAAAATTTTATATAATTAATTAATATTTTCCTATTCGGAGTGATCAGCGCTAACTCAGTTTACGCCTCCACTCAAATCCAACATGCACTTGATATTCACTTCTTCAAATAGCTATTTTGAAGATAATATTTTTGATTATTTCGAATTTGTTCGATTGTTTCTTAAGAAGTCATTAGGACGAATCACGAAGTTTGAGACTGAAGGAACTTGGCGCCTTATCGTTAGTAGCGTATAGATGGGTATTTGACACACTTGACGTCTTTATATGTCATATGTACGTATATGAATTCGTAATTTCCGAATTTTTACTGGAAGAATAATCACATTTGAATCGTACAATAGATGTTTCTTATTTTTTACTTTTTCTCTAATCTAATTTGATCTAATCCGATATTTTATTGAATATTCATAAATTAAACGTCAGTGTGTTTTGTGTCGAATATGATCACTTTTTGGTAATAAACCTATGGTGGTAAATCTCATTTAATGAAGTTACACATGTGGCATATTTGACATCTCCCCCTGTTTAGTAAGCATGTCATCCCGCGCCGGTGTTTGGCAGGCGCACGAACACTCACGGGGCTGCCTGCCACTGGCATTGACTGCGTCTAAACGGGCATCGCCCTGACCACGCAAGCGTAAAACCTCACGGCCGGCAAATCGCGAAATGCAGCAATCAAAGCAGAACAATAAAGGCAAAAAAACTGACTACTGCCTCTGCCAATGAGCAAGTCATCCTCTGCGAGTTCGTGTAGCAAACACGAGCGCAAAGTGAGTTGCGTACCATTCCGGGGCCTAACGCCAGAAGTGTCACTCACGTAATATGAGATTTCCCATCCCACGTTCATCAGCTAAACGTGAGCATCTTCAACCCCTCTTCATGTCCTAGAAGTTTGTCACATTTATACAACACCAGCCTGTATATAAAAGGCCTTAATTTGTGTATTTTGAAAAGCCTTGTCCGGCCCGGCTTTTTCGAAGAAAACAAAACTTCCCATCACTTTGCCAAAAACCCTCTTATAAATCGTAATATGCAAGAGACAGCGAGGCGATCGCGCTCTGGAGCGCCCAGCGAATGTCTTTGCACTGGTGGGCGGGGGCGCATCGTGTGATGCAGAGGCGTCTCGGCCGCTGCACCTCCGCGCCGGCGCAGCGGGCGAGCGGACGGACGGACTGGGAGGGGAAGGGATGGGATGAGATGGAAGGGGAGGGGAGAGTTACGTGCGGTGAATGCGTGCGTGCGTGCGCTTTACGGCGGCTCGTTACGGTGCCGCTTAGCCCTGGAGCGAGTGAGCGAGAGCGAGAGAGAGAGAAAGAGAGAGATGGACATAAACAGAGGGGGAGGAACAGAGGAAGATATGAACAGCGAGACAGAGAGAGAGAGAGAGGGGGGGAGAGTCGGACTGATTGGTGTGAAGTAGAGAGGAGGGCCAGACGGTCGGACAATGACAGAGGAAAAGAGAAAGGGAATCTGGACACAGAGGCAAAGAGGAAATGACAATCAGGCAGATAGTGAGAAGTCAGAAAAATGATCAGGGAAAGGGAGATAGATATAAACAGAGGAAGAGGTACAGAGGAAGATAGGAACAGTGAGAAAGTGAGAGAGAGAGTCAGACAGAATGAGAGAGGAAGTGGAAGAGAAAAAGGAATATTACACATGTTTACTATACACATACAGATGTGAATCTATAATGAAGTAGTGTCTATGGCGAAAGAATGTCGTAATATTTGCACTATGTACAGAACAGATTATCCATTGTAAACACGTCAGTTTCTCCTTCATTCCTAAATCTGCGTTCAGCAACAATTGGGGAATAGTTCCTACAGTATTCAGGTCATGTAAATGCCAGAAAGAGGAAGGGAGAAAAGAGAGAGTACGCGCCGTGAGAAACATGGAGACAGAGAACCTGATGAGAGGGAGGGGGTGAGGCATCTCTGAAAGGAGGAGTGTCGATCGCAAGTGCAATTATTTGCCTAAAGCGCGCGATTGCCAAGCAGCAGCGCTGGAAACGCAGCGAACAAGAACACCCGAACAGAGTGCAAATAATCAACTCTCTGTGTAAGCAATCGCCTCGCTGACAAACACAGAAATGATTCCGGTGCTGAATTTAGCTTGCCGGCCGACTACGTACACTCTACGTAGCACTATTGCGGTTCTACTAATAATTTCAAGCAGATATTTGTATTCATTTGTTGTTGTTGTTGTAATTTCTGTTTATTTGTTTATATGGTATCCATATTCTCTAATAAATTCAAAGTAAATAAACTTTCAAATTTTCTATTAATAAACAAGAAAGTAATCAAACATTTTTTTACTTCCTCGCACTTACTAACGTAAGAAGAGAAAGTTACGTAGCCGTGCGCCGGTAAACGGCGAATTTTCGACACAAAAGCTCTTTTGCCGGGCCCTGTTAAGGAAAAACTGGATAAATCCAGTTGATAAATATAGAAAAAATCCCCTAACACATGGTGTAGCCAGAATCCATGTTTTGTGCGAAACCTTCATACCGAAAAATCGATAGACGGCAGAGCGTCTGTCTGTCCGTCCATCTGTGCACAACGCTAGCGCATAAACCGTTCAGCCAATTTTCCCCTTAAATGATATTCTGGAATCGTTCTAGCTGAGACATTTTCAAAATTTTCAAAAAAATTGCACCAAATCTTTTGATTAAAATTTGTTTTGAATGGGAACATTGGAGAAATAAAATTATGAAACTTCAAAATTGGAGATAATTATTTTTGTCTCTTTCTGCCTCTGTTGTACAAAATTAGCTCTTTAAATAGGTCATGTGCAATTTTTTGAAACAAAGTCGTTTTTGCGTTATTTCTGGTTGAAATTAATGAAATATATACTGGTTTCACACCAACAACGGGCCAGAAGAAAAATTGAATGAATATGAAAAATAATTAATTTAATTTTAATTAAAATTTTCTATTGAAAAGGTCAATATTAATTTTGTTATACTTTGTCACTTTTTTTACATTTTACTCAATTTGTATTCCCAATGTATTGATGTATTTATTTCTAAGCAATCTGCAAAGCCTAATATAAATATCGCAACAATGCAGCTTCAATGATTTAGAAGCTAATTATCGTCGATCGTCGAGATGTTGGCGGTGATAAGATATAGCTGTTTTATTAAGTCCAGCAGGTGTCGGTCACGAGTGAGCAGCCAGAATTTTCGTAATTATTTTGATATCAATTTTCATATATTCTAATTACTATATTGAAATTATCAGCCCATCAAATATGCATATTTTGACAAGGCTGCGATGGCAGCAATGAATTGCTCTTTTCTGTATAATTTTCTGTGAATACTGTATCAGTCAAATGTATTCCTGTTTGTTTTATTTGTCACAGTAAGAAATGATTGTGGCTTCTATTGAAATGCAATACAATGAAATCAAACGCAAATAAACATCACAGGCGCTTTGTTTGAATTGGACGTTATCAATTAATTGTAGCTGTTTTAGTAGCGCAAAAATGGAATACTTCAATATTAGGTGGCAGTTTCCAATAACGCGAGAAAGTATGTGCTGTTTAGCACCACTAATTAAAAAACGTTCAAGGGGAAGGCTCATGTCTCTTTGCTCACGCCCTTTCTGGGCCGGTAATCATAGGGAAGGTTCAATTGGAAGAATCCAGATAGAGACAGCCATGAAGAGGAGATGAACAACAGAGATGAATGTTCGTAGTTGGGAGGAATTCTATGTTGTTGTTTTATACGCGAGAATCCACCCACGCAAGTGAGTATCTAGATTTCTATCGCATCATCTAATACTATTAGTCCCTTAAGTGTAGTGCATGATGTATACTCGAAGGTGGCCGTGAACCTCTCCTGTCGAACAGAAATGATTTGCAGTCTTACACTTCGAACTAGTGGATCCCCAAACCAGGAATCTCCACCAGTGACGCAGCGGCACAGCTGGGGCAAGCTCCCGGTTGGTCTCTCGACATGTGTGGTAGTGTAGTGAGTGTAAGTGTGGGTGTAAGGGTAGCAAGAATGTGGAAGATTGGGCATAGTTTTTATCTCTTTTGTTAGGGCACCACTCCAGCATTCACCTGGTATTGATCGGAGAAAAAACTGAAAGCTGTCGATCAGATCAGTCGACCACTAGTATTCTCCTCTACAGTGGCACAATTGGAACTAACTATAGTGTGAGTTGAACAACAGTTGAAAATCGGCTACCGTCCACACGCCAAAATCCACATGCTAAGAACACCCATGTTTTATCTGAAACTCTAACTCGCAGCCGTTAACCCCGTGCATTTTAATTACGCTCGCCCAAGTTATACAGGTAGGCCCAATTTCGGAGGCACTACCCTAAACCATGAACGAGCAGAAAGGGGCGGGAACGGGTAGAAAGCATAGTACATTATAATCCCCCCGACCGTCTGACCGAGCCGTTCTCTTAACACGTCCCGCCGACGTGTCCGCGGCTCACCTCCAGGGCGAAGTATCAAACTGAAACACGTCTCGTCGGACGCGGCGAACGCAGACCGCGAAAGCCCCGAAAACTCTGCGGTCGCTCCCGCCCCTCCGCCGTCTCTCCGGCGACGGGATAGCCTCGCCCGAAGACGCTCCAAACTTTTTTACGGTGACAAGTTGGCCCCGCCGTGAGCGCGCCGTCTCCCCCGCTGTGTGGCAGCGAAGGCGGCGGGAAGGGCTGTCGCCGCAATGACTTTCCTTCTTTTCTATCTTTCCGCGTTCGATCAACGGCCCCCGAGGGCAAGAGAGAACACCTCAGCTGCCTCCTCCCGTCTTGTTTTAAGCCTCGCGCGACTACAATAATACACACCCCTGCAAATGCACACTTATTTTCTCGGCCCTCGATTCCATTGAACATTTTTACTTACACGGGACATATTTTACTCAAAAAGAAATAAAACCTATAGAAAGAATAAAATTATAACTTTAATTCTACAAATAACAAATTCATTTTACGTTGAATCATTTGCAGGGACTGCAGAAAGCTGAAAGAACCTCGTCCAAAAACGTATAAGAACTCTCCAAATTGTGAAGTTAAAATAGGGAAACATCAGGAATTGAACATATTTTCTGAATTAAAATGTTTCATTTAGAACAGCTAAGGTGCCCCTTTCAAAATTTTCGTGAGACCCGGGGCATCGTGCCTCCCTCACTGGTGCACAAACGTCTGTGATTTCGTATAAATACGTGTAATTTTTATAGCCGTGTTCCTGTAATTACTTGACAGTGTTGTCATAAACTAACAAAGGAAATAATGTTAAGATGTTGGTTGGGTTGGGTGCCAGACTGTTAGATTAGGAACTCGCAAAACAAGCCGGGAAGAGTCGCCTCACTTGAACCGCAGTTATGGTCCAGTTTACGTAATAAAATGTATACGCAGGAATGAAGTGCCCCCGTTTTCAAAGCTCCGAGGTTCCGGCACCTCAGCCACAACGAAACCGCCAAATAAAGTACTCTTCAACGTTCTTCAGGTGGGGTTTGGATGTTTTTAACCCGCAAACGAGATTAGCAGATTGTACGTGGTCGTAACCAGAAAGAAGCGCCCAAACAAAATTTATTTTTATTACAAAGTTTCAGAAGACTAACCAAATTTGAAATATTTTAAATAGATACTTAAAGTTCTAGAGACACCAACACTGAGCTAATACCTCAGCAACGAACTAATTTTGACCGGGAGGATTAGCCGGGTAGTTACAGTCACGTTTTTCAACCCGTCTAATCAATCATTATGATGCAATGCCTATGCTCTCTATGATGCAATGCCAGGATTTTGTACGAAACCCATACATCCGCGACATCCTTTCTCTAAATCATGAATTGATGACTGACTTCTTTTTAGAATCTGTCCAAAAACGTAACAATGTGCCCCCTTTGCGTTTTCGAACTGCCGTGCATGGTCTCTCCTCCGCTGGCTCAGGTGGCGGCGCTCGCGGCGGCGGAAAGGTCTGTGGCTGCGCGGCGATTGTTCAACGGCGCCCGCAAGCGTGACAGAATGCCTCAGCACTACACTGTTTGCGAGAAGGTGAGTTAGCACATCAACAGAATGTGTCGGAATAAATTTTACAAGCAAATAGGATAAATACATGTGAACAAACTTCTAGACGATGCTAGGGTTCTTTGATGCATTTTGCCAATGAAGATCTGGAGAGAAATATCATATAATGTTACACGTGTAACAATTATTCCTGATTAGAAGGGTCATAATGCATCATTATATGGCGAGTAGACAAAATCTATTTGAATGCGTCATAACGTGACCTGCTAAAAGTTATGCACGATTATTTGCCCAACAATCAGGGGGAAAGCCTCATTTGTAACTTCGTTATAATCGATTTCCCATTCCATTTATTGAAAAAAGCGATTCAACCCCATATACTCCCCGCATACTCTCTGCAGTTTTGTGTCATTTTTTGAGAAACTGCGTGTATGTTTACCTCAAATAAAAAAGGCCTTAAAGAACAAAGTTGTCTCTGACGACCTCAAATACTCGGATCTGTGAGGGGAGGAAGGTACGATTGCCCGAGCTCCTAATGCCGGAGGAGAAGTGTGACATATGATTGAGCTCGAGGGGCATCAACTGCCTTGTATAGCGTACGCGTGGCGACATCCCGTTGGACGACGAAGGGGAAGTTCCCCATTGATGGACAACGAATGTGGTGAAGATGGATAAAAAATTAAATTTAGGCGCAGTAGTTGTTTCAAGGTTGATTGTAGTTACAAGTGAAGACTGGTATAAAAGAAAGTCAAACAAAGAGACATAACGATGGTAAATTTTTCAAATCTAGCAACGATGACACACTTGCCTTTGCAATATTTTTCTTCCTATTAGATTGTCATTTATTCTCGGCTTGCCTCAGTGATCAAAGTATTACATCACCGACCTGGCTTATCCGTTCTAGCAACCTAAATTCCTAAGTTGGAAGACACATTCAACAAAACGAAAAGCTATGAGTTCAAATCTCACGTAGGAATAGACGTTTTCCAATAGATCATGTGGCGCGGAAATCAATGTCAAACCACAATGTATACCGAAAAATTATATAAAACAGCATTCATTTTGTGTTCGATATTTTTCCTAGACCAATCCAGCTGCCTTATTCATCGCAATAGTTTTATCTTAACAAGAAAACTAGTAGTTACAAACCTTTGCAAGCTATTCGAATCTGGAGTCAGCAGAATGCAAATGAGATTCACAAAAAAGGACGAGGAGTATTTTTCATGGCAAGATCGTGATTCGAATTCATAATCCTCCGAGGGGCACCGAGTGCTCTAGTCGCTTCGGCCATCCAGACCGGAAACAAGCCTTCCTCATTTCGTGACACCTGTGTAGATCCAAATATAAAATAACTGTATTAATGAGTGCATTCATTCACCAGTAACCCGATAGGAAGTAGTAATGCTTAGTGTTGATACCATGATAATGAAGCTTAGATGAGATGAGAGAAGCAGGGACACCGGAGAACCTCAATAAAACCCATCGAAACTCGATTACGTATCGCAAACAAACTTATTTGGAGACCGCCGAATTCGAGCCTCGCCACCCGGAGGTCAAAAGGCAGCGCGCTGGTTCAATTAGAGATTAAAAAAAGAAGAAGAACGCATTCCGCTCACTTCCCCTCCGCAACGTCCCCTCCAGCCCCCCCCCCCCCCCCCCCGGCGCGCCGCCTGCGCCGCTCGCATCGCCGTATGACTTTTATTCCCGCGAGGGACCGCCCTCGCGCGCGTCCTGATCCCTGGACGCGTCCCCCGGGGCCGCCCGCCTACCTCCTCCCCCCCTCCCCCCCCTTTCCCCCGCCGCAGCCGCCGCCGACTGCATCGAAAATCGAAGCTCCCTCTGGAAATAGACCGCGATAAGAGCAGGCGGTGCGCGACCGAGTGCCTTCCCCGCCCTGCCCTGCCCCGCCCGCCCCGAACGCTCCGCCCCGCCCCGCCCCGCCCCGCCCCGCCCCGCTCCGCCCCGCTCCGCCCCGCTCCGCCCCGCTCCGCCCCGCTCCGCCCCGCTCCGCCCCGCTCCGCTCCGCCCCGCTCCGCCCCGCTCCGCCCCGCCCCGCCCCGCCCCGCCCCGCACTGCTCTGCTCCGCACAGCCTCTCCCCGCCCCGCCCGCCTCGGCTCGCCCTTCCCCGCCCACCTCCGCCCCGCCTGCTCCCGCCGCGGCGGGCGCGATGTCTCACAGCCGCCGCCGACGTCGCTTGCAATCGGCGTCCTTCCCCCTCCCCCTTCCCCTCCCCCTCCTCCTCCGCCGCGTTGACGGCGTCTCTCACTTGTCGGCGCCGTCGCGATGCTTCTCTCGCCTCAAGGGCCGATGATTCTCTTTCCTGCTGGAGCGGTATCTGTTTTTATAATGATTAGTTCATTCATGAACAAGCTTCCAACGAAGTTCGAGAATTTCATCCGACTCGACCAATCGAGACGTTTTACCAATACAATAATCGTATCGCTTTTGTTTTATCGCTGCGACGTTGCAACTGTTTTATATTAACACGAGAATGTTGTTTCATTTCATCACCGATAAGGTCTTTTCTTCTACAGATATAACACTAGCGGGGCACCCAACCAGGGCTAGCTCTAAGCTCCCAACTGGACTCCCGACATGAATTTCAGTTGGTGCGTGAAACTGTAATTGTATGTGTACAACGGGAAAGGAGAAGACAAAGATGGGGAAGGAAATATCAGGAGTGATCCATAGTCCACTAGGATATTGCTACGCCATTCGCCTGCTAATCCAGTAAGTAGCCATGGAAAACTACTAATTAGAGCAGCTAGAATTCCTCTCTAGACACTGCCTGAATTCGACTAAGTTTGGGTCGACAACCCATCCACCGACCGCTGTCGAACCCTAGGAAAACCGGTCAGCGACGCAACAAAAGCCACGGCAATCCTGCCTCTGAGGCATTGCAGCCGATAGAGGCAACGAGAACATGGAAGATATTATATGTGTTTAGAATACGAGGTAGGATTAATTGCGTTTTGTCGGTGTTTCCAGGCTTGGAACCTACGTTTATTCATTATCCATGTCTGGTTGTAAAGGAGACATTTGACGAACAAGACGTACTCCCATCATCGAACCTAGCTTATTTGGCCAGCCCGAGATTTCTTTCGTCACACGGTTACAAAATCTGAGACAATTAGTTTTGAAAAGCTGCAGCTTTATTTTATCGCCTGCGAGAATCGATCCTGGGCAAGAATGGAATTTAACTCCAGCGTCCAATGAAAGCTGGCACGATGTCCATGAGCCAGCTGAGGGACGGATAATATATTTGCGAATTTTATGGTAACCCTCTTATGGTGATCCGTGAAGCCTCCGACATTTCTTTGAGGATTTTCTCTGCTCAACCCTTGCCTACACATGGAGAGTATTTAGTGAAAAAAATATTCAAGGAAAATAATTTAAGGATTTTTTTGAGGGCAACACATTATTTTTGTCCTTTTTTGTTTCGATCATGGTAATCTTTAAAACTAACTTGCAACAATCAAGATTAATTCCGAAGCATTTGGATGAACTCCGATAAAAATTTGCCAGCAATGACTGATGACATGGAATCCTCAAGAATTACTGAGCAGCAATCACACACGTGATCAAGAGATCGGGGAAATCATGCCTCAAGGCCTAAAAGAATTGATTTTTTTTTTAATTTGTCTCTCGCCTCCTCGGCGATCTCAAGGCCTTAACCTCACACGTTCGGAAATTCCTCAAGGCATGGACTGTTCGGGCCAAGCCTTAAAGAAATCCTACTCGTGTACGGGGCTCTTTAGGAGCAGTGCTTGTGCATGATTGATTGATTGATTGTTAATAATTCCGGGCGCACCAACTGATAAGATCATTACGCCCATAAGAGTTATCTCCCACAAGCTGGATACCGCCAAAGCCGAGTCAGGGTCTAAGCTCTCGACCGGGTTCCCGGCATGTGCGGTAGTGCAGTGCGTGTAAGTCTGTGTAAGTAAAGGATGAGGATAGGATAAGGATGAGAAGGAAAAGATCTCACCCGATCCGTGGCCCGTTTGTTAGGCTACTACTCCGGCATTCGCCTGGTGCTGATCAGAGCAACCACGGAAACCACGGAGCAACGACCGATTGGAGCAGTCCGCTAAAAATTCTCCTCTAGACAGTGACTTAATTCGGTTTAGCTGGCAAGCTAGTGTCGAAAAATCCTTCCACCGCCTGGACTCGAATGTAGGACCTCCTGGTGCAAGAGCAGAACACGCCGGGCATCACTCCCGCCGCTACTCGACCGCGTCTCTCTCGGCGCCACAACGCTCCGTCGACTGCCGGAGGGTTCTAATTTAGGAATTGATTCCACCCCCACGCTGTCCGAGATGCCTCTCCGCAGCCGGAACAGCCGTGACAGCATTTCCGATCTGAGGCGGGAGAGGGCACCAATTTACAGTACGCCGCACCATCGAGGTATTGTAATAGGCGTGTCAAACTGGAGAACACAGTTATGTTTTGACGTGAAACATCTTCAAACTAAGACCACATGACAGGACCAGAAGGGTTATATTAATAACAATTATAATATTTTATCAATTTTATAATATTAACATGAAGAAAAAATTGTAAAAAGAAGCTGACTTCAAACTATAGTTTTTTGGAAGAGTGGCACTGCACGAGAGAGAAGATGAAATAAAAAAACGCAAAATAAGTATATAAATATTCTACTACAATATAAATATTCTCCCTGCCCGATATAACAAGAAACCACTGGCAAAAACATGTTGATGTGTTGAAAGAGGGTCGCCATGCAAAAGCGTGTCTTACATTCCGAGAGGAAGGGGAGATGTGAGTAGGCCTAGAGACCATCTTGTACGGAGAGGGGAAAACATGCCGTCAAGACGCCTATTTACTTCAATTTACCAAACTCTTTCTAATTAACTTTGTCAGGAGCGGACTTAGTTTGTATTTATCCAATCATCGCTTTTTTTGAAGAAGATTTTGGAATGGTGATCATGATCCGCGTGAACTCTGATCCTTACTATTGGATTCCCTTCCACCCTTTCCTGGGTGTCCGTCCCCAGAGGCTAGGTATTCAGGCGCACATGGCAAGCATAGAAGTTCCGCTTCTGCCAGGTTATTTCAAATTAGGGTTGTTGTTGGTTTTAGCGGGAGTACTCTAAATGCGCCCCTTGCGAGTGGCGCCAACGGCACATGCCATGTCTTCCGTGCCGTCTATACGCCTCTGCCTGCCCTTGGAAATAGAAACGGTGACGCCCATCTCTGGCGTCACCATCACCAGACGCCCCCGCTTGGCTCTCCGCGCCAGATGCCCGCCACCAAGGGAGCGGGACGCATCGAAAAACATCGCTCCGCGAACGCTCGGCGATGAGGAACACTAAAACGGAAACGTGCCGTAATACCTCGCTGCCCTGGCGCTCGCGCTCTTGGTTTCTGGCGGGCACGCAGGGTGTTACGGGCGCTCGAAAGGTCCAGCCTTGGGAGGAGAAGGAACGCTTTGCCATGCCTATTAACGAGAATAAAGGTCCGAAGGTCACGTGCTAAGCAGATGAATCGGGCTTGTGCCTGAATGTCTAGTATATCTGGGCGCTTTACCTACTATGGTCATTACTCGTGCGAAAGTCCGTAGGTCACTTGCCAAATAGACGAATCGGGCGTGTGAGAGAGTATTTAGTGTTTCTTGGAGCGTCTCCTACTATTGTCATTAGTTCCATAAGTGTAGTGTATGTTATACCCTGCGAAATAGTGATGGGGAAAAACCGGTGAACCGATGTATAAGATCTGGCGCCGAACTACATGACGACGTACAAGTTTCCCCCTCCAAATAAGGATTCCTAATGGAAGAGGAATGGACAAGGTTGTGGAAGGAATGATCGCGCGGGATCGGTCGATCGTTTGTTAAGGTACGTTCCCGGCATTCGCCTGGTATTGATCGGAGAAACTTCGAAAAAATTACAGACCAGCCGGCCGCTGGAATTCTTCTCCAGGCAGTTGAAGAATTCGACCCGGATATTTACCTACCATCAACGTCCTAACGTTTTCCTACTTTCGAGACTCGAACCCTAGGACTTCTTGTTCATTGATGCAGCAGAAGAGTTGGATGTTGCCGCTGAACCTATTTCTTCTATAATGGAACTTCGAGAAATTTGTGTTAGAGGGAGAGAGAAGATAGGTGTTGTGACCCAGATTTGACAAAGAAAGTAATTAGGAAGGACGTTTGATTGAATTTTGCCGCTGACTTCCAAAATATTTTAGTCCTACTTCCGAGGCTGAATAATTTTATGATACATTAAATATTTTGTTATTTTATGTCATATGCTACGAGCTTTACGGTACTTCTTTAATTTCCTTTTAATGTAATGAATGAATAACTGCAAACACAACTTGAAACTGTATAATTTCCTTCTTCAATGTAATCTACTGTATATTCATTGTGTTTCACACATCTGTTTCTCATTATACACTATCATTTGTTCTTATAAAGTTCTATTCCAAAACACCACTAACATTTCAGATCACGTATGTGATTGGTGGAGTCATAAAATTGTTTTTGATATGCATCTGATGAATCACAGATTTATACGTCTCCAATGCTTATCGTTCATTTTTATTTTAAAAAATAGAGTAATTTTAAGCACTGTTTTAATATCTTTACGGACACTGACTATTGCAATTTAAGTGGGTTTGACAGTGATCCTATATTTTATTTATAAGTATTTATCTCTTAGAGAAGTTTTTACGATTAAGAGCAAATACTAAATTTTCCCCCCCATTTTAACATTTTACTTACAAAACTAAAATATATCACTAACGTCAGCAGATATTTTACTATCAAAGGAACTTTGTTTAGGATGTACCGGGCTTCAAAATGAGAGCAAGAATTCCTCAAAAGGGCAAACTAAATGAATCATCATGAAACGTTGAGAAACTTTTGAGATAAAAGTTTGGTTTGCCAATTCTCATCAGAATTCTGTACTTTGACTCCGTCTCTGTACTCCGTCTTGTTCGTAACTCTGATAAAAAAAGAAATAAAAGAATGCTCTGAAAGTTTTTACTTCACAAACAGGTTTTCCTTCTCTGATTGCGAAGTTACGAGTACAATTCTGCAACCCCATGCATGCAACCCAGGTGCAGCGTTTCTCCTTTGATATATCTGCGCCGGCACTGTCACAGTTACCAGTCCCCGGCGACAATCTGTGGCAGCGTCCGTCTTCTCTTTTTTTTTTTCTCTTTCGCGTCTTCTTTCTTCTTGAACGACCGTCGCTAGGAAACGCAGACACATACATAGCAGGGCATTCCTCTATTGTGCATCACAACAAATGACGCTTTCTTTGCGCGCGAATGGGTTCAATTCTTTCGGAATAGAGGACGCGAAAATTGCGTTCCATTTATCACACGCGTATCTTTCCAGGTATCACTTCAAGGAGAACTATCGTGAAATAAAATAAAGTACACAATTCTATATTTGAATAACAAGTAATATTTGTACTAATATATTTACATGGTGGTTAATTTTACATTACTTCGATTAGACTTTGTTAAATTCTGTTTCTTACTCAGTAGGCACGGGAACAAATTTATCAATATTACAGCGTTCATTTCACGTAAGAGCATCATCAAGGGAGTTATGGACAGTAAACGAATAACATATCGATTTACAGGAGCTGTTTACCACACTTCTTACTCGTTTTATGCTTTATTTATTTGTTTTGACGAAATATTTTTAGAGTATGGTTTCCTTCTAAAAAGCGTCAATACGTTCCTTTCTTTTGCACCAGAGGAATATTTATTTCTAATTCCTCTACTCTTCTCTTTCTAATTTCTTTCTTATTCAAAATTGGGAATTGTGACAGGCCTTCACGGAGTTGTATTGAATGCGTGTTTGTTGTACCTTACATGCCCTCCCAATGATTGATTTACGCCTTGAGACTCCTCAAAATATGAATTTTATTTTCATGAGTTCAATGTTACAATATTTCCCCCTCTTCATGTTGATCAATCGAACTTTTGTTTCTGCATTGTCAACGTTCAATGTTTCATCATTTATTTGGATTGCTTCAAGGCTAACATATATACAATATTGTTAGTGAGTAGTACCACGGAATTGAACTCATTAATATCAATCTTATTTATATGAACTATTAGTGATATAAAGTTCACGGCATTTTTATTAATCTTATAGTTTTATTTATCTTTAGAAGATATATTTTTTAAACCATAAATTACATATACCTGCTTAAGTCCGTAATCAAAAGCAAACAAAAAATCTTGAAATTTTTTACTCTAATATGCACAGACTATTTGCAATATGAATATATATATATTGTTTGGAGAGAACGTACTTTTTACCATTTTACAATTGTTCAGAATCCTAGTCCTTTCAGTTAAATATGCCTTTCAGAATTTCATTCTCGGGTCATATAATCTTGAACCAATAGTACTCAGCTCAGAATATTTTTGTTTCCTTTAGACTCGAAGAAGAAGTTCGAGAAACGTATTCATTGTAAACACGCAGCGAAAACCAAGATTAAATTCTATTACTTACTCCCAACAACCGACGAAGAATCATTCCGCATTTCACGGAACGATATAGAGAAATTACTTCAAGAAGGGCCCAATTCGACAGATCGGAAAACAAATGAAAGTCATGCTGGTTGAAGGCTTTGCAGCAAGTTGGGTCGAACCATTTTGCACGTGAGCATACGAGTTCGCATAGAGCACGTGGACATAACCTGCAGTCCAGTTGCAATCAGTAGCCGAGCAGTGCCCGTCAAAGCGGTCCCTTCTTAGAGTAATCTCTCTTTTTACCCAATGGAGCGACCGTTTCAAACAGCTTGCCTGCCTTGCTCTAAGCGGCCCGTGTCAGGCCGAAGAGCGTGGCGAGGGCTCCCAGGAGCGCCGTCGCGTTCGGTGTGGCCCCTTGAATCCACGAGACCCGAGCGCCGCGCGCACAAAGCGATAAGTCCCCATTCGCAGAACGCGAAATTAACCCCCGAGTGATGAAGCTTAATGCTCTTTGAAGGAGAGCGCGCCACCGTGTTCCTCGAGCGCCGCAACTGCCGTCTGCTCATTGCTTTTAATCTGAACGGCCTGGCGCGGGCTCTGGGAGTCGTTCTCAGATATTGTGTGGGTGTGTGTGTGTGTGTGATGAAAATAAAGGGTTCTCCAAACGGCGCCCCTAGTACATTTGCGAAAAGAAAGGAGAGATTATTATTGTTATGGCACATATTACATTTCATGAAGAGCCCAAGGAATCGTCAGATAACAGTTTTCCGTTATCAGCAAAACATTATTAAAACAAAAAGCAGGACAGTCACAGGATTCCTAGTAGTTTGACTGACTTACTGGTGTTTTCGGACACGACAACGTCTATGATCGTTAGTCCCGTTAGTGTGGTGAACATTAAATCCCGGTGGATGACGGTGTTTCTGCTGTAATGATTGATGAGATCCGCCGACGACGTATTACAAGTCGGCTTGCGAGGGGTTTCCTTCTTTAGATAGTTAGAAGAGAATTTATTCTTTGCTAGCTTTTAGTCAGTACAGGGTCTCAGGGTTGATGTTCCAATTGAAGAATATTTTCGAATAATATGAAATTTCATTAAATTAGTAATTATTAGCAAATCATTGAGAAGAAGATTCGAGGTATTATAAACATATAAATAGCGTATTCGATAAATGGAGTATTGTATGCATTTTCTCTTAACGTTCTCTCCCATCAACTACGTGTATGAAGCATGAAAACAAATTAATGTCTGGGTCGAGTTACTAGTATTGGCAAACCGTAGTGTGCAGTGTCCAGTGGTGATTGTTTTTTGTTTCCACCGCAACTCAGCCACATCGAAGTTAATGGCATAGCTGGCGTGAAATAGAAGAATACCAGTTTCCGAAAGTGATTCAAACAACAGTTCTAGCCCCCGGCTGTTACTGGCAAAATCTACGAATACAAATTTACAATTTAGCCCACAAAACACGGACTATTAACTATGTTGGTTTGATTCATTATTTCAAATATATTAATAAGAATTTAAAATTATTTACGACGAGAAGTTATAAGAGAGACATTAACTATATTGGGGGACAAAATGTTTAATAAGGTTTCATTCTCTCGCAAAATCGCATAGCACCCGAGGTAAGATAGGCGAGGGAGGTAATCCTGGTTGTAGAAGCCTTACATTTGCAATGGAATCAAATCTAATCCGGAATGCTCTGATAGTTATTCATTTCAACTACACAAAATAAATAAGTCCATATTTTGTTTTTGTTGTATATTACATCCGAATTAAAAATATTATAAATGATGTTTCTGTGATTAAAAGTTAATAATTAAATACAATATTTTTAAGCTCAAATAACTAAAGCTTAAATGATAAAATGCACGATTATTAGAAATTATATTAAATAAAATTCCTATTAATATAATTGTATAAACAAAAATATTCTGGAACTTATAAGATTCTTTCTCCAATTCGTAGACTTTCCGACCTTTCCTAACAATTGGTTTTGATAAGTGGGTGATGTTTATATGAATGATGATAAAACAATTATAGACTGAGAAGCAGGCTGAATGGGTAATACCTAAGAAAACTTGCAGCGAAACAGTTTTATTTGCCACAAAAACCACGTGGATCGTCTGGGATTTGAACAGCGATACCTAGCGGTAGAAGCTGACTCCTGCAGCACGTGTCACCTCATCAGATACAGGAACAAAATGATACGTCCCTCCTTCACATGTTCGTGTATTAAAAGAAAAAAAAACATTTCAAACGTTAATCAACATTTTGTCCGTCATCTTGTCAGAGGTTCTGTTTAAGCCTCGGTCGAGGGAAAATAGGCAAGGGTTCACGCAACCCGAAGTCATCAGGCGGCGGCCGGCTGTGCAGTGAAATGAACTGATAGAGGAAGTGCGGGAACAGACACAAATCGGCGAGGAATGGCCGTGCAAGATCGAGCAAGCAATGCCAGGAGAAGAAGGGCGGAGCGGTGAATCGGAGGGAAGAGCAGGAAAGAACGGAGTGGGGCCAGGCGGGAAGGTTTGGTGGAAGGGGAACGCGGGGCGGGACTGGAAGGGACGGGGTGAGGTGCGCCGGGTGAGGAGGGTAAAGGGTAGTGATAGAGGAGGAGGGGAGAACTGGGGGCGGTTAACGGGGAGAGGCGGGGTTTAAGCGGAAACGAGGTGGGAATTGATTGATTAGTGATGCCGGGGCCATGAACTGCTAAGGTAATTATTCCAGTAAGTGTAGTGCATGTTCTGCTCGGAACGTGTCGGTGATATTCCCCTGTTGGACGGTGACACCCGATGCTGGCCTGCACGTCAGCAAACGGGATTTTCCCCGACCAGGTATCTCTGACCAGTGGCATCGCTTCACCCGGGACAAGCTTTAAGCTCCCGACCGGTCTCCCGACAAGTGACGTAGTGTAGGGCATGCTAGGGTAATTGTGTGTGAGGGGTGAGAATAGGACAAGGAAGAGGAAGGAAAGATCGTGCACGGTTCCCCCCAAGAGGCCCGTTTGTTACGGTACTACTTCAGCATTCTCGTCGAACTGATCGGAGAAACCACGGAAAACTACCGATCACAGTAGCCGGCCGTTACAAGACTCGTCCAGACAGCGACTGAATTCGACCTAGCTGCGTAGCTCGTGTCGCAAATATTGCCACCGTCAGGACCTGCCGGTCATAGTCACTGCAGTGACATCAATTGATACCCTGAGCCACCCCTGCTGGCGGCTGGGATCGGATGGAGGGGGTGGAACAGGGTCGGTGGGGGTGGGGAGGGGAGCAGCGGGGCGGGAGCACTCTCGCCATTAGGTTTGGCGCAACGCGCTTCGCTTTCGTTCTCGCGCGGTTACCCCGCACAGCCGTCTCCCCTCCTTCCCTCCCTCCCTCACCACCCCTCCATCCGCCCTTCCGGCCGCCGCAGCACCTTCCACTCGATGGAGCTCGAGCGTACGCTCCCGCTCCGCCGCCCCCGCCCCGCCAGCTGACGCCTCACCTGCCGCCGCGGCCCCTCGGCTCCATCACTCCCGCGTTCGAACTACGTCCGCACCGCTACGCAATCAAAATAATAGATCATCCAATAATCGGCAACAGTAACGAGGAAACCGCCTGATATTCAATGTACATATTTTTTATAATAATTACTTTAGTTAAAACACTATAGAGTATATTAGTTTTATCATACTACGTTCTACAGACATTTGCTCACATTAGTTTCAAGTATCGACAAGGAGTTTTAAAAATTATTCGTGTTTTATTTTATTCCTGTACATTTTTTTAACTTTCACACGGGTGAATATGCGACACATTATATATTGCGACACATTAACAAATCACAAGAATGGAAATGGATATAGGATCGATTCCGTCAGAAACAAACGGTCCCCTAAAGCTGACGTCAACAAAGAAAGTAATATTTCGGTAACATTTTACTATCTTTGGTAAATAATAAATTTTTGTACAATTTTACCAGTACATTTTAGAAATTTTATGATTTCCTATCGACATGTTAAAACAAAGAACGATGTACAAGTTCCAAACTCCATAATCTGATATCAATCTTTCTGCATTTGAACTATTGAGAATATGTAGGATATAGTTTAATTTCGTTGATACATTCCCTTAAACCAAATAAAACTTCTCGAGCATTTAAATTGTCTTCAAATCATGTCTTATTTTTCAAATATATTTCAAAATTTTTTGAGAGGTAGGTTCGATACGAAAAATACAAGTTACAGCTGAACCGCGAAGAACAAAAATCATGCACTGCTCTACTCATAACTAGCAACTGCGCCGGACAACTTTCTCTCCGTTGTTCTATGTTGCGTTGCCACGCGTTCGGTATCATGAACAGTTGATGCTCTTAGAGCATCATTGCACCACACTCACTTGGCGCTTGGCGCATAGCATCAGCTGACCGAAATGGACTTCGTATCACTCTTAAACTCGGTTTTCAAAATCTCCTTTTCGTTGACAGAGGATTAACCTTTCACAATTAGTTCTGTCAGTAAGAAAATGCAGCCGAAGAAAAGCAGCCGGCTTCTCTGATCGTTAGTTTTTCGTGGTTTCTCCGATCAACATCAGGCGAATACCGGAGCAGTACCCTAACAAACGGGTGATCTTTCCCTCTTCCTTGTCCAAACGCAACCCTTACTTTCGCTCACCTACACTTGCTTGCACTATACTACCACGTACGTCGGGTCACCGATAGAAAGCTTTGAGCTTGACTCGACTTGGGAGGAGACACAGGCGGAGGCAGATCCCACATGCCGAGGCATTGGTTGGCACCAGATCTCGCGTTCTCACGTTCCAGCGAGGGGTAGTAGGATCACATCCAACTCCTCTGATGTAAAATGCACTACATGTAGGGAACTAAAGACCATAGTAATTGAAGCACCTAAAACAATCAGTAAGAATGGACGGCGCTAGGCGAGTAAAGAAACAAGTGAGGTAACTAGAGGATTTGTAGGATTTGTTGGGATGTTTCCTACGGATTTCAATCACGTAATGACCCTGCATGTATTAAAATTCCTTTTCAAACAGCCGATGATACGGAATACAAATATTTCAGAGCATTTCCTGTAACAGTGTAATGCATTTTCGCGTCTTTTTATCCACCAACAGTACCCAATGTTTTTCGCTACACAATACATTTATGGGGACTCCTTTGAAATTCCGACAGCCGGTCGCTCGCCATGCTACACCAGTGAAAGGGATGCGCCTCACGTCCGGGTGCGTGTCGGGGCGGAGAGAGCGAGGTGTGGGTAGGGGGGAGGGAGGTCGGGAGGCCGAAGGAGCAACGACACGCGAAGCCACGAGCCGCTAAGGGGCCAGTTACCTCGCGAGGGCGGGCGAGCGGGCGCTCCGGCGCGGCGCGACGGCCGAACGCGGCGGAGATAAATCGCCCGCGGTCAAAGGTGGCGACGACGGGGGCGAGGGCGGGGATGTCGGAGGGGGGCATGTTGGAGCCGTTGGGCAGGGAAGGGATAGGGCGGGGGAGGGAGCGTGGACGGTGGAGGCGGAGTGGGAGATGGAGAAGACGTAGGGATGGAGGGAGGCGGGGTGGTGGAGATGGAGGTGGCGGGTGAGAAAGGGGCCAGGAGGCGGGGACGGGAAGCAGGGAAACAGAGAGGCAAAGGGCGCGGCATGGCGGGTCAATGGTCAATGGTGAGGATAGGTGACTATAGCGTTTCCCAATGGTAGTGGTGCGACTGAGGAGGCGTCAGAGGCGGTAGGAATGGGAGGTGGAGGAAAGGGCGGCGGGTTAGGACAGTCTAGATGGTGGGTGAGGAAGGGGGCTGGAGGCGGAGAGCAGCAGTGGTGAGCTGGGAGGCAGGGAGGTGAAGGGCGCGGGATGGCGGGACAATGGTGGAGGCGGGGACGACGGATACAGGGCAGCAGGGTCCCCGGTGACTAGGGGATGGTGGAGCAGAAAAGCAGCAAAGTGGTAGGGCGAGGAAAGCAGCGGGGGCCAACGTAAAGGGAGTGCGGAGTGGCGAGAGTGGGACGTGAGGCCAGTGCCGTCGGTAGGACTGGCAGGTGACGAAGAGACGGGGCTGGAGGACGGTGGGATGGGGGAATCCAGGGCAGGAAGCGCAAGCGGGGGGTTAGAAGGCCAAAAATGCGGTTGGCGAGGCGGGGCGTGGCCAGGGCGGGAGAAAAAGGCAATAGGCTGTGACGAGCAGCATGGGACGGGGTTGGGGATGATGTAGAGATCGCGTCGGGAGGAGAGAGAGAGAGAGAAGGCGGCGACAGGAGTAAAGGCGGGAATAGCGACGGTGGGGTGGTGGCTCCCCGGTGGCGGCGGGAATAGTGGAGAAGAAGAGCAGGGAAGGGAGCAGGGTTGTCGGTGGGGGTGGGGGGAGCAGGGTGCAAGAGGCGGAACCGGAGAGCAGGGAGAGCGGGTAGGGGCAGCGGGTGAGGGTGAAACGCAGTGGGCAGGTACGAGCGGCAGGGAGCGGGAGTCAGGTAAACACCATGTCGAGAGGACAGGAAGAGCTCGTGACGCGAGGAGAGGGAAGGCGACCGCGAAGCACGAGCGTGCAGTGGAAGCCTCGGTGGCGCAAGAAGGGGGGGCTTGGTGGTAGCATCGGAGGCGGTGGGTGAGGAATGGGGCAGGGTACGCAGAAGGGGACCCGGAAGGCAGGGCGGCGATCGGGGCGACGGGCCGGGGCGCGACCAGGGCGGGCGAGGAAGGTGACGAAGGCGAGGAAGGCAGGAACGAGAGGTAAGGGAGAAGGAGAGAACGCGACGGGAGGACAGGGGGAGAGCGAAGGCGGGAAGGCGACTGCAAAGCAGGAGCGTGCAGAGGTAGCCTCCGCGGCCGCAGGTTGAGGTGTAGAGGGCGGCGGAATGGAGGAGTCGGAGGTGGCGGATGAGGAATGGGATAGGAGACAGCCGGGGAGCCGGGAGGCAGTCGGCGAGGCGGGGCGGGAGACGGCGGGTGGGGAATGGGGGCAGGAAACGAAGACGGGGAGCTGGCAGGCAGGGAGGCGATCGGGGAGGCGTGGATCGGGGTGGTGGGGGTGGACGGCGAAAGCCATGAACGAGAGGCCTGGGCCGGGGGCGGGCAAGAGGGGCAGATCGCGTCGGGAGGAGAGGGAGCGCAGTGGGGTGGGCGACCGCGCAGCCCGAGCGTGCGGCGGAAGCCCCGGTGGCGGCAGGATGGGGGCGGGGGCGGCGGCGGACACGTGGACGGAGACGGGCGCCAAGCACGAGCGGGCAGCGGCTGGCAGAATTGGAGGGGGGAGGCGAAGGGGAGGGGAGAGGCCGCGATGGCCGCAGATAACGACGCCCGTCGTGTCGCGGCCACCGACTCGGCAGCTACTGCGCGGGCGAGATAAAGCACCTCCAACGCGACAATGATGTGATTTTCTTCTCCTTACGCCGCTTCTCGGCCAAAGCCACTCACGCTCCACTCCCTAATGGGCTCTTACCTTCAAGTAACGGGATTCTCCGTTTTGAAGCCGACGGAACTCTCCCGCGACACAACAGACGATAAAGTCAACTCGGAACAAGATCCCTATCCCCTTTTGCATCTAATCTGTGCATAGGCATGCTTTCTATCATTCCACCATGCAACATGCCACCATGCAGATCGTAAATAATCCCTATATTTAAAGATAAGGAAATAGACCCTAAGGTTTTCCTAAAGTTTTATCAATCCAACAGCCGGTTACATTTTACGTCTCGATGGGACGCGTACTGGACCATGCACTAGACACTTGCGGGAGGTTCTGATCTGGGGTCAGCAGTACGCGAGGTCCTCCGTGACATCACCTACATGAGAGACAAGGGACAAACACCCATGCCCTAGGCGGGACTCGAACCCACCACCCTCGGACCGACACGCTGTCAGTGCACGCTCTTTGCTACCTCGTCCATCCAGAAAAAATGACGGCTGTTGACGGTTTATTAGAAATTATAGTCAATTTAAGTCTATTGCTCTCAGATGGGGAATGAACCCGAGTCGTGCATCCTGGTCACTGATACCTAGATCGTAAAATGCGGTGTTGGAGAATTATTGCTCGCTCTGTGGTTCGCGGGTGTACTGGAAACACACGACACTTATAACGTTGCAACGTTCTTTGCAGTCGTGCGCAACTCGGCAACTACCCGGGCGGGGACTTTGCCTGTGGAGGTGTCGGCGAACGCAACGTGACTAGTGATGGCAAATTTAATCAAAACATCCTTACATCGATATTTCGATTCATGCCCAAAATGTTTCTGGTGTCGATGAAAACATCGACAAAAAACCATTGATGTTTAAAATATGAAGAAACATTTCAAAATAAAATGCCCTGATTCTAATGTGACACATAAAACGTCAATATTAGTTTCAAGTTCGTTTTTGGCGCCTGGGGGCTTTTTCCAGCTTCAGGGGGTGTCGAGTTCGACTATCCGCGCCAGATACCCATCATGTCCCTTATGGGACACATATTTACATTTACACTACAGACGTATGTAGGCTCCTCGCTCTGTGGTCAGCAGACTCGCAAGTGCGTAAGCGACAACGCATAGACATGAAAAACAAGGGACAAACAACCACGCCCACGGCGAACTCGAACCCTTTGAAAGCGAGATGCTCAGTCGGCACACGCTCTAGCCATCTAGGCCATTCAGGCCAGCAATATTAGTTTCTAGTATATTCTGCCTTAAATTTAACTTCCAACTTAATTTTCTAATGAATGTTCTATGTAGTCAAGATTTAAATTGCAGTTTATCTATATTACCAGATACAAAATTATAAAAACGGGCGACAACACTGGAGAAAGGTTGCGAATAGCAAACGGTTTCGTGCTGCCTGGGGATCGACAGTAGTGACAGTTGTCAATGGCTATTGAGTGCGTGCGATGCACACATAAAATAGATACTGGAAATTTGTATTTATATCATGTAAATTTTATTTGAGATCGTCGATGTTTTTGGACAAATATATCGATCTGAGAACAATATCGAAAGCAAAACATCGATGTTATAATATGAACGTTTCTGCAAGGAAATATAGATGTTTTAAAAACAACTACGTGTTATCGCCATCCCTATACGTGACGACCAGTGGAATAGACAGCGAAGAGCGTCGCTCGAGTCCCAGAGCAGACGGCTGCGCTGGGTGAAGTGCACGCCGTCAGCGCCCGCACGTTCTTCCACCTCCTCCTCTTCCAGCCAGTGGTAGGCAAGGGCGTGGCATGGGCCGCGGGCAGCAATTGATTGATCCTTTCTGCGCACATCGACCGCTATGACCCCGTTATTCCCGTTAGTAAAGTGCATGACTTTGTCGCGGCGATGTTCCGTCGCCGCATAATGAGATCCGGCGCCGACCCAGCCGTTGGTTTGCGGGGATTTCCCCAACCAGATATCTCCCACCGGGTCACGCTCTAAGCCCCTGATTGGTATCCCAGTATGTATGTTAGTGTAGTGGATGTGAGTGTAAGCAATTTGCGGGACTTTCGGTGTCTCCCACCGGCGGGGCACCGCCCCAACTAGGAAAATCTCTAAGCTCCCGGCTGGTCTCCCAGCACGTGTGGTAGTGTAGTCCATATAAGTGTAAGTAAAGGGAGAGGATAGGAGAATGAAGAGGAAGGAAAGATCGCGCAGTGCCCGTGGCACGTTTGTCAGGGTAACGTTGGTGGCGAAAGGGGGCGTGTCCGGGCGGAGCGGAGCGGACCGTCGCTCGTGGTGCCGTCTGCAGCGCGGGGAGCGGCGCGCCACCCCGTTCCTTGTTCTCTCTTCCTCCTCCAAAAGGAGCGGGGCGGGGGCGCGGGGCGGGGGCGAGACGCGATAACGCAGCGATATTTACGATCCGCCCGAGGAGCACTGCGGCGGCCCGCGCCGCTCGGGGCCCTCCCCTCCCTTCGCCTCCCCCCCCCCCACCTCCTCCCGTTCCACTTCCGTCCGCCCGACTTGCACTCCGCATAGTTTCCTTCCCTCTGCGGGGGCATTGGAGCGCTGCACGTTGGATGCCGCGTCTGCCAACAACGCACATTGCTAACCCGAAATTCTTTGCCTGTAGGTGAATGATACAAGCAATACTTTCTAACACGTTGCTTTTGTGCAGTTAATTATAAACGAAATTGTAAAAAATTGACAAAAATATACAATAATGTCTAAATGTCTCTTTTAAATATTTTCCTTACACTCCAAAACTCTATTACTTTGCCGTTTCACTCTTGTGAAAGAAAGGACTAAGATGTCTGATATTTTCTAAGATATTAACCACGACTACTTGTTACTTTGAGGGGTTCTACTTTTCATGTATTATGAAAGTAAGGAAATATTTATGGAGCTCTTTGCATTAGCATAAATTCCATTATATCTCTAATATCTTCAATTTATTTTTTTAGATTAATAAACCAAATGTTGAGGTTGTTGATTTGAAGGAATAGATGTTAGCGGTAATAATGATAAGGTGACTGTTTCCGCACGAGTATAGGTTGGCGCCATCCAGCGGGGAAGAATTTTCCGTCACGTCTCTGAGCAAAAAAAAAATCACTGCACTAATGAGACTAATGACCACAGCAGTTGACGTGCCCGAAAAAATCAATCAATCGATGGGGAAATAGTGTAATGGAGAAAGTTGGCTTTGTCCTCCGCAAATTTCTCACGAATCGGCCGGGGAACGAATCCGGGCCTCAGTGGGCTATGCGCTAGCCTCTACGTCTCGAGAAGCCCTCTAAGTATATTATGATGTTGAAATATTTTTCCTTGCACAAGTCTCTCTTTTAAAGTATTTACTTAAATGGTTAGTCAAAACATTTTTTTAATAAAACACAAGAGGTAGATTTGGCAAAATAAGAGAGGAAACATCATTGAACCAAAAGATTCTTCAATTGCCAAATAAAGTAATGTAATTTTTAAATTATTTTAAAACGGTTCGGGGATCGCTCCAAGGCGTTTCCCTACAAAATTATTACTGCAATGTGAAAATGGGGTTGGAACATTCTTGAAATGTTTGGAGGTACATTTTATAGGAAGGAGTTACGGGTGATTATTTTCTACTTCTTTTCAAAACTGATAGGAAAATGTACCACAGCAGTAGATAGTTGTATGCAAGGATGATATGTGATATCATGATCAGGGTCGTGGAAACTTGTATCAAATCCGTGAAACGAAGATTAAAAAAAGTGTTAGCTAATTTTGTGATGCAAGTTACTACTATAGATTCCAAGCTAAGTTCGTGATTGATTTTGATACTAACGAACCAGCGTGTCCTACAACTCACAATAATATTTTTTAAACAGTTTATTCAATTTGTTTATAATGTTAGGGTTTATTGAACGAGTACATGTTTTTAAAACTAGCGACGTTAGGAGCTAGTTTTGAAATTTGTGGGAAGGAAATAACGCAGCATTATGAATGAGTTGCATACGCTATTTTTTGTATAGAATAGAATAGATTAGAATATTTATTTTACTATTAAGGAATACATGGAATATTTCTAGTGGTAGCGTTTTCTAAGTAGTTACTACAATTACACAACACAAACAATCAAAGGAACATTGCAATATTTACATACTACTTAGCACAATTTTACAGGATTATTAAATTAAACCTCTTCCAGCCTATATTAAACGTATTTTAAATCTATATTAAACCTACAACAGCTTTCTAATTTTTTTAAGAGAATCAAATTTAATTTGGCGAATCAAGTTTCTTGTGACGTCTCTTTGACATTTGTGCGGAAAAACGGTGGTCGAATTCTCTCGCTGCGATTGGCTGAATGTGTGATGACGCAATCATTCGTGCCGTATTACGTCGTCACTTGTGCCGTAAAACTCTCCATTATGAACGATTTCTCGCAACAGAATCGGTCGTTTATAGTGCTGGTACACAAAAAAAGTTGTAGTTTGTTTTCGGGGCCCCGTTTACCCGAAGAGGACAGGCGCAAGGAACGAGCGTCCGAGCCCTGCGGGTTTGTCGCTTTCTCTCTTATCGGGCGCGAGCGAGGCAGCGGGCGGCGGCGAAGGCCTTGGGCGCGGCGAAGCGCCGCGAAGCGCGAGAGGTGCGAGGTATCGATCGATAGGCGGCGGCGGCGGCGGCGGCGCGCGCCTTTGTGCCGTCCCGTCCGCCCCCGCTCCCCGCCCCGGCCCCGCCCCGCGCGCAGCCCCGGTGGCGCGCCCGCGCGCGCGTTCGTTCGCCCGCACGACCAGGCAGCAGGCGCCGCTGGGGCGGGACGAAGCGGGGTAGTGACGTGCGATGCGGGGGTGAGAGAGAGGCGGGGAAGGGCGGGGTAGGGGGAGGGGAATGAGGCGGGGCGACGATGGGTGAGGCAGGGTGGAACGGGAAGAGCAGAGTTGGTTGGGTAGAGCGGGGGCGGGGCCGGGTGTCAGGTGTGGAGCGGCGGCGGGGCCGGGCGGCGACGGGTGAGGTGAAGTGAGACGGGGCGGAGATGAGTGAGGCAGGACGGAACGGTCAGAGTGCGACGGGTACATCAGGCTGGGTGAAATGGAATGTACGGAGTCAGGTGTGAGGAGTGGGGAGTGGCTGAGCATGGTGGGGCAGGGCAGCGTCGGGTGAGGTGGGGTTAGACAGGGTGCATACGCGTGAGGCGGGGCGGGATAGGTAGAGCAGAACGGGCTGTCTGAAGCGGGATGAGCAGAGTCAGTTGTGTGGACCAGACCTAGCTGAGGGCGGCAGGGCAGGGCAGGGCGGCGTCGGGTGAGGTGGGATTAGACGGGGTGGAGATGTGTGAGACGGAACGCGACGGGACGAGCGAAGCGGGCAGAGCGGGCTGGATAGCGCGGGATGAGCGGCGTCAGGTGCATGGAGCGAGGCGGGACACAGCGAAGAGAAGTAGATAGGGCAAGGCGGGATACTGTAGGGTGTGACTGTGCGGGTTGGTGAGGGAGTGGCGGGGATGGGGAGCGGGGCGGGGAGAACGGGACAGGCGAGCGGGAAAGGCCGAGGGTAGCGCGGGGCGAGCTGGGCGGTGCGATACGGGTGAGCAGGGTGGGGGCGAGGGACTGCGTGGTGGGAATAGCGGGGCGAGCGGGGTGCGGCGACTGGGATGGGCGAGAAGGGCAAAGGACGAGTCGCCCTTCGCGCCGCGTTGCGGCAGCCCTTGCTTCCTTCAGCCCTTTCGCAACTTCACAGGGGCTGGGGACCGCAGGAAGGGCGTCGGAAATGCGGGTCGGAGGTACGAGCGTTGCGCTGCGGGAAAACACGAACGCCTAGGACGTTGCTACATTTCTACGAGATCAATCTACTAATACTACAACGTCAACGTTTCAAGGGTTTGAAGTGAGGCGTCCCTTCATTCGTCTGCCCTGAAGAGCATTGTTGCTCTGAAGCCATGGAGGGTACTAGTTTAATTATTGCGAATGTGATGAATCTATACAAAGTGTGAATTCTATCAATATGTACTTTTTTTAAAAAATGCTTCAAAGCCATGTAGCATGCACACGATTTTCTGAGGTTTGCTCTACGCGATGACTGCTAGTGTTTCGATAATATTATAGTTCGTTATCAATTAGGTAGTTTCAGAATCGAAGAAGATTACCTGTAATTAATAAAGTTAATTTTACAACAAAGCAATTCCGGCCTTCATGAAACCACTAAAATTATTTTTCTATCAACCACCCTTTTTGTTACAACTTAAACGAATGAAGTGTCATTGAGTTGTATTTGCTTTTCAATTGTTTCTATTGCCACATGATTGCACCTTCATTTTCCTGATATTCAGGAAATGCAGCAAACGCCTTCAGAATATCATCGTTACTACTGAACACAATATTAATTTCCGAGTGCTGGAGCATCCAGTTTCGTACATATAGGATAGGAGCGTGTGCAGGCATGTGCTGTTCGTGATGGAACGTATAAGCCCGAGCGATGATATAAGTGCCAGCCGATTGCAACTCAGTGACGCATAACTCGAAATCTTTAATATCGAGGCCACAAACGAAAAGTTGGCTACGTGACTCACATCACGTACTTTCGTCAAATATATTTCCCAAAAGACGATCGTACTCTAAAGAACCCGTTATTATGTAAAAGGAAAATTAAAATATCCAATCTTGAAATATTAAAAAAATACGTACATTTAACTAACTAGGCCTATTTTATTTTTAATTTTTGGTAATTATTACTGAGAGGTATAATTATTTTTTTAATTAGTAAGTAAATCACCAAGTTATATATGTATTAATTAAGGACCATACACTACATTTAGTGTGCAAATGAATGGTTAATCCAAATCCAACGGACGTTCCGAACCAATTCATATTTATCTCACGAGAGGGTACTTCTAATGCAATGTAATAAACGTGAATAAACCACTTTCTATAATACTGTTTTCTTAAGGATTAATTAAAAATTTATACCTATCTAGAAAAGTATGCAATACACTATTTTTAAAACTTATTTTTGGTCGTGAATAAAAAATTGATTTCTCTATTCGGAAATAACATTGTGTAAAGTTTAAAGGACGTTAAAGGGTTCGACAGAAACACAAATGCATGGAAGACCCTTCATACCAACTCCTTCGTTTCGGGGTATTGTGATTCATAATAATTAACAAAAGCTAAAACGACAGGTCTTAACTTCATGCCGAAGTTCATCAAATCAAAGGCGTGGTCTATCGCTGGAGATTTATAACCACGGTTGTTGGACGGAATACCAATATGTTGAGAAAGTACTCTTGACTCCACTTATTTCTTGGAATGCTTTGTCGCTTGCATTTCAAATATCCGCAAGGGATTTTTCAAATCCTCACGCAGAAATTATAGTATGCTTAGTTTGGTCTGTTTAGAGTTCTGTTCGTATCACTTTTTGTTATTCACTGCAATGTTGATTATCTAAACAAGACAAAGAAAAGGAGTTTCTGTAATATAGAAAACACTTTTATAAAATGAACGTTTCGACCAGTGTGATATATCACGATTTAATTCATCTGCGATACGCCTCATTTAATTAACAAACGGTCTTCTCCTGGCGTAGTCTTGCGTTACTTTTCTTCGATGTTTCCACGTTCACCTGTAACCTTTAAAATTGTATTTTTTCATCTACCCAAGCACCACTTCGCCGAGCAACTTCTCGCTGATATGCCTGTGACAACAGACAATGTCGCTGCAGCGTCTCTGATCGGGAGGTCGACGTGTCGACGTGGACACATTTTCGACATTTTGAAGATATCTAGGTCGAATTCAACACTCGGCCTGGAGAAGAATAAGCGATCGACTACTCTAATCGGTAGATTTCCAAGCTTTTTCTGAACTATACTAGAGGAATTTCGGAGCAGTACTGTAACATATAAACCACAGAACGAGCGTGATCTCTCTTTCCTCTTCCTTGTACCTTCATCTCCCCTTACACACCCACTACACAACCGCACCTATTGTTGAGACCAGTCGGCACCTTTGAACTTGCCACGGCTGGGGTCATAGGGGAAACACCGCAAGACGCTGTGTATGTTGGTGCCGGATCTCATGTAGGAGGAACACCTCTACCTCCCGAAACACTGCACCACCTATGAGCCGAGGTCGCGAAGACTAAAGAACCGTTGCTGCCTCGTGCCTGAAGTGTCGTGGGTTCGAATCCCGCCCGGGGCCTGCATGTTTGTGAGTGTCCGTACACCTTTACCGTTACCCCCATTGTTTCTTACAGTGGTCGCTATATGACCTTAGTAGTTGAAAAGAGACTTTAATAATTAAAAAAGAAAAGGTCTAAGAAGTTGACACGCCCGAAAAAAATAAATACTAATTCACCGACAGTCACAAGAAGGTGCAAAGACACAAGATAGCACGCACGCCCCTTCCGTGCGTGCACGTGGCCGTTTCTAACTGCGCCCCCCGCACCCCGTGTGCCCCGCAGCGGAGCCCCCCCCCCCCCCGAGGAGCCCGCGCCCAGGGCCTCTGAGCGACCTCGGTCCTTGAAGGAGAAGCCACTGCCTTACACTTACTCTCACACACACACGTGGGGTAGTGGTTTATTTACGTGCATGTACTCTGTACGTAGCCTCTTGCAGCGTCGTGGGAATCTCGCAAAATACCACAGACGAGAGCTCAACAATTCACTGAGGTTTATTTTCTCTCAGTACTAAATTACAATTTCTGTACACAGCTCTGGTAGGCTGTGCCTGGATCGCATGAGCGCTCCCTAACTACCTGCAATTATTTGCTTCACTCATGGCCCTAGCCCCTTATCAAGGACCTACGCACACAGCATACCACGATACCGTTATCACCAGCCGCTATCATCATAATAGTGGATTTAATATTCCACGACGGCTTCCCGACATAAGGGTTGAAGAGCATCGCTCTTCAATGCATCGCCCTGTGCGCGTCGCAACGCCCCGCCACTTCCACTGCCTTCACTGCATCTGCACGAGGTCTCCCATTCTGCTTAAGACCCATCCCCGCGACTCGCGTTGTGGGTATTACACTCTCAGCCCACGTGACTCTTGACGTCGTAGTCGCGTTTACGTGATCGCCGCGACGACACGCGGTCCCGCCCCTCGACCTGGCTGCTGTAGTTCCTAACTTCAGAGAAGTCTTCAAAACACTTCTGGAATGTTATGCACCTGCGTTGAGGCTTTTTCAGCCCCCGCCCGCTTTCGACATGCTAACGGCGACTGTTCAAACCCCAATCGTAAGGCTTCGGCTCCTTCGCAGAGTCAGATTTCCTGCTGCAGTGAGGTGCGTTTGCAATACGTTACACTCTACATTCACCAATGGAGCTGCCTGCTTTCCCCTTATTTGTGTATCGCCAAGGCGTCAGAAATGGTTCGTGTGGGAAAATTTGAGAGTTTGTGGCGCTAATCGATTTAGTAGGGTTCCTTTTCTCAGCAGTGCTGAACCTCATCACTCCCAGCTGCATGTCGGCGTTTTATCTCATGGATGGAGTCACAGGAGTCACCACATGCAATCTTCTCTACCCATTCACATTTCTATTCCTCTCCATTTCCATTTCCTTAGCTTCGCTTTCCCGTCTGCCTTAACAGCAAATTCTCACCCCTTTCCCATTCCCTTGCAATCCCTTCACAGTCCATTCCCATTCCAATTCTTTTCCCTGGGCGTCGACGAACATAACAATTGAACGCTCTTTGAAATCTCTATCCATCGATCTTGCTCCTAGCAGGAATCGAATCATTTCTCTCGCTCTCGCCGGGCATCGAACTGGGGAGGGAGGAAGGGAAGGCTTACGCATGGACGACGAGCACGCACGCCACCTGCCCCGCAGCTCGGCCGCAAGGAAGCGTGAGACCGAACCGGATGGGGCTCCGCCGCGGCGCGCAACCGGCCCTTCCGAGCGAGAGCTCAGCGCCGCGCGTGGCGCTGAGTTATGAGTCGCTCCTCCCACGCCCGGGCACGCCCGGCCACGCCCGGCCCTTTGTGCGTCAAACGCCCACGCGCCGCCGACTCCCGCTCCGCCGGCGCCCCGTTTCCGTTTCGCCCTGTTATTTGCCGCGAAGCCGCCCCCGCGCCGCCCACCGTCGCTGCCAGCTCTGCCGCTGCTGCCCCCCCCCCGCCCCGCTGTCGCCACCCCGGCAAGCTCCCTCTCCCTACCTCTCCATCACGCCCTCCGCCATCCCCGCCTCTCCCATCTCGCCCACCGACATCCCTCCTCACCCAGCACCATTCCCACATTTCCCGCCACGCCCACTCCCATCACCATTAAAACCGCAGCCATTCCCGCCTCTCCCACCATCTCTACCTTCTCAGCCCCACCCTCCGCCGCCTCCGCATCTCCCGCCACGCCCTCAGCCATCTCCGCCTTTCCCGTCCCGCCATCCTCCGTCCCTCCCTCTTCAGCCATGTCCTCTGCCATTCCTTTCTCTCTTCCACGCCACCGCCATCTCCTCCTTTCCCGCCACCACCCTCATCGCATCCTCCACGCCACCTCCACCTACCGCCATCCCCGTCTCTCCCGCACGCCCTCAGCCATCCCCTCCCCCTCGCCGCCTTGTCCTCCCTGCCATCCCCACCTCTATGCCCTTCGCCATCTCCGTCTATCCCACCATGTCCTACGGCATCCCACAGCCTCCTCCTCCCAGCTATCACCCCCCCCTCAACAGCCACCCCCAGCTCCGCCCCCACCCCCGCCGCGGCCACCTACACCTAAGTCGCACCGCTTCACAAACGAAACCACTTTGCAGGCGTTCGCCGCTGTTTACCGTTCGCCGGTGACAGGTCTCTGCAGAATGTCGAGTGTGGAGTTCTGCTGAAACGGGGTGTGTGTTGTGCGACTCGCCGTCCGTGCAAAGGCAGAGAAAATAGCCGCGTTTGATGTGGAAATGGGTTTATCGCGGATTATGATGCACGAGTTCAAAGTTGTTGGAAGCATGTTAGTAGTTTGTTTTCTTTACTAATCAAAAGGGCAAACATGAATAATACGGATAATAATAACTACTTCGCCTCACACTTCATCATTGCACTACAAACAAAAAGTTAATACTTTATGTACGCTTACACGTAACATTAATTCGTTTTTGTAATAAATAAAATTAGAAGCAAAAATGGAACCAAAAATATTGTTATAAATGTATTACGACTTGTGGATAAATATAAACGAATGTTCAAGAGAATTTCGTGGCGATTATACATATCAAAGTATGGAATTTCCTTCTGAATCATAGTAGTGCTATTGTGCATCTCCATGATTATTTAAGAGGGGATCCTCCAGTAGAATAGGTTCTGATATCGACTACACCTAGAAATTAGCAGGAGAAAGAGTAACTAGAAAAAAATTAATGTTTTAAAATAGATTAACATATTTTTTCAACGTCACTGTTATTATAATGTATTATTTTTTTATTGGATTAATTTATTTACAGACTTAAAGATGTTCTTAGAACTTTATGTACAGTAAATTAATGACGTTAACATTGATACTTTAGTTGATGACCTTTGTTTAATTACTCTCTTTACGGTTTTGAAAAATATGGACTTTTATCTATATATTACTCAGTCGACTGTTCCTAAAAGGTTATACATAAATTTTAGTAAGTGTGATGGATTCTCACCAAGATAATTAAACGGGAATAATAAATTGACGTAATTTAAATATGGACGTCTGCGATAATGAGGGTATAGAAAAGAAACCGAGGTGAGCTTTATTTTGGAAGCAATACAAGGAAAGAACATCATAATTCGTAGTGGGAAAAATACATATGTTAATAAATAATGCAGTGAAAGGACACGTGGGCAAATTCCATGTGGCAGAAAATAAATTAAGAAGTTATTAAGAGCAGGAAACCAAAGAATAAACAGATACTATGTTAAATGTGTGTGACCAATCAGGAGCGAGATCATGTGAGATGAAAGACTGATGAAGGGCGCGAGAAGATGAAAGAACGGAGCAGACGATGTTCTGACACGGTGTGAGTCAGATGTAAGGGGAAGAGCGATTTGGTTGCGGGAAGAATTAGACTGAATTATGAGTTTAAAAAAGCGATGTTTTAAGGTAGTAAGTGTACAAATAGAAAGGAAATATAATTACGTGTGTGATGATGTGATCATCATTGGAGTGGACCGAATTCTTTGGAAATGGAGGCTGAATGGAAAATGGACGTCGTTCAAGTTTGTGGTGGATCTCCGAAAGGAAAGTAGCAAAACGGGAAACATTAATTTTTATTTGTATTGACCATTGTAGAAAGACAAGTTTTGAGTTAAAGTAATATTACTCAATTAATGATTTCGAGAAAATTTGGCCAAGCATGTGAAAAGGGACCTTTTAGTACCTTTTTGTTTAATTATTCTCCTGAATATACTGTTTCAAATTTCACATTTCACCTGACTGTTGCCCGAAGGTTATATATATATATATATATATATATATATATATATATATATATATATATATATATTTCTAACCGCCTTACCTATCGTACACACCTGTACCTTCTTCAGCACACTCAGCATGCACTGTAAGCAAGTCGTTAAGATATTATGCTCGTGAAGCGAGCTTAGAATCTCAGGAAGCAGGATCTTTGGGGTACGAGAAAGGTCTGAACCCTTGACACAATAAAAGTCACACAAATCACACATAAACGAGCATATAATTCACTCAAAATTCTGTGGCATGAATTGATAACAACGAAAAACAAATCACACATAGAATTACACTTCCAAAATGATTAAATAAACACAAATAAGCAACTTTGACAGCCTATTCAACAAATGAACACTTAATTTCGTTCAGAACTAATTTTCTGAAGCAATTTCTTTATCCAGTACTGGGAATTCCCTTTGAAAATTCACTACGTCTAAATTTAAATTATTCTAATTACAATTGCATGTGAAACTAAACCTAATTTACAATCTCTTGCCTTTTCAAAATTTTACATACAATAATTAACCTGTGGGCAAGCGCACTACTCTCAATTTATCTTTAAATTATAAGTGCTGGTAACAGAATAATGACTGCTACAATAGAATGGTTAAAGGCAAGCAATAACGCATTAAATCTCCCACTCCCAAGCTACAAATTGTTAACATCCGTGTTCTCAATTTTTAACACTTCTGAAACTGTTCTTTCCCTACCGACGTGAACTTGACCTAATTTCTGGTTCTACAGGTTACCTCGAAACTGTCCGTCTTTCAACCTTGAAACAGCGTGCTGCGTTCCAGACCGCGTTGCTCGATTCCGAAGTTCTGCGTTGCCTTCGACGTCCTCTTGCGTCCTTTCCTCAGTCGTCGTCTTCTCCCGGTCGACCCGCGTATTCTTCCGCCTCCACTAATTGGTTTCTTCTCCTCCCACGGCTGCTACCGCCTCCGATTACGCCCAATTTGCAGAAAATGTCCCTTGCACTTCCCTAACTGCCAGCGCAAGTACTTCGCTCGTTCCTAACTTTATTCTGTTAATCAAGAACTTTCAGAGCTTTCCTGACAACGGGCACACTTTTACTTCCCGCACTATTTAATAGAAGAATATTTCTCTAATTCCTGACTACTGCGCGGACGGCTAGCTAGACGTTTCGCAACGCCGTACACTCCTATTCTAAACAGTCGCTGCGGCAATTTCTAACTAATCTAACGCTCTGATAAAATCTGCACACTTGCCAAGCGGCGCCTTACATGAAGAACTGCTGACCCGACGCGTGCAAGCAGAAGAGATGTTGACTCCAGGCGAGATGGCGACAAAAGAGAGCTCCCGCTTCCGCGTTTGCGTATTTATTGGCGTTCGCCTGGGGAAATTCGACGTGGTGGGGATTATTTCTCCTACTTGTGCCTTCCACCAGCAAAAACGTGGCTTGATAGTTCGCGGCGACTAGTGCGAGCAACGGATACCAGGCTGCGCGTTTTGCTACTATTGTTTTCGGCCGCTCTTCTCGCTGCTTGTAAACGTTTATGCCGGCGAAACTGTGGTGTTATGGGGTTGTATAATCCCATTTCGCCACAATATATATATATATATATATATATATATATATATATATATATATATATATATATAATGCCCAGCTTAATATATACTGCAATGTTGATAACTGAAATAATAATTATTATTTATGAGTAAAAAATACAAAGATAGTTCCCAGTCCTAGGAAACAAACAAATTATGACAATGACTTTGACGCGGCTCGTCCCGGATAGCCCAGCCAACAAACAAACAAATTACTTTACATAAATATTTCGTTACCGAGTATCTGTATAGACGGCCTATCAGACCCACCTATATATAAATTTTTATCATGACAGGGAGATCTTGGGATAACCTTCGATAACATTTAATAACCTTCGGGCAATAGTCGGGTGAAATGTGAAATTTGAAACAGTAAATTCAGGAGAATAATTAAACAAAAAGGTACCAGGAACGGTGCGCAGTGAGATAAGCAATATTTTAACATTAGCCATACTACATTTTTGCTTTAAAACGTATTCATATAAAGCATGAACATCCAATTTTATAATTCATGCATGTTGTCAATAGATTCAATGAATTACATTTATTATTATTTTATTTCCATCTTACCATCTTGTAATCTGATAATATTCTTTTCAAGGTTCGAAACTCGTCATCTATTTGCAACATATTAATTTGTTCAAAAACCACCAAAAACGTCTGTGAAAAAGAGGTACTCATTGTAATAACTGCTAATATTAAATATAAGGTAATAAACTTATATAAAATTTAAATATTATATATAAGTTTAAATTTATTAGATTTATTTTATTTTATTTTCTGATTCAAATATTGAGGCCTGAATAAGATTACATTAAGGATGGAAACTCGTCATCAATTTTGTACGTGAAATTTGTTTCAAGAATAACAAAACGTATTTGAAACAAAATCATTACACATTGTAATTACTGTTAATACGCTTTCGATAATGGACGAACCATACACATAGACCGGCGGTATACGGGCGCCACATAACAACCCGGCTGCTGAACGTTGAGTCGGGGGGCGGGGCTTGCGGTCGAGGAAAAAGAGGAGGAGGAGGGGCAGCGCCTGGCTGAGGAGGAGTGGGAGCCTCGCTCCGCTGCACCTGAGCGGCAAACCGGCGCTCACCTGAGTCCCCCCACCGCTCGCGCTCGCCCCACCCCTCCCCTCCCCTCCCCTACCCCACCGTCTCGGCACAAACAGCGCTCCGCGCCGCCACGCGCTTTTCTCGTTGCTTTTTTACTCGCCGCTAGATCCTACGGCCAAATGCTACATCTGTGGAACGCTCCCAGTGTTTAATTAAGTAGAAATACTTTCGTAGTATTTGCAGAGGAAGGTGGCAGAAGAAAAACAGGCTTAGGTGGCTCAGGGCCATCAACTCATGTCACTGCAGAGCCATCGGGCCGGGAGGAAATAGAGTTCGTGTCCCGGTGATAGCTAGGTCAAGCCCAGCTGCTGTCTGGACGAGATTCTAGCGGCCGGCTGCTCTGATCAGTTTTTCGTGGTTTATTCGATCGTCGCCAGACGAATGCCGGAGTAGTACCCTACAAACGGGCCACGGACAGTGCGCAATCCCCCTTTCGTCTTCCTTGTCCTATCTTCACTTCTTGTTTACACTTACACTCACTTCACTCCCACACATGCACTACACTCCCACACATGCAGGAGGCCGGTCGGGAGCTTAGAGCTTGTCCCGACTGGGACGGTGCCACGCTGGTGGGAGATACCCGTTTGGGGAAAACCCCGCAAGGCGGCCTGAAGGTAATCTCACCATCCAGCAGGGGGCGATATTGCCATTTTCCGAGGAAAACACATGCAATACACTTAAGGAACTAATGACCTTAACAGATTAAACTAATCAATCAAAAGTAACTCAAGAAATTCCATATCTATAGTTTGGTGAAAAATGCTTAGAAATTATTACGAGGGCTGGACTCAATGATGTTTATTGTGGAAGTCCAAGCCTTGTCACCCACTTGGATACGTGCGAACGAAGACAGTCAAATTGCTCTAAACAGATTGACGATATTTTTGCTAAGCTATTGTAACCCTATTACCTTAACCAGCATAACATTTTGAATCACCAGCCATTTTACAATACATTTTACACATACTTCATTAATCCATTTTCTTCATCTGGTTCTCTAAATATGCTTTCGACAGATACACCTAAAAGCTTCACAGTAAGGAGAAATAAATATGCTCTAGCTAAAAAATCCGTACTTGTAACAGAGCCAGGAATGGTGACGTTCGACGAAATAAAAATAATGATGTTACGAGGGGCAAACTAGCATTTTCTGGAAGGTTTCTGAAACAGAAAAAATCGCAGCATCTTAATGTGTCATTGTGTGCAAACGTCATTTCTGGTATTTGAAAGAGTGTTAGCCGTAGCCTGATGGTATTCGCTTATGAATTAATTTAATTTTTCGTAAAATTCATTAGGATTTGAGAAGTCCGATTTCTAAAAGTGAATGAATAAGAAAGACTTGAGACGAGCTCTTCCCTTGCTTTCAAAATACCTCGCCATTAAATTCTCTTCAATGCATTTCCTAGAATATTCTTAATTCGCTAAAGGCGCTGGTTCAGTCTCTGAGGGTAGCAAGTATCTTTCAATTGCCGAGCTTTCCCTCCTCGTGAAGTGAACATTCCACCCACATACTGTGCACTTATCCTATCCTACCCAAATACTCTTCAATTTCTCACTATTCATTAGTGGAAGTGGATTATTTGGAAGGCTTCAATAGTGTCCGGAAGAAGGAGATTGGACCTCTCATATTACTATCCAGTGGCTGGCGGATCTTGACAATTTTGGGCCCAGGGCAAAGCTGAAACGTATCTCCCCCCAAAACAAATTGAAAATGTGAAAGTTGTATCAAGAAATTATAAGAGGTATTTTCTTTCAACAAATGACAAAAATTACGTTTAAACTAGAAACAGTTTTTGGAAACATATTTTAAAAAACAGTTTTAGGCAAAATAATTTAGTGATTAAATAATACAATTTTCACGGTGATCTTCAAACGCTAAAAAAATTATTTGTGTAGTTAGTATTTAATAAGATTATTTGTTAAATAATGAAATCATAACTATACATTTCTGTAGTACCTGTTCTAATTTTAGCATCATTTAATACATTTCAGAGAGCCCTGCCTTATAAGAAATGACTATAATGAACTATTTATGGTAAACAATTAAATAGAAGTTGTGTGAAATGTCAGATTATTTTGATGCAAGATATCAAGTAAGATATACTCAAATTCAAATGATTCTCTATTGTGTAAGCTAATGAAGGACCCCAAACCATTTCATTAATTCAAATAGTGATAGGAAAGTAGCGTATTGAAGACTTATTTTTTTTAAATATTTTTTTACATTTATTATTTCAAATTATTATACGTCTGATGTTATTTGTTACTGAAATAAAAACATTAAGAAATGCCTTGGATGTGCTAAACACACAACGAGCAATTTTTTGATATTTATTACGAGTAAATTGATTTCGTGAGGTAGAACTAACTGCTTCATTTCGACTTTCCAGGAGACTGTGAGGCTAGCGACATTCGCATTGTTAGCAAGGAGAAAATATGCTTCCGGTGATTAAAAAGTTCGATCACTCTCTCAATATCAAAATACGCTTCAACTAACACGGCAAAACAATAGTCACGAGAGCTTACGAAAAAAAAACACCAGTTCTGGGTGAGGGCATCACCCTCAGCGTCGACCTTTGCATAAACTCGAGTTCAACAACGCTGTCAATTCGAGAGGTGAAGTGAAGGCAACGCAATGAAAAGAAATGAGACCCTCCCGTAGCCATATTTCAAACGGCCTTTCATCAAAGAGCCAGTCGCGAAATCCGTAACGGAGACCTGCCGCCAGATTCATCTCAACCAAAGTAATCTCGACACTTTTGCGAAAAGCCACGAGGGCGGAGAGAATTCGCTGAAATGCTAAAGGCGCAATTCCAGTAATCTCGACGGCTCTTCTTAGAGCAGACAGTCGTTCGCAAACAAACTGCAAAGAGAAAGAGAGCCACAGGCAGACGAGAGAGAGAGAATTCATCCAAAACAGGGGATTTCTCGCTGTTGTGCCAAAAGCACTCGAAAGAGGCACAGGCGAGGCACAGCCGCGATTCTGTGGGTAGGAGGAAGGCGCAAAAAGAAAGAATGGAAGAGGCTGGAGGCGTCTTCAGGCAGTTAGGTGAAAAACAGAAAAAAGGGGCGGGGCATCGCGGGGACGCGTGGGGTGGTGATGGAAGAACCCGAGGAGGGGGGCTGGACGCCAAGGGGAAGAATCCCGGGGATTGGTCGCTCTTGAGAGGTAAACAGCCCTGCTCACAGACGCACGTGTTCTTTCTTCGTTCGATGTCGAAGGAGAACGTACCGGTAATTTCGATTCATTGATTGATTGATGGATTGATTAGCGATCCCTAGCGGGGATTTCCCCAACCAGTTATCTCCCATCACCCTGGCACCGTCCCAGTCGAGATATGCTCTAATTTCCCGACTAGACTCCCCTCATAGTTTGTGCGTGTAAGAATGTATGTATGTATGTATGTATGTATGTAAGTATGTATGTATGTATGTATACACAAGGGCGGTTTTAAGCTGTTAGGTGGAAAAACAGAAAAAAGGGGCGGGGCAACATGGACGAGAGCAGAGCAGCGACTGGGGCCGGGGCGTGGGAGAAACCGGGGGAGGGGGGAGCAAAAGAAGAGAAGTACGGCAATTGGTCGCAGGAGAGGGCGACAGCTTTTGAAAGGTAAAGAACTCCACTCACAGAGGCACGTATAATCCGTTCGATCTCAAAGGGAAACTTCTCAGTGATTAATTAGTCGATTGTAACTTCGACTGATTAGTAATTCCAGGCGCGTCAACGGCTAAGGTCTTAGTCCCGTAAGTGAAGTGAATTTTAATTGCGGGATGTGTCGGTCATTTCCCCCGCTGGATGGCGCGATCCGGCGCCGACCTGTCCGTCGGCTGGCGCGGCTTTCACCAACCACGAATCTCCCATAGACCCCAGCCGGGACGACCTCTGAGCTCCCTACCGGTCTCCTCTCAAGTGTGAAAGTGTAGTGTTTGTGTAAGTAAAGGGCGTCTTCACCGCTGTGAGGTGAAAAACAATAAAAAAGGGACCGGAGCTACGCGGGCGAGACCCGAGTGGTGACGGAGGCGGGGGCGTGGGGCAGTGTTGGAAGAAACCGGGGGAGGGGGGGAGTAAGGGAAGAGAAGCACGGCGATTGGTCGCAGGAGAGAACGACTGATTTCGAGAGGTAAACAACTCCAGTCACGGACGCACTTATGCTTCGTTCGATCTCAAAGGGAAACTTCTCGGACATTTCGAAACAATTCGCCAGGAGTTCCTAGACGCGGGTGCGGTGGGCAGTGGCAATGCAAGATGTACGTCACCTAGAACGAGGAAAACCTTTATTGAAATACCTAACTTATGCTTTAAGATAACAATGAAAATTAGTAGCAATAAACGAATTAGATCCAGTCTGCAGTTTTGAACCTGAGGCACATATTTACAGTGACAGTTCCACTGATTTCAGCTGTGTATTAACACAAGTTACTCATTACAAGTTACAACAAACTCATTACAAGTTACTCTCTTTAGTTCAACAATGTTGTGTATGATCAAAACTTTGTGTATGATCCTCTAGTTGCCTATACCTGTTGTTCAGAGATCTGAGTTTTCTATGTGTGTTCTATTTGAAAATAAATTGTCTGAGTGTTATTTTAAGATGGAGGTACCCCTCAATCACAGTAAATTTTAAGCCAGAGAATCCTTTCAATAGCTGCCAAGAAGCGGTGAAACATCCTTCAAAAATGCATGATGGGTCTGCGTCAATACCGATTTCCCTGGGGTCACTCAATATCACACGAGTTTGCATAGTCTGCGGAGTCTCAAGGAGAATTGTAATGAACCAGACAAGGAATTCTATATTCGTTCCTTACACAGAAACTTTATTTTTGTTTTAAACGACAAAATTGGACTTCCAATAAATAACGCTGAAGAGTTATTTCTATAACTTTAGAAATATTCTACATTGCATGATAATAAACGTTCATTTTATATAAATATTTTGGTAAATATTAATGATTTGGGTTGAAAAAGATTGTTTAGATTACTGGAGAAATTATTTATTTTCTCAGTAAATTGTGTATAAAAAAGAGACAATAGATTTTTTAAATTGATATTAGAAAGTATACTATTTATGTGTTCTCCTAGGAGAGTTTCTGTAACAGAACACACTGACGGGATAGATCATGTGAAATGTATAACATTATTTCAAAAAATTGTAGCCCGAGTAAACAAAAAAACTCCAGTCACCACCAGAGCACTAAAAAACCGCCAAAACCCAGACGTCGAAGGACAGCTGTCGAAGCTAATTGCTACGCCCTTAGTACCTGGCACGCGACACGTGATCGCGGGCAGGAAAAACAAGAAGGGTGAGCTGAAATGGGGGCGAGCGCTGAGAATGACAACGGGTCGACGGGAGCACAGAAGAGGCCAGCTGCTCTTGAGAGGAACATAACTCCGTCGCGCTCCTCCGCCGTTATCTCCTGCGACCCGCGCCCTCGCCCACACAGCATCCGAGCACAAAAGAGGGTCTCTTAACGGATTGCGAAACGGGCCTACATCTGGTCGCGAAATGAAGGACGCGATATCGGAGAACAGCGCTGGGGGCGAACGGTCGTGGGAATGTAAAGGTCCATAATACACAATGATAACGTTTTGTTTTTATTCTGAACAAAGTAAACTTACAATCTATTTCATATTAAAATAATTAGTAGCTTTGATGAAATTTACAGTTGACAATGACAAATTAATTTGTGTGAAAGTAGCCCAGTATTACATTTCACCATAGTCCTCTTGTGTCTAGAACAAAAAAGTCAAATTAGTTCCTTTTTTGAGGAGTCGTTGTTGAAGAATAAATGGGATTATGCATATTGGTACTAATAGCAAAATCTGCAATGGAGTTGTAGGGGTTGAAGTCTGTGTAATCGGTTGGTTTCTTCCCTATTATCTAATAGGTTAATGGTTAAAGGATTTGTGTATTTTTCCAGACGTAGAAGATAGTTCGAGCTGCTTGTTTCGATTCTTTCAAAGACTGTCGGCACTTTTAAGTCACTGTGTAGTGCCGCCTTCCATTCCTCACCAACGTGGTCCGGTATGAAAGAGCATTTTTGTAATAATGACGAATGTCCATTCGCACTTTTTTTAAGTACAAGCAAAGGCGAGCACGCGGACGATCTTCTGTGGTGCTGTTTCATTTCAGGCGCCTACGAGGCAAAAGTCAGATAGGAGAATATGTAACGTCCATCGCAAGAAATAAATGCGAAATGTAGAAAGAGTTTTACAGATTAGTATGTACTCGACTTCTGACGGCAGCCCCCCCTCCTTCAGGAGTTTTTTCCTCAACCGTAACATATGTTTCTCTTTTCCGCGGCTTTGAAACGATGGAGAGATCATCTGGGACGAATATCAACATTCAAAACGTTAGAATATCGGAGTAGGTAGGTTTTGTAATAGATTAAAGGCGTTCGGCCTATAATAGCGACAAATTAAAAGGGTAATGTATATAAAATATATAAAATAGTGAACTAGTAAAAATAATATTTTTTTCAAAAATACGAAAAAATGCCTTTTTACGATAAATCATATTTCCCTCAAAAATATTGTCTGGATAAAAGTCTCTATTGTGCAGAGGAGGTGTCTCCTAATTCAACGTTTCAGAAACAAAAGTTTTCCATTAAAAATATGGGAATATTGGTATGCCACATGTGTGGACTCGTGTTTGAGCAGCTGTAATGTTCCTACCTGCGGAAGTTATAAGAACCATTCCAGTAATGATTTCAAAACATAAGAAATATGTTTTAACAATGACTGGTTTTGAATATGCTTACATAACAATTTACGCATACCGTAGCGTAATTACAGCGCAATTACGCATGCCGTAGTTATTGGATACTGTACTGTACAAATATGAGAACAGTATTGTTAAAAAATGCAGTTTGTGAACCGAGATATTTAGCATTTTTCCAAAATATGTTTAGTTGATGAAAATATTCAGAATAAATAATCAGAGAAAGTTTAAGAATCGTAAAACAAGATTTTAAAAAAACTGAATTTTGTAGATTGATTATATTTAAACCACTGTGTAGCCATCAACATTTGTAAGTCAAGATATACCAGTAAATTTATTAAATGTAAAGCATTATAACATTTGAGAACTGTTCGGAGAATTGTTTGGACGTCTCATTTAATAATCGTAAAACGAGAATTTAAAAGACTGACTTTTTGTACATTTTAACAACTATGTAGCACGCCAACGATTTGAAGTAATGATCGACCGGTCAATCGAACTAAAGATTTATCGAATGTAATAAAAAGCGTCATAACTTTCGAGTCGAGTTCGGAGAAGGATAATTGTTTTTGACTCCTCACAGCAATTTGCCACGTCCGTCTCCCGCATTCGGCCTCGCGGCGCCGTTCCCATGGCGACCGATGTTCGGCGGAAGCCGGCCGGGGCGAAAACAGCTTCCCGAAAAGAAACAAAACGGAAGAGTAGGGATGGCGGGGGGAGACGAGGCGAAAACCTGTCCGCTGCGTCGAGGCGAATGGCTGGCGCAGGCGGCGGTGTGGGCGAGGCTTGTGGGATTACGAAGGCGGGGGCAGCGGCGGCGGCGGCGGTAGTGATGGCGGAGGTGGCGGCGGAGCCGGAGGGGAGAGATAAACAAGTCAGCGCCAGCGGTTTCTACCTGCGCTCTTCCCCCACCACCACCACCACCACTTCGTTCTATGCCACGCCCTCTTCCGAGGGGTAAGCCGTGGGGAAGCGGGTAGAACCAGGGCCTCGCAACTCTCCTTCAAAACCGGGGACAAAGCTGGAAGGCGCTACGATAGGAGGTACTAGTGTGCAGCTAGCTGGCTAGGCTCACCAACTTTCGCTCATAAAAATTGGCTAATTTGTGAGAGATATGAAAGGTCTCTTCTAAATGTTCAATTATTTATAATATGTACACATGTGTATAAGAAACATCTGACCAAAGCGCAATCATCGTCGCGAGCTTCTGTAACATTATGCTCCTGCGTGCGACTCGCGAACTCACGCAGGTTGTAAGTATAGTTGGCAGCAGTTCGTACACTATATTTTGGTTCCTGTAAGAAGGTGCTGAAGGAGAGCGCGTCACTGCAATGCTTTTCCACCACGTTATATGTGAGTTAAAAGGTCCTGCAATTTGTGGTGCACAAAGGGGGTTTGCGCCAGGTTTTCTCGGGGTTCTCCTGTTTGCATTGCCTCTTACTCATTCACCCATTTTAGGTTTCAGGAACGTTTAGCAAATAAGGATTACGTTTGCTCGCTTTCGAGGAGTGGATCGAGCGTAGTCAGATCGCTTACCTTGCATTTAGGAGATCAGGTCAAATCACGATCGATCCGTGTGGAATGTTTGTGATGGAGAAAGCGGTTACGCGACAGATTTTCTCGAGGTTCTTCCGATTTCTCACTACACCATCGTCTTTTATTTCACTCCATCGCAATCACCCATTCATCAAAATATTCACCCATTCCAGATAAGACCATAAGGTTAAGCAAAATACAAAATATGAATTTATTTTATTTTAATTGTTTTGGCAAAGAATGTACTTCGGAAATTTAATATTTTAAATATTGCCAGCAAGAAAAAATTAACAGTATTTCTAGCAGATTTGGGCAAGTGCAAGAACATATATTAATAAAAATATCGTTTTATTTTCTTACCTTCTATTTTCATAAGTTTATAAATTAATTGAAACACACTAACTAAAAGCAGATCAACTCATTGGTTTAAAGTCTTTCTTCCCTTTAAATATTTTCTTGAACCCCTCTGGAGTTATGAATGAGTATTCTGGGGATCAGCCGAGTTTCGCAACCTCAACACTTCTCTGAGGCTTTCTACTTCAGTTATATATGTCCCTTCCTCTATCAAGATTGCTTAATGTTTGTGTTTGTCTCCAATCTCTGCTTCTCACATCCACAAAGTCTCGTATAGTAATTCTTAACACGACTTCTCAAATGTCCTTTCCAGTTTCTATTTTGTTTTCTGGCAACTTTTTCCCACAACAGTAATCTATTCTTACCTACACGTTTTAGAATATCTTCACCTCTAAACTCTCCCGTTCATTTCAACTTTTCCATCCCTCTTAACTCCAACTTTAAAGTCAATCTGTATTATTTCATCTCTTTCCTACATTGGGTGAAGTGTGAATCATACTAACAAGAGTTTCTTCACAATAACAATAATTGTGTAAATATGTTTCCGTAAATATGTTAATTCCGCCACAGTAATCTTGTCAAATTCCTGAGTGGAAGCTCGATTATCAACACCATTAAGAATGCAATAAATGTATGTCCAAACAAAACAAAAGCACATCGTAAAGCACCCTAAGATAATTAATTTCTATTTCTACCAACTATCCCTAAACGCAAAATTCTCCATTTTCGTGCACCTCTTTCCGCCTCGACATTCGTCTCCAGCCTCGCGCTGCGCCGTTGCGCTCAAAAAGTTGGTAGCAGTGCGGAATAGGAGATGAGGTGGCTGCGAGACTTCCCTAATAAGATTAGGAGCTAACTGCGGCTAACAAGCCCTCCCCCCCGTGCACCAGCCCGTGAGGCCTGGCAATCGACGCAGCTACCGAGCGAACGGAATATTCTTCCGTGGAACCGCGAGGCAAATGACAACTCACGTAAGATTAGAACAATTTTGGCGAGAAGCTTTGCTGCACGAAATGATCTTTCACCGCAAAGATTACTTGGGCGAGATTAGAACAATTTTGACGAGGATTTTTGTCGCACGAAATGGTCATCCGGCGCATGGTGGCGAGATTTACATAGTTTGAAGAGTAAAAACTCGTTCACGGAATTTTGCATTCCTTCCAAAATCTTGTGCACAGTTGCAAGGAGTTTATTTCCATCGCGCCGAGAAACATAAGTCAGCCGCACCAGATTAGAACAGTTTTAACGAGAATTTTTGTTGCGCGGAATATAGTCGGCAAAACTTAATCGGACGTCGTTCGATATCAATGACTATGTGTATTTAATGAAGTCTCGCCTTCGTCCACGCAAATGTCATGTGTAAATTCGCTCTTGCGTGCGAGGGTGCGTCGGATGTATCTCATAATTCGGTATACTGCATATATGAATATTATGTTACGCTAGTATCAACTTATATATCTTTATAACTATATTTTTGTGGACGCAAATGTATCACACAATGTCTTATGAAGCTTCTTGAAATCTCAAAAGTTTTCCAGTGTAAATGAATCCCCACAATCGCGTTTTTCCTACACTATGATGTTATGAATGTGTTATTATATTATTAAAGTACTGCAACATTGCAAAATGTAAAAAATGTTCGTGTTGAGGATAAAACAATATCTACTATAAAAAAATTATCTAATAGTAAACTCTCATATTAATTGGGAGCCTTTAAACAATATATCATTTTCTAGAAATATAGTTAATTTTCAGAAGTTATGTTTTTTATGTTGCGTTACTTATAATTTAAATAGAATTAAAATAGTCGAATCATTATTGATCGATCGTAAAAATTAATTATAACTAGATATTTATAGTTTTTTTTAATAATTTCATATTAATTATATGTGCGAGAACGAGAGTTTCTTTAAACTAAAGAAACTTTCAAGCATTGTTCCTTTAGCACCCTCAACAAAACAATCAAGTAGGTGTAGAAAGATACTAGAATATAAATATACACAGTGTTCTGTGTTTTAAGCGACTTGATCGAGAGAGACCAACCAACATTGCCGAAATTTTAGAGATATGTATTGAAGGTGATTATGGAGACCTGTCACGTTCTTGTGGGAATTGTCCGATCTCGTGGGAGCAAGGGATCTTTGCGGAGACTGCGCTGCGGTGGGATGGCTCTGGACCGCTGTCCCTCGCGGCCCCAGGGAGGCTGTGGGGCGCAAAACACGCCCCGGGAGCCCGACTCAACACAGCTCCCGTCCGGTCGCGGTCGGGGCCGAGGAGGCGGCGAGGGCAGCGGCGCAGGCGGGGGCACAGACGGGGGCGCGAGCATTGGCCACGTGGCGGGCGACGATTTGAGTGAGGAAGGTAAACGGGCGAAGGGATAGGGAAAAGACGCAGGTAGTGACTCCAGCGAGGAGCGGGCGAAGGTTGCGATAGAGGGATGCAGGGAGAGAATGTGGGATGACTTATTGGTTAATTGATTGTTAGTGATTCCAAGCACATCGGTACGGCTCATTGGTCCCAAGTGTAGTGCATGATTTCCAACGGTAGGTGGCGTTGTCTTCCCTCGCTGTGGGGTGAGATCCGGCGCCGACCTACCAGTCGGCTTGAGGGGTTTTCCCCAACCAACGGGGCACCTCCCAGCCGGGACAAGCTCTCAGCTCCCGACCGGTCTCCCGGCATATGTGCTTGTGTATTGCGTGTTAGTGTACTTGTGTGTAAGAGGTAAGGATAGGGCAAGGAAGAGGTAGGAAAGACCGTACGCGGTCCGTGGCCCGTTTGTTAGGGTACTTTTCCATCAGAAACATCGACATATTGACATCGATGTTTTTTTCGATTGTTTCCTTCAGATCAATATTTTTTTTTCAGTGACATTCATGTTTCAAAACAAAGTCTATGTTATGTTTTTCGATGTTTTTGTTCGTGGTAATATTGTTGAAGTACTTTCTGAACCTTAGGTTTACAGAATATTAATTAGAAAATAAATATAAGAGTGCATTAAGGCAGAATGTTCTTTAAACTAATATTACGTATATTAAACTAAGAATCCTCACAAACTAAGAATCCTCACAATCCTCACACACACTGGCACTCAAATGCACTACACTACCACACATGTCGGTAGACCGGTCGGGAGCTTAGCACTTGTCCCGAGTGGGGTGGTGCCCCGCTGGTGGGAGATACCTGGTTGGGGAAAATCCCCGCAATCCGACGGTAGGTCGGCGCCGGATCTCTTCAACCAGTGGAATAAGATCATTTCCTGAGTTAAAAACATGCACTACTTCCGGGACTAATGACCGTAGCAGTTGACGTGATCGGAATCACTGATCAAATCGATTCAGGGGACAGGGGACCCGTTGAACGCCAATGCTCCGCCTGCAGGCCGCTGCAGAAACCAACCCAGGGAGTGTGGGCCAGGCGGTCCCACGGCGAACTGCAGCAGGCGCTAGGAAGTCAGACCGCCCGCACGCCGACCGATAATGCTCGAACCGACGACCTTCCAGCGTCCCCTCCGGCGCTTCTCGGATCGACTCTCTGGACTCACGTAAGATATTTGAGATACGAAGACGAGACCGGGAGAGGTGGCTCTGGGCATCAACCGATGTCACTGCAGTGCCTCCGAACGGTAGGTCCTATGGTTCCACTCCCGACTACATACGATTGTTTACACTAGCTTGTCCGCTAGGTCGACTTCAGTCGCTGTTTGGAGGAGAATTCTAGCGGCCGGCTGTGCTGACCGACAGTTTTCCGTGATTTCTCCGATCAACACAACGAGAATTCCGGAGCAGTACCCTAACAAACACGTCTCGGACCGCGCGCGATCTTTCCTTCGCATACCTTGCCCTATCCTACTTCTAACACTCACTCACACTACCAGACACTACAACACCATATGCCTGGAGATCGGGTACAAGCTTAGAGCTGGTCCCGGCTGGGGCGGTGCCCCACTAATGGGAGGCACTTGGTTGGGGAAAACCACACTAGCCGACAGCAGGTCGACGGCGGATCTCGCCATCACCGCCACGCCAAGGGCAAAACTTGTGCTACACTTACGGGACTAACACTTGACGCGCCCGTAATCACTTTTAATGAATCAATTAATCAGGAAGAGAAGAAACGAGTTCGTCGTTCGACGTGAATTTTTGTTGCACGGAATAATTTTCCATGGTACTGCCGAGCGAAATTCATCCAGGGCAGACTGCGAAAGATGGCTCATGGCATCAACTAATGCCACTGCAGAGCCTCTGACCGAGAGGTCCTAGAGATCGAGTCCCGACGGTGGCAGGATTTTCGACACTACCTTGTTTGCTATGTCGAATTCACTTAACAATCAATCAATCAACCGGGATAGATTAGAACGAATGGAATCACAATTTTTGTCACATGGATTATTTTTTCGTAGCGCAGCCAGAACTCAATCATTGAAGGTAAGCACAGTTTTGATGAGAACTTTCGTTGCTTTTACCCCATAACGGACTCAACGAACGAATTCCTAAGGGAATAGAGTTTGCACTCTCACCCCATAATGTGCGGTAGGGAGTAATTCAATACATAACGGCTAGGAACAAGAATTACCCAATGTTTAGGCACTGCGATCCTACAATACGACTTTTTCTGCCGAAGAAATCGTCATTGTCGTCAGCATTACGCAAGTAGTATGGCCGCTCTAACATCGATGACCGAGAGGTCCAAGATTTCTACTGGTGGCGGACTTTCGACAACACCTATATAACTGGGTCAAATTCAACCGATGTTTGGAAGAAAATTCTAACGCCAGTGGCTCTAAGCAATAGATTTACATAGTTTCTCCGAACTATAAGGAATGTTGGCAAATGCCGGAGCATTATCAATCTACCAGAGACCGTGCATAATAATTCCTGCTTCATTGTCTCATCCTTTCATTTCACACAGACACACACATACACACACACACATTCATACACTGCCCATCCACTCGTATCGGGAGTTAGTTGGAGCATAGCGCTAGTGGGGTAGATCGTAGCTGAAGGAGATTCCTGGAAAGCAGATATCCCGCAAGTCGAAGTGTATTGATTGATTGATTGATTAGAACTTCCGGGCGCTTCTACAGTTAATGTTATTAGTCCAGTATGTGTTATGCATGGTTTTATCGATGGTGAAGACGATCATCTTACACCGGTAGTTGGCGAGATTCGGCGCCGACCTACGTCGGCTTGCGGGGGTATTTGCCACCACCAGGACGCCTTCCTATCCGGGAGAAGCTCTCAGCAACTACCAGGGTCATTAGTCCCGTAAGTGCAACGTATGTTTTTGCTCGGGAGGTGGCGGTGATCTTTCCCCTGCTGTACGGTGAGATCCGGCGCCGACCTACCGTCGGCCAGCGGGACCTTCCACAACCAGGTATCTCCCACCAGCGGGGCACCGCCCCAGCCATGACAAGCTCGTAGCTCCTGACGGGTCTCCCGGCATGTGTGGTAGTGTAGTGCGTGTTAGTGTAATTCAGTGTGTGTGTGTAAAGAGCGAGGATAGGACAAGGACGAAGAAGAAAAGATCGCGCGCTGTCCGCGGCCCGTTTGTTATGGTGCGACTCCGACATTCGCCTGGTGTTGATCGGAGAAACCACGTAAAACCACCGATCAGAGCAACCGGTCGGGATAATTCTCCTCCAGACAGCGGCTGAATTCCACCTAGCTCTCTAAATAGTATCGAAAATCCTTCCACCCGTGGGACAGGAACGCTATAAACTCTTGATCAGTCTCGGTGTGTAGGTTGGCTCCGAATTTTACATTTCAACGGCAGAGGAACACCGCCATCTCCCGGGAAATAACACGAACTAGTCTTGCGAGACTAATGACCTCGGTAGTTATCGCTCCAGGAATCAATACTCACTTATACAACCACTCCTAAAAAGTAGGGACGTGAACACAGAATAGGAATAGTATATTCTTCAACGAGCGGAAAATGATAGCTATTATTCACTCGTAGAAATTCCTCAACTCGTGAATAATAGCTATCATTTTCCGCTCGTTGAAAAATATACTATTCCTATTCTGTGTTCACGTCCCTACTTTTTAGGAGTGGTTGTATAAGTGAGTATTGATTGTGTTGAGGAATTTCTACGAGTGAATAATAGCCATTGTATGCGAGTAGGAGACTAAGCTCTTTCCAAGACTGTGAAATTGATGTTTGAAAAATACTAAATGAAAACATTTGAAAAGCTTTTATTTTTTGAAGTTATGTTACATTAATTCATTGAACGTTTTACTATCACTATTTATCTACTACTTTTACCTTGTTACTATTACGACTACTATAATTTATACTTGTAAATTAAGCTGGGCTCCTTAACCACACAGAACGGTCACAGAACACTCAATGTTCTCTCACTCTTAACAATCACCAACTCCCATACTGTTTCGTGGTTCACCCGTCTTTCGACAATTGCGAGCTGCCGCGGCAGACCGCGACAGCGCGCCCTCTGTAGGCGACTGAGAGAACCCTCTATCGTGTGTAATGAACCAAGACGAATGTGATTGGTCGACAGCCGTGCGAGAATAATCATCTCGCACGGCTTGTGGAATCGTCATCATTGCCGTTTTCGATAGCGAGCAGAAAAGCACACATTCTGGAGCAGTAGACGCAAACCTTTCTGCTAGTTTTACGAGGTGCTTTCAAGGGCGAGGGGACGGCCTTGATCGCCGCTGTTGCGCCTGCAGGGCGAGGCAGAAAGCTGCCCAAGACGTGCCACGCTCCGTCGTGCCCCATGAAGCGCTAGCGAGAACGGACCGCCAGCTGCTGCGACCTGCAACGCGGCGATGGGGAAGCCGTCTGATGCGCACAACTCAGCGCCTCCGTCCATTCCATCACTTCCGGTACTGCTCAGGTCACCTCTGGATTCACGCAAGGTGCTTTGCAACGGGAATCGTGGTCGACATTAAGACTTCATAGAATTTTGTCAAATTTTGTTTCAATTTTTCAATTTTTCATTTTCAACTTCTTGTCTCGCGGTACAATAAGTCGATATACGGGTGTCCCATCAAGTGCAGGCCACCCCCATGACTTTTAAACTGTTCACGATATCGAAATGCAGGTGCGCTTTTGCGGGGAGAGGGATAAGGCGGTTACCTTCCCCAAAGGCGACAGTTGCAAGAGCTGATACAGGAAATGTACGTTTAATTTAAAATCACATATCATAAAGCACACTTTTATACTCAAAATATTATTAAAACCTAAACATATGTAGCATCATTGGATTCCTCTTTTTATGATCTATCTATTGCAAGTGAGAAAAAATATGCGATTTCACGAAAAAAAATCAAAGATGATTAAATTTCTCGAAAACCAAAAGTATTTCAAACATATTTTTACGAAATATTACTTGCCCCATGATTCCGCATTGTTGAGCGAAAACTGCACTATATCGAGAACCACTAAGAAGTTATGGGGGTGGCCCATACTTGGTGGGACTCTCTGTATTGAGTCATAGGAGCGACACGAGCAGCATTAATTTTTTGACTGAACCCCTCGCTGCGGCTAGAAAGTTAGAATGTTTATTTTTTTTAATTTGTCTTGGAGTTATTTATACAATGCTGAAACCAGCAACTCACTCGTCTCATGGAACCGAGAAGAGTTATTTTTCACGTGTTAGTTTCGGAATCGACCGGCTGGGAAATGGAGCGCCATCATGTAAATATTACATGGAAACAACCCCTACAATTTGAGAAAAACGTGCGAGTTAATATAGAGGGAGGCAGACAGCATTGAAAAACGCTGAGGCAAGAGATATTTCGTAAATAAACGCAAACGTTAATGTTCTGAATCTCTGTAAGTAACAACAAATGGCTTTTCGAAATCAAATGTAGAAACCCATGGACAACTTTTCTTTTTTCTTTTGTGCTCTCTTTAAAAATGTTTACATCCACAAGTCCTATCTTATTGCTGACTTTGGTGAGAGCGGGGCTCTAGACGTATGTGAGATTTATTTGTGCACCAAAAGGAATAATCTTTTATTTTGGACATGTTTTCTTCGAAAAACTGATCTAGCTACTTACCACAAATCCCTTGGTAGGCGTTACTGAGAACGTCTCTTAAATCACGTAAAATTTTATTAACACTAAAATAAAGAATTACAATTGGGTTTCAGCCTTCCTTATACTTTGGCCTTTTTACTTCTATTTTGATTGCAGTCATTGAAAAACCTAACTAGCCACCTACCTCAAATATAATCTTTCTTGGAGCTATTTATATCGCGCCCCTTGATTCGGTACACACATTGAACGATTAATTAGTCATCGCACAACCAGAATGGAGGCAGGCTGAATATAGTCTCGCTGTAATTTTTAATTATTTTCCTAATTTACCTTTGTTCTTCCCTTTGTGTAATAAACATTCCTATCTGCGCCTACAAATCGGATTCCATGAGTTTTATTTCATTTCTTGGAACAAATTTTTATATTTCAAAAATGTTAAGACATTTTACAAAGGAATATGATTTTCATTTTTTTTAAATTGTCGCCACAAAACATTATGATCAACAGCTCTTCATACGTAATGTTGGTAAATAAATCGAAAATGCATACATTGCTTAAATGATAAAAATAGTATCTGTATAAATATTATGCAAATAAATCTGATATAATAGTGAAGTAACACATCCTTCATGGAGAAAGGAATAACAGGAATGACAATTTCAATATTGACAAACGTCTACTAATACCTTGTACGTAACACGTAAGATATGCATATTTAGTTAACTACTTTTCTTTTGAGTTGTGTTTTCCGCTCCCGTTGCAAAATGGTCAGAATGGTTCTTACCCTAAGAATTCGTGGATATTTAAGAGACAATTAAAAAATAATAACAATGTATTACTGCTATGAGCGTACGCTCGGTAGCAGGTAATAAAAAAAATAAAAAATAAAACTACACCACGCAATACATACAAATATTACAAAAGATAAATAATACAAATAACATTCGCCTTTTATTAAATTCAACATTAACGATATTTCATATAAATGCGTAGCTTAATAACACGCATCCGTCTTTCCGCAACTGCGCCGCAGCGCGCCGGCAGCCACGCCCCCTCCGCCGCCGCCGCCCCCGGCGCCGCGACAAGCGAGGGCGCCGCCGCGCCGCAAGAACTCCGGCGCAGCCTTTAACCTCTGCGGGAGCCGCCGCCGGCGGGGCAAGAACCCACGACCCGTGTAAGAGACACGCCCGACACCCGACCTCTCGCCCGCGGGGGGGGGGGGGCGAAATGAAAACGCCAAATCAAGCACAGGCGCTTTTTTTGAATTTATTGATATCCTCGATCGGCAGTTTGCCTTACAAAGGTTTTTTAAGAATAATTTTACATACACAACAATTTCATAACATTCTGAGGAGGGACATCTCATTTACACTTCATTAATTTAACACTATGAAAGTATACAACAATGAACATATACAATAAAAGAGTTCATATTCTGATTTAAATGTGAAAGGAAGCAGCTTGTAGAAATAAATCAGTCTGCTATGATTGCAAATTATGGGGAATGAATGAGATATTTACTATGATGAGTCTTAATTCAAAGAAAACGATTTCAAGGTTTGCTAAGATTAAATATTATAGTGGAAGGGCAAGAGGGTAAGGATGAATAGAATCTTACGAATAATTTTGTGATCCAGTACTTTAAGGGTTCAATAGATAGCTCCTTTTGAATTTGGTTGTTCCGTATGTACCATGGAGCTTTTAATGCATTGCATACATATTTATTTTGAATTACTTCGAGTTTATGTAATGTGGTTTTTGGTGCTCCACCACAAATCTGGCAATCATATGTTAAAGAGGGTCTGATTATGTATTTGAAAACCATACTGCCGTTTCAATGCTGGTGCTTGATTTTTTATTGATCAACGGATACAATTTCAATGTGTTAATAAATCCCAGACACTAAGCTGTATTTCGGTTTAAACATAGGGGCACTTCAAGGTCACAAGCTGGAAAGAGAGGGGGTCAATATTCATCCAATTGGAAGCCGCAATACCAAAAATATAAATTGTAACGCTTTGTAATTTGTAGATTTGTAATTGTCAAAAACAGAGAATTCTCAGAAACCCTGCACATTTTTTATGAGCGTACGAGAAAAAAATAAAAAAATTGCTACCGTTATAGAAAAAATCATATTTTTAAACTTGCCTTTGTTTCGCGGAAAATTATTCTGATTTCCAAAAAATTGTACATTTCTTGTTTCAAGTTCTATATTTTAAAAAAATATTTTATTAAGGAAAACAATGAATTAAAGGTAAGGAATTATTAGATTTTGAATTGAAACACTTTTCACACTTAAGTCGGAACTTTGAAAACGTCTTATTAACTGGAGGTGCAAATGTCCACTTCTTATACGACAAAATTTTTTTACAACAAATTGCAGAATTTTGTATTCTTCAATATGAAATATACATTCTGGCTGGTATCATTAAAGAGGTACCTACTTCACTTTTTCCTCCAAATGAAATTCAAGAACTTACAAAAGCCAATCAAAAAGTGTTATATTTCTTCCTCCAAATGAAGTGCGAGAAACGGCTGGCGTCATCTAGAAAGTATTTTACTTCCTTGTGATGAAAATTATAAATTGCTCACGTCATACAAAAGAAATTCTATTTTTTCTTAATAGGAAATATAAGAATTTTCCGGCGTCAACGAAAAGTGTGTTACTTCTTCGGACTGTTGCAAGAAACGTCCCTTGATCATCCTTGATGTTCCCTTGAATCTCCCTTGATCTTCGGAAATGCAATTGCTTCATCGTACTATTATGATCCAAAAAATATGTTACTTGAAAGTAAAAACTAGTTCTGCTACAACAATACATACTATCTTTCAAATTAAAGAAAAAAATTGGAGCCGAAATTCAGAATTTTTCTTTGTAAATTGCGTTAACCTTAAGCACAAATTAAGCAAAAATTACTCGTTTTATTAAAGAATTGTACACGAATTTATTCAATGATCTAGTTTTTAGAACATATTTAATTAAGTAAAAGATGCTATTTGCTATTTTGAGTTGTCGTTTTTTTCGAAAATACTGTTCGAGCTTCCAGGAAATGAGACCCGCTGCGTTCTTTGCTCTAACCAATAAATAAATTGAATGATGAAAAGGAAGCTATGGATTGCTTAAGTACCGTAAAGGGCAAAAAGCAACTAATATGTAACAAGAGATCCAAAGATAAATTGCAAAAAATTGCAATCCCCAAAGAGCATGAATTTTTAAATCATTGTTTTAAAAGTGAAATTAGCTTCACATGGAACCGAAACTTTTAGCGTCTCCGTGCTAGGGAGTGGCAAAACCATCTAAAAAAGGGAATAGAATATTCAAAAGGTCTCATTTAGTAGATAGTGTTATGAAAAACATCACTTGTGGTAATTGTTCAGACAGAAATATATTTTAGGGCTCTAGGATGCATCGCTTCCGAGTTATGCGAGATGGTAAGATGCGTTGCGCAGTAATGTGTTTTGCGGGTTGCGAGTGCGTCTGATAATTCAAATATCCTTTAAACTACAAACGTCTGTGTTTTTCGTCTTAAATCTCGTCTTAAATCTATTTTATGTATCCCTAAGGGCAATCTCATATTGAGCAGTAGTACACTTACGAATTTTTGTGTCCCGTGGTTTCTTATAAAAGGAATTATTAATAGTATTTTCTTAGCGTATTATATAAAAGGGGATAAAGGTCGACTTTCATTTCGGTCGTAAAAATTCCCAGAGTTTCACATAGCTCTTCTTTGCTTTAGCGCAGTCGGCTAAGAGCCCTAGCGTGGCGGGGGCTGGAACTATCGCTGGGAGTGCGAGGCCGATGCGGGCCTGACGACCTCAGCGCTCTCGTCTGCAGGAAAGAGGCGAACAAGAAGCCGAGCCGCGATTCCCCGGCGCCGAGCTCCGACACCCTCCCGGGCCGCGATCCCCGGCCCCCGGCGGAGGCGCGCGCTCTGACGCGCGCCCGTAATTCCTCGCTGATGCCGTCCCCGCCCCCGCCCCCGCCCCCGCCCCCGGCCCCGCCCCCGCCAGGGCAAGAACTCGGCGCTCCCCGAGGCTGCAGGCAGACTGCGTCACCGACACCGCCGGCTTAATCGGGGGCACTGTGCTACGAGCATGTAATATTCGCGAATCGTGCAACGCAATAAATATCTCATGAAACAACTGCGACTTTTGCTTTAGAACGGATTATTTTGTTAATAATATTTACCTCTACTGAATTTTCACTAAGAGAACATTTTTTTAGTAGAGCTTTTGCAGATATAGAATTGAATTGAATTAATGCCTTATTTTACGTGGCGAGACTCAGGCCATGAGGGCTGCTCTTCCGTCTGACCACGTAAATTTCGCTACGCTCCTTTCACCAACTAGCAGAGAAAGGAGGTATTTCTTGGGCGAGAAACAGGCGATTTGAATTTAGCTCAGAGGCGTCATTTAGGCTTGAGGATCTTTTACATGCAAGTAAATCTATAACAGCCGGCTTTACTTCCCCTCCGAAGGAAGGCGTACGAAGGATTTTTTCGCCCTGAAAAATCCACGGCTTCGATCGGGTTTGAACCCGATCCGGTACAACAGTCCGGTACGCTAACCGTTACACCATCGCCGCACGCTATAGCTATCGCACGCCGCACGCACGATGTAGCTATCATTACGTATGTAAGCGCAATGTGAAACAAATGATGTTCTCTATGTTTTGGGAGAACCGTCTACTGTGACCGCAATTTCTCGCTGATACCAACAGCTTCTGACACTGCCCCCACCACTGCTACAGCAAGACTTCTCCGCTCCCCGAGGCTGGAGCTAGACTGCGTCACCGACAACGCTAGCGGAATCGGTGCGATTGTGCTGTGAACCGAGCATAGAATATATTCGCGAATCGTGCAACACAATAAATATCTCATGAAAGAAATGCGAGTTTGTGTTTTAGAACGGGTTATTGTTGGAATAATAATTATATATTAAATTAAATAAATTAATTTAAAAATAGTAGTTTTTAAATAATTGTACATTTTTAGAACTTTTGCTACTAAAGTTCATTTCGGTTATAGTGAATTTCTAGGGACTATCATTTTTGGTTCACTACATGTGATCTATGTGTCAGAGGTTCATTACATCCGCTGATCCTCAATGATCCATCCGCTGATTACAATACAGTTTTTCAACTGTTATTGGTTTGATTGTTTCCGCGGTAGACTCAAAAACCCAATCAACGTGAATTCAAAAACGTATTATTTTCGTGCTTTCTTAATGTTTAACTTTACATTGTCCACGCACTCGAAAAAACTGTCACTAGTTTTCAACTTGAGGTCTGCGTGCATGAAGTCTTCAGGCCACTGATAATTTGAAGCAATTTACCTCAATTCTTTTCATTCAACATAAATGTCACATAAATAACTCACCACCAAAACCGTATTCCTATATGAATTCGGGAAACTGAAGCAAAATTTATTTTTTCTGAAAGTTCAATAAGTTCACTATAACTGATGTTGAGAGTACACTACAAACGAAGCTTCTAGTTCATATTTGTTACGTACGTGGATGAGACTAGTGTCTTCGGTTCACTAAAACAGAAAGTTTATTATATCCGAGTTTATTATATCCAGAATAGACTGTATATTGATCTTCACCTACGTCAATTCACTGCAAAAAAAGTTCTGTTCTCTATGTTTTAGTAGATTCGTCTACTGTGGCCGTAATTCGGCGCTGATACCATCCGCTCCTGCCCCCGCCCCCGCCCCCGCCAGAGAAAGACCTCGGAGCTCTGCGAGTCTGCATGACAACGGCTGCGCTGGACCCGACTGCACAGGCTTAGCGCCCTTTGGTGGCGGAATTGAGGTGACTGTGGGATCCCACGAGCCAATGACGTTCGTGAATCGCGTAACGCAATAAAGATCTCTTGAAACTTCGAGTTTTATTTGACTGGGAAAAAGGTCTCTGTGCGAATATTAGCTGTACAAGTGTTTAATCAACTCGTTCAACATATTTTAAGAACGTTTACAAAATATATGACTCTGACTATACAGGTATCCATGGAGGAAACAGCGAAACTTCGAAAATAAGCTCGAATATATTGCTTCACGAAGAGAAATTAACACAGAAATTTAAAAAAGCAATTAAATTGTGTAAATCGGGTGCATTTGGTTTATTTCTGTGGTCATTTTTCTTTGTGAGCAAATATATTCATTTCTTTTGTAAATAATTAACAATTACATGTTTCAGGAGTGTTTATATATTTCTGAAACGTAAATGTTTGCATAGAAGTATTTTTTCAAACCAACTTTTGAGTGCTTATTAAGGCTCAGCTATTCACAATATCGACGGAGTTTATTAGACCAAATATGATTAAGAAGAGAGCTTGTATTTCCGAAGTTTCATTGTTTTCTCACAGGGCATCCTGTATAATGCAACAGTTCGAGAGTTTTGTCTATTAAGAATGCCTGGCCTCAAGGTTCTGCGAGAGTCGTAATTCCAGGCCGATGCCGCTCCCTCCGCCCACGAGCACAAGAACCAGGCACTCCCTGAGGACGGGGAGTTACCGACTGCGCTGGGCCGGCTTCATATGTTCCCTGGGAATCATCTGCTGCTTCTTGCCGTCTTGCGCCCTCGAATTCAGATTACTGTGGAATCTCTCGAGCCCGTAAAGTTCGCAAAACTTACAAGGTGACGAACATCGTATGAAAATTTCTACAATATTTATTTTTCCATAAAACTAATCTTGTGAACACCATTTTCCTATTATTAGGTTTAATTTTTAAAACTATTACAAATTACTATATACATTTTTGCCTGTGTACATCCGCTGAATAAGAATTCATGACACCCATGTTCCGCTGGATTCGATTGGTGCTTCTACACGACAAACATGAGGTTCTCTCTTTCTTGGCTGCATCTTAGTTCATCGCTTGAATGTGAATTATTGGCTAAACGTGCAAAGCAGGGAATAATACATAAAATAACTTTTAATTCTCCAGAATCCAGTTCGTTGGCGGTACAATATTCACCAACAAATTAGATTTTCCAAGTTAACAAATTCGAAGAATTTTCACCGAATAGAACAATTGTAGACGCTGAACAAAAATTGTAATAATGAATGAAGAGTGTGAGGACTAAAGTCTAGCTAAAAATGATGTTGCTCTCAGACAGAGTGACGTATAATTTGCTCACTGCCACTTGAGTGAAATCTCCGGAGTAAGTTCTCCGAGTCAAATTCACACCTTGCATTTGAATTTTGGCACTAAAATTATCTGTACTTCCCACAAAAGCATACTTCATGCATGAAAACTCAGCCTTTTCTGTCATTAGAATTGTGCTTAGGCCTATGTACTATCTCTGTCAAATCTGAATTGCCATACAAATATATGTATGTATCAAAATGGAACTGATATATAATAATTAATGTTAATATATCACAAGAAGTATAATTAACAATGTTATTTACGAATATTTGTGGTGCATCGTCCAATCCATTAAATAATTAATTCTACATTTTATCTAAAAAATCATTCTCAATTACAACATAACTTGTAGTTTGCGATTATATAGGTTTCGTTCCAAGAAGCATCATTTGAGGAACCCATTCAGCTTGAAGCACCAGAGACAAGTTGAAAATTACACAGACACTAGCACATAATCCAATCGGGACAAAGAGACCAGCGAAACTACAGCAACCCTCTGCAGCCAAGCTTCAGCAACACAGGAGATCAAACGGCTCTCAACAGAGGAAGTTCACAAGGACACTATTTCACTGCACGACTCTCCGGCTTGTGAAACAACAAGGATTCTGCTGTCATACTTTGTAGTGAGACAGATTTCGTCTTCCTCGCTGTTCATCCCCTTTCTCTCTGCTTCTCTATACACCTCTCTGTTTTTTCTCCCTCCTCCTCCTCCCCTCTCTTTCACTGCTTCTCCCTCTCCCTCGCTTTCCCTCCCTCACTCTCCTTCTAAATTAAATTGTATGCCACAGTACAGAATTAAGGTTATAATACTAGCTCATTTTCCGCGTTATTGGTTTTTCTTATTGCTATTTTAATATGGTGGGGTGCAACAGTATTTGATGGACTCAGAACTTCAATAATATATAAATATTCTTTTGGTCTAATGGTTATAATTCAAAGATTTAAAACAAGGGTGAAATGAACCTCCCTTCTAAGATACTGAGATAAGTGAGCCCGCTGCTTTCAATCTTCATCCATAATTAATTACTCTTAATCCTACTGATTTGTAGTTTGTCCTTGTCATATTAGTGGTAAGTAGTAAGGTGGGTAGTAAGTTTCAGTGGCATTTTTTCAGTTTTGTTTCATTATATTATTTTACTCTAAGATGAACTCGTATTTACCCCATATGTAGACAGAACCGATAAATATACTTCTTACCCTTTATATATCATAAACAACGCGGGAGAGAAAAAATAAAATTAACAAGTGGTGAATAAAATCAACATTTTTTTTCCGTTCGCGTCTAGCGATTGTTCACTTAAAATTGCGTGAATAGAAAATAGCATAAGCCGGTAAGCAGAAAATCCTGATCTAAACGTCAAACGTGTTTTCAGATGATCTTTAACTTCTGAAAGTTGAATTTTTTTAAGTGTGAATAATGAATAAGTTTTGGATGCTAAAGACTAGTGATAGATTCACACATTCCCAGACATTTTCCTCTCCATTATTAATTGGCCGTGCGGTATTTCGTTCTACCGGCCGCGTCGCCTAATTTGACCATTAGTTCTGTAAGTGTAGGCATGATTCTATAGCGGAAGGTGGCAGTGTTCTCCTTTTCTGTACGATAAGAAACGGCACCGACCTACATGTCGCCTCCCGAGGGTTTCCCCTGAACATTGCTCCCACAGTGAGGCGGTGATCTTACGTTCCTAAACGGTCTCCCGACATGTGTGGTAGTCTAGTGCATCTAAGGGTAAGTGTGTGAAAGTAAGGGGTGATGATTAGACATTGAAGAGGAAGGAAAGATCGCGCGCGGTCCGTGGCCTTTTTGTTAGCAAACCGACATTCTTCTGATACTGATCAGAGAAACCACGGAAAACTACCGATCGCTATAATTCTCCTGCAGGCAGCGGCAGCATTCGACCTCACTACCTCGCTGAACCTCCGCTGTGGGACTCGAACCCAAGGACCACCCGGTCAGAGACACTGCACTGGCAGCGGTTTTCGCCGTTGAGCCATCCCCGCCGGTAGCCGTAATTCAAATCCGGGTCTGGAAGACATTTGTGCACCCCTGGTTCGTGGCAGCGCAGGCGCCACCTCCGTCTCGGCGAGCGAGATAAGAACTCGTGACCGCTTGATTACTTCGGCGCGACACCGCTGGTCCCGCATTGAAACAATGGAAATCTCTCCGGCGTATGTGCGACGAGCGGCCCTCACCATTACGACCAACGTTGCCAGGTGGTCTTAATCATGGCCCATTAGATAGCGCTGTGGAACTACCAAAACATTAAAGAAGCACCAAATTCAAAATATGATTAAATCATGTTTAAAATATATGAGAAGGTACGGAAATTAACTAAAGACGAAAAATATTAATTAATAATATGATTATATTAATATTTTACTGTAAACATCCATATTTGTAATGCATAAAAATATGTACAAGTATTTATATAATAATGTGCATAAATGCACACATTGTTTAAGTTTTGTTTAAGGAGTTTCATAGTATGTACCTGTTATGAAACTTAAGAGGTATCTTGATCTCTCTCATTGCAATGACGAAAAAGAGATGATGATAACTCTTTATAAAACTTTTCTTCAACCTAAATCGTAGTTTTCATTATTCGCTCATTGTTGTGATTCGTTCCTTTTCATCAAATGTGTAGCCTTCTTCCACCAATCTTTAGTTGTGACGGGTTATGACAAATGACCGCCCAATTTTAAACGAGTGATTTTATTCAAATAATCTCACACGCCTAGAAGTGCTTTTACTCTGCTTAGTAATATTTGATTAAACATATCTGCAATAATCATAGGGAACTATTTTGGGGTTTTGTAATTTTGAGATTAATTTTAAAAAATACATTTAAAAGACTCAACGAAAATCCCCAACAAATACCCCGAAATACATTTTCCACCTAAAAATCCACTGAAGACCCCCCAAAGAAACTAAATTTATGGGGAAAACCCCAAAGCTGGCAACACTGTAACGACGTCCGTTTTGCGCCGCAACGGGGCGAACACTTAAACGCCGAATCGCGTGCACACACGAGTATATCACTAGCTGCGATGTTTGACACTAATTGCGTTCGCTACAAACTTGATGCAAGGGTGATACGCCCTCTGGAAGGATTGATAAAGTGAAATAACGTCTCAGTTTAAGGGTATTTTTTTTTTTAAATTTTTAACAAATTCGTGTTTTTAATACACTATGATTGGTTTTCTTTCGGAATTAAAGACAATCAGTACCTTATGAAATTCATTTAATATCTCATCGTTTTATAGCCAGTTGCGGTCACTTTATGGGGTGATAATGTCAACATAATGACATCGAAAAACAATTCAATTAATATGATAAAAAATTAACTTTTGTGAACTGTAGTGTTAATAGTCACGGGAGACGCAGTCCGATGTAAAGTACAAGGAAACATGTAGGCTCACCTCAAATTTTAAAAAATAACTAAATGACTGGAACTGTGAGAAGATTAAGAACATATTTTTGGAAGTAATAAAGCAATAGGATTATAATTAAAGCGTGAAATGTAATTCATCCAAATCAAAAGTAAGACTAAACACCTATGCCGCTAATATTAATTGGACAAAAATCAATCGTATCAGCATGAGGAGAAAGAGAACTAGTGAAAAATACAAATTTTATTCTTATATTGAAAAGTATTTGTACATTGGAATGTACTCATATCATAACAGTGTTCAAACTATCATTAGTGTATTCACACAGAAAAATTCGAGGGTATAACATAACATGTGTGAGTATTAATTAATGTTTACTTCCTCCTTAAAAGTGGCATGAGTTTCACTCAGGCCCGATTCAATTGTTAGAATCCGCACAAAATATCAATGGATCCGACGACTGATACGAAGCAACCGTACGAGAATTTCTTTCTCGCATACGTACGTATTAACGGAGTACTATACGTAGTATAGAGAAAGTTACGTAATGTTACTTTACTATTTGCATGATAACGGAACGTCAACATCTAAAAATTCACTATTACTTATTGTCGTCGAAGTTAATGATGTTACGAGTTAATAATTCCAAGCACAAGCGTATTGAACAAATTAGATAAAGCCATTAAAACATTGCAAAATGATATCGGATATAAAGAACGTTTAACACTCTCAATTTAATTTCCTTTTCGTTCAAATTGCTGTCCATTAAGGCAGTAAGTTAATGTTGTCGTCGTACGGATCACTGAGAACAATGTAAGATTATCACAAATTTAGTTCCATGATTACTACTTCTGATTAATAACGCCTGTTAGATCTAGATTCATCTGGATGAATTGTACGTAACTGCTATGATCATTTTAAATCATATCTACAATTTGTTTTGGTTTCGAAGAAAGCACATATTTAGAAAAATTAATTGTTACATTTACGGGCACAACTGAAAGTAATAAATTTGAAAAATCTGGAAAAATTACAGATTTTGAGCACCTGAGTCGTTTCGATTTTCCATTAAAACGGAATACAATAGGATTTTTTATCATGAACCTCCCAAACAACTGATTGCTTTGTTCAACGGAAATCGCTTCATAGCATGAGTAATGACAAAAGAAATTTTGAGCATGGCTCTCGTATTTTTTTTTCCCCCTTTTAACACTGAACACCTCAACTGTTCGAGAGAAGAGCTGTGAACTTTACTTACCTCCAGATCTGTGTTAGTCAGCAGCAATATGTTGCAAAGAACGTACTTTAAAATGGTAATATCTTTTCTCGGATTAGCGCCTGTTACAAATAATCCAACAAAAAACATCATAACCCGCAATATCCATGTCGGAAACCAATGTCAGGGCCGGTTGACGAACGTTTTAACCACGCTCTGTGAAGTCACGATGGTTAATCAGTTTGAGCCCGTGGATGGGTGACTGGGAACACGGGTAATAACCAGATCAGCCGAGTCTCTGGCCGATAGGATACAAGACATTACAGAGAATACGATGAAAGACCACCTATAAAAGAGGATTATTCTTTGTGTTGACCACCGTACAGACTTGTAACACTTATGATACTATACTATTTCAATAGTAATAATAATAATAATAGTAATAATAATAGTAATAATAATAATAATAATAATAATAATAATAATAATAATAATAATAATAATAATAATGCTTCAGAAACCTGATTGAGACGGGAGTCTGGTTTGACTAAGAAGCTGAAGGTCAATATTTGTTTGAGCAATATCAAGTCCTCTAGAATTATACAGTATAAATGGTGATGTACTAATATTTACGTGATGGCTAATATAACTACTATAGCGGTTCCGATGCAGTAAGGTATAATAATAATAGTTATGATTGTAATGAAACCAGCATCAGACATTATAAAGTTTCCACCCTTCTAAAGAATCCAACAAATAATATGTGAACCTTTTTTTAAACTTAGCCCAAAATAAAATATGTTCATAATCAATGAAAGTATTGAAATACCTGCATGATATTACTCAAATCACCCAGTCGATCGAATAAAAACAGGCATTATATTGGATATCTGGTATATTTTCGATCTGATAAAAGACGTCGGCCAAGGCGAAAGCGAAGTCACCGAGGAGGAGGCGCAGGAGAAGGCGGATAAATCAGATCACATAGTCCATCGACATGACGGTAACAGGTGGGCAAACCAAGAAATACAGCCATCAGAAAATAAAAGGAGAAGTATAATACTCAACGAAAACGTTTCTTAAATCATGAGGACGTATTTAAGTATCCAACCTGCGATTCATGTCACGCGCGTTGATAACAGCAGTTGAATTTTGTCACGTATTAATGCGTTGGAACAGTCATCAAGATCAGTTTCTTCACGATCCTTGTGAATGCAATAGGATGAAATCCGAGATCCATCAGATATTAAAAGTGATCTTGTTCCCTCGTGTAATGTCCTCAGTAATATTATTACTACACACATATATTTCGAGATTAATAATAAACTTACATATACCTAATTAACTAATAAGACAGGAAGACTATTCCTTTGTATATGAGAAGCAAGTGAAGTCAGAGACAGCCACAACAGGCCAAGACTGATCTGTAGTTAACCTACAGGAACAGGTAAAAACTTATAGAGGTGTAGTGATGTATGGAGGAAAAGTACAATCTGGTAAACTTTTCTTCATATCCGGAATCCGTGTCTCATCTCTTATACTAAGTTGAATTACGAATAAAGATAGCAACGATCGTTTTCGACAAAATTTTATAAGGTGAAATAATCTTTTCTGTGTCATAAAAACTATTTGCATCGACAACTGAGTTATAGATTATCCTTTATCTTGCTTCGCGTGAAAAAATCTACTCACTACCGCAAAAGCATGGAAGAATTATTAATTTCTTATTCTGGTGACGAAATTACAAAATTCTTTACTAACATGCCACAAGGCTCAAACAAATTTGTTCAGATAGAATAGGTACATTTATGCCCAGAAGCAAACCAATGGGACATCTTAACGTGGATTAAGGCGAACAGACAAGATAAAGATGGGCTTCAGAAACTTGATTGAGACGGGAGTCTGGGTTGACTAATAAGCTGAAGGCCAATATTTGTTCGAGCAATATCCAGGCCTCTAGAATTATACAGTATAAATGGTGATGTACCACTATTTAAGTAATGGCTAATATAACTACTATAGCGGCTTCGATGCAGTAACGGTTAGCCTATCGGCCTGTTATACACAGGTTCAAACCGCAAAAAAAAATCGCCTTCCTTCGAAGAGGGATAAAGCCGGCTATCCTATGTAGTAGATTCACTGCATGTAAAATAAAGTCTTTTACTGCAAACGTAAGAGAAGCCTCGGAGCTAAATTCAAGTCGCCGGTTTCGTCGTCAAAGTGATGGTGAAAGGAACGTAGCGAAATTTGCGTGGTCAGACGGAAGAGCCGACCTCTTGCCCTGAGTCTCGCAACGTACAATAAGGCCTCGTCGAATGGTGTAGTATTGTTAAAATAAAAAAAATATTTTCGTGTTCGATGCGTAGTGTTTTCTGTAATTACGTAGAATCAATTTAGCAGTTATAATCTCGTAACCCCAACGTCACCGGAGCCCTCCGTGGATCTTCCCAGGCCGCGCGCACGCCACAGGAGGAAACCCGATCGACAGCGGCCGTAAAGGAGATAAGGCGCAGAATAAGAAGCTCCATAACTTTTACGGCGCGCCCCGCCAAAAGTGTGTTTCTCGTGTATAGTTACTCAGCATAAAGGCAGCCTCCACATCCTCCAAGCAACAGCAGCAGCAGCAGCCTTCGGCCTCCGTTATGTGGGCCAATAAAAATCTAATTCCGCTCCCGCCTTCAGTCGTTTCTTGTTCTTTTTTTTTTTTATTTCCGGGTCGCGACGTCGGAGACTGAACCCACCTCCACGTGAAGCGCAACAGATTCGCTTCTTTTACGACGGTTTATGGAGTTTGTAATACCCATAAAACGTATTACTTGAAATACGGACCCGTTGATTTACGCGCTCGCATGGGACGTGCGGAAAGGTCGCGAAATGCCGGGGCCGGTTTAAGTTTGCATGACGCCGCTGTCCGAGATGATAAGCCCCTAAATGGAAATGCAGTGGACCCAGGATGTAGGAAGTCTAGGTCCTGGGGAGTGAACAAGATAGAGATTTAGTGCAAAGTTTGCGCAAAACTTCAAGAGACTAAGATATTTGTGACATCGTTATATATGCATATTAGGTCGGTAAATTCTTTGACTTTGTTTACTTCTTACGCCAATTTTTTTAAATTATTTTTTATTTTTAAGAATATAGATTTAGTCTTGTTGATTTTCTACTTTCTTGCCGTTACTACGTAAGAAGAGAGAGTATAGTAATCGTGTTCTGGAGAACGGCAAATTTTCGGCAGAAAAACTCTTATTGACAAGTCCTGAAAACGAAAAAGTGGATAACTATTCTTATTACTTTGTTTAACGCGTTGTTTACTCAGAATCCTCTTTTCGAGGGTCCGTAATACCGAAAATCGACTGACGTCGAAACTTCTATATATCCGTCTGTCTGTCCGTCCGTTCATCAGTCTGTGGTCGACGCTAGCGCCTAAACCGTTCAGATGATTTTCTCAAAAATGTATATTCCCCGATCGATTTACAGGAACTCGAGGCCCTCTGACTTTGGAACCGATATTTATAAATTGAATGTTATTTATTACGGTATTAGGCCGAAATAGAGCAAATATCTGATGGGGTTGAAGTTTTTGAACCGATGCGTTAGTCGTGTGTTATAACCGTCCACGTCCGTTATTTATGACATGGATCGTGTGCCGTTAAATACTCTTTGTAAAACTACCACCTTATTTAAAACAATAAGAAATGCCGTTTCTTCGAGTAGGAGTACTTGTTTGTATGTTTAGTTTTAACTCATATATTGTTTTGCCTGTTCTCACAATCCTTACGAAACTCCGGCCGTTAAGTGCTGTTTTTTATTCTTCTTTTTGTTGTGTTAATTCGATCAAACAGAACAGTATTACAGAAATATCTACAATAATATCATTCCGTCTTGAACATTTTGAGTGAGGATTTCATTTTCAATACTACTCGTATGATTGATATACAGATGATAACAGGTAAATTCCTTCTAAGATTTCAAAAATGTTTTGCAGGCGGTGTTGCTCCTACATTAGTAATACGCAGTAGAAAAGAAACAAAAACTATTAAAGTTTGTTTTGAAATTTCCATAAAATCCATCATGTGAACCTTTTGTCAATCTTAGAATGACAAGCCCTTATTCAGTTTCTTTGCATGTGTTGTCCAACATTTGTTGAGTAATATTAGCAACAGCACTGGTTATCATTCTTATCAATGTTTCTAGATTAGGAACTTTTACATACATTTTATTTTCAACAAAACCCAGAAGAAACAAATTTAAATGGCTTATTTCTGGTGCTCTTGATGATCGGGTAGTGAGATCATTACGTCCGATACTTCTTCTCTGGTCCTGTCTTCCATATACGGAAGTTAGGTGACCCATAACGGGTTTTCTTGGGATAAATTATTCAGGGTGGTTTCCCGTTGCCTCCCCTGATATAATAATGATGATAGGGGGTGAAAGGACGACACAATACAACCATGCTCGAGGGGGGACTCGAACCCGCGATCTTTCGGTACGAGATCGTTACGGCACTACTGCCTTAGCGATCTCGGCCACCGAATCGGCCCGTCCGATACACCTGCCAGGAAATGTTTCATTCAGGAAGTCTCGAACATGTACTACCCTATGTGGTGGCGATCCATCCTGGGTCACAAAATGTTGTATCATATCTCCTGATTTATCCGCTCTTATTGATGTCTCGGCAAAAAAAAGAAAATACCAATAATTGTATTGTGCATCGGACTACACCATTCGTTCAATTTATGCAAATCTAAAGTATGTTCCCTAACAATGATATGTGGCTTCTCTGAACCCCTTATTCTCACTCTGTACATATTCTCTTCTCCTGAGATGTGAAAAGTGACATTTTCTGAAAAAAATCAATCGTTTGAGATACTGTCGATATCGATCCATTTCAAAATGTCGCTCGCAAATCCAGCACAACTAGGTCCGCCATATGGCTGTGAAGCATATCGTTTCTGAAGATTATACCCAAGCAACAGAAATCGCTTGCTAAAATATTTTGCACTGTGGACTGAAGAATTCGTAGAAAAGATGTGACGACTTGAAAGGAGGTCGAAGAAATGCTTGTTGCGCTGCTTCAACTCTCACTTCATTTACCATTGTCTGCACTGTTCGCGGATAGTCAAACATACAGCCCGTCTCTTTAAGGTTGTGTGTTCGTTAGACCGACCCCGGTGAAGTACCCCCAAAAAGTACTTTAAATGAAAGCAACATCTCTGTTCTTCAAAATAGTAAGAAAAAAATTGGTCCTTACCGGCTTGTTTTTTTAATAAAAGACGTTTATATTAGTACAGGCTCTTATGGAAAAACTTTCTCGGGCAAAAGGTTTTGTACGTTATAGAAGAATGTATACGGTGAAATTCCTTTTTTTATTCAATACATAGTAATTTTTTTTAAGAATTAGACGGTATTAAATGTAACGTACCTCGCCGGACATTCTGAGGAGTAATTGATAAAATAAAACTGCTACAAAATTCATCGCAACCGGAAGTACTGCCCTTCGACCTTGGAGTTATGCTTTACAAATCGTGCTATTATCATCTCTGTTTCTCTTTGGTACGAGACACCTCCACGCTAACTTACAATTTTGTACCACACACAAAGGCAAACTGTTTGACTATATCCCACTTTCAATGTAAACAATGTGGACTAATATTCAACGCAGAAAGAAGGAAAAGAACGGTCGCCAAAGTCAACCTAACCTATATTAAATATCGTCAACTTGTGAAAATAAAGTCATACGAGAGACTAATTTTATTATTAAACATTGTTTTTCTAAAGCAACTATTCAATACGTCTCCTTCAACTATTTACAAATAATTATTTAAATGCTCCTTTCACGTTTACAAGCAGCTGTGTTAATCTGTAGACGTAATAAATGGTCGAGTGTTTGACTAGCGACTGGCACGAATATACCACCTTACACTTAGTACTCCCAGCGACAATACTCTTGAAATTCGACCGCATTACCACCGTAAATGTCGCTTAACAGTTAAGGCCCATTCTTAATGCAAAGGCAAACATAAGCATAGCGCATAGATATAAACATTAACATAAGTGACAGACTGAAGCATTCACAATGTCTAACATAAACGTAAGCAAAATAAGAGTTTCTATTGGCTGTGAGACATTCTGGTTTGCTAGTGCTTAAATGTGAGAATCGATTTCAAGGTATCCACTGTGTCCAGGGCTCATATGGCGTTAGTTCTTCTATTGACTTCACTCCAATTTTGAATCTCAATTTTGAGTTACCATTCTGTGATTGGTTCATTTCTTATGTTTTATTTAAGCATAAGTACAGAAGCTTGAAGCTTGCAAGCTTTGAAGTTAACGTCTTACGTGTTATCCTTATGCAAACGCATTGTGAATGAGTCCGCTTATGGACATAGTTCTATCTTTTATGTTAACGCCATGCTTATGTTTATGTATGCATTGTGAATGGGCCTCTACCGTTGACTTCGTCTCATGAAACCCTAGAGCACATTTCGCCTTTTCTTAGGGTAAAACCATTTTGCTAAACAGCGATTGCAATGCATTCCATTCGCTATTTCCTACTAAAGAATTACAAAATAACTTTCTGTGCTTTTCTCTCTTTTGTGAAGCGAAATATTGTTGTAGCTGCGACAATGTGTCAGCAATACAATTTTGAAATCTTAGAAAGACTTTGTAAACTTCTGAATATTGTAATAAATAGCACGTGTGTATATGACCTTCATCTCGATCGCGGTTTTCAACTAGTTTCTAGTTGAGTGAATGCAATTTGTCTTGTTTTATCCTATTTTGATGACTCTTCAAAACCATTAATTTGAAAAAGATAATTTCGTCTCTCTTCTGCAAATTCATTCCCTCTAATAACTCTCCCTTAATGAGAATTTATGATTCATTGAAGAATAAACAAAATTTGCTCTTATTATCGCGCCAGATTTATGTTGACTACAAAAACCACACATGCACAGGGATAAACACGACCTTTACTGATATAGTTCAAACTCCACAAAAATAATTATTGACAAACTCCTTTATTTTAACCTGCACCCCTCTTGGGAAACTAAAATGTCTGATTGCGGAATTGCACAGGACGTGAATTGCCAACCATTTCGGAAGTGCATTATCGCATAGACTTTTTTTTCTTAGAAACAAAGCCCACTTGTAATTTGTGTGAGTACGACTCTCATAAATTAAAGAGATAAGGCATGGAAATCGTCCGTTGCTTAATTAAGTTCGCAATCCAGCAAACGAAACAATAAATCTCCTCCGTCGATATTTTGATGTACGATGGCTAGGAGACGCAATCGTTTTATTAGAATTATTCGACTGAGCATGTTTCGCGTTTATGAAGGAAATCGCTTGATTCCAGGGAAATTTCAAAAGAAAACCTTGATAATCCACAACTTGGGAAAAAATATCGTGCTAAAATTATTGGTAGAAGTAAATAAATGCAAATAATATTGTAATGCTACTCAAAATATTTTACGAGTAATTTTACACTGAACATGCTTGTTGCGAAATTTTGCAATAATTATCGTATTTTCTTAATCCAGTGTTGCAATAAGAGTTCTGATAAGGTGTTAAATGAGTAGAATTCAAAAATCTTGAATACTGACAAATGACGTATTTTCTTTCAAACAACTTTATTTATATCGTTAGAAATTTCTATGTAGTAATTTTGCCATGATATTGAAGCATTTGTTTTCTCCAGTAATATCCTCCACCAATCGTACATACACAAGTCCAAAAATAGTAGCAGATTTATACATCAGTATATCAATTTTAGTACATTAGTACTCGCATTTCAAGCAGACATTACTGAGATTATACTGTTGATTAAATATTGTGATTACTATTGGATTGTATGATTTTATTTTTGAACCGCATCAACCGAAAAAGAAAAAAGTCAAAAAACGTTAACGCGGGACTTCGGACGTAGAAAAATATCCTTTGAGTAACCTCGAGAATCTGAAGAGTCAAATTCTGAACAAGGGTAACGCATGATGAGAGAAGATAAATAAGGATGAAAAATCACCGAAGTCGTCTTTATCATAAGATAAAAGGACATCTCCGAGCTTTGAAACTGCCCACCTACGCCTCTACCGTAGGTGCGCACTGTCCAGGCAGGGTTCCGCCCAACCTCATTTCCGTTCTACCACTCTCTCCACGCACATCGATTCGCCACGCACACTCCCGGCACTTTAGACGCCCGTTTCAGCCCGACGGCCACTCATATTTGTCACACTCTCCCTTTCATTCATATTCCTTGCCATCACCCATCCCCGACACCACACCACACCACTAGGTCACTCTCCACATATACTGCCCTCACCCATGATTCAAAGACATTGGTGAGCCACTACGCAGCCTATCCGGCTTTAGTCAATGCGCTTCGGCGCCAGGCTGCGTCAGAATACTAGCCGGAATTTAAAACGCAGGTACTTACAAAAAATTATTACAATAACAATAATAATGATAATAATAACGATAATAATGATGATGATGATAATAATAATAATAATATTAATAATGTATTTCTGGCGAGGCTCAGGCCGTTAAGTCTGCTCTTTTGCCTAATCACTTAAATATATACATTTATACATATTATACATGTATATGTATACATTATAAATATGTACATTTATACATACAGGTATTGTGGTCCTAGTTCATCACCTTCGTACAAGTTACACACTACACGTACTATATATATATATATATATATATATATATATATATATATATAAAATTTTAATATCATAATATATAATTTTTTTTAAATCAATGCGTATTTTATTTCAACTACAACTTCATCGAGATATCAGTCAAAAATGACCATCTCCACTTCTTGCAAACTATCAACCCCTTTCCCGGCCTACTTCTCCTTCACCACCGGCGGCCCCGCTTTCCACCCCGGTCATTACTTCCTCTCGCTCTAATTCACCCCTTCTCACACACGCACACAGACACACATACATTTACTTACATACGAGCCACACATGTTGTGAGACCAGCCGGGAGCTGAGAGCTGTCACGGCTGAGGCGGTGCCCCCCAGGAGGAGGTTCATGGAGGGGAAAGTAAAACCTTGCAAACCGAAATGTAGATCGGCATCAGTTCTCATGTCCTATCAGAAAGAAACACAGTCACCTCCTGGGATATAGCATACACTACACGTACACACACGCGTTTAATGACCATTGCAGATGACTTGCCCGGAAACACGAAATATATTTACTCACTCTCCCGCTCAGCAACACCCACCGTGTCGTATCGCCTTCTCCCCGCTCCACCGCCTTCACCCCCTCCCGGGATACAGCAAACACTACACTCACGGGCCTATTGCCCATAGCAGTTGACTTACCGGCAAACACAAAATATACCCACTCACTCCCGCATTCATAAACCCCCACCGTGTCCCATCGCCTTGTCCCCGCCCCGACGCCACCACCCCCTCCTGGGATACAGAATACTGTAGCGTCGTGCCACGCTCAAAGCAGACAACCATGTGGAAATCGGCGAAGTATCGCCGGATGTTAAACAAAGGGCGAAGTGATGACGCACTGGGACTTTCCGTGGACGTAGCGGGCCCTGAGTGGCTTTGGGGAGGTGGCAATGGGGGCGGCGGGTAGCGCCAAAAGAGCCTATATAAGGCCAGGTGAACAATGCCCCAGTCTTCTTGTTCTAGCGGCGTCGGCGATAGGTAAAGTGCGTGTCTGTGCGTGTAGGTGCACTAGGGCGAGGGGCCGGCAATTCATTGTCGTGACTTGCGAGACGCGTAGATGGTCTCAAAGTAGAGCGGCTTTATACAGGGAACATCGGAGGTATGTTGCGGTGTGGTAGCCGTTCTTAAATTATCTCTCCTTGTAGTGGGGCTATTTAGTTTATTGTGAGCAGGGTAGTTGTTAAATTGAGAGTATGGTCTAGATTGTTAATAAATCTACAGTTTTACAAACCACTCTCGTCTGTGTTCGATTACACGCGAATGACGCCACAATACACTACACTCACGGGCCTTAATGTCCCTAGCAGTTGCCTTGCCCGGAAGCGCGAAATGCACCCACTTACTCCCGCATTCATAAACCCCCACTGTGTCCCATCGCCTTGTCCCCGCCCCGACGCCGCCACCCCCTCCCGGGATACAGCAAACACTACACTCACGGGCCTATTGACCATAGCAGCTGACTTACCGGCAAACACAAAATATACCCTCCCACTCCCGCATTCATCAACCCACTCCGTGTCCCATCGCCTTGTCCCCGCCCCGACGCCTACTGCTTTACAAACCACTCTCGTCTGTGTTCGATTACACCCGTATGACGCCACAACACACTACACTCAGGGGCCTTAATGACCCTAGCAGTTGCCTTGCCCGGAAGCGCGAAACGCACCCACTCACTCCCGCATTCATCAACCCCCTCCGTGTCTCGTCGCCTTGTCACCGCCCCGACGCCTACTGCTTTACAAACCACTCTCGTCTGTGTTCGATTACACCCGTATGACGCCACAACACACTACACTCACGAGCCTTAATGACCCTAGCAGTTGCCTTGCCCGGAAGCGCGAAACGCACCCACTCACTCCCGCATTCATCAACCCCCACCGTGTCCCATCGCCTTGTCCCCGCCCCGACGCCGCCACCCCCTCCCGTGTTACAGCATACACTACACTCACGGGCCTATTGACCATAGCAGTTGACTTACAGGCAAACACAAAATATACCCTCCCACTCCCGCATTCATCAACCCCCTCCGTGTCCCATCGCCTTGTCCCCGCCCCGACGCCGCCACCCCCTCCCGTGTTACAGCATACACTACACTCACGGGCCTATTGACCATAGCAGTTGACTTACAGGCAAACACAAAATATACCCTCCCACTCCCGCATTCATCAACCCCTTCCGTGTCCCATCGCCTTGTCCCCGCCCCGACGCCTACTGCTTTACAAACCACTCTCGTCTGTGTTCGATTACACCCGTATGACGCCACAATACACTACACTCACGGGCCTTAATGACCCTAGCAGTTGCCTTGCCCGGAAGCGCGAAACGCACCCACTCACTCCCGCATTCATCAAGCCCCGTCTTGCCCCCGTCCGCCGCCCGTCTCCGCCGGGGGCGGGCGAGGCGCGCGCGCTGTCCGCCGTGCGGCGACAAGGCGCCCCGTGGGACGGCGGCCGCCGCCCGCGCAATCTGTTCCTGGAAACGACCTGCTATGACGCGGGCGGGCGCGGGGCGGGCGGAGGGGGCGGGACCGGGCGACCGCTGCTCGTGTAGGATCTGGGCTCGCGTAATTGGTGGAGGCGGAAGGGGGGGGGGGTCAACGAGAGAATTAGGGCGCGGGGCTGCGTGTAGGATTGCTGGTGGCTGCCTGAATAGAGAGGAGTGCGTTTCATTGCGTCCTGATTGCTCCATTTGGGATTTGTTTGCTTGAGAATGTGTTCAATTTATTAGTACACCAATAACTTTGCATTGTAATGTGTATGCGGTACCTCTCGAATTATTGACTGTCGAATTAAAGAAGTCCAGAAGCACGCTTCTTAAAGCCTGCGTTCGCTTAAACTATCCCCAAGCCCGAATCAAGGCCGAAACATGTTCGCGTCGTGCCCCCTTGAAGCTCACCTCAACCTAGCTTCTATCCAGCCTCTATTTAGCCATAAGCCAGGTTTAATCCAGCCTCTAGCCCGCCCCAAGCCCGTCCCAAGCCCGCCCCCATCCCGCCTCCAGCTCTCCACAACCCCACCCGCATGGCCTCCTCAAACCCACCTGAAACCCACCTCAAGCTCACTTCAAGCCCGCCTCAAGCCCACTAACTCAACCCACCCCCAGCTGGCCCTCACGTAGTCTATCTCATCGCGGTCCACGTCACACCCACTCGCCCCTTCCCCAGCCAGTCCCTCTACCCCTCCACACTCGCCTCGCCTCATCCCCCACACCCTTCCTCCCGTTTTTTTCGCAATCCCCGCCGCCCCCTCTCCCCGCCTCTCTGATCCGTTGCCCCCCGCCTCGCCAAGTCTCGTTCCTCGCTGCGCGTCGCCACCTGCCGCCGCGGCTGCTGATTCACCGCCCATAACCCCAAAACCGCACGTCTCAGCCGGCACTCGCGCAAGGACGAGCCGCCCGGCCGCCGGCTAGCGTGAGCCCAGTCACGAAGCGCGGACGGGCCCCCGCCCGCCTTTCCGGTTCTTGCTAGACACTCCCCGCTTTTACATAAATTGCCTCCTACGCTGCCGCGATATTACTTCCGGATTGATGGTTACGCGATGTCCACCTTGCCCTCTTCTGACATGAGCAGGTTTCTCTGGAGCCGAGAAAGGGATTTGGTGGCTACGCAATAGAAGGTTCAGTAATGGGTACTATGATACATCCAGACGCGCGTTTAGGTATTCAGGGGCCCACGGCAACCATAGAATTTGCGCCCGAGTCAAGAAACTTCAAATTAGTTTTTGTTATGTGTTGTAGCAGGTACTCTCTAAATATCGCCCTTCTGAGTGGCGCCCATAGCTCGTGCAATGTCTACCATATCATCGATACACCTCTGAATACATCGTCACCTTTCTCGACGAAGCACGTGAGTCTACAGGCGCAAATTTTACAGGAAAGAACAGATACTAAATATAAATAAAACTTATCAAACACGTTGTTGAAAAAATGCCACAATCGTAGATGAAACACACAAAGATTCAAATCATTGGATATGGACAGGTGAGTTGAATAATAAAAAAATACTCAATTGTGCCAACATTTCGGTTTAGATCGAACATTAAGGTCGAAGCACAAGAAAAAAGAATGTCGTCGCAAATATTAAGTTAAGAAGTCTTAGATAAAAAGGGTGTACAATAAAGAGTGAAGATCAAGAATATGGGGTTAAAGCAACAGAAACAAATGTCGAATGATCAGCTATAGAACACCAGGCAAAGAATTCTAAAACTCAATAACACAGAAAGGAAAATTAGAGCGAGAAAACAACGGGGGGAAATAGTGATAAGCAAATAATCGTTAGGTGAACGCATTTTTAATGAAGACCAAGCTGTCGAAGCCACGGAAGAACAAACTGAAGGAGCTCAGGACAAACGAAAGGGAAGTTCCCTGAACAGAATTCGCGCGGAGAATCAAAGCTGCAAAATTAAAAAGGTCGAACAGGCGGACGTGAGAACGAGTGTGCCTGGTTAAGAGCAAACGCCGCAAGTACGACCCCTGAGCGAAAAGGTTGGAAGGGAAAGCGGGGGCAACGTACGCGTAACAGATAGGTACTTTATTTAAAAGCGCTTTTAACAAATTGTTGGTTGTTCTCATCTTCGTGAGAGATCGTTTCGGCGCCGCCAATATCATGCAGAAATATTAGGGGTTGGGTGTTGGCGTGAGCGGGGGGGGGGTATCGAAGGAAGAGGGTTGATTCGTGGGTGAGGTGAAGGCGAAGGAAGGAACAGATGTGTCAGGGGACGTGCGGGGTCTATTGTGAGAGGGGGTGAATGGATGGACGACTGAGTGAATGGGAAGGCGAGTGAGCAGGGCAAGTGAGTGAGTGAGTGAGCGCTCGAGCGAAGGAGTGAGCGAGCGAGCGAGCGAGCAAGAGGGAGAGCTGACGTAAATAAGTGAGCAAGAGAGTGTGTGAGTAAATGAGTGAACGAGTGAGGCACGGGGAGAGCGCGAGAATGAGGGAAAGAATGAGTGTGGCTTGGAGTCAGTGGAGCAGGAGGATGAGGAAGTGAATGAAAACGTGGGTGAATGAATGATTGAGAGGGTGAGTGGATGACTGAGAAAGGGAGTGAATGAATGAATGAATGAGTGGGTGAATGAAGGAGTTAGTGAGAGAATGAGTAAGTGATGAGAAACTGAGTGAGTAAATGAATGAATGTGCGAATGAGTGAGGGAGGGTGTGAAGGAACAAATGAATGAAAGTCCGTCAACGAACGAGTGAGCGAGAGAATGAGGGGTGATGTGGGACTGAATGAGTAAATGAATAAGTGCGTGAACTAATGAATGAGAAAGTGAATGAATGAGGGAGGAAGTGAAACAATGGCAGTGGCTGCATTAGTTAGTGGGCGAGTGAATGGAGGGATAGTTAGTGAGCAAGTCAAGGAGTGACGAGACTGAATGAGCGAGCCCAGCGAACGAGTGGTCGGTCGTACAAGTCGGCAAGCGAATCAGCGCGGGTGTGAGAAGGCGAGCGGAGGCGGTAGGCGAGTGGGGGCGTGGGAGGGCGCGAGCGAGCGAACGTGTGACCGCAGAGGGAGAGGGGGTGTCGCATCGCCCTCCGCCGCAGTTCATTGCGCGGGCGGCACGCGCGCCGACCACGGCTTCGTTCGCCCTCCCCCCTCCCCTTCCCCCTCCCCGCTCGCCCCCTCACCCAGGTTTATTACCCGCCCGATTTACGAGTGGCGCTGCGCCGGGGCGCCCTGCCTTTGTCCTGGCGCGGGTGGCACACCGCCGCTCCGCCCCGCCCCGCCCCGCCCCGCCCCGCCCCGCTGATCGCTTGTGTTGGCACTCGCGTCGCCCCTCTCACCTCGCTCTAATCCTGCAGCGCCTCTCTCGCCCCGCATCGACAGCCACTGCCCCAATCAGCCACGCCCCGCCGAGCCAGCTCGCGGATTGCCGCGCGGCCGCGCCGGGCCCATCCGCGCAACGCCCCGCTGCGCCGCTATCCGCTGCTCTACGCCTCGCCACGCCAAGTCACGTCGGGCATATAAACGACGCGCTCCTTCTTGTACCGCTCCGCCATGGCACGCCTCGCCACGCCTCGTTACGCCACGCCACGCCTCGCCACGCCCCGCCACTCCCCGCCACGCCTCGCCACGCCTCGCCTCGCCACGCCTCGCCACGCCACGCCACGCCACGCCACGCCTCGCCACGCCTCGCCACGCCTCGCCACGCCTCGCCACGCCACGCCACGCCTCGCCGCGCCTCGCCACGCTCCCACGCCTCGCCACGCCACGCATCGCTACGCTTTTCCAATACACCGCCACACACTGCACCGTCCCCTCACGTCACGTTTCGCCGCGGCACGCCTCTCCTCTCCACGCTACATCTCGTCTCGCCATGCCCCGCCACGCCCAGTTACACCTTGGCACACCTCGAGCATGATCTTGGTTGTCCGGGTGACGCCGCGTCGAAGGCTGTATTGCCGACGTTTCGACCATCTTGTCGAGGTCTTCCTCAGGGTCACCCGGACAGCCCAGTTCACGCATATGACTCTGGCCGCGGAAGCCTACGACTTCACTTATCACACCTCATCACGCCTCGCCAAGCCCCGCCCTGCCGCGCCTCGCCACGCCTCGTCACGCCTCGCCCCGCGCCACCGCGTCACCATCATCTGCACTACGCCATGCATCGCAAAGTCACGTCTCCTCAACGGCACGCTCTTTCCAGCCCCTGCCATGCCTCGCCCCATGTCATGCCTCGCCAAGTCGTACCACAAGTGCTAATCCCCGCCGATCCTCGGCCCAACCCTCACAGTTCGCCCCAAACCCCGCCAATTCCCAGCAATCCCCGCCAACGTCTGAGAATTCTTGATGATATCCAGTAATCCCCGTCAAGTTCACTACGCCCCACTTCACACCCAACTCACCTCTGCGCCAGGTTGCGTTTCATAGTCTCATATTTTTACTTTTCTTCAACTTTCTTATCTTTCATTTAAAGCTACAGCCATATGTTCAAAACTTTTTTCTAAAGAAGGTCTTTTTTCTGGTATTTCAATTTTTAACCAGTTAACCAATAAAAACTAATGTTGCAGCTTTTAATTTATATATATATATTATATATATTATGTTATTTAATAGGTAATTATTACAAACAAATTAGCTTACTTCATCCTATGTGGCTAGGCCGAAGCCCTTTAAGCCATTACAATACCTACATCCTTTCGCGTTCTAATCTATCGAATATATATATATATATATATATATATATATATATATATATATATATATATATATAATTGTTGATTATAAAATAATAATTGAAATAATTTTATTCTAGACTATTCTATTGTCATATGGTTTTGTAGCGTTTTAATGTACTGCTCGAACGCTGCTGGCTTCAAACTGCTCCGGAGATTGACGGCAATACTGCGCTCTTCATTATCGTCTGCATCCGCCATGGACGAGACGTAATGCACGGCACGATCGAATAAATCCGGGGATTGCCCCAACGTGACGACTGCTGTCACGTTTTGACGGGCACAAGAGAGATAAGGGATCGCAGAAGTCAAATTGAGAGGCTGATCTGTGAGCGACGTTGCATGGAACTGGCAGTACGTCGGTACAAAAGAAGTCTCTAAATTATAAAATCATTATTTGAGCCGCTTGGGAATAAACAATAGGAAGCCACTCATAAAATATAATTGAAGTATTTACCATTCTCGTTTCTGCTAGAAGTAAGCAGGTGAAATAGTGTAACACAGTACAGGTATGTTTGATTGTATGTTGATAAACTGATTGAAAGAATTTTTTGAACTTCAAGTGCCTATCCTGTAAAAGGCACTTGCGGTGGCTTACCAATATCAACGCAACTTTTTCTCTACATCTACGATATATTTAATATTATACACTATTTATAACAGAGACCAAAAGGCCTTTTCCTGGCGTGTTAGTTATGAAACTGAAGAACTCGTAACTTAGGTGATTGGTAATATGCCCTTTTAATTCTCACTTCCTTAAAAGCTATAACAACGAACCAGTAAGAATTTAATATTCTTGTAAATTTGAATATTAGCACTAAATTATTATAACAATCGCTTATGACCAAAGTATGTGGAAAATATATTAATCATTTAAGAATAATCATGCAATGACATTTTCAAACCAGTGACTATTGTCACCTAGCGGATTAAATTAGTCATAGAACACAGAAGTGTTGGAAATTATTTTTAAACTATTTCAAACATTTATTAAATAACTTCATATGTACATTACTTATCATTGCTTCAGAACAAAAATGTCGACCTGCAAAATTTTCCATTTCTCTGGATTTTTTAAAATCCACCAGAAAATGATTTCCTTCGTTATGGCATGCCAGGCCCTAAAAGAATACGGTATAACTCTGCAAACAGTATCAGTTTTGGCAGACATAAATTTCTAAAATCAATACTCTTCTGCCATCGGGATTCCTTTTATCTTTTACGACTGCTGACGAGTAAATCTCATTATCGGCTTTTTTGCCTGTTTCCGCAACAACCTTTCCCCTTGCATCCACCACCATATCTGCTACGACATGCAGGGCTGCCCGCTTGGGCTTCGTCATTTTGACAGCGAGTTTTTATTTAAATTATTTTTGTATGGAGAAAAAATACCAATTCTAATCAAAATATGACGCATTGACGTTAATCTAAACCCTCACCGGTAGCGATAGGCGTGAAGGAAATATCTTACAGCTTGGGCATATCACATGATGTAGAGGTCAGGGGTTCGATCTCGACCCACCATTTGTACGCACCGGGAGACATGGCTCTTGTTAGCTAGGTCGAATTCAGTCTGGAGGAGAATTCTAGCGGCCGGCTTCCATGATCGGTAGTTTCCCGTGGTTTCTCCGATCAACACCAGGCGAATGCCGGAGCAGTACCCTAACAAACGGGCCACGGACCGCGCACAATCTCACCTTCCTCTTCCTTGTCCTATAATCATCCCTTACACACACACACACACACACACACACACACACACACACACACCTACATTCAAACGCACCACACTACCACATATGCGGGAAGACCCGTCAGGAGCTAAAAGCTTCTTCCGGCTGGGGGCGGTACCCCGCTGGTGGTAGATACCTGGTTGGGGAAAACCCCGCTAGCCCACGGTAGATCAGCGCCTGTTCTCGCCATACAGAGGGGAAATGATCACCGCCACCTCCCGAGCAAAATACATGTATTACACTTATGGGACTAATGACCCTGATAGTTGACGTTCCCGGAATCACTAAACAATCAAGCAATCAATTGACATGGTTCCCGAAAAGTCCTAGTAATAAAATTCGTTAGTGAGTTGGGCGTTTGTGGCACGCCGTGGCGAGTCGTTTTAGTGGTGTTCCGAATCACTTCCACCTGCATGCCGAAGCTTAATCCTATCCAGTAAGTCACAACTCGCGCGCGATCATTCCTTCCCATTCCCTTCCCATCATCATCTTTCCCATTCCGTTACTGCATGGAGAAATACGTCGCGCCATCCCCACCATACGCGAAGGGAGACCTTACGAAGCCTGCAAATGAGCAGGACCAACGCTAGGAAAGAGAAAGATAGGATTTCGTTTGGCTACATTGCTTTTATGATCCAATATATGAATCGAAAACTTACACCTGAGAATTTTAAATGATCTGAAACTAAGATAATATTAATGAAATTCCAATGTGGCAAAAATTACGATCACACTGATGAACTGCGTAATGAAAACCTAGGCTTCCACGACTAAAGTCTAGAAGTTAATAGATTTCTGGCTGTCCGTCAGAAGAAAAGTCAAGCAGCTGCCTAGGAAGCCATGTCCAGCAACTGCGGCCAAGACGCCATGTTCAGCAATTGCGTCTAGGGCGAGGCGACACCCAAACAGACGAAAGGTACTACGTACTGTTTAAATAGGATCTCTTAATAAATAAATAATTCTCAATTCTCAATTCTACTCAGGTTTATTTTTTCCAATTTAAGGTCGCTTTTCAACTACTAAGGATATATAGTGACCAGTGTATGTAACATTGGGGGTAACCGTATACGGACACACACAAACATCCATACTCCGGGCAGGATTCGAACCCGCGACCGCTTCAGGCACGAGGCAGCTACGGCTTTTCAACCTCAACGATCTCGGCTACCCTGGCCGGTTAATAAGATTTCGTTCATGGAATTTTCCCGATATTTACTTTCAGCGATGGAAACTGCGTGTTTCGACAAATAAAATCTTTAAATGTATAGACTTCATTTTTTTTAAGAACACAAACCCCGCGAAATTCAAAAATCATTAATATTCTTCGGGCGAATTTGCGAAGAGATTCCCTTCTCCGTCGCATCTCGGCCTCTAAATCTCTCTTCTCCCCTCCCTCGCCTTCCTCTTTCTTCCCTCTTTCCCGTCGAAACGGCCCTCCCCTTCCCGTCGGGCGAAAACGCATAAAAAGCGAATAACCGCTCGGCCGGATCAGGGCGCCGCGCCACAAAAGCGCCACGCAAGCCCCCGGCCCTCTTCCCGCCTTCCGCTCGCCCCTTCCCCCCCCCGCAGCCCCCGTCGCACCGTAAAATTGCGCCCTCCTCCTCCTTCTCCTCCGCTTCTGCTGCTGCTGCTGGTCTCTCCCAGACGCGCGCGACCCCGGTGCGCTAGACAGGACAGGAAGTGGAGCAGTCCCAGCGGCGGACCCAGAAAGTTTTTTTCGGGGAGGGGAGGGGAGGAGAGTATTTAAGATCGCCTCCCGCCCCACTCAATTTTTACTTTCTCGCTATGGAGTAGACACAAAGTTATGGAACGCCGGTCCGGATGGCCGAAATCGCTAAGGCAGTAGTGCCGTAGCGATCTCGGACCGTAGGATCTCGGACCGACGGATCGCGGGTTGGAGCCCCGCCTCGGGCATGGTTGTAATGGTTCGTCCTTTCCCATCCCTAACATCATCATTATCATATCGTGTCATCCTCACAGATATCATACCGTTACACACAATAGTGATAGCTAATGACCTAGAATTTGATGCGAACTTAAATAACAAAAAAAAGTTACGTAATTCTGCGTGAAAAAACGGCGTATTTTCGGAAGAAAAACTCTTTTTACAGGGCCCTCGTCACGGAAAAGTGCATAAATCTAGTTGCTAAACTCAGAAAAAAAATCCTCTAACACGTAGTATAGCCAAAATCCATGTTTTGTGGGTTCTTGATACCGAAAAGTCGAATGACGGCAAAACGTTTGTCCCTCTGTCCGTTCGTCTCTGTCTGACCGTCTGTGAACAACGCTAGCGGCTAATCCGTTCAGCCCCTAGAATTTGAAAACAATATTGTAATTTTAGGAGGTACCCTACATGAAGCCCCTGTGACTTTTTCTAAATTTTCAAAAAAATGGCTCTATATATTTCGATTAAATTTTCTTGTTGGATAATGTGAAAGACGTTTAAGACAACGGTGCAAACCTCATGTTCGTTAAACTCCATGCTTTTCCGAAAATTGCAAAAGTTAATTTTTTATGCGTTTTCCTTTAACTACAACTATCAAGATAGAATACCTGAATGAAATCTTTTCTTTAAAGATAGATTTTGAAATAAGGTCATGTACAATTTTTCGAACATTTGAATATTTATCGCGTTATTTTGCGTGAAAGTACGTACTGTTTTCACACCACTACTTTTTAATGCTTAGCTTGAAATAAACTTGTAGAGCTATTATAACACATTATTTCACATATTATTTGTTTTGACTATGCTTTATTATATTACAACGTAAATCTGCAAAAAGGTTTGTTTCCAACGAACAAAGATTGTTTTCTCCACTCCGAGATTCGAACTTTCAGTCTTCGAGTTAACACGCCAGTCACGTTGACAATACACCACCAATAGCACGGCTAAACTCAACTTTCCGACGCTTGAAAAAAATGGAGCTTCTAACTTACGGAATTTTCAAAAATTCAGAGAGATCAACCAAAAAAAAGACCTGCCCTCTTTTACCCTTATTTTGCCCCATCTGTCGCAAAAAAATTAAAGAAGAAATTGGAGCTTATTTTCAGAAGAAAATGTACCTGAATTGTATGCAAACTTACGCGAAAACTATTCACATTTTGGAAAAATTGTGTCGCCCTTATTTGAGGATCAGTTTTCGGACTGCAGATTTCTTTCAGGGAAAATCTGTCTTTAATATTGTAGTTATCTGAAGTCGCCGAATAAAAACGAAAAAAAACATTTGACCATTTTTGCTAGTTATTTCGTTAATTTTTGAAAATTCAGAGTTTTTAAACGAAAATAAGACCTATTTCGTTCTCTATGCTATTCTAAGAACAACGTTTAATTAGAAAATGTTGAGCCACATTTGAGGACATTTTGAAAATGTTGTGGCTTTACATAAAGTGCTTCCACTGATGTTGGCTGACGTTGGTAGTAGTTAATAGGAGGCTATGAATTATTAGAAAACAAATATTCATATAATTCTAATTACGAAACTGCTCTCTGTTACATAAAGTCTGACATTATATAAACAAAGTGGGTAAGTAACTGTTCTGCACAAGTAGTCTTCAATGAGAAAACGAAAAATAGTACAAAATGTCTGGCATGCTACAGCAAAAAATCTGTTAAGCAAAATAAACTGTCTATTTTAATATAATACGCAAAAAGAATTTATAACAACAATGTACCGAGATTTAGTTTGTAGTAACTTCTTACGTCCTACATCTATTTGCGGAGGGCCTCAGTGATTAAGCCGTTCAGAAAACACTCAAAATGTGTGTATTTCATTGTGTAGACGCCCACTAAATAATTTTTTTTTTCAATTTCTTCAATTGTTTTTAAGTGCCACAGTTTCATTATATAATTCGTTTCTGAAAATCGAATTAAATGCTCAAACGCGCAGTGCGGTGGTTTCGGGCAATGAGCAAGTGGACGTGAATCAGAGCTGCACCAAACGCTGCACATCGATCTTCTATTGATTTTCTCTGCCGGATGAATATTTCAAGGGTCACGGCACATTATCTGTGCCAAGGTCTCACAATCATTATTCCTGCAATTGAAAACTGAATTGAATGATTTCACGAAACAATGATTGTCTCAGTTATAAATTGAATGTTTAAAGTGCTTCAATGGCAGAAGAGTGCAAGAGGACCCTATGACCTTTATGAAGAATTTTGACTGTTATATTTGTCAATTTAGTTGCGGTTACAAGGAAATAAAATAAATTTAATTTCCGACTATGACGTTTGGTTATTCCTACAGTTTTATAGTATAGAAGTAATATGAAATAATTTAGGAATACCAAAGCGATGCTGGGGGAATTCATACTGATAAAAAAGACTGCAGCCGTGATGCTGGATTCAAAATTTACTAATTTGTATTAATTATTTTTAATAATTTTTCATCCATAGTCATTTCTCTTTTGCATCTTAATATCTTCCCCACCATCGTACGCCAGTTTCGATATGATGGCAGATTGTAAATGGTCCTATGCCACATTTCCGAAAAACATAAAATAGTCCAATCACCGCAGTCGCCATATGCAATATTATATTTTGTGGGAGTGTTGTAATGTTGGTAAAAAAGCAATGCGGTTCTGAGGAGACATTTCTGCTTTACCCTTTGACTAAGAATGTCGGATTGAAACCTTTATCTTCTTATTTCTCAGAATGAACTCGATAAGGCATTCGACTTTCAATATCCAAGACCTTCACATATAGCGCTGCTCCATCATTGGCGTTGATTCATTAATTAGTGATTCCGGGTGCGTCAACTGCTAAGGTCATTATTCCCGTGAGTGTAGTGCATGTTTTTGCTCGGGAGGTGGCAGTGATCTTCCCCCGCTGGTGACATCCGCCACCGACCTAACGCCTGCTAGCAAGGTTTTCCCTACCACGCATCTCCCACCAGTGGGGCATAGCCCCACCCGGGAGGAACTGAATGCTCCCGGCCGGTCTTCCATCATGTGTGGTGGTGTAATACATGCAAATGTATGTGTACAAGTAAAGGGCGAGGACTGAACAATAAAGAGGCAGGAAAGATCGCGTGTGCTCCGTAGCCTGTTTGTTGGGGTAATGCTGCGGCATTCGCCTGTTATTGATCGGAAAACCACCGAAAATCACCCACCGCCGACCGATAGAATTCTCCTCCAGACAACGACTGAACTTGACCTAGCTATGTAGCTAGGGTTGAAAATCCTGTCACCGGTGGGACTCGAACCTAGAACCTCCCGATCAGAGGCACTGCAGTGACATCAGTTGATGCCCAGAGCCACCTCCCCCAGTCTTATCATTCGCCTAGGAGAGATCAGGGCAACATTGCTGAGAAAGTATGGAAATTCACGGGAGACGGAAGAGCGAATATGATCACCTAAGCAGTGATTAGAGTACACGACATCTCCAGCAGGAAATTCTCGTGTCTCAGCTTCCCTGCCAGTGAGACCAGAGTGACTACCCCTTCCGTTTGTGCCCAAGGAAGATTGGCTACGTTGCAAGTCACGTGATCCAGTACTCTCGATAACGGGCCGCGGACTACATCGATGTGAAGGTTTGCGGCAAGCGCCGAGAGGACTCCACATCTGATACGTAAACTCGACTCAGAGGAAAGGGCGGGATGTTTACAGAATGATGACTTACACTTCGATTGAAACAGAGTGTCCCTTGAAGGTCACGAGCTGGAAAGAGAGGAGGTGCTCTCGGGATCAGGAGCTTCAATACCAAAAATTTTAAGTTGTAATGAAGCTCGAGATTGGAGGATAGGGTCCCCAACTTCCACCAGCTCGTGGTCTTGAAGAGACACTGATTATTCGGAGTTTTAGCAGTATTTTTTCTGAGAGATCCTGTAGGTATTTGCAGAGAGGTTTTAAAAGCAATGCTTGCGTTTCACCCCCCCCCCCCCCCCCCCGAGATATCGGAAGCCGACGTGACCTGGAGCGCACCCGATTCGCCCGTCCGGCCGTTTCTCAGCAAGATGGGCTACATAGCAACGCACAGGTGATAGCACACTCTATAAGAGGGGCTTGCGGGTTTAATCGATGTGACGGGGTTTGTATATGGGAGTGCTAGGAGAGCCGTGTCTGGGACACGCAACTGCCTGAGCAGGAACGAGGAGCAGCTGAGCAGAGAAGGCATCAACATAAGAAGTGGTTAGAAAATGACACCGCCTAAGAGATCCTTAAATAGTGGCTACAAAGACCATTTAAGGTTGTTTTTTTTTTCTATTTGAAAATGACTGTAAAAGAATTCTACCGGTCTGCTGCTCTGATCAGTAGTATTGTGTAGTTTCTCAGATCAATATCTGGTGAATGACGGAGAAATACCACAACAAACGGGCCAGAAACTGCCGCGATCATTTTTTTCTTCCTTGTCCTCTCCCCACCCCTTAGTCAACACACATATACATGCGGAACACTATCATTTGCCGGGAGACCGACCGGTCAGGAGTTTTGAATTTGTCCCGGCTGGGGCGGTGCCTTGCTGGTGGGAGGTACTTGGTTGAGGACAACCCCGCGCGCGCACGTGTAGGTCTGTGCCGGATCTCGCCATACAGCGGGGAAAAGAATACCGCCCCATCCCACAATAAGTACATAATAACACTTACTGGACTAATGACCTCAGAAGTTGACGCATAGGGAAACACTAGCAATCAATCAATCACCGACGTTTATGTCGGCGCCGGTTCTCACTATCCGCCGGGGGAAGATCCCCGTCAACTCCCGGGGGGTAAACGTGCACCACACTTACGGGACTAATGTCCTCGGGCGTTGGCGCGTCCGGAGGGACTAATCAATCAATCTAACCGAGAGGGTGATTTCTGGCAGGGATAAGTCCGTAGGGACCTTTAAAAAAAACTTGTCGCGTTCCGGTCGCCGTGCCAAGGAGCTGCCGCAACCCGGCGTGACCTGGATCGCGGCCGCATCGCCCACCCGCCCGCACGCGCCGCAGTCCGCCTGCCCCCGCGGCGTCGGCCGGGCGTCTGCCCCGGCCGCCACTTGGCGTCGCGCCGCGCCGCGCCGCGCCGCGCCGCACAGCGCCGCAGGCGCCGCGACCCCTCGGCGCGTGCGCGCTCGCCCCTGCGCCACCCTGCCATGCGCCGGGCCCTCCGCACCCTCTCCCCCCCCTCCCGCCCCCGCCCCCGCCCCCGCCGCGCGCTGCGTCAGCCCGCCCGGCGCTCGCGCCAGTGCCCTGCCGCCCTTCGACCGACACAGCCACTCCGTCCGCCACCCCTTGCGCTCGCCGACCACACTCCGGGTGTTCCGCAAGGCAGTCGTCAAGTTCGGTGCCTCTCCGCCCCTCTCTGCTCGCGACGCCGACGCCGACGGCCCCCTGTGTGCGCGAAACGCTCCTGCGAGGCAACTCGAGTGTGAACCCTGCGACGGCAGTGCGACTTGCCGCGGCGGCCGAGAAGACACTTCGGAGCGGGGCAGTGGTTAGTTCTTTCAATTTCACTTCTATTTGACCCGACCCTCACGCAAACACCTGCACAACCCACAGGTTACATTTTACGTACAAATACCACACACTACTCCGTTTTTCTTTTCATAATCTGTTCTCCTCTGGTAGCATTCGTTGTCGATTTTCTTTTTCCAGAGTTTCATCAAAGCGCGGCCTATCGATTTGATTGTTGCAGCCAAGTCGCGAGTTGGAATTAATCGGGTCGTGGAGAAGCGGCTTAAAGGTTTCGGGAGCGCAGAAGGTCCGCTTTACGTGCGGTTCTTGCTGCCTTGCTTTAAATTAAAAACCGAAAGTATACACCATTCAAACTCAAATGTTGCAGTATATAATGTTATAAAATGTGATATTATGCAATTTTCACATCTCAAAAAAAAAGACGCTCATTACTATTCGAAAATCGTGCGTATGATTGTGCAGAAATTACAATGTTTTAGTTTCATTTTTGTGTACATGGTTTACGCACACTTCTAAGGAAAATAGCGACTTTTTTATTACATTACTACCAACGAGCAAACGATAATAGATTTTTTTAAATTTCATTTTCTTTGCCGTTCTCACATTTTTGTTGAAAATGTTTAAAAAAGCTACTCAACTAATCCGCAATGTATCTCACTTTATTTCGGGCCACTTATTTGGAATTGTGGTAGAATTTATAAAAATATTTTTTTCGAAATCAATAACTATTTCACAGATGTTCCGGAAATTTTTAAGGTCATCATCAATTAATTTTGAGTTAACAAAACGTTTCTTCAACAAGGGAACTTCATAATTCTTACAATATAGAATCTTCACAATGAAAATTTGAAGTATTGCTTGAAAGTATAGCAACACAGTACATTACATTGGAAAATCGAACAACCTACTAAATGTAGTAAATTACGTAAATAGTACCAATTTGGAAAAAAATCGAGTGTGCGAAATCAAATTTGTTTATATAATACTCTGATAGTCCACACCAAAATGCCTATAAAACGTGCATAATGATATTTACAATCTTTTTTGTTGTTTTTTAACGTGAATATCGTTTTTTTTTTTAATTCACACAATTTTTAACCATTTTGTTTTTGAAAAATATACCATTGTTCTGAATGTAGTTCCAAACAAAATGTTTTGCGAAAGAACGACTAATAAGTCATCGTAAGGTTAAAAATAAACTTCTTTCATGGGTAGAGTAGAAAAGTCATATATTGAAATTTTTCCTCTCTTTCTTTTATATCATATAAGATACTCAAGTTGTATATTTTCAGAAACTACATCAATTGAAAATGTGAGTGTACGTTCCGAGTTTTATGCAAATTGCACATAGATTGTAAAAATGAAGAAAAAATGTTGTTTTTTTTAACTTCACATAAATTACATATAATGTTTGTTTTCAAGTCATTGATCACAAACAGACGTACTTTTGAAATTTCGAAATTGCATAAGACTTTTTTAAGGTATCTCACAAATAATGTTAATTCATTTAAATCAGTTGTGAAGAAAACATTACATAGAAACAACCTTTTAACTAACTTGGTGAACTGATTTCTGTAATAAACCAACTTGGAGCGAAAGCCTTCCGAAACTTCGCGACTTGTACGCAAACGGCTGAAACTGCAAAAATCCGTGAAATTTAGCATGTGAACTCTTTTCAAGTCAGTTTTCGAATAATTTCTAAGATTTTCCCTCAAGTTTTCATTGATCGGCAATAATCATAATCTTTGGAAAATCACAAGTTTTAGTCGAAATTCTAAAATGAGCAATACTTTTATACTTCAACCGCAAATTAAACGAGCTAAATATATTATTAATCATGTTTCTTCTTCTGCATTCCGAAGTTTAGTTGATTTCTTTCCGTGGTAAATTATTCTGAAAACGTTAACGGGCATTCTCTCGATCTCTCAGAGCCCGCCTTTTGTTGCTTTCTACGGCCTGCTTATTCATGCGTCAGTTTCCACGTGAATAGGAACCCGATGACATCCCCACGAAAGGGTGGAAGACTTATTACGAAATAGGTGGGGAGACTGATCAATACTTTATGAAAACACTTTTGTGAGGCGATATTTTTAATCTAGGTTAATGGAAGATCGTTACAACGACGTGCGAACGACGAAGAATTCAAGGTACATTTCTTTCGAAGTTTTTGCATCACTACTTCAAATGTTACCAAATATGTTTGTGGTGAACCGGATACCGATTAGTAAAAATTGCATAGGAAATAAAATGTTGCGGAGATTCAGAAAAAGCTTTCAGGCTTCAAAGAATACCAAGACTCATCATTACAAAACATTAAAAGTATTTATTTCAATAGGAAAATATGTAAATAAACTGATTTAATAGTATTATAATATTATAAAAGTTATAGTAGTATCTTTTGTTGTATAAATTATTTTACATAAAAAAAAGATCGTGTGTTCTAGTAACAAATGTAAGATGGAAGGGGAATAGGCGCATGAGAACTAAAGGAAAATGGTGGTCTGGCTACGCCATTTGAGTCGCGGTAAGAAATTGTATAACGAATTCACTATCAATGCAATAAAAAAATACCAATCACGTTGTATGAAATAATTTCTGAAGGTTAAATCACGCAAAATCAGCAGTTAACGGTACGTATAGTGTCATCAAAGCATATTTATACAGTTTCGTAAAATATTTGTACAACTGCTTTGGTCAAACATTTTACGAATGATGCACACATTGTTAGAAGATTTAGTTAGTTTTTAGAAGGTATATTTTTTATGCTTCAACTACGTATGAACTCAAGTTTACTTAAAAATGTTAACTGAGTAAAGGAGGATTTTGAACAGAGATGAAACCGTCACGAGGCACTTACACTTACACCTTTCAAGGTAACTCCGGAATATGTCGACCCAAAGGTTAAATATATCGATGCTAACACGTACAAGTGATACAAGTTATTCTAAGAACGGAAGTGTAACCATTTCGAATATCGATCTCGTTTCAAAAGGACTTCAAAAATCATTAAATCGCATTCATGTCTTGGTAAATGGAAAACTCTTCCGTTGGGCAATAGATGAACCACCACTATACACTAAATTTCATTATCACAATTTTATCAAAAGCAAAAGACGACAAAAGTTGCGTAATGTAATTCGGGATTATAAGGGGGAAAGCGAGAAATTTATTACCGTGAACAGACTCAAAAATTCTATATTTTATGTAGCTCTTAAATCGGCTCCGAAAAATATCGGGTTTGGGATAATCTCAACATAAGCTCTTTCCTCGCTCTTCCGTAAAAAATGTCATGTTCAGTTAATCAGAAAATCCGTGTTTTCTTTATTAGCTAGAATACACATGAAAAGCGCCGAATGCCGCAGTAATCTAAACGCACATTCGTTTCAAGTATTATTGTGAAGTACGATGTGTGGCAAAGGGTTCGTTTATACGGGAGTAGCAATAAAGTGTATCTCTTAATGCGGAGTTCACGGCTCGCAATTGTGCCCAGCCATTTTATTTGCATACTTTTTCGCCCTTCGCCAAGGCTTCACTCTTCTCTCTGTCTCTCTCTCCCACTCTCTAGTTCAGTTTCTCCCTCCCTCCCCCCCTCTCACTCTCTCTCTCTCTGCCACTCTCTGTGCCTCTCTCTCTGTCTCTCTCTGTCTCTCTCTCTGTCTCTCTCTCTGCCTCTCTCTCTGCCTCTCTCTCTGCCTCTCTCTCTGCCTCTCTCTCTGCCTCTCTCTCTGCCTCTCTCTCTACCTCTCTCTCTGCCTCTCTCTCTGCCTCTCTCTCTGCCTCTCTCTCTGCCTCTCTCTCTCCCTCCCTGCCTCTCTCTCTCTCCCTGCCTCTCTTTCTCTCTCACGCCTCAGCACTTGTACGCAATCCCTCGGATAATCCAGAAGCCTTTAAAATAACGCTAATTCTAATCAAACGTTGACCCTTCCAGGCATAGTATTGATTTAAATTTACCAGTATTGAATCTTCCTGTCAGTATAGGTGGTATCCTTCGGCACCGTCAGTTGTCTCCAGTGGCGTAGCGTGGTGGGGGCGGCAGGGGCGACCCGCCCCGGGCGGCACTTTTAGGGAGACGGCAAAATTCCTCAATAAATAATAATAATAATAATAATAATAATAATAATAATAATAATAATAATAATAATAATAATTTATTGGGAAAAATTTGAACCATTTCATTTCATACTTTTGTCGCACTTATGATTTGGTCCTATTCAATCTTTCATTACTTATTCTGAGACGACTTCTTTAAATGAATGCATAATGATAACTTATTCAATGTAGTGATTGGCACTCTATTCGTGCCCCCACTCGTGTCGGGCTTATAGTACACTCGCTGCCTGGCTGGTGACTAATGTAAGATCCACGTGCCGCCGGCAGGCGCCTGACAGATGAAGGATCTGTTCTTTCGCGGTTGTTCTTACTTTTGAGAGAACTTCTTGCGTGACTCCACGTGCCCAAGTGACCACGTGTCTACGTGTTTGGGTGGATTGGCATGATACATCTTTGCCGCGATTTCCAGAGTGGTGTTTTATAATGCAAAGCTATACTTATTACGACTTAAGAATTTATAAGTGTTTTCCGGCTGTTCAGGATGTGGTCACAGAGACAGTTTCGTTTATTTAGCTTCGTCAAAAACAGTATCGAGTGAACGTGACGATTGGTGGTGGGAGAAAATCAATTTTCATAGCCTGGAAACAACACGAGGGATCGTCTCAGCACCTCTTTTGCTCAGTTGATTGCTTCACTACATTGTGTGACCGGGAGCATCCACTACTGTGGTCAAACGTCCCGAAAATTTAGTGCATGTTATATTCCTATAGAACAAAGTGTTCCTCCCTTGCTAGAACTTGACATCTGGCGCCGACCCACACGTCTGTTTGCGAGTATTTTCTTACTCTAAGAAACTCCCCCGTCGACACAGCTCGCCGGACAGGTACCTCCCCATCCGGAACAAGCGTTAAGCTCCCGCCTGCTCTCGCGTCACGTGTGCTAGGAGAGAGAGAGAGAGAGAGAGAGAGAGAGAGAGAGAGAGAGAGAGAGAGAGAGGTGGGGTGGTCGGGTGGGTGTGGGGTGATGATAAATGTGTGAGCGTGAAGGGAGAGGTTAGGACAAGGATGAGGAAGGAAGTACGCGGTCTGTGGCCCGTTGGTAAAGTACTTTTTCGGAATTCGTCTGATATTGATTGCAGAAACCACGAAAGACTGCCAATGACATAAGCCGGCCGTTATACATCTACCTCGGATAGCGGGTGAATTCAACCGACTCGAGCTGTGATGCTATTATCGAAAAACCACCTGCGTAACCCTAAATTGGTCAGATACGCTCCAGTGGGAGTAGATATTCTCCTGAGCCATCTCATTCAGTCCCGCATGCCGGGGTGAAAGATCCAGATTCGCGATCCAGATCACAGGGGAAGGAACGTTGGAGATCAAACATCAGCGAACGTGATTATGCCGGGCAGGGTTGAAGTGATTGTGCGACATTTTCAGCAACATAATAGTTCGGCGGGTTGCAATCACATGGCAGTCTTCTAAGTTACAATGCCATGGTGAACATTTCATTTCAGTACGCGGGATTCGAACCGATAACATTAGCATCGAATGATTGCACCAGTAATCGTCCGGGTTGTCTTCATCGGTACTAAACTGTTAACCAATGGTTTTGTGTTTGGCCTAGGAAATTGTAGCTGGAACACTAGAAAAAAATGGTACAAATTGCTGATGAGTATAGCCGTCGCTTGTCTTCGCCCACAGAACACAATAGGGAAGAACCCCTCCGTTCTGCCGAAGCTTCAATAGAATCCTGAAACCCAATCCCATTAGCGTTAATATAGCTGGTAGGAAATTCACGTCGTGAAAACAATCGTAATGGTATCCTGTACAATTGTAACTGTAATCCCCTTTGTTATGGAATTGTTCAAATTTTACTACTTAGTTTGCAAATTAACCGGGAACGCAACGTGATTGAAAGTTTTCCTACTCTCTCATTACATCGTTGTACGAATATCTCAAGAACGTTGCCAGAATTAATCAAGTAGACGCACGTACTGCAATGCAGAACTCTTTGTCTCTCCTAGAATCGGATATCCTTCCGTACACTTTTTTTTTTTTTTTTTTTTTTTTTTTTTTTTTTTTTTTTTGCATAATTCCTTGTAAACGATTTCATTATGATGCGAGATTGAAATTCCATTCCATTCTTAATACTTCCTAAAGAGATTTGGCAAATGATTTTACGCTTTAACAAGCGGCGTGATCGTCGAGATTATAGGTATTTTCGTTTACCTTATTGCCTGCAACAACGAACCTGCGTAAGCCAAATGGTCTACGTATGTAAAACTTTTGCAAGTGTGTTCTGCAAAGTGTGATCTGAAAAGACGTCTTCAAAACAGTTTTAAAATAAGCAAATAAGATTACGAACATTATCATTTCCGTGATTGTTACTTCGAAAGAAAAATCTTAATTAATTAAACAGTTGCAGTGATGGCATTGGCATAGCAAGTTATTCTATTTTTCATTTATAAAAAGCTAATCCAAAAAACTATGAAATATTTACAAAAATAACAAAAGCAATTGTTAGTAATATCTGGCTGTTTCGCAGGATGGGAGACATTATTCTGGGATAATAGTGACTAAAAATGAAATTATTTGTCACAAAACGACCAATTCTAGCATTTTAGCATTTTGTATTCTTACGGACACAAATTTAACTTTGTTGTGATATATGTGGATTGAGTTACCTTACGTGAATGAAATATCGCAAACAAGAATCAAAATATATACGTTTTTAGTCAAAATAAATACAATTTGATAATTTTTGTATATTTCCTGAGTATGTAACAAAACCAGAGTGTACCTCTCACATGGCCGGAGGTTAAACAGTTTTCTTTTAATTAATAATTTTATATATATATATGTATATATATGTATATATATATATATAAACAATTTCCTTAGAAATGTCCCAGTATCTATTGCTGTGTAACGATGAGACAGCCCATCCTAAGGTTAAGAAGACCAGAACACACCTTAAAAGATGTCTTCATGCTAACCACACGAACCCACGGCCGAGAGGCTGGGTCACCGCTGGACGGCCAAAGCCCGTAGCGAGCTGTGGAGTCCTAGGACAGGACACAGCCACCTTCAATAAAATTTTCAGTTATACTCCATCTTCAAATCTCTCATTATCCATATCATGGCGACGACGATGCTGACGTTTGGTGGAGAAGATGGTGGAGAACAGTGAAGTGCAGCCCCCTTTCCCGCGACCTCGTCACCGCGCCTCCATCCGCCGCCTCCACCGTCGTCTCCGCCGCGACCCCCCATAAAACACACGTGACGCGGCGAGGGGCACAGCCACCTCAGCGCGGCCGCACGGGACGGCTTGCGAATGGCCCACTTCCACGTCAGCACTTCCCCGAGCGGCCTACGGCGGTTCTGCGCCAGGCGGCGCCCAGACGCAGTCGCGCCCCGGCAACAAATCATACCCTCGACGAAAGGGGTTTTAAAATTTATTATTTCTGATCGGCTTTCTTTCGATATACGGGAGACGGTTGCAAAATAATGTCAACATTTTGGGGGAAATATTCCTTAGGACTTACCGCAGTTCACATCAGCTTCTATTACTCGATTGTGCGAACGTAAAGAATGGTAATGCGATGGGCTGTGGTTTGTTTGTTTATGTTTGTTCGTGTCCACCTAGAGGTCAAAATACTCAACTATGTATGATCGGGTAAAGTATTACTCTTTTTAGTCCCGGAAGTGTCCTGGGCTATCAATGCTTCCAATTTCGAAATGTCTCCCTATAGAAATAAATCAGGATGGAAAAACCCTGCACGCCAACGTGCAGGCCAACGTGCAGGTCGACTCCAAATTTTTCCACGATGTGGAAAAGCGCACCGCCACCACCCGTAATAAAGCATGCACTACACTTAACGGACGAATAACCATAGGTGTTGACGAGACCGGAATCACAAATAATCCGTCAATCAATTCCGCTGGAGAAGCGAAATTGATTCCAGGGCCGAGCTACAAGTCAGAATGCTGGTTTCCCTCTTCAGGTATCTTCCTCAGAGAGGCTTCATTCCATGCGGAATAAGCTGCCGATTGCTCTACCTATTTGTGTGGTGATGAGTGCGTGTGAGTGTGTGTATGTGTGTGTGAGTAAACGGAAAAGAATGAGACATAGATTAAGAAAGATCGCGCGCGGTTCGTAACCTGTTTGTTGGGCTACTATTTCGACATACGCGTGGGATTGATTGAAAAAACTAGCGATGAGACCAACCGGCCGCTAGAATTCTTCTCCAAACACTGGCTGAATTCGACATCGTCGGAACTCGCATCAGGTCTGTGCCACACGAGCGTTGCGTTAAGTACGAGCCAAACGAGCGTTGCGATGAGTAATGCGCGACGCAGATTAACTCTGTATCTTATGCCGAATGTTCAAAGCGCCCATGTCCCGTTTCGCATATCATCCAGTGTTATTCTACAACGAGCGATACTTAACGCGATTTTGTTGACCTAAAATATTGCCAAAATCATCAATAAAACGCTTTAAAATGCTTTAAAAGGCCCTGGATACGAAAAAAAATTACGTAAAAAATTTGATAAAAACAACTCCTGATGAATTGAATTGAATTGAATTAATGCCTTATTTTACGTGGCGAGACTCGGGCCATCAGGCCCGCTCTTCCGTCTGACCACACAACTCAAGCTGTTGGATATGTTACTGAAGTAATCGATGCTTTTACCTTTTGTTCAAGTGAACTCAGCTTGCAAACGTGGGTTTGGACTGTTCTTTAACTGAAAATCTCAGCCTTTATGGCCGCGGGAAATCGGCCGAACTGACGTCGATAAGCGTTGTTGGGCATCACAGGAACCTTAGATTACATACTACTCACAACGGCTGATATCACAATATATGAGCCAAGAAATCAAATAGGCTACTTAGCAATTCTATGGTGAACATTTGTTGCACTTCGTTAATATTGTTTGAAGTAAGTACCATTACAATGGTATTAAAATCGATTAAGTCAGCGAAACATGCGTTAAAAATGTCGTAAAACGGTAAAAAATGACTTCTTAGACGAAATCGACGAAAAATACAAAAAGAAGTCGTATAAAAATAGGTCATTTCGTTTTGTCATAACATAAAATGAATTTCTACACTAAACGTCATTGTTCTAAAGTGAAAAGAAAAAAAGAAACACATTTCATTAAAATCCCCTTAACGAGCGCCCGTGTGCAGGAGCCACCTCCTGGTGAGCGACGCTCCTCACTTCGTATGGACGAAGGAGCGCCCATTTCACATATAGGTCGGCGAACAACTCACTTGATGTGGGTCACCGGCACTCGGCAGCAGCGAGCGACACGTTACGACCGAGACGAATGAGTGAGCCGCGAGTTGCGCGTCGATATCTCGATGCCCGCGCCGAGAAACCTCGCCACCCGCGAGGTTAATGGGTCGAGCACTCGTCGCATGATTATTGCCGCAATCTCCTCCTAAGTTGTCAGTTATTGTCGGTTGCGAACCACGTCTGCAACAGTTGGAATGAGTACGGTAAAAAAATCGGAACGACTGCATTCTAGGATCTAAGAGACTACGCCAACGGAAGGAAAGAGCTAATCTACATTACTTATTTCCAAAGCGCAGAAATTGAAAGAAAACTATGCAGCCACCGGCCATGTAAGAGGTGTCTATGTTGTCATTAGATACCCAGACTCTTGTGAAAAATTGATAAACAAACATTTTCGATTTCGATAACTGCATTATTGCAGTATTCATGAAGACAATTTATTAACATATTTACAGAAGTGGCCAAATTATTAGACTAGAGTCATTGAATATGATAAAATGTATTTGCGACTGTAGATATTGGCACACTCTGTGTACAGGGTTCTAATGAGCTATAAATATTTCGTAACTAAAATGCTTGTTCTCAGGTATGTTGAAAATCAATTTTTAATCTATTCGTTCAATTTGATTGCCATTTGGCGAGATGCGAATGACTTGTTTTATGAGCTGGTTTTATGGCCTTCTTTTCTTAAGTTTCTTTTAACTATCGAACGAACATTTGCGGTGGGATTCACGTCAGGGCTATTTGCAGACCATTGGAACCCATACTGATCAATATCTTGAAGATATTTTCTAACTTTCTTTCCTGTTGCGATATGGAGCGAAGTCATTGGAGTTTTTCCAAACAACTCATTTAAGTGAAGGATTGGTTTTTTAGTACCTCTAAGTATTGGTCGTGCCTCATTGTATTATTAAACGTGTATATATTTCCAATAAAATTAACAAACATTACATGTCAAAAAGTTACTTTTGTCAGGTGCTTCTCAAGACTCATTATAATTTGTTAAATCAGAAAAAATTTAGTCTAATAATTTGGCCACCTCTGTAATTTATTGGAGTGTTATGTGAGAGGATTTAATTTGTTGTTCTTGAACATGCATGCGTGCTTTTAGGGGAAACAATTTTGCTCAAGAACATTTTGTTGGTGCCACTGATAGTTGATAAAAAAAACTAGTGGGTATGGGACATCGCTTTGAAACAGCTTAAATACCTTTCGTCCCACGAAGTGTAAGGTGAATCGTGCAAAAATTATACAAGTTACATTATGATGTTTCTGCAAACGTGTTTCATTCAATAATGTATTGACGATGCCACTGATTATATTTTTATTTAATTTTATAAAATATTAATAAGTAGCTAGACACTGAATATTTTTGCTTAGACAATAACGACTTTGTTTTATTAATATAGCTTAAAAATGAAGTATTTTAAACAGTGTGTGGTTAAACACATATATTAAATGTCTGCAGTTCTGTTTACATTTGTGTATATAAAAAATGTAAAACAATTAAGAATTGATATTTAGAATAAATGTTTGTAGATATGTTTACCAATTATCTTTATTTTCTCTCATATTTCTTATTAAAAAACAGCGATATTTGAAGTCAGTAATAATAAGAGTTTTATTGAAAAGCGAATAGTTGCGCAATTCAGTTGTTAGTGCATAGTCAAAGATATAAATAATAAATAGCAATATAAATTAAATTAAATTCCCGTTTATATTCCACGTACAGCCATATCTGACGTATATTTGTTTAATAAAATTAAGAGACATGTGCAGTATCAGAAAATAAAATTATATTTATTCCATAAAATATATTGATATGAATGCATAAGTAAATGTTTTTGGTTGTAATTCTAAAACTCTAAGAGTGACAACTATTGTGCAGATTTGGGACGAGGAACCCTTCTTCACTGGATATTTCGTTTCACTCTGAATTTTCAAAACTTACACATAATGCGAGGAAGTATATGATATTGTAGTAAATCTTAGTTTCCTTTAGTGAAACAACAGAACACATGTGAACAGTAACCTATTAGCATTCATTTTGTCCTGCATCCGGGACACATGTTCCCGTTTACAAAACTTTTGACTTACATTTAAAATGTATTTTTTCTAACTGAAAGTAGTTTTTCTTCGTTTTGCTATATTATTTGTCAAAATAGTTTATCAGTTACTGTAGTAACCTTTCTCGTTGTGCACAGGTAATTGTAATAACGCGACACGTTTGTCGTATGTAGTTACGTGGATTATAGGATTTGGTGTGGTTACGTGAATACGTGGAGCATTATAGGAAGATTTCTCATTTCCTCTCCTGCATAATTTACTCAGAGGAGGGATTGACGTACGGATAACAATGGAATTTAGGGCATCTGAGTTAAAATTCACAGCCAACTGTGTACTTTTATACAATTAATTAGTGTATCAAGTGAAACGTACAAGCAAATAATATATCAAGAAAACAACTAATAAGTAAACCAAGATAGATTTCATTGCCCACTTTCAAGAATAACCCTTTTCGAGGACGAATTTCTCTGACTTTTCCAGCTTATCCAGGTCATTTCGTTATTTCCCCATGACAAAAATTTGTGAATAGTATTTCAGGGTATTTAAATAAAATTTTTAATTAAACATGACTTCGGTCGATATTAAAACACTGGTATTGACTCATTCCTTTTCTCCAATTAATTCCAGATTCTCTTGCACTAACACATAGTGAGAGAGACAGATGTACTCCGTTTAAAAAACACACAGTACCTTTCTTTATCTGTTTTTTACCTCTCAGGTTGCAGCGTAGAAAGCCAAAAATAACGATAGTTACTTTACAAAGGAATTAGCCACTTGCGTTCTCGTATGTAGCGCATAATTCTGTGATGTAACTCCCAAAATGCAGTTTTTTGTATAGGACTGTTGGAATTATAACAGAGTATAAAGATTCAGGACATTTGGCTGAAACAAATAAAAACCTGGCGGGACAGCGGGACACATGTCGGCAATCAGGATATATCCGGCTTTTTCAGGGCGTTTGGCAATCCAACTCAGGGGTGCTAGTTGTGTTTTTCGCTCGAAAGATCGTTTCAATTCCTGAGTGAGTGAGTGATTTAGTGTTTCTAGGCACGTCCATTTCTGTAGCCAGTAGTCCAGTGAGGGTGTGCATAGATGGTAATTATACTTCCCGTTGGAATGTAATTTCAGGCGCCAACTTATAAGTCTGCTTATGGGCATTTCCCTCTTTTTTAAGGTATTGTCTCCCCCAGCAGGACAACACCCCAGCCAGAATAAGCTCTAATCGGTGTTATTGTAGTGCGTGTTTGTGTGATTTTGTGTGGCTGTGAGGGGAGAGGAAGAGATAATGATGAAAAAATATTGCGTGCGGTCCATGGCCCGTTTGTTATGATACTTCTCCGGCATTCGTCTGATCTTGATCGTAGAAACCAAGGAAAACTTCCAGCCACATCAACCGGTCCCTACATTTCTTCTCCAGACAGTGGCTGAATTCGATCTAGTTAGTATATACTGACTGGTTGTCTAAATTCTGCAACCCTGGACCTCTAACCCTGGATCACGTTGTCAGAAACGACGCAAGTGCACCTGCTGTTATCACTGATCCTTCTCAGTCGGTTTCAATTCCGTGTACGTGTTAAGGTGAGCGTATCTCTTCCGGAAACTTATCTATTTAATCTTCGCGTTCGTTGTTAGCTTCGCGCGACAGAAATGGCAGCGCCATCTCGGAAGCGTCGAGTCACGTCCCAGTGTTGTGTCGTCTACTCACGCTCTCTGATCTGAGGAAAACGCGAAACAGCCAGAGCAGCAGTTGCACAATGGAGATTATGTTTGTAAATATGTTGGACCGCACTCGCTAAGACCCTGTCCTGCACGTACCTGTACTGCGTACGTGCTGCGAAGGCGAGTTGCCTTGTGTTTCGTTTTCAGTACTTTTTCTATCTGACAATCGTTCGTAACATGGAACGCTCAGCAAAATTTTCTACACAAAGATTATTTAACACTGAGCCCCAGAGGTTTTTTGTACCGCTTCTGGGGCCACTGCAGTCAGCCTGCATAATTCTGATCGATGTGGTCCCAGCGAAGTATTTGTCTTTCTCTTTCAATCTCTTTCCCACTTTATTCCCCTTTCTCGCTTTCCCTTTCACTTTGTCCCCCTCTTTCTTTCTTCATCTCCCTATCTTTCCCCTCTATCTCTTTCCCTCCACAAGTCATTGTGCATACTGGTGTCTGGAAGCTACAGTAACAAAAAATGTTGAACTTTATGAGAAATGGCAGATGTAGTTTTCACCTCTTTTGTTTGTAGGAGGGTAGGCGACAGTCAAAGTCAACATAATAATATTCTGTCTTGGAAATTACTTGTCTAAAAGAAGGTACATAGATCCAACTTCGTATAAAGTGTCATATTTTTTTCGTTGTACGTAAATTGGGAGTTGAAAAAAATATATGTAGAAATGATGAAGGGGATGAATTCATTTAGCAGAAAGTCAAACGGATATGACTGTAGCCCTTATAGATGTCAATATTGTCGAAACGTGCATGTTTACAAATTGTAATTACTGAAAATGGACTGTCAAACAGATTAATATTTGATTCTGTCAAATATTTCTCTCTATAACAGCCCATTTTCATAAAATAAAAGCTTTTGATAAAAAATATGAATGTCATAGTCACCCAGTGGAGTCATCTCTAATACTTTCACTACAAAAATCAAAAGTCGGATCTCTTATGAATATTGTTTCTTTTTAATTCTTGACATCTTGATATTGAGGTTGATCCATGTTTAATGTTTTTTTCTTACCTAAGATGTAAAAATAAATATATATATCTTTACTGATACGTCATTGCTTATTATTTCCTTCATTACGGAGCTCGATGTACTCTGCATAACTTACGTGGATCGAAAGAATCATGGTTACGAAAAAAATATGAAAACAGTTGAATGATGCTATATGCTCTCTTATGGAAGGAATTATGAGATGGAATTATGAAAGGGTATTATGGGAGAAAAACGTGAAAAGACAAACCGAGTCAAGTTAACATCTAGTTAATTAGTAAATAAGTAAATCTGAATCATTTAAATTAGGTAAAATATAAAATATTGTATTATCACGGCCGTTAACTGGTTCTAATGATCTCAGGACCAAAGCCCCTCTGGACCTCTTAATAGCCCTCGGACCAAAGCCCCTCTGGTTTTTGTCACCGCTTCATCATTATAACCGTCATAACGCCCTTGGTGCATAAATTACTATTAATCCGGTAGTGCTTTTATTCACAGTTAATAAATATTTTTTATGTTCATCGGTTTCGGTAGCCTAAGTAGTTGGCGGCCCACGGTTCATCTCTCGAGAATGAGTGAGCTTTATTTTGAACGCGTCAAATACTTAGGTCATTATTCGCGTTAATGCAATGCACATTAAGTTCCGCAATGTGGAAAAGTTTCTTCCCTCCTCCGACTCTCAGATTCGGCCTCGACATACACGTCGGCTTGTAGTTTTGTTCACATCTCTTCGTATCTTGCCCGTAAGAGAGGCTCAGCACTAGCTGAAACTATTCCAGCTTTCACCTGGTACTGATCGGATAAACTAGGGAAAAGTACCAATCAGAGCAGCCAGTCGCAACATTGCTCCTCTAGATATTGGTTGTTTTGGACCTTCCTATGAATCGAGCGTCGAAAATACGCTACTTTTAGGAGTCGAAACTGTCAATGATGGTGCAGAGGCATCGGTGTTTCCACTAAGCTATCGCAGCCCACATACGTAGAAAGAGATGACTTAGTTTCGAGTCCCGACTGAGCATTGATTTTTGACACCATGTAAATAACTATATTGCGCCGAGCCCCCTCTGCTGAGAATTCTACTCGGCGGGTGCTCTGATCTGTCCTCCTCTTATTAACTGCAGGTCTCCAGGTCTTACGTTTACGTAAGACGTACAAAGGAAGTACGTACAAAGGAATCGTGCGTTTTCTCCCGTTCGCGTTACAAACGGTTGTCGAAGTCCGTCATTTCTTCGGGTCATCAAATCTTTTTAATCCTAAATTCAGTAACACAAGGGATGATAACTTCAGGCAAATTTCTCTACAAAGAAAAGTACGTGATATATTTAAAAGGGTACTCAGTAAGTATAAAACAATTGTCAATTATTCGTGAGTTCGGAGTATTAGATAGAAATATACATCCTTGAAATCCTAGACTCGAACAGAATAAAGAGATTTAAAAAAGTCTACTTTCGAGAATGTACTCATGAAAACATAATATTTTCTTTCTCTCCTCTTCATATTTTCACGCTTATATTAAGTTGCCAGGACGATTGCTACCAATTTGCTTCTGCAGTCCAAGCTAATCAATTTCATACCATAAATTTCTTGCATTAATGACCTCCATAAATTTTATTCTTAGCTTCCTAGATTTGCTCTCTCCCCTACACTAACTTCTGAAACGGTTGTGAATCTAGAACTGGAACTGTATAATTTAGTATAAAATCATATATTTAGTACACAACTTGTACTACGGTATAGCTGGTCGCTACTTATTGCTTATTCGCCTTTTCGTAGCAGAAGGAATTGGCTACGATTATTCGTCATTGTCCCTCCCCCTCACCCCCACCACCCCGCCGAACACTCCACTCACGCCATCTCCATCACCCCCTGTTCTTACACCTCCCCCTCCACCACCGCCGTCGTCCCCGCCACCCCCACCCCCTTCCTCCTTACCCGCCACCCCCGCCACATTCAACACCACACCGTCGTCTCTGCCGTCACACCCGCCTCACTCGTCATCCTCGCCTTCATCGCCCCGCCCCCCTCCTCCACAACGCCGCCACCCCTCCGACTCCGGCAAAGCAGTCTTGTTTCCTCGGGGCAGTCTAATGTAGAGATCAGTGGCCAGCGCTTCGAGCCGGCGCCCTCCCGCCCCGTGGCCCCCACTGCTCACGACCTCAGTGGGCCCAAACAACACAACACACTATCACCTGATTAATTGATTAAGTGAGTCAGTTTTCCTCACGACATAGCAATCATTTTGTGGATGGTGCGATCCGGTGCCGACCTACACGTCGGTTAGGGGAGGTGTTGTCAGATATCTCCCACCAACAGGGGCACCGCCCCAGCTGGGGCACGTTCTCAGCTCCCGACAAGTGAAGTAGTGTACTGCATGTAAGTGTAAGGGTGTAAGTAAGGATTGAGGATAAGACAAGGAAGGAAAAGGAAAGATCGCGCGCGGTCCGTGGCCCGTTTGTTAGGGTACTCTTCCGGCATTCGCCTGATATTGATCGGAGAAACCACGGAAAATTACCGATCACAGTAGCCGGCTGCTAGACTTCTCCTGCAGACTGCGTGCTACAGCGGTTGAATTCGACCTAGCTGACAAGCCAATGTCGAAAATCTTGCCAGTATCGAGACTCTAACCTGAGCACATTCTGGTCAGAGGCACTGCACTGACATCCGGCGATTCCCTGAGCCACTTATGAGTTTGCATGTCACATCCGGAGCAAAGCTCCATAGGCACAGTATTGCATTAAAATCAATGTTGTTTGATTTTTCAATTTAATAAAATTATTATTATTTTCCATTTTCAAAAAGGCATAGACAACTGTGCGATACTTATTTTAGTCACGTGGAGGAAGCTCGCCACAGAATCGTGCTTTTGTTGTCCAAGATCCCATTATCAGGAACCAAGTTTTAATTCGAAATCCCGTTTGAGTAATTTTCTCTAAAATTGATACTTTCCATCGATTTGAACGTCCTAGAGATCCGTGAATTTGGACTTTTTATTTTGTTTTTGATAGTTCTTCTCTTGAAGTCTCAACATTTCAAAATTTGCTGAAAATGGATATTTTAATTAAACTTTATGCTCGGATCTATAAAATGTATACTCGGTTACTTAAAATAGCGCAAGTCATTTTCGTTGAAACATGGAATATCGATTTTCGAAAACTGATAAAGTTCAACATTTGTCGGCCTCTCCTTACAACCACAGCATTGAAGATAGATATTTTTTAATGAAATATGTTTTATATGATGGATCTTTAAATAAGGCACTGTACTATTTTCTAAAAAATTGAATAATTTTGCGGAACTTTGCATGAAATATTGTATATTTAAAAACGAAACCATCAAAAAAAGCTCCACGTTTTTTAATTAATTGTTTCTCTTGGACAGTGTATTAGGCGATTAAAAAACTTTGCATGTTCAGTTTTTGTCGGATTCTCTGTATTTTCAAAAATTGCAAAAAAATTACATTACAAAAAGATAAAACTGATGATAGATGTTTTTTCTTTAAAAGAAATTTCTTCTAAAACATTAGATATTTAAATCAGGTCATGTACATTTTTTTTACAATTAGTAGTGTTCACGTACCTTCTGCTTGAAGTTAATGCAATTTATTTTTCTCATAAACGGTTCAATTTTTATTTTATTTAATCTCCGGATACAGTAAAGATCACTGAAAATGATACAGATTTCATATTTGTTGAACTTTCGAAAATGTAGAGAAAAAGTTAGAAATATTGCGAGAAAGAATGTGCTGTTGTCACACCGTTATTTTAACTTGTAATGAACATCATAAAGCAAAACTATCTATATTCGTGAAGGTTTTGTATGTTTCATTATTTGTTCTTGAGGGTGTTCGTGTGCGTGGTACGTTTTGGAAATGCATTTTGTGTGGTTTTGTTCATACGCGTTTTTGCTTCTACAAGCCTACAGTATTTTATAAAGCTATAAGATAACAGTAATCGCTTGATGTTTGTTAAATGGGAAAACAGGATTTCTCGCTCGTGTCCGTGCCGGGAGAGGTGACTCAGGGCATCAACTGTGTGCCTCTGACTGGAAGGTCATAGGTTCGCGTTTCGACAGTGCCAGGATTTTCGACATTGGCTTGTCAGCTAGGTCAAATTCAGTCGTGGTCTAGAGAAGAATTCTAAAGCCCGGCTGCTCTGATCGGTAGTTTTCCGTGGTTTCTCCGATCAACACCAATTGAATGTACCAAATGAATGCACCGGCGCAGTGCCCTAACAAACGAGCCATGGACCTCGCGCGATCTTTTCTTCCTTTTCCTTCTATCCTCATCCCTTACTTACACTTACTTACACTTACATGCACTACACTATTACTCATGCCGAGAGACCGGTTGGGAACTTAGAGCTTGTTCCGGCTGGGGCGGTGCCCCGCTGGTGGGAGATAACTGGTTGAGGTAAACCCCGCTAGCTGACGGTAGGTCGGCACCGGATCTCGCCATCCAGTGGGGGAAGATCGCCGCCACCTCTCGAGGAAAAAACATGCACTACACTAAATGATCTCAGTAGTTGACGTGCCCGCAAACACTAACATCCAACCAATCGCTCGTGTTCGTCTGGTATCTAAATGCTCCAATTGATGCAACTAGTTTGCGCGTCATCCGAACTCACGTCCGTTTCCGCTGACGTAATTGCAAACGTGCCTAAAAGTGTAAACATCTCTGCAGCTATTGTAAAACGACACCAAGAATCATGTCAGATCTTTCTGAGTTATCAAAATGCGACATCGCTGGTGGTAAGAAACTCATGAGGCAAATAAAGCATTTCTGTGAAGAATAAACCCACGCACTTCTGAAAGAAAGTGCTTCAGTAAATATTTTCATTTCCATCTTCGAAATGGGCGACCTATGTCTGAAACGATACTTCTAGTGCAGCGATATTCAAACTTTTTTTACTTCAATTTTCCTTAATTTCAATTCTTTTATTATTAAAGAATTTAATTGAAACTCCAACGTTAAGAAAATACTTTATGGACATTTTTATAAAAGTCAAATTAATTAATTAAAGATTGCGAAAATCTGAGCGGTTTATTAATTATTAGGATCGTATCTACCCGAGATACCAAAGCCGTTACCACAGATGTTCAATATTTTAACACAAGCAGTGATGATTCTTGGATTAAACAATTTGAAATCATTCGATTTTTGCATAATGACCTTAAATTTAAGGTAGCATCATAAAATAATTCAGAGGGATTTTTTCTTCATTAAAATATGTTGTGGCAAAAAAACACAGCCGAGTCATAAAAACACAGCCGAATTATGAGCAGAAGAATGTCACTTTTGAGCAATCTGAAGAGCGTATGGCGCCAAATGATAGTCCTCCACGCAGTGTGTGAATTTAAAAAAGAGAGAGGGAGAGAGAGAGAGAGAGAGAGAGAGAGAGAGAGAGAGGGAGAATCGCATCATAAACATTTTCTCTGTATTCCACAGTTAATTTAATTCGTCTGTAATTTACTTATCTTGTTAAATCTATTGCAGAAATTGTGGGATGGTGGAATGCAGTGGAGTAGCGTTGTGGGCTTTAGGGGTGGCCAAATTCCTCAATAAATAATTAATAATAATAATAATAATAATAATAATAATAATAATAATATATTTACTAAAAGTTTGATCCATTACATTTCATACTTTTGTCGCACCTACGATTTGGTCAGTTTGAATCGAGCACGGAATCTTTCCTTATAAATTCTGTAACTGCTTCTTTAAATCAATGTATAATAATAATAATAATAACAATAATAATAAAAATAATATCTTGCTCACTGTAACGACTGGCAATTCCGTCTGTACTGTCTTGAAGGGATTCCTCGCATTTTATTTTGCGCTTGGATTGTTTAGGACAAATATTCAGATTTCTATCATATAAAGAAGAATGTTCAATATTGAATAATAAAACCTGCAAATTAGATTACAATACGGAAACCTCCCTTCAGAGAAGTCCATGAGTGACGGTTTTGACAATTCAAAGAATGTTTCGTTGATGGATAGTTGTCCAATTAATATTAACATAATCGTATATACACAATGTATGCGCTTTCCAAACTGTGATTTTAGTGCTAAAGGACGAGTAGTGATTGTTCAGTTATTGAACTTTGATGAACATTTTTATTGTTCGTGTACGTAAGTTTTGTTGGTCGTTCTCTCTCTGGGGTGAGAGAACTGAGTGCGGTCCAAGTTCGCACTGCTTTGCTGCAACTGGCTCGGGTTAGAGAGACAGTCAAACACCAACCCCCGTAGACTGCCGTTGATTCCAAAATGAAATGTAGAGAAAGACCTGCATCCAACTTACAACTAATTGTGCCCCCACTCTCGTACGGCACTTTCGCTTACAGTACACTCGCTGCCTGGTGGGGAACAAATGTAAGATTCACGTGCCGACGGCAGGAGCCTTTTACAAAATTCAGAACACTATTAAATTGTAAGCAAGTGGAGTAAATTAATTAAAACTAAAATTAATAAAAGTCTGTATTCAAACATTTCATAACGTTATGCGTAGTGTCCGTGTCAAATATGACTTAATTCACTTCCCACACACGTGGTTCTGACTTTGATTTCCATTGGGCACTCAAGTTTTTGTATTAGTTATATATTGAGACAATTGTCGGTAATATAATTCATACAAAACAGAAAGGAACTTGTTTTCGAAAATCAGCGCACTCCAGTAGCTTGCAATAAGCACTATTGGTTTGGACACTTTACACAAATAAAAGTATTTTATTTCTAACAATTTCTCTACCCTGGTATGTATTGTAATTATGAAAGATCTTCCACACACACTCGTATTCACAACCACTCTCGCAGACTGAAATTCAGCTGTAACGCCAGCCGTAAATATGTACACCCCGTGAGAAACCGAAAGGGACTACTTCCAGAGTGACTAACTTTACCCAAAGATGATGTACGTTATGAAACGAAATTCTAATATAAAATGAAAATAAATTCTAAAAACATAAATAACCCATTCAATATCATAAATGATTGACTGAACTTCAATAACACCCGGAATTATTAAAATTAAGTTAGAGCTAGTCAGACGATGACAGAAAAATGGCATTCAAACACCAACTCCCGTTAACAGCAGTTTATTCCAGAACGAAGTGTATAGAAAGATATATACAGCTTACAACTAATCATGCCCCCACTCTCGTCAGGCACCTCCGCTTATAGTACACTCGCTGCCCGTGGGTGACTAATGTAAGATCCACGTGCCGCCGGCAGGCGCCTGACAGATGGAGGATCTGCTCTTCCGCGGTTGTTCTCACTTTCGAGAGACCTTCCTGCGTTACTGCACGTTCTGAAGTGACCACGTGTTTGAGTGGATTAGCGTGATACATCTTAGGCATGACTTCCAGAGAGTTTTTAATGCAAAACAATAATTTTACAACTTTAAAATTTATATTTTTGGGCTGCTCACGATGCGGTAGATGGCAGCCGGCAAGAGAATGTGACAAGTCCGAATAGCTAGCCCAAACCAACGAAAATAGAAAACTAATACGAAAACGTCTGTGCCATTCTGTACAACCACTAGTTTACTTGTTTAGTATGTTCCACTATCTGTTACGTTGTTCAAGCTTGTATATTTTAGTCTTTGAAATTGAATGCCTAAATAAGAGGGCGACGAAATTTTCCTCTGCCCCGGCCGGCTGACACCCACGTTACGCCACCTGGTGGAATGAGTGTGTCGATTTGACCTGGACCTCTTCCTTTTTGTCTAGCATAGAAAGGCCAAGCCTACTGACTAGATTCTGACTAAATCAATTTCTGTCTACTTATTCGATCTCCTTATTTCTACAATCCATATTTCGTTTCTAAATTTCGCGAATTGGCCATCTACGGACCTCGTGGACGTGCATTAGTACCCACCGAGACCCAATCATATTTTTTCTCGAGGGTATGCAAGTGACTTTATTAGGAGGGATCATTATTTCCATGCTGAGTTCATTTTTAAACCGCAGGGTTGTTTGCCCTGGGGGATGAGGTATGGAAATGATGATGATTATGATGGATGAAATTGACGATCCCGATACAAAGACACACGCAAGCACACCCATACCCGAGCTGGGACTCGAACCCGCGATCCTCTGTCCAAGACCGCCACGGCACTACTGCCTTAGCGATCCCCGCTACTTGTATCGGCATTTTTATTTTTATTTTTATAATTATTATTAATAATATTATTTCGAGAGAAGGAGATGATAATAATTAATATTCGTGAAGACAACGAGAAGTTTACATCAAAGTCGCAAGCAAATGCTATAATATCTTGACATAGTAAATTACAATTTAATTTTAAGAATCTATTCAAAAGTAGCTAGGAACTAAGATAGCTTAAATAATATTTTTATTTACAAACTTGTCACAAATTTCAAAAGTACACTAATAGTTCCGTATTATACTACACTCCACCAACACTCAAGTTCTATGAATTAAGTTGTGTGAATTTTAAATTCACACAATATTATAGAATAAATTTGTCGTGATCATTCGCTCTGGCCACATAGAAATAATTTATGTTTCATTGGATTCTATGACCCTTCACTGGAGCAAAGGTTCCCCATCTAATTTAGGCCTAGCGCTGCCTTTTCAGAGATATAATTACTGAGCGTTGCCTAGTGAAAAGTCATTAAACGAAACTTCACACAATGTGTAGATACATTGAGGGATCATTCAAAGCTAATTTCTATGATTTTGCGTGTTTTTGTCCATTGCGTCAGAGCATAGCTAAGTAAAATTTCTTGACTTTGTTAGAATTAGATGGCATGAAGATAAATATGTTAGTGCATATTTCGCCGACATTTCCTATTGGTGCATATTCGTGTAATTATAGGAACACATTTCGTATATTTCTTTAAAATAGAGACTTATCTATAAAAATAACATATTTTCATAGACTCGATTTATTTGTGAGCGTTGATTGATTAAAAGGGGCTTAACACATTTTAATTTTCTTTTCTATACACGATAAAATACTTGTGCAAATATAGGATATTTCCTGTCAACTTTTTTTTAAACCGGACGGAAAAAATAAACAAAACATACAATGTACTTCACTAAGGTGCATATTTTCTTCAATTATTTCTCCTGCGAAATAAGCCAGGTTTTATTACGTTTAAACAAATGTGCATATTTTCATTCGCCGCATGCTTCTTCTAAAGTTTATCAAGAAAGGTTTATACAGGTAATGAAATATTGTTAATTTTAATTGCATATTAAAGTGCATATTTTAGAATTTTTTAGGTCATAAATGCATTTTTTAAAAGTATATTTCAATATTTTTTAGGGCATAAAAATTCTCTCCTACTAATCAATAAATAATGATTAGTCAAAGTTTTAGTTATGATAAGGCAACATACAAAATAATTTCTACTACTCGTATTAAAACTTTATATTGCAAAAACCGAAGGAGAGATTCAGACTAACTCATTCACTATCTACGAAACTTGGACGTGCAAATCTCACGCTAAATGACCAACATGAATAAACGATCTTGTGAGCACGTACACATCGGTGGCCTCTTAGACCCAACAGTAGGATTTTTTGTTTACAAAGACTAACTTGTTTCCCGCACAATTCTTACCTACTGAATACACGAGCGACGCTGGTGGCTACAATAGGCAACTTACAAGTTAGCAAATCAAGTCTATGCCTCGAAATAAAAAATACTTGCATTATATCTCGCGAAATAAATTTCGAAACTAAGGTGCACATATGTGTACTTCTGGAATGAAGAGGATAAAGAGACACGCAAAACAAAGTTAAGGAAAATGAAGAGCTGCATGTTTAACATTGTCAAAACGTCATAAAGCAATAGCACATGGCAATGTGCGATTGTCAAGGGACTATAGTACAGAAATTAAACAGTACTTTTTAAATGCGCTGAAGAGAATAATTCCAGTCATTTCTACTGTAAACCTAGACCTCTCCCATTCATCTTTCTATCAAAATTATGAGCGTATTCTACGTTCAATTTCAAGAAGTTACTGTTTTCAATTGTGGTAATAGCCTTCTTGCCAAGAACCACGACTAGGTACGCAAGCAAAAGGAACGGATCAAATATAGCAGACATTTAACAGAGAAATACAGACCTAAATATTCTTATGAGTTCGTCTTTTGTAAGAATGAAACACTTAAGTGAACAGATAATTTTTGATATATACCTCGAAAATTCTGGTACATGAACAATCACCTCTTTGGGAATCGGATTTTGACTCTCTTATGTCTAAAAAATTGTATCAAATAACCTATTGATTTTAAATTGTTACATTTGATTATTTTACGTTTGAATTTATCGGATGTTTTATTTTGAATTTTTTTATAAATATATTTTGACCTAACACTCTACTAACAATATAGTTTTTACTTAACTTTCTTCTCAATACAAAATATACTAGGATTGTTTCTAATAAAATAAGTTTAAAGAAGCAACATAATGTCTTTCTGTTATGTCGAACAAATTAACAATCATTATACTTTTCAAATATTTCTCTGGGTAGAACATTCAAAATAATCAAAACAGCAGGAGTTATTATTTCTCATTAAAATTTTCAGGTGCAATTTCACGTTTTCATTAATGCAAGAGTTGTGTATCTAGACATTCAGTGTAAATGGAAAGGTTAGAGTTTTAAAATACAGCAATATAATAGTAAAATATAGTGACATTATAAGAGTCTTCGGGCGTTACAAAGTTAAGCAGTTGTATTTCTTTTAAGGTCGCATCAACACCTATGTCAACTTTAGCGACCAATATTGGTTTTAACGATATGGTAACTGTGAATGACACGATACGGTGATGATAGGGGGTGGAAGAACAAACACAAATACAAACGTGCCGGATGCCGGACACGAACACGCGATCCTTCTGTTCGAGATCGCTACGGCACTACTACCTTAGCGATCTCGGCCACCGGATCGGCCAGTTGCATTTTGGTACGCCAAAATATTCTGTTCACTATGCAACTTTGCCTCCTTCCTGGATCTGCCACTGAAGTCAATGTTGCAATCTCTCTAATAACCATCAAACATCGAAACCGCTTTGTATTTCGGACACATAATTTCCAAATAGTTGTGTGAAAGTACAGTTTTCCCAGAAGTAATACTCATCATTATCATCATAAGATCATCTACATTTTCTGTTGTTTGAAAATCATTTTCTATCACCGTATTCTATAAAATTACTATTTTAGATATACGTTATGTAAATTCTGTTGCTCTACTTATATAAATTCAAATATGAATATAACTGAGGTTAAAGCCAATAAATTATTGTTAATATTTTTATTATTATTATTATTATTATTATTATTACATATCAAAATATTAAATTACATGCAAATTAGTACACTGAGGTTCTTTTCTGAATAAGTTTAATAACCGTCTATTTCCATAGTTTATTAAAACCCTTGTAGAGTATCACTTGCCGAAAAAGAATACCGTATTGAAAGTATTGAAATTCATACACCTGACAAATAAGCAATGAGATTGTAACTAGTGACCCCAAGAAAAGACATGAAATTATCAGGTCAAAGATCAAAAATACGATTTTCTAATATTTCACTATCCTATAGTCTGTGCCCGAGAGTTTGTATTGAACCTTCAGAAAATATTATTATTCTCCCCTAATTTGTTAAATTTGTCCTTATTTGGTTCATTGTAAAATACAATAAGTGACGAAATGCCCACGAAATATAAAATATTATTTACCATTAGTTTTATTAAACTTTAAAAGGGTATTTATAAACTTATTTTGCAAAGCAACATTCTATTACCTTTTTTTAAATTTTTAATGTAATATATTTGTAATAGAACTTCTTGGATACATTAAGTAAGTAGCTCTCATTTTTACCACTAGAAAACTGCTAACGATAATTTGTTAAAGAAGGAGTTTGTCAACTTCACTTTATTTTAATACAAATAACTATCAAAAATTGGCAAATCAATTGGCAAATAAATTGAGCCGTATGAGTTATTCCATTCCTTATGAACGAATGTTTACAGAAATTAGCTGATCTTTGATCCCAACAGAGTAAAATTACAAACAAATTCTATACAAATTATCATCCACTTGTTATACATCTCATTGCTTCCTGAGCGTCTTGAAATAGTTTTGTATAGTTCAAGTAAGTTGAACAAATAATGTTTTTTTTCATTGGAGCGTTTCACAAAAAATTTAGTATAACATGGAAAGTGTAATTTTCGAGAGACATGTTTTCCTAGAAATTGCCCAAAAAAGAAAATTCTAAAATGAATTACTTAATAATCCACCAAATGATTAGCCAGAATAATTTATAAACGTAAAACAAACGAACCCTGAAATTGAACTCCAAAAGGGAACCAACGACAAATTAAACCGGATTCGTCCACCTATTGCAGGAAATTATACAAAAATCAACGGAAAATAATGTCGCACATACTGTATCCAAGTAAAAAGAAGCACAAGAAATGCCAAAGTCATATTTCGATGAATTTTACTTCAAATTATTAAAACTGTCATTGATCCTTTATAGATTTCATCCAAGAAGTTTACTGGTTACATTGTATAAACGAATCGACTCGAGAGTGACTCAATAGGCCTAATTTTTGCTCGTGTATCAGAATGCTTCACAGAGCTGAAGACCGTACGTGAAAAGTAATTTCTACAGATAAGAAAAAGAGATAGCTAGAACATTCAACAGTCCTAAACGACCTACCGCGTAAAATCTGACCTCTTTTACGAGCAAAAGCACGAAACTACGCGGAAAATTAAAAAAACTAACGAGTTTAATTACTTCCATTTGTATCTAATGTCTTTTACAACCGAAACAGCCACACAAAATCACGCGACAGACGCGGCACTCAGAAAAAAACGAATTCAAGCAGGAAGCATAAAAAAGACCTCATGAATCGCAAATCAAAGTGCATCGAGCAACGTGGAACAAATAAATCACAGGCATTTGGCTGCAGATAGAAGCGATATATAAGAAGCAGCTTGCAAGAAGCATCAGCAGATAGAAACGAAATTAAATTCCGTTGCAAGGCACAAAGAAACTGATACTGGGCGAAAGCGCTGACCCTACCTGGTCGTGGGCTCGGGCGGCGGTGGTGGATCGGCTATCAGGGCGCGAGGTCACAGGATCCGCTGCCGAAGGTCGCCGGCCCGCGGCGGGACGGGAGACGCGAAATGAAACGCTCGTGGCGCGAGATGCATTCGCGACCGCACCGACTAGTGTAATGGCCAAGCGACGATCGAGGCGGCTGAGAATGGCGCGGCGGCGGAGGCGCAGGCGGCGGCGGCGGCGGAAGCGATGGCGGCGGGGGTGAGGACGGGTGGTGACTGAGACGGCGGCGGAGGCGGTGGCGAAGGTGGAGGCGGCGGCGGTTGCTGAGGTGACGGCAGGGACGGCGGAGGTAACAGCGGGGGAGAAGACAGAGGCGGTGGAGGCGGCGGCGGCGGCGGAGGCGGTGGCGGTGGTGGAAGCGGAGGCGGAGGCGGCAGTAGTGGCGGCGGCGGAAGCGATGACGGCGGGGGCGAGGACGGGTGGTGACTGAGACGGCGGCGGAGGCGGTGGCGAAGGTGGAGGCGGCGGCGGTTGCTGAGGCGACAGCAGGGGAGAAGACAGAGGCGGTGGAGGCGGAGACGAAGGCGACGGCAGAGGAGGTAGAGGCGGCGGAGGCAGTTGTGAAGGCGGTAACGGTAACAGAGGCAGCGGCAGGGGAGACGGCGGGGGATGCGATGGCGGTGGCGGCGGCTGCGGAGGCGGCAGCGGCGGTGGCGGTGGCGGTGGCGGAGCGGAGGTGGAGGCGGCGGCGGAGGCGGTAGCGGCGGAGTCGGCGGCAGAGGTGGCGGCGGCGGAAGCGGCCGAAGAGATGGTGATGGTGGTGATGGCACCGGAACAGCAAGAGGTGACAGTGTTGGCGAAGACGGAGGTGGGGGAAGAGAAGGGGGAGGCGGCGAAAGCGATGACGACGGTGGATGGATAGCGTCGTAGGGGGAGGAGGCGAGGGCGGGAGAAGAGGCGCGGGCGAGGAGGTGGGGGCGTCGGTGACGGGTAGAGGCGAAATGCTGCGAGGGCCTTCTGGCTGGAGACACACTGTGTGTGTGTGTGGGGGGAGGATGGTTCATGCAGCGGCGTGCGTTGTTCTGATATCCAAATAGCTGCGCTTAGTCTCGTCATTGAACAAAGCGCGTTGGAGGCGGAAAGAGTGAACGAGAACGGTTTGCCCGCTGAATACGTCTGCCTCGTTTGTTGTGAGGGTCGCCCTGTAACCTTATTGCTCATTGTAGACAAATAGTTCCCGTCACAAACTACTGTATTTTATTAAATATTCAAACATCAATGACAGTAGCAGCCTGTGATCTCTGAACCAACGAGTTTTTGTATTTGTATTTTCATGTGTTACAATAATTATCTATTAATTATTGTTTAACAACTACACAATTTCTGTAACGTGACACGTAATTTTAAAATGGAACGTAATATCTTTTTGGAAAATGTTTGATGGTTCATCATACCTTGACAGCTACTCCGCTGCCTCTGTGTCGCTATTCGTATTAAATTTTAGCCATTACAAAAAGCGTTTTCTTATAAGCAATCAAGGACGTTGTTTCTCTTTCGCAAATTTAATAAAATTCACATAAAACTTCATCTTAATAAACTTTCATTAACTGACTGGAATTTCAATTTTTCTTTCTTCCGCTCACCCGGATGGCATTGGCATTCGCATTATTTATCAAACAATTAAAAAATTCCTATTTTGCTCATGGCCTGAAATATTGGCTATGGTCGAAAAATGAAGTATTGAGAAGAACGTGTTTAAATTTTTGACAGGCAGTTATGCGTAAAACAGTTATTTCTAAATATTCAATAGTTTAGGGAATAAGCACTACAAAACGACTATGTATGAGTTCGATTTATTATTATTATTATTATTATTATTATTATTATTATTTAATGTAACAATATAACGTTCGTAATTCAAATTTGTTGTCTTGGTTGTTCCAATGTTCTGGGTCATGAACGATCTGTAAAACGGACAGGGGAAGAGGTCGGAAAGCTCATTTGAACTTTCGTATTCGATTATTATAATTTTAGTTCTGTTTGGTAGAAGGGTTAATTCTGGTAATTTAATTTGCGTCGATACTGAAAATTGGAGTTGGTCCTGTGAACTCTTTGCGCAATTATATTTAACAGTTCACATGATTGGTTGACAAAACAGCTACTTATGAGGGAATGTAACTGCGAAATATAACAATAATGTGTGACACAGATTCTAACATGAGAAAGAACTTACGCTTTTGCAAAGAAAGACCAATGGGAAAAATTATACTAAATGTTTGCCGAAAGTGTAGGTATATTTAGAAGATGAAAGTTAGTTGCAATACCTTCAACGTGTAAACGCTCAAAAAATTGTGAACAATGACTTTTTAACGTTTTTAAAACTTTTCTTGAGTAATTTGCCTTTCAGTTTCCCATTTGCTCACTTTCAAAATAAATGAACCCAGCCTCAATAAATGAGGTATTATTAGGATATGGAAAATGAATACTCTTCCACAGCCTTGTAAGAGTTAAAACTTGCAAAGAAAGCTCTTATTAACGCAAGTGCATTTATAATTCCTCTCGACAACAGCGTACACTTGTTGAGTACCCCAAGAGCTCCCCTTGAAAGAATGTAACTAACAATTCGACCTTGTGAGGTTAGCTGCCATACTCGTAAAATACGGAGTTTGTCACGTGTTCATCTTTCTTATGAGGAAGCAGATGTGTACGTGCTCTCGAACGATATCACCGATATGAGGAAAACGAAGTTACGAAGAAGCCTATAATATTTCACTGGCAAACACAGTATAGTTATTCATTAAACTTCATTCATTATCGCCATGTGAATTCCAAAACAATAAGAATTGAAAACTATGGAGAATTTTTATACATTGAAAACAATAGAAGTTATTCATTTAACTTTCGAAGGATTATTGAGGAGCTTTCGAAGGAAGGATAATTGGAATATTTCGAAGGTAAGCAGAATTAAAAACGTTTAAGAGATGTGCTATCAAACGAGTATAATTAATTTTTTTAAACAATCTAGTATAATTTATTTTTAATAGATTTTGTAAATAGTGTCCGGAAAACTATGATCTAAACAGCTTTTTCCTTCCCCATGCCCCCTTCCCCATATGTGTGTGTATTTATAGAAAGCAGTGTACAGTGAATTAAAGGACAAGAGTCAATTTGTTCACTGCGGGTCACAAAATTCATAATTTTATCAAAGGCATTAATTTCAATCTTTCAAGTTATTTGTTAACAAAATTCATGGAAGATACTGAAGTCTTCCTTATCATTCATTAAAAAACTGTAATTTACTACTCAATAAAACGCACTTGAAGAAACTCTGCTGAATTCACTACTCTTAATATCAAGGACAAGATATACGACATGCAACCTCAATCACTTGGAAACAATAGAACATGTTATGAAGGTTTGTCCAATTTATGTATCACTTAGAAATTATACGATAAAAGAAAACATCCTAGAGTTATTGAGGCTGAATAATCAGAGCAAGCTACAACCATTGTTTTATTTTTCTTAAATCATGTTTCAAGCTACGTACATTTACATTATCTGAATAATCTTCAGTTTAAAGTTAACTGTATTTAATACAGACTATGTAATTATATTTCCTACTAATGATGACTCACGCAACTGTCGCGAAATGCTTTCAGAAAGAAATAAAAGGAAATCCACGATCACTTTAGAGCTTATTTTGACTATCTGATTTAAGGAAACAAACTAGTTCCAGAAAGTCCGTGCCATTCTCTACTACTATATGCTAGTTGCAGGAGTGTGACGAGAGTGGACAGTTATTTTGACAGTAACAATGTAAAATTACATCTGTAGTTCGTTTGTCGAATGATATAGTTTTCTATTTCATGGAAACTAAACTTTCTAGTTCTATAAAGCAGTAAAACATAAAAAAAAATAGGAAAACACTGTACAGTAAATCCAAAGAGATTCTGGAACTCAAGAAAGCGTGTGGAGATTAAACGCCTCCCCCATACTACACCCACCCAGTTTTTAATGTTTGTTTACGTTGTATAAATAAAGAAATAAAATACTCTAACAAAATCAGTAGCTTAAAAACTTAGTTCATGGCAGTTTTATCATAGTTGTGGCCTCAAACGCTCGTGTTTACCCAGACAGTTACAGCTGTAAGAGCAAAACTGAGCAAGGCTTGTACAGAGTGAATCACGTAACTTCAGCACCTCCTGCAGTTTTTGAATGTTGGTACTTATTGCGTAGCAATTTTCTCGGTAATGTATGAGGAATGGAACTAATTGATACATGTATTCATTTCTATTTTATCACTTCTATTTTACGAGATATAACTTTGTTTTTTTAATCAAAGAAAGTCTCAATCAAAGAAACACAGAAAATGTGAAAACGAGGAAGGATGGAAAGAAGACTTCAGGGGGAAATACAACAGTTTTGAGCACATTTGAAACACGATTCGTATCTTCAAATACTCCGATCAGCTCACCTTGTCCGAGCGCGCATTAGCAAGGGCGAACGCTACATGACCTTGTGTGGCGGACTGTTACAGTCAAAATATTCGTTAAATGCGGGTCGCAAAAAATTAAAATTGTTAAAAATATGCTTACCTAACATATACCAATATGTATATCATTGAATACGTCTTTTTTTAAGTTTTTTTTCTAATTTACTCCACTTGCTTACATTTTATTAGTGTTCTGATTTTTGTAAGTTACATAATCGTCATTCCATGGATCTGCAACCTTCAGTTTGGTGGAGCACTACCCGCCACTGCAATGCACATTTCACAACTAAGTATGAGAACAGAAAGACATATTCTACCTTCAAACCTGAAATGTTTTAAAGTTCCGCCGCCAGAAGTTAATGATCACTATGTGAAATGGAAAAGGTAATGATTCGTAGAATGATAGTCTCTAGTTAAATAAATTATTATTATTATTATTATTATTATTATTATTATTATTATTATTATTATTATTAATTATTCCTAGGGCTATTATCTAGCCGACAGCCGGTTACCCTTTACGTTGCGATGGGGCGCATTTCGGCCATACATTTTTGACACCAATACACTTGCGGGCTCCTCTGATCTGGAGTAAGCAGAATGCGATAACCTTCGCAACAACAGAAACATGAGACACAAGGGAAAAACAACCATGCCGAAGGCGGGAGACGAACCAATGACCTTTCAGACCGAAGCGCTGTGTCGGGACACGCTGATAACCACCTTGACCATATTATTTATGTTTCTCAAATGCGTGGTCGTACGAGTATGTTATCAGATTTTTTGTTTGCCCAGAGCTTTACTTGCCAAAGAACGCAAAATTAAACTCCCTAGATATTTTAATTTTCTCTCTTTAATTCAACATGTAGTAACCAGGTAATCTCACCAACTGTAACTCACGGAAAGACTTATTCAGGGCCTTTTAACTCCCATATAACGTGGATGAAACCATTACAGTGGCGCGCTCTCCTACAGCACCTTCTTACAGGAACCAAAATACGAACTGCTGCCGACGATACTTAAAATGTGCGTGGCCACTGCGTGAGTTCGCGAGTCGCAAGCAGATGCGTAATGCTATAAAAGATAGCGACGATGTTCGCGCTTTTGTCAGAGATTTCTTATACGTATATATTATCAATAATTAAACATTTAGAAAACACTTTTCGTATCTCTCACAAAATAGCCAATCTTTATGGGCGAAATTGGCGAGCCTAACCTGCAGCTTCACCCGGCCACACAAGCGCCTCCTATCGTAGCATATTCCAGCTTTGTCCCCAGTTTTGATGGAAAATTGCAAGGCTCTGGACTTACTCGGGTCAACACTTACGAAGGTGTCATTCAATGCGTTTAGGTCAACTAACGGGAACTAACCATTATATGTGATCTTGATATTGACCAGATCCTTTCAGAATAAATAAAAGAATCCTCGAAAATCCTCATTGTTGTTTCTGGAGGAAGGGTTGCTTCTAATACTTCTTTTTTGTGTTTAAGGTACTTACTACGTGTCCAAGAGCTCATTCGATTCGTCTCGACATGACCAATCGATTAGCACACTAGTTTTAAACGACACTTGTCTCTTAAAATATTTTGAAATAATTCTAGAACAAATGTTATTTGGAGGATTGACGACACCTACACTGAGAAAACGCATATTATTATTGTAGTACTGCATTTCCGGTAAAAAAGAATCGTTTCGAGTTGATTCGTCAGATTGATGATAATTAATGATGTAATAAAACAATTATTTTAAATAGTATTTAGATTTAGATTTCAGATCTGGATTTATTTAGTCAAAAACAGTCAAATTTGTACGTCACGTATGGGGGAGAAGATCACCTGCGCACGTTTTCTTGAGTTCTAGAATCCTTGCCCGTCATTTTAACTATAAATAGTTGATGGATGAGGAAAAGTTAAAGATAAATAAATAAAATTAAAATGGCGCGAGATTAGCAACATTTGAAATCTAGACATTTTCGTTTCCGAGTTGTAGAAAACTTATTTTCAATGGTAAACGAACTGCAGATATGATTTTTCTGCATTTGCTAACAAAATAGTAACTCGCCCTTACCTCTACTCCTACCACTACAAGCAAAAGAAGAGTTCAACAACATGGGCGCATAGTGAAGTTACATTTACGTCCAGAAGCAAAACAAGGGCCATCTCAGCATTTACTCTATATATCAGGGAAACTGGACAAAAACGTGATCGAGATGGGGGTCATTGACTCGGAAGCTGAAGTACATTATTTGTTACAAGCATATTAAGTTGTTTTTTTAATTTATACAATACAAATTTTGTTATGTATCTTTCTAAGCCAGAAGAGACGTGAGTTAAAAAATTGTATGATGTTTAAAATTATTTTTCATTTGAATACGTACAGAACAATTATTTTTTTTAATTTGGAGATCTTACGTTAAGTTCGTTTCTTACTAATTATTTTATACCAAAGCCCTATCTAGCATCTCTTGCGCGAATTCAAAAGAACTTTTGTTCAGCCCTGCCCGTTCTCACAATGACATGCTGTTTGACGGTCTCATTGACCGAAGGTCTTGGATATCACGCCACATTTAAATGATTGCAACGTCATGAATCTGGTTAGGAATGTTAGACATTCTTATTTACGAGATTTTTGTTTGTTATCTTGAATTTCATAAAGAAGACTCTTAAGGATGGAAGAGAAGAAGAGAAGATGTGAGCTTCTGATTTTTTGCACCCTCTTCAGTTCTAATAAAGCCTAATATTAAAAGATAAAATGTAACTACTCTAAGTAGATGAATAGCTCGTCTTACAACTATCAAATCTACAGCTTTAAATAATGCATTTTAAGTCTTGCACGTTCATGAAACCACCATACAATATTTAGTAATTTAGTAGAGGGCAATGAATGGCATTTTAATAAATATACATTATTAACACCATTACATGAAAAATTAAAAAAAAGTATACAACTCAATTCTGTATTACTGTTTTTTGTTTCTCATCAAAAACAGTAAAAAAAACTGTGTGACGCATTATAAGGGAAAATCGCATCTCTGCAAGTTTTCTTAAGCTCTATTAATCATACCCTAACTATATACACCAGTGTGTTGAATTAAAAACACAGCAACGAGCAGTATTGGCAAGATTTGATAAGAAAATATTTGCTTCAGCCTAATAAAACCTATCTGCAACGGCAAGTGAGCTACAGATTTTGATTGTTCAGTTGGCTTAGCTTGGACTCTTATTATTTCAAAAATAGGTTATCTGAATTATTAAGCACTTCAAAAAAGTATGTATTCCTTTTAAATTCTTATTCAAATCAATATAATAATTAATGTTGAATTGAAGTTTAAAAGTTAAATTTTAATAATTTGTTAACATTTTGAAGAAATCTTAAAGACAGACTTCATTTTCACATAACTTAAATTTTGATGTGATATCTTTTGTTCAAGAATGTGGCAATAATGACATATTTCTAACTTACTGTAATCCTTGACATCTAAATTGAATTCAATCGATTGCGATTATACGACCCTTTAACTTTAATAGTCATGGTGGGATGAGAAGGGAAGAGAACGCGAAGATAAAATTCCATTCTCACGCTGTCAGTGATTCGTTGTAAGGGCTGTTTTAGAATATGCCTGGAAGTGACCTGCGAAACCACGGAAGGCACTGATTTACTTTGGCTATGAATTCGATTTCAGCAAGTGCCACAAACTCACATATATTAAAGGCAACAAATAAATTTCTTGCAACCTGGCGGGATCGAACCTGCTACCCCCCAATTTCCGACACGCTTGACCACAAGACGTTGCTTAAAGCTCACCACTACTATATTTGAATAGGTTATTGAATGTAGGTCATGTATAAAACGTTTTCAAATTGCTGTTTCGGTTTTCATTAAGCATATAATTCCGCATAAAGCATTGCTCACACTTTAACATGCAACAGTCCATGCCCGAATGTGGACGAGCCAGGCAACTGGGTAATGTTTAAAATTCTTTTTTAACACGCCGTGCGCGAAAAACGGTTTCTCGTGCTTGTTTTACGAGTGCAAAAGAGCTAGTTTTTCCCATTCTAAGTAATGGTGTGCAAAACATTACGATGCCTGTGCGCAACATCGCGAATTGTGGACGAAACATACTTCGCACACGAGGCGTTAAAATAGTAGTTTATGCAATTAACTTATAATGTTAAACTTTATTGCATGAATACATGTTTTGAAAACGAGCGGCGTTAGGAGTGTGTTTTCAAATTTGTACGAATGCAATAAAGCAGCATCGTAAACGAGTTGTATACAATTTGTTTTGTATAACAGCATTTTAAATTTATGAAAGAATCAAACAATTTTGCAAAACAACTTTCTTGTGACGTCTCGGTGCTCGGTTATTCCATTTACACCTCCCCACGAATCCCTTGCTGCGATTGGTTGAATGTGTGATAACGCAATAATTTGGGCCGTAAAATGGTAATACGTTATCATTAGGGCCGTAAAATGACCGATTACGAACGATTCCTATCTTTCATGACGTTTCGGAGAGTTACTGTCCCCCATGATTAGATATTTCAAAAATACAAAGTTTTAAGTAATATAATTTTACTGAACCACAAATTCACTATTACTTCACACAAACCATTTCTTCCAATAATTGGCCATTTTTTTCCTTTCCTTGCAAACCTGACCAAAATGAAGTTACGATGTGTCTGAATTAGCACGACTGCTATTCCTTGTACAACGTGATAATTTAACGTGAAAATGACTTCTAGGACGTGATTCCATGAACGACCGTGATGAATAGAGATCTGATTTTTATGTAATTACACATTTTTCTCTTTCTACATACCTATCTCAATACTGTAATCTTGGCGAATCGTCGCCGTCAGTATTTTTACATATTTAGAACTATAGTTTTGAGTTATCTCAGAGGTGGGAAGTGCTCGTCAGTGACTACGATCATTTTCACCTTTAGGTGTGAAAAGCATCACTGATGCCGAGAATTCGTGTCTTTTAACCTTAATTTCCTAGAAACTTTGGCGATCGCTTTCCACGAGAGTGTTGCACGCTGCAGTGATCGTTTGCCTGCCGTAGATATATTGTCAGTTTGTCCGATGGTTTCTATTACGTCTAGTCTGGCTGCTAAACTACGGTCGTGGTTAGCAATGCACGTTATATAGTGAACATATAGTTGACGAGAAAGTTGTAAGGTGCAGTTGCGATCTCCAAATGATTTTTTTTTAATTTTTATTATTCTTAAAATGTATTTCGGAATTTTTTTAAATTTAATTTCATATTATATAAAAATGTCGTGCCAGCTCTGCGTGCGGTGGTGCAGGAGGCGTGGAACAGTGCACCGGAGGACACTATTCGCCACCTGTACGATGGGATAACAGCCTGCATCAGGGCTTGTCGTACTGCCCGCGGCGGATACACGCAGTATTAAGATGGCTTTCCCGGTCATGGTTCTCTCTGTCGCTGGTCATGTGATTCTCACATGGCTCTGCCCATATAATCATATGTATTATTTTGTCTGTATGTGCTGTATCTGTACGGAAGAATAAATTGTACAATGCAATCGCGGTGTCACAACACTATTTCCCGCCAGTGTATTTATCACATATTCTTACTGATTTCATTACATATTTATGTTCATATTGTGACGCTTCATACTACATGTGTTTCGCGGTCTCTAGAGTTGAATGTGGCTGGCGAGTAACCTGGGTGGCGTGTGGCTGTTGCAGAGTTGTGCCACGCGGCAACCAGGATCCAAGCATCGTTCCGGGGCCACATGGCGCGGAAGCAGGCTCCCAAGGGCAAGCCCGAGGAGGACCTCAGCCGCGAGCTGCAGAAGCTCGACGCCAAGGTGGGTACAACGCACCCGCACCACCATCCCACAAGCACCCTCCCTGCGCCTTAGTAGTAATTGAATTTCTTTTTACAACTTTGTATATACAGTCGGCTTCGGTTATAGTGAACTTAAGACACTGGTCCTGTTTCACTTACATTACAAATAATAATAATAATAATAATAATAATAATAATAATAATAATAATAATAGGATTCGGTTGTAATGAACCTGATCCTCGGCTATAGCTAACGTAAGAAATAAACCCTGGAAATTAATTGAATATCTTATGTTATTAGGCGACTAAAAGGGCCTTGGGGGAGTGGAACGGTGTAATAATAATAATAATAATAATAATAATAATAATAATAATAATAATAATAATAATAATAATAATAGGATTCGGTTGAAATGAACCTGATCCTCGGCTATAGTTAACGTAAGAAATAAATCCTGGAAATTAATTGAATATCTTATGTTATTAGGCGATTAAAAGGGCCTTGGGGGAGTTAGACGGTGTTCCAACTGTTCACGAGGCTTGAAAGGTGTCGAGACTGTACTAAGATACTTAAAGAGAGGAATGCAGGATCAAGTATGGAGAGATCATGAACTCTGGAGAAGGATGTAGAGAAGTTACTAATGAAACATTTACGAAGAAATGTTAGTTCCTAGACGAAGTTTTTAGAAGAAATGTTAGTACATTCGACTCCGGTTATAGTGAACTTCTGGGGACCAATATGATCGGTTCACTATATCGGAGGTTAGCTAAACCCGCAAAATGCAAAAATTAAATATAATTTCTCTACAATTATTGACTTTATCAATATAGAGAAACATCAAAAATCATTAATTGTAAGTACGAACTGAAAATTTCAATATCTTAATTTGCCCTTAAAAAATCAATTTTTGTTCAATTGTTTGTTTCGTAAATTTTTCATTAGTAATTTCTCTGTATTCTTCTCCAGAGTTCACGCTCTTTCCATTCTAAATTCTGCGCCCTCTGTCTCTAAGTATTGAAATGCAGTATTGACACCTTTCAATGGCTCTTGCACAGTTGGAACACCGTCTCACTCTCCGAGGGCCCTTTTACTGGCCTAAGAGAGAGATGCGAGATCCAATTAATTTCCAGGATTTATTTCTTGCTTTCACAACAGTCGAGGCTCCATTACGTTATAACCGAATCTTATTCTGATTTGTAATGTAAGCGAAACGGGACAGAAATTCACTATAACCGGAGTCGACTGTATACAAAAGAAGGATTTGTTTAATACATATACAATACAGGCTGTATACATTACAAGTATTGTACAATAATAGGCTACATACTATGCACTTTCCTGTATCTCTCAATCATACTGATCCTTTCAACTTTGTCCTCTAATACCCATCTCACATTATTTTGAAGATTCTACCATGTCCTACTTTCGCGCTTCTTCAAAAAACCGGACATCTCTATATATTCCTAGTCTTCTTTCATTTAATAAATAGTACATTTCCCTCTCACTATTTAGAAAATATCTACTCGCCCTAGTTTCATTTCCTAACCTCTATCTTGATATCCTTCGTCTGTCACTTTCCTTACATCTCCCTTTTAAATAGTTTGGAATATTATCCAACTGACATGAGCGATGACGTTGCAAGAGATAGTGATAGAGGCATTTACAAATGAGCTAACTGTAAACGTACCCATTAACAAAACGACTGCATGAACATAACTTGTTGCCAGCAGTGACCAAGCAGTAGCTGTCAAAGCGGTTCCGTCTTATAGTAATCCCTCTATTCCCTAATCTTCCATCCTCCATTGCTTCGTCGTTGTCCTCGACCTCACCCGCCCCGTCCTCCTCTCTATGCCTATCCTCCGCCGCAACCCCTACCGTCCGCCCGGGCGTGCGTCAAGAGTTAACGGGCTGCGGTCCGGCAGCTCGACAGGGCGGGGTGGGGCGGGGCGCAGTGTGGTGGGGCGCGGTGCGAGGGAGGGGGAGGGGGCCGGCGCTGGGCGTCGTTTACGGCGCTCTTTACGGGCGCGAGGGTGGATGCAAGGGGCGGAGGCAGGGGCGGGGCGCGAGGACAGAGAGAGGCAGGCGGCGCGCGGGGCTAATTGGCCAATTAATGCCTCCCTCTCGCCGACGTGAAATAACGCAGCCCCCAGCTCCCGTAAACCTCCTTCGCGCGTTTCAGGCGCGAATTCAGGCTGTATTTGGGGGGGAATACGCAATGATTCATAAGAAGTAAATATGCTTTTTTCCACGGCCGGCAGCAGAACTTAATTTCTAGGCCACCCAAAGCGGGACAAAAGTGCGTCATTTTTTCCTCTAGAAAGTGTTCATTATAAGCACGAGAAAAATGAGATAGATATGATCAACTTGAAATATAATTAACAAACAATACAAACGAATACATATTAATTACTAGCGAGAGGATTTTTATACCTTAAAAAATCTTGAAATATACTCTTATGAATACACATTTATGACCTAAAAATTCTCAAATATGCACTTTAAAATTAACAATATATTTTATTCTGTATAAACCTCTCTTGATAAATTGAGGAGAAGCATGCTTGGAATGAAAAGATACATTTTTGTGCAAACATAATATAACCTCCTTACTTCGCGAGACAAATAATTGAAGCAAATATGAACCTTAGAGAGGTATATTGAATGTCTTCTTTCATTTTTCTGTCTAGTTTAAAAAATATATCAAGAAATATCTTACATTTGCACAAGTATTCTATCATCTATAGAAAAGAACAAGAACTCAAACTGTGGTTAGCTCATTCTAATGAATCACGCTCACAAATAAATAGATTCTATGAAAACATGAAACGTATTAAAGAAAAGTCTCTTTTTAAATGAAATATGCAAAAACTGTTCTTCTAATTTCACGAATATGCGCCAACAGGAAAAATCGGCCAAATATACCCAAATATGCACTAACATATTAATCTACACAGCATCCAACTCTAACCAAATGTCAAGAAATTTCTCTGAAAGCTATGCCCTCAAGCAAGGGACAAAAATATGCAAAATCATATAAATTCACTCCCTATTAACTACTAATTTTCACACGAGGCGCATACTAAAAGTGAGTTTCCCCAGCACGTCAACGAAAAAAACACATTTTCGTGTAAAAACATATTGTAGCACATTTAGTACATGTTGTACTACTTTTCCACATAATCACCACCTAAACTGTCATACCGTGGGGTCAACATTTGTATCCCTGCATCGTAAAAGTCTGCTGTCCGTGATACGCACCAGTGTTTGACAGTCAGCTGTAACTTAGCGTCTCTGTGACATGCGTAATGCAGACATTATTTTGCAACATTGCAAAATTCTCGTATGGCCATTCAGTACAAGCGACGGAGTTGCTCAGTGTAGATGTTGCCTCCCGCACTATAAAACTCGGCTACATAAGGCTCGCTTCACAAAAGATATTCTGCAGCTGTTTCGCTGGGAGGTATTTGTCCAATCACCCTTAAGTTCGGATCTTTTCTTCCACTGAAGAAATTCATGTACGGAAGCAAAGCACAGTATATATCCAAGGCGAAAGACGCCTACAACATAAGGATAGAAATGTTGATCCTACGATATGATAAATGTCTCGATTCTGATTGTGATAATGTGTAAGATAGTGTAATATGTGCTGTATCTCATACAATATAGTTTGTCCATAAAATTGTGTTTTCTTTCTTCTTGTTGAACTAAGGAGATTTACTTGCTGGATGCGCCTCGTACATCAACACTTCTACAGTTTGTAAAACTAATGTTCGGAATATTTTTACACTCTATTGCCTTATTACCTTACATTGTGCTTGTTAAATCAATCACTTTGATTTAGAACTTTCTTTGCAATATTAATTTTGTTTTCAATTGAATTTTTAATGTAACCATCAGCCACTGTCGAAGATTTACAACCTTCGATGATGTTTCGTGACCGGTGATGTTTCGTGATCAGCTCCTGCATCAGCTGACACCTTAGCAGTGGCCAATGTAAAATTTATGATTTTCCGGTTTCAAATACGATGCTGTAACACTTGGGAATTTTCCTATTGTATTCTTCTGCCACGACAAAACTGAATCTATGAGTACTGACATCGGAAGGTCCTCCCCTAGGTTCTATTACCAACATGAGCACTGATTGAGTGTTGATGCAATGAAATAGAAACTAATTTCCAGATCACCCATTGCTCGCGATAAGTGTTTCAGTTAAGAGACACATTTACATTTAAAAAATGCTAGAATATTTTGGTATTGTCTACCAGTTATCACAAAAAGTTAATAGTTTGACAGTCTGTTAAGGTTCTCGCCCACTTAAAGGAGGTAAATCCGTAAATTTCATTTCATTCATTCTCGTGCTAAACATTTGAAGTTTCTGTACTTACTACTTTCTCAAAAATGCATTTTTTATGGCAATGTTTTGTAGCCAATTGTTTATGTCAGCATTTTCTGAATATCTCAAGGAATAATTCAAAAGACTTCAATTTATTTTGCAGAACATTGCTTAAATAGTATTTTATTATGTAAACCTAAAAAATTCAATTTATATAACTTTTCTTGGATATACGGCATCCTCTTTACATTAATAATAATAGTAGTAATGTAGTTTTAAAAGATTTTTAATTTTCATTCGCAGTTTAATGGAATATCCTCACTTTTGAGGCTTGCGTATTGGGCAGTAAATTTGGCTTGAAAATAAAAAAGAATTCATTTCAATAAGAAATTTACATTCTAAAAACTATCGTTTTCCGTTAAGACATTTATAAGGGGATCCGAAATATAATAGACCGCTTCCTGACATACATTTTTAGACTGTCACTCGTAAAAGCAGTCACTTTTAGGGCATGCACTAAAAGCTAGCTTAAAAGTATTTTTTTAACTCTAGTGTTTAAAGTAAGATTATGCTCAAAGGGTCAGCTAAAACTGTGAATGCAACAAAGGAAACAAAATATTTTCCAATCTGAACGTGACACCCAATTGATTGGTTTGTATGTTTATATTTAAAATAAAAGGAAAGCTCTATGACAAATTGTGTATGTCATACACATATTGTGAATGGCACACGTGGTAAAGAGATTTTATTTTGCTCATTTAGAATTGCGGCACTTTGCCACGTCGCAATAGTCCCTACTCGCAAAATAAAATGTTACTTTTACCGCTCGCATCACAACTAACTATTGAAGAATGGATATCCATATATAGAATAATTTATTTTCTTCTTGCCAGCACTATGTACAACCATATCCAATGACGAATAAGGCCAGTCATCGAAACGGCCAACTGTCGAAAATTTATCATTTATCTGCATTATAAAGTCGAGAAAAAGGTGAATGGAGTAATTTATTCACTTTATCACTCGTAATATTATCGCAAAAATTAATTTAAATTTAAAAAATATCTACTATGAAGTAAGTATTAATTTAAAAATAAAGTAATAATTACGTTGTAAACAATCACATTCTTCACTTGTTAACACGACAAAGAAGCGCCACTGTGCTAATGTGAATGAAAATCGAGATCTTCCTTATGCAGGTAGGCAGTAATATAGTTCTGCCTAAGCAAAGCAGTTCTAATCGTGCTCTGTTCTTAACCCACTTCGAGATATTTTCTCAGAATACGGCTCGAAGCGAAGCCACTTTTCAACCAAGTATCTCCCCCGGCGGGACACAGCCCCATTCTGGACAAGCTCTAAGCTCAGGATTGGTCCTCGAGCATGTGTGGTAGTGTAGTATAAGTGTAAGTGTGCGTAAGGGGAGAGGATAGGATAAGGAAGAAGTACGAAAGATCGCCCGCGGTCCGTACACCATTTGTTAGGGTACTGCTCCGGCATTCGCCTGGTGTTGATCGGAGATACAACGGTAAGCTGCCGATGAGAGCAGCCGACCGCTAGAATTCTCCTCCAGACAGCGGCTGAATTCGACATAACTATCCAGCTAGTGCAGAAAATTCTGCCGCCGCGCCGACTGAACTCAAACCCTAGGACCTCCCGGTCAGAGGCGTTGCAGAGATATCATATTTCGGCCCCGAGCCACCAAGCCACCTAAGCCACTCACTTGAACTGACAATTAAAACGCAACACAGTAATGAAACGTTGAATATATATTTACAAATTTGAAAATACACGAATTCTTAAAGACACTGAATACATTTATGATACGAGAGATAAAAACGGCATTTTATTTTGCGAGTAGAAAATGTTGCAACACGAGGCCGAGTGGCACATTTCTATTAAGAGAATAAAATCGCTTTTACATGTGACTCACTATTTGAAGACAGCTTTACTGACTTTCCTTTTATTTCAATCCAAGTTTACAAATCGCTTAATCCCTATCACAAGATCAGTAATAACTGATGCAGTCAGACAAAAGTATTTCGTTTTCTTTGTTGCATTCACCGTTTTACCTGAACATTAGAGCATCGTCTCACTTTTAGCAATAGTGTAAAAAATTTAACTTTAAGCGCGCTATAGATTGCGCAAAAGAAACTCTTTTACTAGTAGCTATTTAAAAATGTTTTATGTTTGAAATGTGTTGAACTAATACATATACATTAGGGCATGCACTGTGTATCTAGCCTACCCCAAACAGTGGGATAGTTGTGGGATACTTCTCTTGACTTGTATTTATGACGATACGACTTTCTGCTGAACCTCGTGTACTTACAAGCTGCGTGTGTTATTTCACATTTCTCGAGACGATGCCGAATAATATTGAACCTCCTGGTACAAGTTTTTCCAGTGCTTCAGTAGGCAAGTAACTTGTACGAATTGCAGGTACGCTTGAAAAAATTAAGATTCATAAAGTGCAAAAAAGCAACTTATTGTGCACGACAGCCATAGGTGGCTCAGGGTATCAATTGATCACTGCAGTACCTCTGATCGAGAGGTTCTAAGGTTCGAGTCCCAACACTGGCAGGGTTTTCGGCGTTAGATAGATTGCTACATCGAATTCAGTCGCTCTCTGGAGGAGAATTTTAGAGGTCGGTTGCTCTGAACGGAAGTTTTCCGTGGTTTCTCTGATCAACACCAGGAGAATGCATAATCAGTATCCCATCAAACGGACAGTGCACAACCTTTCTTTCCTCTTCCTTGTTTTCCTTCCTTACTTACACACACACACACACACACACACACACTCATTTGCTCTACACTAGCATATCAGTCGGGAGTTTGGAGCTTGTTCAGCCTGCAGCGGTGCCTTGCTGGTGGGAGATACCTGGTTAAGGAAACCCCACAAATCGACGCATCTTGCCACTCAGCGGGGGAATATCACCACCTCCTCTCGCAATAAAAGCATGCACTACACTACTTAAGGTACTAATAACCGTTGTGCTAATTACTAATGAACTTAGCCGTTGATGCCCCCGGAAACACTAATAAATCAGTTATTGAGCAATACTTTAAATGCTGACAATAATGCAGAATAAATATATTTTTATACTCCATTTCGTCAGTCCAATAGTGTGTAGCTAATTAGTACACCAAAGTTATGTTATAGCAGGAGTAGCTAATATCAACAATTACATTACGAAAAACATATGATTGGCGATTCAACAAATGAATACATTACTATACTTTTAATCAAACACATAATCCAATTTCGATGTGCAAAATTCCTGTTCATTGCAAGTAGACACAACAATACAACAAATTCAACTTTTTTAGTTTGCAGACTTACCATGATCGGTGTAGAGGTGTTGATATACCGCGCAAGCACTGGGGTGCCTCAGAAATTTTTTCTCAGTAAATATTTTCAGTTATTCCTGATTGTCTTTGGAGGCTTGCATTACACTTCATTACTTCATTTACTATCAACTCGCAAATTAAGTCGTCTGCTCCAAATTCGGTCCGCTGCTTCCGAAATCATTTAAAAGCCCGTTCCATCGTGGTAGTACGTACAAGTGTGGTCACCTTTACTCGGATTTATTAGGCAAAATAGTTTCGCCGCGCCTCGTATAGTTCCAACTCGCGGATTCTGTTTCACTTCGCCCGAGCCGATGGCGCACTTTTCGATGCGTGCCGTCCCTCGCGTGCTGCCCGTCGGCCGCTGCCCTCGCAGAGTCTCGTCTGCAGTCGCGGCGGGGCGGGGAGGGGCGGGGAGGGGGGGCAGGGTGGGGTTGGGGGCCTCCGCCGCCCAAGGTTGTCCTTCGAGCCCTCCGCTGCAAACGCCACGTGAGCCTCCAAAGAGTCACCGACGCACGGTGTGCCTCTTGGGCGCGCGCCAGGACAAAAGTCAGGCCCGATCACCATTCATTCCTGTCTTCCTTCTCTCTTTCTTTCTTTTCCTTTCTGCCTTTCTTCTTTTTCTCTTTCTTTCTTCCTTCCCTTCCTACCTCTCCTTCCCTCCTTCCTTTTTCACTTCACTTCCTTTCCTTTCTTCCTTCTTTCCTTCTGCCCGTCATTTTTCCTTTCCTAGCTTCTTTTTTTATTTTCCTTCCTTTTCTTTTCCTTCCTCTCTTCATCTTTTTCCTCCTTCCTTTCTTTCCTTCTTTCTATCTTTCCTTTCATCCTTCATTTTTTCCATCAACTCTTTCCGTTCTTCCTTTCTGCTTCATTATCCCCTCTTCATCCCATCTGTTTTACGAAAATGTATATCCATTCGATACGCACACGTTATTGGAAAACGCTTCGAGAAGTAGCCTTTTCGAAGGAAACAGAACGCTTCTGCTTAGAGAACATTTGTTAAGTCCTAAGCCCGAAATAATGATCGTTAGGAATAGCCTGTTAATTTGCACATTACCCTCTAGGTTTGGATATAGCTCTATAAATGACACACATTGTGCATTTTTGGATTTATCCAACCAATGTTGACATTAGCCACATAACGCTTGCTAACGAAAGTGACTGTCCAAACATGAGGCGACTTGTGTACGTAAGAAGTACTTTGACATAAAAATGCGTTGTAAACTATACTTTGCACAGACTCAAGATTTTTTTTATGTTAACCTCGACGCGAAGGCCAAAGACAGTAGTCTCGTCATGAACTCGACAATGAGAAACGAATCAACTGAGGTTACTATACAATAGTGATGTTAAATTAGGTGATATCATGTAAATATAAACCTACAACTGACACAGCGGTACTCGCAACTACTCGCCTTGTTTCTCTCTGAGCTTATAAACTTCACAACTGCAGTCTGAATGCGTGGAAGGAGGGAAAGAAGCTACAGTAGTGAAAGGAACGATAGGAGTGGGTGGTACGGAAGCAGGGGGCGCAGCACGAGGAGTGGGTGTAGCAGAAAGAGCACAAAAAGCAGGCGGAACATGATGAGCGGGAGGAACTGGTAGAGCGGAAGAGGCTATAGCTCAACCAGTTAGAAAAAAACTGGACTACGCATGCGCGAAACGTGGTGGAGGGAAAGGTTCCCTCCCTTATTAGAATCTCAACTTCCCCGACTTGAGGAGCCACCGCCGCCGCCTCGGCCTGGGCGGGCGTAGAAGACAGCCTGACCTCGACGAATGTCCCGAACGCTAGAGTGTTAAATTGTAAGAACTACGCTGCAAGAGCGAATCAGTTATCGTTTCAGGCGGCCCTAGAGTTCAACTGAGCCCCCCTTCGGGAGCAGAGGGGGGGGTCGCTTAGCCACGCCTCCCGAGGTAATCGACGCCATGATGGTTTTTTTTTTCTATAGTACTATTTATTTAGTCGTGCGCTTGATGTAAATCAGCTGTTGCGGTTTCATCCAATCGGGAGCTTATATGTCGCTACAGTGACGTCACTATGGGGACGTCCAAGCTCCCGATTGGATGAAACCGTGAACAGCTTTACGTCAAATGCACGGTTAAATAAATCGTAGTATAAGTAATGTTCGAGCTGTAGGTGGGCGGGGCGGGAGGTGTAAGCACGACGGCCACAGCAGGTTAGACATGGCGAAGGGGCGATGCGTGCGGGCCAAGCGAGTCTGCTTAACATCGATTGTGATAATATGGCCAGGGAAGACACCTGATTGTTTGCTTGATGTTTCTGGGATGTTTTAACTGCTGCGGTCGTTAGTGCCGTTAGTGTAGTGAATGTTTTTATGTCTGCCCCCCCCCCCCCCCCAGTCGCTGGATGGCTCTCTTGTTAAGCTTCTGCTCCGGCACTTGCCTGGTGTTGATAGGAGAAGCCACGAAAAACTGCCGATCAGCGCAGACAGCCTTAGAGTTCTCCTTCAGCGGCTGAATTCGACCTGGCTTTATAGCTAGTGTCAAAAATCCGCATCCGTAGAGGTTCGCGACGCATGACCTCCTGGTCAGACTCGTAGCAGAGACCGGCTTAGGTGGCTCAGGGCATCAACTGGTCACTGCAATGTCACTTACCGGAAGGGTCTAGGGTTCGAGTCCCGACGGTGGCATGGTTTTCGACACGAGCTACATTGCTGTATCGCGTTCAGCCGCTGTCTGATGGGAGAATTCTAGTAGCTGCTCTGATCGGTAGTTTTCCGTCGTTTCTCAGATCAACAGCAGGCGAATGCAGGAGCAGTATCTTAACAAATGGGCCATGGACCGCGCGCGATCTCTTCCTTGTCCCCATCCTCATCCCTTACAGTCACAATCACATGCACTACACTACCACACATGTCGGGAGGTTAGAGCTTTTCCCGGCTGGGGCGGTGCTCCGCTGGTGGGAGATACCTGGTTGGGGAAAATCTCCGCAGGCCGACATATTGTCCGATTAATATTTCTGTCTACTTCACAGCTGTCGACTGTCAGGGGTGAGGAAGTTCCGTTATCCAATCAGATACTTCAAATTCTGATGACGCCACTGCAGTTGCACCACTGAGTATGCAGCAACATGGCCACTGCAGTTGCCGATACTTATTAATAAAATATGAAATATTTCCGCGCGTATCAACTGAAAATTGAAGAGCGTCATTACTTCTTTGGTTATGCGTCGAGTCTACGGTTCTGTGTCTTCTATTGTTGTGTGCTCTTATTGCGACATGTTTCTTGCTACGGCTGCGTATGTTTTTGATCTGATGCCACAACGACCACGCGTCTGGCGCCCGAGTATGCAGCAACATGGCTGGTTTCCCTCCCGCAGCTGTCAAGTACACAGAAATATCATTCGGCCAATAGGTCGGCACCGGATCTCGTCACCCAGCAGGGGAATATCACCATCAGCTTCCGCGATAAACATGCACTACACGTACGGGACTGATGACCTTAGCAGATGACGTGCGAGGAATCACTAATCGATCAATCAATGCTGCAAAGACAGCGTGATATTTAGCTACATTATCTTCTTCTTCCAATACCATTACAGCCCAGTATGTGCCTGAACTGCTTTCGCGATATGGCCCCTCTTCTCTTTTCTCAGCTATATTATAGTGAAGATAAATTCTAAATCGCAGTGACACTATCTTGCGACATCAGTGCTCAGGCTTGTGGCCGAGCGGTTGCGCGACTTGGACCACCGCGCGCACGGGTGGCGTTTTGTGGCGCGGGCGCCAATGGCCGCACGCCCCCACAGAGCGCCCCCGCCCCCTTCCCCTCTCCCCGCCCGCCCTGCCTCTCCTCATCCTCCTTTGGCGGGAACGCCACGGCTCCGCTTGCACGCGCGCTCCCTTGGCCTTCCCGCCCCCTCGGCGGCCGCCGGCAAACGCACACCACGATGCCTCAGTACACTCGCCGGTCCTCTAGTTCAATGAAATATTTATATGCGTCGTCATTGCCAACAATACTATTTATTAAAAAAGCAGCTTACATTGTTGGCAATGGCGACGCATATAATTATTTCATTGGAAATGCCAACGATAACTCACCACAATACCTATCCTCTAGTTCAAACTAAAACGAAGTAAAATAGAGATTAATAGGGGGCGGATTTTGATGACCTAAAACATTGCCGAAAATGATCAATAAAATGTCATTAAAACGCTTTAAAAATGCCTTAAAAACAATGGAAAATGTTGCGCTAATTACGGACCACACGAGCGTTGCGATAAGTAACGTGCGTCGTTGATTAACACTGTACCTTAGGTCGAAGGTTCAAAGCGCTCGTGTACCGTTTCGCATAGCATCCAGTGTTACCCTACGACGCGCGATATTTAACGTGCGTTAGCGGGCGGATTTTGATGACCTAAAACATTGCCAAAAATGATCAATAAAATTTCATTAAAATGCTTTAAAAATGCCCTAAAAACAAATAAAAATAACGTAAAATTTTTCATCGAAACCACTTCAGATGAACAACTCAAGCTGTTGGATATGTTACTAATGTAATCGAGGCTTCTCCTTGGTTGTTAAAGTGAACTCAACTTGCAAACTTTCAGCTTGGGCTGTTCTTTAAAAGAAAATATCTGCCTTTATTTATCACGAAATTGGCCGAACTGACAACGGCAATTCATGAGCGAAGAAATCGAATAGGCTAATCAGGAATTCTGTGGTGAACATTTATTGCACCTCATATACATTGTTTGAAGCAAGTATCATTAAAATGATATTAAAATTGATGAAATTAGCGAAAATGCAGTAAAAATCACGTAAAAAGGTAAAAATAACTTATTAGTCGAAATCAACGAAAAATGCAAAACAAAATGACATAAAAATGAATCGTTTTACTTCGTTATAACATAAAATGAATGTCTACACTAAATGGCATTGTTCTAAAGTGAAAAGAAAAGAAATGGCATTTCATTAATACCCACCCTCTAGTGATTAAGGATCAAGGAGGTCTCAAACATAATGTTTATTTAAAAAATATATTTTTAATATTAAAAATGTCGTTCAATCAGTTGTGGCCAAACTATCTTGAAGGTGACTGTTGTGAACCAGGAAAGATCTTACCATTCTACGTACTACCTCTTGATAGCTCTCTATTCTCGCTCACGTTTTTGCCTTCAGGCTAGGTTTTATTCAAATTTTGCATTTAACCAGCACAGGTTGGTGATTGGGGATTCATTCGCCTTGATAAAAGCCAGGTCAAGACCCTGAATTTCCTCTTGCATTACGACTAATCAACAATTTATTGCAGCCTCGGCCAGCGTACTCCGTCAGCACCCTCGACTCCTCCCTCCGCCGTGCCTCGCTGCTGCCTTTTGATCCCCGCCGGCGGCGGCGCAATTAAGCCCGGAGACTCACGGCAAGGTCGGGCACAGCCGTAATTGCGAGCGCGGAGTCCGAAGCTCGCAACCTGATACTGCAGGACCGACCACCCCGCCCAAGCTGCCCACCTGCCTGCTCGCTCGCCTGCTCGCCAGCCCTTTTGCCCGCCCGCCCACATATTTCTCTCCTTTCGTTTAGCCGCCACTCGCCCATCTCTCGCCCACCGATCATCCACCACAAATTCACTACCCATCCTCCTCCAATCCCCCGCTCGACCGCCACTCTTCCACTGCTGACCCAACTCTTGCACATCGCTCCTCCACTGCTTATTAACTGCTCGCCCTCCGCTCGCCCTCCGCTCGCCCTCCGCTCGCCCTCCGCTCGCCTTCCGCTCGCCCCCGCTCGCCCTCCTCTCGCCCTCCGCTCTTCCCCGCTCGCCCTCCGCTCGCCCTCCGCTCGCCCTCCGCTCGCCCTCCGCTCGCCCTCCGCTCGCCCTCCGCTCGCCCTCCGCTCGCCCTCCGCTCGCCCTCCGCTCGCCCTCCGCTCGCCCTCCGCTCGCCCTCCGCTCGCCCTCCGCTCGCCCTTCGCTCGCCCTCCGCTCGCCCTCCGCTCGCCCTCCGCTCGCCCTCCGCTCGCCCTCCGCTCGCCCTCCGCTCGCCCTCCGCTCGCCCTCCGCTCGCCCTCCGCTCGCCCTCCGCTCGCCCTCCGCTCGCCCTCCGCTCGCCCTCGGCCAATCACCATTCACGTATCTACAATCATCCCCAATCTACACTATTAACAAATCTCGCAACGATCGCCTGCCAGTCCCTTCGCTTACAGTCCCTTCTAGCCCACCACTCGTCCATGGCAAATGATACCATCTAGATAAATGTTTTTATTTTTTTCTAATTTTTGGAATAGATGTAAACATATTGAAACAATAAAGAAATGTTAGCAAACGGAAGGCCCCTGCTACACGCGTGAAACTGTAGGCGCGTACACATATCTCTCGCCCGCGCTATTAAACTCCGCATGTGGAGGAGCGCAACCCGACGGGTGCGCGTTTGCCGAGTGGAATCGTCCGTGGGGGAAAGGCGGGCCGTGCGTTCACTCCGCGCCCTTCCCCGCGCCCTTCCCCGCGCCCTTCCCCGCGCCCTTCCCCGCGCCGCGTCCCGTCGCCACCCGAGGGAGCAACGAGGGCGCGCGGCGGCTGTCCGCGTGTGCGAGCCGCCTCGGGCTCGAAGCGTACGCGCCGGAGGGGAGCTCCGCACTAGGGATGCCACGTCTATGCCGATGTTTTCAAAACTTCAATGGTTTTTGTAGAAACATCGATGTTTTAAACATTGATGTACTCACGCCCATGTTTTCTTAATATCGATTTTTTTGTAGAAACATCGATGTTTTAAACATTGATGTTGTAACGCCGATGTTTTCTTAACATCGATTTTTTTGTAGAAACATCGATATTTTAAACATTGATGTACTAACGACGATGTTTCCTTAACATCGATTTTTTGTAGAAACATCGATATTTTAAACATTGATTTAACAACGCCAATGTTTCCTTAACATCGATTTTTTGGTAGAAACATTGATGTATTAACGCTGATGCTTTTTTGACATCGATGTTTTGTGATCAATATTTTCCACCCAATATTTTTTTCTGAAAGAAAAATTCCTCTAATCAAAATACACTAAAAGTTACAATATGAAACATAACGATGGTAACACTGTTATTTGTAGTTGTGTTGGAATCAAAGGAACGCTGTTTGTACCTCCATCGTCGACCAAACTACCCGTCCGCGATGACCTCAATGTTCTTGTATTTTCTCTTTCTTCATATTCATTTCGCACATTAAGATGTGCTTAACAAATACGCTGTGGGTTTAGGGTCCGCCCCTTTTTCTCGTACCCTTATTTGGAGAATTTATAAACATGATCACTGCCAAATTAAATTTTCTTACACACGAATTTAGTGCTGGAGTTTATTAAACCGGCTTGACAACATCGATGTTCAAAAACATCAATGGTTTTTAGTCGGAGTATTATTAACATCGATGTTTTAATTTTGTTCAGGGAGTTTGTGCCACCTCCAACGTTAAAGCATTATCTACTGAACATGCTCACTTCAAGTTTCGCATTGTGCTGACGCTATGGCGTGCTCAAACTCCCTTGTATCGATGTTTGCTAGCATTGACGTTTTGTTATCGATCTCGCATCACTAATCCACAGCTCAGCCCACGCCCGTGAAACGTCCTGCTGACACACTATAGTAGAACACAAAGAACAGTGCCTCAAAATGTTAGGCTAATTAAATGCACTATTCCCAAATTTTAGGCTCTTGTAGTTTTCTTAAAAGTCAATGTTGAGCTAGCTTTAGAATAAAGCCAGCTGACACAAAATCGAAAATTAAAGTTAGAATATAACTTATAAAAGACTTATATTTATACGTAGTTATTGTAGGCTCGTCTGAAGTACTAATTTTATTAATAATTATTAATAAATATTATTGTAAAAAAATAATAACAAATTGCTACTCTCAGATGAGATACACCATTCAATTCGTAGCAATTTTAATTTTTGATTTAGTGTCAGCTGTCTTTATTCTAAAACCGGCAGAACACTGACTTTTGAGAAAATGACAAGAGCCTAACCTTTTCGGATAAACCATTTAATAAGCTTAATTAGTATAAAATTATGAGCTACTTTTATCTGTGCTTTGCTATAGTGTGTCAGCCAGGTTTATGGACATGCCCGACGACGGTCCCTGCTTGCAGCCGGGGCATTTGAACTCATCACTGTGGGCGGCGTCGTGTGACATTTATTCTCTTAAACTAGCTTCGCTATTGCAGTGACACACACTACTGGGCACGTGATTGTTAATCGCGTTTTACGCTACGCTGTGCAAAAACACTAATAAATGACTTTCTCGCAAGTATAGATCTGTTCTACGTCCTCGTTTGGGCATGGTTGTCAAGTATCCTATTGTTAGAATATTCTCCTTCAAATTTGGACACGCGTTCGCTATATTAGAGAACTTGATTTACTTGTCCGAGATTCAAGTAATAATTTCGGCTGATATTTTCACAATCGCAGAGCCAGAATACTTGTTGATTGTGCGGAGAGTTCACGGGCGCTTGAGTCGTTATAAACTAAAAAATAATCATCAACAATGTCCCCACATGTCCCGTTTAATTAAAAACACTCTTTAAAACACTCCCGTTACTAATAAGAAAAAAGTGTTAAAATTTCATCGAAATCGGTCGAGTAGTTTTTGGGAGTAGTTCTATGGGCTACACACATACGCACATTCCCTTTTATTTGTATGTAGAGGTAGATACAGATTTAATTTTATTAATCACAAAACACAGTAAGCAGCAAACAAATAATAATAATAATAATAATAATAATAATAATAATAATTATAATTATAATAACAATAATAACAATAATAATAATAATAATAATAATAATAATAATAATAATAATAATAGTGTCTTTAGCATTTTATAGTCAGATTATTCTGAGTTTTCGATTGATTCATTATTTCGTGTTGACGGGCGCGTCAACTGCTAAGGTCATTAGTCCCGTAAGTATTGCGCCTGAAGATCGGAAGATGATGATCTTTCCCCGCTGGATGGTGAGGTCCGGCGCCGACCTACGTGTCGGCTAGAGGAGTTTTCCCAACCCTGGTGTCTCTCACAGTCCCCCCCCCCACTGGGATAAGCTCTGGTCTCCTGACATGTGTGATAGTGTAGTGCGTAAGTAATGGGTGAGCGTAGGACAAGGAAGAATTCAGTTGATGCCCTGAGCCCCCTCTCCGGGTTCCTCAAACTGAACACATCTTTGCCTTCCACTGGCTCCGAACCTACAGCACTGTTTTCGCGTACTTGATCACACCTGCCCAAGCCCCAGTCCCACGACGCCAACTTGCCTTGATTGTGCTAAGAAATGTGTTATGTAACATAATAATTTTATAGATAAAATAAATGTTAAAAGTGTTTGTTATGCATACGCGGTCTGTAATGTGCTTTTCAACGTTGAATCTACGTATTGCAATGACTGACATCCTTCATTTTCATAGCAACAATTCAAACAAAGGTACTTTCTCGTTTATAAAACTATGTCACATCATTAATGAGTAAATTTCTCAAAATTAAGAATCTTTACAGAAGATGTCGACGAATAATTTATTTACAGAACTTCACAATTAACACAAAGTACTTTTCTTCCCTGAAATATTTATTTTGAGGAAATTAGTATTTATCAAAAATACTTACTTTAATTTTTCACACTTTTTCAACTTTTTGTCCCCTAATAGTTTAATGAGAATTAAACTGAGAATATCATTAACGAGCAAAACCTTTTTTTCCATGGGAAAAATTTCGTTAGAAAATTCGAATTTGTTTTTGAGCAAATGTCCTTTGAGCGTATCGAGCACTTCAAACGAAATCATTTAAAGCACTCGTGGTCAAAAATGCAGTAAGTTATAAAAACGGCAGTAATATATCCGTATAATTTATCCGTATATCCTTCAATATTACGCAAAAACTACAAATATTTTGAAAAATCTACATGATATTAATTAAAAATTGGATATGAATAAGAAATTTCATTCAGAAAAAAAACTTTAGCTTCAACCATGTGATTGCATGAGATGTCCTAAAATTTTGAAAAAGTTTCAAATTTCGAAAATTTAGAAATAATAGAGAAAAGTGGACCTGCGCCAGCTTTTTGAGCATATTTCACTCTATTCTGCAAGCAATTTAAAGAAACAATTTAGAGCCTTTTTTTTAGATAATTTTGGAAATGAAAATTTTATCATTTCATGTAAAGTGCCCTCCTAAATTTAAAGGTTGTTTCAAATTCGCAGAATCTCGAGTTGGGCCAGATCGATCGGGGAATATTCCATGAAAGGTTTAGGTCCTAATGTTGTTCATAGACGGACAATCGGAGAGACAGTCCTTTCGAGGGTGTAGCTTTTTTACATCAGAGGTCTCCAAAATGAGCATTACCGTTACATTACGTTCCTCTACATCGATTTTCAGTAGCAATACATAACTTTCTCTTTGCTACGTATATTACACGGCACATGACAAAGTAATAAGCTCTTCAATAATTACGACGTATGCAAAGTTTGAGTTCTTCAATTTCGATGGTCAAAGTCAGCGCACAGAGTTCAGTGCTATCTAGCGGCGTGACGTAATACCTGTACCTTCGCGAAACGTGTACAAAGTTTGGAAAAAGATTTTTGAAAGGAAACGAATCAAAATTATTCACCCCTCTGACTTTTATATTATTTTCTTCCTATAATATATTCAATTTTTTTTTACTTCCTTTACTTGTGAAATAATAAATTACGAATATAAAAATTTAAGGATCTTTAACTTATTTTACAATTTAGCATTTTGTCATATCACTATTACTGTTTTTTCTCCCATTATTCCACAATTTTAAAACTCTCAATACACTTTCAGGACTCAGCTTATTCATGTTTTTTTTCATTTGTAATAATATTTTTTACGTTTCTTTGATGCGTATGAACTGGTGTATTTCCAGAGATACATAGGTAGCTGGATTTTTTTCTTCTCTTTTTGTTACTATGCAAAATGTCAATCATTTCCTTTTTCAATGTCCATATCACACCTTAAATAATTCACAATTTTTAGATTATTACTTTACAAAAGAGATTTCTTTAGAAAATAAATGGATTTGATAGGTTTTAATTCTTCTTAAAAATCTCAAAACCAACTTTATAATTAAGAAACAAAAAAAAAGAAGGAAGTGTTCATTACAAGCAGATATTTAAATATCAAAATTAAAGTAGCAGAAATAATAAATTTCAGAATTATCAATATGTTATTTACTTTGACTTTTTACTATGACTTTTTATTTTATTATCAACAAATGTTGCCAACTCAGTCTTGAATCCTTTGGAATGGAATGCAAACAATATGTGATAATTGTTTTGTATAAATTAAGTAAAATTACAAAAACTACGTTGTTATTTTGAAGGGATGAGGGATGGCCACCTCCCCCCTCCAAAAAAAATGCTATTCGATTCTAGCCTTTTCAGACCGAACTTGAGAATGATGCGAAATTAAACTAGAAGTTTTTGAAAAGTCTGCATTTGATCCAAATATGCAATGGCTCCCTCATTTCTCCATTGAGAATTTGCTATATAAGTGCTTGTTCAAGTGAGAAAGATATAAAAATATCTCTGGAATGCATTGGATTATACAGTGTTTTTATTTTCTTTGTCTTATTTATGTTTTTCTATTTTTGTTTGCTATATTTTATGTTGCATTTTTATGTTTGGTTCAGCAGGAGAAGCAGTAAAAGTAGTGAGTTGACCCAGCATTCAGTTCAAGTGACATTCAGGTAAATTAAGCTAAATAATATACATTCTGGATAATAATGAGTTGTTCAAAAAATTAAAACAATTTAAAATAAACTTCTAATACCATAAAATGTTTACTGATTTAAATATTTATTGACTTTTATCATTGTATTCATGGTTGACAACATTCAGTTTCATTCTCTAGTGAAACAAAATACCTCAAGTTTACTGCTGTAAATTTTTATTTCCTTGTGCAATTAATGTATAATCCACTATGAGGCATTTTCACTTGACTACCTACATAGATGCCACAACCCAATAAAATATTTTTACTCTCATTTAAATGCAATCCCCACCCCTCATTTTCTTTTATTGTTAGCTTGAAATTAAAAAAAAAAAATATTTACAATTGGAATACAGCTTTGAATGTGATACAATCAAGTTGTGGTCATTGTTGCAAATAAATTGATAAAAATTATTATCTGGGGGGGAAGAATGAGATCCATTTCCCCACCCCGCCCCCAAATCAATTGCTGTTTAGACCAGAGTCTGGACAAACAATGCATGGTCAAAAGATTTGTTGGAAAAATATATTTTATTCACTCATGAAAATTACTCTCTTAGACAATATTTACAATGGTGACATTATAAAATTGTCAATGTCAAAGTCATGTTGTAATTGTGACAGAAATTTAATATTTCATCCTCATCATCATCATGAACTGCAGTATGAAAGGCCAGGGGGGTGGCCTGTTCCTGTTTAAGCAGTAGACCTGAAATACTTCAGTCTTCCAGGAATGAATATGAAATTTAATATTTGAAATTTAATATTTTGAGTTATTAAATAACAAAAGGTTATCTTTCATTCATTTATGTATTGAATTCATTATGTTTTTAAGATGTACTTTTTATCTTATTTTATTTTCATTATTATAAATTTTTTGCTTAAACCGGCAATTTAAAAATTTGAAAAAAATTACCAATGTATTTTCTGAAGTACTACATGGGTTTGGTAAGTTTCAAAGTGAGACTCCGAGAGGATTCTGAGAAATTAAATACAATAGAAATGTCTGCTACAGTGTTCTGCTGCAGTGACTGCCAGATATGCCTCAAACATGTGCCAATCAGCAGTAGACAGTTACCATGGTTATACGTTCACAGAGCAATAAATAGAAATATCTCTTTGTATCATTCAAGATGCTGAACATGTACTTATGATCTTCAGAGGTGATTAAATTCAAAATATAGAGTATCAAAGGGATTCAATTAAGTATTAAACAGATGAGATACAAATAAGAGTATGTGATTCAGTTAATTAAATTGATATTTTTTGCATCTCTTTGCAGAGAATGTTGTTTATTAACTGCTTCATAAAAAAATGAAACCTTTTTTCTTTGTGCCTTCAACACACTTTTTTTTAATTTCCATATCACTGTTACAACAGTTATCTTTCTCAGTAATGTTCAGCATTGCTAAAAATAAAAAGGTTAGTGTTCTACACATCATCACCCCACTCAATTATTACATTCTTGACAGAGTTGAGAGAATTCTCATTGATAATCTTTTAATTGTTCTCCCCAATCCCTTTCATGAGACACTGCAAAGCGAAGAAATTCAGCCTTTCAGCACTTGCATTGAAGTCATCTTGTAGAAGCATAAACTCACAACTTTTTGTAGGGCCTAATACTATTTCCATTCAGTCCCTCCCATAAATATTAGGTCACATTATATTTTCTTAATATTTTTATTTTATCACAGTAAATTTAAATTATGATGATATAAAATGCATAATAAAATAAGACAATACACCTTGAAACCACAATAATTAATTTAATTTATTCAAATAAAGTAAATTTTTACAAACAAAAAAGTCTTTCCGTAACATATTTATTTATATTACAAAATTTAAAGTTCAGTATTTTGTAAACCCTACTTTACTTTTTATCACCTCTTCTAATCGTTTGGGCATACTGCTGATGATTTTCTTCGAGTAAACTTCAACCCCTCCCATTCTTCTTTCAGCATAAAAGTTAAATTTTTCACTGAGATTAGCAGTCCCAATCTTAGAGGTTTCTTCAATTCACTCCATGGGGTTAAGGCAGGGTGATTTTGGTGGTGTCTCAAAACTTAGGGGCAATTGTAGAGCAGCCATTCCCTCATAATGTGTGTGCCTCATGTTGTCCTGTTACAATTTAAATATATTCCAAATCCCAAGCTTTTCAGTCAACTGATGTTAATTGCTTCTTAGAGGGGTCAAGTAGTTTTCCTTCATCATCATGACTTCAATGAAAACTAATTCACGTACACCAGTCAACATAACACATCTCCTCCCATAGCCCTCATGCAAAAGTTTCAAGTCCCTAAAAATACTGATGTTTTATGAGTTGATGTGTGAAACATGTCATGAAAAAGGAATGAAAATTCAACTGACCAACTTGGTTTGCAAACATGTCTGGTGAGAATAAATAGTGGGAAGTTTTAATTGAATTGAAGTGGTTGTTCAAATCTGTACCCAAGACAAAACTTGCTCCTGGAACCTCCAATAATTTGAAAAAAGATCATTTTAGTTTAGAAATATGTAAAATATTTGAATATGAAATCATTAAATTGCAAAGAGTAGTTTATTTTAATTTTGACTATATGAATTAAATATTTATATTATTAAATATTATCAGCCCATGGTTTCATCATGCTTTGGCTCCTTAAGATGTAAATCTGGTCCTGGCCAGACAAACTCCCATCTTGATCAGGTATTTGTTCAGTTTCCCTGACACATTGAGCATATGCTGAGAAAGCCCTTTGTTTTGCTTCTGGACAGAAATATAGCTTCACTATGCACTTCTTTTTTAAACTTTCCTTTTGCTTGTAGTGGTAGGAGTAGAGTTAAGGGTGAGTTACTAGCAATGCAGAAAAATCAAATCTGAAGTTTTTTTATCATTGCAAATAAGTTTTCTATAACTCGGGAACAAAAATGTCTAGTTTTTCAAAATTTGCTAATCTCACACTTTTTTTATTTAAATTTTATTTACTTGTTTTGTAAAAACTTTTATTCATCTTTCAACTATTTATAGTTAAAATGTTGGGAAGGGATTCTGGAACTCAAGAAAACATGTGCAGATGATCATCCCTCCATACGTCACATACTTTTTTACTGCTTTTTGACTAAATAAATCAAACCCATTTCTGTTACAGGCTGAGGAGGAAGAGCTAGACATTGACCTATCAGATCCTGATCTGCACAAAGCAGCCACAAAGATCCAGGCTTCCTTCCGAGGCCACAAAGTGCGTAAAGAAACAGAGGCCAAGGATGCTGAAGGATCACCTGACGGAGCGGCAAGCCAATGAGCTTGAACCCCGCCCACTGCCCGCCTGTGGCCTGGGGACCCTACTATGCCCTTCTCCCCTCCCAGTCACTATCAAACCCCTTTCTGTGAGGCACTCCCAACTCTGTGGCTATTCATAGCTTGATGTATCATGAACGGGAATAAAGAGAGAAAATAATTAAATTGGTAATTTTTCTATGATAGGGCAATCAAGGACATAAAATGAGAAAGAGAATAAGCAATTTCCTAGCTAAAACATTGAGCTGAGCTTTGCTGTTTTAAATGCTTAAAAATATTTTGTTAATGCCATAAAAATAAAAAAGAACATTTAAGAGGTACGAAAAATTGAAAAATTGTTAGATATACTGTGAGGAAAGTAACTAATAAAAAGTCTTGCTATCTGTTTTCAATGACTAATTCCTTTCACATTGTTTTTTCATGGCATTGATACATTTTAAAATATTTGTTTTCAAGAAACATAGTCAAATTTCAAACAAAACTTATTAAAAGTTTTGTTCCCATTTCTCTTTTCCTTTTTTGTCCTGGGGCCATTCTATCACAGAATGAGAATCAATTTTCTTTATTGTTTGAAGCTCTGGCACTGCTGCTGCTGAGTTGAATTGTGTCTCAAACTCCACCCCTCATCTGAGCTCAGAAGCGAACAATGTCATGTTCTCTTCCTTCCTGAATTTATTTGCATTAGTGAGCTTGAAAACATAATCTAAAAAAATTGTTAATTTAATGAGATTTTTGTTATTGTAAATTGAAAAAAGTCAAAATTGTCAAAGCATTCCCACAAAATTTTCAAATAATATAATCTGATTCTAAAGAAAATAAAACAGCTAGGAGAAACAAAGAGAATCTCTTTACAATTGATCAGAATTTTTTGAATGTATTTGTAATTTACGACACAAGTGATAATTAGCTACTTGAAATACATGAGAAACAATTTTCAAATTATTTATGTGAACACCAACTTTTCTAGCTGATGAACAGAATTTCTTGCAAGCTCATTAATTTAGTCTTTTCTTACCAATTTAAGTGCATAATAATAAAACATTAATACATTACTATAAATTTAGTTGCACAGCAATAAAAAACAACAATTGAAATTTGACAAGTATATTTATGTTTTATTAAAATATTAAATTTTTTTTTTGAGTTTTGTAATGTAATTAACATGTCTGTACTTAAATACAAATATCTTTGTTGTTAAATTTATTATTTTTTTTTTCAAATTTCAACTGTTCAAACAAACCATTGCTATGTAATTCTATATGAATTATTTCTTTCATTAACCCAGAGGTAAAAGAATTCCAATCCACAATGCTTCAAGGTACAATTTTTCTTTTAAATTTATTAACATTTTGCAATAAAAATCTTGAAAGTCAAAATACTCATTAATTAAGCAATCACTTGAGAAAGTAATGATTACAAAGTGTTTGTTTTGGAGAAACAATGTTTGCTTCTGCTGCTTGGTCTCAGATTTATTGTTTGACTGCAATAGAGCTATCCTTGACAAAAAAGATCCACTAGCTTTGCACTCTCCTATCCAGCTCAAAACCAGACTTCCAGTATTATGTTCCCAGTTGGACCAGGTAACCTAAAATTGCTGTGATGTTTTTTGATGGTAATTAAATGCGACAAAATTTGTCCAGAGACCACAAAGTTATTTTAATACCAATATTTGCATTTCTGTTACTCCATTTCGGAAAGATTGATTCACAATTTCTTTTTTATTTGGCAGAACTCTGCCTCTTTAGGAGAGTAATAACATTGTTTATAAAATGTAATTTGTCCAATATTTATGTTAATAGAATTTGAATGATAACATTTCAATATTTCTACATAAATAATTTAACATTGTTTATTAATGATAAGATAGTAGAAATACTATGCTGTCTATAGCAGAAGTACTATACAAGTACCAAAGGAGAAGATGAAATTAATGAAGGAAATGGAGATCTTTAGATTTCCAGCGATAACCAGTATTGGTTGTAACCATGGATAGATAAAGATAATAGAAATATTAAAGGCTGTAAAACTGATGTAAATATTTTATTCATAAACAAGTTATCAAATATCCAATTCCCAAGAACTAAAAACTAAAATTTACTTTATTACTACAGTGTCTAAGGCTGAAACATCACAGTAATTAACTCTTTGTTAAATTATTGAGTTCTAATCCTAGTATCATGTTTTAATGAACTCTCAATCATTTTACATTTTCCTCTATCCCACCAGTCTCATTGCTCCTTTCAGTCACAGGTTGTCCATCATTTGTCATCAAACCTACAGGTATTGAGTATGAATAAATGAAATTGACTCAAGCAAAAGAGATTGGTTGCTCCTCTTATCTGAATGTCACCAGACTGTATGGTCACAGGTCACTGTTAAGATATTGCAGTTATTTGTAATATACAATAATTAATTAACATAATATTAATGATAATCAAAATACTACCAAAATGTTTAAATAAATAAATAAAAGATTCATATTCATAAGATTACACAGTTACATAAGTATAATAGCAAAACCAAATTATTATAATCATATAGAACTATGATTATTGTTCATAATAATATCTGTATATTGTTACTACTTATATATTTTTAGAAAGCTAGGACTATGCTAATAAATAGTCCATAATCCCCTGAGGAAGGTCTAGTCACTTTTATGTGAGTTCAGCACTACATTATAAACCAGCAATGAAAATATTGAAACATTAACAGAAAACTTCACATTACTACAATGGTGCAGTCTTGAAAGTGATTCAATAAAATAAATGTTAAGATTCAAACTCAGTATGGTGCTAAAAGTAATTATTACATATTTGTATAGAGCAAATTGAAAATATCTGTACATCTGCCTCATGTAACGAGAAGAATGAAATTCGCATCTCCAAATACCAATGACTTTATAAAAGTCGTACCCTAGGGGCAGTTGTATATAGTATGGGGCACCTTGGTAAATGATGTGGGTTACTCAAAGAATTCTAGAAAATGGGTTAGGAGTTGAAGTTACTTTTCCTGCAGGAAAATTGTCCAGGTTCCCACATTCCATTTATACAATTAGATCGCATTTACCACAAACTAAAGACATTACTTGTTGAAAATATACACATTTGAATCAAGGAGCCTTAAAACATAAGAACATTTTTCCTATGGAGATATATTTTACAATGTTATAATGTGTATACATAAATCATTCTGACTGACAACCGAACAAGTCTGTGAGAATTTATTTATTATTATTTTTTTATTTTGTGCTCTTTTTCTTCTCTAATCCGTATTCATCCTTTCTTTTGAACTCTTTAGAAAGGGAAAATGTCTCATGGGGCTTTTCTAACTATGTCCCTAACTATGGCTCTGTCCCCTAAATTTCTCTTTACTCTTTAGCAGGGTACATACCAACACACATTTCCACAGCAGCAATTTTGATTGACAGAACATAGAGCCATACAAAAGAAAATTTTTTCACCTGGGAACAATAACACTTGATATTATGCAATGTGAAGCTTATTATGGAGCTAATATTGTTGATTTTAATTTCTGCTCTTCTGATATTATGTCTTGAATGCACCGAGCTCTTGAACTTTTTTCTATCACTGTGCTTTGCTTTCTGTATTCTATTGTACAGACCATTGCTGTTTTCAGAGATGTAATGAAATATAACCATATCAGATATCTGATTTTTGCTGTTGTGTGTAGAAAATGCTAGTTTGTGTGTTGGGATAGTCAAAGCCCTGCTCTGTAGTAATCAAAGACATGTAGGTCAGCCTGTAAAAACAATATTCCTCCTTTCTCTCAAGTTGTTTGCAGTACATCATTGTCCCTGAAATACCCCACTTATGCCCTAATTCAAGGACCTTATCCTGGCTAGGACAATCGGCACATTTTTGAAATGGCTTTTGCCATCCCGAGACTCAAATTTCACCACTTTACTACTTAATGTAAGCTTCACCCTTTCAGGGTATCTTTTCTGAAGTATGAAAGGATAGAGCTGGGCAAAGGATGGTAAAACTGTCAGAAAAAATCTGATGGAATATTTTTCCTTTATTTTAAATAATAATAGTGAAATTTTCTCTTAGGTATTATCTATATATTATTTCCTAATGAACATGAACAATAACTTTCAGAACATATCTTTGATATTGATTTTTATGTATTCAGTCTTGTCTCTTTTTCATATTTTTCTCAATATATATTTACCTTTTTCTGGCAAAGATTCAGAATGTTTTGCCCAGCTTTTGTGAAAAGTTTAGAGATAACTGTTATACATTTCTATAAATAGCCAGGATTATGCAGCAAACATGGCATCCTTCAGTTTCCAAACTTCACTTATCTTCTATCCATAATTGTTGTTACAGCAATGTAAAGTATAATTTTGTATATGAATGCTCTTGTTCACAATGCTTTGTATTGCAAAATGTAATTATTAGTTCTGTTACTTTACTGAACAAATTATTTGCAAGGCAATATTGTGCTGAATATAACATATTTGACCAAGCCTACTTTCATGTAGCAACTAAATTTTAAATATTGTTTACAGATGTTTAAATGTAATGCTTTTATTGGTGACATTGCTGTTTCAGGAGTAGTGCAGTCATTATTTGGTATTTTTTTAACATAAAAATTAAGTTGTTTGTATCAAATGTATTATTTCTTTAAAGCCTTGTGGCAAAAGCAAATAAAAAGTTTCTTCCTGGAAATCTGTGATTTTTTCCCTTTTCCTCCCTCACCTAATTTCAGAAAAAATCTGCATACTAACTTTCCACACTATCTTTCGTTCTAAATATTTGACTGCTCTTAAAGCTATTTATCCATGTGCTTAAGTCTGGAATTCATATGTGAGCATTTAAACATTTCTTTATGGCTCTACTTAGTTACATGGCATTCATTGCATAACATTCATCAATTACTATCACAACCAAGGCATTCAGTATCTAATGGTTCTTTTTTATACCATAATACACAGTGTAAATAGATATTGATTTTTAACAAACTTTGTGGTCTCAAATGAGGTTCTTAAGACACCTCCTTGGCTATACTAGACTAGATCGACAGAGAAATAAAGACATAAGGAAAAGATTGAAGACAACAAACATTTGAGAGGAAATTAAAAAGAGCCACAAGAAATGGCTGGAACATATTAAAAAATGAAAGAAGGACGATTCCCAAAGGCTGCTCGTGGGAATATAAGCCACTTGGACAGAGAGATATAGGAAGACCAAGAAAGAAGTGTATCATGCACAAACATCTGGAAGACGGAAGTATTTCAGGCCTACTATGTAACCAGGAACAGGCCTTTCATCCTGCAATTCATGATGATGATGAAGAGAAACTTTGTACATACTATTTCACTTCCACCCAAAAAATAGATTTTTTGCATCTTCAATCATCAAGCTTTAAAAGATTGATTTAAAAGTTCTAACAGCAGGAAGAAACTTCCAAAGGGTATGGTGAAAACAAACCTTAGAGGTAAGTATGTCCATTTCAAAAGGACCAAGGACAATATTGCTCACAGATAAAAAGTTCTGATTACAGGATTTCCAAGAAAAATAAGTCCACTAACCGAATCTCCAACAAGAAAAATGTCCTCTAAAATTCATTCAGAAACAAATGTAGGCCCTATTATATCATTCTAAAAGTATTTCAAATATTTATGATGTAAACAATGTCAGTGTCCTGATGGCTAGCTGTTGGTCAGCATGCTCAGTTTCCACAACGCAGCATCGGGTTCAATTCCCAGAGAAGCGAGATTATAGTGTGCATTTTCCTAGCAATGTCCCAGTATACGTTACGGTGTGATGAGAAAATTCACTTCTCAGATTGAGAAGACCAGAATACGGCGTCGGGATGTCTACATGACATTATGAGTAGCTGGTGCTCAAATGAATAGTAATACCACGTAGCTACTGATGGTTTCCAGAGGGGGGTGTAACGGAAACAAACAAGTGAGAGAAAAGCACATTTTTCCCTTCTAAGATGTGGAATGTGCTCCTAAGATATGATATGAATGTGCATACCTCAATGACATTGATTCTAGGCAAGAATATGAAGGTTTGTTACCGGTAGTTAACTATTGGTAATGTTGAAACTACAATCTTTTAAATTTTTGGTGCACATTTACCAAATACTGTTCAATATGTTCCCTACCTTAACATTTTTTCCTTAACTTACAATGTCTAGCAAAAATCAATTATGTTTTTGTAAAACAACAAAGCTTTTTCCCTATTATGCAACCACCCCTCTAAAAGACCATATTTTTCATACAACCCACAGTGACGTTGGTTCAAACAACCCCAACGAGTGCCAACAACCCTTAATACAGGTTTCACTGTATTTAATAACAGACTTACGAGGGGGTCAAAAAATTTCAAATATGAAAAAAAAATTGGAGCCATTTTTGAGACAAATTTGAAAATGACCTTGAGGCTTGATGCTAAGTACCCGCAAAAATTAAAATATGTTTCAAACTCCAGAGGGCCATGACATTAGCCACATTAATCAGGGAATATCAATTTTGGAGGAAATCTTGCTTGTGGTTTAGCCACTAATATCCTTCACAGACTAACTGATTAACACAAACAGAAAGATGAATGAACAGATGTTTTGCCGTAACCCAACTTTTTGGTATCAAGGACTCTCAAAACATGGATTCTGACTACATAATGCATTAGCAAGAAGTAATTTATTACATATTTCACTGTGACTTTACATAAATTTCTCTACACTATGTATCCGTCATGCAAGAAAGTGAAAGGTTTAAAGGGAAAGGGGCCAGTAATGTAATTATCCCTCTCATGTTTTAGACTGTGCATGCCTGTGTGCAGAACTATCATAATGTGTTTCAAAAATTCCTCCCCCATTCCTCCCATTTAATTCAAAATTGTGTAAGTAATGACAAGCAAAAGGTATATTCCTGAATATTTTTGTCATCAGTGAAAAAAAAATAAAATTGCGCATTTCTCAACCCAAAAGCCATAAGATATATAAGACCCCTTTTGTGGTATCACAATTCATTCTATCAATATTTGGAATGGGTTAAAACTTTGTTTTAGTTATATTATTCAATTTTGTGATATTCTACTCATGGATGTGGATATTTTCCTTCAATCTCCACAAGGGTGATAGATAATCTGATATACCTTCCTCTATTATATGACCTTCAAGAATTTGATTGATTTCATTTCTTTGTATCTCTTTTCATTGAGGAGAAAATCTATATAGTTTACATAAGTTTTTTCTATTTCTTTTTTTTTCTTTTCTTTTTTCATTAAATATTTTTTTTATTTTCAAAATTACTGTTACTCTGAAAGTGATCTGGAGAACTATGAATAATTTTAATTCCTAAATCCTCTAAAAGTACTGCAGTTAATTTGCTCATGAAGGATGTGTCCAAATCACTCTGAATATCCTCCAGAAACCTTATTCCAATGAATAAGTCAGGGAGCGTATGTACAATTGTTCAGGAACTGGTATCGCCTCAAGAAATTTTATTGTCACCCAAAATGTTAAACTGTTAAAATATACTTATTTCCACTCATCATAATCTATACAGTCCACATGTATCAAGAACTTGGTTTTTAGCACATTTTTGTATCTCTTTATAGCAATCCAGTCAAAAGAAATATTGATTTAAATTACATTTAGTTTTAGTAATGCCTACAAGAGCTCCTAAACTTTGCTGAGCTGATTTCATTAACTTTTCTCTCATTGCTTTAGGTATTACAATTAATAAACAAATATGTTTTCCCATATTAGAATTTTCAAACACTAATAAATTATATTTAAAAATATATATAATTTTCAATTGATTTAAGTTAATCTTGATTTCATGTAAACCTTAATTTTTCTCTAGTTATTCTATCATAGCTTTGTTATCTACCTCAATCCAACTTTCTATTTTCTCTATTTCAGAATTTAATACAATCTTATTATTGCTATCATTGTTTTCCTATTTTAAAGAATATTCTCCTCTTCCGTGAGTCAAGATCCATACACAGTAGATCATGTGCCGCACATACCAGAAGCATTAGCTGTCATGGTGTCATAAGTACCCACTTGTCCATTTTATAACTCAGTTTCAAGTGTAGACACACAAGCAAGCTACAATCTTTTCATCATGAAACATTTTCTTTATCTATTGTCAGTAGAATATCCTGTTTGTTTTTGTGAAACAAAATTATTATATAAAAATATGTTATATCCACTATTACAGAGGGAAGAGAGGGCTCTGAAAGGTGTGAAGCCAACCTCTCAAGGGGAGTAAACCCCTACACAAATCTCGGACCTCTAGATTGGGGGTTGGAGCAATGAGCATGCACCTCATTATCCAGAAAAATTATAAACTTGCAAAAAAATTTGGTTTTGGCTTGGCAATGGAAAAGAAAATGTTATGACAAATCCAGCAAAGGAAACTGGGTACTTGAATATCGGATGTTAGAACATTCAAGGGAAAAGAACAATAGAAGAAGAGGTTTTTAAAGAGTTTTCTCTTCACAATTTTGTCATGGCAGTGCTGAGTGAGACAAACAAGAAAGGAGACTACATATACTTCTATAGTGGAGTAAAGAAGGAAAAAAGCCAGAGCTGGTGTCTCCATAGCCTTAATTATTATTATTATCTTTTTTGGCCACATTGGACCACTTTAGTCTTTCCATTTCCCATTTTCTTTGAAGATTGTACTCTTCTGTTCTTATGCTCTGCCCAGTACCTTTTCATTTGGTCTGATCTTAATTTTCTCAGTTCATCTGAAATCTCAACAGCCTTTCTATGTGTCATTTCTACTGAAAATAATAGCCTTAATATAACAGACTGGGTATACATAAATGAAAGAATTATTACCCTAGAAATGCAGATATTTGGGCATATTTTGGTAATAATTGAAATACTTCTACGGATGATTCAATGAGTGAAATAAGGAAGATTTCTTCAATGATGTATGACAGAAACATTGATTAAAATAGGATATACGAAAGAAATTGAACTCTTAGGAGTTTTTAATGGATGAGTGGGAACTAAAGTAAATGATAATGTGATAAGAAAGTATAGAGAGGATGCATTGTCATTAATGGCATTAGATTAATGTGGATCAGACCACCGCCTACCAAAAGCTAGTGTACATTTAACGTATCATCATTATACAAAAAAGGAAAGTGAAGGAAAGCAAGATCACGGGAGGAACCCAAAATATAACTTAGATGGTCCTAAAGATGAATCAATGGGATTTCTCTACAATACAAGAATGGCAGAGAAAATGAAGAGTACACATAATGGAAATCCTGAGCAAATGCATGACACCATAAAGATCAATACATCAATCTGCAAAAGAAGCTTCGGGAGAAAAAAAGTTAAGAAATAAAACAAATACAAATATATGGTGGAATGAAGAATTAAAGGAAATAGTGGGAGAAAAGAAGATACTATATAACCTTAGGTTGAGTACAAAGGACCCTGAGGATAAAAGAATATATAGGAGGATATGCTACTTGACGAGAGAGAGAGAGAGAGAGAGAGAGAAAAGGAAAAGAAAAAAAGAAAGAAAAAAAGAAAAAAAATCACCCAATTGAAAAATAGATTTGGGGAACAGAAATGTATAAAAATAGACAGTTTCTTAAGTAGCTCAAGCTTAAGAGCAGCTTAGAAAATTGTAAGGATGCTAAATACAAATAAGAGAGAAAAACTGACAAAAGATCCAATTAGACAATTGAAATGGAAAGAGTACTACAAAGAGTTATTTACAGAAAACCACCAACAATTTTGTAATGTGGAGTATTACCAAAAACAAGACTTAAATAATATGCAGATAAAGATTTCAGTTGAAGGAGTGAAACAGGAACTAAAAGTAATGAAAAATAATAAATCACCTGGTCCAAATCATTTGCCTTCAAAGCAGTTTGAGCTAAACTGCACACTCTTTGGGGAATCTTTTTGCAATGTTTTATCATGAAATATCTCAAATATTTTATTACTAGTAACAATCTGCGACTTCACACAGTGTAGTAAATGAATTCAGTTAGAGGTGCCAGGAAGATAAGTTGAATGCCTTCTAAACAGTATCATTATCCAATAAAATTGAACATTCCATGAGATTTCAAACTCTGATGTTGGCATGCCAAATTCAGGATACTCAGTTTTAACTTTAAATGCAATAAATTCTGCTCCATATTTTAATTCTTCCTCTCTCATTATATCAGAGAAGAATGTTTTGACTTGCAGAACATCATCAGAATTGCTGGCATTTAAATGTGTGATTTAAATTTGGAAGGTTCAAATCAACATTCACACTTAATGAATTTTTTTCTGATTTTTGAGATTGCTCCTGTAATTATGACATATCTGCTATCAAACTTAAAATGTTCTCTCTAATTGGTTCAGATAACTTATTAATTATTTTCTAATTCTGATTTTTCAGAAACTTCACTCATTTTACTTAAGCATTTATCACCCCACTTGTCTACAATATTATAATTCCCCCCCCCCCCATTTTTGGAGGTACATTAAGTCTCGACGTTTACAAAATTTTCTCAAAAATTGTACCAAATGTTTCTTTATATTTTAAGACAAAATGTGTCCTCTGCTTTATTGTGTAGATCGCATTTTCGTTGCACTCTCTACATTTTTGAAAATTGCTTAAGTCCAATTTTTTGAGGTGTCTTCCTACAACTACAACAATGAAAATAGATTTTTCTTCCTTAATGAAATTTGTTCATCAAAAACAGACCTTTAAATAAGGTTACGTTCAAATTAGAGAAAATATGATTAGTTTTTGCGTAATGTTGCCGGAAGCGTCGGCAATGTTTTAAACACTTATAAACAATTAATTTTTGAAAAACGTCTCCAATTTATCTTTTTGCCGCTAAGCAGGGAAACATCTGACTACCATGGATGAATCTATGTGACAACGTTACAGATTCATTTAAATTTATCTTATTGTTACTGATTTTACCAACGAGAAGCTGCAGCTAATTATAACAAGTGGTATTTTATCTTTCTCGCACGCTTGCATTCAGTCGAGACACTTCTTCGATAAGCAATACAAAAAAGGAGCGAGAATTACTCTTCGAATATCACGCCAAGATTATTGGTCCCCCACTACAATACTCATTACCCAAGGATCTTGCCACAGTCGCAAACGTACCGATCTTATTTTCAGTATCTATTCACTTCTAATCTTGGGGAGAATTAATTGTTGGTAACAGAAAATTACAACATTCACTATCATTCCGTTTTTCAATATTTCTTAGAAAAAATGAAAGGAAAAAATCATGTTTTTGGGTTTTGAGGTTTACGCATGTTACTTATTGTGTTGGCTAGCCTGGCCCAGCTGGAGATTACAAGGATTACGGGCCATATAAACAGAAAACCACGCGTTACCACTGTCAACACCGTTTGACATTTGCGTGCGTGGCCTTGTATCGTGTGATTGCTGGCGGCGTGAGCGGCTGTCAGATTGTAACCTGCAGTTTATTTGGAGTATTTTCTTGCATCTCTTTATTTTATTTATACTGACATGTCGAAAGTTCTACACAATACATTGAGAAGTTACGTTAATTTAACGACTTTAGGAGAAAACTGTTTATTTGTAAAATGTTTCAGTTCTAGTTCACCAAGGTAATGTTATATTAGTTTTCATGAATAATTAGTTTAAGTTTTTTGAGATTTTATAAAATACTTTTCTTTGTGTTTTTTATCTGTAGATACAGAGCAAAGATTATTGATGGTGTTAAGATAGCTAGAGACATTCGTAATGAATTGAAGGCAGAAGTTAATGAATGGGTTGCTCATGGAAATAGACAGCCCCATTTGACAGCAATTCTTGTGGGAGAAGATCAAGCAAGTCATGCATATGTATCAGCTAAAATGAAAGCTGCGAAGTATGTAGGTCAGTATAATTGCTGTGTGATTTTTTTTCTCTCCCAGAAGTGCATATTCAGAATTTGTAATAATTGTTTGGAATCTATAGGAATCACTAGTGAAACTATCAAATTACCAGCAACCATATCTGAAACATCACTACTGTCATACATTGATCAATTAAACAATGACAATGGAGTTGATGGAATTTTAGTACAGGTATGTGCTTGAGTTCTCATTGAAATTATAAAAGAAAGTGTATCCATCTTGCTGGAAAGATTGACATGTTTTCTTGGTGTTACATGCAGCTTCCTCTGCCTGAGCACATTACAGAGCGAGCTATCTGTAACGCTGTTACACCTCACAAAGATGTTGATGGTTTTCATATAGTAAATGTTGGTCGTTTCTGTTTGGACATGAAAACTCTAGTACCATGTACTCCCCTTGGTGTCCATGAGCTCATTAAGAGATCAGGTGAGATGAAAGGTAGATTATATTTGAGTATTGATCAAAATATAAATTCATCCTTTCTATATCATCGGACATTAAATCTGAATAACAGTATTGTGCACCCAGTGTATACACAGAATATTGATTTCTGTGTTTACACTGTGTCTTAGATCAAAAAATACTTATGCTAAATTTGTTTTATTGTCAGTGATTTATCTTTTGTTGATGACGCTTTAAGACTATTCGTAAACCCTGATTCGTTATTGCCAGAACAGTCAAATATCATTGATATAATTTCCTTCAGTAATGATAATTTTAATACCTTAATATTAATATGAAGACACATAAAAACATTATGTAAATTCTCTCCTAATTTCCTTGCTTGATATATTTTTGAGTGTTGATATCTCTTACAAGCAGAATCATTACAATGTTGGAAGACAACTTTTATTAGTAATTGCAATGTAAGTTAAAATTCTCTAGTTTATTTATTTTCAAATCTGTTGAATTAATTTTACAAATATTACAAGTTTTAAACTTTTATATCCCCAAACTACCTCTCCCTTTAATTTTTTTTTTTGGGGGGGGGGCTGTTGCATTACTAGTATTATTATAATAAACATTTTACTTCCAAGTAGTCTTTTGTTGTATTAATTTTAAGTTTCTCTTTATTTGAAAAACCTACATGAAGCCACTTATAAGCTTTTTAATAAGAGTAAATCAACAATACTTTGTCGAAGAGTAATTTTTTTTTTACTTCTTTTAGTATTAATGACTTTTCATAAATGTGGTGATTCCAGATACATATACATTAAAAATACAGTAAAAATTCCTAAAAAAACAAATTTTTCTATTTTTGAAATTAATAAAAAAATGATAATTTAGCATTTTGAATAATATTAACTTTATTGGATATAAGGAAGTGTGTTTATGAACTTTCAGATAATTTGGCTGAATGCCAAATAAAGACTAAGAATAACAGACCTTTATCTAAATCACTGGCATGTTTGTTTGCAACTCTGACCATGTGTAGAACCGGTTTTACCAGTTTCTGGCTCGTGACCTTCACCAATTCTAAAGTCCTGCACTGCATTTTTTTTTATCATTCTCAGCTGCTGAATGATTGCCAATTATTTAAACTGGATATTTGCTGCACATAACCAACTTTTTCGCAAAACAAATCATTTTGTATATTGTTTCAACGAATATATTATGATACCTCTGCAATATTTTGTTTCTCTTACAGGATTCTTATTGACATACAGCTGGTTTTTGTACTAGTCACACATTTTAATTTGCAACCTTGTATTTAAACAATAACAGCATAAAGGAAATTATTAATAGCTTAAAATTTACAATAGAAGAAAATTAAAACTTCTACACCAACTTTTAGTCCTGATGAATATTGTCTATTTTTTATATTGTTAGTTGATTATTCTAAAATTGAACTATTCTTTTATTATAATATTTTATAAATATGTTTTTTGAATAAAGGTAGTGATCGAGTTTTTTGAAAGGAGTAATGTTTGTTCTTAACTTTATATTCTGCTTTTAAAAAATGCAGATTTTTGACCCTATGCAGTATAAATATTCTTAAATGTTGCAGGTGTGCCCACCTTAGGCAAAAATGCTGTTGTCTGTGGTCGTTCCAAAAATGTAGGAATGCCTATAGCAATGTTGTTGCATGCTGATGGAACAGGTATATTTTGTGTTTCTTCAAGTTTTACATTTGTTATTTTTGTAATATGTAATATGTATATATATACAATGTGTTCAGTGAACTAATGATCATTACAATAGTTTAAATCCAAATGTGTAATGCAGTTCTCTATGCATGCAACTAAAGAGATCTGTAGGAATTATATTCTTGACCTCTACCTTATTTTAATGTTACATATTGTAAAATATCTACTTTGCATTCACTTACTGAAAGTTTTGATTACTAACTAATCATCATTGCATTCCTGGACATTTTTATATAAATGAATTGTCTATGTATACATAAAAAAAGTGACATTGATTCAAAGTACTTTCTTCTGTTTTGTTCAAGCTTGTGCATGCAATGGGTTATTACTAACAAATTGTTGAGGCAGTTGTTCTTGAAAAATGCTGCTTTGCAATACAAAAAGACTAAAAAAGCAATCTGTCAGAATGCATGCGAGACAGAAGTACAAAATGGAATTTTCTTTTGAATATGCATTGTGCAGGGGAGACAGGTGCCATGGATGCCACTACAACAATCTGCCATCGCTATACACCTGCTGATCAACTAGCTATGCTTACTAGAACTGCAGATATTATTGTCACTGCTGTAGGTTAGTATGTTATGAGTTTTAAATGTCCTGTTCAATTTTAAGTTTACTATATTCAAAATTCAGTAAAATATGGGACGGTTTTTAATAATATCATAATAACTAGGCTAATTCTGAGCAAATTTTTTCATGATGTATATAATAGTATATTTTCTGTAAATATTTGCCTATTTGTTCCTTGCCAGTGACAGATATAATCGTGAAGTGTTAATTGGCGATTGTATTGTAATGTTTTACAGGTATTCCCAATCTGATTCGGGCAGATATGGTGAAAGAAGGAGTATGTATTATTGATGTAGGAATAACAAGAGTAAAAGATGAAAAGACTGGCAAAGACAGGCTAGTTGGTGATGTTGATTTTGATGGTATGTTTTTCTTTTTCTTCAAGCTTTGCAACTTTACAAGCATTTCCCCCCCTCTCATCAATGCTATTTCATGCTTTCCTTTTTGAACTTGCTCTACCCAATCTGTAACTTTTAGTTCACCATTTCTACATATTTGGTATCCATTTGTATTTTTATAATGTTCATTGTGATACTAAATCTACTTACCCCCTTGAGTTGTGCTGAATGTAACATGGGTTGAGCATAAAAGTTTATATCCTCATTGGTTTAAATTTTTGTAAATCCTTGTGTGCATGCTTTGATTTTGTTTCTTTGGGAAACTGATAACTTAGCAATTTATCAGCTGTTTTGAGCGAGTGCCAAGATTTATCTGTGTGGGGGTCAGGAAAGTCCTTTTAACTGGTTTTGTGAACTGGTTCTGTCTGCTCAATGTTTATCTTGACCTCTCCCCCTTTGGTCATAAGGTTATCTTAGAATACTGGATTTTACTGACTTGTCATGCATATTGTGAGAATGACAAAGCATATTAAAGATTTTTGATCTCATTTTAAGGAAAGATAAACTAGGATGTTTGTTGTCCACATTCAAGAAATATATTCTCAATTTTCTTACTAAGTTTTATAATTGCCAAATTATTAATTTTTTTTATAAAAATGAACAAAATTGAAGATCACCTACAAAAGAAAAATGGGGGGGGGGGTACTACATTCACTAACGTGCATTTGATGATGGTAATATTTTGAACTATAATACAGGATTATGTTAATAGTTTGCAAATGAACTATTGGTACTTGGAAATTGGTATAAAATTGTAATTTTTGTTTGTGAAGTACATGTATACAAATGATATGTTTTAATATGAATTACTTTCAGTTCAAAGTTACCCTAATAAGTTGTTTTAATGCGACTACACACAAGCATTGCATTGACACACGCCATAGATTATTACTATCTTGTGTGAAACAGCAGATAAGGGATTTAGCCATTCCATGTAAGATAGTGTTAATCTTCAATGCAATGCACATGTGTCATGGCCTTAATGTGATTTTTCTATTTTACTGCAGCTGTTGTGGAGAAGGCAGGACACATCACCCCTGTGCCTGGCGGTGTCGGCCCTATGACAGTAGCCATGTTGATGAAAAACACCTTACTTGCAGCCCGAAAGGAAGTTGTATATAACATTCTGGATCCAGGTGCAGTGGTCCAGAAGAAGGCTTCTCAACTTCGACCTTAAAATAAAAAAAAAACTTCAAGGTGGGGTGGGAGGAGAAAATTTAAGACTGTCGTGCATCTAATGCCATTAGTGGATTTTAAAATCCTGTTGACACCTTTTATTATCTTTTGATATGGTAACTCGTGACAGCTGTCCTATCTTAGAAAAATGTTTGATGGTTTGTGTCAACATTAATTGGCCTGAAAGATTTAATTATTGATAAGTTAAATTGCATCAATTGGTATTGGTTCAGGTCAGTTTTTGGGTTTTCATCAACATTATTCTTAGCATGGATGGAGATTAATTTACAAAAAATAAGTTGGAGAGTTTGTTAAACTAATATTCTTAGAACCTATTTTACTTTTTGGAAAGTAACAAAATTACTGAATTGAGTTCAGTTTTAGAAGTATTTTATGGAAGTACTTTCCTGCACGCTGTCTTATTTGCACATAGTGTGAGTAATGAACGCAGCAGTATTATGAGGTTTTAATGATTAATACACATTTTGTTACATAGGCTGCTTTTATTTAAGTGCGCCCTTCACTTTTGTGCCATTTTTTTAAAGATATAATAAAATAGTTTCCACCACATTTCATCGTTCTTATTTTACAATGTATTCTACATTTAGTTAAATGGGAAATAAACAATGGATTTCACAACACAGTTTCAAGTATATTAACATCAACCTTGTGAAACTTCGTGAAAATACAAATGGAAACAAATATTCAAGCACTTTAGTGCAATACATTTTAATAATGAATACAATAAGAAAAACAAATCTGTTACAAAGTTATGAAATTTACATGCTTCTTTTAATTATTTTGAAGAATCCTTGAAGCTTGTTCACATTTGTATCTGCTGTAACTACAATGGGGAGCAATAGTGAAAACTTGTCTTTTATTCAAGGACTAAGTTTAAGAATATTTTCTTATGAGCCCCAACACAAGCTGGATAATCCCAAAGCAGCAAATTTTCATACTCATAAAACAGTGACATGAAGAGAAGATCAGGAAGAAATCTGCTAGTGTTCTCAATAGCTTGCACAGATCTCTTAGGGTGTAGTAAAATAAAGAGAAGAAAGTGTTGTTTGAATGCTAGTGTTGCTACTCATAGATTGCTTATTAATGTTTCTAATTCTTGTTTAAAATTGGATATATGTGCAAGGTTACATTGAAACAGTCAATCACTCAGGAATAATAAAGGCTATACAGAAACCTTGTGTTCTCTTGAACAAATCCTACATTAATATGCTTTTACTTAGCAAATTTCAACCATTGAAGAACCATAGTAATATAATATAGAAAATTATTTCAAAAACAGCGCTTTTCTATAAAAACAACCACCAATATTTACAACCCCGGTCAAGAATTTTAATGATAATTTTAATTAAGGATTTTCATGATTCTACTACCACGTTCATTAACTTCGCAATTTCTTCATTAAGTGACTTTCAATAAAAAACAGAACCACATAAGAGAAAAATATGAAAGATTTTATTTCATGTAACATAAATATGTCATCTGCTATTGAATGTAAATTCTATTTATGGTACCACATATTCTCTCACTGCACACAAAATAACAACATAGTAGTTATCTCACAAATATTACACTCAATGTTCTTTGGTGAAATAGGCACAACCATCTTCGAGAAATAAAAATTTGAATATTCTTTGAAGTGACCTCAAATAAAAAGAAATTTGAATCAATATGCATTATCCACACCATATTTCTCAATGATAATTAATACTTGAGTTTTACTATCTCCACAAATCTGAGTAAAATGTTAAAAAAAATATTTTATAGCATGAACAACATTGTAACCAAGCATTTTAAGTAACGTTACATACCGTCAATAATTATACCAACAATACACTGAAAAAGGAAGAGTAAACAGCCTCTAGTAACCATTTTACAATAATAATGTACAACAAATTTTGAATTACAAGCAACAATTAACAAACTTAAATCATGTGACTATTCACTTGCAGCTGTTTTAATGACTAAAATCTGATAGCCAAGCAAATATTTAGTACATTTGTTAAAGTATCATTTGAAATACTTTTCCTTACACAGCAAGAATTAGTAACTAATAATGTACAAACTTTGAAGAAACATTACAATAGTTGTGGAGTAACAGTGTATGCTTAATAAGAGCATTTACTAAGTTTCAGAAAAAACATTAAGGGTGTGAGATGATGTAAAGAAAACGAAACAATAGGTGAGAAGAAACGTGACTAGATGAGTACATGGTATATAAGATTTTTACGCAATGTTCATAGAACACACAAGAAATATAATTGAGAACACTTTGGCACATAAAGTTGAATTAATTTTCTTTTGGAAGAGAATAGGACATTTAAAAATACTACCAATTCAAACACTGAAAAAACTATATTCAATTAAAGTCATTTTTCAATATTCAAATGAAGGAAATCTGGGACCAGAAAACAGCAAAACTTAGCTAAGAGATTTTAGTCTACATTTGGTACATCCAGAATTGTTTAGAGCAAGTGTTAGTAAGAATATAAATAAAGTAAGGTAAGACAGTGAACAAATATACCTAGTTTCATTCTTTGCACAGTAGAAATAAAATACAAGATTGAAGAATGACACCAATGTACAGAATACAACTGCAACTTCCCTGAGTGAATTCTTTACGTATATTCCAACTATACTACGTGATAAACAACAAACAATAATTAAGCTGCAAAACAAAGCTAATCTTAAGGTCATAAAGGAAATTTTGATAATAAAAAAAGTGAAAATATTATAATTAGGGAACGGAATTTATTGTAATCAAAAATGCCAAAATATGTACATATAGTAGGCTATGCATTTATTTTTTCCAAAATTGTAAGAAAAAGTATGAAATATGTACAATAAAATTTCGTGAGAACTTAAAATGTCTCCATACAAGCATTTTCAACTTTTGGAAGAAAAATGTTATCGGTAAGGTTTTAAACTATATTACGAGTGGTTGAACTTCCCTCTACAGATGAAATTTGACACTAATCTTACCAACATAATACAAAATATAATATACAAGTACATACTACATTCCTACAGTGTTGTTAATAAGAAATCGGTTCACATGTGCACAATCGTACCACATGGACAGTGATAAAACTAGGGGAGGAGGGACATAGCACCCAATTCAATGTATATGTAAGAGAACACAATTTATTGATTACAATTACCACATTGATCTCATCAAAGGACTACTTCAAGTCCAAACAGGTAGGATTTAATAAACAGATTCTTAGTTCTGCGTCCCTGCCTGAGGGGTTTAGGTTTCTCGGTGGGGTGCATAAAGTGTGATGAGACAACGGTCTCTAAGAAATGTTTGTCAGATTTCGATTGATTTACGCATGAGCCTTATGAAATATGATCAAGCACTTGGTTGTAATTACTTCTCCTTCATGAACATCTGCTCACCTTTCATTCTGAATATCTGAATTTCGAGAAGCGGGTATTAAGTTGGACTAATTCCAGTAAAGGTCTGAAGGTCACAGATGAGCAGAATTATACTACTTTATTTCACAAGACGATTTCAAGAACAGATACTATTGGCAAACGTGTATCTACAATGTTCTGTTTTAAAATGTAAATATATTCAAATGTAAAAAAATGCATAATAAATATGTAGTAATAGGTAAAAATGTAATAATGCCAAAATATGTAAAATAAAAATGCTTTTACTGCATTCAGAATGATTTGCTAACTCTAAAAATAAATTATGTATTGGCATGAAAATCCGTTCCCTTTTTAAAATCAAAAGCTTTCCAGAAGGAATCAAACTCAGCAGGAATCATTTAACATCAATATGGGAGATCATTCAAGAAAAGAAATGGGTTCCTGAAGAGAAAAAATTATATTTGTGCCACACACGATTCCTAAACAAGAATCAAGTATGCTAAAACTTGTGGTGCTAACACAGCACATATTTTCTTGCATTATTTGTAATGGCTCCACAATATAACACTACTATATGAATATGCAAAAGTGTTTTCAACCAGACAAATTTTTTCCATGCCACACCTTGAGCTTCGGTCCATCTAATTAACTCGCCATGGGCTTTCTTATTCTATCCAAGGAAAAGATTAGGATTTTTTTTGAGAAAATGTTGTTTTTTTTCTGGTAATTTCAACCTGAAATTACATGAAAGCTACTCTTCTCAAAAGATCTGATTTTTAAGAACAAATTTTATTTTACGCAAAAATCTCAATATGGTAATTTTGAAATGTTAACTTTTTTGCAATGTTTGAAAATATCAGAAATGAGAACAGCCCCACTATTTTTGTCCGTTGATACATACAATGGGAATATTTAAAGAAAAAAATCTGAGCAGTTTTTTTTTAGAAAAGAGTTATTGAAAAATTGCGTATGTTTCAGGCAAAATTACCCCAAAACACTTGTATTTTTGAAAAACTGTCCAAGACCTTATTTCAAGATCTGATCTAAAAAAAAAACAGATTTGATGCAGAAAAAAATATATCTTCAATATTGTAGTTGTAGTAAAAAAAACTTTTGCAATTTCTGAAAAATTCGGGATTTTTGCAAAAATGAGACTCACTCCATTATTTTAAGCATCCTTTTTGCTATCAGAAGACGAAGTTTCATTCAAAAACTTGGAGCCATTTTTGAGAAAATGTTAAAAATGTTTCAGAGTTAAAATAATGTACCCTCAAAAATCAAAATGTGTCAAACTACCTAACCCAACCAACATACAGACGAAAAGCCACTCAGTAATGCCCTTCTCTAAGCATTGTAAGGGCCTCATGCTTCTTTCAATTGATCAAAGAATATCAATTTTGGGAAAAAATGGCTGAAAGGTTTTGGCTGAAAGGTTTTGAAGGTAGGTAGCATGAAAGTCAATAAGAAAAGGAAATGAAAAGACACCCACTTTTTGTTTACTCAAGTAACTTACAAAGATTCACATTTGTACAAGCACCTTCTGTTCCCTTACAGGTGCAGTGCCAATTCAATATTAACCTATCTGGCAGGTAACCATCACAAACGACTACTCCAGCCACCACAGAAGCTCTAAGTTTTGCCATCGCTATGGCTAAATTTAAATACAAGCAAATTATGATTCCTGCTGTCAATCCCCAAAAAACTTGCTGCTCTTTTGAATACATAATTTCATCACATCGCCAAGACAAAACAAGAAGCACAACAACACATTCAGTTCTATTTGGAAATTGTGCCAAGTAGAAATAGCTCCAAATATTCAGAAAAAAAGTGCAAAATGGTGATTAAATTGAAGGGAAGAAGAAGAGAAAGAAAGAAAAAAATGTAAAGAAAAATAATGGAGAAAAAATAGATGTAAACTATAAGTGTCTCTTCTCCAGTGTAACATTGTTTTACAAAGAATAAAATTTATGAGCAGTACAAAAAATTTGAATCATTACATTTATATACACCATTCAAATATTTATATCAAAAGAATAAACTTTGCATTCCAGTAAACAGTCCGTCTTTAACACACATTCACAAAAACATTCCCGCAATAGAACACAACCCCATTTTCCATAAAATTTAGAGAAAAGATTGAAGCAATTAAACATTTTAACTCACTAACGTGCCACATTTGATGTTTAAAAAGTACATTAAAATCATTATATTTTTAACTTATTTCACAACAAAATCAACACCAGGATAATAAATACCTAATAAGGCAAAACAGAAACAATTTTTAAGGCTTCTTTACATAAACCAAAATATGAAAGAATACATATATTAGGAATACACAAAACACTTGTATACAATCATATTATATATATAGTTGCATTACAAAACACACTTTCCTCACATGTCATGCTCTATTTTTTCTTATTGCCACATACGAATAGATTACACAATGCTCAAGTGGTATCCATAACTGTATAATTCTAATCAGTCTAGTAACTTCTATTTTGATATGCTATACTACATTCTCAATTCTTAGAGTGTACATAAATATAAGCAACCAACGTTGCAAATTCTTCTGAATCATCTAATTTGATTATTTGCAAACACACAATATGCCCTTACGATGCAGCAAGATTCACATCAATGCATTTGTACAGGCGATTTATATAAATTTTGCAACCCACAACAATGATCACAAGAGTTGCAAGATAAATCAAGATATAGGAAAAAGAAAGTTGGAGCCTCATAATTTTGACATGCTGTTCAAAATTTACCATTTGTGCCTTTTGATTTAAGTAGTTACATTAGGCTCAAACTTGCATTATGTTTACAACAACTTATGGCTGACATGTGAATTACATACCATTTACTTAACAGAAAATGGTCAAGTTTGATGTTTTGGAGTCACTAGTTGACGCTAGGCTTTTACTGCAGTAGGTTTCTCGACTGCTTTGTCAACTCCCTCAGGCACATCTTGTTTGGAGCAGCCACCATGAAGAAACATGTCTGGAATCTCAGTTCCATAATATATTTTGTTATTTTGTGCTATTGCTTCATATTTTTTGAGTTCCAGATATTCATTAGTTAACAGTAAACTGTTGGCTTCAGCTTGTTTTTTCAATTGGTAGAACTCTGCATCAGAATGTGATTTCTGACGAGCAACATGCATTTCATCTGTAACAATCAGCAAGACAATACAATTAGGAGTCAATTAATAATATAATTCTGTGGTACTAAGGCAGAAACCAGTAGGACAAAAAGCTTTATTTTCAGGAAAAGATTTTTCTTAGATTAAGATTTTATTTACAATAAAGTGGCAAGTCCATTAAAGATCTTTAAAACTAACACCATCTTCCTTTCTGGTAAGACACTAAAATTTCACTGGATAAAGAAAATATCAATTACCAATTTTTAAAAGAGTTTTTGACATACTGAGTTCTACTTTAGAACAACAGAAATACAATTAGTGGCCAGTAACAGTGATCACTGCCCATCTCATATACACCTCATTAAAAATACTAAACTAATTATTTCCCTGTCGCAACAGAACTGACCTTGGGCTTAGATTTACGAACTCTTGGTAAAGTCAGTCTTCCTCACTAGTCAGATTACTCATTTCATACGAAAGTTACATTAATCTAAGACAAACATTGCATTACATTGTGCAATTAGTATGACAAACAACGCTACACAGTAATACAGTTTTATATTAATTGAGAGTTCTAACAGTCTGACGAACATAATGGAATTACACAATTTAATTGGAGAGAGAGAGATAATGCTATTTATTTGCTTTCATTCAGAGATCAGAATTACATCAGGTGGAGTAAGAATATAGCAAAACAGCAATAAGCATCACAGATTATGCTACTATTTTCACTTGAATACCAGATATTAATAAACTGCTATTTTGATTAAGTATTTTCTTTTTTGATCAGACCCACATTGAGACTACACTATACTGGATCAGAATGTATTTGCACATCAAATAAAGAAAAAAAGAGAGAAAAGGCATTATGAAGCAGTAGTAAAGCAAACCACAGGCTAAAGAGGGACAGAGAGGGGGAGTGGGAAGGAGAGAGAGGAAGAAGGAGAGGGATAGGGATGGAGAAAGGGGGAGTGAGAAGGAGAGGGAGGAAGGAGGGGAAAGGGGAGGGAGAGGGAAAGGGAGAGAGGGGGAGGGGGGAGAGCAGGACATGATCTGTCAGATTCTGCTAGTAGTAGTAGTATATCAAACTCTTAACTCCTTTCATTTTCATAAGAACTCTCAACATGTTCCAGAACAACCAGAAGAGTTTTATAAATTATAGCACTTAATTGATTCTTCACATGAAGGACTCACATTGGCATTCAGCAAGTAGCAGTAGTGCTCAGTGTGTGTGGTTCCTTTCAAGTGCAGAAAAGTGGCATTCATGGCCTAAAGTGAAGTCACTTGCCTTTCACCAAGGAGGTTCGGGTTTGATTCCCAGACAAGATCATGTGAAATTTGTTCCGAGTCTGCCTGCTTCACAGGAGCTGGTCCAACCCCTGTGAAGCATCCTAAAACCTACTCCTATCCTAAGTCCTTCCTAATTCCGGCCGCTGGGAAGTGACACAAACCCGGAGATGTTACTTGGCAGTCCTCTTGTCAAATGACTGCGACGAGACACATATAGACAGATAATTAATGGAGGAATACTCCTAAGCACGATTGTTAATGGAGGATTACTCCCACGTGCAAACAGCTCCACGCTCCCCAATCTACACGCAACAAATTTTTTTAAAAAATGTCTGACCCACTGACCAAGTGTTTGGCACTTGCCAAATAACAAGCAACCCATCCACATTATTCAGCATTCAACAAATGGTCACTCGCTACCAGCAAATACCAAATGTGTGGAGCCACCCCGACACACTCACCTTCAATTTGCGACATGCGCTGCAGAGATTCTTTTTCCATAATTTTTTGGTCAAATTGTATTTTTGCCACTAAGGCTTCTTTCTCTGCTTCAATAATAGCCTTTTTGCGTTCTGTTTCAGCATCTTTCTCCACAACCTTTTGGTGCTGAGTAGATATAAGCAATTTTGTCTTCTCACCTTCCCTGTGTGATTGGTAAATATGGAAAATGCACTAAAAATGTAAATAAGTTCAACAACCATACCTTCTAACATGAAGCATACTTTTGAAACAATTAATAATAAACAAAAAAAGAAAGAAACAAAGGGGGGGGAAATAGATTAAGACAAGTCCTGATTTTTTTTAATGTAGCCTACACCTAATATAAAAACATGTTTTAAACCCTTCATGAAATTACTCTCTTTTGGGAACATGATAGAGAACAAACTTGACCCGACAGAAAAATGAGGACATGTAGAACTGGCATTGTGTTGAAAATAAGAAATACAAACAAATATACATTTATTAACTTGCTTATTTGTTCCCTTTTAACTGAAAAGAGACATCACAGAGAGAGTGTAATGAGAGTAGTATATTGGTAAACCCTGTATCAGGAACTTTTAGATGTGAGTTCAATTCCCAGTTGTGAAGACCATTGCTTTGAACAATTTAATATATTTTTGGAGGATGCTCCTTTACAAATTTAATATTATTAAAGTAACTTTCAGTTGAAAATGAAGACTTAATTATTATTTTACGGGCAATAAGTGCTATCACTTGAAATTTAAATTTGATTTAATTATTGAAGACCATTTAGTAAAAACATCTTCAAACAGGTTGAAAATTTTCAAACAAGCCTTAAATTCTTAGATTCAATAAAATTTTCTTTGAACAATGAATTTTGTAGAACACCCATTAAACTAACGATTTAATTATTGCAATTCCTATGAACTGAAAACAAATGCTGGCTACAACATTTGTAACTTCCAAGATTAAACATTTCACTTCTAGGCTCTTAATTTACAACCAAACATAAACAAGCAAAAAACAGTATATTTTATTTTCAGAAATTTTTATCTGAAAATTTGGAAATGTTTTAACAATAGAGACAGCATTTACCTTGTTAATGGAAAAATCTATGTTTATTCTAAAAAAACTCACATTAATTCATAATTCTTGCGAATTGTCTCAGGAATCTTGGGCTTTGTTACACGAACTGCTTGAATAAACAAGCCAGGAGCCATTTCATTGAGATCACGTTGCAAAGCTGTTTTTAGATTCTCATCAATTTGATCAAACAAATCGATGTAAACCTAGAGATTGGAAAAAAAAAAGAAAAAGAAAATGTTTGCTATTGCTTCCCATTATATTCATCAAAGAAGTTAATAATATTCACTTACTTCCTGTAAGCTATGCACACTGCAAAATTGATTCAATTCATGGTGCACTTTGTTGAATATTAACGTTTTGTCATAGTCAGCAGTATAATTTTTAACAATATCAAAAACTGCAAAAGAGTAAGTTCCAATCAGAGAATATGTTTATAGAACTGCTCCCCAAACTTGTGCTGATAATGCTGACTTCCCCTAACTGAAAAAATCTTTACAAATTCATTGGGAAGAAAATTCCCCTAACATATAACTTAAGGAATTTGTGCTGGGCCATTTCTGGCATCAATTTCCAAACCATTAATTGAGTATACAATTCCAAAACAATCAAATGAAAATACAATGGAAAGTAAATCTATCACAAAACAGTAACAATTAATCTTGAGAATCCTTTCTGCTAGTCCATTCAATCGAACCGATCATATTATCCATCGATCTTATTAAACACATTGTATGTTCATGAACACTTACTTCTCACAAAAGATTTTATCACGAACATGTGCATACTAAACTCAATTTTTGAAAATGCCTTGTATTTTTTATTTTGCCTCTGATGAGAACACCATATAGTTTCAGGAATATTTAATAGTAATCAATGCATTGTATGTGCTTGTATAATCAAATCTATGGCATGTAGTAAATAGAATTTGAACTCACCACTACTAGCACTTAAAATGTTCACTACTTCTATGCGATCAAAATATATCATAACACCACCTGAGGTACCACATGGAACATTTTTTACTTCATCAGTCTGCAAAGTTACCTGAAAAAATAAAAATGAAGGTAAAAAGAAACAGTAAAGAGGAGTATGATAAATTTAGTATATTTAATAATTACATTTTTTATTTATATAGTAAAACTGAAGATATAATTTCACAAAATGATTTATTTTCAATTTTACGGAAATACTTTTCCTTTTCATTATAAATAAAGGTTATATTGGAATAAGAGGGCACAAAATGTCCCCTCTCAAAGTTCTGAAACAACTTTGTGGATATTGTGTTAGGTTGCCTCTTATCCCTTATCATATTGAACATGCAGGAATCGATTTGTTTCCATGAGACCATGGCTTAACCACTCAGTGAATGGAATAGTGTCTTATTTATAACCTCAAAATCTCAAGTCAAGCTGACACTTCACTAAGCATGACCAATTTCATGACAAAGCTTCGGAGTACACTAATAACAAAAAACACCTAATCTGCCCAACGCCTTTTAGAATAAAGTACATTTTACTGAACATTTAATGCACAGGAGACGTTTCGCTACAAGTGCCAAAATTCAAGGCAGGGCTCCAGCCTGGGAGTACATACGACATACTTGGGCCTGTCCAATGCCAAAATACTTGTTAATTAGTTAAAACTCAACATTCTCATTTGAACTATGAAACAGGATGTACTATATTCCCATACTCTTTGTCTACTCTCACTTACCGATCTCGCGACATCAGAACCAATTCAGTACATAAGATATACAATCCATTTTTTGTTTCAAAATTGTATCAAAAATGAAGTTTTCAAAAATGTTCGGGCCCTATCTTTGAAAATTATGCATTGTACAGACTGAAAAATGTTTTATGTTCATTGCATAAGCCAAAGGCCAGAGCCTCATGAAATTCAAAAGGCATAGTGATGCGTCACTGCGCCCTAAAATTTTGGGGTTGTAAATATGACACCATTCCATTCGCAAGCACATATTGTCATTCACCATGTTTTCACAGAAGTGAGCAGATTCTCTCTCGTTCATTACAATAAAGGTGGAGGGCCCAAAAAAGGACTTGTCAGCTGCCAACTTCCAACATTTCTCTCAAATTACCTGATCAGCCATATAGTCAACATAGATGCATATGGAGCCCCCAGAGGGCACGGATGTATTAACACTCCTGCTTTTGTTTCCCCTTACTTGCAAAATTAAAAGCTGAACTCGAAGTTCTTCAATCATGCGAAAATTCTGCCTGGTTGGGATTTGAAAACTTAACCTTCTGTCGGCACAGCCACGGCTTTTTTTTATTTAATTAAAAAATGTGGCAATTAATTACCAATCCACTAGGAATATATTTTAACCACTTAAAGCCAATAAAAATGACCATATAATATTGGCAGCAGACTTCAATGCCAGGGTAGGTAATATACCTACCCCTCAAATAGTTGGATCTTTTGGAGAGAATCACTTGAATAGAAATGGGTGAGAGCTTAGAGAATTTGCTACCTTCAACAACTGAAAGATAACGAATACATTTTTTTGTAAGAAAGATATCCTTAAGTATACATGGAAAGCAAGAAGTCTGACATCATTTATAGATTATATAATTGTGAATAAGAAATTAGCAAGTGAAGTAAGAGATACACGAGTATATAGAGGAAGTGACATAAATTCAGACTATTACTTGTTGGAATCAAATATAGAAATCTTAGCAAGGTGGAAGAAGAAATATTCGAGTTCCTACCATCAGAACCAGAAAAAAGCAGAAGTCTTCAAGGTCTATATCCTGTGACAAGAGAGCATAAAATATCTATATCAAAACAGATTGGCACAGAAGATTAAAGATACCATCACAACTGCCAATGAAGAAGAAGAATGGGTAAATATTAAAACCATAATTAAAGTAATAAAAATATGGAATGAAGAGATAGAACAAGTTGTAACACAAAAAAAAGTAGATATATAGAATATATATAGAATAGCATATATATAGAATCTGCAAATGAAGACCAATGAAACACAGAGAGTATACAAAGATAAAAGAAATATAGCCCAAGAAATAGTTAGAAATGCTCACCAATCAGCATGGGAAAGATTTATAAGCGAATTAGAAAATGACATGCATGGCAGACAACAACTAGCATAAAAAATATTTAGGCAATAGTGCCATCAATAGAGAATTAAAAGACACAGCTAATTTGAAAATTATAAAAGAAAGTCAGTGGGTTGACCATTATCAAACTTTATGGTATAACCCTGAAGACAAATATAGCCAATGTGAAATGCCTGTACAAGCTTCGGTAGATGACATTGATTTAGAAGAATTAGAAACAGCAATAATGGGGCTATAAAAAGACGAAAAGCTCCGGGGCTTGACAAAATAAATGCCAAACTAATTAAATATGGAGGTCTGCTGTTAAAACTAAGAATCCTCCACCTATTCAATTTATGTTGGAAGCCATGCAATGTCTCTGAAGAATGGCAAAAAGCGAAAGTAATCTCATTATTTAAAAAAGGGAAAAGGAGCAATTGTGATAACTGTAGAGGTATTAGTTTACTACCCACATGCTATAAAATATAAGCAAAAATTGTAAATAAAAGACTTGTTAATATATTTGAAATTTTAATTATAGAAGAACAAAATGGTTTTAGAAAAGGACGTTCCTGAACAGATAATATTTTTACCATCCGACAACTAATAGAAAAGCGTAGGGAATTTAATCTAGAAACCCATTTGGCTTTTGTTGATTATGGACAGGTTTTTGATAAATTGAAACGCTCCACTTTATGGGAAATTATGGAAAGAAGAGGCTACCCACACCACTCAATCAATAACATTAAATCTCTGTATCAGAATACCTCTGTTATTTTAGAACTAGAACAAAGCAGGTGTTTAAGTATAGGCCTCAAGGCAGAAGAGATTCGGGTAGACCCCTAAAAAGATGGAATTTTTAGGGGCTGGAACAGGTCATAGACCTATACTTGAAGTGGAGAAAAAGAAGAACAATCTAAAGAAATGGCCAAAGCAGGTCCAGATCCTTCACAGAAGAGAACTGTTAGAAAGCAAATTATTGCGAAAGTTACAAAGGCTTCACTGATTTTCCAGAGATTGGTGTTGCTTCAAAAAATCCAGTGGGCGATTTCGAAACTTTGACACCCATTTCGCCCATATTTCTCCGTACCATCGGTCAAGAAAAGTTGTGTGGATATTATCAGTTTCTTTCATATCAATCAGCCATTTTTTGAGTATTCTTTAGAGTTTAGGTCTGTTTAAAAACTAGGTTTTTCATTTAGGAATTCATGTTATTAAAACTATTTCTATTTATTATTTTATGGGTTTCTCTCAGTAGTTCTTTATTAAATTTACCAGGAGTAACTAACGCCAGCCTTCCCCCACTTTTCAAACTTTCATAATTTTTCTGAATCGGCTCATAGTTTGTTGCATATGCCTTTTCTAAATAAAAATTTCCTAATAGTGATAATAAGAGTTTTCTTGTACAGAGGTTCCAACACATACCACATTTGCTTCAAATTTATACAAATTTTCTAAATTTCAAGATTCTCTGCTCCAACTTTAGAGTATGGAAATTCTTTTATTATGCCACTTCAGTGCATGCTGGTAATATTGGTTGAGGACACGGTTTAAGAAGGTCCACTCACCTGCACAGCTCGATAGGAAGTGATGAAAGGTATCATCATATGGAAGCCAGGTTGACTCACGTTGCTGAGTAAAGCTCCTCCCTGAATTGGTAACATTTTACTCTATAGTAATATTGTACCAAGGATTGGCATGATTTAAATAAAATATTTTTCATTTTCAATATTGATTTAAATTAAATGATTTTAATTTTTAATGTTGAATTAAATCAAAAAGATATTTTTAATTCTCAATTAAAAATAATTAATTTATTTTGCTCTAAAATTCTAATACATTTCTATTAAAATTGAAGTAAATTTATTTGAATTTTATTTTAAATAATTTTCAATGCAAGTTTAAATTTATACCTAAAATTTCAAATAAATATATTTCAATTTTGAAGCTATTTTTAGAGGTACATTTGACTTGGGAAAAAAAAATTAATGTTATTTTAAACATATTATATCAGTTCACAACATTTTGCTTTAATCCATTTACATGTCTTGATTTCTACGAAGTTATTCCATACTGGGTCCTTTTTTTGCCCACTTGAATTCATTGTTTCTTCTGAAATATTACTGGCTTACTGATATAAAAATCTCATTTAAACTTTTAAGTTTGTGTCAGGAACTTAGTTTAGTTTTCTTAGCCTTTATTTACAGAACTGCACTACAAATACTTTGTTAACTTGAGAACATTGTGTTTAAGATTGAAATACTTGATATATTCTGTGTGAATTTTCAAATTTCTTGTAAATCAATGGAATGAAAATAAATACAAAATCATTCATATTATAATGCAACAATAATTATTATAATTTAATAAATACAATGCCTGACAAATTATTGTAAACAATACTTATAAAATGTAAAAAATTAACAAATGTTAACTATTAACAGTTTAAAAGTGGACTTTGAAATATTTGATCCTTATTTTTTATTTAAATTTTGAATAAAATATTTTTCAATATTTTTTTCAAAAAAATAAAGATATTCAACACTGATTGTTAGTAGTTCAATAAAAAATAAATAAAAACCCCACCTTCATTTACTTTTACAGTATTTCTCTTGAAAAAAAAAAATACATTAATATTAATTTACACAAAGATTCAAAAATATAGAGTCCTTACCCTGTAATATACACCAACATGACCTTCTTCCAATTTATGAAGGGAAAAATTAATTAAGACAAAAACACCAACTAAGAAGCCAACAGCTACTCCCACGACTTCAGCCATTGTTTATGGATTCACTACCTGAAAAATAAATTTTCAAAACATGTAAAATAATAATACAGAAAAGACACATGTAAAATATCAAAATATAATTAAGTCTCACTGCTCCAAGTAAACTAATTTCTGTTCATTCACTAAATAGTAAGTTAAAGGTAACAAACCAATTAATTATCCTTCAATGTCAAGGCAAAACAATTATTATGGCTTTGTATGTTTACCACCCCTTCCAAGTAATGTACAGTAAACACTGAGGTAGAAGTGAGGTTATGATTTTTATATACAGTTTCATATTTCTAAATAGAATACGATCACAAACATTAAAACAGTACATACCTGGAAATTTGGAACAACCTTCGCGAGAAAAAACGAACTAATATGTCTACATCAATAAACTTATGGATTCCAAATGATGATACCGCAATCGAGTATTCATCACGTAACAAGTGACGACCGCGCAATGGGCGTGGAAGACCTGCAAGGGCGGGAATTTCAAAATGAAACATTAGGTACATACTCGCTCAAATATTTCTAAAATTGTCGTTTTCCAGTTTTCTGTTTCGTCCCTATAATATCAGGAAACGATTTATTCTTTTTCAACTTACGTAAACATTCTCAAATGGATAGAGAATATGGAACACGAAGACATTATTTTATGAATTTGCAAGTGGATGTCTGAACGTTTGAGTGGAGAGTTTATCCTCAAGCGCGCGATAATAGTTATTAATGAAAAAAATTGATTTAAACATAATGAAATGAGCACTGCGTTTGCACCATGATGCGTCTGCCGAGATGTACAAATTTATTTTAATGCTATATATCAAACGCGAATCTCCGAACTCTTGCGTAATTTCAGTACGACAATCAGTGAGGTTGGGGGATAGGGATCGCTTCGCTACTCTTCATGGTTACGTCGAAATACACATTGGTGTGCGCAGAGGGATGGGACTCCCTCCCCCTGAACATTTTCAAAGGAATTCATGATAAAATATTTCATTTTAGAATATATTTTCATTCTCTCAAAACATTACAGAATGTTCATAAGAAGGAATTAATTACAAAAATTAATTAAAAAGTTTTAGCTCTCTCAGCAACTGCTTTATGTTACTCAATACATGTTTTGTGATTGATTGAAACACTATATAACTGCTGGCCGCATTTCTACTCTAATAGGAAACAAATGATGTAACTTGAGCCAGGAAGTTTGGCAAGCTGGCTTTTATTATTGTTACAATTTAATTGATTTTTAACAATAGAAATCATTTAAATAATTCTTTAGACATTGCTTTAGTATTCATTTTTTCATTTTGCCTTTTTTGTCATTATTTTACTTTTCTCCTGGCACCGAGTTAGATCTTTAGTCTTTTTTTATTATTATCATTATTATTATTATTATTATTATTATTATTATTATTATTATTATTATTATTATTATTACTATTATTTTTTATTATTTAAGTTGTGGCATCTACATTGACGCAACACATCTTCAAGCCCACAACAAGCACTGAACATGAACAAGCTATGAACAAATCCTCCGTTAACATTTATTATATTTGTCGAGTGCCCAGTCTCATCACAGATGTCAAGAGGACTGCCAAGTAGCATCTACGAGTACTTGCCACTTTTCACGCACCCCTGTATCACTACGCAGAGACCAGAATTGGGAAGGACTTAGGATAGGATAGCATTTAAAATGCTTCACAGAGGTTGGACTAACCCCTGTAAAACAGGCAAACTCGCTTTGTTGGAACAAATTTTACATGAAATTGTCTGGGAATCAGCAGGAATTTAACCCGGATCTTCTTGGTGAAAGGCAAGCGCCTTCGCTCTGTGCCATGAGGTACCACTATTTTTCTTTCTGTAGAAGAAAAGGCTCCAGGGTCAGGTAGGGTCAAAAATCTATATGAAAAAGAAAGATGATACCAGAGAAGATTTTTTTATTTTTTTTCATTGATGTCAACAAGCTTTGTTTGTTCACAAGCAATCCCATCCCACTTTTGACTGTGGCATCTGATTGTGACTGTCCTTTTGGGGACAGAACTCTGAATTTGATATGCCCTACTCAGAACTGGCAATTATTCAAGCATGAAGAACAAAAAATTAGAATACATTTTTACATGCCATTTCAAGATTCAAAAGGGATTTCAGAAAAGCATTTCAACGAGAGAGCATCACTAGTAAAACAAATTCTTAGTCATCATAACAGGTGGCCATGTGGAATCAAGATTACAAAGAAAACATTGTTTCTTTAGATGTAACTGCTAAAGTAAATTTTAAAGTTGGAATAAAAACATGAATCATTTTAATTATTATAGGAATTTTTGACAGTGGAAGGTATTATACCACAAGCCCACTCACCTGCAATCCTTTGAAGTACAAATGGTTATAACTAATGTTCAGTTAATAAGTATCACAGGATTTGCAGCTTCATTAAGGTTTTGAAAAATTGCTATTCATAAAAAAAAACTAGTTTGATATTTTTAAATTCAAACATGAAAATAATACAACATTAAGTAATGCTAAAAAACAAAAGTGCAAATTCATAATCATAAAATATTATGTGAAATCAACATTAGATTAAAAGATAGTCAGTCACCAAGGTTCAACAAAGTGAACTTTTGACATACAACAAAAATTACCACTTAAATTGCTGCAATATGATTTTCATCCAGTTACTTTCAATAGTGGAATGCCTTACAATATACCTTGATTTTTACAATGACTGCAACTAACTTTCTTCAGTATTTGAAGGAAATGTTTGACAGACATAAGTCAACAGTAAATAAAAATATTCCCTCTCCAATGAGTAAGATTTGACTTTTCAGGGAAACAAATTATTGAGCTATAATTTAAATCCATTAATTTCCTTTTCAAATAAAACAACCTCTTAAATGGAAGAATTACCATTTTATAGTTATGTTAACTGTGTTAACATAATGTTAACTACGAACAGAATTAATGAAGTCCAAAAATGATTGTTTCTGACTTTTGGTGGCTGGAACATAGTGTCCTCCAGGATGCGTAATAGTCACAGGATCTTCAAAATACTGTAGTAAATCTTGACTCATTTCTGCAATAATTTCATAGATTATTATGAAAATTTTCACTGTTTTCAAAATAATTGAACAGACTAACATTATTTAATAAGAAGTGAATTTTGCTAAACTTTCATCCACTTCATACCTTGAGGAATAACTTGATCTGTTTCACCAAAAATGTGAAGAGTAGGAATATTTATAATTGAATCATAGTACATATCATGCAGACTGCATCTCGACTTGAATCCAGCGATCATAATGGCAAATTTTATTTTATGCTGAAAAACTGAATGTTGATATTTGATACTTTAATTTAGAATAAATAAGGCACATAGGTTGATTTATAACAATAATATTTAGCCTAAAATTTTCATGTGCAAATAATTCAAAAAATAATTATTTTTATGCACTTTTACACATATAATTTTGTTCAATATTGGGAATTCACTTCATTACACTCTAATATTTATTATTCTAAAACTATTAGTATTATTGCAATCATAATGGAAGAAAAAACAAAAGAACAAATAAATTTAAATATCTTCAAGTTAAAGTAGCACAAATCTGATTGTTAGTCAACCAAGTCAGATGACTAATTTTGACATTCTTTCACATATGTTATTTTCACAAAAGAAACAATGAAAGTAATTTCCTTTATTCTTTTGATTACATTCTTTGCTAGGATATTTTTGTATGCCAGGTAGGACTGTAACATAAAATCTCTCTTAAATCAGTTGTCTGGGCACAAAGATGCTTCTACCAAAGGAATCAAACTGCATGTGAATTTCACACATGTTAGGAAAAACTCAACTGAAATAATATGCCACTTAAGAAAAGATGAAGATACAACCTAAAACAAATCTTGTTCTGGCTTTCTATGTCCCTTAAGAATTATATTTTACTGAATGAATATGTTTTAAGAATTAATGCTTTCATACAAATCAAAACACTTAATAACCATTAAGTTCACAGAAAATAAACAGTTCATATGACAGCACAGGAAATAAGGAATTAAAACCGCAAGTACAATTCCGGGCTGAAGAACAGAACACGGTACAACTTAAGGAAATCGTACAAACCAGCACTTCATGCTGCTCTGGGGAAGATCTGCAATGTAACTTAGTATATACTTATAATAAGCAAAACATGTGCAATCTAAATAACTTTAATGGTCCATAACTGGTCACAAATGTGATGTCATAAGTTAGGGGAGGTAATTTCATCCTAGTATCTTGTCGAGCTCCATTATCAAATGGTACTGCAATCGTGGTGGTGCCCTGTGCTGGTACCCTTATGATTTTGAGTATCAAAGTAGCTGTTGAAGTGGTTAGCTACATTGCAGTCATACAGTTACATTTCTTGCGCTCTTCTGATTCTTTGCGATTAGTTTTTGAGTGTTGAATGGTTGTGCTACGATGGTGAGAATAAAGATGTTTTTTTTTAATAAAGGAGTGACTGACTTTGATTGAGTGGGCACAAGAACATGGTTTGATAGCTGCACATGAACTTACATATCTTGCGTGTAAGTGCCTGATGAGGTTGGCCAAGTGAAAGCAGTTGTGTGATCCTTTCGAGTAGAAGTACAGTAATAATGGGGCCACTTTTTATACTCAAGTGTAAAGATGGGGTCAAACATGGGGTTTTAGTCATTCCTTGAGGGAGTCCTCTATCTTTACGACATGTGAAAGTCATCTATTGGTAAGTTTTCCTCATTTCTTTCAGAGCCCTATGCGTAATTTAAGGGAGGGTTGAATGAGGCTTCCACTCCCCTTACCCTGCCCCACTCCCTTTCTGTCACCACACTTCTCCAAGAGCATACTGTGTTCTTTACTTTAACCCATTAAAAAAAAATAGAATAAAGAACAATATTAGTGTTGACAAAAAAATATTTTCGAAGGTATTTAAACTCTTACTTACTTTCTTTCTTGTACATCCCACACAGTAGACTCACAAATGAAGCTCCCTGACTGAACCCCAAAATTCCATCAAAGGGGCCTTGTTCTTTAAAGGCAGTGTCAATAACAGCAACACTTTTTTCTAAACCAACACACATATCTGTTAGTTTTTTGGACTCAAATGTATTATTTTCATTGGTAAACCACCACCCTCTCTGGCCAAAAGAACCTGAAGAAAATAATTAACATTACTCCAAAATAGTTGACAACTGCCCTGCCGTAAGTTTAAGCAGTCACCAAATATAAATTAGATTCAGTTTATGAACTATCCCACAGCATGTAAAAGGTGTTTGTGAAGACAGATACCTGCAATATTTATACCTCAGCACTATATAATGAGGTTCATATTTTTATCATAAATATGCTAAATTTAAACTCTTCTACGATATAATCATCCAAAGGAAATATAATTTATTTCCCACAAATGGATTAACACTGAAGAAATAGAACTTGTATCACTAACCTTGTTCACCAGCCTCTTTTGGTTCACAAGCCTCATCATCACTACTTATTTCATTGGGAGCTGTCACATAAACAAAATCCACATGAAGCTTTAACAGTTTTCTCAAAGAACCAGTTTTTTGTCTGAAGATTTCACCATTCTGGCGATAACCATGAATGCACAACACCTAAAACAAAATTGTTTGGGTAAAAAATATCATTAAGTGTATTCTAGAGTTTTTTCCTTTCTGATTTGTTCAATTAGAGATCCTTTACAGCATATTAAAATTATTCGGAATCTAAAGCGTGTTACAAACAGTAAAAATAATTCGAAAATCTTCAAAAAAGATATACCCTCAACGGCGTCGCATTATTCGCAGGATTAGTCATTGTCTGTACTCCGTTATACCAATCACCTGCTTGCATGTCCTTTGCTCTTTCTCGTTACATTTCTCTAAAATTTAACTATTGTGTCTTAATTTTCTATCGCCATCTCTAACCTTTCAACGCCTCTCAAACACATGGGTTTTCTAACAAAAGACTGCTGGTAAAATTGATTCAAATCAGGCACACCATTTACATGCTCATTTCAGTCATTAACAATTTCATTCCTGCAGTCATTTGGACTATTCGAATGCAAAAAAACTTTCAAATTCGCCCATTATCAGAGTAGTTCTGGACTTTTCAAACCATCATTCTTGTAACTGATCACTGATTTTACAAGCCTTCGATTTTTTAAAAGATTGTAAGATTGGTATCGCGTAACAACACCCTGGCTTTAAACTAATAGCGCGTAAATCAATTGAAAATGCACAGCTCTGAAACTAGTTAAAATGAGGAAAAGCAGAAAAGTCGTGAAATAGTTGAGTATGATACAAGTGGTAAAAGCGACATTTTATTTCGCGAATATGAAAGGTTGCGACACAAGGTCGAGTGGGACAATCCTCAATAAATAAAATATTTTTTTATCACTGTGTTATACACTATATTTTAGACAGCCTTATTGACTTTTCTTTTTATTTTAATTCAAGTATACAAATTACTTAATGATACATTAAGGTCAGTAATAACTGATGCGGTCAGATGAAAGTATTTTGATTTCTTTGTTGGATTCACAGATTCATCAATACACTTGAGTATCGTCTCACTTTTAGCACTAGTGCTAAAAATTGAATTTTCACACGTGATGCATGCCCTAAAGGAATCCTTTTCACTAAGGTGACCAATTTTTTAGCGATGAAAAGTTTGACAAAAAACTGAGAAAAAAGTACAACGTAAATAAATTAAATGTTTTATTAATTCAAACAAAAATACACTGATTATGCTTACGTCCCTGCTACTTAGTTAATTAAACGAGCATTTTCCCATTAAATGAATATTTTTTGATAATGTATCATTTTCTAATAATATGCTGAAAATTTCAGAGCATGAAATATCCTTCATCTTGAATTTTACGGAAAGTGCTGCAGTAAGAGAATCAACATTCAACTCGCATGTCTAAATATCTGAAATACTGAAGTTGAAACTACTGAAAATGGCGAGAATTCCGCCGATCTAGCAACACTAATCGCATCTTTCTGGACTGAACCGTCACAAGACGTGTAACATTTTGCCGTGGCATCTCTGAATGCAAAGATTAACATACTAGTTTTAAAATATGGAAAAGGAGGCCAGGCAGGAGGATACTTTTCGAGGAAGGACATAACCTACAAAAGGAGGACTCCCTAAAGGAGGACGATTGGTCACCTTACTTTTACTAGTGTCTGTCTAAAAGAAGTCATTTTTTTAAAATTTATGTAGTAACTAGTTCATTTCTTTCCTACACCACTTTTATAATAATTTGTTATACAAAAGGAGAAATTTTTGCAACTATCTATTCTAAATTCCGGTTCAAGTTGCTCCAAACAGATCCCACCACAAATGTTGATCTAATACATTCATAGAGGATCTTCAGTACTTACTTAGTAATACTCTTTTTCGTGAGTTTAATACTTTTCTCTAGCTATAGAACTTCCCGGGAGTTCCTTAATTCTCTAAAGAATCAAACGAAAAAGTACGAAGAAACATTTCAAATAAATGGAAGTCATATTGTTTTCATTTTTTTTAAATTCTTAGTTTAAATGAGGCTGCACGTTTTCTTGGACCCGGAAGACCTATCACACAACTATTTTCCATATATAATTGATTGATGAATCGTATGTGTATCATCAATATGTATCCATGGGGACGCCGGGGTGGTAAAATAAATAAGATGACATGAGAGAAGGAAGGGGGCAATGGGGAAGACTGATGGATATGCTTCGGTCGAGTCTAAAAGAATTGAATGATTATTAATGGCGGAATTTTTGTCTGTTAAAGAAGTAAGATTATTATTAGCTATGCGAAATAGTGAGGAGCAAGGTCCCATATTGCCAGCGTTTGACGTGTGGTGGTGATATTAGGACATTGGAGCGAGCAAAATGCGAAGAAAGATCTTCGTGGCGACTTTCACCCGAGAAGATGAAGAGCGAGCAAAGATTGGTGACATATAACGAATTTTTAAAAAACGTTTTTTTCAATAATTTTAGAAAATATTAAATAGAGATAATTACTGATTTAAAAGAGTTACGAGCTCAAATTGAATTATATAAAGTAATTGAAATGAAATACAAAATGTTGATTGAAAAACTGATTACTGATAATTACGTGCAATTTTTTAATAGTAGATATCAAACAAAGAGAATTCCCAGAAAAACTTGCCCATTCGTACGAATAGCACGTCAACTAATTGCAGTGGCGGCGGCGTAAGTAAAATTACGAATCGAACCCGCGTGAATTGAACTAGTGGAGCAAGCAGGGCATAATTTGGAACCAATAAAATTAGAAAACATTACAACACATCATTGTTCGCAGATTTTATACGATGTAGTGGTGGATCAAAGGGGAGAACGTAGGGGTCATGCTTCCCCCTAGACCACTTTTTTGTAATATCAATTAATTTATTCAAAATATAAATATTTTGCTACCTAAACATCAACTAGTTGCATATTTGTTTATTTTCAATCGCGCTTTCCTGTTTGAAATTCAACAGCGCATTGAAACTCTTTCTTTCGTTTATTGTGAATTTGATACGAAAGCAATTTCAACAACTAAGTTGTTATTACGAAACATTTGAAACATTAATACGAAGTGGTTATTAAGCCAAGTCTTCTTGTCATCCTTGTACCGATCTTCAGACGATGGCAACAACGAAAGTTGAATGAATGACGTTACAAGAATAGGAATAGAAATTGTGAATGATTATGGAGATAGTAGGAAGAAATATAGAAATGATATGCTGAAAGAACAAGAAAAAACACAATAAAAGGCAATCGAAATATAAGAATGTTTCTCAAACAGAATAAATGATGAGAAATTAATTAGGTTTTATTGTGCTTCGATTTTTATTAATTTACATTTTTACATTATTTGTCACTTTTGATTTATAATTCGTTTCCCAATTGTAGGCAATAAATGTTTGAATTCGTTGAAAGCCTCGTTTTCCATTATGCGCTTAAAATAAGTTGTATGTAATTCAAACAGACGACAAGCAGAGCATTTTTGCAGTTATCGCCTATCACAACTTTAAGACGATCAGCAGGTCAGCCCTTCAGAACAACAGTTTGAGTTGCTGTCGATTATTTTGTACAAGAGAAAACTTAATCCACAATGTGTCAAGAATACTAGAGATAGGAGATGGTATTTTTATTGTTGATTTCACTTACATTGACCACGAAATCGAGGTTTCAAATATTCGATTTTGATACCGAATCCACATTATCCAGATAAGTCATTTCAGCCGAAAAGAAAAACACCGCAGTCGTCTCCTCAATAGGGTGAGCAATTTTTTTCTTATGTCACTCGCTGAAAAACGCTTATTTAATCATTTTTGACGATTTCTCTTCTTCCATAATTGTACAAGATTGTGCTTAAAGTGAGTCGTAGTGCATCGCATGCTTCCAAGTATTTCCGAAGAAAAAAATAATTTAAGAAATAAACGATGAGAAGCTCAAAGACCTAAATTGACGGGGTGTAAATTACGACCTACCTGCATCATGCAAGGCACTGCGATGGCGGTCGAACACAGTCCGGCTAAACCTAGGCCAAAACATTAGCCCGCCAGCCGACCATCAGAATTCTAGTACACTCGCTGTACACTTGGTGTACACTCGCTGTTTGCAAGTGTCGCTAACAATAGCGCAATAGTCTAATAAGTCTACAATAGCGCTTGGAGTCTTGCAGATGCGCACAAAGTTTCGGTGTCTTAGAGGCTGGAACGCCTTTAGGTTCATCATTCGATTAAGTAGACGGTACATACCGACTTTTGATAAAAAAGAAATCCATGTCAATAATTCCTTGACTTGAATTAAATTTTAGATCAGAAGTTTTCTTTTGATTACAAGTCTGGAAGACGCATATCACGAGCTTATCAGCGCATCTGGAGCAGAGAAAGTCAACTATCCTCCGATTTAAATACGGTGACTTCTGATGAACGATCAACTGGAATGCTGTTATCCGATCGTGAGCTTCAAAACCAAAAATTAAGTCATAAGGAAGCGCGCGAATGGATAAACACGCCGAACTGATTGTACGTCAAATTCACTCCATTTAAATCGAAGTACAAAATATCAGTGGTAAAAGCATACAGGTTTCCTGATGTTGGATCCTACAGCAGCACGTTCGTCAAACATTTTGAAATATTTTAACTTGTGAAAAAGAGTATATGTATGAGTACAGTAAAATACAAGTACAAATGTTAATAAATACAACAAAAAACGTAATTTAATTTATATTTCTAATCGTATCTCACAAGTAAGTTCCCGAACCTTGTCACCACAGTTCCCTTGTGGCGAGGTGGTCAACTGCCCGGAGGGAAGATTTCAATGAGCCACCATGAAAAAGATGCAATGAGACTCACGGCTGGCAACTACCTCGATATCACAGTGAAAGAGCATCTCCTATCTCTAGTCTTGGTCGCAATGAAGAACGCCTTCCCGTTCGTGCCACGTCGTGTATAATTCAATTACAGTAGAGCGACCTTTCAAGGTCATGAAGTCACCTCGAATAATAGATAAAAAGAAGGGGACACTTGTCATCCGGAGCTTCATTATCCAAACTGTAAGTCGTAACGAAGCTCGCGATTGGATGGAAGTGCCTCTCTCTCTCTCTCTCTCTCTCTTGGCAGGTCGCGAACTTGAAGGGACACACTGTTTTAATCGGAATGTTTACTCCGATTTACAAACAGTGGCATTTCAAAGTCATGAGTTGGACGGGGTGGACACTGCCATCCAATCGGGAGATTCATTACGGCTTAAACTTTTTATTGGACCTCCCAATTGGATGACAACGTTCCATTCTCCTCTCAGCTCGTAACCTTCAAATACCTCCATGTTTAAATCGGAGTATAAACATCGCGTTTTCGCGGCCGTGGCAAGGGGCGTGACCTGCGCATGCCCGCTGGAGGCGTCCTACTGCGCGTGCCCGTTGGGCACGGGCTGCGCCTGCGCCTGCTTCTGCGCGCGCTTGCCGCCGCCGCCGCGCCTGTGCTTCTTCTTCTGCGCTTCGGGGTCGGCGCTGCTTCTGTTGTTGTTGTCGTCCTTGTCGTTGCTGGCGGAGGAGGACCCGCCGCCTCCACCGCCGCCACCGCCGCCCCCGCGCTGCCCTCGCCTCTGCCTCCGCCGCTGGGCTTCTTCCTTGGCCGCCGCCTCGTCCGCCGCCAGGGAGTCCGCGTGCAGAATGTCCTCGCGCAGCTCGCGGAGCTGCGCACGAAGAACACCCATTGTCGTATTCCCATTGGATGCTTTTAATCCGGTTAATAATTCTAGCCCAGCGCCGCGAATCGTTGTCGTGAGTTACTTGGTTCATTAGGCAACCCGCATGACTTTCATGCGTTACGCGGTTTCGTGTTGCAGCACCTCCTGCATCATTTACCATGCCACATTCATGCTGATTAGGACTCCAAGGAGGAGGAGGAGGAGGAGGAGAAGAAGAAGAAGAAGAAGAAGAAGAAGAAGAAGAAGAAGAAGAAGAAGAAGAAGAAGAAGAAGAAGAAGAAGAAGTGGCAAGATAAAAACTAAAAAAAGAAGATGGAGAAGAAAAACATGGGGAGAGGAAGAAGAGAAGGATGGAGACAAAGAAAAAAGAAAGAGAACAGAAGGTAAAGAAAAATAAGATCAAGTAGAGGAAGGAGGAGAAGGAAAAAGGAGTAGGAGACGAAGAATAGGAGGGGAAGAAGAAAGAGAAGAAGGAAAATATTTTTTACATAGCCTAATACTCAGTACATTATGTAGTTTGCACATTGTTCACACTTCGGAAATCCTGATACAGCAGGACCTCGATACTTTATCTAATTAGACTAATTTGATTGATTCGTGGTTCAAATTGGAGTAAACGAGGTTATTACTGTTCGGGCGATTTTCGTGTAAATGTCATTCATTTTTGAATGAGTCGTTTATCACAGAAACATGGAGCGTAATTTGAAACGCTGTGGTCCAAAATGACAAAGTTATATTACATCAGGTTCAAATTAATATTTTAGTAATCCTCGTATTTTCTGCGCCTGCTTGAAAGCACTAATTAATTAATTTCGACTTAGGTTTGGAAGTAACCTGTTTTCAATTGTAGTGTACGAGTATATTAGAAACCCAGAAGTTTTCGAACAAGATAGTTCCTGGTTATGAAGGATTTCGAAGCACAAAGGATTTCGAACGAGGAATGTTTTCAAATTATGGAGGTTTTCGATTAATAGAGCTTTTAACTACTCGAAGGCAGTTTACATAAGGATCCTATTTAGGGGAATATTTTAATTAAGTTGGTGACTATTCGAATGACTGGGGAATTCGATTAAGGGTGGTTCGAATTAAGTGGACATTAGACTTACGGAGTATTCGAATTAAGCGAAAATTCTAATTAATCGGGTAATTCTACTTAAGCAGGCATTCGATTTAAGTGGATATTCGAATTAAGTGGATATTCGAATAAAGTGGGCATTCGGCATAAATTGGCATTCTAATTACGTAGGTTTTCGACTTAAATGGGTATTCGAATTCAGTATGTATTCGACTTAAATGGGTATTGGAAATAAGCATGATTTCGACTTAAAAGGATATTCGAATTAAGCATATATTCGACTTAAATGGGTATGGGAAATAAGCATGATTTCGACTTAGAAGGATATTCGAATTAAGCATGTATTCGACTTAAAGAGGCATTCGAATTAAGCGGGTATTCGACTTAAAGGGTCAACCGAGCAGTGAACGCACCTGCGCGACGGCGGCCCTGGCCAGGCGGCCCTCGGGCGAGGCGGGCGGCTCGAGCAGCAGCGCGGCGGCGGCGGCGGCCAGCTCCTTCTCGGCCTCGCGCAGCGCGTCGGCCAGCTCGGCCGCGCCGCCGCCCGCGGCGCGCGCGCGCTGCGCCAGCGCCGCCAGCGCCCCGTGCAGCTCGTAGCGCGCCACGGCGGCGAGGCGCGGGTCGCCCGGCGCCAGCGCGCCCACCACGCCCAGCAGCTCGCGCGCCAGGTACGCCTGCCGCTGCAGCAGCGCCGCCGGCGGCCGCGCCTCCGACTGCAGGCGCGAGCGGTAGCTGCAAGCGCAAACGGAAAGGGGTGGGTGGATGGGTTTTCCACGTTGATTTATCGCTTAGCGACTCCGGGTGCGTCAACTGATAAGGTATCTAGTCCCGTAAGTGTAGTGCTTGCTATATCCCGGCCTGTGGTGATGCTCCTTCCCCGCTAGAACATAAGATCCAGCATAGTCAACCGGATAGGCATGCCGGGACAAGCTCCCGATTGGTCTACTGACTGTAGTGCATGTACAGGTACTAGAGTTTAAGTAAGGGCTGAGGATAAGACAAGGAAGGGGAAGAAAAGATCGCGCGCGATCCGTGGACCGTTTGTTACTGCTCGGGCATTTGCCTGGTGTTGGTCGAAGAAACCAGTACCGATCAGTACCGATCAAACTATCCGGTCGCTAATATCGTTTTAATGCACTTGCAGCAAATAGTATTTACAAGATGCAACAAATGTTCTTCACAGAATTCCTGAGTAACCTATTCGATTTCTTCGATTGTAATGTCAATCGTTGTGAGTATGTAATCTAAGGTTCCTGTGACGCCTATCAGCACCATTGTCATTTCACGTTAACAATAGACAGAGATTTCAAGGTCCAGTCCAATCCAAACGTTTGCTAGCGGAGTTCACTTGAGCGAAAGTATGGAGACATGATTACATCAGTACCATATCCAACAGGTTGCGTTGTTCTATTGAAATGGTTTTAATCAAATTTGTTACGTAATTTCAAAAGAAGTTTAAGTGTGTTTTATTGATTATTTTTGGTGATGTATAGGTCATCAAAATCCGCCCCCTAATCATTTAGGTGAGAGGGTCGCGAGTGCCAGTCGCAATAGGAATGTTACCTGTCAAGCAACGCACGTTGCAAGACGACGACATGAGCGTGTTGTGAGAGACTGAGAAGTGTGAGGCTGTGATATGTGACCATGAGCGTCTGTCTCGAGGTTGAAAGTGTAACCTCGCCATGATCGTTCATTGCATGGTGCGGGACAAGAATTTTAGGCAGGTTGAGACTATGGAGAGGATTACCTGGCCAGAAGTGTTCGTCGCAGGAAGCCGGGGTGAGAGTGCCGTGAAGATGAGAGGGCTGCAAGCGCCAGTCGCGCGGTTGAGAGTGCTACGTGGCATGAGGGTCTGCCGCAGCGAGGCGCGCTGAGAGCTTGGCGAGAATGAGAATGTTATTTGGGCATGAGAGCCGATCGCTGGTAGGCGATCAGATAGTGTGATAATGGGCGAGAGCGCGGAGCGTGTTTCCTATCTAGGAGTGCCAGTCGTATGGAGCAGGAATGAGAGCACACACTCGTATATTGTGAAGATGAGAGGGTCATGAGCACCTACCGAGGAGATGTGAATGAAGAAAGCGTTACCTGGTTATGAGCGCAAGTCACAGGCAGGCAGATAAGAATCTTGGGAGGGTTGAAAAACTGTATGACGTGACCATGAGCGCCTGGGGATGAGAGTGTTACCTCTCCATTCTCGACTACAGCAAAGAATTGGGATGAGAGTGTTTCGAGGGTGACAGGGCCGCGAGCGCCAGTCGGGGAGAGTTACGGACTGAGCTGAGTGTCCGTCGCAGGGAGGCGGACTCTGAGAAAGAGGTGAGAGCAGTGTATGAAAGTGGTGAGCGGTGAGAGGGAGAACGTAGCGAGAATGGTGAGTGAGAAGTGGTGAGCGGTGAGAGAGACAAAGCGGTGAAAGTGGTGTGATGTGACTGTGATGAGTGGTGAGAGAGAGAATGTCAGTGACTGGTGATGAGTGGTGAGAGAATGTGAGAGAGAAAATGTAGTGCGTGGTGTGTGAGAGAGTGATGAGCGGTGGGAGAAAGAATGTGGTGAGAGCAGTGCGTAAGAGTGTGGTGAGCGGTGGGAGAGGGAACGTTATGAGAGGGGTGAGTGAGAGTGGTGAGTAGGAGTGGTGTGTGAGAGTGGCGTGTAAGAGTGGTGTAATGTTTGAGAGTTGTGTGTGAGAGTGTTGTGTGAGAGTGTTGTGTGAGAGTGGTGTGTGAGAGTGGTGTGTGAGAGTGGCGTGTGAGAGTGGCGTGTGAGAGTGGTGTGTGAGAGTGGTGTGTGAGAGTGGTGTGCGAGAGTTGTGTGCGAGAGTGGTGTGCGAGAGTGGTGTGTGAGAGTGGCGTGCGAAAGTGGTGTGCGAGAGCGGCGTGTGAGAGTTGTGTGTGAGCGTGCAGTGAGAGAGTGGTGTGTGAGAGTGGTCTGTGAGAGTGGTGTGCGAGAGTTGTGTGCGAGAGTGGTGTGCGAGAGTTGTATGCGAGAGCGGCGTGTGAGAGTTGTGTGTGAGCGTGCAGTGAGAGAGTGGTGTGCGAGAGTGGCGTGTGGCGTGTGAGAGTGGTGTGCGAGAGTGATGCGTGTGAGTGGTATGTGTGAGTGACGTGACGGTGGTGTGTGAGTGGTGTGTCAGTGTTGTGTACGAGAGTGGTGTGCGAGAGTGGGGTGTGACAATGGTGTGTGAGAGTGGCGTGTGCGAGTGACGTGCAATAGTGGCGTGAGAGTTATGTGTGAGAGTGGTGTGTATGAGAGTGGTGTTTAAAAGTAGAGTGCGAGAATGGAGCGTGAGAGTGGCGCGTGAGAGCGGGGCGGGCAGTGGGCGAGAGAAGATGCTGAGAAGGGTGCGTGAGGGTGAGAGAGAGAGAGAGAGAGAGAGAGCGAGCGTTACCTGGCCATGAGCGCCTGGCGCAGGGCGAGCGCGGGCGCGGAGATGTCGGGCAGCGAGCGGCGCAGCGTGGCCAGCAGCGCCTCCATGGCGCGCTCGTCGCCCGCCGTCGCCGCCTCCTCCACCAGGTCGCGTGCGTGCGCGTGGGTGGTGCGGGCCAGCTCAGGCGGCGCGCGGTGGCCGCACCCCGACCACCCCTCCCAGCCCGCGCACTTCCACCACCCTGCAACACACGGCGCAGGGCGGCCATCATTTAAGAATTGAAGGGCTCGTGAACAATCAGTTAATAATTGAAGAAGAACCATCATTGATAATGTTGCCTTTCCACCACCCTGAAACACACAGCGCAGGGCGGCCATCATTTAAGAATTGAAGGGTTCGTGAACAATCAGTTAAATTGAAGAAGGGCCCTCATTTGATAATGTTGCCCTTCCACCACCCTGCAACACACGGCGCAAGGCGGCCATCATTTAAGAATTGAAGGGCTCGTGAACTATCAGTTAATAATTGAAGAAGAACCATCATTGATAATGTTGCCTTTCCACCACCCTGCAACACAGCGCTAGGAGGCTATAATTTAAGAATTGAAGGGTTCGTGAACAATCAGTTAATAATTGAAGAAGGGCCCTCATTTGATAATGTTGCCCTTCCACCACCCTGCAACACACAGCGCAGGGCGGCCATCATTTAAGAATTGAAGGGCTCGTGAACAATTAGTTAATAATTGAAGAAGGACCATCATTGATAATGTTGCCTTTCCACCACCCTGCAACACAGCGCAAGGAGGCCATAATTTAAGAATTGAAGGGTTCGTGAACAATCGGTTAATAATTGAAGAAGGGCCCTCGTTTGATTATGTTGCCCTTCCACCACCCTGCAACACACAGCGCAGGGCGGCCATCATTTAAGAATTGAAGGGCTCGTGAACAATCAGTTAATAATTGAAGAAGGACCATCATTGATAATGTTGCCTTTCCACCACCCTGCAACACAGCGCAAGGAGGCCATAATTTAAGAATTGAAGGGCTCGTGAACAATCAGTTAATAATTGAAGGAGAACCATCATTGATAGTTGCCTTTCCACCACCCTGCAACACAGCGCAAGGAGGCCATCATTTAAGAATTGAAGGGTTCGTGAACAATCAGTTAATAATTGAAGAAGAACCATCATTGATAATGTTGCCTTTCCACCACCCTGCAACACAGCGCAAGGAGGCCATAATTTCAGAATTGAAGGGTTCGTGAACAATCAGTTAATAATTGAAGAAGGGCCCTCATTTGATAAGTTGCCCTTCCACCACCCTGCAACACACCGCGCACGCGGGTAATACTGCAAATAAATATATAGATTATGGTAACTGGCAGGCCTCCTTTATCGCAGAAGTTGTCTCAAACTTCGAAAAGTAACTGGATAAGAGAACAGTAAATCTTTTGTTGAAAAAGACTACAAGAATAAAGAGTGACTAATTAACTTGTTACTTTAAAAATGTGAGTTTCGGAAAACGCTGATGTTGATCATACGTCGCCACGTGTAATAAAGAATGTGGTGATCATCTAATATTTTAGACACACCCCGTTTCACGTCATCATTAAATTGAACAAAATGTACTGACTGAGTTCACTTTTTCTATGTAAAACACTTATCCCCATGGTAATTACTGTCCTTTCAAGCGACGTGAAGGTCGTTAAAATTGATAGGCAATAAATATATTTGAATGAGGCTGTTTTTACGATGTGAAACATTGTTTTCAAACTTTTGAGAAGTTAACAGTCTTTAAGTAAGTTTATGTTGGCTTAAAGAACCTGGTGACAGTAAATACTAGTTTCAATAAAACTGAAGAGGAAAAATTCGAGACCTACTGTCATTATCAATCAGTATATTATTGTTTCACCAGTATCCCCATCACAAGATACAACTAGTAGTTTATGGTTATATTAATATTTACTTTTTCTTACTTATTAATGCTTCAGAAATATTTGTTACTCTGTTTCCTTTGCGCCTCTCGAAGTAATAAGGGACTATTCTGATCTCACAAAAAATTATTCGTGAGATACGGATGCCGTATTTTTGCATCTGTTAATGTTCGGCCAATCATTGCTTTATCGCGTTTTGGATAACAATTGTTGAAAGCGGCTGTGATGCCTCTTGGATGAAAAGTATTAATATCCAAGAGATAGCGTCACAACACGTGAACCACTTGAAACGTTTTAAACAAAGTAAAAGAGACATTTCTATCTCTAAATACATTGTCCTAGCCCACCATCTGAGATAAACTGGGTCCTAGAAAGTAATGAAGCAAAAAAAGACATTCCTTTGAGTGATAAAAAACGTTTGAATGTTCACAAACTACTTGTCGATAAACTGTTCCACAAAAATAACGCCGTTTCGATAAAAGAACAGCAGCAAGATAGGAAGATATGAAAAAACCGACATGAAAGAACCGACATGAAAGAACAGGTTTTCAAACTAGGAAGACAAGAAGCTAATAAAAATTGTAAATAGAAATTAAATTTTAAAAGTGCACAAAATTGGAATTTGGTTACATGAATCATTTTATCATTTTGTTACATACGATCATTAGAGGAACGTGTAAAATGTTTTCAAATTAGTCAAATTTGTGTGTTTTTGTCTGTCTATGCAAAGCAAAAACAGAGGGTAATGTTGATGAGTTAGTATGAATATATGTTTGTTTTAGGTATTGCTTAGGGAAGAATCCCCCAAAAACTTTCACACTATCCACCACAAATCTCTCGTGGGTTGAGTAAGATTTGAACTCAGTCCTAAGAGCAGGAGAGTGAACAGCCTAACCACTTCACCACTGAATTGCCCCTTTATTTTGATATAGAAATTCTATATAAACTGTTTTAATAAACGTTTTCATAATACTACGCTGTTACGGGGTCCCGGGTCGACATAACGCAATCAGACGGAGGAACAAAAAGCCATTTAACGGCCGGCGCCCATTAAAAATTTTACAGTCCATTAAGAACAGTCGAAACAAATAAGTTGAAACTAAATATGGCATACGAGTACACTTATTCATAAGAAATTATTTTTTTGTTCAAATATTTTTTTCTTATAAAATATATTTTTAAAAAAGTATTGAATAACATACGTCCGATAACACGGGTCCATTTCTGACAGGTTTTGAGATATTGATCACAAGTTATAATTCATAGACGCATATATTATATAGACGCATCGACAGGTACAAAAATTCCCTCAAGTTCGCCGCGAACTATGGCTGTAACATCCAGCTAAAGTTTTCGTTTAGTGCAAAATCGGATGCAAAATAATTATTTTTATTTCTTCCCGTGAAAAATACTGGAGCATGTACAAAAACGGGGTTTCTCAACCAAGAGATCCAAATAATAGACCCGGTTTCAAACGACGCCTAACGCCTCAGTTTTCAAACTTCAGTTGTTGTTTTTTTCTTTTTTTTTAGCATCAGTTTACAAATTTCTGTTTTTTGTTGTTTATCGGCCGCACGATATTAATAACAATTTCAAAGGGGTCATTTATGTTCGCGGCCCATACGTCTCTCGCTCTACAAGGAAGACTGCAGGCGCCGCACCGGAAGACCGCGTTAGCGCGTGGAAGTGGATGCGTGTTCAGGTGGCGCTAAACGCGGCGTTAACGGCCACGCGTTAACAGGAGCTCTCTCGACAGAGTGAGGAGTGTGAGCGCATTTCCGCAATGGCGGGAGGGGTGAGGCTGCCACCAGCCCTGCGTTAGGCAGGATCGACCGGCATTTGTATACCAAGGTCTGCTCGAAACCAGAAAAAAAAGTTTACCGCTCATTTGGCGCAAGTGTAGTTTTCTAACTGTCAATGCCATATCATTGTGGTTTGGCGGAAGAGCAGGCCCTATGGCCTGAGCCTCGCCATTAATAAAGGCATTATTATTATTATTATTATTATTATTATTATTATTATTATTATTATTATTATTATTATTATTATTATTATTATTATTATTATTATTATTATTATTATTATTATTATTATTATTATTATTATTATTATTATTATATCGTTAGGGTACACGAGGCCGACTTTGCTGCCAACTGTTTACACGTTGAAGGAACATACAAGGAAATTAATAGATTATTTTTTTGTTTTTGGGGAGACGACAACTTCTATGGTTAATAGTCCCGTAGGTGTGGTGCATGAAGGTGTCGGTGTTTGGCCGCTGCTGGGGCTGAGAGATCCAGCGCTGAGGAACGGCTTACGGGGAATTTTGTTCTCCAGGCATCTCCCCCGCTGGGCACCGTCTCCTCCGTGTTAGGATCTTCTGAGCTCCTATCTGCTCTCCCGACAATTGTGGTAGAATGGTGCACGTGAATGTCCTCATAGTATAAGAAGAGATAAAAGGGACGTGGTTGAGGAAGGAAAGATCGCGCGCGGTCTGTGATCAGTTTGTAAAGTTACTGCATCGGCAATCCTTTTCTCACTCCTTACTTACACACGCTTCACTTACATGCACTAAACTACCACACATGCCTGGAGACCGGTCGGGAGCTTTGAACTTGTTCCGGCTGGGGCGGTGCCACGCTGGTGGGAGACACTTGGTTCCGAAAACCAACCCCGCAAGCCGACGGGCAGGTCGACTCTGGATCTCGCTACCCAGCAAGGCAAGATCACCGCCATTTCGCGGGTTAAAAAATGCACCACACGTACGGGACTAATGACGTAAGCGGTTGACGCGACCGGATTCACTAATCAATCAATCAATCAAAACCGACAGTTCTCGCGACAGTCGTGGTGTAGTGCATGTAAGTGTGTGGAAGTAAGGTGTGAGGAAAGGGCAAAGAAGAGGAAGAGGAAGGAAAGATCGCGTGCGGCCCGTTTGTTAGGGTTTTGCTTCGACATCCGCCTAGTGTTGATCGGATAAGCCACGGGAACTACCGACTACCGATTTCATTTTTTTATTAATAAGTATCGACAACTCTGCAGTGACATTATTAGAATTTGAAGCCTTGGATTGGACAACTGAGCCCCCCTCTCTCCAGAGCGGAGCCGCTATCTGTCAAGGGGACAAAAGAACCGACTCGGCAACTCGGTCTCTCGCCTTTTTTCAAGGAGGTTCGAGATTGATTCCCGGACATTCCCATGTGAAATTTGTTCCAACAAAACAAGTTTAGCAGCTTCACAAGGGCTAGTCCAACCCCTTTGAAGTGTCTTAAACTTTACCCCTATCCTAATTCCTTCCCAATTCTGGCCGGGTAGTGTCGCAGGAGCACATAGTAGGAGGCGCGAACGCGGAGATGCTACCTGGCGGTCCTCTTGACAACTGATTTATCTCATGAATTATCTTAAATCTTTTTATCTCAAGCTGGTGTCAGGGACATCAGGGTATTGGGTAGTTACGAATCTGAAATAATGTTGGTAGTTAAATATGAATCCAGAGTGTGATGTTAAGGAATCATAAGACATCTTGCTGACAGAGGTGCATTCAATGTGTCTGTGACGAGACGTGATACTAAATGACAGATAATGTTAATGGAGGATTACTCCTATAAATAGCGCGATTATTAATGGAGGATTACTCCAATAAATAGTGCGATTAACAATGGAGGATTACGCTTATAAATAGTACGATTATTAATAGAGGATTACTCTTATAAATAGTGCGATTATTAATGGAGGATTACTCCTATAACTATCGTGATTATTAATCGTGGATCACTCTTATAAATATCGCGATTGTTAATGGTGGATAACTCCTGCAAATATCGCGATTATTAATGGAGTATTACTCCTATAAACATCGCGATTATTGATGATGGACTACTCCTATAAATATCGCTATTATTGATGGTGGATTACTCCTATAAATATCACGATTATTGATGATGGATTACTTCTATAAATATCGCGATTATCAATGGAGGATTACTGCCGAGCGCAAAGCGCTGACCGTCCCCGGAGCTTGGAGGCGCGTTGCGCTAATTGGGACTCACCGTCGCCGGCGGCGGGCGGCAGGAGGTCTCCGCGGCGGCAGCGCGGGCACACGATCCCCCCCAGGCGCGTGCCGCCCTCCGTGGGGTCCCTGCAGCGCGCGCACTCGCACCGGAAGTACTTGCCCTCCAGCAGGTGCTCGCGCCGCTCCGCCGTCGCCTGCGCCACACACCAACAACAACCCTCACTCACGCTTATTCACTACGTACCTACGACGTAAGCGAATGTGTTTGAACCCTCGTACCATATCTGCGATTTACATACCTGGGGTCTTTCTGGACCCCGAGCTTTACTGACTATTGGAAGTGGTAACTACGAATTTGTACAGCAATACACTGAGTGTAAATAATTGCTTTTATATAAATATAAATTTTATAAGTTATTTTCAATAACATAATGTAAATAATTTATTCATATTAAATATTTCTTATAAATAATAACCTCTACCTTACATAACTTCCATTTTTGATACATAATTCTTCAGAAATGATCAGACTTAAAATTATCAGACTGAATCTCCAGAAAATCCTAAGCCTAATACACAACTAAACTTAATATCCAACTCTAAAACCCACTTAAGCAAAAGCGCACAAGTCTAATACTCACCCAAATTTGAAAATTACCTTCACCTAAGACTCACATACGCCTATACCCCCCTACATGTGAGATCCATCTAAGTCTTAATAAGTCCACGTATGCCTAAAACCTACTTAAATAAAAAAACACCTAACCCTAATATCCACCGAGGCCTCTAACTCACCTAAACCTAAAAACCTTGTAAATCTAAGACCCTCTTATGCCTAAAACCTAAGTAAATAGAAAAAATCATGTAAGCGTAATGCCCACCGAAGGCTAATTTCCATCTAAGCTTAAAACTCACCTAGTCCTAAGACCCATCTATGCTCCATTCCTACGTAAACAAAACAAATCACGTAATCTTCATACCTACGTTAGCATAACACCCACTTAAGACTAAAACCCTCCTAAACCTAAGACCCATCTAAGAATAAGACCCAAACCTACAACCTATGTAAACAAAAAAAATACCGAATCCTAATACCCATGTTAGCATAATTTCTTCTTACCACTAAAACCCATCTAAACGTAAGCCGAAGAAACGTAACTAACTCTAAGACCTACCAAAGCTTAAAGCTTACGTACACTAAAAAATCTAAGACTTAAGGTCCTCCTAAGACTTAAAAGAGCAAAAAAAAAAGAAAAAAAGAAAAAAGAAAAAAGAAAAAAGAGAAAAGAAAAAAGGAAAAAGAAAAAAAGAAAAAGAAAAAAGAAAAAAGAAAAAAAGAAAGAAAAAAAAGAAAAAAAAACACCTAGTGTGCCTGTGCTTCGAGCTGCAGCCGCCACCCACCTGCAAGGGCGAGGTGTAGCAGAGCGTGACGGGCGCGCCCTCGGGCAGGTCGCGTGCGGCGCGCACGTGCATCACGAGCCGCTCGTCCACGGCCACGTGCGCCGACGGCAGGCAGTCGTGCGCCAGCAGCGCCGCGCCGGGGAAGAGCGCGCGCGCCGCCTCCGCCGCCCCCGCGCCCGCCCCCGCCGCCCCCGCCGCCAGCGCCGCCGCCCCCGCGCCGCGCACCTCGAACGTGTTCACGTCCAGCACGCCCGCCACCCGCTGCAGCAGCGCCTCGTCCTCGTCCGCCTCCAGCATGCCCGCCGCCCTCAGCGGCTGCCGGCACGCAAGCACACACAGCCCTTCAGTTCAAGCGAACACGCTTGGAACCACATAAATCAATTCGTTCCGTAATTATTTGTACATTGCATCAGTCGGTATGATTTAACATATTGAATTTATTGATTGATTCAATCTTTTTTTATTTTATTTATTCTTTTCATTTCATTCATTCATTTTATTCATTCTTTTCGTTTCTTTCATTATTTTAATTTCATTTATTCTTTTCATTTCATTCATTCTTTTCATTCAATTGAACAAAAAATGAGCCGCATAATGAATTAAATTCGTTCCGTATTTTTCGTAATTTGTACAATGCTTTAGTTGATTTGATTCAACAGATTGAATTTATTAAATTAATTTCATTCAATCAAGCAAAAAGTGAGCCACGTAATTAAATGAATTCGTTCTACTTTTTTCGTAATTTGTACATTTCATTAGTTGGTTTGATTCAACAGATTGAATTCATAGCATTCGTAACGGATTTCAATTAACTCATTCGATTAATTGCTTTAGTTGATTTGATTTAAAAAATTAAATCTTTTCATTCTAATGAATTCATGCGCCTTGTCCTCGTCCGCCTCCAGCATGCCCGTCGCCCTCAGCAGCTGTCCACAAACACACTTCAGTTCAAGCGAACACACTTTGAACCACATAATTGAATTCGTTTCGAATTCAATTTGCATTAGTATGATTCAACAGGAACATGATCGATAACAGAAATCAAATCAACAGAATGATCAACACATCTCTCTGTTGATTTGATTCAACAGATTGAATTCATTGCTTTCGCAACGGAATTCATGACACGTAAGTAATTAAATTAGTTGATGTGATTTAATAAATGCAATTCATTCTAATGAGTTCACGCTCCAACAGATCCTCGTTCTCGGTTGCCTCCTGAATGTCCCCCGCGCCAGGAGACTGACGACATACACAGAACACTTGGCATTCAATTAAATAAAACATGAACCATGTAATTCAATTAATTAAGATTTCAATTTGCATTCGTTGATTTGATTTAACAGATTGATATCATTAATTAATTTAATTTAATTGAATAAGACGTGTGCCACATAGTCAAATGAATTAGTTCCGTATTTTTCATAACTTGTACATTACAGTAGTTGATTTGATTCAACAGATTGAATTTATATCATTCGTAACGGATTGCATTAAACCAATTCAACTAATTGTATTACTTGATTTGCTCTAATAATGGAAATCATTCTAATGAATTCACGCTGCCGCAGAGCTTCGCCATCGCCCACCTCCAGCATGTCCGCCGCCCTCAGGGGCTGCCGACACACAAACTCACACAGCACTTCCTTTTAATTGGACACAAATTGAACCCCATAAATGAATTCGTGTCGTAATTATTTGTACATTGAATTAGTCGATATGATATATTGAATTCATTGATTGATTCGTTCTTTCTTTCCTCTTTTCATTTCATTCATTCTTTTCATTCAAATCAATAAAAATGAGGCGCATAATCAATTGAATACGTTACGTATTTTTCGTAATTTGTACATTGCTTTAGTTGATTTGATTCAGCAGATTAAATTCATAGCATTCGTAATGGATTTCAATTAACTCATTCAATTAATTTATTTACTTGATTTGATTTAACAAATTGAAATTCATTCTCAAATTTCAATCGAATTCAATTTGGATTAGTTTGATTCAGCAGAAACATGATCGACAACAGGAATCAATCAACAGAATTGATTTGATTCAACAGATTGAATTCATTGCATTCGTAATAGATTTCAATAAATCCATTCCATCAACTGCATTAGTTGATTTGATTTAATAAGTGGTATTCATTCCAATGAATTCACGCTGCCGCAGAACTTCGTCCGCCTCCAGTCTGCCCAACGGTCGAAGGGATGACAAATATACAAAACACTTTGCATTCAATTGAAAAACCCTTGATCTATATAATTGAATTCGTTCTGAATTCAATTTACGTGAGCTGATTTGATTCATCAGCAGTCTGAATTCATTTGTAACGAATTGCAACAAACCCATTCAATTAAGTGTACTGATTGATTTTGTGTAATAAATGTAATTCATTCTAATGAATTAACAAAACCGCACCATTCTTGTCCGCCTCCAGCATGTCAACCACACGAAGCTGACAACCAATGAACACATTGCATTCAATTTAATAAATAGAGCCACGGAATCAATTAAATTCGTTCCGTATTTTCCGTAATTTCAACATTATATCTCTTAATGTTATCCAGGAGTTTATAGCATATAAAGTGAGTACACTACTGAATCCATTGTACTAATTGAATATTACATTGAACTAACGCATTGGCACTGTGAACTCGTGTTGATGAATTCATACTTCAGCACGGCCCCCTGATTTTTATAGTTGAATTCAAACAATTTAATTAACTGTACAAATTTATTTGTACGTTGGTCAACCAATTCATATGCATATAGCTTGAACGCTGAATTCTTGCTAATTAATGCGTGTTAGAGAAGGACCTTGATTTCATCTGCGTTGAGTCCCACCGTTCAAAAAGCCTACCAACTCATAAAATCCATTTAATTGAAGAAATCGAGCCAAGAAATCAATTAAACGCGTAGTCAATTCATTACATTCAGTAAGTTTTATTAATTGAATTCAATTAATTGGCTGATTTGTTTTCTCTGATTCAATTCCTTGCGTTATTTAAATTCAACAGATTGGATTCAACCCACACACAAAATTATGGTGCATGGTTTAACAAATTGAACTCATGCTAATGTATTCCTGATGGGACACGTTCTCGTATCCATTCGTATTCCAGGTCCATAGCCGCCGCGAGTACAGGTTACAAACTTGCAGATCACTTTGCATTTATTTTAATAATTGCCGCCACAGAACAAGTTGAATTCTTTGTTTTGATTCAACAGTTTGGATTCATTGCAATAGTGTTATTTAATTAGAGTTTAAATTTAACATAATGAAGTCATTGAACCATTTGATTTTCATTTGATTTAACACTGAATTCAAGTCATTCATTCAAGTGAATTAGTTGATTTGGTTCAACACTTTCGTGCTAAAGCATTCACACTGAGAAGGACCATCGTCAGCCTTCAGCATGCACGTTGGTTGTAGAGGTGGGAAATATACACAAAACATTGCAAGTAAGTGAATACGTCGAGTAATGTTCAAAATTCTGAACACATGTGGACATTTTAGAGTTTCCGATCCCCGCTGACATCTCTGACGGCCGCCGAATCTTTGTTGCCTCCCAGCACCCCTCGTATGACCACGTTATCGATACAGCGAAGTCTCAACCTCCGACACAAATGCTCAGTTTTTTCACCTAAACACAACAAATATGAGAAACAAGAGGACTTGCCATAAATAAGGGACCTCGCTCCAACGGGATTATATTTCCATCACGATCACGACATTAATGCAGAATAGTGATAAGAACGAATAAATAAATTCGGTGACTACCGCAGAAACATCGTGGAAATCTCTATGGATGGGAATTATTTCTGTTTTACTATCCGAATGTAGAAAAGTTACGTTGAAACTTCCTTATGTAATCTGAATTATCAGACGAAATATTTGCCTAAGAATACCAAATAATCTTAAATTCTTAGCGGCACAAGGTGTTATATTAACGGAGAGGATTCTGTTAATTGATTAAAGAGTTACAAAGTGAGATGAATTGCAAGTATTTTACGTAACATTTTATGCTGTCAAAGTAACATTTCCCAAAAATTGAAGAAGCGTGACGGAAACATAAAAGAATGTTATCGTTTGGGATCAAAATCGTTACAAATTTGCTTCGGAGAATAAAATTGTCAATTCGAGTATTCAGAGGTGCTCGTGCAAACACGCAAGCAGGACTTCGAGAACAAAACCATATTTTAACTCCAGTGAATTTCACATCAAAACCTATTTTTCATGAGAATGTTGTAGGATCCTTTGCTCATAAGAAAGAAACTAACCAAGCGCTGAAAAGTTCACCACAAACAGTTGCAACCTTCTCTGCGTCGACAATGTATTCAACAGACTTTCAACATAACAAAAACCAACGATCCTCAAGCCCGTTTTCGTCGGCTCTGGCACGTGAAGAACGAGGGGATCGTGCCTTCGGCCACGCCTAGGGGGCGCTTGCTGGCGTGTTTAGATCGCAATGAGTGGGAGACCCTACGGCACGTTGGCGCACATCTCCCACTCAGATTCCTACACGAGGTCCTAGCCGATCGAGACTAATACGAGTTATTTAGGTTCTATCGCCAGAGCTTCGATTTGCCAAGGTATTTCGGAAGCAAGGTCTCGCCAGAGTTTAGGCCTTGTTTCTCTGATATGCCAACGCTTTCTTTCCGACAGTCGAGCTCTGGCCTAGGTTTTTACCCCTTTCAGCGACTGTTGTCCCGTTATTTTTAAACAATCCTTCCTGATTATTGTTTAATCCAGATTCACAAAAAAATCTCTGAAATACATTTAATTACGAATAGCTAAAGTAACCAACTTTGTTCGTGTGTTTACTCGAATTTACCACAGGCATGTATTAGACAACAAAAGGAATGAATTAAATTTGGAAAGTAACAAAATACGCCACACCTGCCACAACAAATCTCATGTTCTTCGTTAATGTTATTTTTTCGTTTTTGTTCGAATTGCAGTTAGTGCAATTCACAAAGTTAATCTTGTTAGTGCCCATCTTCATAAGTAAGAACAATGCACATTAGTTACAAGGTAAACCATACTTTCCCAAAATAAATAAATTAACAATTAAAAATAATGAAAGTCTTCCTGTGGATGGAATGGCTTATTTTGTTACTGTCTCATGTTCTTTAATTCTATCTACAGAGGGAATTAGAAGTAAATTTATTTACATCCTCATGACGCCCCACCATGTCTCGTTGCACTCCTTGCGCCCTATCACCCTCCCCACACCCCTCTCCCTACTCTGCCCCACGTGATCATTGCTTCTTAATTGCGTTCAACACACGTTTTCTTTCTTGGCAGGCTTATACAACCGATTCTGCATCTGATCGGGTACTTATCCGAGGTTTCTCCGATCAACACTAAGCGAATGCCGGAGCAGTTCGCTTACAAGCGGGCCACGGACCGCACGTGATCTTTTCTTCCTCTTCCTTGACCTATCATCTCCCCTTGCTTATACCCACACTCACTTGCAGTGCACTACCATACCCGCCGGGAGACCAGTCGGTAGCTTAGAGTTCCTGGCTGGAGAGTTTCTCCACTGGTGCGAGACTCCTTGTTGAGTAAAACCCTGCAAACCGACGGGTAGGACGGCGCTCTACCTCCCTACCCAGCGAGGGAAGATCACCACCACTTCTCGCGATAAGAAACGTGTACTACACTAACGGGACTAATGACCTTAGAAGTTGAGCGTCTGGAATCACTGATCACGACGGATTGATTGTACGAGTATAACCCCACGCGAAGAGAACGACGTTTTAAGTGGCACAGTTCGCGTTTCCGTCGTCTCTTCTTTATATCCCATCTGTAACGCAAACTGACCTCGTAAAATATTTCGTGGCGCGTACGTACTAATTTAACATAGAATAAAGAATAAATCAATCAATCGACTAATCAATCAATCATACGTAGAATTACTGATCAATCAATCGATCGATCAATCCATCGGCTAATCAATCAATCAATCGTACGTGGAATCACCCACTAATCAATCGGCAGCGTTTGATCGATTGTATTACCCCATTACGACGCTGTTAGTGATATTTGCCACAGTCCACTTTTCTGTCATCTTTTCTTTACTTCCCATCTGTGACGCAAACCAAGTTCGCAAAATGTTTTGTATCACGTATGTACGTCACGCTTTTCCAGGAAATGATACAAGTATTCATTCGAAACACAGCTGCGAAACCACAATAAATTTAACGCAGAAGTCATGTACTTTACGATAATTTTGAAATAGGGACCCACATGTATATTTAGAAAATAGTTAACAAGCTGCAGCTGGCGGTAAGACACTGTAAATAAAGTACTTTATTGATAATTATTATTAATATTACAGTTGCACATATTATATATATTGGGATACAATGATTTGTAAATTGTATTTAAAGTATTTGTAAACTGGAGTTTGTACCCCCAGTTTTAATACCAAAGTTAGTAAACGAAAACGTCAGCTCTTTTTGTGATTAAAAACTAACCACAATATAGTACAGAACCGATTAACTCTCAGAAATATTTACATGTTCATTATTTTATTTTAAATTAGTGAATCAATAATCTAAATAATGATTAGTTTACTCTAATTGTGAACTTATAGAAATCCGATTTCGAAGCAAAGTGGAGAAATGCAAGAAATGAATGTGTTGAGAAACAGTGAGTGCTATTTCAAACAACACAATCTCACTATTCTCTTCTTAGGAGTAAGTGACGAGAAAGGTTCGACATTCGACTTCACCAATTCGTAATTTTCTTGACCCCCGTGAAACATTGTTCCCCATGTGTATTATTCACTAATAATACGACCTTATGAAGAAACTTTATTATGTTGTATCTTTTGAAACGACAACAACTGACGTGTTTTATATGCGTTTCATTTGGCTTTCGGCGGACAGTTCGTTTTTTCGCCTGTATTTGTGCTATGATACGAAAACGTGCAATTTCACATGTTTCACGACAAGAAATACCATCCATGTTAAAAATTTGAAAATATTTCGATATTATTTCAATATATTTAAAGAAGTTTTTGAAATCAAAATACCGATATACTGAAAGAATAATATTAGTGATTGACTAAATAAATTTGCATATCATATTCCCGTAGTCTTAGATTTCGTGGATTGTATCCCAGCGATTGTCTCCTTGGAGTCATGTACATTATGGTAGTTGCGTTTGTAATGATGATATACCAAATATTTGATATATTAGCTTTAAAATCGCACATTAAACAGTTAGCCTTTCCTGTAATTGCAGAAATATACGAATGCGTTGGCTTCTGGACTGTTTCAACGCCAGACCGCCACTCATGCGCATTCTCTTGAACGTGATAGGGGTTGTGATAAATATTGATGTGATAGTGACTGCAACAAAAGCTTCGTAGATGAGGAGGTTCTAGATTCGATATCCGACGGCGGCAGATTTTGTAACATCAGCTAAGGTGTCTGGATAAGAATTCTAGAGGACGGCATGCGCTGAACGGTAGTTTCTGAATATACCTCCGATCATTACAGACGAATCCCTTAAGCATCCAAGAGCAAACCCTGATTGTCGGGATAGTCTCCCACGGTGGGGAATGTGTCTGCTGCCCGCTGCGGCATAGTTCACCCAACGGGGTGACACTCAGTTCATACGCTGCAGATACACCCCAACCGTTACAAGGCAAGTTCCTAAGCGCGGCTTATTCGGGGGTATTGTCGTTTAGCAGTACCTTCAACAACGAACACGAAACACTTTCTTTCCATCCTCATCATTCTTTACCTCCTCGAAACATCCCGTTTGTCTATCAGTCGGGCCAAGGCGTGATCTAGGTTCTAACGTTGGAAAGAAGCAGAAGAAATTAAAACCAAAAAGAAGTTTTTTTTAAAAAAAAATCTGAAAACCAGAATTATAAAAAGTACCCCTTAAAATTAAAAGATTGAAATATATCTACTTGTAGAAAAGCTTGTGAAATTCTCAATACAAGTGTTGTTCAAGACGGGCAGGCGGACGTTTAAAAAATACTTTCTTGGCATCAAGAACCTCTAAAAGGCGTATTGCCGCTTAAACGGCTCTTTATTACGTATACAAGAAAGTCAGTCACTTGTTTCACTTAAAGACAATGGCACAGAATCAATTCCGGCAAGTCAGTGAGTCGGGCAGCAAGTTTCCCAAGGGTGTGCCAGCTGGCTCTAGATTCTGTAGGCCCCCTCGCCAATAACAGCCTCTCCCTTCACCGTTTACAACCGAGATCGTCTCTAGGTCAGAGGTGTTAAGCTACGTGGATCACTACGAGAATGTATATAATACAGGTGTCTGCTTTCCCGCGCTTTCAGCGCTGCTGCTGCAGTGGTTGTTCTTGAGCCGCAATCAGCACCTTGCTGTCGTCTCGTAGCTTACATTAGTTTCGTCCCATATACGTAGTGCATCCAGAAAGTAAGTTTCCCTATTTTGTGAAATAAAAGACAACATAGTTACATGCGAAACGTTACTGATATTTACAGGTACAGCAATGTTTGAGCTATTTTTCGACATAGTCACCACACGAACCACACGACCATAGTCACCACACGAACCACACGACCATAGTCACCACACAAACCACACGACCATAGTCACCACACGACTCTTGTCATATCATGGTTTCAACTTTGTAAACACTAGTGTCGCAGAAGTGTGCCGCCTGCGACTGAAACCAACGTGACACAGTCGTCTTCAGCTCTTTTCCGTTGTGAAAACGCCGACGGGAGGTCAGGTATGTCTTCAGGTGCAGGAAAATATGAAAATCGCTGGGTGCGAGATTAGGACTGAATGGGGGATTAGTACTGAATCAAACAGCTCTCAGTCAAACTGCTGTAGAACGGTTGCTGCTTGCCGCAACGTATGTGGACTAGCATCATGGAGCAACCCAACAAGCAAGCCTGTAAGAGCATTCCAACATCTATAGTAAGCATCCCCGGAAGAGTTCGATGAATTTCTATCGGCGCGGTATGTTGTGTATTAAGGAACATTATCACGGACCGAATCTCCCTGGCGGTGGGAGAACGAATAAGCGCCGCCATTTTGGGTCACTGGGACTCGGTGGGACCTGTCCGACAGGCGCATGATTCATACGTCAAAGATCTGTTATGCACGCGTTATTTCCCCGCCTAATTGCGTGTACTTTCAAAGCAACAAAAAATAGGGAAACTTACTTTCTGCATGCGCCTCGTACATTGTCCGCCGGCTTCTCCTGTCCCGCTCGACACACGTCAACGCCCAGCAACAACGAACCCTGGGTGGATTGGGAATTGCAGTAAGCTGAAGCGCTATCTAGTGGAGTTACAACAATGTGAACAGCGTAAAAAACAGGTTCGCCATCCAAAGGGGGAAGATCAGTTTCCAGAAATTAAAAATCCGCACTACACTTACGGGACGAATGGCCTTAGCCGTTAACGCGCACGAAATAACTAATCATCAATCAGTTAACAGAATAAATGGCCGACACGCCGGAAAGGAGAATTAGATTAATTTTTGTGATATAGCCTCAAGAACCTTACGAACCCAATGAGCTGAGTGGTTGCCTCACCTGCACGACTTGGCTGAGCGTGTCGTTCCAGGCGTCGGTGTCCCTGCGCGCCTCCTCGTGGGCCTCGAGGCGCTCGACGCGCGCCCAGCGGGGGTCTCCGGAACGACGCATCAGCAGCGCGCGCAGCACCAGCACGGTGCGCGGGCGGGAGAGGTCGGGCGGCGCGCCGGCGCGCCCGCGCAGCCACGCGCACTCCGACTCGCCTGCGCGCACAAAGCAATCAACATCATCATTTAACATCATTCAGCATCATCATTCATCATCGTTTCCCATCACATCATATCGATCCACGCCCACTCCGACACGCCTGCGCGCACAAAGCAATCAACATCATCATTTAACATCATTCAGCATCATCATTCATCATCGTTTCCCATCACATCATATCGAGCCACGCGCACTCCGACACGCCTGCGCGCACAAAGCAATCAACATCATCATCACTTAACATCATTCAGCATCATCATTCATCATCGTTTCCCCCCACATCATAACGAGACATGAGCACTCCGACACGCCTCCGCGCACAAAGCAATCAACATCGTCATCATTTAACATCATTCAGCATCATCATTCATCATCGTTTCCCATCACATCATATCGAGCCACGCGCACACCGACACGCCTGCGCGCACAAAGCAATCAACATCATCATTTAACATCATTCAGCATCATCATTCATCATCGTTTCCCATCACATCATATCGAGCCACGCGCACTCCGACACGCCTGCGCGCACAAAGCAATCAACATCATCATCACTTAACATCATTCAGCATCATCATTCATCATCGTTTCCCCCCACATCATAACGAGACATGCGCACTCCGACCCGCCTGTACGCACGCAGAACACAAATCAAAACTAGCATTACCCATCACCATCATCATTCATTATTTCCCTCATCATTTATCATCATCATTCATTATTGCCTCCCGACAACATACTCCGACACGCCGCGCACGCGAAAAACAAAGCAATAAAAATTATCATCTATCATTGTCATCATCATCATGATATTGAGTCCCGCGTACTTCGACACGCCTGCGCGCACGCAGAAAACAACGTAATCAAAATCAACACTAATTACCGACATTTATCATCATATCGAGCCACACCCCGACACATTTGCCTGCATGCAGAAAATAAAGCCACCAAAATCATTACTACACATCAATACCATCATTTCCATCGTCCTCATAATTAGTCATCATCATTTATCATATCAAGCCACGCGCCCTCCGACACGCCTGAACGCAGGCAGAAAGCAAATTAAAATCATATCCCATAGTCATCATTCAACGTCGTCATCATCATATCGAAACACGCACACTTCGACACACCTCCGCGCACGTAATAAATCAAAATCATCACCCATCATTATCATTTATCATCATCTCTCACCATCGTTCTCATCATCTTTCATCATCGTCCTCGGCATCGTCATATCGAGGCTCACAAGCTGCTATTTTCTGCCTTCGTGAGGTCTATCTTGGAATGCGCCACAGTAATCTGAACACAACATACTGACGTATTTGCCACTTCACTAGAAAGAGTTCAAAACAGCTTCCTGCGATATCTCTCATGTAATGATGGCAAACTAGACCATAATTACGAGAATATACGAATGCTACTAGATATTCCCACACTAACTACGAGAAAACTGTTTCATGACTTTATTTTTCTACATTCCATCATCGCAAATACAACATGAAATGTCTTTACATTCTGTCTCAACTTCACTTCAGCATTTCGTAATGCAGTAACAGACTGCGCAAGCTGTTCTACATAACAAGCAGCAGGACACTTTCAACCGACTATCACGTGAAGCCACGAAATATGTGAGAAAGGTGATTTTTTCGACAGTGACCCTACGAAATTCCTTAACTCCTTAAAAATTGCCTTAAACATATAACTGAACATTACTTAATATTCTTTGTTTTTGCTACAAAAAATGTATCTTACGTTTCATGACATAGCTTTTTTCAATCGTTTTGTTGTACTGTTTTAATCTAACACGACGTTGTCCAGTACTGTGTTATTCACTTAACGAATCAAGAAGTCTACATATTTTTATTTCTCGCTTATGAAGTACCAGTACAGAGGAGTTCCGACAGCTACTAAGTTAATATTAGCTCATCATCGCCAATCGGCAATCCGACCTTTCCTTCTATCTTTTTTTCTTTCTTTTCTCTCTTTCTTTCATTCTTCAACTCTTTCTTTCTTTTCTTCCTACGAATTTGCTCTTTTATGTTGCAGTGAACCCTGCAATTGTCTTAAAATCGGATTAATATCGACTGCAATACCGAAGAGAAGAAGGAAGAGATGCAGATGAATAACAAGAGGGAAAAGTGGGGAATCTTATATAAAAAGATTTTAAAAAAGGCGATTAGATAAGATTAAAAAAGAACAGAAGAAAGAGAAGAAAGATATAAATAAGAAGAATATAACAAAAGAAAAAGAAAAGAAGAAGAAGAAGAAGAAGAAGAAAAGAAGGTAAAAGAAAATTGGAGAACAGAAGAAAAGAAAAAAAGAAGAGAGAAGATGGCCAGCTGGCTAGAGCAGCAGAGTGTGCAGGCTGTTTGAATGTGGCGTGGCGTGTATCGCCAGTCGCACTCACCGAGAGGTGCGTCGGCGTGTCGGCAGCCGGGGCAGAGCGGCGCGGCGCAGCAGTCGGCGCAGAGCGGCGGCGGGCGAGGCAGCGCGCGCAGGCAGCGCAGGCACGAGGGCGCGCAGGCGTCTGCGCGCGGGCCCAGCAGCGCCGCCGCCTCCTGCAGCAGCAGCTCCCCGGCGCGCAGCGGACGCGCCGCCGCCAGGTACCTGCAGGCACAACCGTTGCTTCGCTCACCACCTCTACTCCGATTTAAACATAGTGGTACTTCAAGGTACCTGCTGGCTCATTCGCAGCTTAGCTTGTCATCTATACTTCAACTTAAACATAGTTGCACTTTACGGTACCAGCAGGCACAACCGTAGCTGAGCTTAGCATCTATACTTCGATTGAAACATACTGACACTTCAAGGTTCCTGCAGATACAACCACAGCTTAGCTTAGCACCTATACTTCAATTTAAACATATAGGCACTTTAAGGTACCTAAAGGCACAACCGTAGCTTTGCTTATCATCTGTACTTCGATTGAAACATTGTGGTACTTCAAGGTACCTGCAGGAACATTTGCAGCTTATCTTATCTTCTACACTTCGATTTAAACATAATGGCACTTCGAAGTATCTGCACGTACATTCGCAGCTCAGCTTATCACCTATACTTCGATTTAAACATAGTGGCACTTCAAGATACCCGCAGTCACATTCACAGCTCCGCTTGCCATCTATACTTCTATTTAAACATAATGGCACTTTACGGTACCAGCAGGCAACCGCAGCTTAGCATCTATACTTCGACTGAAACATAGTGACACTTCAAGGTACCTGCAGGTACAACCGCAGAATAGCTTAACATCTATTGTAGGATGCAAGATTGTACAGGCAAATGATTACATGTTGTAAGGCGCCACCACAAGGTCCTTGCAGGCACATTGGTAGCTTAGCAGATGATCTAGCCTAGGGGGCTGTAAACTATTTAATACTTACTTATTCATTATTTATTCGTTCGTTTAACCATTAACCACTAAGATGCAAAAATAAATAGGCAAATAGTTACAATATACTGGAAGGTGTCACCGTCAGGTACCTGCAGGTACATTGGTACATTATCATCTAGCCTACGGGGTTGCAGACGTTTTACTTTCTCGTTACCGATTACGCAATAGAAAGAAAGTTGTGTATTGCTGCGCAAAAACACGACGAATTTTCGGCAGAAAAGCTCTTTTTACAAGGCCCTGGTAACGAGTAAGAAGCTCTCCAAATCATCTACAAACTATGTAAATAGTTCGACGTTTAACATGTGTCAATGGTAACATATGTAAATTGTTGATTTGTAAATATGTAAATTGTATGTAAATTGTTATTGCATATAACATGTAACATAATATGTAAATTGTTCAAATTGTTCATTATTTCTATAATAATAAAACGTGTTACGTAACCTTATGTTATCTTTTCCGGATGAACTACCCAATCTATAACAGCAAATAAGATGTTTGAAAGCTGGAAGTCATCAATGTCTGCTCGTGTAAATAACATGATGGTACATGCAACATAAATATTAATAATATGAAACAATGTCATGTCCACACCAAGAACAATCTGGCGGAGACCTAAGTAATCATTATTGGCGGTACCATGGAAGCGAAGTCGCTGTGCATCTTTCGTGAGTAGTGCGTTTGCATTTGCGTTTTTCAGCGTGTGTGTTCCCTACACTTCTGAATTGGTATATAATTTGTATGACAACAACGGCGATTGGCACAGAAATGCAGTGAGGCAGCACAGGCATAGAGTGTGGAAAGGAGCAGGGTAAATTTGGGCAATTTGGCGTTCAATAGGGCAGGCCAAGGCGAGAATACACTGTAAGCAAAATTAATTCATTTTCCTGTCTGAATAGATGGATATGATACATAAATACCTGGGCAAGTAAAATTGAATTTGGCTTTAAACTCTTCGTGAGAGTTTTCTACTAGAATTTATTAGTTGTGTAATAAAATGTATTATTTAATTTTCCTTGTATGCATTATTCATTTACTTAAAACTATGGTATATGTAAATTTAAAAAGTTGAATGGAATGGGGGCCAGAGGGGCTCATAAATGAGCAAATATTCAAAACGTGACAAGTTCACTTCATTCTTGCCCAATAAAATTGAAAAATATAACACAAATTTTCAACGTTTCAACAGTCTTTAACTCGCCGAATAGAGTATTACTTAATGTATTATAAGACATCTATTTTTTTTTCTGGAAATAATATTCTAGGAGAAAACAATAGAACTCAATTTTTGCGAAATGGACCCGTCACCTTTTGAATGTTTGCTCCAGGTAGTAATCCACTCTTGTTTTAGATTGTGCAAGTCTACGCTTTTACGGCAAATATGTCTTTCATTTCTTGAGCTGCTTTTTGACGTTAAATATATAAATATTTAATAAATGAAAAAGAAACGAGACAGTTTAAGAAAAGTGGTGGCATAATGTGCTGTGCGTAATGTATTGCAGTCGTGGCATAATAAAACACGCACTTGAAAGTCTTAGTCATTCTTGGCACACGAAGGAGGTACACTCAGACACATTCGTGTCAAAAATTTCAAGAATAACAGAAAGTGGTTATTTTAACTGGCGTGGAATTTCTTTCGCAATCTCTATTGCGGAAATCTACCACGAACATTGCAAGATAATAATAACTTATTTCCAAGGTCATTGCACACTTCTGTATAAAAACACAGGGAACTTGAAAACAAATAAATAACAGAGTAAACGACAAAATAAACTTCGGGAAAAACATTCCGTTTGATATATGGAAGATCGCGTCGAAATTTCATGCGCCTCTTCATCATTCCTGCGTGGTTATTCCGTCATCCCTGCATTTCTTTCCGTCATTCGTTCCATGTTTATTATCTGTCACGACCCCTATCATTCTCCACCATTTTCTTCACCGCTAACATTCCCATCGTTACTCTCAGAACGGTGATCAGCACAACAACAACCAGTAAAATGACATCTCGCTGCGAATGAGGCCGTCGTGGTTTTCCTCCTGCCCAGTACAGGTTTCAAGGCTCTAAAATGCATAATTAATGAAAAGGGATTTGTATGCTATAATTTTTTTTTGTATTTCAGCATTATAAAAGAACCTTTTCTGGGGTAAGAAATTGTTCATAATCGGGCATTTTATGGCACAAATGATGACGTATTAAATTTTATGTCACGAATGATTGCGTCTTCACACATTCAGCCAATCGTAGCGAGAGATTCGGGGGAGGTAGAGCTAAACGGAACAGCCGACCACCGTTTACTCGCACGATGTCAAATACCCGAGTCGTCACAGGGAAGTTGTTTCGCAAGATTAAGTTCGATTCTCTTATAAATGTATAATGTTGTTATACAAAAAAATACAGTACGCAACTCGTTTATAATGTTGCTTTATTACATTTGTACAAATTTGAAAACTCGCATCTAAAGTCGCTAGTTTTCAAAACATACTCATGCAATAAAGCTTAACATTATAAACTAATTGCATAAACTACTAATATTTCAGGTTTTCTCTATTAATGGAGAGTTGAAATTTTATTTTTATTTTTTATTTACGCAATTCTAAATTTTGACGGAGAAAACTATTAATCGATATTATGTTACTATTGACATTCTTGTGTCTAAAGTGTTTTCATTGAAATATACATTAATCCTTTCAAAATGGCATCAAATAGTGAAAATCTTTGAATTGCTCGGAGTTCCGTTGTTATCCGCGTGATCGCAGAAAAACACACGATGAAAGAGTTGCAAACGTTATTTCAATGAACTTCTTAGTATTTCAAAAAACAGCTTTCGCTGTACTGAGTTCAAAGAACATGATCCATTCACAGATGAATGAATATATTCATTTTCCAGCAAATGTTCTTTAGGTTCTAAAAGCCAATGTACCATGCCTTTTTTCATCTAAAAAGACGTGAAATTCATGTCATAGCATTACGTGTGTTATTTTATTGCACCTAAAACGAAAAGGAAGATTGATATTTTGTAATTATGAACGCAGGAACGAAACAGGTTCACGCCTGAGGAATTGGAGCTTGGCAATAAAAACGGAGTCGTAACTGAGATTCCAGTTACAAGGGACTGAGCAGAAGCTTTTGGAATCTGCAAAACGCATCTAAAAGAAAAGTTTTGCAACCATCGAAAACACTTATTCTATAATTCATCAAGTCTATTCTAGAATAATAGTGTCAATACCTTCGTCTTATCAGGAAGAATCCCATCCCCAACCAAAGTGTGTTTCGATAACTCTTAGAATGTTTTTGAGGAATCCGAGAAAAAAGGTCAGTACTTGCGAGGCAATAGCCACATAGATTCATGTCGCCCGAGCGTTTTGTTTACTTTTCCAGAGCTTATTTGCTTTATATGAATTTTATAGACTGCTTAGTGATTACAGGGTCGTCTACTGCTAAGGTCATTCGTCCCGTAAGTGTAGTATATGTTTTTGTCTTTTGTTGGGAACGATCTTCACCTGTTAGATGGTAAGATCCGGCGTAGATCATCGGCTAGCAGGATTTTCCCCTAGCCAGGTATCTCTCATCAGCGGGCACCGCCCCAGCCGCGACAAACTTCCAACCGATCTACATGGGTGGTAGTGTAGTGCATGTAAGTGTGTGTAAGTAAGAGGTGAGGATAGGATAAGGAAGAGGAAAGAAAGATCGCGCGCGCTCAGTGGCCCGTTCGTTAGGGTTCTTCTCCGACATTCGCCAGGTGTTCGTCGGAGAAACCACGGAAAACTACCGACCAGAGCAGCCGGTCAGTAGAATTCTCTTCCAGACAGCGGTTGAATTCTAGCGTCAAAAATTCTGTCGGGACTCGAACTTAGGACTTGTCACTGCACTGGCACTGGCATCAGATGACAGTAGGAGTGAGTCCGGCGTTTTTTAAATGAGTACGCCAAAGACACCTTTGTACCAGTTGCTTACATTATTTTCTTAACATGAATTAGTGGAAACTTACAAGTATCATATATTCTCTGGATGAGTCTCAATATGCTTGGCTGCTGTCATGTTGATTCATGCCGCCCCTGTATTTTGTTTACTTTGGTTTACTATTTTTTTTAAATTTACGGTCTCATCAACTTCCAGGCCATTAGTGACCACTATTGCTTGTAACGGCATGGTGACAGTGAGGATGACACGACATGATGATGATAGAGGTGTGAAAGGACGAACACAATACAATTATGCCCGAGGCGGGACTCGCACGCGCGATCCTTTGGTTCGTGATCGCTACGGCACTACTGCCTTAGCGATCTCGGCCACCGAATCGGCGGTATGCTAATTTGTTTTACATGACCATGACTTCTTTGCAGTACGCCTGCGGCAAAATTTACTTTGTAGTACGCACACCGCAAAGAAACACTTTGCAAGCAACAAGCAGTAGTTTCCACGCACGAGCGCTGGGAAATACGAAACCGCGCCTCCCAGCGGCTCGCGACCGGAATTCCGTAGTTCCGCAACGCGCGTGAGGCGGGTGGGACGCTGCCAGCAGCGGCCGAAGAGCGTTGCCCCTTGGAAGAGACGGAGAGAGCACGCACCCTTTGGGAGGCTGCCAGACGGAGGGGAACCGGCCGGCTCGGGCGGACGGAGCGGCGCGTCTTCGTCGTCATCCAGCGCGGGGAAGCACCTGGTCCGGAACTCCGACGCTCACACACACACACGCACACACGCGCACATACACGAAAGCACCCGCTTGATATTTATTGTTAAGCCATCACAGTGCAATGTTTTAATTCGATGTAAATAAATATTTTGGAAAACTTGATTTAATTCTGGTAGGAAATGTACCAAAATGGCATACATTAATATTTTTTGTCAGAGAAATCGTTTATAGAGCTTAAAATAAATATTCTGTTAATTGATTATTTGGTATAAAGCAAGACTATGTGCTATTATTCTAATATATTTAATTTAAAGGAGGTAATGTTTGTTAAAATGAGTTTGAACAGTAGTAGGTACACACATGTCAAAAATCCTACCGTCGTCGGGACTCGAACCCCAGGACCTCCCAGTGAGAGGTACTGTAGTGACATCTCACCATCATCATTCCATTATCTCCCCTATTCAGGCTGTGAAGCCTTGGGAAAACATACAGTTCAACCCAAACCCATCATAACCTGTATATGTGAATGGGAAGGCCTTACATACCCTGTCACTGCGCGGGACGAACGCTAGGAGAAGTAAGAAAGTGATTAATTTCAACGTTTCGCAAAAAATATTTGGACAGGGTACAAATGAAGGGGATGATTATTTTTTAAGGTTGGATTTTTTTCTGCATCTCTCCTCACTATAATTTAAATGAAAAATATCGACTCTACAACAGCACCTACTTCTTCATATTAATTCAAAAGGGATTGCACATGAAATTTCGGCCGGCAACATCCTACTTCACTTGGGGAACTTTTAACAGACACTATGGGCTTCAGAAATATTCTACTGCTGTTCATACTCATTTCAACAAACATTACCTCCTTTAAATTACATATATTAGAATAATATCACATCTTCTTACTTAATACCAAATATCAATAACATATTGAATTTATTTTAGAAAAAGTTGGAAACTTTTGAAAGTACAAAATATTTATTTCAAGTTCTATAACAGATTTTTCTGACAAAAAATATTAATTTTTGCCTTTTTGGAACATTTCCTAGCAGAATTAAATCAAGTTTTCCAAAATATTTAATTACATCGAATTAAAACATTACATTGGGATGGCTTAAAAATAAATATCAAATAAAATAGTTATGTATACACCAAGGGCGTTATAAAGGACCTAATGATCGAGCGGCGACAAAAAGTCCAAGGGCCATTGATCCGAGGAATTTTGGTCGCTATAAATTCATACCATTAAAACCATTCACATCATAAAAACCAGTTAATGACCGTGGTACATACATTATTTTAAATTATACGTCATTTTAATTATTCAGATTTATTTATTTACTATTTAACTAGTTGTCAAATTGACTCAGTTTGTCTTCTCATATTTCTCTCCCATAATTCCCTCTCATAATTCCCTCCATAAGAGAACATGTAGCGTCATTCAACTTTTTTCATCTTTCCTTCGTAAACACGATCCTCTTGATCCAGGTAAGTTATGCAGTGTTTATCAAATCCCGTATCGAAGGCAATAACAAGCAATAACATATCAGTAATATATGATTGAATAATATATACTGATATACAATCAACATATTATATAGCAGTTAGTACTCTTTTTTTCTAAACTACTTGAATTGTATTATTTCACACCATATAGCACACACAATTTTCGTACAATATAATACACAATATCACGCACATAAACTGTCTAGAACGATAATTTTTTCAGTAACCAACTTTAACGTCATTTTAGATTTTAACTTTAAAACTCCTGAAAGGTACAAAATGACGAACTGATATAGATATATATTTTTAAAAGAAGTGTGCGAAAAAGAAGCGTGTTTCAGTTAGCCCTGATAAAAACAGTAAAACCGCAACAATCTATCAAGCGAAATAATCCCTCTCGGCAACTCACTGCCCATAACAAATTCCGTTATGAATAGCGAAGGCCTTAATGATTCCGAGGTATAATTAGCGCGTCGCGCCGCACCTTCGCTGCAGACTGCGAAGCGAGGTAGAGGCGTGCGTCAGCCCGGGGGCCAAGCCAACGGCGCTCGGGTCTCAGCCAGAGAGGTCGTGTGTCGCCGCTTACGCAGCCAGCCTCCCGAGAATACCACGCGGCTCACACGAAAACTCAACCTCGGCTCCGGTGTGTTTTCTGTGAAGCTACACTGTCAGGTTTGCCATTCAATGTAATATAGATTAATGAATAGTACATGGAACTTAATGTAACATTGAACATTAAAAGAGCATAATATTTTTGTACATTATATATTTAATGCATTTGGTAAAATCACTGCAGCTTTAATGTAGAGGTTCTCCCGTTTCCCGTGTCTCTAATCATTCATATCATATATTCATAATCAGCAGTCAATCAAGATCATTCATTCATTCATTCCTGTTATGATCAAAAAGCTTTCACTCTTGCATCGTAATGTACATGTGTGCATTAAATATAATGTGCGTCCATGAGAATTACTTTAATGTACATTAATGTAATTTAATGTAAATTAAAGTAATGCGGAAATTTCTGACAGTGTAACTTGGCCCAGAATCTTTGACACTTTGATCAGTTTTAAAAATATTTTATTAATATTAATTAGAAGTTTTTAATTAGATTAAATATTCAAAAATAGTTAGGTACATACCAACAGACCAAAAGGTGTCGAATGCCTCAAACGCTTTCCGGTAGAAATTTATAGATGTAATAATTTCTTTCTACGCGCTTTACCTTCTCCCGGATTCCATTTGTCCGTATCCGTTATCTGTTTTTACTTTCTCGCATACTACTTACAGAGTATATAGAAAGTTTTGTAATGCTGCAGCAGAAAACGGCGATTTTTCGTCTGAAAAACACATTTTATGGGACCCTGATTCCAAAAAATGGATAATTCTTGCTCCTGTGTTAAGTGAATAACTTCCTCTAATACATTGTGTAGTCAGAATCTACTTTGGAGTCTCCCTGATAGCGAAAAAGTGGTTTACGTCAGAACATCTATCCGTCCACTCATCTGTCCGTAGGAAGGACTTTTACCAAAATTGAGATTCCTCGATCGATCTTGCTTATGTCGGATTGATTGATTGATTAGTGATTCCGGGCGCGTCAAATGCTAAGGACATTAGTCCCGTAAGTATTGTGATTTTTTTCGGGAGGCGGCGGTGATCAAACTCCGCCGGATGCTGAGCTCCCGTCTGGTCTCCTTGCACGAGTGGTAGTGTAGTGTGAGTAAGTGGAAGGATATGACAAGAAACGCTTTTGCTGGCATTATATAAAGATTTGGTTTGTTTATTCATTTGAATAAGAATGTATTATTGATATTGTATTCTACTAAGAATACCTATTACTTGTGTACTATAATAATGTATTACTCTTTGCAGTCCGGGAAATTTCCCTATGAGAATGTTATTCTCGTTTCAGTACTGGAACAAATTAGAATTCGTTACCTTCCATACAAACATTCAAATAAATTAATTGTAAATAGGAATGCCAAAATTTTGAATTTGAATTTATAGGTCTTAGTTTATTTTTTTTTATTTTACGTCCAAGATTTTTTATTTATCCTCATGGAGCCACTAAATTAAACTATCGCTAAACCGATTTAATAGTAAAATCTGTTTAATAATTTAGTGTTCAATTTACAATTAACACTGGTTAAGAAAATAACCTACAAAGAAGCTAGTAATACAAAGTAAAACAATGGCCAGTCAGACATCTGCTAAACAGCAGAACACTAGGCGATACATGTTAATGCCTATGAAGCCTCTATGATGAGCTTACCCTCCTAATGATGGTCGTGAAGAGACATCTTTGTTCGTCTTAACGATTGCTACATTAACCACTCCTTAAAACACGTACTCCCTGTCTGAACCGAAAGGAGGTGAGATAACCTGTTAGGCTTCTATGAGACTCTTGTGTGCGAATGAACTTTGAGCGTGAACAGTCTCAATCCGAGACGGGAGCTTCGCCAAATTACGCGCCACACATCACAAACACACACACACACGCACGAGAAAGTGCACAGGAAAGCAACGTCAGTTTGATTCAACCTCCAAACACGCCACGTGACGTCATTAGAAGTTCTTCAAGAAGTAAAAATAGTTTTCTTCAATTTGTTGCTGGATAAACCATCTAATTCTGTAATGATTTGTCATTAAACGACTGTTCTAATAAGAAAGGATGCCAGATTACAGAACATTGATTGTAATTATTGTCATATGAAAAGCTGTAGTGCGCCAACTCACACATATACAAACAAGATTCATTCACTTCTTCATTACCAGCGCCCGGCAATAAGAGCTGTTCTATCAAAAAAAATCGTCGCCATTTGCGTAATGTGTAATCCACGTAATGTGTACGGTAATAACTACAATTATGTTTGGATTGTAACTATATATGTATTCTAAATAATATTGTTGAAATTGCAGTGAAACCTGTTGCCTCGGCAATATTTAAATACATTTCGGAGTTTTCTTTTAAGATACATTTTTATTAGCTTCAAATCAAAAATCCAATTTGTTCAAAATAGGTAGAAACTATTGTACAAAAAATAATATAACAGGATATGTATTAAAAATTCAAATAAAATTTCGTTTTTTAGAGAATTACATAAGGATAAATTCAATTGTAAGCAGCAATTACAACAAGGAAGCTTCTAATTTAATGAAAACCTAGTCAGCACATTCGTGCCTGTTTACCATACTAATCCTCTCAGGCAGGCTGAGTTGTCTCGAATATAAAATAACAAGACCAGTTAGTTCCGCATATTATGAACATGTGTTTGTATATCGAAATATAAAAAAAAAAAGTTGCAAGCGCCAATATAGGCTACTGTATTGACATGTGTGTGGTCACTTGTACATTCCTAGTGTTTTGATGATTTTCCATTTGAAAAAATTAAATATAGATTATATATTCAGATGAGATACAGAAATGTTATGAAAATCAAAGAGAATCCTTTGGGTAGATGGTTGATATCTACCCGATACTACAAAACAGCATGGTACTACCGAACGATTAAAGGAACTGCAACCCGGAACCCCTATTTTAGAGATGTGCAGGGAGTTCAATGATTATTTGCCATGAGAAAAAAAATGAATTAACAACGTAACAAAGATATAATTAGTGTGTATACTAAATTATACGTCAAGGCCAGAAATAGAAAACTTCGAATGACTACAACTTCAAAAGAAATTTGAATAAAAATAAGAATAGGAAAATCAATTTCACGTAAAGCATGTTCCTTTTGGTGCGTTTAAATATAACAATTGCTTTGATAAAAATAATAAACTGGAAACAATTATGCCCCGGCGCGTTGTGCAAGATGACGCAACGCTGCCAAGACCAGAATACACGCAGCGCGTTCTCGCAGGATCCAGAATGTCGCTTAGCAGTTGCTCACGCGCCGAGGCGGCACCCCCACTGGAAACCCCCAGCCCGGTGCCAAATCACGGGTATCGGCAACGAGATTATGAAGGGGGATTCCGCGGAAGGTAAACACTAGGGTTAAAAAAAGCACGATTAAAAAAAGGGTTTGACAGATTAATAAAAAGAGATTTTTTATGAAAAAGTATTTGTTTATTTAAAAAGATGTTTCTTGTGTTTTGATTTGTAAAATAATTTTTTTTTAAACATATTTTATATTTAAAAATATTTTTAAGAAATCATACAATCATCATATATTGTATTTTTTATTTAAACATATTTTCATTTATTTTTATTTAAAATAGGTTTTTATTTGGAAAATATTGTGTTTAAAACAGATTTTTTATTTCAAAACAAGGTCATTAAAAGTAGTTTTTCGTTTAAAACGGTGTTTTTTATGTTGTAAGAAATTTTTATTTCAAAATATTTTTAATAAAATAAGATTTTAATAGGGCTCATAATAGAGTTCGTATGTACATAGTGTATCTGTAGGACATCACAGAGGAAGTCCTAAAGACTCACTTTGTCTGGACATGGTTTAGGAATGGACGGTAAAATGCTGCGAGCACGATGCTTGATGTCACTACGGAATGAAGGAAGCAAATCAGGAATCAAGAATGGGCGAAACTATAAATTCACAAAACACGTCGTGAATGGAAATAATAATCTGACAAAAAATAGAGATGGTAAGGGTAGAAGACTAAGCTTTGAATGACAAAAGTAGAGGTAAAGAAGCCGACAAGAAATAAGAATTAAGTTTTTCTTTGTAAAGTATTTTTTAAGTATGATGTATTCAACTGATCAGATGTACGAATTAATAATTTGTATTTCACAAATTAAAAGAATTTTTATTAAAAATAATTTCTGGTTGGTTTTTAATTTTAACACGAGCTCGGCATATAAAATCCCGACAAATATTCATGTAATAAATACGTCATAATAAAATGTTAAAGTTCATAAATCCAAGTTATTAAAATGTGTTGAAATATTTAATATTGTGTAATTATTTAAACAAAAATAACAAATAAAATTTACTATATTATTTTATTTAATCATAAACGCATCAATATGTGTGGTTATGATACTATGAAATCTTGACGGTCACATGGAAATAAAATAATTCCTCAAAGTGGTATAAAAATGTTAAGTAATTTGGAGCTTGCGAGCACCCTAAGATGAAATCGTAATTCTATTCTATTAAATCAACTAGTTCAATCGAATTTCCCCTGATTGTTAGGAAATACAAATGCGATAATTTCCGTGTAGTAGTAGTATAATGTTATTTTGTTTTTCATTACGGAACCATAAAAATTACAAAGAAAAACAGTAGTAAATAATACTTCACACTTAGGAAGATTTTAATTTCTTCTCGTTTTGAAATTGTAAATTTCAGTTCTTGCTATTTTATTTTGAGATACTGTATGGAAAAATCTAATTGTCTCTGTCTATTGTCAAGGAACAATGGAAATAAATTCGGACGAAAATAAATGAATTTTACGGAGTCGAAGAAGAAGAGAAAAATAAATCCAACAGATGCCTGTTGCTTCTAAAAATGCAATTCATAAATAACTTCTCGGATAATTAGTTAAGTCACGAGTACTTAGTAAAGGAGAATTACAACCAAGGATGTTAAGTGACGCGAATACTTCTCGACGTGAGGAGTCATTGAATTTTTCACCAAAACAATAGTCTACTCCCAAGCGCCTAGAGCATATGTTAAAGTCATTTTTCACTCCTTATATCAAAGCAGGTTTTCCCAAAGCATTTTTTAAATAATTCTTCCCCTCAAATGAAACACGTGTAGACAAACTACCGACATAATCTCATCCGTGTGTCGTGCGACATGCTAAGATAGACTGATGGCGGCGTTCGTTACATGAATATATTTTTAAACTTGGATGTATTTGGGTGGGTATGTTTGTTCTACAAAAACGTTTGGACCACTGGTTCGATGTCTCTCAAATTTTGCACGAACACTTTTTAGAAGTGAGAAAACACATTTTGAGTTCCCGATTTAAATTACTCCAAATTTTGTTATACCATAGAAGAACTAGTGGGGCTACAACAGCACCTACTTTCTGCACCATTCTCTTCAGCGACCATTACGCTATCCGAGAACAAACTTTAATCAAAACATTTGGTGCCATTTTTGAGGTTGAGTTCGTTCAGGTCAATCAGAAAATATCAATTTTGGAGAAAATCGGTTGTAATGTTTAGGCGCTAGCTGACGGAGGGATGGTCGGACAGTCAGACAGACGTTTTGCCGTCAATCAATTTTTCGGTATTAAAGACCGACAAAATATGGATTCTGGCTACACCACATATTACAGAAAGTAATGTACTACATATACCAACAACATTTATCCACTTTGTCGTAACTAAGACCCGGCAATAGATTTTCTGCCAAAAATTCGCCGTTTTCCGCCGCACGATTACATAACTTTCTCTTCTTAGGAAGTAACTGCGAGGAAGTGGCTCTATGCCTATGAAGAGTTAAATAGTAAAACTATCGACACAGTCATCCTTGTGTCGGGCCACATTCCAGGGCAGACTGTTTGCGACTTTAAAGTACCATACAAGTTATATTTTTTAAACTTGGAAGTATTTGGGTATGTTTGTTCTACAATGACTTTTGGATCACTAGTTCTACTTCTCTCAAATTTTGCACCAAAACTTTTTAGAAGCGAGAAAAAACGTATCGAATTCCCGATTCCTAATACTCCAAATTTTTTTACACCATAAAAGTTACTATAAATGATGTCATTCGCAATGCATCTGGTTACCATTGGTGCTAGTCATTGCTTGGCTCCGTGGAACGACGCAGAAAATAAAACCCCAAGCAACATCTCGTAAATAATATAAAATAAGAATCAGATTAATACTTCCTCTGAAACAACACTTTAAAAAAGTGGATCAATTGCGCCGTGAAAAGGCAGGAATTACTGCCCGGCGTACATACATTTCCGTGTTTCACATGACTAGCTCTTGTCAAAAGAAAATTTCGTTTAAATAAACCGGTCCCGGTCTAAATAAAAACATATTCTTCCCGTTTTCAATCGATTTGCGATGCTATTTTCTTTCTTTGCTGTAACATGTGAAGCACATGTATCTCCTGCCTAGACGAGAGCATCAAGAAACAGAAAGGGGGCCATTGAGAAGAGGCGTTCTTTGAAGCAGACCAGATGCAGCTTTGAAGCAGCTCACAGTTTGACCACAGGTCTCTCTCAAATCCCTTACATTTCACTATTTTTAATTCTATGGGTCAGATGCTTTTGGCTCAAACATGCTGAAAATAAACAGGCATTTATGACGACAAGCCAGTGAAAGTTAAAAAATCTGGACGACGAAATATTGTCTTGGAGGATTTTCTTTCTCTTTATTAAGAACAGTTTCGAAAAAAAACATCACAAATCTAACAAAAAGCAGCGTTGCAGCGGTATTGTATGAATTATTGAATTGAATTGATGCCTTATTTTACGTGGCGAGACTCGGGCCATCAGGCCCGCTCTTCCGTCTGACCACGCAAATTTCGCTACGCTCCTTTCATCTAGTAGAGAAAGGAGGTATTTCTTGGGCGAGAAACAGGCGATTTTGAATTTAGTTCAGAGGCGTCATTTAGGCTTGAGGATTTTTTACATGCAAGTAAATCTACTAACATGGACAGCCGGCTTTACTTCCCCTCCGAAGGAAGGCGTACGAAGGATTTTTTCGCCCTTAAAAATCCACGGCTTCGATCGGGTTTGAACCCGCCAACTTGGGTACAACAGTCCGGTACGCTAATCGTTACACCATCGCCGCCGCTTGTAGGCAGCATTTTTGCAACCTACTTGGAATTTTTTTTAAAATTGCTGAATTCAGTGCACTTGGGTGGCCTAAGAATTAAAATAAATTAAATATTGCCTACATGTATGAAGATTTTTGACACAGGCCAGATATCGTGCTTCAGCTGTCTGGAAGAGAATTCTTGAAGCCTACTCCTCCAATCGGCAGTTTTCTGTGGTTTTTCAGATCTACATTAGACTAGTGCCCTAGTGGTAACCTAACAAACGGGTCACATACAATTTTATGTAATTTTGCGCAAAAGTTAGTGAATTTTAATAGTTTTAAACATTTTTTAAAGCGCTCCAAATAATTCAATTAAAGTTTCTCTTCGCACTTATCAAGGGAAGTTATTGTACAAAAACTTAGTTACGTTTTCGGCGAACTTTTCATATTTTCGAAATTGCAAAAAAACTAACATTTCAAAACTACAAAATTCAAGATAGAGATTTTTACCTGAGACAAATTCTGTTAAATAAAGCAGCTCTTTAAAAGAGAATTTTTTGAAGAAACGAGTAGTTTTCGCGTAATTTGTGTTTGAAATTATTGCTATTTATAAAAAAAAATTCTCAAAAACCGCTCCAATTTTTATCTTCAAATTCATGATTAGAAGGAACGCTTAAAAGGATGGCGCGGATGCCATTTTTTACCTTAAATCTTTTTTAATTGCAAATTTAGATATAATGCGAGAATGTATGTCCTGTTGTAGCGACACAAGTTTGGCCACTAGTAATCCATTCTTGTTTGCGTGTTTATTTCTCACATTCTTTGTCTGTGGTCACGTGACTCTAGAACAGTTGTTTCCACCTGTCAAGTGGAATGCAGTCACTACAGGAATAGGTTTAGGGACAGACGCCCCCACCCCTGGGCCATTAGTCATCTCTTGACGTGTTCCCTCAAACTTCTCCCGTCAAATATTACTGGCCTAGAGACTGGGAGTTAACAATCAGCACCTTAGCCTATTGTGCAAAATTAATTTTTGGATTTCCCCTGCATGGCTGTCTTCAATCTAACTACGCGTAGTATGAAATTAAAGTTGTGCGTATGAATTATTTGCTAAAAAAAAAGTTCCCAGTTTCCCTCAAAAAACTTAGAAAATGTTAAGGTGGTTTTACTTTGCTTTCCGTCTATAAATATAGTTTCATTATCTGCACACGTTTTCTTGAGTTCTCATTTTGTTACCTATCAGAAGAGTGGATTTGCTCAGTTATTTCGTCAGCAGTGCCATCAATTCTAATCTGTAGCTCGTATACGGAAGTAAATCGTTTCTATTACACGGAAGCAAAAACTATTTTGTCATATGTTGCAATCACGTTCGTTCATATTTTTATAAATAATGTAATATTTCAAGCGAAAGAAATGAGAAATTCTGAAGATAAAGAAAATGCAAATACATTGTATTTCACTTTATACGTCACACTTCAATAATAAATAAATATTCAGAAAAGTCAATTATAGAAAAATGAGTTTATATATGGAACAGAAAATGATATTTTTCTCAAGATGACTATTGAATCCAGTTTTGTAGGATAATCTTGGCTGATAATAACATCTAAACTGCCGAAAATTAGCTATAGTTATACTAATACATTTTACTTGAAAAGTATGTCCATCATATACTATTATAAGCATCCACATCTCGTCGGTTTTACCTACTGATTTGTCCGCACTCTCGCAACCAAGCAATAAAATATCTGATGATTGATGTGGACCACGATCCAGCTAAAATAAACATTGATTTGGCACGTTTATGACGTAACGAATCACAGCATATAGACGGTTTATTCACGACTTCTTTTAAAGTAAGGTGACTATTTTTTCGTGGAAAAGCCTCGGCATTTCACAAGTTTTGATCAAACTCTCTGAAAAGAGATCAAATGTAATTTTAAGCATATTACCTTTTCTCACGTTAAATCAAAGTACAGATATACATTTCATTTAGTTTTCTTATCTTTGTTGTATTTCATGAGTGCTATAATTCCGTTCGGACCATGACCTCTGCAATCCCATTTTCTCCACAATTACAAGCAGCTCTCTTCAGTTTTTCTTTTTCTTCCGCTAACGTGCAGCAAACCCAAAGCATCCTTTTTTTGCATCTTCCAGTCTATTTTTGGATTTATCTGAGGGCCCGTTTTTATGCTTCCGGTCTTCAGAGTCTTTTTTGAGACCCTCTTAGTACTATAAATGATTTTTTTAAATTCCACATTTGAAAACGCTGGTACAAAACATTGCGCAATTAAACCGATATCAAATAATGTGAGTTCCATTCTTAATTTTCATAAGTATTTTAGCTAGTATATTTTCACATGATTTATATTTACGTTCATAATATTTAAATGCTCGTTTTGTTTTAAATAAGCAAATTCGACACGATACAAATTACACTAAAGAGTCAAAAAGCTCTCATTGTTTATTTAAAGTATTAAAATGCAACAATGACAATGGATAATATTATGTACTACTGACTTCTATTCGCATTTTTTAAATGTACCGTTGCAAATGGATAGTATTAACATTGGCATTTTAGTATTTTTGTTTTATATAATACGAAGTCAAATTAGACGATATCATTTTGGAAGTGATCAACAATAATTTTTATTCTTTAATCGAACAACACCAGATTTTTACTGAGTGAGTGTCCTTTACACATTTTAAATAATTTTCCTTCTTCTATATTCCAGGCCCTATTTTCTCTCGTAATTTAACTTCTCCATTCTTGTTTTTCTAGCACTGTCATTTGATTTGTACTTTTTACCTTCAACCATTAATACTCAGTCCGCCAAGCCAAATAACTTGGAATTCAACCTACGTCAGAGGGAAGAGGATATGGCAGAGACGGGGTAGAGTATTTCTGAGACTGAAAACAATTAATCATCGTTGCCCAAGACAGTCTTCCCTGGGGATAAAGAAACCTCCCGCTGACATTCGTCTGCTGTAGGAACGCAGCTTGCGCGTTCTGAATGCGGAACTCAGCTGTGTTGGAACGGTCCCCCACGCGCTCGGACTTTTGGCGGCTGCCAGAACCAGCTGCTCTGATCGCGCGAAAGCAGGAGTGTTTTCATTTTCATCTCGATCGAGGCGTGCGAGGCGGAGGCACGCTACCAAATGGCCCGTGGCATCATTTACTTTTTCGCCGACTTCAACTTTCACGAACCTCCAGACACGAAAACATTCACTAAACTAACGGAACTAATAAACATAGCAGTTGATGTGTCTATCACTAGTAAAACAGTTGACAGATAATTATCACTAGAATATTCTTTTGTTAGATTTGTTGGTTTTAGTAAGTATTGGGCGAGATATTTTTTCTGTATTTCGTATATACTGCAATTATCATAAAACATGTCATCTAGAATGGCTCATAAGTAGAATCCTAGCTTCCCGTGGTGTGATCCCGGGTTCGATTCCCGCTTGTCCTAGCTAGTCGCTTCTTTAGTAACAAGGAGCAATGTAGATATAGACACTTCGTAAAGCAGGATAAACATTATGACTTCTTTAATTTTTGGTGCTATCTACAATACAAAACGAAAATATGATTATATCTAGGCTCTGCCTTTGCCCATAGTAATACATTCGAAATAATTTTAAATACATCTGTGTTGATGGTACCAATCTCACTTTTGTCTTACATTATTTACTTGTGAAGATAAATATAAGAGTCACTTGCAGTTCTTACATTAACAACGCCGCCAAATATATAAGTGCACTTCCTACAAGCAAATGAGAAATATTGCTAAGAACTGCAAACTGTGTCTAAAGGGACAGGGCTTGTCTTTTATTTGATGATAAACGAATATGAACATGCCAAAAATTTTCAGAAAGAATGCGTATTCACCACACTAACAGGCAGCCATCATTTTCTCTCCTTGCCATGACGGTGCATCATTTTCCCGTTTTAACACATGTCCGATAAAAAATAAACAACCATACTTGAGCCTAAGATGCACTCGTTAAAATGACATAGGTGACACATATAGGCAATATACTAACGTTTTCATGTTCCACATGACAACGACAATTATCTACGAGCATTTCTTCTTGATGGCTATCATACGTTTCTTTTCCTAGCTCTCTGACAACGTTGTTTGTTGTCAATGTTGACAACTGACGGGGAGAACATGCAGTCGATAGGTTTCCCGGAAGAAACTCTCTTTTAACACATCAAAAATGTAACATATATAGGCAACCATTCTGGCATTTTCGTTTTCCATAAGAACACTGACATTGTCCCAAAAAGTGATGTCGATTTCATAGGTAAGTAAATTTTAATGGTTTAATTTTTAATTATTTTATTTAACTTGCACGTCGTAGGGTCAAATATTGTAACAGCATTTTTTATTTCATTAAATAAGTTTTTGAGTATGAAAATTACTTATATGAAGAGAAATCATTGGTATTTTGGGGCAATGTCATTCATTCATGATACAAACAAATTTGTGCAAGAAGTTGAAAAAAGGAAGCACTTGTAATTCAGATTTATTAAACTTTGAATGCATGAACTTTTAGGTGACACCACGAGAAGAAAAGGAAAAAAACAAAAGACGAGAAAGGTCGAAAATATTAGACAAAATACTTCTAGGTGAACAGAAAGAAGGAGAGGGAGGAATACATTAGCCAAAGATGTGATATTCAGACTACCGTATTAGGATTTTTTGTACCACAAAACAACGACTATCGTTGCAAAAAAATTACTCATAATGCTTATCCTTCGACACTACGTGATTTCTTCATTAAACGCATCCTAAGAAGAAGACGTTGAAGCAGATTCACCTGACTAGGCATGCGCAGCCGCCAAAGCGAAGAAGACGGAAAGCATCAAGATAAAGGAGAAGAACAAGGAACATAACAAAGAAGGGGAAAAGTAAAATAAAGAAGTAGATGAAAGATAAGAAGCAAAAAGGAAGGTAATCTAAAAGAAAAAAGGAACGAAGGGGAAGTAAAGGAAGAAAAAGGAAATGAAGAAAAAGGAAAGGAAGAAGAAGGAAAAGAAGAAAAGGAAAAGAAGACGGAAAGGAAGAAGGAAAGGAATAAGGAAAGGAAGACGAATGAAAAGAAGAATGGAAGGATGAAGTAGGATAGGAAGAAGAACGAAAGGAAGAAGTAAAAGAAGAAGAAAGAAGGGAAGATAGAAAGGAAGAAGAACAAGAACAAGATGCGAAATGCTGCCCAAAGGCATCTGCCGCAAGGCACCTTCGTATATCACACGACACCGTCTTCGGTGTACCCCAAGGTCCAAGAATCGCCCGAGCGGCGGCAGCAGCAGCAGCAGCCGCCGCCGCCGGCTGGCACCCACCTGCCGAGTCGCGCGCAGCGCTGCAGGCGAAGCGGGCCCTTGGGGGGCAGGCCCTCCTCGGCGCCGTCCAGCTGCTCGTCGTCGGGCCGCGGGCCCCCCTCGAGCGGCGCGCCGCCCGCCCCCACCGCCGCCGCCAGCCGCCCGGCGTCCGGGTTGCCCCGCTGCGGCGGCGCGCGGCGACGCACCGGCGCCGACGGCGGCTTCGCGGCGGCCGGCGCAGACGACGCGTCGTCCTTGGGGTGCGTGTAGATCCACAGCTGCACGGGCGCCGCGCCCTCGCTCTTCTGCGCACACCCAACGCGCATTCACGTTACGTTCTATTTTATACATTATTACATATACTGTTATGCAATTTCTTTGACTTTTTGAGTTATTGATTAGGGATTCCGGGAGCGTCAACAATTAAAGTCCCGTAAGTGTAGCGCATGTTTTCGTTCGGGTGCCGCGCCCTCGCTCTTCTGCGCACACCCAACGCGCATTCATGTTACGTTTTGTTTTATACATTATTACATACACTGTTATGCAATTTCTTTGACTTTTTGAGTTATTGATTAGGGATTCCGGGAGCGTCAACAATTAAAGTCCCGTAAGTGTAGCGCATGTTTTCGTTCGGGCGCCGCGCCCTCGCTCTTCTGCGCACACCCAACGCGCTTTCACGTTACGTTTTATTATATACATTATTACATATACTTTTATGCAATTTCTTTGACTTTTTGAGTTATTGATTTGTGATTTCGGGTGCGTCAACAGCTAAGGTAGTGAGTCCCGTAAGTGTAGATCATGTTTTTGTTCGGGCGCCGCGCCCTCGCTCTTCTGCGCACACCCAACGCTCATTTTAATGCATTGTTAGATATTGTTATGCAGTTTATTTGATTTTTTGATTGATTGATTAGTGATTCCTGTTAAAGTAGTTAGTCAGCAGGTAAGGTAATTAGTGTAGGGTATGTTTTTGGTCTGGAGGTTGCGGTGATCTTCCCTCGTTAGATGGCGAGATCCAACGCCGACCTACCGTCGGCTAGAGCGGTCTTTCCCAACCAGGTATCTCCCACCAGTGGGGCACAGCTGCAGCCAGAACAAGATCTAAACTCCTGACTGGTCTCCGGACAAGAGTGGCAGTAGTGCATGTGAGTGTAAGGGTGTAAGTAAGGGATGAGAATAGGACAGGGAAGAGGAAGGAAAGATCCCGCGCGACCCCGCGCGACTAACAGTACTAACTTTTACAACTAATTGCAGCGAACGGACAAATTATGAACGTATCACACAATGAACACAGGCTCTTTAACAGCACTCATGTTAAATAAACAAACTTACGCCATCAGGTTCGTTTGATTGAACACATAACTCGTGCAGTCTACGCAATTTACCCATTGTATTAATTAATAACTGCAACATTGGTAGGATTTCGCACCTAGTGGAATATTTTAAAAATACAGTGAAATAATATAATTAAACAAATAATTCAACAGAGAGATAAAGCAACGGAATTTGGTTGTCAAATTACAAGCATATACCATGTGTACTACAAACATATTTTACATGTACGGCGGTTTAGCGACATACATATTTAGCACAACTCAATACCAACACACTACGCTAACACAGGGAAAGTGTAATAATAGAGGTGTTTCGTTGCAGGAAATTTCAAGGTTAAGAGAAGAAGGTTTAGGCTTAAGTAAAGAATTGATCCAAAGAGATAAAGATCAGTTATTGCAGGGAGATTATAAAAAATAAGGAATTCAAAATTTAATAAATGGTATAAAATTATTCAGATGGATGATATTCCAAGATATTTGAAAGGTAAACGTACGGAAAATGCAGAATAGCAAGATATAGGTTAGGTAATGAATTGAAAACGAGTAAATATTGTCTGAATAGTGAGAGGAAAAGCTGTAAAATCTGTGAGATGGATGAGGAAGATTGGGAACATATTATTGGGAGATGTCTGTTTTTGTTTGTTTGTTTTGTTTTTTTGTTTGTTTGTTTTTTTAGGAAAGAAAAATGTGTATATGGTGGCATATTCAGAATAAGATGAGGTGGTTATTAGAGAACGAAGATGAAAGGATCAGTGTGATTGATAAATACAGGAAAAGGCTTAGTATATAGGGTACATTATATTCTTGTATATATGTATTGGGTACCTTGTACGTATCTTCTGTATTTATGTAGATGTATTATTCAACTGTTGAATTTTCACAAAGTTGTAAAGTAAAGTCATTCACTGCGCTAACACAAACAGAAGGACACAGGTATACCCCACACAGAATACCACCTTTCTTATCCGTAGGCCTTGCACATATCGACAGCATTCCCCAGTGCCATGTCCTCCACAGACATTCCGATATTCTTGGCTGAGGCCAGCGGAAAATCATTTTGACAGGTTTTACAACAGTTGACATTCACCTAACACTGCATCGCTCGGCAGAGTGTTTTCTTCCGACAGCTGAAAATGCCTCGGTTGTGTTGTGTCAATGCGGTGAATGCGGTTTGAGGTTACTGATCGTTCGTAGTTCACGTTTTCAGGATTGAATGAGTTTCTTCCGATATTGTCACCAAAAATAATATTGTATGAATTCATTCAAATCATGTCCGAAGGCATATGAAACTATTAAATTGAATATTCTGATGGATAAACTAGAAGTAAATCACTGCACATTGTGTGTAAACAAACAGTTTGCAATTCGCGAGATCCGAAAATACTTCTGAATAACAAATTTCTCTTGTATCACGATTTGATTTAAACTCGCATTCGGCAAACCTTTAATCAAGTAAATCCGTGGAAATAAGACTTCTTTAAACAGAAGTGTTGAAGTGCACTCTTCTAAAATTATAGTAATTTATGCACATTCTTAGAGGAAGAATGACAAAATAATAGGTGAGTGCCACACAGCCACCAGCACAGGATAGCCACAGTTCGTAAAAGAATGCGAATAATTTTTGTTAGTCACAAACCACACCTTCAGTACGACTTGGCGGAATTCAGTGCAAAACAATCGCTCACGTTGCTGAACCGAATGTAACACACCCCATACTCTCGGGCACGCACGAACAAACGCGAAAACACGCACCATCATCCACACATGTAAACAATTTTAACGTTCATTGAAGCATACATTCCCACAAGTTCTTAAACTTAACAAAGCAATCTTTAAAGATAAAAAGGAAAATGTCTACTTTACTATTGTTGACATTGACACTCGAGTCACAGCTGGTTAATTTTTTTTACATTTCTGTGTGCTTTATCATACACTATTCTTATGTTTTGATGATTCAATTTGAATTATTTACAATAAAATGATTCTGAAACAATGTATATTGTTTAAAAACTTAAAAGCTGATATTCTCCTCCTAAAACCCTATTATATGGCTGAAAATAATAATAATAATAATAATAATAATAATAATAATAATAATAATAATAATAATAATAATAATAATAATAATAATGTATTTTATGGCGAGACGCAGAGAATAAAGTTTGCTCTTCCACCTAACCATTTTAATATATTTTTTCTAGGTCTTAAATCGTTTTTAGGATTTTTTCTAAACTGGATTATCCCTGATCAATCTACCTGAACTCTCAAGACCCAATGAATTTTGAAATAGATCTATAATTTTTGGGAGTTCATAATTTTCACAAAATTTTGGGAGCTCAAATTCACTTATTTAATTGCAAATGTGCCATTTTTATTAAAACGTTTGAATTTTCAAAAATTAAAGATATGATTTCGTTTAGAATATTTCGGGTGTCATGTCGTTAGAAAGAGATTAGTTTAAGAGAAGAGTGAAGTGTTAGTAGGGTAAAAGTTGCAGTATTACTTAACCGTTACATTTAATAGAAGAAATCTCGTACTATTGTAGCACCACTACACTGAGAGAAATGTATAGTTCTTATAATTAAACATGTAATAAATGCAACTATACGGTACAGTATAATTTGGAATAACAACGTGCTTAGTCACGTCCACGAATCTGCTGTTTAGTTAAACACACTAAAGCACGTATAGTAATGTTCACTAAACAGGTTGTAACCCAAGACGAATTGCATTTAGTGGAGATTACTAAACGAATCGTTGCGTTGACTACCACATCGAGTAACATTTTCTAAACGAATAGTTTATTTTCACAAATTACAAAACGCTGCTGAGGAGGACTATTAAACAGAAACGCGAAATGAAACATTTTCTATCACATCAGCCAGGTAGCATCTCGGGTTGCTGAGCGGACATCCAATAGCCCAATGGGCTCATGTGTCCTCAAACTCAGATACCTGGCACACACTAGCCAAGTGAAACAGTTACGGACGCAGGCTGTCGTTTATAATACAAAACATAATTATTTGAAATCAACAAAAATCTAAAAACGGCGTTTGTGGAGCGTATAATACAGTATTCAGCGTTGATTTCTCACAGTTCACATGCGCTCTATAGCCATTCGAATTGGCCATATAGCTGAGAACGCGCGCTTACTAAACAGTTTTTTTGTAAGAGTGACAACATGTAACGTAGATCTCACCGAATTACATTATCTGCGAAAGAAGTATAGTACAACCGACAATTATCTTTGTTCATTCACTTACGATTTACAGTACTCCGATTTACTAAACGAAACTCATGTTAGTGGATCTTATCATACAAATAATTGTATTTACTATACGATCGCTTATTAGAAAAAAGTGTAGTACATTGTACTCGAACATTTCTCTCCGTGTGGTTTTCTAACTGTATTTACACTTTCGCCGCCGCTGCCACTCGCGTCCGCGCTCTTCTGCTCCTGGTGCTGCCGCCTGCGCGCCGCGCGGTGCCTGGACCTGCTCTTCGACGCGTCGACCAAGGGCCCCACCGCAGGCGTGCGGGAGCTCCCAGCTTCGCTGCTCTCGCTGCTGTCCGTGCGCTTCGCCGAAGCACGTGGCGCGGAGGACTTGGAGGGTCGCTCCCCGGACCCGGTCCCGGACCCGTTCCCGCTGCGCGAGGCCCCGGCTTGCAACATGGCCAGACCGTTGGGCGAGTCCCTCAGCCGGTTAATCGTCGGGCCTCCCGAGGAAATCACTACCAGCGGATGGCACACGTCAGTCTGATTGACGCTAAACGCGTCGTTCAGGGGTACTTCGCCGCTTCTGGAGAACCTACTCGGCGAATGGCGCGATAACTGTTCAGGGGAAAACAACGGCGTGAAACTGCGGTCGTAATCGAAGTATTCGCTAAGGTAATCCGGCGAAAATCGCGTATAGTCTGTTGAGGAAACGATGTAGGAACCAGCTATGTAGGAACCGGTGATGGGTTCTTCGGATAAACCCAAGGCCGAGGAATAGGAAGGCGACACTACTGACAGGACTCCTGACACATACGCGGTCCAGACAACCGGTGAATCAGAGTCATCTGTTGTATCGATAGAGGTGTCGATGTAAGCATCCACTGATAAATCAACGGATGAAGCCTCAGAAAACGTGAAACAAGATGAGGTGACGATAGGTGTATCCGGATCGACTTCACACAAATCAGGAATCGATCCCACAGAAGAACTTCCCGATGCAGGAACGAGTTCGGGGCCAGGTGAAGAAGCTATGGACACATCAACAGGAGAATAGTCTTTCGCTGTGTCGTATGAGTCACCAGATGATGGGGTTGTCTTACCCGCATGGGTTAAGTCTTCAATAATTAACAGTCTTTCTGCTTGGGGACGGTTCGATGCACTAGAAGGGCATATAGCAGGAACAACAATTGAATTAACTACATCTACTGAGTCAGTTTGAGCATCAAGACGTGCACGTTCTGGCGTTGAATTGAGATCATTTGAGCTTGAGCAAGTTGATAAACAGTTTGAGAGTTTATCATCGAACGCAGTGACAGTATTCTCTTGCTCAACAGGAGATTCTCCGTCCGAGAAAGTCAATGGAAGTTCATCTGGGGATGATATAATTCCATCCACAGGTGGCAGTGCCTGTGAAGGCGTGGTCTGTTCAACAGTGGATTCTTGTGAAGTCGCCAATGACTCATCAGGAGTTACTGTTCTTGCGTCAACAGTTGGCGACGGTTCGTCAGGTGTGTTTCTTGGGACAACAGATGCACTACCCGGCGATGCAGCCGATGACTCAGCGAATATCTCTGCGCTGACAAGTGCAGTTACCGACGATTTCTTTGCATGAGACACGACGTTCTCAACGCTTTTCTCTGGCGTGTTTCGAGCATCTGATGCACTCTCCGACAAATCAACCGATGTTTCAAGAGGGGAAGTAGTTGGCGAAAATGATTCCTCTGTATTCTCAGTTACACCGTTTTGCAGTTCAGGTGAGACTTCCCTCGGAGTTTTGTAAGCACTGTCCGATAAATCAACCGATGTTGCAAGAGGAGATGATGTTGCCGGAAACGATTTCTTAGTTAAGTTAGATATTCCGTTCAGCAGAGCAGGTAGAGCATTTATCGTTTCACGAGCGTCGACCGACAATGCAACAGACGAATCACCAATGGGCGTAGTTGTCTCAGCCGTCAATTCCTCTACGGGTGAATGGGAGGACCATCCGTTGCACGGCTCAAAAATGGGAGGAGTTTCTTGAACCGACGCTTCCTCGTTAGGCGTATGAACGGCCCAACCGTTGCGTGACTCAACAGCAGGTCCCGACTCCGCAACCGACGACTCAACAATGGAAGCAGACACCTCAACCGACGCTTCCTCTTCGGGCAAATGGACAGCCCAACCGTTGCGTAACTCGGTAAAGGGTGCGGCAACTTCAACCAACGCTTCCTCTTCGGGCGTATGAACGGCCCAACCGTTGCGTGACTCAACAATGGACGTTGTTTCCGCAACCGCCGGCTCGTCAATGGCAGCAGACACCTCAACCGACGCTTCCTCGTCGGGTGTACGAACAGCCCAACCGTTCCGCGACTCAACAACGGGCACAGCTTTCGCAACCGAGGGCTCAACAATGGCAGCAGACACCTCAACCGACGCTTCCTCCTCCTCTTGCAGCGAGCGGGCGGCCCGTGCGTTGTTGGGCGATGCGGCGGCGGCGGCGGCCCGGACAGCTTTGTCGGCCGGCGGGATAATACGCTGGCTGCCGCCGGTGGCGGCGGCGGCGGTGGTGGTGACGGCAGCGGCGGCGGGGCTGGCGGGGCTCGCATGGCGCTGTTTGGAGCGCCTGTGACCGCGGGATCTCTTGGACGTGGGCATGGCGAGCGCGCGGGGCGGACTGCTTCGCGGCGGCGGCGCCGCCGCCGTCACGGCCGCCGCCGCCGCGGCCGCCGCCAGCGCCGCGCAGTGGGCGACCGCGCAGTTGTAGACGGCTGCGCGCGACGCGGCGAGGCAAGGCGCCACGCGGGTCAGGTGGGGGCGATGTCGCAGTCGCAGCGTGGGCGAGACACGTGGAATACGCGGTGGGAGGTAGCACAGGTGCGGAGGCGAGACCGGAAGCGGAGGCGAAGGAGGAGGAATATTGGCAGGGGCGTGTCGGATCCGCGGCGGGTGCAGGCACAGATACGGAGGCGGTGTCGGAAGCGAAGTCGGAGGTAGAGCGTTGGTGGGGGCGTGTCGGAAGCGAAGGCGGGGCCGGGAGCGGAGGCGGAGCGTTGGCGGGGGCGTGTCGGATACGTGGTGGCAGTTGGTGCAGGGGCGGAGGCGGGACGGAGGCGGGGCCGGAAGAGGAGGCGGAGGCGGAGGCTGAGCGTCGGCGGGGGGAGCGTGTTCGGATCCGCGGTGCGGAGGCGGGACGGAGGCGAGGTCCGGAAGCGTAGGAGAAGGAGATGGGGACACAGGTGTGGAGGCGGGGGTGGAAGCGGAGGGTGGAAGAGGCCAAGAGTTGGTGTGGATGGGTGAAGGAGAGTGGTGGCAGAAGCGAAGGCCACTGTGGAGGCGGAGTGTTGGCGGGAACGATTAGGATCCACGGCGGGAGCGGACAGAGAGAGATAAGAAGGCCGGGCGGAGACGGGGCCGGAAGCGTAGGAGAAGGAGGTGGGGGTACAGGTGCGGAGGCGGGGTGGAAGCGGAGTCGGGTGGAAGAGTGAGACGGAGGCGGGGGCAAAGGAAGAGGCGAAGATGAGGGTGGGCTGGTGGGTAGAGAAGGGTGAAGGAGATGCGGGGGCGGAGGAGTGACGGAGGTGGGTGGGAGGCGGTGTGGAGACGAGGGCGGGGCGGAGGCGAGGACGGAGGCGGGCGTGGAGGTGGAGGCGTATGCTGAAATGGAGGCTGGGCGGAGTTGGGGGCGGAGCCGAAAGTGGTGGCGGAGGCGGGGCAGGGCGGAGGCGAGGCGAGGTGGAGGCGTGGGCGTGGTGGCGGGGGCGGAGGTTGAGGCATAGCGGCGGACGCGTGTTTGAATGAGGCTGGGAGTTTTATTGGAGTAAGGAGTCTAAGAACAATAACGAGCTAAGTTCTAACACAAGCTGCTGTACATATTTGTGAAATTGTGTGATTGTGTGATTTCATCACTTCACTTCACCATCTCTCATCTTAAGGATAGTTAAATAGCAAAAATTATGTTTTATTTACTCTGCTGATTTTTACTATTAATTATCCAATATATTCCCATATGTTTATCTTGTTAAAACAGAACACTGACCAATTCTCGTAGTCCCCTGCTTTTTTCCTATGATCGTGCATTGCCCTCTGCGCGTATTATTTTTATAGGGATCTAAGCTATTAAGGGAGATCGTGGGTTGGTGACTCGTCCCCAGAACTTCGCCAGATGAGATACAGGAAAGCTGGCCGCTCTTGTCTATTATCGAACAAAACTCTCCTCTATTATATCTATTTCAAAATTCCCTCTCCAAGTCCTCTCTCTTTCTCTCTCTATCTATCTATCTATCTATCTATCTATCTATCTATCTATCTCTATCTATCTATCTATCTACCTATCTCAAATTATCTTTAGTATAATTCCTAATTTAAAAATTAGAAACTATATAAAATTATTTTCTAACTATTATTCAATTACATCATCTAGGAAGTCCATTTGAATATACTATGATTTTCTAAATTTTCATCAATTATTATATTACACGACTAATCAATTTAAACCTTTAATTTTCTAGTACCTTGATTAGTTATTACCTACTCTCAATTCATTTCACACGCACTCTATTACACCTTTATTTACTACCTACTCGCATTAAAAAAATTGAAATAGATATTTCTAACTCATCAGAACCATATGTATTCGTATCTTGTGCCTAGATTTTCATTAGTCACTTAAGACTAATACCAGGATGTGCTTCTCCTTATTGCAGTGGTTAAATAGAACCACTCCTCTCATGCTTACTCATTAATCTCTTCCTGGACAAATATAATTAACTTGGAAGTTGTTAGGTCGAATATCAGATGACTGGATGTTACTCCTATTTATACTGCATATACTGTAGATGATTATCATTTCCTTAACAACAGTTCAATAGATATTTTTTCAATACAAATATTAAAAATAACCTAATTAAACATAATACACATATCTCTGGAGATATACTTGTATTTCCATAGAAAGTATTCTATAGTTGGCGAATATACTTTACTTACCAATTGTATTAGGAATCTTAGGAATTCTCGAATCGACTTCAACTTTTCGACTTTGGGATCGATTCCAGAATTTATTCTTTTACAGAAATCGAACGTCCCTATCCACACAGATCGACAGGGCTTTGATCCCGGTACTCAGAGGCCGAAGGAGAGTGATCTGGCTACTACACCTCAGGTCTCCTCTGTTTGCGCTGAAGTTGGGGCAACAAATTGCACACGCCGCTGGTTCCCAATTAGACTCCAGTGTATGCGTCTTTTGCCAAGAACCTGTCTGGGCATGCCCGCTAACGTCAGAGTTGCAAACGACAGCCGGGGAAAATTCTAAAATTCAACTCGCAAATAATGTACAATCTACTTTACAAGCACGAAAAATCATCCATGTTTTAAGCATAGAGCCAGTGTTTTATAATCGATTACTGTGATTACTTATGAAATTAATAATATAATTGTGATTCATTTGATAAAGCGTGTAACAAGTCGTAAAACTGAGCATCCAAACATACTTCACTGACACAAAGAGTTATTAATGTTTTGACACACAGTTTATGAAGAATATTTGTATAGTCAAATTACTGATCATAAAAATAGTGTTTCGTTTGATACATCGTTTATCTTTCCATAGTTCTAATAGATTTTCTGGTGTTATTAATTTTTCCACCTTTTTTTCTCTCCTTCTTCTTCTTACACAGAACTCATACTTCGCTGTATTAGCAATTATGAAAAGTTCCATGACCCTTTAGATTATATGGTGGGAAAAGTAGTGACCGTTATTGTCTACTGCTCCACTATCCCGAGGCGAAAATATCCATGAACGAGGAAATGGTACCAACAACCCCAGCTGCCGCAGTAACTTTCTACACAAAATGTTGTCACTTATTTGAATAAGAGAAAAAAAAACGTTCGATGCCCTGGAGCTGCAGTTTTGAAGAGCAAACAAAAAGGTTCTAAGTTCCGGACGTTGACCTCGTTTTGTTAACATTAACAGTTGAAGGACACTCTACTGACGTCACAGAGTTCAAGGCCAACGAACTTCAATGCATAGAAAGTTGAATTTATATTTTAAGGACAGTTTCCCACCGTTAACTCAAAACCGGCGAAATGTGACACCAAACATTTTTTTTGTTGTTATTTAAGGTCGCATCAACTACTAGGTCATTAGCGACCACTATTGATTGTAACGGTATGGTAACTGTGGGGATGACACGATATGATGATGAAAGGAGGCGAAAGGACGAACACAATACAACCATGCCCGAGGCGGGACTCGAACCCGCGATCCTTCGGTCCGAGATCGCTACGGCACTACTGCCTTAGCGATCTCGGCCACCCGGACCGGCCAAACATTTTTGTTTCCACCAATTCATTTATTTCAAGTACTTTTTTAAATAATAGAGCATACTTTAAAGAACTTTGAATATTTTCACCTAATTAAAATAACCAACAGACCAAGGATAAATTAAAGAAAGAAGAATGACATTTACCTGCATTGTATGATTCACGAACGTCCAAACAAGCAAACTGGATGTTAACTAAGAAAAACTACCACACACATGCGCGAGACAAGTCGCACCAGTGTGACATAAATTAAGAAGACAATAAGAGCACCGTACATTTGTGACATAGTTCATTGTGCTCTCGAAGCGAATTACTGCGGGAAACACAGGCTCGTAAAACGACGGTAATGAGACTGCCAGTCTAGTGGCCAATTTGTTAACATTTCAAACCATTCCGTGTAGAATATGTAGTGGACAACGAGAGGGGAGATAGTTAAAAGCATTTGTCTGGATTCTGGCCCGTTTCACTGATCTCCCATTCGACCCAGCAATCCACCCCGCCATCATTCAAGTCACATCATCCTCACTAGAGAAACAATTTCTACCACATTTACATATTTTATTCATTGCGACCAAATGATGCTACCTCTAAAGATATTATCGCGTAACAATGTGGGACGGTGAGCAGAGACAGCCATTGTAAGAAATAATCATAATAAATGGCATCCAACTATCGACACAGTTACTCGTTTCACAAAAGATGTTAGTTGCTATATATCTAGAAAACAACATACTCGTAGAATGGATTGCACAGTAAAGCACCTTATTTCGTACAGCAATTTATTTCGTATTCATTAAGGAACAATTCATTTCATAAAACTGAAGATGCACTATTTAGATTAATGCTAGCTGAAGTATTGGAATGCAGTTGCGTGTTTCATAGGGAGACGAAATAATAAATTTGAAAAGAATTTTCTACAGAAATTCATTCCAGGGGCGACCACTTTCTCAACTGACAAAATTACTGTTTTATATCGTAAACAAATATTTAGATACAATGTAAGAAAAACACAGAAAAAATAATGTTCAACGAAACGGATTTTATATCCTTTCCGGTGCATGCATTTGACTGATTTGCAAGATTTACATAAATTTCTGGGTTTCTTGCGACAAAAATTTCGAATTACAGCACATCAAGTCGGCGGCACACCTGTGAAATGCTTCAAAGACAATCGTAACAAAGCACATTATTCTGGAAGAGACTGGCAACAAATCAGAACAACAGGTTTTCTGAGACTCATTTATGCTATCATTCTGTTCAAAACCTTAAATAGTCAGCAGTTTCAAAATTTCTTTGAGATGTCGTGCCAGAGAGAAATTGTATTTAATCTACTTAAATTATGAATATATTACCCCTCTGTATAATAAAGAACAGGAGATTAAATAAAATAAATTTAATGTAATTAGCTATATTTGTGATAATTTATTGAGTCCTCATTTTATGCGCGTATTTTGAAATTTGATATTTTTGTGCATGTTTCAGATAGTACATTCATGACGATTGGTAGTCAAATACTCAACCATTTATTATATCTGGATCAACAGAAGCTGCTTGTAAATGTCAATGTAGAAATTAAATAAATACTTGTAAATATTTACGAGAGTAGTATGGAATTGTTTCTTCATAAAAACAATGTTTAATATTAAATTTTGTCTCACGTATGATTCTTCATTTTCATAAGTTGTCAACCTTGTCAAGGTTAGGTTAACTTCGGCTCCCGTACGTTGCTTTCCTTCGGCGTTGATTATTACACAGTTTAGTATACTAAATTGTGAGTATCAGTCCACGTTGTTTACATCCAAAGTGTATCATCGTGAAATTGTTTGTGGTTGTGTGATACAAAATTTTTAAGTTGCCGAGGTTTTTAATCGTACCCGTAAGCAAACATTCCTGACAGCATGATTTGAACAGTATAACTCCTGGGTTGAGAGCTAGTTCTTCAGGTTGGGATGAAGTTCGCAGCAGATTATTATTAATTAATCCTCAGAATGTCAATGAGATATGTTACATTTAATATGATCTGATTCTTCAAAACATTTAATATGTAGCGATAGATATACATCTACGCTCGCGAAAGCTTTCCCATACTAATTTAAACTTTTCAAACATTCAAACCTTAACTAATTTTAAGAGCACAAATGCATGAATAGTTTAATGATTTAAGCGAATATGAATCCACCTTCCAATAATCAGCTAGCCTTCAAGTCACATCAAATATAGTTAAATGGTTTTAGGTACTGGAAGCTCTTAAAACAGTCGCAACTGCAATTTCGTCAATATTTTCTATCAATTGCTAGACCTCCAGTCTTTTCTTTATCGAGTGCTACGCGCGAAGGTCGTTGAATCAGGGTCTGGTAGTCACTCTATCCTTATAAACCGAAATAACAGAATATAAAAAAGAGAAAAAATGTAAATAAAAACTTTCAAATAAAGTCATTCTGATACCTGGTTGGGGATTGTCCCCGTAAGCCGACAAACGTCGGCATACGGGGATATTCCCCAACCAGTTATCGGAGTATTAATTTTTCAATACTTTCTTTAAAAAATAGTTAAATTTTAATCAAGTTTATCAATGTTTAAATAATATTACTCTTAATTACTCTATATCACAGTTTAATGTTCCCTCACCTCACCATGCTATTATTGTTTTGCATCAGTATTTTAGGTTCCTTCAAAGTTCCTCCGCTTTGCTTAAAACAAGAAACGTATTATTAGATTTAAAGTAATACCTACTGTATTTCAGATAGGACTTTTTTCGGCTCAAGGTCATGGGTAACGTCTTCACTTTGCCAACCACAACGGCTGCTGACGTCACCGCATTTCTTCTCCAGTATTCCATCTACGCAGTGGCGGTACTTAGTGCAATTTGTAAGTGGTTGCAAGTATGACTCATTAAATTGTCATTCTGAAAGATTGATTAACTGATTCGTGTTTCCGTGTGCATTAACAGCTAACGTTGTTAGTCCCGTAAGTATAGTATATGTTTTATGGCATGGATTGGCGGTGATCTTCCTCGCTGGATGGCAAAGATGGCGGGGCCAACGTCGTCTTACGGGGATATTCCCTAACCAGGTATCTCTCACCAGAGGAGCACCGTCCCAGCCGGGATGAGCTCTGAGGTCTGGTCTCTCAACAACTGTGGTAGTGTAATGCATGTAAGTGTAGGTGTGTTAGTAAGAGGTGAGGATAGGAGAAGGAAGAGGGAAGGTCGTGTGCGATCAGCGGCTCGTTTGTTAGGATAGTACTGCTCTGGCAATCGCCTGGAGTTATTCGCAGAAATCACGGTAAGCTGCCGATCAGAGCAGCCGACCGCTAGAATTCTCCTCCAGACCGCTAGCTATGTAGCTAGGGCCGAAAATTCTGCCACCGTCGGGACTCTGAAACTATGTCGGCGGTGGTGGTGATAAATGGCGGCGATGGTGTGACGGCTAGCGTACCGGACTGTTATACCCAAGCTCGCGTGTTCAAACCCGATCGAAGCCGTGGATTTTTAGGGCGACAAAATCCTTCGTACGCCTTCCTTCGGAGGGGAAGTAAAGCCGGCTGTCCCATGTTAGTAGATTTACTTGCATGTAAAAGATCCTCAAGCCTAAATGACGCCTCTGAGCTAAATTCAAATCGCCTGTTTCTCGCCCAAGAAATACCTCCTTTCTCTACTAGATGAAAGGAGCGTAGCGAAATTTGCGTGGTCAGACGGATGGTTCGAGTCTCGCCACGTAAGATAAGGCAAATTCAATTCAATATCCGCCCGTTCAGTGGCCATGCAGTGACACCAACTGAGCTACTAAGACGATAGATCTCAAAAATGACCATGGTCCTTCGATACTTCTTACTCAATACTTCTTACTCAATACTTTAAACAAATAACTACTATATTTAAGAGAAATATATACTCAATGTTATCCACGGGTTCCATATTTTCATCAATTTCAAATACCTTCATTAACTTGTATACCTACATTGATGGTGTAGAAAGAATATAGAGGTTGTATCTATGCATTTTAAATATGTAGACAATCTCTAAAACATTCTGTATTCGCCAAATAACACAACATAAGAAAGATATTACATTTTTAGAATAAAAACATTTTATTTAAAATGAAGTGCGAAATCTATACCACAATTGATTTATCACAAAAACCGATATAGCTTCCTTGCGTTTCACCGAGTTCTTTTCCAGACTGAGACGTGCGTCTAAACTACTTTTTACGAACGTCTGACAAGCTTCCTGCATGTTTTATAGGAAGACAAGTTTTGAAATTTTGCCAACATTTATGTGTTATTTGAAAGATCAAACTTTTTAACGAATTGAACGAATTCCAACTGTCAAACTTCCAAGTCGTGTAAATGAGCTTTTCGAACGAGTGACTCACAACGTTCGTCTGCTTAGAAACACAACAGAATCACACCAAATTGAAGTCACGATCAAAGCAAAGGGTTTAAAACGTCATACTAGTCGCTCTACTAACTAGTATCGGAGTCTTCGTTCTCTGTGTGTCTATCTTTCTCTCATCACAGCTTAAGAGATATGAATTGCAGTGGGGGATTAATACTCACTGGGGTCCTAGCTGATTGCAAATGTGAGCTCCTCCTCCACCCGTTTTTATTGACCGCCCCCCACACGATATTATGTGTTATAAGGTTTGCATTCTGAATTTATACATTAACATATTTTAAAAAATTGATGCAAGAGTTTATATTATTACATTTTTGAAGTCCTGGAAAACGTGTAAACAAAAAACTTAAATTTTGATCAATAATAAAAAAATAATAATTTTCATGATATAAAATTTACTCACTTTTCGCTTTTGTTATTTGCTGTTATTGAAAATGTTAGTTGTATTTATGAGCTCAAAATGTCTCGAAAATTATTACATGGTTAAAAAAATAAAGTGTCTGATTCGTTTATTTCTTTTTAAGTTTCATGTCGTCAAGGCCTCAGTCTGACGCCAATTGTCTAGTATTGTCTATTGAGTAATTCACCACTAATTAATTGTAATTCATCCTTAATTGATTGACGTTTCCGGGCAGGCCACCTGCAATGATCATTTAGTCCAGCATGCATAGTACATGTTATATCCCGAAAGGTAGCGGTCTTCCTTTCCGCACAGATTGTGCCAACGTATATGTCGGTTAAAGATTCTCCCTTCCCAGTCCTACTCGGCACAAGTTCTAAGCGTTTGACTGGTCTCCCGACATCTAGTGCTTATACTAAGTTCGTGTAAGTATGGAGAGACAATAGGTCAAGGAAGAGGAAAGAATAATTGCGTGTGATTCGTGGCTTATTTGTTACAGAACTGCTTCGGCATTTGCCTGGAATTAAGAAAAATCACGGAAATCTACTGATCAGAGCAGCCAACCGCTGGAATTCTCCTGCAGACGGCGACTGAATTCGACTTCGCTATCTGGCTAATGGCGAAAACCCTACCGCCGCCGGGACACGAACCCTAGAACCTGCCGTTCAGCGTGGCTGCAGAGCCAGTGGTATTGCACTGAGCTAAACTGCTTCAGTATATCCGTATTTAAAGTTTTTGGTGATAGCTTCAAGATAAACTAGCAGAGTAAATTAACGTGTATACTTCGATTTCACAAAGGTTTTTTAAAAAGATGTGTATCTAATGACGTAAGAAATAAATATTACAAATTCATCGGGTAGAATTCACATTTAAAAAATGTTAAACATTGTTAAGAATTTGAAGGAATACACAATCAGATAATTTATTATTCTGTACAGTAGTAATAATAGTCAAAGGTCGCTTCCGAGAAAATCCAAACATAATAAAATAAAATTATATATATATATATATATATATATATATATATATATATATATCGTGTGTGTGTAAATTACTCCATATCATAATTATGTAGCCACATTATTGTTATTATTATTATTATTATTATTATTATTATTATTATTTTGCATATCGTCCATTCCTGACCACACCACACGATTAACGTGTGTAACTTTTAGTCTCAGCTTTCCAGCTCTATCCCACAGACAACGATGTTACGCCTTGAATTATGAATTATGAAGTTGACAGGTTGTTGATTAGGGATGAAGGGTTAATCACAAATACGACGATGTCTACGCAAGATTCTAACCTGCAGCCTCCTGGGCGTAAATGACGGCTGGCGCAACCGTCTGCGCCACGGGGACAGCTTTTTATTATTATTATTATTATTATTATTATTATTATTATTATTATTATTATTATTATTATTATCGTTGTTGTTGTTATTAGTAGTAGTATTATTGATATTGTCGGAGTACATGTGCACATTTGTAGTTAATTCATAACAAATTTACCTGTTCTGTGAAACTAGCTTGTCGGGGAAAGTAAGAATTAAATACATACAATAACAAGTAACAGAATTTTAAAAAATAATAAAATAAAATGTGAATGGTATTTTAGGTTACGCCTTGGTTGTGCGGAGATTTCAAATCTTAAGGAGAGAGTGAATGTCTCGCACGAAGGTCGTTAACGTAATTCCTGGTAGACCCTTGCAGCCAACTGCGCCACTGGAAGAAACTGCGTAGTTTGAAATTTAGACGCAATAGTAAAATAAAGTTGAAACCCGTTAAAATATCACGGCGAGAACTAAAAGAAAGCATACATTTCTGAGGCCAGACCACGACCAGGGCGTAAATTCTGAAGTAAAAAGAAGAGCTCATTTCTCTTATCTATAGTCATTGAGTTTTTTCATCTGAACTAACAGGAAGATTGAATATTATGAAACTCAAATGATTATCAAAAAATAACATTTTTTAATTTACTCTAGTGTATTAATGCTTAACATATTTTCACCATTAATCCTTTTACACCCAGTGTCGTTATTTGCGCGTTTCTGATCATCTTAAATAAGTTTTTCTTTTTTAACTTCTTGGAGAATTTTATTCTCATGGGATATTTATTCTCGGTGGATGCAGACAGACGTCCTAAGAGGCAAGTTTAGGGATTCGTGAATGCTATTTGTTGGTTTAGCCAATATCGCTAAATGTACGCTTGTATCCAGGACATATTCAACAAAAACCACTAGCTGTATTTTAGTGTCTTAGATAACGAGAAGTACTAAAAAAATAAGTTTTTTGCTTACAAAATAAAGGTTTTTTCAAATAAAGAAAATGGCAAAATATTTTTTAAATGACTAAAGAAAAGAAACGTTCGATGTGTATACAGAATATGATGACTAGAGATTTAAATGAGCGAAAAATGGGTAAAAAGTCATCAAATAAGGGGCTTCTTCCCTCAACATAAGTCGGTTCTCCACATGGAAATCTATCAGCTTTCCAGGTCCATCTTATAAATTCCCATCTAAAACTACGCACACTTAATATCTCAAGAAGTCTTTTTCTTTTGTCGTGTATGTACTGGCACAAGGAGTAATTTACGTAGTGTAGAGAATGTAATGTAATGCTGCGGAAAATGGATGATGATTCTTTATCGGAAATACTCATTTTTGTGGTCCCTTGAAAACCGTAGAAGGGTAATGTTTTCCAAAACGTCTGTTTTAACGTCAGTGGGTTTGTGAACAACACTAGCGCCCTTTCTCACGTCATGTTAAGTTATCACACACCATCAATTCATCTGGAGAAGCTCCAATATTTATCCCTCAGAGCCACGCTCTATTATCTAAGTCTGTAACTGTTTTACTTAATGTATATTTTCCAACAACCATCTCAAAGGGACGACTGTTCAACAATGTAAAATACAAAACGTAATGAAATTATTTGCTTGAAAAACAATTCCTGTAATGGTGGTCTTAAATACTTGCGTGCAGGTCTCAGAACACGTCTCTAACTCAGATTATTCTGCACTCCCAGGACAACACGAATTTTGATTGCGATCTAAACTTTCGTTCGGAAAACTTTCTAACGAATCTATACCTTCGGCGCAGGGTAAGTGTAGAGTACCGTAATATATTCAGTTCGTGGAAACCCGTCATATGGCCACCACCTTCACCTGCATTGTCATATTGGCCTACCCTTCTTTAGGCACTAACTTTCATCCCCATCTCGGCCCTCACTTCCACCCCGCCTCCGCCCTCGCCACCTCCCTCGCCTACGGCCTCCCTCCGTCCTCTCCTCCGCCCTACCTCCAGTTTCGAATCCGGCCTAGCCACTGCACTCTCCTGTGTTCTCACCACCTTCCTTACGTTCACCTATACATCCGCTCTCTCTCTCTCTCTCTCTCTCTCTCTCTCTCTCTCTCTCTCTCTCCCCCTCTCTACCTACCTACCTACCTACCTACTAACCTCCCCCTCTCCTCCTCTCTCCTCATCGTACTCACCACCTCCTCCTCCATTTTCATTTATGCCGTCAACACCGCTCTCCGCTCTACTCTCACCTACGTCTTCCTCTTGTCCCTCACGTTCGTCCTCATTCTCGCCCGCACTCCCGCCCACGCTTTCACCTTCACTTCTGACCTCCACTTCTATCTCAACCCTATTTCCCGGCCACACCTCCCCCTTACTGCCCTCAAATCTGCTTACACGTCCACCTTCACTTCCGTTTTCACCTCTTCTTTCACCTCCCCCTCTCACTTCTTCACTCACCTCCACCTATATCTCAACCCTCACTCCCGACTTCACTTCCACCTCCATCATCACCGCCTACAATTCGGCCATCATCTCTTCCTCCATTCTCAGCATCACCCTCACTGCCAACATGTCCACCATCACCTCTGACCGCCTACTTCCGGAGCCGTGAGGAGCGTGCTTCAAACCCGAGTGGCACCATTCGGGCGTTGGTGCTGTCAATTGATTGATGTTTCGTGGCGCGTCTACTGCTATGTTCATTAGTTCTATTGCTGGATGTTTCATTGGTCATTGTTCGTTCTCCGTCGGATGGTGAGAATCGGGGCCGACCTACACGGCGGCAAGCAAGGATTTCCCATCCAAGTATCTTCTTCAGTAGATCACCACCGGATCCGAGACCAGTTCTAGGCTCTCGACTTCTCTGCCATTATGTGTGGTAGCGTAGTGATTCTACGTGTAAGTGTAAGGGGTAGGACAAGGGAGAGGAAGACAAGATCGGGCTCGGTCCGTGACCCATCTGTTAGGGCACTGCTCCGACATTCGTCTGGTGTTGATGGAAGAAACCACGGAAAACTACCGATCAGGCGGCCGCTAGAATTCCCCTCCAGACAGCAGCTGAAGATGACCTAGCTATTGGCACTACCGTCAGGACTCGAACCTAGGACCTCCCAGTCAGAGGCACTGCAGCGACATCAGTTGAAGCATGAGCCACCTCTCCCGGCGGCTGAATCCGACCTGGCTACGTAACGAGTGTCGGAAGCCCGCCCCTGCCGCTCTCGATCGCCAGGGCCTCCGGGCCAGCGCCGCTGCAGAGCCAACGCCCACGCTGTCTCGGAGCGAAGGGAGCGGTTGCGCCGTCCAGAAGGGCGTGCGGGCCCACCGCGCCCCGCGCGCGCGCGCTATTCCTGGCCCAGTGCACGGCGACGCGCTCCTCGCCCGCGCCCGCGCCCGCGCCCGCCGCCTCTGTTGTCTAATCTTAGCGCGAGGGCGATTGTCCGGCCTGGTTGGCTCCGCCGCCGCCGCCGCCGCCGCCGCCGCCGCCGTCCCCGTCGCCTCCGCCACACCCACCTCTGGTGGGGCTAGTGGCTGTGCCGCCGCCGCCGCCAAATTTCAGCCATCGCCTCTTTTTTTTATTAGAATAGAATATTTGTTATGATGCTTAGGGGTACACACAACTATTTCCAGGGGTAGCGTTTTCCAAATGCATGAAGTCCAAACAAGCATTACAATAATTATTTTATTTTTTACTGATTCGTTATTGCTTGTTTGTTATACGGAGTTCTATATACACTGCTTAACGTATCTGCATCGTGAGGATCGTCGATGCGAAGGAAACATGAAAACAATTCAATGATGCTGTATATTCTCTTAAGGAGATGTTATTATGAAATTATTTATTAAATAAATAAATCTGAATTATAAAATTAGGTTAAAAAATAAAATCTTGTAAGTACCACGAGTGTTATATGGTTCTAATGATTTCGGGCGACAAAAATCCGTCGGCCCAAAGGCCTTCGAGCTTTCTGTCACCATTCAATCATGAGAACCTTTATAAAGGCCTTGATGCTCGAATATTATGCAACTAATTTATAATGCTAAGCTTCATTCCATGAGAACATGTTTTGAAAAGGAGCTACGTTAGGAGCTAATTGCCTTTCTAATATCTTGGTTTGACTCTCTTCGAATTTTGAATTCTAAAAATAAACCTCTGAACAACCTTTTAACTTCATGGTTTCCCTTCCGTAAAATTATATCTTGTGTTTTTCTCCAATGCCATTTAACTGTTTATTTTCAAGCCTCATTATTAAAGTTACATAACTACATAACACAATTTTACAGAATTAATAACCTAAATCTATCCTAACGTTGATATATAAAATACCGATAATCTAAAATAATTTATTTTAATGTAAAATATATCCTTAATGAATCTTAAAAATTACTATTTATTTAATCTACTTTTAAAATGTTTGTCAATCTGTGGGAAAGTTTCTAGAATCTCTGCAGGGAATTTGTTCCAATTTGTATCGTTGGTTTCCTAAATTTACCTATATTAGTTTGATTTTCTGTGCCGAATTTTCGAACCATGATCCATCCCCACAACATATGACACCTTTGGTAATCGTATTCGCATTCTAACCATGACCGATTATCTCTTCCTGCTTTGAATAACGCAATAAATTGTGATCTTCCTCTGCGTTTTTTCAAAGATTCCCAGGGCACAAATCCAGAATTAATGCGTCGTCTCTTACAATTGTTCGCATAATTCCTGTTTTAAAATATTTATTTGCCACCTGTTCAATTGCATTACAATTTTCAGGGAGTTGAAAATAATAAATAACATAGAGACGCCAGCAGTAGTGATGCCAGCATTTAATTGTCAGAGAAATAGTTGTATTATTAAATTAAATTAATTAATAAAATCGCTACCACTGACAGTAATTATCAAATTGAAAAATAATTATGAAAGGCGAAAATATAGAAACGGGAACGATAAATATCTTTAGGAAAACGTGATTGCATTCGAGGATGAGGCAAATAGTTTTTACTCAATGTAAAGTTTTGGGAAAACATGAAGTAATATTTTTTTTGTTATTTAAGATCGCATCAACTTCTAGGTCATTAGCGACCACTATTGCTTATAACGGTATGACAGCTATGAGGATAACACGATATGATGATGAGAGGGGGTGAAAGGACGAATACGATACAACCATGCCCGAGGCGGAACTCGAACTCGCGATCCTTCGGTCCGAGATGGCTACGGCACTACTGCTTTAGCAATCTCAGCCACCGGATCAACGAAGTTATAATTTGTTAGAGTGTTTTTTTGTCAAATTTAGTTAAAATTATTTGATATAATTAATTTTAAGTTATCTGTGAATTTGTTTATTTGACATAAACCAAAGAACTTGTATAATTTTGCGAAGGAATTTAAAATATGAATGTCAACGTCTTCGCAGCCTTGGAGAGTCGCCATATACACCAATAAGAAGCCGATCGTGTGGCTAGTGGTAGTGCCACCGCCGCCACCTAAGTTGTTGATATCCCTTCTGCCACAGTTTCTGCCGATAAAATAAGTAAACCCTTCGCAGGGACCCCATCGCTCGCGATTCTGCGGAACTGTCACGAATAGTTACGTGCCACCCTGTAGATGCCGCTATTGGTACTACCATCGCCCTTGCTTAGATGGCTCAGGGCATCAAGCCATGCCACTACCGCGCCATCGGACGGAAGTCCTAAGTTTCGAGTTCCGACACTGTCAGGATTTTCGAAGCTAGCTAGATAGCTGGGTCGAGTTCAGTTGCTGTCTGAAGGAGAATTCCAGCGACCGGCTGCTCTGTTCGGTAGTTTTCGAGGTTTCTCCTGTCTACACCAAGCGAATGCCGGAGTAGTACCCGGATCGCACGGATAACACAGATAGAAAGGGCCACGGACCGCGCGCGATCTTTCCCTCCTCTTCCTCGCCTCAACCTTAGCCCTTACATTGACACACATTCCCGGAGAGCCTAGAGCATTTCCCATCTGAGACGGTGCCCAGCTGGTGGGAGATACCTGATAGGAGAAAACCCCGCTAGGCGACGAGTGGGTAGGCGCCAGTTCCATCGTCAACACCCTGCCGCCGTACCCACTATCGCCACCAGCACCACTACGTCTGCCACCGCCACCTCCTTCCTCCTTCCAATACCACACACGCCCCACCTCCGCCCAGCTTTAGACGAGCGCGGCCGCCGACCCTTTTTTTCGTCCCCTGCCCACGGCGACGCCACCTCTGCCCCCGTTCTTCCTCATTACCTTTGCCCCAGTCGCCGCTACCTCTTCCGCCGCCTCTTCCTTCGCCATCGCCACTATCGCAACTTCCTTCGGCGGCGGCGATGGAGCAACGATTAGCGTATCGGACTGCTGTACTCAAGTTCGCGGATTCAAACCCGATCGAAGCCGTAGGTTTTTAAGGGCGAAAAAATCGTTCCTTCGGATGGGAAGTAAAGGCGACGGCCCCATGGTCGTAGATTTACTGCATGGAAAAGATCCTCAATCCAAAATTAAGCCAGTTCTCAATCCTAAATTCAAATCACATGTTTTATCTTCCTTTCTCAGCTAGTTAGCGAAATTCGGTCAGGCGGAAGTGCAGGCCTCATGGCCTCAGTCACGTCACGTAAAATAAAGCATCAATTCAATTCGTCAATGTCGTACCGGGGGATTTGTCTCAGGGCATCAATTGAGTCACTGAAGTGCCTCTGGCCGGAGGTACGAGGTTCGAGACCCGACGGTGGCAGGATTTTCGACGCAAGCCAGATCGCTATGTCGAATTCTGTCGCTGACTGGAGGAGAATTCTAGCTGCCAGCTGTTCTAATCGGTAGTTTTTCGTGGTTTGTCCGATCTTCACCAGGCGAATGACGGAGCAGTACCCTCACAAATGGGCCACGGACCACGCGCGATCTTTCCTTTCTCTTCATTGTCCTATCCTCACCCCTTACTTACACAAACACACACACACACACACACATGCACTATACTACAACACATGCTGGGAGATCGTCGTGAGCAAAGACCTTGTCCCGACCGGAACGGGGCCCACCTCCTCGGAGATACTGGTTTGGGAAAACGATAGGTCGACGCCATATCTCACCATCTAGCGAGGGACGTTCACCACAACCTTCCAAGAAAATAGCATACACTACACTTACAGGACTAAATGACTTCATCAGTTGAAGCGCCCGAAATCACTAAACAGTCAATAAAAAAATCCCAAAGTCATTTACATCGCCATTTCTCCCGCCGTCTTCGTCTCCAACCGTTGCCGCCGTCTTATCAGCCAGTTTCTCTGCCTCCGCCAGATAATGACTGCACTTTCACTCGCACCTTTCCCACCCTCCGCCTTTGCCTTCTCTCCAGATCACATTGCCATCGGCTTCCGTCAATTGCACCTTCACAAACTTATTTGTGACCGCCCTCGCCAGCCTCTTCTCCACCACCGCAAGCGCCATCATCTCCCCTCCGCTTGCACATCGCGCATCTGTTCTGTCTCCACGCCCGCTCTCGCCCCTTCCTTACTTTCTCTACGCCCCCTCCCCTGATGACCCCTGTTTCCTCATTCGCCAACTTCTTCGCCACTCCCTCGCCGCCCCCTTCTACACGGATTCTAGCGAGGGTCGTATACCACAACCTTCCAAGAAAATAACATACACTACACTTACAGGACTGAATGAATTTACCATCGCTCACAACTCCGCTTTCACATAAGCCAACTTTTCCGCCTCAGGGCCCGCCGTCTCTTTCATTCGTACAACTGTCACTTCGTCTACCACCGCCCCCTCTCTGATGACCGCCGCCAACTTTTCCTCTGCCCTCGCCACCCCCTCCTCCGCCATCGCCTTTCACATCCACCTTCCACAATCGTAAACGTCTCCACTCTCTCGCACCTTCGCCACCTCGATCGCCCCGGCCCCCCACCTCTATCCTCGCGACACTCTCCGCCAGCGACTCCGCCGCTCGCACCCGCGCCAGCACCGTCGCCGCGGCCCCGCCCCCTTCTGCCTTCTGTTTACAAGGCGTGGGCGGCGCGGAAGACGCGCGCGAGGCGCTCGCGAGCCTTCGGGCACGCGGCCAAGCGTTGAGCCCCGCCCGCGCCCGCGCTTCAACAGGCCTCTTCCACACGCCATTTCGCAGCGAGTGCTCTCCGCAGGCCCTCACTCGCCTCGCTTCGCACCGCCCCGCCCGCCCCCGCCTCGCCCTTCCACGCCCTGACTCTTCGCGCGAACCCGCACCGCCCCTCCCCGCCGCTCTCTCCCTCCCCGCCCTTCCCCATCTGCCCCCGCACTGCCCCGCTCCGCCTCGCTCCTCCAAGCCCCGACCCTGAGCGTGATCCCGCTTCGTCCCGACCCACCGCGCTCTCTCTGTCCCCCGCCCCTCCCCGCGTTGCCCCATCCTGTCCCGCCCCTCCCCATCTGCCACCGCACTGCCCCGCTCCGCCTCGCTCCTCCAAGCCCCGACCCTGAGCGTGAGTACGCTCCGCCCCGCCCCACTGCGCTCTCCCTCCCCGTCCCTCTCCGCCCCATCACGATCCGCTGAACGGCGCAGCCCCGCTATGTGCTGCTCCTCCCCACCTGGCCCCGCCCCGCCCCGCTCCATCCCGCCGCGCTCCGCCCCGCCCTGCTCCCCCGCGCTACATTCAACTCCGCCCCCACACCATGCGCCGCCCCTCCTCACGTGGCACTACCCCGCCCCGCGCCGCTCAGCCCCGCTGTGCCTCGCACCGACCCGCCCTGCCCCGCCGCTCTTCTTCGCTCCCCGCCCCACCGCGCCGCGCCCCGCACACGCTCCGTCCTGCCCGCCGCCGGCCTTGGCTCCTTGGCTCTGGCGCTCGCCCTGTGACGCGAGGAAAGGGCCGTGTCCCTTGAGTGGGAGGCGGCGCCGGCGCGGTTGACGCTTCTGACCCCATTCTGGGCGTCACGTCTTCAAGGACGCGGCGGCCCCCGGAAAAGAGCGCGCGCCCGCCCCGTGGCGGTTGGATCGGTGCGTTGGCGGCCAGACACGACCGAGTGTGTCTGTCTCTCTCTCTCTCTCTCCCTCTCTCTATCTATCTCTCGTTCTCTCTCTCTTTCTCTGTCTCTCTGTGTCTCTCTCTTCTCTCTCACTGTTGTTGTCTCTTTGTATTAACTCTTTTCCTCTATTTCCTTAGTCACTCCTCTCTGTCTCTCCCCTTCCGTCTGTTCCTCTTCTAGAAATTTCTCTCTTTCAGTATCTCTCCCTCTTTCTCCACGCTCTTTCTCATTCCATGTCCGTGTCTCTCCTTGCCCCCTCTCTTGCCTCTTCAATGTCTTTCCCTCCTTCCGTCCCCCTGTTTCTCTATGTGTCTCTCCACTTCTCTCTTCACGTCCCTCCCACTTTCTCCGGTCTCTCTTTCCAGGCTTCTCCCTTCCTATATTTCTTTCTCTCTTTCTGATCATACTTTTTCAGGTTTTCTGCCTCCCTTCTCTCTCTTGTTCACTGTTTCCTCTCTTCCTGTCTCTCTCCCTCTCAGCCCATCTATCTTTCCATGACTATGACTCTCTCTCTCTCTTTCTCTCTCTATCAAACTATATTTATCAAAGCACTGTTTCTTTCTGAGCTTTTCTCAATCTGCTTCTCTTCTATGATGGGGGAAAAGTTTTGGATCCAAAAAATGTGAGTTAAAAGAAGAGTTTGCGAATGTCAGGAGAAAATAAGGGTGAAAGGAGAGGAGAAGGAGAAAGTTTGTAATGTCAGAACGTGTAATCTAATATAATAAGAAAATAGTTGAAGAATAGGTTTTAAGAGGAATAAAGCGTAAAGACTGTGAAATGATATGTAACAATAAGTAATGAAATGTAAGATATGATAATGTAAAATATGAAGGAACTAACTCGTAAGAAAGTGTTATGTGTTGATATTAAATTGTTATGAGATACGTTTATAGTTACAAAAAGACTGAACCCTAAGGCTGAAAACCCGGTACGAATTGAACTGAATTTAATGTAAAAAAAAAAAATTGTAAACCGACCCACTTCTGTGCTGTTCGATAAACTGATCGTAACCTGCGAACCATCAACGCCGGAATGTGACTCAGCTTGCGCACAAAGCTCGAGAGGTAAACTAACAAACATCTTGCCTGCAAGCGGGGGCGCCTCGCGATCTCGGGCAACGTGCCAAACATTAAGACTCCTCCGAGAGGCTGAGTAGCAGACCGGGCAGCGATACGATGTCGCGTAGCAGACCGGGCAGCGATAGCATGTCGCGTAGCAGACCGGGCAGCGATAGGATGTCGCGTAGCAGACCGGCAGCGATAGTATGTCGTGTACTTCAATATAATGTTGAACAAGTGTATCATATGAACGATTGTCTGATTGATTAGGGATTCCGTGAGCTGCAATCGCTAAGCTAATTAGTCCCGTAAGTGTAGTGCATATTATTATCGCAGTAGTTGGTTGTAATCTTTCCCCGCTGAATGGCGCCGGCGCCGACCTCCATGTCGGCCAGCGGGTTTTTATTCAACAAAGTATCTCCCACTCCGCTCTCGCTCCACAAACTCTAAACTCTTCACTGGCGCCCCGACATGTGTGATAGTGTAGTGCATGTAAGTAGTGTAAATAAGAGGTGAAGAGAGGCCAAGGAAGAGGAAGAAATTCCATCGCGTGGTGTCTCGCCTGTTTCTTAGAGTACTGCTCCGGCCTGATGTTGATCAAAGAAATCACGGAAAACTAAAGACCACAGCAGCCGGTCGCTAGAATTCTCCTCCAGGCAGCGACTGAATTCGACCTCTCTATGTAGTCATTTATTTGTGCTTTTATTAACTTTCGTTCCTCTGATTATGCGACCGACAGCTCTGAAGGGGTTCTGCTGTTCTTCAAAACGTCGGCCGAATGCAGTCTGCCCCTCTCGCACTGCAGTTCCAGCGGGCGCGAGTCGGACCGGCTTAGTCACCGGCGACCCCGCCGGCATTTGAGCGCGAGCTCGCGCCCAGAACTTCGCGGATGATTCACTTTCTCTGTCAACAGAATATTTCTGCTCGGCGTGGTCGCCCGTTCCGCTTTCGTCTCGGCAGCGGGCATGTGTTCCCGCTAACTGCGACAGTGATAAGTAACTGGAACCGACCGCGCTGCCAACGAACACACGCGGCAAGGGAAAAGGCGAATCTGTCAATCGGGAAACAAACTGAGAAAAACGGCAAAGCAGCCCTGCCGCGTGCACGCCGGAAAATGCGCTAACGTGAGTCTCGGCTAGATTTTCGGTTTTGCCTCACTCTCTTCCCAACTGAAATGTATCGGCGCTAAGAGACTTTTTTTTTTTTTTGCATTTTCTCAATTTGTTAGGTCTTCTAGGTATTGAAATATGACTAAGAATATTATAAAAGAGTAAAATATGGTTTTACATGCAAATTTTCATTGCAAAAATTTGTTTTAATGTAATTTGCGTACTTCTAAAAGTGCGCACTTTTGACCTCATTTTCATACAACCATTTGAGTTTTTAAGAACCTTCAAATGCGTTTTTCGTTAGTCCTGTAACTGTAATGCATGTCTTACCAGGTCTCTAGAATCCTCCTCCAGTCTGCGGCTGAATTTGACCTAGACACGTAGCTAGTGACGAAATTTCTGCCACACCGGCGGGACTCAAACCAAAGACCTCCCGGTCAGAGACGCTGCAGTGACATGAGTTGATGCTCTTAGCCGCCTCAGACGGTAGAAATCATCTGAAGCAGTTGAACTCGTATATCCAATAATGAATAAAGAATACCCATAACGTAAATAACGAGGGAGTGATATTTAAATTAGTTCATAATCAGTTGTTTCCGAGTTTGTAGGCCGTGCTCCAACGGAGACTGGTCCTGTCTCCGTTGGACCACGGCGTACAAACCCGGAAACAACTAATTATGATGTAGAAACCGGCCGTGAATCATACATTGTATATTTAAATTAGTGTTGCTAAAGCAGCACATAGAGGATCTTGCATGATTCGTTACGGTTTCGCAATATTATACTCCTAAAGTAGTAACACATATATCGCGTGCGATCCATGATGATCCCCCTAAGAGGATATTCAAAGCAGTTACATGCCAGCCTTGTTTGTTTTTTTCATTGGGAAGGAATTAGAACAGTGGTAGGGTTTAGGATACTTCACAGTGGTTGGGACTAGTCCCTGTGAAGCAGTCAAACTCGTTCTTCAATATTGTAGCTGTAGGAAGTCGCCGTAAATTTATTAACTTTTGTAATTTTCGAGAATTCAGAAAATTTAACGGAAAAAATGTCTCGCCATTTTTATAGCGATCTTTGTTCAAATTTAATTGAAATATCAAGGGACCCCAAAACGTGTATATCCGTTGCAATCTCGAAATCGTTTTTCCGCAACATTACATAACTTTTAGTATATACAAAAAAGTAAAAATTGGTGCTGTTTTTGATAACAATTGGAAAATAATTTTGAGCCTCCCCCCAAAATTAAAATATCTATTTCAAATTCAAAGACCCGCGACACTAGTCATATCTATGAGGGAATGTGAATTTCGATGAAAATGCTGCGTACAGATTAGCAGCTAGCGTTGTCCACAGACAGACGGGCAGACTTTTGCCGTAAACCATTTTTTTAGTGACAAGGAACCACAAAAAGTTAATTCTGACTGCAGAGCATGTTAGAGATAGTAACTTACTACATATAGGAACCAGAGTTATTCGCTTTTTAGGTGTCAAGAACCTACAATACTAATGTTCACTACTTTAATAAATATGCTTCTGCCGAAAACTCACAGCTTTTCGCTGCAACATTACATAACTTTCTCTATACTACATATGTATAATGGGGATGACTATATGATATGTATAGATATGTATGATGGGAATGACAGGGATTCGAGGGCATAGAACCCGACTGCGTCTCATCAGCTGAGACCTCTGACTCCAAACAACTACACGAGGTATGCAACCATATGCAGAAATTACACTCAGGTAGTGCCGGTTGCGTCATTTCGTACAAGAAGGCGCAGACATCCACTTCATAGTTTCTCATAAGATTCCTCTTCGGCATGGGACAGCGAATAGTTAAATTATTATGGGGAATTTTAGCTCTGAATGACTGATTAGTTATTCCGAGCGCGTCGACTGATAAGGTCATTAGTCCCATAAGTTAAGTATATTTTTTTCATCAGGAGATGGCAGTGATATTCCCTCCCCCTGGACGGAGAGATACCGTCGGATAGCGGGGATTTCCCAACCAGGTATCTCCCACCTGCGGGGCACCGCCCCATCCGAGACAAGCTCTAAGCTCCCGACCGGGCTCCCGGCACGCGCGGTGGTGTAACGCATGTAAGTGCAAGTCAGGGGTAGAATAGCACAAGGCATGGGAAGGAAAGATCGCGCGCGGTCCGTTCGGTAAGGTTTTGTTCCGGTTGCTTTACTAATAGAACCTAATTAGCACACAAATAAAAAAAAAGAACCCTATTTACACATTTCGACCGGTTTTTTTCATTTCTTTTGTAAATAATAAACAATTTACAGGTTTCTGGAGTGTTTCTATGCTTCTGCAATGGAAATCTTTGTTCAGAAAACTTTTCAAACCAACTTTTGACTACTTATTATGGTTCAACCATTCAGAATATCCCTGTAGTTAGACAAAATTTGTTTAAAATTATCTTTTGCGCTTTTTTGCAGTTTCGATATTACCTCACCGGACACTCTGTATATAAATTTAGACACACACAAATCAATTCTCAGCCACAACATTGCATGCATCTCCTCACCCCCAGCCTTAACAATCTTTGGATCAGCATTCATATACCTTAACAGAAGAAAAGAGCCTTTAACAAGGACTTTATGACAGATATTTGAGATCATATTGTTGAGGTGATTCCAATACTTTTCCTCCCTATATTACAGTACAGTGAGGAAAAATAAAAATGAGAGGTGGGGAGAGGGTGGGTCACAGAGAGAGAGGAAAGGCCAGAGAGAGGGGAGGGAGACAGAAACGGAACAGAAACAGAAAAATCACAACTTACAATAAGTATTTTATTTCAAGGCAAACAATTGAGAGTAAGAAACATAGAAAAATACAATTTGATTAAAACTATAAAATTCTCAAAGCTCTAGTCAGTAACAACATACATGCTGGAAAGTGAAGAAGACATTAACATTCAAACTCATTCAAGGACAGTTTCACTACCATGAATCTCACAACAGTTAAAAAGACAAAAGATGAAACACATTTAAAACCAGAATGTTCACAGCTGCTTTCAGCAAACTAAAATTACATTTTTCACAAAGAATATCAACATTCTGATCTTGGAAGGGTGACAGGCAGTATGTTTTTGTAAGAATAGCCTGTAAGTCTCTAAAAAATACAAATTACAACTGCTTTGCTACGATTATTTTCAATGCAGTCATTTTCTTAAAAATAAGTATCACATTCTATTCAAAGTTCTTCAAACACATCTATGATCTCAAAAATTATTTTAGTTCCTTATGTACATGTGGGAAGAATTTTAGCCATCTTTCAAAGCAACAGGGAAGTCAATGCATCCAGAAATTTCGGCCTATCTTCAGTTTTCAACTGGATAACTGAAATTGAAAATATATATTATTAGCATTTTTAATAAATGGTTAATTATCATTTGACATTTAAACCAATGGAGCTATAGCACATTCTTCTTCACATTATTTGTAATGGATACATAATATTATAATACAATAACACCAGTCAAAGACAAAACCTGACAGTGCCTTCAAAAAATGTCCATCTCAGTCAAAAATTCCCTCAGCAGTATGCCATTCCATAATGTTAGAAATGTAAAAATGAATCTCCTTCTTACCCAGGTAATAATCACTTTATGTTCAATAAAATTCTTTCCCTTTTCACCTCAGAGGTCATTTTTGTGTATAAAATTGTTTTGTTCTGGGATGGCAGGTTTCAGTCTTACACAGGTTTTACTGTACTACTTGAACACAATGGCAGCTTGTTCTCAGGTTGCACAGTTTCACCCCCCCACCCCCACGAAAATTGAATAAGATCTTCCAATACATTAGAAATAGATATTTTCCTTTTAATGGCATTCAATATTCAAGATATTGCTGCACTGTCGATGTATATGAAATCATTTCGAAACCAAAGATTGCCCAATGAGCATACTCTCCGGCGTCTGGTGCTCTCCCAGACCTTGCACCAAATGACACTCTTGACGCTATTACTACATTTACTGCATTTACTCATGGTGAGTGCAAATTTCTGGCTGCAGTTAGAACTGAGTTAGTCTTCCAGAGTTGTTAATATGAGTGTATGAGGAACATTTCTCATTATTACTAATACATACTACACTAGTGACACTTTTGAAATAAACTAGTTTGTAAAAATACTGGAGTGCAATCACCATATTTTCAAAACCACATTTGTTTTTTGTTTTGTGAGAATTCTATTACCATCGCCTATGTCAATAAATAACTAATACAAAAACTGGAGTGCCCACAGGAAATCGAATGCAGAACCATGTGCTCGGAACGGTGGATATACTTAACATGGACATTACTGTATTTAATGTAATTAAATGTAATGTATATTATGTAAGTAATGTTTCAATATAGACTTTGATTAAACTTAGTTTTAATTAATTTACATGAATTGCTTGTGTTTTATTGTATATTTGTGTTATGAATTTTGGAAATTACATACATCATTCACTTGAGGTACCAGCCACTACTTCAACATACCTTTGTGTAATTTTTGAAGAATTAAGATTACACCAAAACAATGATTATGGCATGTTCAGTTCACTGACCACTATCCATTCAAAATATTTAATGAAAAAATTTGAGTTTTTTTTGTTTGTTGAGAAAGTCTTGTAATAAATCACCACTAAGTCATGCAAAATTAAGGAAAAACTTCTCAATTTTGAAAAATTGTAAGACATTTAAAAGATCTAATTTTGAAAAATAGATTTCATTACAAAGAAAAATCTCTATCCACAATAATATAGTTGTAAGAAAATTTGTAACTCTTGCAATAGTCAAAAATTTAAAGAATTCATCAAAAATCAAACTTGCACTATTTTGATATACATAATCTGTTCTGAGGCAAAATTTAAAGAAACAAATTTGGAGCCATTTTTGATAAAATTTTGAAAATGTCATTGGAGCTTCATGTAAAGTACCCCCAAAAACGTTTTAAAATTCAAGGGGCTGTGAAAGTGACATATTCAGCCAGATCAAATCGAGAAATATCAATTTTGGTGAAAATCCTGGGTATAGCAGCTGATTCTGACCACACAATGAGTAAGTAATATACAACATATACGAAAAAAGAATTATCAACTTTTTCTGAATCAGGGACCTACAACACGACTCAGCTGAAGATTACTGATTTTCATCACAGCATAAAAAAGTAAAAATTATTGCAAATATACTTACTGGAGGTGTCAAAATAATCCATGTTCATTCGAGCACTAATTCGTTCACCTGCTTGCTCAAACGCTTTTCCAAAGAAACTGAAATGTAATAATAATAATAATAATAATAATAATAATAATAATAATAATAATAATAATAAATAATAATAATAATAGTAATAAAAAGGTTAAAATGGCTCATTCTATCATATAAAGCACATTTCACACACATCCTACAAGGGCCCTACTATGTATCTCATTTGAACTCATCACACTCATATGAATTATATAGAGGTATCAAAACTGAATGGCAAAACTTTAGGAAAAGACACAGGGCCATAAAAAGCTATTACTATGGATAGAATTTTCAGGTTTTAAAAACTCTGTTTAATGTTTTCAGAATATGCAAAGTAGATTTCATTTTTTTTATTTTATTAATAAAATTATGTTAAGGCAAGTAAATTCATTATTTTCATGATTACAGTCCAATTCAAATTGAAATGTTGCCTAGATGTAGTGTGGTGGAACAATGAGTATATTATTCTATCTATATGAAAATTAAATGAATCACTGATTGCAAGAACAACCCAAATCACAATGTATTAATTTTTGCAAAATTAAGAAAAACAACATAGGTACTACATGAATTGGTTGAATAGATGCAACTTAAACTGAGAATTAAGTAGTACTCAAAATGTTCATAGTTAATGTATGACATTAACCTGCTACATTATTTCAATAGTAAAATATATCATATGCAATTCTTGTTATATCTTAGGTTGTTTTTGCAATCAATATTTTTTTTATATTAAAAAATGTTATAAATCTCCAAACAAAATGATCTATGTTAACAAAATTAACAATAGAACAGTAATTATTCCTGTTTTCCATAACATGTTTTTGGTCTTCACTTTGTCCACGTGTCTTCCACTTTCCTATTCTTGTAACATTTTTCATCTGGCAATTGTGGTTCATTCTTATGATTAAGTTTCCAAAAGAAATTATTGTTCTGATCCCATTAATGAATTACATTGCTTTCACAATTCCCAACATTGATGATTTTAATAAAAACTATAATGAAATTTTTAAGTAATGAGGTATGTGGATAACCCTTGGAATATGTTGCGTTGATGTCTCAATAGAAAAGCGATTCTTCCCATAAATTTACTTTTCAAAATACATTTTTTCAATTCTGACCACCAAAGTTTAAGAATCTGAAATTCCTGTTTGCAATTACTATACATTCCTATCATTCTCAGATAGAGTACAATTTATTCGGTATTCAGAAAAATGTTTAACTCATCTTTGCATAACTACTGGCAGATGATTCTTCCTTCATTTTCATGACAATACTAACATCAGCAATACGATCAATTTCTTCTAAAGAGTAGTATCAGAAATTACTGTAATGAGAATTATTGATAAGAAGAATAACTGAAGTCCTGGATTTCAGATAAAAAATACCTTGCTCAGTTTACATTATAGTTACAGTGACTTTGATTGTATTTAAGCGTTTTCTGATGAATCAATGTGCAAAGAATGCATTTGGACCTGGATTTATAATTCACATTTATAGTTTCCACTTAACAATAATCTAAGCCATGCCTGTTGGGGTACATTTTTGCCATTGGGGGTCAAATTTCAAGAGGGGGTAACATCGCAACACAAGATAAGTCCTGTTTCTCTCATTAATCCCAACTGAAGACATTGAAATTAAAAAAAATAGGAAATAACACAATTTTTAATTTCAAGTTCTGAAAGTTTTTTAGGTAATCAAATCTCATTTAGATATGGTTAAAATGAAATATCAGATTTCCACCATCAAATATTCAGTTAAATAAACAAGAACTTTTTAATTTGGAAGAAAAGAAATAAAAAAGGAAAAAAGGTAAAACCTAAAACTTTCAAGTTATTACAATATGCATCTGGAAATACTTATTGAGGTATAGTGAGAGGCATGCTGACACAATACACGCAATGTACATTACTGATTTATGTTACTGATAAATGTAAGTAATGTAATCAGCCTCCCCAAAAATGTTGTGCGTTTCAATCATTAATACATCAGTTGGCCTATTTCCAGTTGGAACAGAGTTCACCTATCATATGAAACATTGAAAATAAATCTTCTCCTCTCTGAATACGCATGTCTGATTATCTTCCTATTGAGTGTCCTTTGTGATCACAAATGACTGGCATAGAGCATACTGCAAGACAATCTGAAAAATCACGCAAATTTGGTTCACTTACAACAGCACCACACTTTACATGTCCTCCAAGATAAATTATAAACTTGAACACCTCTGCAGACAAAGGATTTTCAAACAGAGTAGTAATAACCTTTTCTTATTGCTTTGTATTGGTTTACTCTCAAAATTTTGCCACTGAATTTTGCCACACCCAACATAACATTAGGTACATGTTTTTATAGCACTGTTCTTCATAAAGGAAATATCTCAAAGCTCACTTGTTCGATGATTCATCAGCTACAGGTGGTATTCCAAGAAGCAAGCAGGTGCCTTTTTCAGGATCCAGTGGTGCCGATGCAATAAGAGGTTGGCTTGCAGCCTTCTTGCTTCGAGACGAGCCCACATACGCTTCCAAGGCAAACTGAGCAAGCAAGCCCAGGCACAAAGGACTGGAATACAACTGAACATCCAGAGTTCCCTGTTCAAAAACAAACCATATCATGTGAGAGCGTAGGCTTCCGCGGCCGGAGTCAGTACTTACTAGGCTGTCCGGCTAGGGACGCGGCGTCACCCGGACAGCCTAGTAAGTACAAACCATATCATAAGTGAGCTGGCCGAGACCAAGTAGTGCAAGGCTTACAAAGAAGCACTTGCTTGGGGCCCTGCTCTGGTAGAGACCCGTTGACAATTCTCTTCAACCCTTTGTGCTCCTCTGGCAAGTGGGACTCGTCATCAACATTTTTGCTTTACGCTCTAATGTCGTAACTTACTCAACATGGCTTTTCTGTTTGCTTCGCATGGAAGAAATTATATTTTTGGTTGTTGTAGTAAATAGTTATTTTTTTACAAAGATTATTGCAACACCAGAAATATCAATGTTCTTTCATACCAATTATTTTGCAGAAGTGTTATTAGAGACTTACGAAGGGAAAGTCAGAACCAGGGCTGCCGTTAACTTCCGACATTGGAGAATACTTCAATGGAAAATAACCCGTAACAAACAAATTTCCAGGAACTAAGCATAAGGACTGTACTGTGTGTTCAGACAAGAAAAAGGAAAAAGAAGGCATGAAACAAACTGTATTTGTCTGTGACAAACTGTATTTGTCCACGCAGCTACCATTGCATCCAGAATAATGCTTCAAAAGATATCACGCAGAAGAAATTAAAATTTTAAACATATAAAACCTTAAAAAATAAAGAAGCTTTCAAAGAATTGAGTATTTGTTTTTAATTAAACCTTAACAATATACCAAACTTTGAACACATCATTAATTCAGTGAACCATGCCCCATGGTCAGGGTGCAGAATTTAAAGTGTTCATGGGTGCATACAATAAATAACATACATTTCAAATGTTTTGTTAACTATTATAAGTCATAGCGGATGTAACTTAATCCTCACTGCTACTTGCATTCGAATTGTTACAATACAGGACGGCATGTGTTTTGATGGTATGGTTCAGGCAACTTTCTCCTTTTCCTACATTTCCTATGGTTGATTTTTTATTTAATGATTTACAAAATAATTAACAATACATCTACTTGGTAGAAGTCCAGAAATTTCTTATTTTTTCTCCAAAAAATGAAAAGACGTTTTATCACCTATGTAACTTTACTTCATGAAGAATTTTCACTTATTGGTTTCACAATTCAAAATTTTGTCCCAATTTTGCAGAATTCAGTATTGTTTAAAAATTTTTTATCTCTTAACCTAACTTTTCAAAGTACTGAACTTATTACGAATCCCCAAAAGATATACAGTTTGGGGTCCCCGAATGAATAAATCCAACACTTCAGTATGGCAATCATAATATACTAAGAGCTAAGTGGCTAATTGGTACCCATTTTGAAGCCAGCAGGACTTCTAGAGGTGTCTGATAGTTCATTAGAAAGCTTGAAACAAAGTCAATTTCTAATTTGGGTCCTCATGTTTGATGACCTGTTACCTGCTAAACAAAATATCTATTATTTAATTGTGGTATGTTGTGTTTGTTTCATTCTTTCACATGAATTACTTTCCTATTCATGTCAATCATCGAGCAATAACTTATGCATTATGCTTAATTATGTATCTCCCCATTTCCCTTCCTATCTCCATCTTGCCATATACTTCAACCAAATCTCTTGCTTTCTTAAGCACATCCCCTTTCCCTAAATACTTAGGTAGAAGAGTAAATATTCCAAAGGATAATAAATTGGGTTCTATGATTTGTATGCATTGTTTTACTTGCTTTATTTCTACATCAGAATGAACAGTTTACCTCTCTAGAAACACGCCATGCAAAAGGAAATTTTAAAATAATTTAAAAATTTGGTGAACTGTAAAAATTTTACAGATGCAAATGCATCTCTTTAAAATTCACTCAAAAGCTTTATTAACAATATTTCAGGCTTCACCATCTACAATTTTAATTAAGAACTTTTTTCTTCAATCAGCACTTCTAAATCTTCCACAGAATTTTGTCTGTCTACTCGAGTTGTGCTTTAAATTCTTTATTAACTGGAATTGAAATAATTAAATTCTATATTAACTGGATCGCTTGTGACATTCAAAAGAGAGATTGTCTCCAAACTAAAACACATGGTTGCATCTCATTATTCCATATATTGACATCTCTGACGCATAATATAGAGAGAAGGTGGCAGCATCAGAGAAAGTGATATAAATGCTAAAACCTGCATGGAATTTTAGATTAAGCCACAACTTTTTATTAACTGAAGTCATTGAGGTAAACATGGTAGAGTAAAAATGTCACGTTCTGTCACAGCACTTCAAAAATTCAACAATATACTGGCAATAAATTGAGAAAACTATTCACACGAAAAAATATGCATAAGTAACGATGTAATGAATACTGCAATATCTTATCCTATATCACATACTATCAATTGTATCCTCACTGAACCACGGATTGTCCTACAACAGTATATACCTGTAATAAATAAGACTGCTAACTCAAGGTTGGGAAAGTATAGTAATCTTGAAGTGTATGACAGATGCTAAATTTACTCAATCAATTCAGTGACATTTGGTTTCTTGAGAATGTTTTCAGTCTTTGAAGGGAGATAATGCTCTACTCATACTATTGGCTGCACCATCACCTGTCTGCTCTGAAGTATACTGATGGATACATAAGTCTAATTAGTAACATTAATAATAAGACAAGAAAAGAGAATAAAATGTACTGACTGTATTTGGGAGGGGAAAAAAAGAGGGGTGTAGTGAAATATGTGCTCTCCACTCCTCCCTGGAGGGCCTCTGGCCAGGAGGTCCCAAGGATCGAGTTCCTTCATTGGCAGGATTTTCAATGGTCCCACGCTTCCCTGATTTGCCCGATTAACACCAGGCAAACGCCGGAACAGTATCCTAACAAACAAGCCTCGGACTGCATGCGCGATCTTTCCTTCCCCTTCATGTCCTACCTCACCCTACTTCATGTTCCTTCCTCACCCCTTTCTCACACACACATTCACTCACACGCACTACACTACCTCACGTCAGGAAATTAGAACCTGTCCCTGGAGCTGGGCAATGCCATGCTCGTGGGAGATACCTGTTTGGGTAAATCCCCGGCAAATAGCCAACATAGGTCAGCATTGGATTTCAACACCCGGCAGGGATAGATCACCACTACCATCCCCAAAATAAAACATTCACTACACTTATGGGACTAACGACCTTAGCCGGTGGTGTGCTCGTAATCACTGATTAATCAATCCATTCCTACTGACAGTGATACCCATGATTGCACCCTTGTGTGTGTGTAATAGAAGATCACACGGGATCCTTGGTGATCTCTAGGGATATTCATACCAGTTAGTTGCTAGCCTTAATTCCACCGAAAGCATTTCCAAGAAAATAGAAACGGGACTTACCTCCTGTAGAACTAAATATAAAAAAGGGCCGGCCGATATAACCTGTCTCATCTCCAAGAGAGACTGTACTTGTTTAAAAATTGAAACTAAAATAGTTTTGCATTTTTCTATTCCGTCTTCCAGAACATGTTTATTCGATCTGAAAGCATGATATTTTTACTATCAACCCTTTGCTAATTTCCAAACATGTCAAAACTCTCATAATTGCTTACCGAGATAAACTATCCAATGCCTCCATGAAACACGTAGATAGAGATTTATCTTTTGCCTGAAGTATAAGCACAATAAGTTAAAATATATTTTCCCAAGAATTCTCTTCCAAGATACTTGCTGGCAAAAAAGGATGAAAGAATAAAACACTTACGCGAGATTCCAGAAGAGCAAGAACACCATAAACGAAGTCAAAGGCACAAAAGCGACCACGGTAACCGTATTGGAGGAAAAAGGTAGCAGTCATGATCCTATCCATGTTATATTTCTCACCTAGTTTCTCCATACTTTCCGGGAACTCTTTTCTTAGAATCATATTCATTGATGTAAATTTCTGGCGACTTTGCACCAGCGGAAGACTAAGAAGCAAAACATCACTCACAAAAATTAACAATAAAGGAAAGAAATTCATGACGAACTCACATCAAAAATTAAAAGTTTGAAGGAGATTTAACACTAAATTACTTAATGTAGTAAAGCAACAGATCAACAAACTTATATGTTACACATAAATATAAAATTCCATCACTTGATATGACGAATGACATTCTTTCTTACCCAATTTCAGCCAAGAGTTCTTGAACTTTGCTCTCTCCCCTTAAAGTCCACAGCCGCAACTTTGTAGCAGAATATCGAGAATATCGTAAACTTGCTTCAACAGTCCAATGACGATATAACGCTAGTTGCAGACTTGTCAGTTAAGAAAATTCCTCTACTACAACATTTCTATTATAAATACTTATTACAATTTCTAGTATTCATTAATCACATTCCTAAATGCAACTGATAAAACATTTCTCACATTCACACCAATTTTTTTTGTTTTCAAGTTTTCAACCCAGAAATCCAGAGAATCAATTGTCAATCCAATGTTGAATTTAGGGATTATATTAAAAAAATACATTACAAACTGCTGAAAAATAATAGCTGTTATGGAAGAATGTAACTTGTGCCAAAGATATAACAAACCAAATTTCAACTCCCCCCAGTTTTCACAGATACCAATGTAAAAGGATACTCTTTCCCAAATGTAATTTTTACTCCCGTCAAAATATTTCCAACATCATCTTCATTACTTTGATTATCAGAGTGATGACTCAGCCTTTGAACATGTGATTGTAGGAATCCAGTCTCCAACACATACCGCTGATAATCTACTTTTGCCAACAGCATTTGTTCGGTTGCTCCAACAATGGCCAACCACAGAAGGTCATTTGTGTCTTTTGACATCCTCCAAGCAAGTTCATACATCACAACAGCACTCTGTGAACAAGAAATTTAAAATGACTAAAAAATCATACACCTTATGAAACACATATTTGACATTAACTGAGGAATATATTCTGGACTCTTAGGTTAAAAAGAAATGAAGTTACAAAAATCATAAGTTCAACATTTATGTGCAAAAAGTCTTTTCTTTTAGTCTAAAAAGTATCCGTGAGCTCAGAATAATTTTAGAGATTTATGTTTTCAGCTCTTTTAGACCTAAAGAAAATTACTTGTTTTCTTTTGTGCATATAAACTAGTGAACTTAGGTCTCACGTTTTTACCATTTTCTTACTCTGAACCTAACCTAAAGTTCACTGCTGTCATTTGTCATACTTATTAGAACAATTGTGCACTCCAAAAACCCCTTATGGAAGTATTTACTATGGGAGTTTGCTGGAAATTTGTTACAACTGTTAACGACTTTTGGGTGCATTTACATTTGATGCTAAAAACATAAGCACATTTTGTTTTTACAGTTTAAACAATAACTAGTGGTGCAGCAGAATGGCACAGACTTTCCTGTATTTATTTATTTATTTGTATTGGTACAGGCAATGCCCACTTATAAATATATAATCTACAAAACAAAGTCCAAATTAGTTAAAATGATATAATAATTTCTCTTTTGCTAAAAACTTAGATTCAAGAACACAATCAGAAAATCGATATTTGCATTATTCGCCATTTTACACCTACACCAAAGGGGCGCATTTGTTTTACAAAAAGGAATATTATAAATAAAGCTTGGTTAACATTGCGAAGTTTGGATTCAGGAGCTTTCCATAATAATAACTTTCATAAACCAGGACAATCAATACAGATGTTGCATAAATTATACAAAAATAAATAATTGACATACATTCTATGAGACTTTAATGAGCTGAGACCCAGTATAGTTGCAATTTCATTATAATAATGTAAAACATACGGTGAAGGCAATTTTATTTCATAAAAACAAAGTTAAAAAACTTATGCTGGACAGTTTCAATTCTATTTATATGAACTTGATAAAAGGGAGACCAGGCTGGTGACTCATATAATAAAATAGAATGGACAAGAGTTAGATATAAGGTTTTAAATGACAGTATTTTTGAAATCCCCAACCATTCTTCAGGAGTGGTTATTCAGATGAAAAGCCAGGTAGCCATGCTATTTTAGGATCTAGCAGATGAAACTGATGCGAGCGAGAGAGTAGATGCAATAGTTATAGATGTTGCCAAAGCGTTTGATGTCGTTCCCCACGATCGGCTCGTACAGAAATTAATGAATTTAGGCATAGATTTCAGGGTGGTGGCATGGATTAGTGAGTTTCTGCGAGACAGAAAACAGAAAATCCGAATTGGCCACGAGTGTTCTACCGGGGCAAGCGTTACATCAGGAATACCGCAGGGGAGTGTCATCAGACCTCTTCTATTTCTACCATTCGTCAATGATCTGCCAGCGCACTTAATATCAAATGTTCGGCTATTTGCAGACGATTGCATAATATACAACAGTGTGAATTCGAAAGAAAACGAAGAAATGTTGCAACGAGATCTTGATGCATTACATTGCTGGGCAGAAAATAATGGAATGACCATAAATAGCTCCAAAAGCAAATCCATCACTTTTGGCAGGGGTCATAATTACAGTGAAACAAATTACCATTTAATATTTAAATAGTGTAAATACAGTGAAACAAATTACATTTAAATAAAGACATTATTCTGATAGTTTCCTCATGCAAGTACCTAGGAATCCATTTCGATAGTAAATTAAGCTGGAAAAGTCACGTAGATTTTGTTGTAGGGAAAGCCTGAAGATTTCCTCATTTTGTAATGCGCACCTTAAAAAAGAGTACAGCAAACACAAAGGAAATTGCTTATTTATCGCTTGTTTATCCGATAATGGAATATGGAACAATTTGTTCGGATCCGCACAAAATTATGCAGTGTAAAAATTTAGAAAGAATTCAGCGTAGACCAGCTAAATTTACTTTCAGGGACAAGAAATTGGCAAAATGAGATTCTCTCGAAAATAGGCGATCAGTAGCAAGACTGCGCTTTGTATAAAGCTTATAGTGGTCATCCAGCTTGGAAAGAAATTAATCGGCGACTAAGTATTCCTACTTACATCAGTAGGGGGGATCACAGACACAAAATAAATTTAAGACCGCAGAGAACAGATGTGGGGAAATTTTCTTTTACAAATCGAACGATAAAAGAATGGAATACATTGCCTGCAAAAACCTTTGAACCCTTTCCTCATAACATACAACAGTTTAGGAAATTAATTTAGGGTATTACTAAATAAATGAGGGACTTAGCTGACAATAGTAGGTTATAGAGTGATGCGTAAGTAATATTGTGAAGTGAGGTATCGTGCAGTGTAGAACAGAGAAATAATGTAGGAAGTGATTAAAGGGTCACAGTGAAGCGAAGGGAAGTGTAGTTGAACAAAAATTCAGTGGGGAGTTTGATTAATATGTTTCTTTTTTTTTGGTAATGTTAAATGTTTCATGAAATAGAGAGATTTTATATTATTATTATTGTATTTATTATTATTATTATTATTATTATTATTATTATTATTATTATTATTATATAATTTGTATGTAAGCTGTATTATCTTATTTACGTAATTATCTGCCACCAGGTTATGCCCATTTGCAGTTCAAATAAATTTATCTTTATCTTATCTTTAATAAATCATAGAATCTTCTTTGATTTAGATATAACACACTCAAAATGATAATTAAAACTCATTTTACGATCATAATCCACACCCCAATCTTTAAATTTTGTTACTCTTTCAAGTGAATAATCATTATTTCAATATTATAACAGAAATCCAGTAAGTGTTTAGAGCTACTAAATGACATATTTACATTTACTAATACTAAGGCCAAGAATATTGTGAGTACCCCAATTTGTTAATGATTGAGGATCACAATCAGAAGAAAGAAAAGACAATCATCCAATTTCAAGACTTCAGAGTACAATTTCAAGTCATCTGCAAATAATAAAAATTTACAATTTCAGATCATTGACAAATAATTAAGAAGGGCAATGGTCCCAGATGGGATCCCTGAGGAACACCAGAAGTAACATAAATATTTCTTGATAAGAAAGTTTTGTATTTTACATTCTGTGTTCTATCGTGAATATATTCCCCAAGCGAATTAAGCAGTTTCCCAGGCATACCAAGATTAAATAGTTTGTGAATTAGAATTTTTTGATTCACCGAATCAAAAACCTTGAAGAAATTGTTGTAAATAACATCTACTTCTGAATAAGATTCCAGATTAAATAAAACAAGGTTTGTGGTAGTTGATCTCTTTCTTCTAAACCCATGCTGTTCCTCAATGAATAGTGGATATATTCTAGCGGAAAGTTGGTTAGTAATTAAACTTTCAAATAATTATGAATAACACTAATTTTAGATATTGGTCTTTAATTATTTACAAAACATCAATTTTCTGATTTATGGATTTGTATAACATACCTTTTTTCCATAGTGTCGGAAATGATTCTTGTGTGAGAGACACAGAAAAGAGGTAATGCAACATTGGTGTCAAATTTGTAACACAATTTTTCAAAAAAAATCACAGGAATACCATCCGGCCCAGCAGAATAATCATCCAGATACATCAGATTTAGAATTTTATTTACACCTCTAATGGTGTTCGATAACTTCCAAAAGGGTCTGATGTCATGCTATAAAGAGTTTTCAGGATCATTTACAATTTAGAATAATCTGTGACAAATTTATTTTTACAAATCCTACAGAGTTTAGAGAAAGCAGTCATCATCATCATCATCAGCAGCAGCAACAAGGTTTGGGCCTAGTGGCCCGTTCCGCTCTCAAGAGTCTCTTTCCATCTTGTGTGGGGTCAGCCTCTGGATCGTTTCCCCTTTGGTTTGTATTCGAGGATAGTCTTGGGAAGCCGTTCTTGTGGCATTCTGGTTAGGTGTTCGAGCCAATTCTTCCTCGTTGAGTCGATCTTCTCCAGTATGCTGGAGATCTGTAGTTCACCTCTGATGTCTTCATTTCTCTTATAATCTAGTAGTGTATATCCTGCAAATGGTCTCAGGAATCTCATTTCTGCCGCTTCGATCTTTCTTCTGTCTGACCTATTGACTGTCCAGTTTTCGCATCCATAAGTTAGCATTGGGACTGCCATAGTTTTGTAAAATTTTAGTTGGGTGTCTTGTCTGGTCTTTTGTCTTAGAGCTCAGCAAAGCAGTATAATCTTTATAAAAGATTTCTTATAGCTAATAAGCACATCAGACTTTTCCCTCAATAATTGAATTAACTCTCTGGTACTCTGATAAAACAGGGAGGGCAAGTAGTAGTATAAGTATGTATGTACTTGGGGCCACAGCCCATGAACGTGCTAAGGCACACCGGCGATGTCCCCGCCTCACGGCCATGGAAAAAGGTGGTATGTGAGGTTAGCACATAGACATCCCCATGCCGTATTCCAGTCTTCTCAACCTCAGTAGTGAATTTTCTCATCATCACAAAGCAACATACACTGGTAAATTGCAAGGAAAATGCACACTACAGTCTTGGCTCGACCAGGAATCGAACCTGGGAGCTAGCCACGAGCCACATAAGTAGTAGGTGTAATAAGAAATTAAGGTACATATGTCTCAATAATATGAAACATCTTCAAACTGTCTTCAAATTTGAAGACAATGTTCTAAGGACTTATTGGAAAATAATGTGAACCAAACAAATTACAACGAAGCATCATTTACAGAAGGATAGTCTGCTCGTTTAAAATTATAATGGGTTTCCAATGCAAAAAGTGAAGAAATACCTTCGTCAGCTGAAAAAGCATATTCTAAGACAGGACGATCGTCATCCTCAGTAATAATTTAAAGAAAAAAAAGTAGAGCAATTTTGGAAAAAATATTGTTTTTGTAATTTTTTAAACTTACAAATGTTGCATGCAATATTACGCCAAAACTACTAAAAGTTTCAAAAAAATGTACATGACCTTAATGAAAGAACTAAAAATGTTATATGAAGGATAAACTTCTATCTTCAATTTTGTAGTTGTAGGAAGAAGCACTTTTGAATTTTTCAAAAATTCAGAGTTAATTGTGAGAACAGGATCTATGTCACCTTTATAAGTGTATTTTACTCTAACCTTACAAGAAATTTAAAGAAAAATTTTGAAGCCATGTTTTAGAAAATTTTGAATCCAGGGGGCTTCATATAGAGTATACTCAATGTTTTTCAAATTGCGATGCCACAAGTGAAGCCAGATCAACCAGGGAATATCCATTTCGGAAAAAATCATCCGTTATTGCACTCAGGTTTTGGAGGGTCTGTCTATTTTTACTTTTGTGGGACGAAGTAAAGCATATACTAACAATTTGAAAATAATGGTCCCTTAATATCATATTCAGTTATTTCGGAACACTCAAGACAATAATATCATTCGAAAAAAAAAGCAGAACCTACTGATCTTCCATAATAACTGTACTGAGTATAACTGAAGAGAACATGATTTCTGTTTTCTTCCCATTGCCTTTTCTCTCTTCGCTTTCTCATAGCTTCTTCAGCCTTCTGACGACGTCTATCTTGCCGATCACCCTCATCTCCTGATTCATCATCATCGTCATCATCTTCGTCTGACTGCAAAAAAGTAAAACAAGAAATCCATAAGGGTAATTAAATAAAATTGAAATCTTCTCCCCTCAGATCTAATATATAATTCCTGAAAAGTTACTAAAAATTTAAATAAACGGGACTTTCCTTAAAAAACATTTGTAAATAGATCACAAACAAGACATTAGCAGCATTGATAAATTACCTCATCTCGGAATATTTCAGATGGATGAGGAATTTTTTCATCATCAGAACGTGGAACCAGCAATTTCACCTAGAAAATACAAAAATTTTAAGTCATTTGCTTTTCAACGTGTTTAGAATATAACATTCTGAATTATCTTGATAGCATACTTTTTGATGCTGTAATGATACATGGTAAAATATTTTACATGGCAACATTACTAAGAGCACTTCCAAAACATGAAACTTCAGGTGTGTGCAAACATCATACACACCTGATCTGGGGAATACACATTACACACATCAGTAGGTCTGTGGGCATCCAGAACAAAAAACACTATTGAATTTTCAGGTTCTAGTGTATCTATCAGGTCTATTGTTCCTCCACAATTAACGAACAGTACATATTTCACCTAAAAGAAACAAAAGACCACTTCATATGATTTACTGTATTAAGAAACAAAAGCAACACATAGAAAGAACATACTTCTTTACAAAAACTGAGAAAGGCATATTTCAATTCTTCTACACCTCTAACTGGAACAAGAGTATATGATATATGGTCCGATCTAAAAAGATACTGTAAAATTTTGCAGGCACATACTGCATCCACATCATAATGGACCAGCAACAATATTTTCTGAAAGAAAAGAACTCAGTGTCATATGGCAGCGCAATATAAAGGCATTAACAGATACTTTGACAATTATATAATTGAAAAAATATTCACAATTAAAGTAATCTATAAAAAATGACATGACAAATGACACCTTTCAAAATTCTCAGAAAATAAAAAATGGAGTCTCTAGTTAATATTCTTCTAAAATAAGACAGCGTTAATAAACTTACATTTCCTATCAACGGTTGATAAAACTCATTTTTTAGATTAGAGATATGCATTGTAATTAAAAGTGCCAATAGTCTCGCAACCATTAAAATTTCGGGCGGCAAGTTCAGCTGCCATTTAGAATCAATCGTTGCCAATACACACATATTTAAATTCTTTCTATCTTTGTGTGAGCCTCTATTTAAGTTTAAGAAGTCAAGTGAATTTTACTTAATCATATACTTATTGTACATACATTTAATTGTAACAAATTTACAAAATTTACCCTTGGTAGTTGCAATGGTCCGTTGAACTGTAACATTTACCTTTGATACTCTATATGTATAATTCAACGGTTGGCAATTATAAGACTTGGTGCGAACAAAGACAAATGAAAACGCGGCATCGCTAGCGCGAGCCATGAGTGGTCCCCACCAGGCTTGACTGAACAAAACAAGCTCTTGGTTGGGTTGGTTTGGTGTACCTTAATGCCGCTTTGTGATTAAACGTGTAATTTGTGAGCTGAATTTACTGATTTTGTGTGTGACTAATTAAAACATTGAATAGTGCTTTAATTAATATAGTATCTCTGTAGTTCGTCATTTCAAGAAGACAGCAAGTTTTAACAGGGTTACCGTGAACACGTGTTTATTTTAGTTAGGTTATATGTAAACTGTAATAAGCAAAAATACTTAAAAAGAAATCATGGAGGCATCTGGAGATGTCAATGGGGATACGTTATTGTTAGATTCCAATGATCCAAATGTGATCGATACGCGCGTTTTGAAAGAAACAGTTCCCAAAACTAATTCTACGAATTATGATGCTGAGAGTGGAATGTTAGATAATAGTACCTCCAAAACGAAGAATCTCTCGGATAATAATTGTAATTTACAGACTGAAGTAATTAATAATGGAGGTGAATCCACGTCGGACAGCGTGAAAGAGGCACAATTCTTAGAAACAGTAATTTCAAATGACCAGTTGGAAAGTAAAATGACCAACGTTAAAGATGAAAATGATTTAAATCTGCCGGGAAATGTCAAAAATATTAACGATAGAAGACAACAGTCTGCAAATTCTGAGAATTCTGTTTTGGTTCAAGAGATGCAGTGTAATTTAGTAAATCATGCAGGTAAAAATTTAGGAATTAATAGTGAGCAGCTACTTACCAAATCTGGAGCTACCAATCTAGAGGGATGCACTAGTGGAAACATTGATCATATTAGTAATTCTACTTCATGTTCTGGCATTGTGAAACAATATGTAAATGATGAGAAAATTGATGGGAGTGTCACCAAAGTCATCAGTGATAATAATGATGTTGAAGATATGGTCACTGAGGACCATCTAGAAGGTAATGAAACGGATATGGCAGGACATGTAATTGAAACTAAGGCACTTCCTGACAATAATTCAAACAATATTTTAGCTTGTAACAGAGACTCAGGAAAAACAAGAGATCAAGAAGAGATAAATGAAACCAAGGAGAAAAACGGTAATCCTAATAGTTCCATTGACAATAGTGAACCAATGGTCACAGATGATCCAGTAAAAAAGGCAAAGGTTGTAAATGAAACCCAGAGTGATTCTGAAGACAACACCGATATGAATAATGGCATGGAAGGAATTAGAAATGAAAGTGTTGTGGAAGCTATGAATAAGGACCAGTCATGGAAATCCGATAAAGTATATAAGAAAGATTTGCGTTCTTTGAAGTTACTGTGTGATTATGGTAGTGACTCTGATGGAAATGATAATGAAGTAACAATGAATGAAGAGGCAAGTAATTCCAACAAAACAATTGTAAGCAGTGTACCTTCTGTTAATCCATGTCCTGCTGTGAACCAGGAATATAGAGAGCCTGAAGTGCTTGCTGTGTCAGATTCCGAAGAATCAGATAGCTCTGATGAAACTTCATCCACTTCCTCAGCCACTTCAAGTAGCTCTTCAGATGAAACCGAGGAGGAATCAGAAGATGAGAGGTAATTAATTTGAGTACAATTTTTGGTTAAAAAAGGGTAGAGGGTACATCCTTAGAGAATTGTGGAGGGGGAGGGGGCAGAGGAGGAGGAGTCTCCTTAAACTGTCCCTCGAATTGCAGTACACGCTCTGATAGAAATGAATAAAACTTATGAATAGGCTTGAGGACTTAGGATTTTCATAGCTCGCCCTTCATAAGCTTTGTCCCTGCCGTATTGTAATGCCAATTTACTTTCTAAGGCAAGTTTTCTCACATCGCTCACCCAGATCCAAGTCACTGTGAGGCTCAGGCCTTCGGCCTTGCGTTCACTATAAGCATCCTTGAGCCTATCCACCCGCATAATTACCAATTCACTTTTATAAGAAAGCACTTTTCAAGAAGGCCTCCAGAATTCAAACCGTGCAGTTGCCGCCAGAGCGGTGCGAAATGTCGGTTTAAACGACTTTTGTTAAGTTGTGCCGTATACTACACTCAGCCCAATTTTTAATGGATTTGCAAATATTAGTAAGAGAGATCTGGTAAGTTGGATGATTATGATCTCATGGAGACGTTTATTTATATTTCATTCAGTGAATCAATGAACTGATTATTTCATGCAAATGTGTGTCTCTACCTGACAAATTCAATGTTATACGTTTGTGAGAGCCCTCCGGCCTTTGCTCTTGCAATTGGTTTACACCTCCCCTTGTACTATGGCACTGACGTTGAATAATTAATCTCCCTCACTTTTAAGAGAATTTCATTTGAATGGAATAGTATTGTACTGGCCTGCATTTTCACTAGCACATTTCCTACAACAAACATAACATTTCTTCTAGGCTGTCCGGGTGACGCCGCGTCGTTGGCAGATAGGCCGACGTTTCGCCCGTCATGTCGCAGGCTTCTTCAGGGTAGTGACTGCGACTTCAGGGAAGAAGCCTGCGACATGACGGGCGAAACGTCGGCCTATCTGCCAACGACGCGCGTCACCCGGACAGCCTAGAAGTAATGGACTCAAGCCGCGGAAGCCTACGAGTACAAACATAACATTTGCACTACAAAACTTTTTCTCATAATAGCTTATGATTTTTTTGTTGTTTTTTTTACAAAATCCTTTTTATTATGTACCATTGTATTAAAATTTTTATAGTAGTCGGGTGGAAGCACAGTTGAAATGGCCTGATCCTCGCCACCAACGACGACATTTAATCACTTATTGTAACATTTAAACAATGCAAATTTATTATTTTTGACATACTGATGCCATTTTGAAGATTTAACATACTTTTTGGTAGTGGAGTGGGTTCATGAAAAACAATGAAGTCTTAGGAGATGGCAATGGGCTGGAGAAATGAGGATTCGCTAAAGTTAATTTCATTAATTAAAGTTAAAGTTCTTTTAAATATTTAAAGTTAAACTGACCTGTCGTTTTCCCCTAAACTTTTCAAATTACATTGGTTGAAAATTTTAGTTTTCTGTCATAATAAAATAGTGTCATAACAAAAATAGTGATTCTCCAAGAGACTGCTTTGTTTTCTAGTGTGTTTTTCCAATTGTATATCCCAGAAATATTTCATCAAAATTAAATGGACATATTCTGTTTTTTTTGTAATGTTCCTTTTATAGCCATTAACCCTCTGTGTGGAATTTTTTTGTGTTTATGTAAATAAATAGGTTTATATCTTCAGGGATATTAGGTGTATATCTTCATTGATTAGGTTTTTTCTGATATTGATGTATTTATCTATTTTTTGTTGCAGTGTTGTAGTTGAAAGGAAGGCTAAAAAAGAAATTCCTAAAACTAAAGGAGAATTGGGTTTGGAGGATTTGCCTCCAATTGAAGATTTACATATTACTGTGCCAGAATCGGAATGTGTAGAAATTGGAAAAGTTTTAAGTATTGTTGATTCCTTAGGTAAGCCCATTAGAGTAATTTACAATAGAAAGTAGTAAAATAATTTATCATTGTTATCATTTGACTTAATATTGGTTTACCTGCTTTGAATCCTTTGTTGTGGAGCCCAGTGGAATAAATGAATATGTTTGCATAGTGGTAATGGATAAAATACATAAGAATTGTTAAGGAATTAAAGAACGTGTGTTATAAATAAATTCTGTGAAATTAATTTTTAGTTTGAACATCCAGTGAAAGCTAAACAAAAAGTGTTGAATAATATTTCAAGTGTATGTATTTCTGCATTTTTGACTTCCACTTGTCAGTATATTTTGCTAAAACATTTTTTTATCTGAGATTTTATTTTCAGTTGCATTAACATAAAGGCCATTAGTGTCTATTTAACTTAAACTTATTTTTTGTTTAAGACTAAATATAGAAATAAAAAATTTAAATATAAAATTAAAATAAAAAAAAATTAATTTAAAAATCTATCTCAATGTAAATTACAAATTCCAAAGGTGCATTGCACCCAACTAGGAAATGTATAATGAAGTATCAATTGAGATATGTAGTGAGTAATATCGTGTTACTCAAAAATTATAATCCTTGTAGAATTCACGATCATGATTAAAAATTAGGAAATGTCATTCTCAGGATTTGGTTAGTCTCTTGGTGACTAGAAAAATTGAACTGTTAATTTGCTAACATTTCGGAATATGTTTATTCCAGCCTCAGGGCTGGTGTTAAAAGCAGAAGACATCAATATACATTCGCTTCAACCAAATCTCATAAACATCATTTTCTAATTCATAACGTGTGACTATTACAATCAAATACAAAATAATACACCTGTGTGCCACTAACCTTACGAACTTCCCACAAGCCATTTGCTTCCTATTCATCGCATATCTACTGTTCCTAATCACCATAATTACCACAAGCCACCTTGTGATGACTGATGTGCACTTTATCCAACTAAATTCCAAAGTACGCTTCGAAACTTCCTACTTCAGACTTTCTCCATCCATTCATCAAATATCTCTGTAGATGTAGAAAGTCCCTTCATCTGCCACAAACCCATTTTAAGCTGTAATTGACAATGTTTGATGGTATGAAAATTTGAAAATACTTGTATGGGGACAATTTTAAACATTATTTTCAGTTTATTGTGGTATATGGTTGAACAAATAAATAAATACACATGTACATAATTTTCTTTTTTATGGCAATAGATTCCATTCCCTACTTCTGAGTTGTTTAGCTTGTATGTTCACAATGTAGATATAATAGTATGTAGGTATAATGTAGATATTTCGTTTTTTCTCCAAGAATACATAGCATATTATACCTTAGTAAGTGAAATTCATTAATTGATTGTTTTATTATCTGGTGACATTTTGCACTTGGAAGAATAAGATATTATGACTTGATGTTTTCCTTCTTGCAGTTGTTGTTCAATCCATAAAAGGATGCCCTTCTTTGGATTTAGATAGTGTGCTATTTCTTGACAATGGACACAAAGCTTTGGGGGAAGTCTTCGATGTCTTTGGTAAAGTTAGTGAGGCCTGTTATTGTGTGCGTTTCAATTCCAAAGACCATGCACTTTCAAAAGGTGTGGAAGTTGGGATGCCAGTGTTCTATGCTCCTAGGACAGAGTACTCAAAATACGTTTTCTTGGCAGATCTTACGAGGTAAGTTTGTGTAGTATTTGGGGTCTTATCCTTTTATACACCCCTTCAAATAAATATACCATGTTCACAGTGAGATTGGAAAACTATAGTTTGCAAGCTGTGAGATCTGAGAACAAAAATTGTGGCATAAAATGTGTTGATAGTTAAAATCTCACTGTTTAAAGTTTGACTTTATTGATGATTTTCATAAATTGGTGAGACTAATGAATTTATTTTATAAAAAACATTATTAATATCTGGCTTTTCAAACTTAAAAAAATTATTGAATTATTGACCTTCTCATTCTCTCAGTATTGGTTTCTAATAACAAAACCTATTACATTAAAGGCCGGTTTCACCAACAGTTGAGTAAACTTGAGAGTAGTTACCCGAGAGTAACAATTTACTCTAAGATAGTAACTCTCGAGTAGTATGTGTATTGAGATTCAAGAGACTGAGCGAGAGTGATGCTGGGAACCACTGTGGACCAACGCGAACCTTTGATTAATTCCTTATATTCTATAATTCATTTCAGTTTCAGAGTTCTTGGCGTTATTATCTTGTGCGGTGTTATCATGATTTGAGTTGGCATAGTTTATTTGTTAGTTTTTGTATCTTTATTTCTTAATATTCATTCTTCTCTGGAGATGAGTTACTATTTTGTTAGCAATGCAGAGAAATCAAATTTGCAGTGTGTTTACTGATGGCGATGCAAATAAATTTTCTATTACTCGGGAACGAAAATGTTTAGTTTTTTAAATGCTGCTGATCTTGTGTTTTTCTACATTTTATTATTATTATTATTATTTGTTTTATTTTCTAAATTTGTATTGAACTTTGAACTATGTGTAGTTAAAATGTTGGAAAGGGATTCTGAAACTCAAGAAAACATGCGCAAATGATGTCCCCCATTTGTCACATACAGTTTTTACTAAATAAATAAATATTTCTTAGTACTTGTTGTCCCTGTAGTTATTATAAAAGTATTACATAATACCTTTATTTTGTATCCACATGGGTGAAAAATAAATGTACCAGTTCTCTAGAAGTATCTCTACAATGTATCTGATGAAGTTAACTGCTGATTTGGTCAAATATAACCTCGTTACAAAATCCTGATCGTCATAATTAAAACCGACCCATTCTCTCTCGCACCCTTTGTCTTCGCACTAGTGGATAATATTCCGAATCTTTGCTGGAATTATCTTCAAATATTATCATTCGTAATCATTGAGCCGTAACAACACTTCAGAGGTACATGCAAGTTAAAAATTGAATTTACTCCATACTTTACCCGACAGATTTTCGCAGTGTAAAGTTACTCTCAAATTTACTCTTGTGTAAGCGATTTACACTCGAGTAAAGTGTTAATGAAATGCTCCAAGAATTTACTCTCGAGTGAACATGATTTACTCCAGAGAAAACTCTTAATCTGTGTTTGGTGAAACCGGCTCTAAAGAATGGCAGATATATCTGTATAATAGTGATGTATTAATTGTAGTTTATACAATTAGTTTATAGTGTTAAGCTTTATTGCACAAGTACATGTTTTGAAAACAAGGAACATTAGGAATGAGCTTTCAAAGTACGAATGCAATAAAGCGACATTATAAACTTGTTGTGTACACAATTTTTTCGTGTAACAGCATTATAAATTGATAAGAGAATGAAACTTAATTTTGTGAAACATTTTTCTTGAGACGTCTTGGGATTTAACATCTGTGTGAGAAAAAAGTGGCTGTTCCATTTATCTCTACCTCCCGATGATTCTCCCGCTGTGATTGACTGAATGTGTGAGGACACAGCATTCAAGCCACAAAATCTGACATGCCTAATTGTGAATGATTTCTTTCAGCAGAAAAGATTATTTATAATGCTGGTAAACAAAAAATTATATTATACTATTTGTAAATGTTTTCAAACCCCGAGTTCAGTTTGTGAGTGAATAGTCTAAGAATTATCTGTAAGTCAAAGATGCTATAACAAACCAATTTGATAAATTGTAACAATTTTTAAAAAAAGGACCTCGGAAACAATATCAATGATTCAGTCTCAAAATGAAATGTATTAAAAATAAAGACTGGGATTCTGCTAAGCTGCTCCCCTCTCCTTGCTGTGTAAAGCTAGATTTGAAGTTGTGGAAGGAGAAGAGGGCCAAGTTTGGAATCTTGGGAACACACAAGATTTAGGGGGAGTCTGGGAAAGGCCTGGTCACTAGAGGATCATGAGGCTAGCAGTAGTCCAATCTAGAGAGATGTATAATGTGACAAATATTAACTTTTGTGTGATTTCTTTAAAGGATGAAAGGAAGTGATGCATCATGGGCGCATAATAATGAGCCTCCAACCAGATTTCTGGATTATTCCGATGATGAACAAGAGAGGCGAGCACGGAAAGGAAATAAACCTCCAGTTCGAAATGTATGTATAAAATTTGAAATTTACATGAGCAATTAAGAGAGATTCAAGCGTGCTTCAATCTGTGGAGACTAAATCTTCTCTAATTGTAGGTTTCGGATTCTTACTTCATAGGATGTCATTATTCTTGTGTAATTGGATTTTTTTATCTCATATACTGTTTATAATTAATATGTGGGCAAAATCACATATAAATGTATGACATTGACATTTTTAATAGTAATCTTGTAATGTTGTAATATAAGCTCATTCTGCACAATTGAGAACTTCTTTAAGGGTCATATTTCACAAATAAATAAAATCGACTTCTAAGAATATGTTACAAATTTTTACTTGTGCTGTAAGGGTTAGTGAATGAAACTAAATGTCAATTTGAGGCTATTGAATAGGCAGGAATCTCTTATCAATTTATTTATTTACAGTACACAGTTACAATGTGCCACCAACATAATAATACCAAACATGTTTTTAAAAAATTCAAAGTTCATACTCCATATTGGTATGAATTGAAAATTTAAAATAGCATAAAATTTGTATTACAAAGTCAGACTTTATATATGTATGTATTTACATATACTAGTTTAACAGATCACACCATTCAATTGTGAATACAGAAAAACTTCACTTATACAATTTTTTCCTTCAACCCCCTGAAAAACATAAGTGCTAAAAACACAAACCTGAAATTCAGTATTACGAGAAAACCAAAAACTACATATATGTTTACATTGGTGTATTATTGCTTGCAGTAACTGCTGCAAACATTAGTTTTGATTTATTTATTCAAAGAACAGTAAAAACTGTATGTGACATATGGGAGAAATACAATCTGCACACATTTTCTTGAGCTCCAGAACCTATTACCAACATCATCATTCCACAATTTTAATTAAAAATTGTGGAATGATGAATAAAAGTTTTTAAAAAAGCGAAGTTAGCAACTTTTGACAGTGAGACCTTTTTCTCCCAAGTTATATAAATCTTATTTCCATTGGTAAAGAAACTGCAGGGTTGATGTTTGTTTTTTATGTGCATGGACATGTGTGTGAACAAAATAGAATCACATCCAACTCTACTTCTAGCAAAAGGTGATCTTAACAAAACATGCACACAGTTATATATTTATGTCCAGAAACAAAACAAGGAGGCCATCTCAGCTTTTGCTCAATGGATCAGAGAAACTCGACAAAAACCTGATTGAGACTGGAAGCTGAAGTGCATTACTTGTTACTTACAAGACACGCGGGCCAGGCATAGGCACGCCCAGAGGAAAAGGTAGCACTGATATGTGCACTTCAGGCAACCATTCCTCTAGGCCTATGAGTGTTGTGTTGACGCATATCACCTAGTGCTGATGACGTCAGCTGCGTTGATACCTTTGCACATGAGTCACTTAACGTGCATCGCAGGGTTTCCTAATGTGAAAGTGCACAGGAACTGTCTGGTGGTGTGCCCACAGACGCTCAAGCTACAATTTAAGTCAAGATGACTCCTGTGAGACTACATGTGTTGGGAACAGTGCTAGGGACACTGACCTAAATATCATTATAAATCTTGGATTCTATCGAGTTTCAATATGTCCTTTAAATTTTTCCAAATTTTATTGTGCAATGTTGGTGAATATTATGCAAAGCTTCACTGGACACCACTGGCGTCCCTGTTTTTCTCATCTTGTTGTTTTACCCAAAATTCCAAAACGGATTGTTAAAATCAGTTGATAAGCCCTGCTCAGCAATGAAATAAAACAACTTGAATACTGAATTCAGCACAAAAATTCCATGGGCTCCTTTACTATAACTTTAATGATATCACTTATTGCTCACCTATCTCGTTATCATTTGAACGTTATGTAGTTCTAAAAGCACTTTCATTATAAACAAATAAACGTAAAATGCATATCTGAAATAAAGTACTATAGGAATTCATTTGGAACTTTCTAAAAACAGTAGATAAATTTAAAAAACATGTAAGTGCAAAACATTCAAACAGATTTTCACCATATTCGTATTGTTATTCCAGGAATTCACTGAAGTACACATACTCTTGAGGCTGAGTCTTCTCAGAAATTAGTTGTCAGTTTTCTTTACCTGAGATTAGATTGACCTCAATATTGCTACAGCATAAAATTCATCATGCTAGTACAGTAAAATCTGCCTAAGCCGGAATCGATCACAACACAAAAAGAATCCAGTTTAGAGAGGTAACAGTTTATGTAAGGTTGTTCATTTTATGACATTTGTGATATTGACGTTTCTGCCCTGAATGTATGACTTTAATATAATTATCAAAATTCATTAACACATTACATATTGTGGAAGCGCCAAAAAATAAATATTAATCACTCTGCATTAACAGCTTCCAAGTTGAAAATACACACATTACTGGCTGTATTCCGTTTGCTTGTTGACTTTCAACGCACAATGCGTCTCTACTAAGTTCTTGCCTTTCTGGTACCCTCGCATGGTCTTAAACAATGCATATCTGGTAATTTAGACAGATTTTCAACGCAGGGAGGGGAGACACCTAAATAAAAGCCATGCCCGTACACCTTCCCTCACTCAGAGAACTGGGAGAGAGAATTCTCATTATAAATGATTATTTCAAATCTTGGAAAATAATATTTTATCTTAGTATACAAAAACTGATGTGTGTGCACATACATTCTACAAAAACATTTGAACCCGTTCAAATTTGGGTGCAATTGCTTAAAATTTGGTTACACCCTCAACATTTTTTTTACTAGAAATAATGCAACTATAATAATTAGAACAATAGAATAAATATAAGGCATTTTGTCTGTTCCATATTTCCTGTGAAGTAAGTGTTGTGATGTAAGATTTGTCAAGATACGGCAGAAAGTGGGTGTGGGTGTGTGTAATATCACAAACTCCGTTCATTACCTTTTGAGGTCAGCTGCCACCACCAACATATTACTATGAAGAAATAATGTTTGTTTAAAAAATATTACCATGTTTATTTCTAATTTGCAAACTTTTCACTTCTATCTTCCTTCATTGTGTGTGTGTGTGTGTAGATTTCAATGAGAAATCCGCTCATGAATCTTGAAACATTTTAAGAGATTGCATAATATTCACTTATGGATCTTAGAACATATAACAGGTAACCTTTGCATGAATCTGACCACTGAACTTCTGATTTGTCTGTAACTGTATAATTTCTGCCTATTATATTTTTATCAACTACACATGTCACTTTCTTGCTAAGTATTGTGCAGTAAATGATTACATTTAGGTCATGTAGGAATGAAAAAATGACCACTTTTTAGGTCTTGGGCAATGCAGTGGGGATAGGCTGGTTTTTCCTTGAGGTATGGAATGGCTAGCGGGCCAGGAACGGTGTCAAAGGGCATGGAAGGGTGAGGGTAGTGTATTAATATATGTGCGATCCTAGAAACTCATTTAGTTCCAATTCATTTTAATTGAAAATTTTGCATCTTTTTCTTACAGGTTGAAAGGGAAGAGACTCAACCTCAGGCAAAGAGATACAACTGGAGAGGTGTCAAAAGTGAGGGGGGCAATGGTGCACCAACATCGCCTCGTTCAAACCGTTCTTGGGCCACTCCATTCAATCGATACGTCAGCAATGCACCATCATCTCCTCCTCCGTCACCATGTCCCAGCCCTGGCCCTAAGCCACTGATTAGGCCTTCATCTTTTAGGAACTCTGGCCCTCCACTCCCCCATGGGCACCATTTCGAGAGATCCTTCAGGGCCCCATTGCATCACGCCGGCCCTGGTTTCCAACCTCCTATGCAGACTCCACCTCATAGAAATGATGGCCCTCCTCAACCCCACTTCCGTGATAAATCACCCTTGGGAGGCCCACCTCACTGGTATCGGCCCCAGTCTTCTTACATGCCCCCTCCTCCACAGTCACATTTCCACAACGCAGCTGCAGGAGCTCCTCCAATGTCTGGAACATCCTCGCAGATGCTTCCACCACAGTTTGGAAGAGCAGATATCAAGTACGACATGAATATTCCATCTCCACAGCCACCTTACAGCCAAAACCAGAATGGGTCCGGTACAATGGATATGAATGATGGTGGTTACAGGCAGGCGAACCTGATGAGGCCTACATCTATTCCAAATCCCGGTTTGTTTGCTGTGGAGCCCAGCAATGGCTTCAAAGTGGAAGATCCACCTTCCTTTCCTCAGAGTGAATTTCCATCATTGAGACAGGATTTTCATGGTTCTTATGGAGGAGGACCTCAGGGCGCCTTTGGAGGCCAGCAGCCTATTTTTATGAACCCGAATGTTCCACCACCACCTTCTGCATCACATCAATCACCTCCATCTCGTCATCCACACTCGGGGTGGTGAACATGCCCAAAGGTTGGGCAGATAGATAACAAAAGACCAGTAAATTTCAAAATGGAAATTTGAAGGTTTTTAGTTTTTTGTCTTTGTATTTTTCTGTTACTAGAGTGCATGTAGAAGTAACTTCAATCTCTCTAAATGAAATGCAAATTTGAAAGTAAAACTTTTTAATACCAATTTCCTAATTGTCTGTAAATATTTTCTTTTGAATCAGGGGTCTACAGTTGGATATGCAGTGGAACCTAACTTTATATTTTTTACAGATATCTGAGAAAGTGTAAAGGGACAGATATTAAAAGCATTCGTGGGCTAAAATAGTGTTTAGGAAATGTTTCTTGGGCCACAGTTCACACCATTTAATTTCACGCTTTCATTTAAAAAATCCAAAATATTTGTCTGCATTTGTGCTTTCTGAATTCCATTATTACATGGTATACATTTGAGTGTTTATGGGGGGGGGGGAGTTCCATCCCTGTTTTGCATTGATCTTGGTGCAATCTCTTTTACATAACCTTGTTAAATATAGACACAGGGGGTTGAAGTTTCCTTTGCTAATTGAACATTTGTTCCACATTCAAATCCACACAATGCAGCATTTCTATAATTTATTTCTGTCCTTTCCTGTCATGTCACCTTCAGGGATCTTTTGTCACTTTTCCAGAACACTGTTGTAACATTAAAAAAATCCAAGTTTGCAATTGAGTTTTAGTGTTGTTTTTTTCTCTCTAATGTGGAATGTCACTATCATGGACATTATACCACTCACTGCTTGATGCAAAATATGAATTGCTATTTCATGGTTGGAGATGGCTGTTTGCTTTTAATGAACAATGTCCAAAATCTCAGAAATGTATAAAATCCATTTTCATAAATAAAAAAACAAAGAGACCTAACACAATTTTTTAATATAACTCGAATATTATCAATTAATGGGAAGAACATTAATTTCTGGGAATATTAAAAAGTTCTCCTTTGTTTAAATGAGGTATTTTGTGTTACAACAGTATTCCAAACGTGTCTGTATGAAGCATTACGCAATAAAATGGATTGGTAAGAGCGACGTCTAAAGACTCTCAAATAATGAATTTAAAAATTAATGTTGCTTACTGAGGTAAAACATAATAAAAGAGTTTGGTTTTTGGCGAGTTGAAAAAGGCAGTGTGTGAAATGTAATAAGAGCCTAAGATGGGACCAATGAAAAGTGATGGATGTGTGAGGAAAATGTGAATTCAAATCATATTAAAATAATGATGTACTGTAAAGAAGGTGTTCTTTTACACTGTTGTAAATCCCACCTTTTCTTTTTATTATGAAAATGTTTATTTTTGCTGTATAAGTAGGGTCATACGGGAGACATTTTGCTAAGGAAATTCTCTCTCTGGAAGGAGTTGGATCTCTGATATACTACTAGGGTGTAGGCAAACTAAATGAAATGAAAATTACTGGCAGCAAAACAAAATTTATCTGTACATACATGTTATTGTATTGTTCATTACATTTTGTAAATAAAAAGATATATGTTTATGTCAGTTGTTTCTTTTACAAGATTACTTGCTTCTTTTCTTCCTTGTTTTGCTCAGAGTACTTTTTTTTTTTTACCGAGGGTACATGACATTGATATTCTTCTGAAGGAATTAAGTAATTACAAAACAGGCATGTCACATACTACTTTCTTTAATATTTTTTTTCTTAATTAACATTTTTTTACTTTTAATTAAATTAAGCCTTAATCTTATATGTAACTGAGATTATTCCGTATTTACTTGGCTGTCCGGGTGACGCCGCGTCCATGGCGAAGATGCCGACTTTTCGGCATTACGCCCTGAGGAAGGTCGCAGAATGGCAACCGAAACGTCGGTATCTTCGCCATTGACGCGGCGTTACCCGGACAGCCAAGTAAATAGTAACTCCAGCCACGGAAGACTACGCTCTCACAAGATTATTCCGTTTTTGTCACTTATAACTCGCTTTACATACAATATCTTTGTAGAGGAAAAATCGCACTTTTCTCCATGTCACACTACACAATAATACACATTAAATATTAGTTCTTTTAACTTTCTTGTCCTACTTTATGAGAAGAGAAAGCATAGTAGGCCAAAAAACATGGTTTTTTGACAGAAAAACTGGCAGTCCCTGGTAACAAAACCTTGAATAATCTTGTTCGCATATATAATATTCTTGTTTGAATTGATCCTATAATTTTGTAGGCCTACGCAAAGTTGTTAAATGCCTTTCAGATACTGGATGATGAGCACATTGATGCAGTCATTGCCTTAAAAGATGGGTATGAAGAAATTGTAAAAGTACTTGCCATCAATGTGAACAAACAAGCAGAAACCAAAAATGAAGCAATGGGTTTATTGACAAATCTGCAAAGTCGTGAAAGTTATTTTGCAGAAGATTTGGGCTTCAATTCTGAAACAGTTTTATTCAATTACAATGTGAAACATTAGGTTTACACGTTACATATAGATTACTAGCACTTTAAAAATTTGTAAATGAAATGCAAGACATGACATTTATAAAACTGATCCAAAATTGAAACTTGATAAGTTAAGGAGAAACAAATGATTTAAAAAGAAACATTCACCACAACTGATCATTTAATTAGTTAGATTATATAAAATACACATTCTCATCTAACAATTACGTTTTTTTATAAATCTAATATATCTTGAATTAAGCAAAATTCAAAACATTTTCAATTTTTTGTAATAATGTGTTAAATGGATAATAATGAAAAAAATTAGAACTGGAATGCATTCTATTCAAACATTTATTGGTCAGAGGGAAATCCAGACATCAATGCTTGATTGCCAACTTATACGAAATTCTGAACTTGGACAACTTTCTGAGACCTTGCCTAATGTTTAAATTGCTCTACGATTTTGTCGTTCCTTGATGGAGACCAACTACGGATGAGTGACCTTTTGCTAAATTGAAATATATAAGAAATGATCCCAGAAATAAAATGTATAATATTAGTTGAAATTATGTGGTGCAATTCAACTTTTCGTATAATTAAAATACTTGAAATTTTATTCGTGCACTATGTCGGTGTGTGTGTGTGTGGGGAACAAAATTGATTATCCCCGATCGATCTGTAGGAACTTGAGGCCCTGCAAGACTTAAACCGATATTTTGACTTATAGCGGTTCTTTACATGAAGCCTCAATATTTTCAAAAATTTCGATTAATCCACATTCTTGATTGCATAACAGACACTCAATGGCCACATATTTGCTTAAATTTCTGATATTTCAAAATTTGCAGAAGTTCAAAGTGCGTTTTGATATCTTGCTATATCTACAATATTGAAGATCGTTATGTTTTCCTTAAGAAATTCACATCTTCAAAGACGTATCTTGAGATAAGGTCATGTATAATTTTTCAAAAATGTGAGTAAATTTCGTGTAAGTTTGCGGGGATATAGACAATTTTTAAACAATTATTTTCTTTAAAAAACAATAAGTCATGAAAAAAGCCACTTATTCAAACTTATGTTGGAGTGAATAAAGGCTTGTAAACAATTTAAAAAATGGTCATGGCCTTTTTTCAAAATTGTCTTTAAAGAACACATTTCAAGAATCAGATCTACATCATTCTATTAGGCGTTTATTACGCAACCGCCAACAAAATTTAATAAAAAATATATGGAGCCATTTTTTTGAAAATGTGCCAGGGTCTTCATGTAATGTACTCCCAACAATTAAAAAGGCTGCGACCATCTGCCAAATAGTTTGGAGAATATCAGTTTTGAAGAAAACTGGCTGAATGGTTTACTGGCTTGCGTTGTTCGCAGACAGGAATGGACAGACTGACGTTTTGCCATGAATCAATTTTTCGGTATAAAGAACCCCTTGAACATGGATTCTGGTCTCACCACATGTTAGAGGAATTTGTATTCTTTTTTTGGCAACTATATTTATCTACTTTGCGTTATTAGGGCCATGCAATTGTGTTTGTGACGGCAATTGTTTTTGAAAATTCGCCGTTCCCAGCCCCCTCAGCGTTACATGACTTTCTCTATAATGCATTAACAGTAGCGAGAAAGTAACAAGTGTCAGCCATCAACAAACAAATTCGCAAAGCAATTCTATGGTGAAAGTTTATAACAAAATTTCAAATTTGCTGGGCAAAAATGTATCGAAATGCATTGATGTGAAAGTTAAATTTGAAGTTCCAGGAACCGATTACGTCATCACTATCTACATAGCAGTTTTCAAGAATTAGTATATTGTGATTCGTTGTAACGATATTGCGTAAGCGATAGTAATGAAAGACCAATAAAATAAATTAACACATTCACAAATTCTCTGGAAATCTTATAGATCCTACTGATTTTCGATTTGTATTAGAGACATTTCAATCAATTTGATAGACAAAAAGTTCAGAAATTTAGTGTTGACCACTCTAGTTTTGCTCAGCTTTGGTAAATTTGTAACGAAATACGTCAATTGTATTTCGTCATTTTAGTGGAGACAATGCTTCAAACATTTAATTTATATCATGCGTATTTTACTTTTTTCTTCTGAACAGAAGTCCTTCGCGTGTTGCAATTCATGCCCCCAAGAAGTTTCTTCACCTGAACAAAGTAAAAGAAAAGGCTTCAGCAGAAGTAGAGAAGTTTAAAATGACTCTGCAAACGTGCTTCGCAACACATTCTGAAACAACGTTGACATCAATAATTCCACCTCTGACCCTTTGTTGCGATGACCAGAGAAGTTCCAACAGTTGTAATTTGTCCAACAGCAAATGTTTTAACAATGACGCGGTGTATAAAAGTTCATCTAATTTTTAGGTACGTTTTCTCAAACTACTCTTAAACTTATCAAATTTTGTTTTCATAAAAAATGTTCGTTCCAACTGGACGTTTGCCTTTAAAAACAATTGTTCTTGTTTCGTTGATTGAAATTTTAAAATTGTATCTTTTTTCAATATTACTTAAAACATGCACTGCGTGTTGTAACTTATCTTCACTATCTTGCAGGGAAACAGGTCTTCACCATAACATATATAAAGATTTAAAATATACATTTTCTCCTAGATTAATTTCTTTAACTACCCATACGTTTCTTGTTCTGGATGTTTCGTACATTGAAATATAAACACTAGTGGAAGTATAGAATGGCACTGTCTTTTCCGTATTACTTTTCTATTTCCATTGGTCTCGGCTAGTTATTCTGACTTACCACATACTACATTTGCCAGCTATCATCTATCGCCGCCCAAAGTGCATTTTTTTTCCGGCTTCTTAGTAGTAGAACGAAAATATTATTTTAAGAATATTAAAGAATAATAAAAGCTCAACATAAATCGCAATTTTCTTTGAAAAATTGGGAGCCGTTCTTTAAAAAGAAAATGGCATTCAAGCACCACTCTAGATTAGAAATTTGAACATCTTTCCACAGAAAACTATTGAATTTTTGATACACGTCATATGACGTCATTTCAAGAACTTTCAGTCTCAAATGCAGTAGTGTTTACAAATCGCTAGAAATGTGCATTTTAAAGGCATGGGATACCTACAAAAATTATATTTGTGTAATTAAAAACATGAATGCAGCAAAATTAATTTAATGTCATACTATACACTGCAATTATCACTATCTTTGGAAAAGTTTGAAGACAAAATTGGATCTTGGAAAAAAAGAAGGAAAAAAAAAGGAGTTTGAGCGTGTCTGAAATTTCGAAACTTTGAGCTCATTTTCACGGAAAACTGTTGAGTTTTCGAGAAACTTTATCTCACATTATTTAAATACATGTACTCCTAAATACATTAATGTAAAGAAATTGCCGCTTGTGTAAATATTAACGACGTTAAGGATGTCAAAACAATTATACTTATGTAATTTTCGAAAAACAAAGGGATAGAGTAATATCGCTGTTATAGCATCTTATAGAGTGAATTTAGTACTATCCCTAATAAAGGTTTAAAGAAAAAAATTGGAGTCGTTTATGAGAAAAATCTTCTTTATGTACATTTTTTTAAAATTGCAAATATAGTGTGAAAACTACTAATTTTTTTTTAAATGGACGTGACCTTTATGAATGAAGTAATTATGGACAACAAATTTCATTCGAAAGAAAAATCTCTATCTTTATTTAATAGTTGTAAAAAAGGCATATGAAAACGAAAAAAAAATCATACTTTTACAATTTGCGAAAATTGAGAGTTTACCGTGAAAATTGGATCAATGCCACTTTTATATAAGTGTATGTTACTCTATTCTCACAAGAAAATTAAAGAAAAAAAATGGAGCCACATTTGAAAAAAAATTGAAAATGTCCGGATGGCTTCCTATACCCTCAAATTTTAAAGAATGTCTTTCAATTGCTCGGACTCAAGCCTGGTGGTCAGGGGGTTCTTTAATTTGGAAAATTCCTACACATTGCTTAGGCGCTAGTAGTGTTCACAGACGGGCGATTTGAAAAGAACCACTTTTTCAGTGCCACGGGAACCAAGATTTTTCCGTTGAAATCTCGAAATCAATTTTTCACAGCATAAATAACTGCCTATCTTACATATATTACTCCGTATATTGATAGGTATACTCGAAAGAAAAATTGTTGACGAGAGACTGAACCTGTCTCACGCGTTTATTTATGGAAATTTTCTTCGATACCCTGCCGTTTCTAACTAACCACACTGTGGTTCCAATTTATAGGCGTTTAATAGTGCCCACAAAATGTTATGGATATCCTTTTTTTTGTAATACACCAAAGTACTATTCTGTTCATATTATCGGAAGCATTTTTTTCTATGAATGCCATATATGGTTCTTCTTTCTTCAATTATTTTTATTGAGAATAGGGCAACTGTACAAACTTCATGTTCTTTACATCTATTTTTGTAAAAATCGACAGCTATGACGCTGTCATCCAATCGTTACGATTGTGAAGTCACTATGGTACGTTCAGACTCCCAATTAATTGACAGCGTCTCAGCTGGCGAAGTGTCAACAGACATTCTTGGGTTTTTAATAGGTTGGAGGATCAGTGCCTGTCTTCACGATGGAATATCTTACGGCATTTTGCGGTTTTCTCAGTCGTGCCGGTAGATGTCGCATGATCGCGACCGTATCGAGTAGTGCCGGCGATCATGCGACAACTAGCGGCACGACAGAGAACGTCTCGAAATGCCGTGAGATATTCCATCGCGAAGATAGGCATTTCTGCGCCAAGTGTGAAGCGAAGTGTGACGCGTCGTACCAACCAGGTGTGTGCTGCTGTCAGTGAGCGTCTCGCCAGCCTGGACGCAACCTGGTTCGCCTTTGGTGCAGTCGCTGCCAAGGCTGACCTCCAGGCTGTTCCGCAGTGAGCGCAACGCCTTGCAGGAACCACCCGTTGGTCAAGACGCCCACGGCGTCGCCGCCGCCGCCCAACTGGCCGACCTGCTGCGCTGCCCGACCATCCGCCCTCGCTATCAGGCCACGCTGCTCTTCCCCCATCGGAAGTCAGGGCCCATAACAGACAGCCTCCCACGCGTGCTTCATCGCGCTGGCGTGCCTGTCGTCTTCTTGTCTGGCACTGCCATCTATTACGTGAAGGCTTCCACGCGAGGCACATTTCACCTCGTCACCCTACCCACTCTCAACTCTCGCTCTCCCAGAGCAGACATATCTGGAGTTTCGTCGGTGCTCAGACGGCTACCAACGCGAAGGGCATATTCGTGGTCATTCTCATGGGAGAGCAGCGAGCTTCAGGAATAGAAATACTGACACATTTCAGGTCCTTCGCACTCGAAATCGGCACAGGGCAATTGATTATCTTAGATCCACGACCTGGCAAAGATCGGGAATCATTGATCTACACAATTCATTCACAGAATCGTAGATCTTTTGTTTCTACAATTTCAGTGCCAGTAACATTTCACAGTTTTCCTACTTGGAATTTTTGTGATCATTTTAACGGTAGTGACGCTGAAGTGTTACACCGGCGTATGGCCCCATCTTACAATTTTTTTTTTGAAAAATCTTCTCATCTTGCTATTAGTTGGAGAGACAAAAAAGGAGTTATGCATTTTGACGGTCCAGATGCGAAAATCATGGATATTGTTAGGGAACGAACTGTGGGGAATATAACAACCACCGGACTATACGATCCAAAAGTATCATATATTACTAAAATACAAAGCACGATTGTTTTTAAAACTTCCGCAATTGATCAATCTGTCAGCGTTCTCCAAAACGACCTGTACATGTACATAAGGAAAGGTCCACGTGTGCCCTTCTCACTAGTTGTTCTACTTCCCTTCGCAGGCAAGTTATGGGCCACCGTAGGTGTCTCGGTTTTTATCTTGGCCTTCGCCTGGTTGGTTCTACGCTGCGCCACATACGTCCCCGCTCCCCACGCTCTCGGAACAACCGCATCTCCTTACGCTCGGCCCTTGACCATAGGGGCCCCGGTCCAAGCTGTTCTGGATGTCATACAGATGCTCGTCACAGGTTCCACCGCCTTCGACAGACTCCGAGGTCCCGAACGCGTCGCCGCGCTGTGTGCAATTATCCTTGGGCTGTTGCTTGGCAGTGCTTACAGCGGACTGCTTCTGGGGTTCCTCACGGTTCCTGTCCACTACCCAGAGCCGAACACCATCAGAGAAGCCACAAAATCAGTTGATCGGATATATACCTACAAGAAAGTTATTAAAATGCTACAAGATAAAGAAAGCAGCGCTTTCAAGTTTGATTTTGTTAATAAGTTGACTAACATCAAATACGTCGACGAATTTGATAGCATCTTCAAAGCAATCGCTGCCGGGAACCAATCAGCAATTGTTGCATCTCAACTGGAGTACGAATCTCTTGTCGATTCCGTTGGAAAAAACTATGGAAATGTGCACCAAGTAAAGGAATCATTCTTGTCTCCGGTGCACCACACGTACAAGGTGAAACGAAATCACTACTTCACTGAAAGATTCATTGACATGGTTCAACGTGTCGTGGAGGCTGGATTGTACCGACATTGGACGGCAGCGCAGTGGCATTTGCGAGCCCTGAACGGACAAATGCTGGTGGAACCGGTGTTCATGCCTGACCCGCTGGTTGTCAAACAGCTCGTCGCGCCGTTCTACGTGCTGTCGGTAGGGCTGTGTGTGTCCCTGTTGGTTTTCCTGAGGGAGCGGACGGTCCCCCGTGTACTGCTTGTAGTCTGCGCGCGGGTGTTACGTATGATGGGTGGACAGACGTCCATCTTGTTGACGCTGTGCAAGGGTACCTGCGCGGTGCTGCTCTCACTCGTCTGGGCTGCTAGACGTGTCTGTGCAGGTCCGAATAGACGAAATTAAAACGCGGATAGAACTGGAAGGTATGTCACTGGCATCTGCAATCTTAACCAATGCCTGCTGGTGCATCGACAAACTCGAGGTTGCACCTGTAACGAACATGGGAAATATAATTTCCAAAACTCTGAACAATAATATAAGCAATTCATGTAAATTATGTAAAATTAATTTTAATAAAGTTCTTGCGCCCTCTAATTTCGCAAAAAGTATTGTTGTTTGGGCGTTATACACAAATAAAATTATTTTATTTTGTAAAAACGATTGTTTTAGTATATAAATATGAACTATGTCATTATTTCAATAAAGTTATTTTAAAAATACATACTTGTAACATAAATAATTATTTAAACCAAGTAGAATAAACCAAAATAGAGAAAGTAATGAGTATAGTGTTGAATCTTACGCAGCATGGGATGAGTAGCCTGCAACATTTTAGAAAATCTGTAATATGGCATGTGGTATGGTATGGACTTAAACATTTTGAATTTCCTCTCCCAAAATTTGCCTCTGAAGCCGCCCAAAGTATTTCTTTTAAATATTACATCTTGTATTCCTTTATTGTATTATTTTTGGTTGGATACCATTGAAAAATGTTAGTCCGTAGCACTTTCAAAAAGTTTCTCAACACTAATCGCTCTCCATGCAACCGGGCCTAATCTGGCTCTTCCAACGAGCTGAGCTGTAGACAACAGGATGTAGTTCTCAGTGTAGTTGAGTGTACAAACGTACTTCTACCGATTCAGCTAGAAGCTGAATAGCTTCTAGACACTTGAATCCCTTGTGTTGGTGAAATATTGGAAAAATTTAACTGGACATTTACATTAGTTAACTAAACAATAAAAATTTAAGTCTCGAAAAAAAAAAAAAATCTGGAGGCAATGAAGGGCTATATATATTTTTATACGTTTTCTTTTCATTATAAGTGTTAATATAATATGTCATGGTAAGAGCAATGTCTAAAGACTCCCAAAAAATTAATATAAAAATCAATGATGATAACTGAGCTAACACCATAATAATAAAGTTTGGCTTTTGGCGAGTTGAAAAAGGCAGTCTATGAACTGTAATAAGAGCGTAAGATGGGATCAATGAGAAGTGATGGATATGTGAGGAAAATGTGAATTCAAATCACATTAAAATAATGCTGTTCTGTAAAGAAGGTGTTCTTTTACACTGTTGTAAATCCCACCTTTTCTTTTTATTATGAAAATGTTTATTTTCGCTGTATAAGTAGGGTCATATGGGAGACATTTTGCTAAGGAAATTCTCTCTGGAAGGAGATGGATCTCTGATATACTACTAGGGTGTAGGCAAACTTCAGAAATGAAAGGAAAATTACAGGCTGCAAAACAAAATTTATCTGTACATACATGTTATTGTATTGTTCATTATATTTTGTAAATAAAAAGGTATATGAATAATCTGTTTGTTTTTTTTTATTAAAATACTTGCTTATTTTCCTTTCTGTTTTGTTCGCTACTTTTTTTTAATCAAAATTACACGGCACTGATATTCTTCTGACGAAATTGGGAAACTACAAAACAGGCATGTCACATACTCTTTTAAGTAAATTTTTTTATCATATTTAACATTTTAAAAACCATTTTTTACTATCAATAAATTAATTTAAGTTCCAATCTGAGACATTTTTGTTGTGATTCCATTTCGGTCGCTAATAAATCCTTTTACATACTATATCTTTGTAGAGGAAAGTGCGCACCCATTTTCTCCATGTCACACTACACAGTACAGTAATATACATAAATATTTCTACTTTTAACTTTCAAACCTTACTTCCTGGGAAGAAAAAGTATAACGGGCCGGAAAATGTGATATTTTGACAGAAAAACAGCCAAGCCGTGGTAGAAGACAATTGGATAAAGTTTGTTAGCATTTGTAGAAAATTATTTTGTATCCTATGTGTGTGAGAATCTGTGTTTTCAGATCTTTGATATCATTGTCAGATTACTGCACAGGTGAAAAAGGTCCCGAAAAAGGCCTGCGTCACACCTTACTGGAGGTCCTCAAGTATTAATACATTTTCTTACTTTGTATTTAATAAATTTAAAACTGTGTAATAGTCAAGAGTTTTTAATGAATTTTAAGATTTTATCATTTATTTGGGCTTACGTGAAGTTTTTAAATGCCCTTCAGATACTGGATGATCAGCACATACTGATGTATTCATTACCTTAGAGATGGGTATGAAGGAATTGTAAAAGTACTTGATATTATTGCCATCAATGTGAGCAAACAAGCAGAAACCAAAAATGAAGCAATGGGTTTATTGAGGATCCTCCAAAGATAAGAAAAATTATTTTGCAGGCGATTTGGTCTTAAATTCTGAAACAGTTTTATTTATATACAAAGTGAAACATTAGCTTTAGATGTTGCATGTAGATTATTAGTATGAAATGTATGACACTCATGCAAAATTGAAACTTCTTGATTTTGACTATAAAAATGAATTAAACTGTAAGCATGTAAGAAAATCCAAATTAACTTTTTCATGGAAACGCAACATAATTCAAGTTAAGCAGAAACAAAATGATATAAAAAAAGACATTCACTTCAATAACTGATCATATAATTAGAGAGTTAGATGATAAAAAATACATATTCTCATCTAACAGTTTGTTTTTTTTATAAACCTAATATATCTTGAATTAAGCAAAATTCAAAACATTGTCAATTTTTTGTAGTAATGTGTTAAATGGAAAATAATGGAAAAAAAATAAGAACTGGAATGCATTCAGATCAAACATTTATTGGTCAGAGGGAAATCCAGACATCAATGCTTGATTGCCAACTTATACAAAATTCTGAATGTGTATCAACTTGCTGAGATCTTCCCTAATGATTAAATTGCTGTACGATTTTGTCTTTTCTTGATGGTGACCAACTACGAATGAGTGCCCTTTTGTGAAATTGAAGTATATATGAAATGATCACAGAAATAAAATGTATAATATTAGTTGAAATAATGTGGTGCAATACAAATTTTCGTATAAATAAAATACTTGAAATTTTATTCATGCACTACGTGGGGTGGGGGGACAAAATTGGTTATCCCTGATCGATCTTGAGGCCCTGTAAGACTGAAACAGATATTTTGACTTTTAGGGGTTCTTTACACAAAGCCTCAATATTTTCAAAAATTTTGAATTAATCTACATTCTTGATTGCATAAAAGATGTTCAAAGGCCTCATATTTGTTTAAATTTCTGAAATTTCAAAATTTGCAGAAGTTCAAAATGCTTTTTGATATCTTGCTATATCTATATTATTAAAGATCATTATTTTTTCCTTAATAAAATCACTTCTTCAAAGACAGATCTTGAGATAAGGTAATGTATAATTTTACAAAATGTGAGTAAATTTCGTGTAAGTTTGTGGAGATATAGACTATTAAAAAAAATTAAATTCTTAAATATAACATTAAGACATTTAAAAAGGCAGTTATTCAAGCTAATGTAGGAGTGCGAAAAGGAATGTAAACAATAGAAAAAAAGGGCATGGCCTTATCTCAAATTGTCTGTATAGAACACATTTCAAGAAGGAAAAAATCTATATCTCCAATATTTTAGTTGAAGACACCACAATAACGATCTTTCTAAATATCACAGACTTTAACATAAATCAGATCTGCAGTATCTATTAGGGGTCTATTACGCAATCCGTCTAGAAAATTTAATCAAAAAAATTTGGGGCCATTTTTCTAAAAATGATCCAGGGGCTTCATGTTAAGTACCCCCAATAATAAAAAATGCTGTGACCATCAGCCAAATCGTCTGGAGAATATAAATTTTGAAGAAAAACTGGCTGAAAGGTTTTCCGGCTTGAGTTGTTTACAGATAGGAAAGGACAGACGTTTTACCATCAGGTAATGTTTCAGTATATAGAACCCACGTTATACTACATGTGGTATCACCAACGTGGATGCTGCGTATACCACATATTAGAGATTTTTGTTTTCTATTTTTGGCAAATGGGTTCATCCTTTTTGCGTTATTAGGGCAATGCAATTGTGTTTGTGACGGCAATTGTGTTTGAAATTCGCCCCCCCCCCCCTCAGCAATACATAACGTTCTCTATACTTCGTTAGCAGTAGCGAGATAGTAATCAGTGTCAACAAAAACATAAAGTAAAAAAAAGTTTAAGAGGTATTCTATCGTGAAAGTTTATAATTTTTTTTTTAATATGCTGGAGTAAAATGTAACGAAATGCATTGATGTGAAAATTAATTTTGATGTTCCAGGAAGTAAGTACAGCAGAGTATTCAGCAGTTTTCAAGATTTAGTGTATTGTACTTCTTCTCAACGTTATAGCAAATGCAATAGTAATGAAAGACCAATAAAATTAATTAATACATTCACCAATTCTCTGGAAATTGTGTAGATCCTCTTGGTTTTCGATTTGTATTAGAGACATTTCAATCAATTTGATAGACCAAAAATTCAGAATTTTAGAGTTGACCACTCTAGTTTTTCTCAGCTTTAGGAAAATTGTTAACGAAATATGTCAATTGCATTTCGTCATTTTAGTGGAGACGATGCTTCAAACATTTAATTTATATCATGCGTATTTTACTTTTTTCTTCTGAACAGAAGTGCTTCGCGTGTTGCATTCATGCCTCCCAGAAGTTTCTTCACCTGGACAAAGTAAAAGAAAAGGCTTCAGCAGACCTAGAGAAGTTTAAAATGACTCTGCAAACGTGTTTCACAACATATTCTGAAACAATGTCGAAATCAATAATTCCACCTCTGGTCCTTAGTTGCGATGACCAGAGAAGTTCCCGCGACTAACAGTTGTGGTTTGTCAAGCAGCAAACGTTTTAACAATGACACTGTGTATAATCATTCACCTAATTATTAGGTACGTTTTCTCAAACTTGCCTTAAACTTATCAAATTTTGTATGCATTTACAATTTTAGTTCTAACTGTAAGTTTGCCATTAAAAACCATTGTTCTCGTTTCATTGATTGGAATTTTCAAATTGTAACTTTTTTCAATATTACTTAAAACATGCACTGCGTGTTGTGGCTTGTCTTCACGATCTTGCAAGGTAACTTGGTGGTCACCATAACATAAAATAAAGAGTTAAAATACACATTTTCTCCTAGATTAATTTATTTAATGGGTCACATGCGTCTTCAACCCTTCATAACATGCAACCCTGTAAGTTTAGTGCACTTGTACCTTCCTGAAGGTTAATAAATTGAATATCCTTAGCAAGGGGTTTTAACATCCTTAGAAACCTTCTCGAATCGTCCCCTTCTGGTATAAATTCTTCGTATGCCTTCTCGTATCGTGCTTTAGATTTTTCAGGTTTTAAATCTCGCGTGGCTTCCGCAGATGCATCCAAAATTTCTTGAGGTACAGACGAATTTTCAGCGGCCATTTTCCTCGAGCCACGGTATACAAGTGTATTGTTGAAATAGATATATCGCAAGCAAAACTCAACAATATCGATTATCGTTCCGCAATAACAGAATTCATGTGTTTCATATTGCAGTAATGTAAATTTTCTCAAATAAATTGAGATTTTATGGTGACCTATAAAACACTGAACATACCACGAAATGTTACAGTGTTATTACTGCCTCGTCCAAATCAAAAACCCGTCTCAATTTTTAAGTTTTGGCATCGGCAGTATTAATACTCATAACATTTCTAGCTACTGTCCGGGACTCAGTTCTCCGACCGCGGGGCGGAAGGGACGTAGGCCTTTTCCAAGAAACGGAGCGGTGGTGGGGAGGACACCCCGGCCGCCGACGTACTACTAGCCGCGCGAAAAACATTTTTTTTTTTATTTCACGATCGCGGGCGTTTTTCTTGCATTATTATTTTAGTATCTAACTTACCTTATTCAGAATCTGATGATGATCTGCAGGCTTCACTCTCTGATGAACCACTGTCGGAGTCCAAATTAACAATTATTTCGTCAATTATGTCCGGTACAATACCATCTTTTTCCCAATAATCACTTTCTATTTTTTCCACGTGCTTGCAAAATCCTTGCCAGTCCTGCACGGTGACCTCTTGTATTGCAGTTTTAATGTTTTCTTGCAACTTGGTAACTGACATATCACCTGTTACATTTCGCTCCCTAAATATCCGCTTTACTTTCGCCCAAGCAAGTTCAATTGGGTTCATCTCACACATGTAGGGAGGGAGTCGTACAACTGTATGTCCGTGTGCTGCTAGCAACTCATCGATCTTGTACTGCTTAGCGCGTGGTTTGAGAGGTGCAATTAATCGGTACAAATCAGTCTTACGCATACTTTCTTCACAATGCACTCCCTTTCTTTGAAGCCATACAATCATGTCAGCTTTTCTTGAGTATGCGGACGGCGTCTTGTTGACTTCCATACTGTGGTATGGAGCATTGTCAAGGACAACAACAGCATGCTCTGGTAGATGTGGTAATAATTTTTCACGCACCCATTTCTCAAAATTAATGCCATTCATTTGGCCGTGATAGTCTCCCACAGTACTACCAGCTCGAAAGATTAAACATGTGTCGCAAAGAAATCCATTTTTTCCCCCCTGCGTGAACAATTATTAGTCTACTTGTGGCATTTCCCATCACTTGGACACCACAAACGTCATCACTCTGCCAGCACTTTTGAAATTTAAGAGTGTTATCAACCCATGTCTCATCCACGTAGATGATATCTCGGTTCTCTTCTCGAAATTGTTTCAATTGAACAATGTATCTGGATCTCCAATCCACTATGTCCGGCCTCTCTATCAGCACCCGCCGCTTTGATTGACACCTCTTCCATTTAAAACCCATTGATTTCATAACCCGCAATAAAGATTTTGGACCCCAAGGAAAATTAATTTTGCCCTTAATAATTGGAAGAAGCTTTAGCACCGTCGGCACTACCTTTTCTCTCATGTAGAAATCCAGAATCGTATTTCGAATGACACACTGGTCAAAACTATCTACATGGACAGAATTGCCACGTGACACTCTCCTCTTCTTACCAGGAGACTTCAGCTTCCGATTTGGGCTATTCTCATTCCTCTTTTTATTTTCTTTCCGAATGGCTTTGATGGTGGTGAGTCCAACTCCTGTGTATTCGGAGGCTCTTTCACTCGCTTTCATTAAAGGTAAATGTAAACATTTATCTTCTTTCTCCTTATCACATATTTCAATCACACGGGCAATGATTTCGCGACACTCGCTGTGAATAGTCGTATTAGTAACTCTCTTTGCCATGATGAGAAACTAATGGTTTTCACACGTTAACACTCGGCTCCTGCCACAAGCGAACTAGCCGCTCCGATGTTCTTGGAACGGTTGCGATTATGTGACGTGACATTGTGGGTGCAGCGAAATCCATCCCCTCCTACCCTGCCGCTCGCCCCGCGCGGAAACTAGGACCCCTCTCCGGCGGTCGGAAAACTGGGACCCGAACAGTAGCTATAACTAATACCCGTACGTTCCTTGTTCTGAATGTGTCGTGCATTTAAATATGAAAACTAGTGGTAGTACAGAATGGCACAGTCCCGTATGACTTTTCTATTGTCATTGGTCTCGGCTAGCTATTCTGTCTTGCCTTACTTACTTAACTATTCAATTTTTGAAACACGTCATATGACGTCATTTCAAGAACATTCAGTATCAAATGCAGTAGTGTTTACAAATTGCTAGAAATGTGCATATTACAGGCATGGGAAATCTATATAAAATTATATTTGTGTAATTTAAAAAAAATGAATACAAAATAATTAATTATATGTCATCTTATACAGTGCAATTATCACTATCTGTTGGAAAAGTTTGAAGAAATTGGCGCCGTTTTTGAGAAAATGGAGTTTGAGCTTATTTTGAAATTGCGAATTTTTAAGCTCGTTTTCACGGAAAACTGTTGAGTTTTCGAGACGCTTTATCTGACATTATTTAAAGCACATGGACTCGTAAAAACATCAATGTAAAGAAATTGCCGCTTTTGTAAATATTAACGACGTGAGAGATGTCAAAAAAAGTACACTTTTTGTGATTTTCGGAAAAACAAAGGGATAGGATAATATGGCTGTTATAGCCTCTTATAGAGTGAATTTAGTACTATCGCTACCAAAAGTTTAAAGAAAAAATTTGGAACCGTTTTTGAGAAAATCTAGTTTATGTTAATTTTTTACGATTGCAAATATTGTGCAAAAACTACTTAAATTTTCAAAAAATGGACATGACTTTAATGAAAAACCTGGGAATGGAATACAAATTTCACTTCCGAGAAAAATGTCTATCTTTAATAGTTGTAAGAAGCATCGAGAAAACATACTTTTGCAATTTTCGAAAATAGAAAGTTTACCTTGAACATCAGACCGACACCATTTTTATCAGTGAATGTTACTGTATTCTTACAAGAAAATTAAAGAAAAATTTGAAGGTGTTTTTGAGAAAAAATTGAAAATGTCCAGAGACCTTCATACACCCTAAAGGTAAAACAATGTTTTTCAAATTCTTAAAGATCGGACTCGAGCCTGATGGACAGAGGTTTCTTCAATTTGGAAAAAAATCCTATAAATGTCTTAGGCGCTAGTAGTGTTTACAGACGGGCGATTTGAAAAGAACCACTTTTTCGGTGTCAGCGGACCCAATGTATTTCCGTTGAAATCTCGAAATCGATTTTCTGCAGCAATACATAACTTTGCCTATATTACATATATTACCCCGTATATAGGTTCGTACACGCGAAAGTAAAAATGTTGACGAGTGACAAACTGTCTCACGCGTTATTAAGGGGAATTTCCTTCGTTGACTTGCGTTTAAACACGCTGTTAACCACACTGTGGTTCCAATTTATAGGCATTTAATAGCTCATAAAAATGATATGGATATCCCTTTTTTGTAATACTCCAAAACTATATTCTGTTCGTATTATCGAAAGCCTTATTTATGTCTGTGAATGCCTTATATGGTTCTTGTTTCTTCAATTATTATTTTTATTGAGAATAGGGCAACTGTAAAGAATTGGCTTGTTCTGTAACCAGTTCTCTTGCTCTAGAGGTGAGTCTGGTAAAACATTAAAACTGTTGTTTAATGTTCCAGATTATAACATTTAGAAGTTGTATCTAAGAGTATTACTTTTACTTGAAGCCATTATTGAAAAACTTAGTGTTCTTTACATCTCTTATTATACAAATCGACAGCTATGACGCTGTCATCCAATCGTGACGATTGTAAAGTCACTATGGTGATGTTCAAACTCCCAATTAAATGACAGCGTCTCAGCTGGCGAAGTGTCAACGAACTTATACTTGGGTTTTTATAGTTTGGAGGATGAGTGCCTGCCTTCATGATGGAGTATCTTACGGCATTTTGCGGTTTTCTCAGCCGTGCCGGTAGATGTCGCATGATCGCGACCGTATCGAGTAGTGCCGGCGATCATGCGACACCTAGCGGCACGACAGAGAACGTCGCGAAATGCCGTGAGATATTCCATCGCGAAGACAGGCATTCATGCGCCAAGTGTGAAGCGAAGTGTGACGCGTCATACCAACCAGGTGTGTGCTGCTGTCAGTGAGCATCTCGCCAGCCTGGACGCAACCTGGTTCGCCTTTGGTGCAGTCGCTGCCAAGGCTGACCTCCAGGCTGTTCCGCAATGGTCACAACGACTTGCAGGAACCGCCCGTAGGTCAAGACGCCCACGGCGTCGCCGCCGCCGCCCAACTGGCCGACCTGCTGCGCTGCCCGACCATCCGCCCTCGCTATCAGGCCACGCTGCTCTTCCCCCAGCGGAAGTCAGGGCCCATAACAGACAGCCTCCCACGCGTGCTTCATCGCGCTGGCGTGCCTGTCGTCTTCTTGTCTGGCGCTGCCATCTATTACGTCCAGGCTTCTACGCGAGGCACATTTCACCTCGTCACCCTACCCACCCTCTACTCGCTCTCCCAGAGCAGACAGATCTGGAGTTTCGTCGCTGCCCAGACGGCTACCAACGCGAAGGGCATATTCGTGGTCATTCTCATGGGAGAGCAGCGAGCTTCAAGAATAGAAATACTGACACATTTCAGGTCCTTCGCACTCGAAATCGGCACAGGGCAATTGATTATCTTAGATCCACGACCCGGCAAAGATCGGGAATCATTAATCTACACAATTTATTCACACTATCGTAGATCTTTTGTTTCTACAATTTCAGTGCCAATAACATTTCACAGTTTCCCTACTTGGAGTTTTTGTGATCATTTTAAAGGTAGTGACGCTGAAGTGTTACACCGGCGTATGGCCCCGTCTTACAATATTTTTTTTGAAAAATCTTCTCATCTTGCTATTAGTTGGAGAGACAAAAAAGGAGTTATGCATTTTGACGGTCCAGATGCGAAAATCATGGATATTGTTAGGGAACGAACTGTGGGGAATATAACAACCACCGGACTATACGATCCAAAAGTATCATATATTGCTAAAATACAAAGCACGATTGTTTTTAAAACTTCCGGAATCGATCAATCTGTCAGCGTTCTCCAAAACGACCTGTACATGTACATAAGGAAAGGTCCACGTGTGCCCTTCTCACTAGTTGTTCTACTTCCCTTCGCAGGCAAGTTATGGGCCACCGTAGGTGTCTCGGTTTTTATCTTGGCCTTCGCCTGGTTGGTTCTACGCTCCGCCATATACGTCCCCGCTCCCCACGATCTCGGAACAACCGCATCTCCTTACGCTCGGCCCTTGACCATAGGGGCCCCGGTCCAAGCTGTTCTGGATGTCATACAGATGCTCGTCACAGGTTCCACCGCCTTCCACAGTCTCCGAGGTCCCGAACGCGTCGCCGCGCTGTGTGCAATTATCCTTGGGCTGTTGCTTGGCAGTGCTTACAGCGGACTGCTTCTGGGGTTCCTCACGGTTCCTGTCCACTACCCAGACCCGAACACCATCAGAGATGCCACAAAATCAGTTGATCGGATATATACCTACAAACGAGTTATTAAAATGCTACAAGAAAAAGAAAGCAGCGCCTATGAGTTTCATTTTGCTAATAAATTGGTTAATTTCAAATACGTCGACGAAGTTGAAAGCATCTTCAAAGCAATCGCTGCCGGAAACCGATCAGCAATTGTTACATCTCAACAGGTGTACGAATCTCTTGTCGATTCCATTGGAAAAAACTATGGAAATGTGCACCAAGTGAAGGAATCTTTCTTGTCTCCGGTGCACCACACGTACAAGGTGAGACGAAATCATTATTTCACTGAAAGATTCATTGACATGGTTCAACGTGTCGTGGAGGCTGGATTGTACCGGCATTGGATGTCAGCGCAACGGCATTTGCGAGCCCTGAACGGACAAATGCTGGTGGAACCGGTGTTCATTCCCGACCCGCTGGGTGTTAAACAGCTCGTCGGGCCGTTCGTGGTGCTGTCCGTGGGGCTGTGCGTGTCCCTGTTGGCCTTTCTGATGGAGCGAATTGTGCGCAGTGATCTGCTTGTAGTCTGCGCGCGGATGTTACGTATGATGGGTGGACTGACGTCCATCTTGTTGACGCTGTGCAAGGGTCCCTTAGCGGCACTGCTCTCGCTCGTCTGGGCTGTTAGACGTGTCTGTGCAGGTCCGAATAGACGAAATTAAAACGCGGATAGAACTGGAAGGCATGTCACTGGCATCTGCAATCTTAACCAATGACTGCTGGTGCATCAATCAACTCGAGGTTGCACCTGTAACGAATATGGGAAATATAATTTCCGAAACTCAGAACAATAATATAAGTAATTCATGTAAATTATGTAAAATTAATTTTAATAAAGTTCTTGCACCCTTTTACTTTGCAAAAAGTATTATTGTTTGGGTGTTATACACAAATAAAATTATTTATTTTGTAAAAACGATTGTTTTATTATATAAATATGAACTATGTCATTATTTCAATAAAGTTATTTTAAAAGTACATACTTGTAACAAATAATTTTTAAACCAAGTAGAATAAACCAAAATAGAGAAAGTAATGAGTATAGTGGTGTATCTTACGCAGCATGGGATGAGTGTAGCCTGCAACATTTAAGAAAATCTGTAATATGGCATGTGGTATGGTATGGACTTAAACATTTTGAATTTTCTCTCCAAAAATTTGCCTCTGAAGCTGCCCAAAGTATTTCTTTTAAATATTACGTCTTGTATTCCTTATTGTATTATTTTTGGTTAAATACCATAGAAAAATGTTAGTCCGTAGCACTTTCAAAAAGTTTCTCAACACTATTCGCTCTCCATGCAACCGGGCCTAATCTGGCTCTTCCAACAAGCTGAGCTATAGACAGCAGGATGTAGTTCAGCTGAATAGCTTCTAGACACTCAAATCCCTTGTATACACTGTTGGGGTAAGGAACGATAGAATAATATGTGTTGGTGAAATATTGGAACAATTTAACTGGACATTTACATCGGTTAACTAAACAAATAAAAATTGAAAGTCTCGAAAAAATAAAAAAATCTGGAGGCAATGAAGGGCTATATATTTTTTATAAGTTTTCTTCTAATTATAAGTGTTAATATAATAAGTCATGGTAAGAGCAATGTCTAATGACTCCCAAGAAATTAATATAAAAATCAATGATGATAACTGAGCTAACACCATAATAAAAAAGTTTGGCTTTTGGCGAGTTGAAAAAGGCAGTCTATGAACTGTAATAAGAGCGTAAGATGGAACCAATGAAAAGTGATGGATATGTGAGGAAAATGTGAATTCAAATCACATTAAAATAATGCTGTTCTGTAAAGAAGGTGTTCTTTTACACTGTTGTAAACCCACCTTTTCTTTTTATTATGAAAATGTTTACTTTTACTGTATAAGTAGTGTTATATGGGAGACATTTTGCTAAGGAAATTCTCTCTGGAAGGAGTTGTATCTCTGATATACTACTAGGGTGTAGGCAAACTTCAGAAATGAAAGGAAAATTACAGGCTGCAAAACAAAATTTATCTGTACATACATGTTATTGTATTATTCATTACATTTTGTAAATAAAAAGGTATATATTAATATCTGTTTGTTTGTTTTTGTTAAAATACTTGCTTATTTTTCTTTCTGTTTTGCTCGCTACTTTTATTTAATCAAAATTACATGGCATTGATATTCTTTTGATGAAATTGGGAAACTACAAAACAGGCATGTCACATACTCTTTTACGTAAATTTTTTTATCGTATTTAACTTTTTGAAAACCATTTTTTACTATCAATAAATTAATTTAAGTTCCAATCTGATACATTTTTTTTGTGATTCCATTTCTGTCGCTAATAAATCTTTTTACATACTATATCTTTGTAGAGGGGAGTGCGCACCCATTTTCTCCATGTCACACTACACAGTACAGTAATATACATTAAATATTTCTACTTTTAACTTTCAAGCCTTACTTCCTGGGAAGAGAAAGTTTAACGGGCCGGAAAATGCGATTTTTTGACAGAAAAACAGCCAAACCGTGGTAGAAGACAATTGGATAAATTTTGTTAGCATTTGTAGAAAATTATTGTGTATCCTAGTGTGTGAGAACCTGTGTTTTCAGATCTTTGATATCAGTGTCAGATTACTGCACAGTTGAAAAAGGCCTGCATCACACCTTATTGGAGGTCCTCAAATATTAGTACATTTTCTTAATTTTCTTTCTCTTGTATTTAATAAATTTAAAACTGTGTAATAGTTAAGAGTTTTTAATGAATTTTAAGATTTTATCATTTATTTGGGCTTGCGTAAAGTTTTTAAATGCCCTTCAGATACTGGATGATCAGCACATACTGATGTATTCATTACTTTAGAGATGGGAATGAAGGAATTGTAAAAGTACTTGATATTATTGCCATCAATGTGAACAAACAAGCAGAAACCAAAAATGAAGCAATGGGTTTATTGAGGAGCCTCCAAAGACCAGAAAAATTATTTTGCCGGCTATTTGGGCCCTAATTCTGAAACAGTTTTATTTACATAAAAAGTGAAACATTAGCTTTAGATGTTGCATGTAGATTATTAGTATGAAATGTATGACACTCATGCAAAATTGAAACTTCTTGATTTTGACTATAAAAATGAATTAAACTGTAAGCATGTAAGAAAATCCAAATTAACTTTTTGATGGAAACAAAACATAATTCAAGTTAAGCAGAAACAAAATGATATAAAAAAAGACATTCACTCCAATAACTGATCATTTAATTAGAGAGTTAGATGATAAAAAATACATATTCTCATCTTACAGTTTGGTTTTTTTATAAACCATCCAATTATATCTTGAATTAAGCAAAATTCAAAACATTGTCAATTTTTTGTAGTTATGTGTTAAATGGAAAATAATGAAAAAAAATAAGAACTGGAATGCATTTTTATTTATTTATTTATTTACAGGTTGTAACAAAGTACAAATAATGTTGACATTATTTCGCAGAAGACACGATTCGATAAACGAAGATACGATTTTGTCTTTTCTTGATGGTGATTAACTACGAATGAGTGCCCTTTTGTTAAATTGAAGTATATATGAAATGATTAAAAAAATAAATTTATAATATTAGTTGAAATAATGTGGTGCAATACAACTTTTCATAAAAATAAAATACTTGAAATTTTATTCATGCACTACGTGGGGTGGGGGGACAAAATTGGTTATCCTAGATCGATCTTGAGGCCCTGTAAGACTGAAATAGATATTTTGACTTTTAGGGGTTCTTTACACGAAGCCTCAATATTTTCAAAAATTTTGCATTAATCTACATTCTTGATTGCATAAATGATGCTCAAAGGCCTCATATTTGTTTAAATTTCTGAAATTTCAAACTTTGCAGAAGTTCAAAATGCTTTTTGATATCTTGCTATATTTATATTATTAAAGATCATTATTTTTTCCTTAATAAAATCACTTCTTCAAAGACAGATCTTGAGATAAGGTAATGTATAATTTTACAAAATGTGAGTAAATTTCGTGTAAGTTTGTGGAGATATAGACAATTTTTAAAAAATTAAATTCTTAAATATAATATTAAGACATTTAAAAAGGCAGTTATTCAAGCTAATGTAGGAGTGCGAAAAGGAATGTAAACAATAGAAAAAAACGGGCATGGCCTTATTTTAAATGTAGGTATAGAACACATTTCAAGAAGGAAAAAATCTATATCTCCAATATTTTAGTTGAAGACATCACAATAACGATCTTTCTAAATATCATGGATATTAACGAAAATCAGATCTGCAGTATCTATTAGGGGTCTATTACCCAATCCACCTAGAAAATTTAATCAAAAAAATTTGGAGCCATTTTTCTAAAAAGATCCAGGGGCTTCATGTTAAGTACCCCCAATAATACAAAATGCTGCGACCATCAGCCAAATCGTTTGGAGAATATAAATTTTGAAGAAAAACTGGCTGAAAGGTTTACCGGCTTGAGTTGTTTACAGATAGGAAAGGACAGACGTTTTACCATCAGGTAATGTTTCAGTATATAGAACCCACGTTATACTACATGTGGTATCACCAACGTGGATGCTGCGTATACCACATATTAGAGATTTTTGTTTTCTATTTTTGGCAAATGGGTTCATCCTTTTTGCGTTATTAGGGCAATGCAATTGTGTTTGTGACGGCAATTGTGTTTGAAATTCGCCTCCCCCCCCCCCCTCAGCAATACATAACGTTCTCTATACTTCGTTAGCAGTAGCGAGATAGTAATCAGTGTCAACAAAAACATAAAGTAAAAAAAAGTTTCAGAGGTATTCTATCGTGAAAGTTTATAAATTTTTTTTTAATTTGCTGGAGTAAAATGTAACGAAATGCATTGATGTGAAAATTAATTTTGATGTTCCAGGAAGTAAGTACAGCAGAGTATTCAGCAGTTTTCAAGATTTAGTGTATTGTACTTCTTCTTAACGTTATAGCAAATGCAATAGTAATGAAAGACCAATAAAATTAATTAATACATTCACCAATTCTCTGGAAATTGTATAGATCCTCTTGGTTTTCGATTTGTATTAGAGACATTTCAATCAATTTGATAGACCAAAAATTCAGAAATTTAGAGTTGACCACTCTTGTTTTGCTCAGCTTTAGGAAAATTGTTAACGAAATATGTCAATTGCATTTCGTCATTTTAGTGGAGACGATGCTTCAAACATTTAATTTATATCATGCGTATTTTACTTTTTTCTTCTGAACAGAAGTGCTTCGCGTGTTGCATTCATGCCTCCCAGAAATTTCTTCACCTGGACAAAGTAAAAGAAAAGGCTTCAGCAGACCTAGAGAAGTTTAAAATGACTCTGCAAACGTGTTTCACAACATATTCTGAAACAATGTCGAAATCAATAATTCCACCTCTGGTCCTTTGTTGCGATGACCAGAGAAGATCCCGTGACTAACAGTTGTGGTTTGTCAAGCAGCAAACGTTTTAACAATGACACTGTGTATAGTCATTCACCTAATTATTAGGTACGTTTTCTCAAACTTGCCTTAAACTTATCAAATTTTGTATGCATTTACAATTTTAGTTCTAACTGTAAGTTTGCCATTAAAAACCATTGTTCTCGTTTCATTGATTGAAATTTTCAAATTGTATCTTTTTTCAATATTACTTAAAACATGCAGTGCGTGTTGTGGCTTGTCTTCACTATCTTGCAAGGTAGCTTGGTCGTCACCATAACATAAAATAAAGAGTTAAAATACACATTTTCTCCTAGATTAATTTATTTTATGAGTCACATGCGTCTTTAACCCTTCATAACATGCAACCCTGTAAGTTTAGTGCACTTGTACCTTCCTGTAGGTTAATAAATTGAAAATCCTTATCAACGGGTTTTAACATCCTTAGAAACCTTCTCGATTCGTGCCCTTCTGGTATAAATTCTTCGTATGCCTTCTCGTATCGTGTTCTAGATTTTTCAGGTTTTAAATCTCGCGTGGCTTCCGCAGGTGCATCCAAAATTTCTTGAGGTACAGACGAATTTTCAGCGGCCATTTTCCTCGATCCACGGTATACAAGGGTTTTGTTGAAATAGATATATCGCAAGCAAAACTCAACAATATCGATTATCGTTCCGCAATAACAGAATTCATGTGTTTCATATCGCGGTAATGTAAATTTTCTCAAATAAATTGAGTTTCTATGGTGACCGATAAAACACGGAACATACCACGAAATGTTACAGTGTTATTACTGCCTAGTCCAAATGAAAAACCTGTTTCTATTTTTAACTTTTGGCATCGGCAGTATTACTACTCATAACATTTCTAGCTATGTTAATAGCTAGTATAACTAATACCCGTACGTACCTTGTTCTGAATGTGTCATGCATTTAAATATGAAAACTAGTGGTAGTACAGAATGACCCGTATGACTTTTCTATTGCCATTGGTCTCGGCTAGCTATTCTGTCTTGCCTTACTTACTTAACTATTCAATTTTTGAAACACGTCAATGACGTCATTTCAAGAACATTCAGTATCAAATGCAGTAGTGTTTACTAATTGCTAGAAACGTGCATATTACAGGCATGGGAAATCTATATAAAATTATATTTGTGTAATTTAAAAAAAATGAATACAGAAAAATTAATTATATGTCATCTTATACAGTGCTATTATCACTATCTGTTGGAAAAGTTTGAAGAAATTGGCGCCGTTTTTGAGAAAATGGAGTTTGAGCGTTTCAGAAATTGCGAAATTTTGAGCTCGTTTTCACGGAAAACTGTTGAGTTTTCGAGAAGCTTTATGAGACATTATTTAAAGCACATGGACTCATAAAAACATCAATGTAAAGAAATTGCCGCTTTTGTAAATATTAACGACGTGAGAGAAGTAAAAAAATTACACTTTTTGTGATTTTTGGAAAAACAAAGGGATAGGATAATATGGCTGTTATAGCATCTTATAGAGTAAATTTAGTACTATCCCTACCAAAAGTTTAAAGAAAAAATTTGGAACCGGTTTTGAGAAAATCTAGTTTATGTTGACTTTTTACGATTGCAAATATTGTGCAAAAACTACTCAAATTTTCAAAAAATGGACATGACTTTAATGAAAAACCTGGGAATGGAATACAAATTTCACTTCCGAGAAAAATGTCTATCTTTAATAGTTGTAAGAAGCATCGAGAAAACATACTTTTGCAATTTTCGAAAATAGAAAGTTTACCTTGAACATCAGACCGACACCATTTTTATCAGTGAATGTTACTGTATTCTTACAAGAAAATTAAAGAAAAATTTGAAGGTGTTTTTGAGAAAAAATTGAAAATGTCCAGAGACCTTCATACACCCTAAAGGTAAAACAATGTTTTTCAAATTCTTAAAGATCGGACTCGAGCCTGATGGACAGAGGTTTCTTCAATTTGGAAAAAAATCCTATAAATGTCTTAGGCGCTAGTAGTGTTTACAGACGGGCGATTTGAAAAGAACCACTTTTTCGGTGTCAGCGGACCCAATGTATTTCCGTTGAAATCTCGAAATCGATTTTCTGCAGCAATACATAACTTTGCCTATATTACATATATTACCCCGTATATAGGTTCGTACACGCGAAAGTAAAAATGTTGACGAGTGACAAACTGTCTCACGCGTTATTAAGGGGAATTTCCTTCGTTGACTTGCGTTTAAACACGCTGTTAACCACACTGTGGTTCCAATTTATAGGCATTTAATAGCTCATAAAAATGATATGGATATCCCTTTTTTGTAATACTCCAAAACTATATTCTGTTCGTATTATCGAAAGCCTTATTTATGTCTGTGAATGCCTTATATGGTTCTTGTTTCTTCAATTATTATTTTTATTGAGAATAGGGCAACTGTAAAGAATTGGCTTGTTCTGTAACCAGTTCTCTTGCTCTAGAGGTGAGTCTGGTAAAACATTAAAACTGTTGTTTAATGTTCCAGATTATAACATTTAGAAGTTGTATCTAAGAGTATTACTTTTACTTGAAGCCATTATTGAAAAACTTAGTGTTCTTTACATCTCTTATTATACAAATCGACAGCTATGACGCTGTCATCCAATCGTGACGATTGTAAAGTCACTATGGTGATGTTCAAACTCCCAATTAAATGACAGCGTCTCAGCTGGCGAAGTGTCAACGGACTTATACTTGGGTTTTTATAGTTTGGAGGATGAGTGCCTGCCTTCATGATGGAGTATCTTATGGCATTTTGCGGTTTTCTCGGTTGTGCCGGTAGATGTCGCATGATCGCGACCGTATCGAGTAGTGCCGGCGATCATGCGACACCTAGCGGCACGACAGAGAACGTCGCGAAATGCCGTGAGATATTCCATCACGAAGACAGGCATTCATGCGCCAAGTGTGAAGCGAAGTGTGACGCGTCATACCAACCAGGTGTGTGCTGCTGTCAGTGAGCGTCTCGCCAGCCTGGACGCAACCTGGTTCGCCTTTGGTGCAGTCGCTGCCAAGGCTGACCTCCAGGCTGTTCCGCAGTGGGCGCAACGCCTTGCAGGAACCGCCCGTTGGTCAAGACGCCCACGGCGTCGCCGCCGCCGCCCAACTGGCCGACCTACTGCGCTGCCCGACCATCCGCCCTCGCTATCAGGCCACGCTGCTCTTCCCCCACCGGAAGTCAGCGCCCATAACAGACAGCCTCCCACACGTGCTTCATCGCGAGGGCGTGCCTGTCGTCTTCTTGTCTGGCGCTACCATCTATTACGTGAAGGCTTCCACGCAAGGCACATTTCACCTCGTCACCCTACCCACCCTCAACTCGCTCTCCCAGAGCAGACAGATCTGGAGATTTGTCGGTGCCCAGACAGCTACCAACGCGAAGGGCATATTCGTGGTCATTCTCATGGGAGAGCAGCGAGCTTCAAGAATAGAAATACTGACACATTTCAGGTCCTTCGCACTCGAAATCGGCACAGGGCAATTGATTATCTTAGATCCACGACCTGGCAAAGATCGGGAATCATTAATCTACACAATTCATTCACAGTATCGTAGATCTTTTGTTTCTACAATTTCAGTGCCAATAACATTTCACAGTTTCCCTACTTGGAGTTTTTGTGAAAATTTTAACGGTAGTGACGCTGAAGTGTTACACCGGCGTATGGCCCCGTCTTACAATATTTTTTTTGAAAAATCTTCTCATCTTGCTATTAGTTGGAGAGACAAAAAAGGAGTTATGCATTTTGACGGTCCAGATGCGAAAATCATGGATATTGTTAGGGAACGAACTGTGGGGAATATAATAACCAGCGGACTATACGATCCAAAAGTATCATATATTGCTAAAATACAAAGCACGATTGTTTTTAAAACTTCCGGAATCGATCAATCTGTCAGCGTTCTCCAAAACGACCTGTACATGTACATAAGGAAAGGTCCACGTGTGCCCTTCTCACTAGTTGTTCTACTTCCCTTCGCAGGCAAGTTATGGGCCACCGTAGGTGTCTCGGTTTTTATCTTGGCCTTCGCCTGGTTGGTTCTACGCTCCGCCACATACGTCCCCGCTCCCCGCGCTCTCGGAACAACCGCATCTCCTTACGCTCGGCCTTTGACCATTAGGGCCCCGGTCGCAGCTGTTCTGGATGTCATACAGATGCTCGTCACAGGTTCCACCGCCTTCGACAGACTCCGAGGTCCCGAACGCGTCGCCGCGCTGTGTGCAATTATTCTTGGACTTCTACTTGGCAGTGCTTACAGCGGACTGCTTTTGAGGTTCCTCACGGTTCCTGTCCACTACCCAGACCCGAACACCATCAGAGATGCCACAAAATCAGTTGATCGGATATATACCTACCATCAAGTTATTAAAATGCTACAAGATGAAGAAAGCAGCGCTTTCAAGTTTCATTTTGTTAATAAGTTGACTAACATCAAATACGTCGACGAATATGAAAGCATCTTCAAAGCAATCGCTGCCGGGAACCAATCAGCAATTGTTGCATCTCAACTGGAGTACGAATCTCTTATCAACTCCATTGGAAAAAACTATGGAAATGTGCACCAAGTAAAGGAATCTTTCTTGTCTCCGGTTCACCACACGTACAAGGTGAGACGAAATCATTATTTCACTGAAAGATTAATCGCCATCGTTCAACGTGTCGTGGAGGCTGGATTGTACCGGCATTGGGTATCAGCGCAACGGCATTTGCGAGCCCTGAACGGACAAATGCTGGTGGAGCCGGTGTTCATTCCCGACCCGCTGGGTGTCAAACAGCTCGTCGGGCCGTTCGTGGTGCTGTCCGTGGGGCTGTGCGTGTCCCTGTTGGCCTTTCTGATGGAGCGAATTGTGCGCAGTGATCTGCTTGTAGTCTGCGCACTGGTGTTACGTATGATGGGTGGACTGACGTCCATCTTGTTGACGCTGTGCAAGGGTATCTGCGCGGCACTGCTCTCACTCGTCTGGGCTGCTAGACGTGTCTGTGCAGGTCCGAATACGAAGGTCTGTGCATGTCCGAATAGACGCAATTAAAACGCGGATAGAACTGGAAGGTATGGTACTGGCATCTGCAATCTTAATTAATACCTGCTGGTGCATCAACAAACTTGAGGTTGCACCCTCAACGAATGGCGGACATAATATTTCAAAACTCAGAACAGTAATGTAAACAATTGATGTAAATTATTTAAAACTTTTTTTTAAAGTCTATATTGAATCTTTACTTACTTAATTTTATGCAGTGATATTGTCAGCTGTGCAGAGAAATCAAAAGAAGAAGAAATCAAAAGACTATTTTGACAAGTGGAAAAAAAATAACGAAAGTCATGATGGTGGGTGACTTTGCAGGAAGTTGTGTCAAATTCTTTTGCGAGTGAACAATCTGCAAACAAACACATTGACGAATTGAGCGCATGGACATCATCTGCAGTTATGTTGTCCAGCAGTAGCAACCAGAGGCTATCATAGAGGACCTTCTTAGTGTAATCGGTCTATATTCACCTCCCACGCACGAAGTTCTGGATTTGATTTCCAATGGGCCCTCAAAGTTTTGTATTAGTTATGTATTCAAACAATTGACCGTAATAGAATTCATACAGAACAAAAAATCTTTGTTTGGAAAATACGGTGATCGCATTTTAAAATCAATTTTTCCAAAGAAAGAAACGAAACAAACGAAAACCGTAGGCTTTTGGGGGCAATGGTATAGAGAAAGTAATGAGTATAGAGATGTATCATATCGCAGCATGGGCTAAGTGGAGCTTGTGACAAGTTAGAAAATCTATAATATGGCATGGTGGATTTAAACATTTAAAATTTCCCCTCCTAAAATTTGCCTCTAGAACCGCCCAAACCATTTCTTTGCATTCTATTATATTATTTTTGGTTGGTTACCATTATTTTTGGTTGGTACACCCATTAAAAGGATAACATACATGTTCCCCACTCTGAAACTACACTTTATCAAAAAAGTACCCTAATAGAGGGCATTATACTTTACAACAAACTAGGCAATGATATTAAAGACATAAACACTATTCATACATTTAAAAGTAAATTGAAAGCTTTCCTGCTTAACAACAGGTTTTAAATATAGAATGTACTACTATTGTTAAATTTTATGTACTTGCTAACAGAATAGATATGTATTGTTCCAATATTATTATTATTATTATTATTGTTAGTTTGTTTGAAGGCTTGGCATCTAAGGCCTGTAGCCTTTTTACTGATTGACGTTAAAATTAATTAATTTTAATTAAAATTAATTTTTATCTATTAATAATTAATAATAATTAAAAATAATAAATAATTAAAAAATAAATAAATAAAAAAATACTAAAATTAAATTATTGTTTTTGTTATTATTATTATTTTAATTATTATTATTATTATTATTATTATTATTATTATTATTATTATTATTATTATTATTGAAAACTGTTACTCTGTACCACTTTCAAAATGTTTCTCAACACCAATCGCTCTCCATGCAAACTGGCCTAATCTGGTTCTTCAAATGAGCTGAGCTGTAGACAGCAGGCTGTAGTTCAGCTGTATAGCTTCTAGACACTTGAATCCCTTGTATACGCTGTTGGGGTAAGGAAGGGTATAATATTATGTGTTGGGGAACTATGGGAAATTTTAACTGGACATAATCGGTTAACTAAACTTAAAAAAACAAACTTAAAAGTAAGGAAAAAAGAACAAAAATCTGGAGGCAATGAAGGGCTATATATTTTTTATAAGTTTTCTTCTAATTATAAGTCTTGTCAAAAATTGTCCAATGTGAAAAAAGTTTTAAGCTAATATGAAAGAGGTCAGGAAACTAGAGAATCTTAATCTCTCATTCACTTCCTTGTGCTGTTATCACAGTAAATAAACCTATTTTTGGAGACCTAGCAAATCTTCACCTCTTAAGAATATGTCTGTATGGGGAGATGCAGAATCCAAATGAATGTTTTAACAGCATAATTTGGAATGGTCTACCTAAAATTGCACTTGTGAGGATACATACTACAATGAAAATATATGTTAATGTTCAATTACATACATGTTACATTGAATTGTGGAAATATTGGGAAGTGTTAGTATTTCAAAATACTAGGAATTAATCCTGGAACAAATAATAATTGGGCTGCAAAACTGATGAGCTAAGAATATATGATGCAGACAGATCTGCATCTAATACACATGTCCAAAACAGCAAGAGACATCCAGGAAGGTGGAAAGGATGCTGGAAGTCATGCTAGAGGTCAAAGAAGGGTAATCATATGTGACAAGACAGTTCTAATTAACTTATGTGATACTGTATTATGATGATTTAATATTTCCTTAAAGTAAATATTCTGGAAACTACAATTTTCAATATGTTATACCCCATTATTTCAGAAATGATCAATGATAACTGCACAAAGCTTTCAGTCTCTGCTTGACATAAAAAGACACCTCTGGCACTAAAAGTATTAATGTTTCTCAATTAAGATAATTTCAGAAAAAAAGCATACTTTAGAATAAAAAATTAATTAATAGTATATAAAAATTATTTCTTAAAAACAAGGAAACATATAGGGTAGATTTTTGTATAGTAGAATCTGGCAAAATCATATATAATTTGATAATATAAAATCTGTAAAAATGTTAGGTTCCTATGTAGGTTTTTTACAAATGGGTCCAAAACTTATATACCTTTGCCATTTCAGTGTGATGTAGGTAGGGGTAGATTCCTTTAAAAAATCCAAAGACATTGTAAAACTCATTAGAACCTAATTAAAATTAATTGCTGTTTAAAGAAAATCAAGTAAAATATTTACTTAATTATTAAATATTAAGTGTAACATTTAATACAGTTTCATTTAATGCAGTATTTTTGAATTAATGGAGAAATGATTGTCTATAAATTATTAGTTAATAATCAATTAGCTTCCAGTTATTGAGGATAATCAAAGTGTGATTTATTAGAATCTTAAATTTTGTTCATGATAATAAATATAGATGCACTACATTTCAGAGATTCCTTTTCTCTTTCATGACATGCAGTATTCCTCACAACATACGATCCATTAATCGAAAGTAGATCATACGGTGAAGGAATATTGAACTTTGTGATGAAGGAAAAGTTTTTCCGACACAAAGTGCATCTCCTTTCTCTATAATGAATAGAGTCTTTGAATGTTGTTATGAATCACATTTTGATTATCCTTAATATATGAAACCTGTTTGATAACTATTTGTATTTTATAGGAAGCACTTATTGAAAGACTTTTTAAAATTCATTAATTTTTTAGGGGCACTATTTAAATTGACTTCGACAATTAGCAAATTCCGGTGTTACTCCCAAGACACAATGGTGTTACAAATTCTTAACTTATTAAATACGTTTTTACAACACACATTTTAGTAATGCAGATTTATTGTAAACATTTTTAATTAACTTTATTTTTTGTCATCACTATTGTGGTTATGGCGAATTCTACTTCTGCTTTGAACAATTTATTTATAAATGTTGAGTTGATACAGTTATTAATGGCCACAATATTTCGTGAGGCTCAACATTACAGCTCCAAGCAGTAAGTTCTTTCATTGGTGGCTGTGTGGGGGTTCCAGTGCAATACAGAGGAAATGAAACGCATCACACGATCTCTACCAGCTCGTGCCATACGGTGCTGTCATAGAGCACCCAAGTTTGTCTGTGAGTGCCATACTCGCTCAGTGCTCTGCGGTGCTCTGGCTCCTGCTACGGGTGGTATCCGTAGAACCAGAGAGTATATCCGTACATCATGCTTCTGCCCTACTCACCTCTGCAAAAGTGGGTCAGGCTGTGTACTGTTTATGTACTTCGCCAATAGATGGCAGAAGTTATCTCATGAGCAACCAGCTGGAGTTGTAGATGCTCATTTTTTTATAGAACCAATTGGAAGGTTGGACGGAGTGCCGACGAGCGACAAGACAGCTGCAAGAAAGGGAGCCGACGCTTTTGGATGTTGGTGTGCTAATGTGGAGGTAATTGTGGATTAATTAACTCGTTCACCTAGGAGATTCAGATTAAATTAGGTGTAAAAGTAATTGATTATGTTATATAATTATTTTTGTCTTTTATTTTGTTAAGAGAATATTTTGTGGCTAGACTTGACAGAAGTACGAGAAGTATACTTAAAATATTGTAGTTCCCAGAAATTGAAATTGATACAAAGTTCACGATTCTCTTGATGTCTTTATTTATGAAGTATATTTGTGAGACAAATCGTATTCTGTCGATTCGTACGTATGTTGTAAATGGTTGAGGGAGGATAGGTTATGACTAGGTTATACATTACAGAATTTCTTAATTGAAGTAACTTTAAGCAATCTTATAACAGCTAAGTTTTTTGTATTTATTTCGTTTTACTTAGAGTAAATTTTCTGTGGATTTTCCTAGTCGGTTTGCGTATGTTCATGACCCAACATGTCCGACTCGCACATGCGAAACTGCTGTTATGAAATGCTCGAAAAACAATGGCGCTGACATTAGACATTCAGCACGCAGAGTTTTGTATGATTTATAAGTAATAGTGGGTTCAGTTACCTTTAAATAGGTAACTTCCTTTCTGTGTTAAATTAACATCGCACGTTTTTTAATTTCAATATAACGTTAGTTAATACTGCACCCTGCTGATTGTCGGTAACTTCGCACGTATTTAACATCGGGCATGGAGTTTAGTGTGGGGGCGTAGTAGCGATGAACTGGACTGGCCGTGCGCAAAAGAAATTGAGCATATCGCGGAACTTTATCATTGTATTATTACGAAATCTTATAAAAAATAATTGAATTTTGCTAGAAGTTGTAAATTAACTACTTGTATTCTAGGATTTTGTGAATGAACGAGTTTTCTTTATTTTGGAACGATGCATTCGATAATGCCAATGTACGAACATGTACATTGCCATGTACATGTTCCGCGTAGGTGTGTTGTTCAGTCCTTCGGCATAGCCACGTGTATTCAATTAAGTTAATTTATATATGTAATAATGACCTATTAAATAAAAAAAAATAAGGAACATTCGTTACCTATTTTGCCCTTGGGAATTTGCCTGCCTTACGGTTGAAAATAGAACTTAATAAACTGTGAAATAGAGGGTCAAGCAATACTAATAAATATTTACAATCGTGGATAATTTAGCACAAAACAAAAGTCTCATAAAATTACGAATTAAATATCTTTTATTTTGGATACGTTATTGCCCAAAGATTTCTCACTTAAAGATAACTATAGGAATATAGGAAACCACTTGATAATTGATATTTATTCAACTTCATAAGATTTTTTTCATAACAAAACATAAGTTTCACTGTCATTACTTTCAATTTAAATCATATTCTCTCTTTGACTCAAATGATATTTCCATACAAACACACATTCTCTTTCTTTACAACTTAGTTTTGAAGACCTCCTTTCTCTATTTATATATGATATTATAAGGATTCCAGAGATCTTCTGGAAAATGTGCCTTTTTTTTTTGTTGTTGTTTTTTTTTGTTAATATTTATAACTATAATGACCAGAAAATTAAAAATGAAATAAATGCTCTAATTAAAGTGTGAAGTAGTCATTTATTCTGCTGCAAAACTAATTTAACACAATTAATAACAGTTCAGAACCTGAAAAGAAAAATTAATTTCATTGCACTGCCATTTGTTAACTTGGTAACTTTGTTAATTTTGTTAAGTGATTTCTTTAAATTCTTCAATAAATATTGTGGAGTGAAGTGAAGCCGCAAGTACCTCAGGATTATTTAATTTTTGATCAATTGATTCTGAAGCAACTGAGAAATTGTTTGAGACATTTATAGAACCTTGTTGTAGATGGTCATTTCTCTTCCATGAAATTGTTTTTACGCTTTTTTATAAAAAAACATTTATGCATAAAAGTTCACTAAATCTTGAAGTCGTGTATTCATGTTTTCACAAAATGGCTTGTAGTACCTGTGACTTGTGAATTTAATCTGCAGTGATTTATGTTCTGTTAATTTGATTTCATTATTGAATTGATTTTCATAGATCAAAGATATTTTGGTTGGTTGGATTCATACAGAAGCTGTTAAAATGTAAATGTTTCTTAGTATGTTATTCCTTCAGAATTGCCCTTTCAAAGTAAAGAATTTATTTTGCTTATTGGAAATTTAAGAGCAGTGAAATGAATAAATGAATTCCTAGAGCTATCCATGAATGTTAGGAAACCATAGAAATTATTGCTTTAATTTTGAATTGTTTCATTGATTTAAATTTGTTTGAAACTGTTTTTAGAGAGAGAAAAAAAAAAAAAAGAAAAAAAAAAAAGAAAAAAAAAAAAAAAAAAAAGTGAGAGAAAGATGCTTTTAAACTATTGAAATTCATTTTAGGATTTGAAACAGCATTCTACCTTTTATGTGAACTTGCTCCATTTGCTCATATTAATGTTTCATGCTGTGCGCATAAAGTATGCAAGACTTCTAAGCTATCTTCAGAATATCTGGCATAATTGCTTCATTTTCTTGGTTTGCTGTGGCAATTGTAAGTAATACCAGTGTGTTCAATTTCAGTAATAAAATACCATGAGTCAAGGAGCGCGTACGCAAACCAGTGGGCGGCAGCAGCCACCTCAGCCTCTTGCTGGCACATCCTCGATGGCTGCGATTACCTCACAGCCTACTTGCGCATACGCGGCTTACACCTGCACTCGTCCATGCCTGGAACACTACGATTACTGTCTTCGCCACATTCTAGAAGACAGGCGTGCACCTTATAAGCAATGTAGCTTTGTGTATGGTGCTAACGGACGCAGATGCCAAATGCCTACCCTTCGCACTGACAAAAAAGATAGTGGGTTATGTACAGAGCATGCTCGCCGAGCACAACTCGCACGTCAAAAATCGGTTAGACGGCGTGCTCCACGGCTTTCTACAGAGTCCTTGATGTTAGGTTTGAGCCACTATGTACCAAAAGATGATCCTGCTAGAACACCTAATGCTGGAACTTCTGGAGATGGAGTGTCGTTAAATGTGAGTCACAGTGGAGGTGGTGATGCAGAATTTCAGGAGGATTCAGAACTTGATGTGACTAAATCATTGCATCCATTTGATGATATTGATGCTTCAAAAGTAAATGCTGAAATGAGTAAAGTTCTGGATTATGCCAGTGAGTCTGATAGTGACCTGGATGTTGTTACTTATGATGGCACATGGTCTGGTCCTGATCTTGACTCCTCTGATGCAGATAGTATGGATGGTACATTAGAAGAAAGCAGTAGGTTTTCTGCATTTCAGCACGCTGGAGTGTACACTGCTGAAGAAGCAGCTCAGCTGACTAAAGATAAGTTAATCCGTTTGCAATCTCTTTATATCGATCAGTTTCGACGTCTTCAGCAAGTGCTGAGAATACGTCGTCGGCGATACTTGCTCTCTCTCAAGCGAGAAAAAGAGACGATGTGTAGCATCCACAATCAGCGAAAGGATTCTCCTAAGGAGGTTAAATTGTATCGAAAGCTTAAAGCATTGAACCGGTACCAGCGACGTTGTGGTGTGGAGGCAATTCTCCACAAGAAAAGTTTAGAAAGGAGAGCTCAAGCTACTGAAGGGATGACTGTTCGTACAGCTCCTACCACAAAATGTGTGTTTACCGAAGGCGGTGTTAAATGTGGAGAGAAGACTGTTCCATTAGCTAAACACTGCATGAAACACATTCTTCAAGACACCCATCAGGTACTATACAGACCATGTGGTCGTACCAAAGGAGGGTTCCCATGCCGTGAACCAGTTCCAGGAGTCTTTGAAGATGCTTTGTGTGTGTATCACGAAGAGATGAAGGCATCTTATCGTGGTGTAAGTCATACTGCCACTGAACAAAATCCTGTGGTGGAAAAGAAATTTGAAGAAAATTTGCAAATAAAGAAGGAGAGAATTGAGGAAATAGAGGTCAGTTTGTTGAATAAACAAGCTGAACTTCCAATTGGAGGGGACAAGGAAATGAGGTCAGTCAAAGAACTTTCCAAAGAGGAGTCAGTGATGTCGGTTCCACCATCTCGACAAGAGGAAGGTGGAGGTGATGCTTGTTCCGGTGCCACTGTAGCTCCAGAGTCTCGAATTGCTGAACAAAATCTCGCCCCAGAACGAGATCCTTCCGAATCTTTCCAGAGTGAAACTTCAACTACTGATACAGCCAGTTTTGAAGGTAGTATGGAAAACATAGAAACAACAGAAGACTGCTAAAAAGCTTTACAGCTTTCTTGCAACTGTTACACAATATTTATTTAAAAGAGAAACTGTTTCTGCACGGTTTTGAAGCATTTTTCCAAAGGAACAAATTTTGGATATGCATGAAACGTGTGAAAAACTGTGATTGCTTGAATTTTTTCAGTGTGTATCAAGTTTGGTGTGATGCTGTTTGTTAAAGTATTAACAGAATTATGGAATTGTGTTTATGGTTGATATTATGAAAATGAAATATTCAATCAGTGTACAGAATGGAAAGGCATTTGCTCAGATGAATATTGTATAGACCGTTTGTATTTGCAAAGAATTTATTTGTTTGGAATAAATATATTAATAAATTTCCAAGCTAACATATTCATTGCTTCAATTCAATTGTAATAAGATCTAAGTATTTCCTGCATCAACAAATAAGAAGATATAATATCCATGTGGCTTATTTGCTGTAGTTTACAATTTCATTGCCCAGATGTTCCCTATGTTCTTTATCATATGAAATAATTTCTGAATTAACTAAATAACTTCTTGATACATAGTATTTTTCAATTATTTTCACTTGCGAAACCACCGTAATAAATGCTACTAATTGTGGAAATTGTCTGCTATCAGCAGTTCAATTGGTTGGATGTAATAGTATCTCTTGTAGGTAAGAGGGGTTTTATTTAGCATACAGAGCATGTAGCTTCTGAAATTATAGTTTCATTTGCGTACGAATGTTATTAATTTTGAAGGTGCTTGTGAAATTACTGCATCACTCAAAATAGTTTTCAGTCAGTATTAGAACAGTATTTCACACCACTTTGAGCACTGTGATTGATGAATTCCATGGTGTCTTTCACATGTCAGTCTCAAATGAATTAAAATTTTTGCAATTATCATTAGATCACAAATGATGATTTTGCCCTAAGTTTCTGAAATATAATAGGTAGAGTAAGAGTAATGGAAGTTGGAAGAAAATTGAGAATCATTTGTAGCTATTAATAGGTTGACATGAAATTTTATAATTGAATGGTGTTAAGCAGGAAGATTCAAAATTATAACAAATTGCTATTATAGGTTGTGGTTTCTCTGGGCAAGACTATACAAAGCACAAAAAAGATTCAAGGACTGTTTCTGGCTGACATTTTTCAAACATTGATTAAAGAAATGCAAGTATGATTTGATTATCATAGCAGCAATTTTTTGTTTTAGTTATACACTTTTGGGCTCTTGAATAAGAGACCAAATCCAGTGTCTTGAAATGTTGGGGAAAAATGTGGAGACATTCTACGAACAACTTTTAACTGCTAAGGGCTGTTGTTTATAAAATGTGAACCATCAAATCTAATGTAAGAAGTAAACCTATAATTTGCTGGATGGAGCAAACTATAAAGGCTGCATCAAAGCATACTCTAAAAAGAAAGGAATGGGGCTTATACTGATTTGTGAAAATTATTTCATATTGCATTGCATTTTTTCATTTAAGGTTGATTTTCAAGGAAATATCACAATATCTTAACCTGAGCAGTACCAAGGTATTTTCAACTCTTTGTAATACCAAGGTGAGCAAATACTGCCCCTCTCAAAAATATTAAAATACCACTATTCGTTTAACAAATTAGATTTTAATGAATACAAACTACTGTTATAATATGAATTTAATATCTTGGAATTCTATTCAAATGGTAAGTTTTGTCTTAAGATATTTGCCTTCATGTCTCACTTTGTCTGACGTCTTACTCAATTAACTCATAATTGTTTTTTGAATTCAATGCACCAGCACAAAATATAATTCAGGACATTCCTATGACTCAATTGAACATTACTGTAACTAATTTCATTGTCACCCAGTATATTACTCACAAATATCACACTTCATTTTCCCAAAAGTTCTGCATACACACACAAACCAAATAAAAAAAAGTGTCCTTTTTATAAAATATTTTATTGAATAATTAAATGCCTCTGATCCTTGGCAGGAGATGAGTAATTGTTTAATATATCTAGAATTGAGTAGCTTTAAAATTCAAGCTTGCGCATTATGATGTAATAGCATTCTGTTGTTAAATATTAGGACTAAGGAGATGATGGTAATAAAACTTGACTTTGGACATTAAATTGATTTAAACACAGCTGAACCATTGTGAAAAAGAAAATCTCATCTCTGAAATCGGGCAAAATATGCTCACCAACAAAAAATAATTTAAAGCCTACGTAATTCCACCTCAAAAGTTTAGTAATATATTATCAGAAGTTGAACTTTACCATGTTTGTAACAAACAACAAATTTTAAAACATTTTTTAATTTAATTTTGGAAGTCATCATCATCATCAGCAACAGGGTTTGGGCCTAGTGGCCCGTTCCGCTCTCAAGAGTCTCTTTCCATCTTGTGTGGGGTCTGCCTCTGGATCGTTTCCCCTTTGGTTTGTATTCGAGGATAGTCTTGGGAAGCCGTTCTGGTGGCATTCTGGTTAGGTGTTCGAACCAGTTCTTCCTCGTTGAGTCGATCTTCTCCAGTATGCTGGAGATCTGTAGTTCACCTCTGATGTCTTCATTTCTCTTGTGATCTAGTAGTGTATATCCTGCTAATGGTCTCAAGAATCTCATTTCTGCCGCTTCGATCTTTCTTCTGTCTGACCTATTGACTGTCCAGTTTTCGCATCCATAAGTTAGCATTGGGACTGCCATAGTTTTGTAAAATTTTAGTTGGGTGTCTTGTCTGGTCTTTTGTCTTAGTGCTCTGCGTATAGTACCGCACAATTTCTGGAATTTTTGGATCTTTATGTTTATGTCTTTTTTGTCGCAGTATGAGATGTTAAATCCTAAATAATTAAAGTTGTTTACTTGTTCAATACTTTTTTCGTTTATCACTACTTTACATCTGATATGGTTTTTCCCCTGGAATGCCATTGTTTTCGTTTTAGAGGTTGATATCTTCAAGTTATAATTTTTCCCTGTTAACTCGAGGTAATGGGCAGCTCTCTGTAGGTCGTCTTCTGAAGTACTAAAAATGGCCTGGTCATCTGCAAAAAGAGTAGTGTTTAAAATTGTATTGCTTATTTTAAAATGTGTGGTTAGTTTACTTTGCCATTCTTGAATAATATGATCGATATATATATTAAAGAGGGTCGGGGACATCGGGCACCCTTGTTTGACTCCTTGGTTTGTATATTCAGTTAGCTTGTTCGCTGTTCCTTTGTCAATACTGATAGTGGTTTTAAAATATAAGCTTTTGATGGTTTCTATGATGTGGTTAGGGTATCCACTATTACGCATAATACTCCATAACTTATTCCGAGAGACTTTGTCAAAGGCCTTTTCAAAATCTATGAACAGGATATAGGTAGGAAGATTATATTCGCGTCTTTTCTCGATCAATTGTTGAACAATAAGTATGCTATCTGCGCATGAACGTCCCTTTCGGAATCCATTTTGGAATTCCGAAAGTAGGTTATTACTTATTTTATTTAATCTCCTAGTAATTATCTTTGCATAGATTTTGTAGGCAGAGTTTAATAGGCTAATTCCTCTGTAATTGCTACAGTCTTGTCTATTTCCTTTCTTAAATATTGGGTGTATAATGGCTTTCTTCCATTCTTCTGGGATTTGATATGTATTCCAACATATATTTAGTATGAAGAGAAACCTAAGTTTGATTTGTGAAGGTGCATACTTGAATAATTCTATATTCAGTCCATCGCTACCTGGAGATTTTTTGTTCTTTAAATTTATAAGTATCTCTTCGAGTTCGTTCATTTCTAATGGGTCTACGTTTGCAAATTCTTGTTCTGCGAGTTCTTCTTCTTGTGTGTTTGAAGTCCACAATTCCTTATAGTATCTCAGCCATTGCTTTTCGGGTATATTATTTATTTGTACAGTGTCTTTTTCGTCTTTATTTAGATGTTTTAGAATTTTGTACGCTTTATTTTGGGCTCCATGTATATCATATTCGATTTCACTTATGTATCTATCCCAACTTTCTCTATTTAATTTTCGAACTTCTCTTTTAACTAATGCACATTTATGCTTATACGTTATCCTATCTTGAACGGATTGTGTTTGCAAGTACTTTAGATAAGCCCTTTTTTTATCTTCAATGATGGTTTTTATCTCATCATTCCATATTCGTATTCCTTTCTTTTTAGATCTTCTACTTCTTTTTCCCAAAACTTCTGTTGCTACTTTTATCATCAGTTGCTTTAAGTCTTCCCATTCTTCATTTACATTTAAACTTACTGCTCTTTGGTCTAAGTAGTTGTGCAGTCTTGTGCAGTATAATTTCCTTATACTGTCTTGTTGTAGCAAATGTGTTTTGAAGTATATTTTGTCAGTTTTGTTTTTGTCCGTTCTCTTTCTTATCCATCTTGCTGGGATATTTATTTTAGTGCCTACTATATAGTGGTCTGAGAATACATCAAAACCTCTATATGCTCGTGTATCAGTAACTAGGGATGTCAACTTAGAGTTAACTAATACATAATCAATTATGGATTTTGTTCCTCTCGCCGCCCATGTGTATTTGTGGATTTCTCTGTGGTTGAAGAAGCTGTTTGTAATTTTTAGTTCGTTAAATGTTGCAAAATTAATTAAGGTCTTTCCGTTTTCATTTTTTGTGTCTTCTCCATTGGTTCCCATTATTGTTTCAATTGGTTGGTTTCCAATCCTTGCATTGAAATCTCCCGCAATAACTATATAGTCGTTCTTATTTATGGAATTCATGTGTTTTTGTAAAGTATCATAGAATAATGTGCTTTCTTCTTTCCTTCCCTCTTCTGGTGCGTATATACCCAATATTGTCATGTATCCTCTTTGGATTTTTATTCTAATATTAATTATTCTCTCTGAAATATAGTTATAATTATTAATTTTGTTTTTCCATTCCTTTTTTATCAGTATTGCTACTCCTGCGGCTGCTCTAATGTTTTGTGGAACTCCACTGTAAAACATCAGGTAGTTTCCCAGTTCCTTAGAGCCTTTCATCTTTTTCTTGGTTTCTGTTACAACGCATAGGTCTGCTCCAAATCTTTCGAGTTCGGTTATTAGTTGGATTTCTTTGTTTATCAAACCTCTAACATTCCAGGTTGTGATTTTCATTTTTTCCGTCTTCTTAGATCGTTTATCCTTTTTCGTAGCATTGTTGTCTTCATTTACAGTCCGGCTATTCTCTTGAGAGTTGTCAGTAAAGTAAGTTTCCCCTGGTTGCGTTACGGGCGCCACGCAGGGATAGTTTGGTGGTGGGGCTGCCACCTTACTGCCTCCAAACTTGCAGGGCAGATTCTTCGGGTTGCTCTCCCTAGACGCATTGCCTTCTCTTCGGCTTTTGAGCTGCGTCTGCCCAGTGAGGATTTTTCTTGATGTTGAGGTCCTCTTCTGGAGTACTTCTTCGTCTGACCCCTCTCCTTCGACCTGTCCGGCAAGGGTGGCCCTGCCAGTAGCTACGCTACCGCCGGCATAGCTCTCAGGATCATTGGGGTACGCAAGCTCCACCACCAACGACAAGGTCATGTACTCCCTAGGTGGGATTTTGGAAGTAAGAAAATAAAAAAGTGGGTTGAAATTGCTGACCCTTGGTACTGCTTGGGTTAATAGTATATATATCACAAGATCTGTAGGGCGCTTGTAAGACTTAAAATGACAATGTGTAATCCAGAATGGTGACAAGCAGATTTCTTGAAATTCAACTATGAAAAGAAATTAAAATTTAATTTTTGTAAATGTACATGGAAAAAAGTTTTTTTATATTTTAGTTTTGATATAGCTTATCTACAGATTTTCAAACTCTTCTTTCAATTCACATGTTTTACTCATTGAAGTAAATTTGTAGGACATTTAAGATATTATAGGCAATTTGTACATTTTTTTTAAAGAAAATGTTGCTGTCTTAATGAAAATAATTGGATGATGGATCTTGTGCACATCTATACAACCTTAAGCAGGGAAAATTAAGATCTTCAAAGTGAATCAATATTTTTCTTTTATTTGTTGAGACTTGACAGTTTTAATTCTCAAAACACTACATACAATTCTTTTCATTTTGATGCATGTTGAACCAAATACAACAGAAGGTAAGTGAAGTATTGTTTTTGATTTCTAAAACTCAAATTCCACTGCACCTAACCCTTTCCTGTAATCCCTCTTTGAAATTGAACTTAGAAAGGTCTAACCAAGAGCTCTTACTGTAAGTGCTAGTTGTTACATATGACTGTTACAGAACTCTTCCAATTTTTCTTCAGTGTGGCTGAATGCTTCAGAAGAAATTATGGATGTCAATTTAAAGAAATGGGCAAATTGTTTTCTATGAAACTAACGTAACTGGAATGCCACATAATAGTACAGAGAAAACTGGAATATTGGAAATCGATAGTGAATTTAATGTGGAATGGCTGGGCTAAAGGTGATGTGTTTGATGGTTTATGTTAGAAATAGTGTAGAAAACTCAGTGAAATGGTTTTCATTAATGTGCATTTTATTATTATACTATTAGTGAAACTTAAACATTCCAATGGTATGTCAAGGTAATAGTTAATATTGTGTAATCCATTAATGGTGTAACAGACAACTTAAGAATTGTGTGCAAATTTAAATGTCCTTTTTTTGAAATTCAAGGCACTTTGAAACAAATAACGTAATGACCACTTAAGCTTCTATATATCGTCAATAGTTTATTCTATTTTGGTTGGTACTTAGGGGCAACCAGAAGAGAGGGTGGGGCAACTTGCCCCAAGCCCTGAAGTCCCGATTTCTTTTTATTTCGAAATAAAGTAAGAAGTTATCTGTGATCCAAATTTAACGCTCTGTTATTTCTGATGCATGAAGAAATTAATTCTGTTTTTGAATTGGGGGAGGATAATATGTTTTGTTTGAAACGAGGGACCACCAGGGTCGATTGTTCCAGGCCCCTAGTTTTCTCTGGACGCCCCTGTCTAATGAAGGCAAATTTTAGCAAAACATCGATACTTTGATACATCAACTACAGGTTTTCCATGTCAAATGGGAGTTAGTGCACGCCATTGCGGACAGCACTATCGATCTTCTGCGCATGCGTAGATGCACTAAAGTAATCGGAAACTTGAACTGCGCATGCGCTGAAGATCGATACTGTTTTTAACTTTCAAGGGTGCACAAACTCCCTAATGAAAACTTCGACAAAAACATCCATGTTTTAAATATTTAGAAACATATTGAAGTAAAATGTCATGGTACTAATGTGATACATAACATGTCAATATTAGTTTAATGTATATTCTACTGTAAATTTGACTGTCATCTTAACTTTTTAATCAATGTTCTATGCAGTCAAGTTTCAAAATGCAGTTTAACGATATTATCATGTAAAAGATTATAAAAAAGGCCCCAACATCGGAGAAAGGTTGCGAATAGCAAACGGTTTTGTGCCGTCCTTGGATCGACAAGACTGTCAGTTGATTGGGAACAATCCTCAAAAAAATCAGATGGTGGAAATTTTATTTATATAATGAGAAATTGTTCTTGAGAACATCGATGTTTCTGAACAAATATATCAATCCGAAAAAACATCGAAAGCAAAACATCAGTGTTATAATATCGATGTTTTTGTTCAAAAATGACGATTTTGAATTTTTTTTGCCATCGCCATGTTATCCCTGTTAGTACTGTTTGAGGCTTTGACCTATTGCTGATGTCTTACACTTAGCTGACAACATACAAGACATTCCCTTCTTTCCAACGCTGCGTCATTCGTTTTCAGTCTGGCATCACTTCTGGTCTCTTCTCTGACAGTTTTCAAAGTCGATTGATTGCTTAATTTATTTAACGCTAAAAAAGTACAAAAACACCGGACGCATGAGAGAGAAGTTCAAATCGTGAAGGTTTTCGTGAACCTTAGCATTTGTTTACAAAATCTACTTTCATGGTGGTCACTGCCTGGAAATGGAACGCGTCCACGCTATAATTTTTAATATCTGGGGAACTATATTAATAGGAACATCTCGGAAATCTGTACCGTATCTATTGGATTGTCCCCCCTCAATTTGATACTGGTGACGCAAAAGGAGCAACGTGCGTTTATCGCAATTTACGATAACCACGAACGTTCGTTCTCGTGTTCTCAAAATTTTCATAGCGCGCAACAATTGAAAGAAAACTCTCCGATATTGAGAGAGCAGTCTAATGTTTCATTAAATACCCGGAAAACAGGGGAACATCAACCAGGGTTGCCAGATTTGGCGATTTCTCGCCAAACTGGCGACTATTCTCAATTATTGGCGACAAAAATTTACATTTGGCGACTTGGCGATTTTTTGGCTACTTCATTTTTTTAATTAAACAATTCATATTTGATATGAACGCGGTGAAAAATAAGGCCCGGAATAAGATTGCGTTCACTCTGCTGGATGCACTTTTACGCATTCGCCTCACTTTACAAGTTAAAGACAACTGTTGTGCGAAATTTTCGCCCTCGAAAGATATGCTCGCAAAATTCACCTCGAAAATCATGTACGCGAAAAAAGAGACGGACCAAAACAACGAAGATGATGAATCCGTATTTTCGATACTCAACGAAGTTTAATGCATGACTGTTATCTACTGCAGGGGTATAATTGTGATTTCGATGCTAATCATATAAGAAAGTTTGTTTTGTTTTAGAGTTTTATAGATTAATGTTTAAAATATAATACATTTCATCCATTTTTTCAATAAAATATAGCATTTTTAATGAGATGTGTTTTTTATTAACAGCTTATACCGTTTTGAACTTTGGCGGTTTAATGGCGACATCTGTCGAATGCTTGGCGACTTTTGGCGACATGTGGCATTGTAAATGGCGACAAGGCGTGATAGTATTCTGGCAACCCTGACATCAACAATGAAATACTTCCGATTATAACTGAAAAATGCAAGTATTTGACGGTGTTAATAGTTTATTCTCATTCTGCGCATATTTGAGGGACTGAATTCTCAAATTGGGCCTACGACACAGCTGACATGATGCGATATAAATGTTCCAAGGAAGAGACCGCATGGCATTAAATATTTGCCATTCACATGTTGCGTTTCGACACAGCACTTTTTGATATACTTTTGATATCTAAACAACTGTTGTACTGTGTTTCCGTTTGTACTATGTACTACGTTGTAGTAATATTCGGGAAGGATTTTTTTTTTCGTGTTGAAATATTTTATTTGTTGCCGTGCTATACGAGAGGAGTGTGTGTGCTACTTTTTGGAAAACGCAAACTTGCAATACACTTACAGGCTTCACACTTCTACACACGTCCGGAGCGGATCTCACCATCCAGCGGAGGATGACCATAGCTCCCGGAAATACAATATAATCAATAATTTTGTCTCTTTGAAATGTTCAAATCAAAGTAATTGGGAAAGAAAAGTTTCTCAGTAGTACTATTAGAGTTTATTACCAACGCGAAGCCTCCGTTTCACTGTTCCTCGACAAAATTTTCAATTCGCTCCTTACGGTCAGGTGTATAATTGAATGTGTGAGTATCGTTTTCGGTCGCGTCAGATGTTTAAGACATTAGTCTCGTGTGGGTAGTGCATATTGCATCCTGGCATGTGGGTTTACCTCAAAGGAAGTGAGATCCGGCGCCATATTACACGTGAGCTAACGATTGCTCCCTCACAAGGTATTACTCGCGCAACTTTGCTTGAACGATGGATTGAAGAAATGTGCGTAGAGTGGGGGTATTAGTTACGAAATCGACCACCAGATTATATGAAGCAATGCCAATCTCTGGAATATCAGTCATGCCTTCGCAACATTCTCAATAATTTGCTATCTAACTTTCTCAGGAGTTCGAGGTATCTCCTGTTATAGATCTTTATCTGCTTTGGTTATTTCTTTAGATTTTTGGAGAAAATAACGGATAGAAGTTTTCGTCTTCAAAAGAAAATTGTTACTATTTCGCGCGAGTGAAGATGTGTTTGCAATGTTGTCATCAGTGCTCGCTGCGAGCTTTTGCCCTCAACTGGTTACAGTGCCAGAGAGGGGGAAGGAAGGTCATCGTTCAAGAAAAGTTGCGCGAGTATGTCCCTGTTGGAAGGAGAGGGGGTGGGGGCTCCTCCGATGCACCGGTTTTTGCTCGTTCTGCGCAGCACCAGTTCGCGCCACGTACCACGTGACCGCAGCACGGATACTTCCTGTGAAAAGCCAGACCAGGTGCTGGCCGTCGTGTTGAATTGAATTGAATTAATGTCTTATTTTACGTGGCGAGACTCGGGCCATCAGACCCGCTCTTCCGTCTGACCACGCAAATTTCGCTCCGCTCCTTTCACCAACTAGCAGAGGAAGGAAGTATTTCTTGGGCGAGAAACAGGCGATTTAGCTCAGAGGCGTCATTTAGGTTTGAGGATCTTTTACACGCAAGTAAATCTACAAACATGGGACAGCCGGGTTTACCTCCCCTCCGAAGGAAGGCGTACGAAGGATTTTTTCGCCCTTAAAAATCCACGGTGGTTGTGTGGAGTGTCGCAATCGTGTTGCATGGAGAGAGAGACGTGTTGAGAAAATTTTGAATGTGGCGTAAAGTGACAATTTTCTATGATGGCCAACCAAAAGTAACAGATGAAGATGTCGTTGAAATAAAAGATGAAAAAAAAACAACGAAAAGTGCTTCTTATATATGTTTCAATGACTTTTACAAGGTGATAATTTGACATTTAAAATTCCCGTTAATATTGTGACGCAAACAAGCGCCTGAAACTCATTGGCTGAAGTCCGATACGATGCTCACCTATCTCTTTCAATCATGGGTATTTCCTTCCAGCGGAGCACCTTCAAGCAGGTCAAGCTCTACGCCCCTGACATGTGTGTTATTGTAGTGCAGTAAGCGTGTGTCTGTTTAAGGACTGATGTGCCAAGGATGAGGAAGGAGAGATCGCGCGCGACCTGTCACCCGTGTTTTTAGAGCTCTGCTGGGGAATTCGCTTGTTATTGACGGAGAATCCACAAAAAGCTACCGATCAGAGCATCCAGCCGGCCACCTTCGAGACACCAACCCGATCGACGATGCTTTGATCTATTGCAGCCTGTTTACGAAATATATACCAACGTTACGTTACGTTATGATATACCAACTTGTGTTGGGAGACTTCTAATGGGATGTAGTGCGCTAGTATCAGCGGCCAATCACTCCATAAACGTACGGATTGGAATGCGATAACACTCGATGGGAAACGTATGCAGCAGCATTCCATTGGGATGACAGCTGACTACTCTCACGAAGCAAGCATGATGACGCAACAGAGCACCGTCCGAGCAAGGCCACCTGTAGTACAATCTCGGAGGATAATGGCAGGTCTATCACCTTCGATTGAGGTCCCAAGAACAGCTCAGAGTTCTTATTACCGAGAAAGAAAAATCGTACGAAGCAAAGGACTGGTCACGTTTCATAGAACTATTGCATCATATAAACACAGCGTGTTTAAATCTATGAATAAATAAAAGGGAATGTGCGTATGTGAGTCGCACATAGTCGCAAAAACCACTCGATCGATTGCGCTGAAATTTTCGCACTTTATACGTATTAGTAATGGGAGTGTTCAAAGAGCGGTTTGAATTAAATGGGTCATGTGGTGATTTACTCGTTTATAACGACTTAAGCACCCCTGAACTGTACGCAACCCTCCGCACAGTCAATGATTAAGAGCATCTCCACTGCGAACAAGAATTCAGACTGTACGATTTGAAATATCGGCCAGAATTATTTCTTGAATCACGGACAAGTAAATCCAGTTTCTCCATGATAGTGTAATAACGAACGCATGCCCAAATTTGAGGGAGAACATTTTAACGATAGGATACTTGACAACCATGTCCAAATCAGGTCATAGAACAAACACATATTTGTGTGGTAGCATTTGAACTATTAGAGTTTTTGCAGAGTGTAGCGTAAAACGTGATTAATAATCACGTGACTAATAGTGTGTGACTGATGAGTCATACACTGCAATAGCAAAGCATTGCGATTAGTGTATTATTTTAATAGTGTTTTTTATTTTTATTTATAACGTAACGTTAGTTAGTAGTTAGAGTAACGTTTAAACCAGAAATTCTGAACGAGATTGGTATTGGGAGACGATGAAATTTTAAAGAATGTCTATGAAGATTAAGGGCTCGGCGGGGGGTCAATGGCTAAATATGAAGGGATTGATAGGGATATCCAAATGATTGATTTATTGATTGATGTTTCGAGGCATTTCAACTGCTAAAGTGATTCGTCCCGTCAATGTAGTGAATGTTTTATTCTGGGAGGTGTTTTCCCATCACTGAATTGCAAGATCCGGCGCCGACCTGCACCTCGGATTGGAGAGGGTTTCCTCCTCCAGAAATCTCCTCACCCGGATACCCCCCCCCAGCTGGGACACGCTCTATGCTCCCGACTGATCTCCCGACTTGTGTGATGTGTTGATGTGATTAAGGGAAGTGGAAATGTATAGAAAGATCTGATAACAGTATACAACTAATTTTGCTCCCACTTTCGTCGGGCACCTCCCCCTATACTAATACACTCGCTGCCGGTGGGTGACTACTGTAAGACCCACGTGCCGCCGGCAGGCGCCTGACAGATGGAGGATCTGTTCTTCCGCGGTTGTTCTCACTTTTGAGAGACCTTCCTGCGAGACTCCGCGAGCACACGTACCCAACTGTTCACGTGTTTGAGAGAACTGGCCTGCTACATCAGAGCCACAATTACCTGATTGCTGCTTCCTAATGCAAAATAATATTTATTACGACTTCAAAATTTATCAGTGTTTTGCGGCTGCTCAGGACGCGATACTTCGGCTGATGTGGTCACAGAGCTGTGAGGCACAGCAGCCCATGATGGTCACAGAGCTGTGAGGCACAGCAGTCCATGATGGTCACAGAGCTGTGAGGCACAGCAGCCCATGATGGTCACAGAGCTGTGAGGCACAGCAGTCCATGATGGTCACAGAGCTGTGAGGCACAGCAGCCCATGATGGTCACAGAGCTGTGAGGCACAGCAGCCCATGATGGTCACAGAGCTGTGAGGCACAGCAGCTCATGATGGTCACAGAGCTGTGAGGCACAGCAGCCCATGATGGTCACAGAGCTGTGAGGCACAGCAGTCCATGATGGTCACAGAGCTGTGAGGCACAGCAGCCCATGATGGTCACAGAGCTGTGAGGCACAGCAGCCCATGATGGTCACAGAGCTGTGAGGCACAGCAGCTCATGATGGTCACAGAGCTGTGAGGCACAGCAGCCCATGATGGTCACAGAGCTGTGAGGCACAGCAGCCCATGATGGTCACAGAGCTGTGAGGCACAGCAGCCCATGATGGTCACAGAGCTGTGAGGCACAGCAGCTCATGATGGTCACAGAGCTGTGAGGCACAGCAGCCCATGATGGTCACAGAGCTGTGAGGCACAGCAGTCCATGATGGTCACAGAGCTGTGAGGCACAGCAGCCCATGATGGTCACAGAGCTGTGAGGCACAGCAGCCCATGATGGTCACAGAGCTGTGAGGCACAGCAGCTCATGATGGTCACAGAGCTGTGAGGCACAGCAGCCCATGATGGTCACAGAGCTGTGAGGCACAGCAGCCCATGATGGTCACAGAGCTGTGAGGCACAGCAGTGGGATATAACTCTTGAACCCTCTCAGGGCTTCCCGGTCTGTGACGCTGCAGAGACAGCATAATGGTAGCTCTGAGCTATTCAGACGGATTCAAGATCAAGTTTCTAGTGATTACATAAGCTGCTATTGAAGTTCAAAATTGTTTGCTTGGTAATGTAAAGGTACAAAACATCCGATATTAAGTAAAACTTTTGTTTCACTTCTTTCCTATTCATCGTCCATCGATATCCATTTGATAGTACATTAAAATTGAAGTAATTTTTTCTTAGAAGTGTGATATATGTTGACTGCTTTATAAACAAAATAATCAACCCCGTTGCTCCACCACCGTTTGCCCATCACCTCCATCTCCATCCATGGTCGTTGCCACGCCTTTATCAAAGGGGCGAAAAGGATTGAATATCTAGTCATATGAAGAGGAGGAGGAAGAGAAAGGAAGGCAAGTATTTAATGATAATGGAATGAATACTGAGCAATAGCAGATCTGGTTTAATATGTTAAGGGGTCTTATCTTACCCAACCTACGGGGCCCACCTCAAAATTTGGAATACTAAATATTTCTAATGAAAATGTGGATGAAAATAAAACTTTAACCCTTAAGTAATTAAAAATAATTTTCTTAAACATTTTAGTGCAGTAATTTAAACAATTGATAAATATAGTTTTAATTTTGAATACATTTTATTAACATTATTGTATTGATAATAACAAGTATTTTGTATTGATTTGACCACGTTGTCGTGTTCTTGACAGACCAGCCCTGAGGAAGACCACAACAAGATGGTCAAAACGTCATAACAGCCTTCGACGCAGCGTCACCCGGACAGCCAAGATCATGCACAGTTCTATTAGGGTGATTTCTCCTTGGGGTGGATTCCTAGGCAATACCCCCTATCCGCCACCCCCCTTGCCGACGCATAGTATGCCGACAGGCTGTTATCTGGGTCTCGCGAGAACTCAAGTTTACCCTCTCGGTAACCTTCCCACTTAATGCCTAGGTCGGACCGTCCTCCCAACTCAGAGATTCAAGTTTTCAAGAATACGAATTGTGTATGATTTTGGCAACACAGCCTTCGACGCGGACCGCCAAGAGTTCGGACCCGTCACCCGGACAGCCACTCACTAGTCTGAAAATAGTTGTAGAAATAGAATGCCGGATGTAAATTAAAAGCTAGATGGATAAGGGGTTCAGAAACGTAGTTGACTCCCCTCTTGTCTTGGGCTGCTCACGCCTACGTTCAGTTCTCTTCTTCCCACCTCTTAAGAAACATGCCGCCGTTACAGATATTACGAGATGGTATGTTCTGTTGTTTTACCAGTGTTTATTCTGTTTTTTTGAATTTTATTTTTGTGCCCCGTGCGCCGTTTGAGGTGTTTCGACCCACTGTGTAGCTGCCCGCTCTGCGGACGTCGTAAGACGCCGCGCGGGTCGCGGACTCCGCAATCAAGCTCCGTGGAAATTAACGCTAAATGGCGGGTATCGGTGACGCGACGGCGGCGGCGGCGGAGGCGTAATGTTTCGGAACCGGCCGGCGCGCGGTGGGGGTGGGGGTGGGAGGGGCCTCAGAAATGTCGGCGGCGATAGTGACGGTCTCTTCGGCGGAAGCAGCTGGGGCTGGTTGGCGAGATAGTCAAGCTTTACGCTAATCTGTATGTTTAAGACACTACGGGTTTTCGTTTCGGAAGACGTTCGAGCTTTCTACTCAACCAGATCTTGACCGGGAGTAGTGATTCGGTGTATTAACTGGTGTGCCTCTGACAGGAGGTCCTGAATTTCGAGTTCAGACGATGGCAGGATTTTTGACACTAGCCAGACAGGTCGGTCGAGTTCTGTCGCTGTCTGGAGGAGAATTCTAGCGGCCGACTGCATGATCGGTCGTTTTCCGTGGTCTTCGATCAATACCAGGTGAATGCTGGAGCATCACCCTATCAAACGGGTCACGGACCGCGCGCAATCTTTTTTTATCCGATCCTCAACCCTTACTTACACTCACACACGTACACTACTGTACTACCACACTTGACAGGATGCCAGTCGGGAGCTTCGAACTTGTCGCGGCAGGGGTAGTGCCCCGTTGCTGGGAGACGCTTGTTTGGGCAAAACCTCGCTTGCCGACGTGTAGGTCCACGCCGGATCTCGCAATCCATTCGGGGAAGATGACCGCCACCTCCCGCGATAAAAACACGCATTACACTTACGGGAAATCTTAATCAATCAATCAAGCGAGCTCAATAGGCTCGTAGTGATGTGTCGCATCGGCAAGGTTTTCAGATCGTATAAAAGCACGTCGTAATTCTTCGTCGTCTGGCTTCTCTCATGCGATGTGTATGGTTGCGAAATTGCTGTGTATTTCTTGAACTGTACGGTACAACTTGTACTCCCACAAAGAAAAGTCGTAGTTTCCAAAATTTAACTTGGTCATTAGAGTCCAACAAGTTCATTAGCTCATCCTGAGAGGGAGGGGGGCACCCCGCAGAAGTCAATGACATAAAAAAATGCAGCTTTTACTAATTTTAGCTCAAACGAACATTATTCTATATACCAATTGTTTACTTTATAAATGGTAACTCTCAACAAAAAAAAAAAAAGAAAGAAAGAACGATTGTTGTGTATGGCAGTGAATGCCACATGAACTGAAGTTGCATGTGGCAAGAAATAGGGAATAAAATCTTCCATTGTCCCGAAGAAACGTTTTTAAAAGCTCAGTTTTTTCTTAAGTATGACAGGAAATAGCGAGATATTGACCTCTAATTAAACAATTATGTAGTTGCATTTGTATTGCTCATTTCCAATGTAGTTTTGGGATTTTTATTGTGTTGTTTATGATTACCAGAGCAGACAATGCAAAACAAATCTTCAAAGGATGTACAATGGATGGGTGAATTCGTAAAAAGTATATAGTGCAATGTAGTCTTGAATTATTTCGTTCGAAATTATACTCACATCTTCATATGTGTGACCATTTAAGGGGTCACACATATGGGAATGATGATGATATGGGAAAGATGGTGAGGATGGTGGCAATACGTGCCTCGCGTGATCTACCACATCACTTTGTTCCTTGTTCTACTTGTGGGATTGTTTCCCGGGGGCACCTAAGCGATAGATGTTGATAGCAGTTGGAAAGGCTTTTATTTATTTATTTGTTTGTTTGTTTGATTGCTTTTTTTGTTCGATTGCTTGCTTGTTTGTTTGATTGCTTGCTTGTTTGTTTGATTGCTTGCTTGTTTGTTTGATTGCTTGCTTGTTTGTTTGATGGCTTGCTTGTTTGATTGCTTGCTTGTTTGTTTGATTGTTTGTTTGATTGCTTGCTTGTTTGTTTGATTGTTTGATTGCTTGCTTGTTTGTTTAATTGCTTGCGTGCTTGTTTGATTGCTTGCTTGCTTGTTTGATTGCTTGTTTGTTTGTTTATTTATTTACGTCAAAAACCGTTAAAAACTGTGTGTGGAGTGCAATGGGGAGATGTTAATTTGAAGTTACATTTATGTTCACAAGCAAAACATGGGGCCATCTCAGCATTTGCTCAAGGATCAGGGAAACTGGAGATGAGGGTCATTGACTCAGAAACTGAAGTACATTACGTGTTATAGGTTCTTTAGAATCATACAATCCAAATGGTACATATTACACAAAACGTCGTTGTTAAAATTAATATTACTTTCCTTTTGGATGTTCGGTATAGTTTCTAATTGTATAGAAAAGTTGTGTATCGGAAAATATTTTACTTGAGACTTAAACTTTTGTATCAAACTCAATCGTTTAATGAAATGCTGTCAAGCTGTAAAAGAATGTACATGTATTGTATGTATTTTTTTGTAGTGAGTTATTGATACTGTCACCTGATGAATATGATTACTACGTCGAATATTGTAGTTTTAGACATCAGCGTTTGCTGAAAATATATTGCCACCCTCAAGTTATTTTTTACAAAATCTACTGATTTATTTATCAAGAGACAAGGTAATGGTAAAATAACTTGATTAATGAAGACAGGCTTACAAGAATTACGTTCGTGGTGATGATAGAAGAGGATTTGGGGAAGGTGATAATGGAGGTGGTGAATTCGACGATCGTGTTCGTTGATCGATTAATGATTTCGGACGCGTCAACAGCCAAGATCAGTGGTCCCATAAGTGTAGTAACTTTTTTTTATCACGGGATGTGGCGGTGATCTTCCCCCACTGCATGTCGAAATCTGACACCGGCCTACCCGTTGACTTGCGCAGTTTTCCCCAGAGAGGTATCTCCCCCACAGAGAGACAATAGGACAATGAGAGGAAGGATATATCGCGTGGCCAGTTTGTTAGGCTCCGGCATTTGCCTGGTGTTGAACGGAGAAACCAAGGAAAACTACTGATCAGAGCAGCTGGCCACTACAATCATTCTGAAGACAGCGGCTGAATTCGACAAAGTTATGTATTTAGTGCCGAAAATCCTGCCACTAATGGGATTCGTGCCATAAGGATTCCCAGTCAGAGGCAGTGCAGGGACATTAGTGGATGTACTAAGCCACGTAAGTCATATCAAACGTATTCGTAATAATAATAATAACAATAACAATAATGCCGATCAGTTGGCCGATATCGATAAGGCAGTAGTGTCGTAGTGGTTTGGGACCAGAAGATCGTGGGTTGGAGTCCTGCCTTGGGCATGGGTGTATTTGTGTATGTCTGTATGAGTGTGTCGTCCTTTCACCCCTCATTATCATCATCATTTCATCTTCCATAAAAATCGGATTCAGCTAAATGCTGGTCCCCAATTGAAGTTACATGCACCTGCCACCGCGATAATGATACTGAGCCACGGTAAATGCAGGATGCCTGCATGCCTGGTCCCAGTCGGCTGATTCGCAAGCAATAATAATAATAATAATAATAATAATAATAATAATAATAATAATAATAATAATAATAATGTCGGCCCCGTGGCGCAGACGGTTGCGGCAGCCGTCGTCTGTGCCGAGGAGGCTGCAGGTTCGAGTCCTGCGTAGACATGGTCGTATTTGTGATTGTCCCTTCACCTATCATCATCATCCTATCATCTCATAAGTCACACTACAAGGCGTAACAACCTTGTTGTAATCCAAGGATACAGCTGAAAAGCTGATCCTGGAAGAATTACACACGTTAATCGTGTAGCGTGGTCAGTAATGGCCTATACGCTAATAATAATAATAATAATAATAATAATAATAATAATAATAATAATAATAATCCAGAAGTATACCGATCTTGCCCATGAAGTCGCATCTCAGTGGAACTTCAGTAAAGTGACAACTGTGCCTATAATGATATCAGCTACAGGAGTGATCCCAAAAATGACACTTCGGGCACTGGAGTGTCTTCACTGCCAGGAATGTATATAATATGCAAAAGTGTGTAATTTTGAATACATGCCGTATTGTCAGAAGCCATCTGAACCTTCAGTAAAGCAACCACACACCTGGTCATCATTCCTGTGTGTGGTTGACATACCGACCAGTAGATACTGTGAATAATGTATAATAATAATAATAGTAATAATAATAATAATAATAATAATAATAATAATAATAATAATAATAATAATAATAATAATAATAATAGAAGGCGTTATGATGGTGGTGTGGAAGCGGCGAGCATATTCGTAATGATGATAGAAGAGGCCGAGGTGGCGGTGGCGATCATCTCCATCGTGCAGGGGCGGTTGCATCAGCCGCCGCCGCCGCCAACGCCGCCGCCGGCAGGCAGAAAAAGGCAGGCCTGGTCGCCCGCGGCGGTCGCTGAGTCTCCGACTCAGGAAGGTTTCATCAGCCGACGGAGCAGCAGGAACGGGCTGTCGAAGCAGGTCGCCGCCACCGCCGCCGCCACCGCCACCGCCACCGCCGCTCGCCCGCCGCACAGTGAAAGAACCGCTTCGATTCCAGCGGGCGAATCCACGCCTTACATGCTGTTAAGTCTACAACAAACTAGTGGTGCTAAAACAGCACTTGCTTTCTTGCTCGTGTTTTCATGCAAAATTAAGCGAACAATATTCATACTTTCGAAAAATTGTACGTGACCTTTTTTCAAAAGGCTCCTTAAAAAACAGATTTCATTAAGGGTAAACATCTCATAACTGTAGTTGTGATGAAAAATGTTTGAACTTTTGCAATTTTCGAAAAATATTCAACGAAAATGAGTCCTGCACCATTCTCTTGAACGTCATTTACACTATCCAGCAAGAAAATGTAATCAAAAACGATGGAGACTTTTTTTTATTTTTTATTTTTTTTAAAATTCGGAAAATGTCCCTCTGGCTTCATGTAAAGAACCCCCTTAAAGGAATCGTGACATTAGCCAGATCGTTTGGGGAATATCACTTCTGGAGAAAATCGCCTGAACAGTTTAGCTGCTAGTGTCGTTTACAGACAGGACAGACGGACGTTTTGCCGTCATTCGATTTTTCGGTGTCAAGCCGCCACAAAACATAGATTCTGGCTACACCACGTGTTAGTTTTATTTTCTTAATTTAGCAACTGGATCTATACACTTTCCGTTACCACGGCCATGCAATAAGAGCGTGTCTGCCAAAAATTCGCCGTTTTTTGCGCATTAAGTAACTTTTTCTATACTGTGTCAGTGGTAGCGAGAAAGTAAACGGAATTACTCCAAGAAGGGACCATTTTGACAGGTTGGGTAACAAATGACCGTCATGCTGGGCGATGGCATTGCAAGAGAGAGTGATGAAGCCATTTACAAATGAGCCAACTGTAAACGAACGAACTGACAAAACGAGTACGTAACTTGCAGTTACATTGCCATCAATGCCCAATCAGTAGCTTTCAAAGCTGTCCCTTCTTACAGAAATCTCCTCTTATACTAGTGGCACGCGGCAGCAAAAATGCTGCTGAACAAAACCGCACGAAATTTGTCTCCATACAGACGCACGCTCACTGGTCAAAGACAAATAAAACACACTCGCGTAACCCTGAAATAAAATAAAATATTTTATTTTAATAACACAAGTACTTTTTAACTTTACTTAGTATATTTTAATCACGAGTACTGCAATAATGTGGTACAGTAGATACAAAACAACGGTTCTTTGCATACCAAGAATAACAAAAAAATTAGGTATTTTCTGACGTAACACATGAATAGCCAATATTTAAATATGAAATTCAAACAATGATTCAAGGAATTTTGTTTGTTTAAGAATATCGTCACCCATTCCTGTTTGTTTTTTTGAAGAGGGGAAACACATGTATCTAAAGAAGGATGGGCTTTTGACATGCGCAAGCCGAGAACGCAACGATGACAAACGGGTGAGACGAAAGGAGATTGATAGCATGCGGCAGGCGGAATCGAGCTGTCATCCAAGACAAAAAATGGCTCAATCATAGAATGGCATGCACGAGATGTGGAATGTGCTATATTCTGGTAAAAAAGGAAAGTTCTGTTTGTGAAATTTACAGTGTACGGCATCTAATTCACTACAATTATTTTATTTTTTTCTGAATAGAAGTAGCTGTAATGATTTTGAATATACACTTATATTACTTTCTTTTTTAAGTCACTTTCAATGTAAGTGCCTCGTCTCCTATTTCATATGGAATCATTGTTAATTACACATTTGGTACAAAATACATATTTCATTTGTTTATGAATGACTTTCTAGTTTATATAAGAATATTTTTATAGGCCAGATAGTGTTCGTCAGTTTTGAACTGTAGGCATCCCTGTTTGTGTGATGATCGATTCTTCTCTTTTCTGTATTAAATTTACATGTTTTAAGAAGCAATGAATCGCAAGTTCGAATAGAAGATGTATATTTTTAATTTTTGGGAATAAATTTTGTGAGTAGTGTGTAATTGGTTAAAGTTTGTCTAACCTTGCTAAACATATTTATATCAATCTCAAAGATAATTCTAAGTGACGTTTCACATCTGTTAATAGTTAACTACAGACTTTGTATTCTAGAGAACTGAATTAACGGCAAATAAACATCATCTATTTCGTGAATTTCATTTTTATGCACTACGATATGAGGAAACATTTTCATCTCTCATAAAAAATGCATGAATATGAATTCTTGGTTTACATTTAATACAAATAATGATTCCAACTTTTCCTTCTGATAACGAAATGCATGATAAAATCAAAATTAATGTATTGGAGCTGACACGGTACATGCTTTCCACATCTTTTTTGAAATTGCAATCTGTTTTTATTGTTTTTCAATAATTTATTTTTATTGGAGCTATTATTGCTGTTTACTGAAGCGCTTCTGTCTCGCATATGATGCTAATTATTAATTTCCATGATGGATGTGACCCAACTCGTAATGAAAACAATGGAAATTCTCATTTTTATGTGGCGATTGCATACATTGTAAAGACAATAATTTATTTCCACTTTGGATGCATCTGCCTTCCTCTTTTATTCGTTATAAAATAAACGTATGCATCAGTAAAATAATGAATATTGTTATTATTGCGTTGAACTATTAGTCTGATTATTTAGGAGTGCTCTCGAAGAGTAATATGCGTTCTTCATTCTATTATACTCAGATTCTGCTTTATAAGAACTATGTAGTGGTATTTAATTGTTCGGGGTATTTAACAATTTGGTGTTGCATTCACTTGATATGTCATTGCGATGGTTCTGAAAGCACGAGCTAATTAGACTGTCCGAAAAGAAAGGATAAAATGTGTGAGGCGGGTTTTCCATTTCATTTATTGTATTCATAAGGTCAAAGATGCTTCTCAATGGTCAATAATATGCTGTTACAGTATGTCTTTATCACCCACGAGTGTTAAAAATGTTTTTATCTACTCTCATGTTCGCATATGCGCTGTTGCCGGCAATAGGCATCTAATCCATCACTACCAGTTGAAGTAGTTTATAATACGGCTCAAAGAATGCGCTGTTGTGCAAATCTAAATTCTAGCTGTTGTTTGTATGCTCATGACATTTACAGATTACTTCGATTCGTTTAGGCATACGAAATTGATTCGTATATGTTTCGCACGTAACATTCTATAGAATGAGTGTGCTCTCAAATCACAGAATCACCAACACTTCCAGACTATACTAAGTACGTAAGAGATATCTTGTTTTAAAAAAATTGTATTTATGAAAAATAATGTAATAAAGTAAAATCCAATATTACACACGGCGACAAAGATACGTCATCTACTCGAGAAAGACACAACCCTCCTATTGTTGCTCGTGGGGTAATACCTTCCTCTCGTAGATAAAGTATATCTTTATCGTCTAGTAAAATAAATTCGTATTAACCAGGTAGTATTGCTTAAATAACAATAGAGTTAAAATTACTTTAGTCAATAACCCTTGAGTGTAGTGCTTGTGCGACTAGTGTGTGTGTAAGGGAAAAGGAGGGAACAAGGGTCGATGGATGAGGAAGGAAAGATCATGCGCTGTCCGCGGTCAGTTTGTTAAGGTTCTGTTTCGACATACGTCTGATATTGATCATAGAAAACTACCGATCAGAGCAACCGGCCGCTAGAATTCTCCAGACAGCGGCCGAATTCGACCTAGTAGCTCGTGTCGAAAACCAGCTTCTGTCGGGACTTTAATCGTAGGACCTTCTGGTCACAGACACTGCAGTGGTAACACCAATGCTGCCACTGAGCCAGAATTAGCATTAGACGTAAGAAATTTATTGATCCCACATTCCCAAATGGCCCATCCCTCATGGTCTGGATTATCTTCCGCATTCAGTATGCGGATGTCAGACCAAGGCTGGAATTGGTCTGCAGCCCCAAAAGATCTGCAAAATTTAGCCCAACGAACCACTTTGCTTTCCAAATAGGGCGTTGACCATGTCTCATCTAGATCAGCGTCCCTGAATGTGTTGGCTTCCGACAGAGGCGTATCTATGAAGACTGGCGTCAATGGCAAGCATCGATTTTGTGCTCCTCTCCCACTAGTTTTATCCCTATTTACAAAAATTAATAAATGCATAAATCACAGTTATTTTAAATTCTTAGTAATATAATATTATGATGATTTTAGTTTTTTTAATAATTAGCAAATATAATAACTACCTCTCATTATAAGTATGACTGATAAATGGCACAATCCTTGAATTTAAGCAAATCAGTCTAACAACATGTAGAATCTACATCTGATTAAAGTTTGTATTAATTTTAAAATTGTAACAATTTTCATTTTTAATTAAGCATATTTTATTAAATCCAGAATCAATTCATTAAATAACATTTAAAAAATAATTATGTTGTGGAAAGAGATAGGATTTTCCTTATTTAGTAATCGTCACCACACAACTCTTTTTTAAATGCATCCCAGTAAAAATAGCGTACATTGTAACAATAGAAAGAATTGGCGTTGTCTGTTCATTGATTACCAATACTATTTATTTGACACGAAAAGGAATGAATTCTGCCTATAGTGTAAATAGGAAATTAATTTTACTTGCACACCGCCTCGACTACTCTCGCCTCCCACCGCCCGTTCCGCTCGTCCTCGTCGTATCACACATGCCACCATTGCGTTCCGCCTTCCCCCGCCCCATCCTACCCCTAAGTTGTCTCCGTCGGTCCCACCTACCTCTTCCCCGTCCCCACCGACATAGGTGGCTCAGGGCATCAACTGATGTCACTAGTGCCTCTGACCAGAGGGACCTAGGTTCGAGTCCCAACGGTGGAAGGATCTTCAACAGCACTAGGTAGATAGTTGGGTCGCTGTCTGGAGGAGGTCTTCTAACGGCCAGATGCTCTGATCGGAAGTTTTCCATGGTTTGTCTGATCAACACCAGGCAAGTGACGGAGCAGTACTTTAACGGGCCACAAACCGCGCGCGTTCTTTCCTTTCTCTTCATTGTCCTGTCTTCACCCCTTACCAACGGCCCACGCACACTGACAAGCACTACACTTCCACAAATGGCGGGAGATCAGTCGGGAGTTTTGAGTTTGTCCCGGCTGGAGCGGTTGCCCCGCGTGCGGGAGATACCTTGTTGAGGGGAAACCCCGCGAGCCGACGGTAGGTCGGCGCCGTATCTCGCCATTCAAACACGAAAGATTACTGCAACCTTCAGCGATAAAGCATGCACTACACATATGGCAATAATGACCTTAGCAGTTGACGAGTCAGGAATCACTAATCAATCAATCAATCAATCAACCCTCTCCGCTCCAGCCTCGCCATGATTAGCCCTTCCTCAATGCATTACCTGATGCACAATCATTTGCAGTAACATGTATTTTTACACCGAACCATTTACGAGCTGGGAAAGTAGCTTAAATTTTTACTGCAACAATGATACCTTTCAGCAAAATCAGTTTTGTTGTTCTCAAGAATAACACGGGTATAAAAGCATAAAATCAAATAATATGTGTTTTTTTGTCATAAATAACCATATGCTATCTGAAAAAGACAGTAAATTTGTAATAATATACAATGAGTTTTTTTCAATATTTTCCCTAGTAAATAGTTTGTTTCCGTATTAAAATAATTGCCAATGAAACGTTTTTTTACAAATGTAGAATAAAGGATGGCCTCCTTTGTCAATAATGTCCATGATATGGCTTCGTATAGCATGGTTCTGCCGATGGCGAATCGATTCCACCTCGTGGGGCACGATAAAGGATAGACGTCAATATCTGTAGTTCGTTTGGAGATGCAAATAGTTTCTATTACATAGAAGGGAATGTTAATTGTTATCAAATTTTGTCAAAAACGTTTATTAGAACTTTACTCGCAATTCAATTAAGTAGAATTCGAGTAAAAAAAGAGAGAAGGAAAAGATTTCCGATGTTTATGAAATCGGGTACAGATTGCACTTGTCCGGCATGCGTCACATAAAGTTACGTATACACGTACGTTTTTAGTTGTATATTGACGTTAACTAAACAAATAAAAGGCCAGTAAACATTCCTGCCATATGCCACATACGTCACTGGCTTCTTTGTGCAGTGGGGGCCAGAGCTCCATGTATTCACTAACGCAGTTGCACCCACAGACCACAGACGCGCCATATCTCGTTGGCGATGACGATGTGGTTTTTTACACGTCCGACCACTGCCGCTAAAAAGGTCACGAACCGCAGACGTCCTTCTGTTCGAGCGATTCCATCTCCTTTCTGCGAATCTTCGCGGAAGAGTTTTTATTCACCGTCGCGAAAAAATATGAGTTATAGGAGGTCGTTTACTGTCAGAAATGGGTTGCTTGAATTCGTATTTGTCGATTTTTAGTTGTGATGAGGGTTATTAAATGTTATATAGTGTTGCTCTGTTGATAGTGTAAGCTTTAGGGTTTGTTTTCTTTCAAAAAACATGTACGTGTCAGCGTCATGTGGAGTTTGGGATGTGTTACTCGAGTTTTTATGTGTAGAACGCGACTAGCTGCGAATACAGAAAAGTGTGTCTAAGGCAATTCACTTTGTTCTTTTTTATAGTACTTCGATGGATGGATCCTCTCAATTGTAATTATTGATGTGGAGTTTCTTCATGAATTTATCTCAATTAAAATATGTAGTTATCCATTTGTCAACGGGTGCGATGTATTTAGCCTTGATCGGATTATACAAGATTTAATATACATTGAAACGCAAATGGAATTCTGTACAATTAAATTATGCTTTATAAAATAATTAAATTATAAAATAGTACTTAGAAATGGATCACTAATAAAATAATTACATCTTCAGTACTGATATACAAGTTCTATTGAATATGTGTATGACTCAGAACAAAAATATTTGAAATGAATTCACACGGAGGGAGTACTATGAAAAACCTCCAAATTGTCTTCGATTCATTCATTGATGGTTGAGGGCGGGGCAACTGGTAGAGTTATTAGTCCCATAAGTGCAAAGCATGTTTTTGTGTCGCGGGAGGTGGCTGTGATCTTCCCACGCCGGATGGTGAGATTTATCGCCGCCCGCACGTCGGCTTGCGGAGTTTTCCTCAACTAGGTATCTCCTATTAGCGGGGCACTGCCCCAGGCGGGAAAAACTTTACGCTTCCGACTGATTGCCCGACATGTATGGTAGTGTAGTGCAAGTGTATGTGTGTGTGTGTGTGTGTGTGTGTGTGTGTGTGTGTGTGTGTGCAACTAAGGGGTGAAGACAGGACAAGGAAGAGGAAGAAAAGATCGAAAGATCGCTCGCGATCTATGGCCCGTTCGTTAGGATACTGTTCCGGCATTCGCCTGGTGTTGGTCAGAGAAACCATGAAGAACAACCATCAGAGCAGCAGGCCGCTAGAATTCTCATCCAGACAGTTCGACCTAGCTCGCAAGCTAGTATCGTAAATTTGATAATCTTGCCACCATTGAGACTCGAACCAAGAACCTCTCCGCCAGAGGCACTCCAATGGCATAGGTTGATGGCCTGAACCACCTTTGCCGGTCTTTGTCTCTGAAATTTCAATCCTTCCTATTTCATGACCTCCGTAACTAGTTAAACATGGCAACGCAGCGCCCGATTACGCGTCGGCACGTGCCAGGAAGCCAGCCGTAACCGCTCGCCCGGCAGGCAGAGCGGCGGGGGCTGCCGTAGACGGAGACCGCGCGTCGAGCCTCGTCGCGTTTCTCTTGTTGCCGCTTGCTCCCGCCCCACTTCGCCCCAACCGCCCCAGACCGCCTCCGCCAGCCCGCTCCATTCCGTTCCACCCCGCACGCTCCGCCCCGCGCCGCCCCGCGCCGCCCCGCGCCGCCCCGCGCCGCCCCGCGCCGCCCCGCGCCGCCCCGCGCCGCCCCGCGCCGCCCCGCGCCGCCCCGCGCCGCCCCGCGCCGCCCCGCGCCGCCCCGCGCCGCCCCGCGCCGCCCCGCTTAGTGACCTTAGCAGTTGACGCCCAGAAACACGAAATAATCATTTAATTTAATCTACTTCACCCTCCTTAACCGCTGCACACTCCGCCTCTCCCCACTCCGCTTGCCTCTCTGCCTCACCTTCTACGGCCCCGAAATGTCACCATACGCTCTTCCTCGCCCTTCTCCTCCTCTCCCTGTGTCGTCACGTTTCACTCCCATTTCCGCTTTTTATATTACACTCCGCCCCTCCCACCTCACGGCGCTCAGTGCAGCAACGCTTCATCCCACCCCGTCTCACTTTGTTCAAGTCGCACGACCCTTCACTTTATCGCAGATTGAAAACCTTGTGAAATGCACTGCACGGACCGCCAAACATAAATTAATACTATATTTTCAGCGGTTGGTAACATTTCGCATTTTTAGCAATTGCTAAAATCTACCATCTCTTGCTATATGGTTTCGCACTTCATCGTCACGACACGCTCCGTCCCGCACCATTCTGCTCCGCTCTTCCCTCTCTGACCTGTCCGTCCTCTTCAATTCCCCCCCTCGCGTCTCCGTTTCCCTTCCCACCATGCTCATCGTGAAAAAAGATTGATTGATAGTTTATTAGTGATTCTGGGCGCGTCAACTACTAAGGTCATTAGTCCCATATGTGTAGTGCATGTTTTGGGGAGGAAGGAGGTAGTGGTCTTCCCCCGCGGAATGGCGAGATCCGGCGCTGACCTACCGCCGGCTAGCGGGGTTTTCCCAACCAGGTATTTCCCACTGGGGCACCGCCCCAGCCGATACATGCTCTAATCTCCCGACCGGTCTCCCGGCATGTGTGGCAGTGTAGTGCATGTTAGTGTGTGTTTAAGTAAGGGGTGAGGATAGGTCAAGGAAGAGGAAGGAAAGATCGCACGCGGTTCGTTGCCCGTTTGTTAGGGTACTGCTCCCGCATTCACCTGGTGACGATCGAGGAAACCACAGAAAACTATCGATCACAGCAGCCGGTCGCTAGAATTCTCGTTTAGACAGCGAATGAATTCGACCTAGCTGACAAGCTAGTGTGGAAAATAATGCCACTCGAACCTAAGACCTCCCGGTCAGAGGGACTCCAGTGACATCAGTTGATGCGATGATCCATCTCTTCCTGTGTGGAAAATAAGAAATAAAAAAGAATTAAAAAAGAAAGAGAAATGAGGCGGTGCGACGCGGTTAGACCGCAAAAGAAAAGGCGAACAGTCATCGTCCTCCGTCTGCCGCGACCAAAGGACTTTAACCTGTGGAGTGTGCTTCCTTTTCTGATTTCGTAGAATAACTCAGCCGAGTGTCTCTGTCTATCAATTCTCTTTTTACTTGGTCTTGCAAGAGAAAGTTATCTACAGCAACCGGAACTAGTGGTTCTGCAACAGTACATACGTTCTTGTATTATATTGAACGTACACCTAATAATATTAAAAATTTAAAATTGAATCCTACTGTTTCTCTAGCCATCTCATGAGACACTCTCTTCAGGAAAAGTTGTGAGATAATCTAATTTGCAATTTTAAAGGATCAGATATTTTTGAAAGTTACAGCTTGTTGGGACTTACTCTCTATTATAAGCACACTTTGCTCTAATAGTTCTATTTGTCGTGCGTTTTGGGTCGGTTGCTGTTACTTGAGATATTACTGTCTATTCGTCAGTTCGCTATTTGCTTCTTGCAACTTCAGGATACCATTTTGATATTTCTTTTAATAATGTAGGTACGTGCATTTATGTGTATTTTTATCTTTTCTATCGCATATTTTCTACATTTTTGCAGCATATTTTGGCACATTGTACTGCTAGAAATCCACATCCATATTGCTTAAGCGGTAATTTCATTTATCTATTCTGGGCATTACCAAAGGTGAAGCATCATGATTAATGTTCGGATGTTTATGAAAAATCATACTTTAAATTATGAGCTTTATAATATGCTAATTATCAAATATCCACCAATCACAATCACACGGACAGAAATAGCGTGATTTTATATAACATATTAGTGCATATTTAGTTCATTTTGTGTTGAAGCATTATATGTAAGTTTCCATTATATTCATATTTTATAGCTTGTTTGTTCTTAATATGGCATATTTCTCTTGGAATTTCAACTAATATGCATATTTGTCTCCTCAAACCGAAAAGTGTACTTCACAAATGTGAATGCGAATGATATACATGAGAAACCGTCTTTCGTTCGTTGCAGCAGTATTTGTGTGAACGTATTTTAGCTGATATTAAGGTATTGGAACCCGGATACGATCTGTCCGATTATGAATGATGGGATATTTACTCTTTCTTAAAGAATTTTTGGCACTGGATTTAATACTTCGACAATGATACAGAATAAATCATTATATTTTACTTTAAAAATTATCGCTGGAATACTAAATGGAGACAAAAATACAAAAATTAATTGACAAAAATAAAAAAAAATATAAATTTTTCATGGATAGATAAGATTGTTAATTGTTAGATCATATTTTATTCGTTGTAGCACATATTTCATAAATGCATATTTGCATGCATATTTCTCCTTTTGATACAGCATTAATTTCCGAGCCTTAATCATTATAAAGAATAATGAATGTTCAAAAGCGCTCTCAGGAGTAACAGAGTATAGCAAAATGTAAGCAACCATCGTGCGAGGTTTCCAGCTCTGGGGACAGGATTCAAACCCCGGTCGATCTGAGAGGAATTTCTGGTGGACCAAGAGAGTTTGCGCCAGATTTCCTCCGGACGCGGCCGTTTCCTTTGCTTACCGTTCCATCTTTGTTCCATCATCTCCTACATTTCATTTTTGTTGGAGAGATCCATTTTCCCAAGTACTGGTCCGTTCAAGTATATTATAGTATCGTTTGAAAGGTATTTGCACAGACTACGGGAAATAATGTTTGAAATTGTATTACACATCACCCATGTTTAGTAATTCATTACTAAAATATAGCGTACAGATGCAACTCGAATCACGCTGCACCACAAAGCTATCGGGCATAACTCGAAAACGATGCGTTTCAGAACCTTAAAACAAGATTTTCGTGCTCCTTAGAACACGAGTTTTATTTTTATACCCTAATGTACAAAATGTAACATTTTTGGACGTTTTATTTATAAGCTTAGCATTTACGAGAATAATACTCCACCCAATATTTGCATTTGTGTGCTTGAAAAGTATATAATTAATAATAATAGTTGTAATTATAATTTTCTCACGTGTACGGTATCAGTTTTTATAGAAGTTTGTAATGATAATTGCATTTTCCACTTAACATAATATTACACAAAAACAAAGGCGCACTAGAGAGTATATTTGATTAGTATCTCCACAATCCCATTTATAACATGTAATTGTAGATTATAGATGGGATTGCGGAGTTTTCCCCAACAAGGTTTCTTGCACTTGCGGGTCACAGCCCCAATCGGGACCAGCTGTAGTTTTCTGACTGGTCTTCTGGCATGTGTTCTGGTATGTAAATGTTAATGTGTGTAAGTAAGGGGTGTCGATAGGACAAGGAAGATGGACCGAGCGCGCGCGGTCCGTAGCCCGTTTCTTTGGGTACTGCTCCCGCATTCGCCTGGAGTCGATCGGAACAACAGCGGAAAACTACCGATCAGAGCAGCCGACCACAAGAATTCTCCTCGAGATAGCGACTGAATACGACCTAGCTATGTCACTAGTGCCGAAAATACTGCCCCCGTCGAGACTCGAACTCTACATACACACACATTTGTTTGGCTCAAGTCACTTCAGTGAACTTGGCTCTTCAATGTGCGTGATCTGGGCTGCCCGGGTGACGCCGCGTCGAAGGCTGTGTTGCCGACGTTTCGACCATCTTGTCGTGATCTTCCTCAGGGCTGGTATGATATATATGGTCGGTATTGCTGCTATGGTCATACCAGCCCTGAGGAAGACCACGACAAGATGGTCGAAACGTCGGCAACACAGCCTTCGACGCGGCGTCACCCTGGACAGCCCAGATCACGCACATGACTCTGGCCGCGGAAGCCTACGACTTCATTTGGCTATTTGATGTTCAGCCCTTCCCGGCATCTCGAAAGTCTACTTTGTCCTCTGATTTCTGAAACAATGGCCCATCCCTTTTCCTTATTTATTTTATTCAGTGTTCCTTATTCCATTATTTATTTTACTCAGTGTCAGTTTCATCGGCTTTCGGAGGAATCCTATAGATATATCATTGTATTTTTTGGCGAGATAGGCTGACGAGGTACCCTTTACTATCTCAACTAACGTTGCCGATATCCGGTAGTGGGTCGTAATAGGAGAGAAGGATCTGTGATGATGCATTGGTGGTTGGGACTGCCTCACCAAGCAACAAAAGAAAACTAATCAGCAACGGCGCTATTATTTCTTCCGGTCGTTATTTTAACTTAAATTTTCAATAAAACAAGGGTTTCACGTAAAGTTATTGTGATATCATTGAAGTCGGTAACAGTCCTAATCACTGAACGCTATTCATAGCTGTAGTCTTCTAATTCTTTAATAAAATGGATTGTTAAGAACGGAAATAATATTCATCTTATTATCATCTGTCAATCTCTTCACTCTCCATTTGCAATGTTTGAATTTATTTAGTCAAAAAACAGTAAAAACTGTATGTGACGTATGGGTGACAAGATCATCTGCGCACGTTTTCTTGAGTTCCAGAATCCCTACCCGTCATTTTAACTATAGATAAGTTGAAGGATGAGTAGAAGTTAAAGATAAATAAAAATAAACTTAAAAAGGCTCGTGATTAGCAACATTTGAGAAACTAGACATTTTCGTTCCCGGGTTATAGAAAACTTATTTGCAGCGGTAAACGAACTGCAGATTTGATTTTTCTGCATTGCTAACAAAATAGTAACTCAACCTTACCTATACTCCTACTACTACATGCAAAAGGAGAGTTGAACAAAACGTGCGCCTAGGAAACATTTACATGTTCAGAATCAGACGCAAGTCCTGCAATCATTACCAAAACAAACTCCGTAATTTTTCAGGAAGTGGACAGAGTTTATTTCCAGCTTCGTCATTTCGCCACGAATATGTCAGTTCAGAAAGAATTGCTATGGAAGTTGAGCTCCCCATCTCGGCATCTGTTGGGTGGTAATGCGTGCACAACGGCCCTCCGAATAGATGTACATTGCTGAAACGTGTGAAAGGCCGCTTGTGTGATGTAATAGCCTACGATGCAAGTTTCCCCACAATTCCCACACTGTGCAGCACGGAAGGCTCGCATCTCCAAGGCCAAAGCTTTCTTCATGTCAACTCTAAGCGGCGGCGTGACGTGGCAAAGTAGCAGACGCCGGGCATCATTCTCCCAGGAGACTTTAATGCCCCTGATGGAAAAGTGTTAATTTGTTTATTAATAAGTGACCTGTTTAGGAGGCAGAGGGTATCAACTGCTGTAACTGCAGTGTCTCTGACCGGGAGGTCTTAGGGTTCAAGTCCCGACGTTGGCTGGATTTTCGACACGAGGTCGAATAGCTATCTCACCCCTTACTTACACTCACACATACATGCTCTCCGCTTTGAGACATGTCTGGAACCAATCGGGAGCTTAGAGCTTGTTGCGGCTGGGGCGGTGCCTCGTTGTGGGAGACACCTGGTTGAGGAAAACACCCGCAAGACGAAGGGTAAATCGGCGCTAGATGTCGCCATCAAGAGGGGGGAAGATCACCGCCACCTCTCGCGATAAAACATGCACTACACGTACAGGAATAATGGCCTTATTATTACCCCACTGGAAGATCGCCTACGGATTTTCCCCAACCAGGTATCTCCCACCAGCGGGGCACCGCCCCAGCCTAGACAAGCTCTAAGCTCCCAACTTGTCTTCCGAAATTGACGGTCGAGTACTGCTTCTATGTGTAATAAAAAAACCCATAGAAAACTACAGATCAGAGAGGTTGGCCGCTAGAATTCTCCATACAGCGACTGAATTCGAACCAACTATGTAGTTAGTGTCGAAAGTCATGCCATCATCGGAACTCGTACCCTAGGGCCTCCCGGTTAGAGACACTGCAGGGACATCAGTTGATACCCGGAGTCACCGAAGGCAATTATTTTGTTGAGATGGGCTTACGGGTGCCTCAGGAATTCTATCAACAACAGACACAGATGGAGACGGGCTTACGGACACCATCCGATAGCCCAGAGGGGGAAGTTCAAATAGAAAATGCAGTGCCTGGCTCATAAGGATTCAGAGTGAATTGTTATGTGGTGAGATGGGCAGGTCAGAGATTTGGCTGTAACAGCCAAAAGGCGACCTGATCAAAAATAAATGCTCAGTGAGTAAATATAAGGACATAAACAAATTAAAATTAAATAAATGATACACGGAAGTAAAGTGAGTTAAAATTGAAAGTATTTGTGTTATAAATAGAATCATTCCAGGGTAGCAGTCAATGGATGGACAAACGATGTTCTGCGATTTCTGAGGGTGGTACGCCGAATTAGTATTATTACGCGGTAAAGTAGTTATTAGTAAAGGTGATGGAGGGAGTTCGCAATCGGCCAATGTCGAAAGGTCCGTGATTGGCGTATGGAGGGAGCGGGAGGGACCCTGAGAAAGACTTTAAGCTGACCTCGGATTCACACGTTAGCAAGGGGGAAGGATAGGGTTGTGACATTTGGGTTAATTTTAGCAGAGAAGACGAGAGAGCTCAGAGATTGGTTGATTGAGGCAAATTACATCCTGATTGTGGAGGTTATTAGGTATATGATGGTCTAACTTTAGTTTGTGCCAGATTCTACTTTCTATTATGTATGGAAATTAATGTTATCATAATATAGAAATTAATGTTATTAATTAATTTTCATTTGTCAGGGACAACATTGTCGACATATTGGTGCCTTATTTATGATTTCCTTTTTTGAAATATTCAAATCAAGAAATTCAAAGCTAGAAATTTGATGAGAAATGACAATTCCAAGAGAACGCCTTGGATTAATTCAAGCTGATTATTCACCGAGGTGAATATTGGACGCTGCATATATTGACCAAGGTAACTGCCACATGATGGAACAGCTAGAGGCCTTATGTGAGTATATTATTCGCCATGTGCAGAGTTAGTAAAAATGATTAGTTGAGTTTACTGATAATTTTGTGTAATTTCTAACTGTTCACTACATTTTTTCCCAAGATTTGAACATCCCTTCTGGTGAAAACTGACAATACGTGTAATTATTTCTACACCTACTTCTGCGGCTAATACTCTGAATTTTTAAAGTTATTTTCTTTTTATGTCGTAATAATCACAATGAGACCACTGTGGGCGCTTTATTACATTTTTGGACTTCCACTTCTTAGGACGTGACGTCAGACGCGTTCATATAGGTTTCAGAACGACCCTCTTTTGAAAGTTTAAAAATGTCTTTTGACGAAAATTAATCAAATTAAAACAATGATAATTTACAATGTGCGACTTGTTTGTTCGGATACACGTAGTGACCTGTACTTCTCCCAAAAATCTGTTTACATCATACTTACTGTATTATATCAGTGCTGATGTGACGTTTGTTATACAGTTGGTTTAATTCCTCTATACTGGTCTGGAATAATATATTATTACGATAAGTGGGTATTGAAATACAATAGCTCATCGAAATAGAAGGACGTGCCACATATTTTCACATAAAAAAAGAATTTCTTACACCAGATAGACGATATTTAACAAAAACAAAAGATCAACATCAGTAGATGTGTGGTATGTGCCTCATTTTGGTCCACTCAGTTTCATTCATTCATAGATTCATGTTTCTGGACACGTCGAATGCTATGGCCAGTAGTCCCTTCATTGTTGATTGTTTTAACCCAAGGGGGAGTTCGTTGCCCTCTAGATGGTGAGGTCCGGCGCCGACCTATAGGTCGGCTTGCGAAGGTTTTCCCTCTCAAAGTATCTTCCACCCACGGGGCACCGCTGCAGCCAGGCTAAGCTCAAAATTACCTCTGGCCTCCCGGCAGGTGTAGAAGCGTAGTGCACGTGTAAGTGCAAGTAAGGGATCAGGATAGAAGACGGAACAGGAAAGACAGATCGCGCAGAGTCCGGAGCCCGTTAGTTAGGCTACTACTCCGGCATTCGTCTGATGTTGATCGGAGAAACCACGGAAAAACTACCAATCAGAGCAGCCGGCCTAGTGCAACATATCTTGAGGTAAAAATAGAATATATCTCCTGCGAAGGGCTGAATTCGACGGAGCTTATGTAGTTAGTGTCGATAATTCGCCACCTTGTTGACTCGAAGCCTAGGATCTCCCCGGCAGTGTCGGTGCTTTACTGCTTCTGAGCTGGCATCAAGCTGAGTATCAAGTACGAAGCATAAGCTTTGAAACGTATTATTTTTTCCTCTTAATTGCACCAAAATTTCGTACTCCAAACTTGTAGTCTATTAAATATCCCCTCACCGCGATGTTGACATACCGGGGGAAGGGCGGGGGCTGGAGGGGTGGGGAAATTAATGCACAGCGCGTTTTCCCCCCGCCCAAGCGCTTAATCACTCGATCAGCCGCTCCAGACGGCCATTACGTCGCGCCGGCGGCCTTGCCCCACTTCCCGAGAAGAAGGCGGCGGGCGGCACGGGAGCCGCCGATTTCGTCAGGAACCGCACTCGACCAGCTCGACTCCACCTCGGGTAGAGAGGAGTTACTCTAAGAAGGGGCCGCTTTGACAGGTCCGGAAACGAATGAACGTCATGCAGCACGATGACATTGCAAGAGGTAGTGATGAAGATATTTACAAATGAGCTAACTGTAAACGAATACACTAACAAAATGACAATCCCCACTCGACGAGCTCGACTCCAGCTCGGGTAGAGTGGAGTTGCTCTAAGAAGGGACCGCTTTGACAGGTCCGGAAACGAATGAACGTCATGCAGCGCGATGACATTGCAAGAGGTAGTGATGAAGATATTTACAAATGAGCTAGCTGTAAACGAATACACTAACAAAATGACAATCCCCACTCGACGAGCTCGACTCCAGCTCGGGTAGAGTGGAGTTGCTCTAAGAAGGGACCGCTTTGACAGGTCCGGAAACGAATGAACGTCATGCAGCACGATGACATTGCAAGAGGTAGTGATGAAGATATTTACAAATGAGCTAACTGTAAACGAATACACTAACAAAATGACAATCCCCACTCGACGAGCTCGACTCCAGCTCGGGTAGAGTGGAGTTGCTCTAAGAAGGGACCGCTTTGACAGGTCCGGAAACGAATGAACGTCATGCAGCGCGATGACATTGCAAGAGGTAGTGATGAAGATATTTACAAATGAGCTAACTGTACGCGAATACACTAACAAAATGACAATCCCCACTCGACCAGTTCGACTCCAGCTCGGGTAGAGTGGAGTTGCTCTAAGAACGGACCGCTTTGACAGGTCCGGAAACAAATGAACGTCATGCAGCGCGATGACATTGCAAGAGGTAGTGATGAAGATATTTACAAATGAGCTAACTGTAAACGAATACACTAACAAAATGACAATCCCCACTCGACGAGCTCGACTCCAGCTCGGGTAGAGTGGAGTTGCTCTAAGAAGGGACCGCTTTGACAGGTCCGGAAACGAATGAACGTCATGCAGCACGATGACATTGCAAGAGGTAGTGATGAAGATATTTACAAATGAGCTAACTGTAAACGAATACACTAACAAAATGACAATCCCCACTCGACGAGCTCGACTCCAGCTCGGGTAGAGTGGAGTTGCTCTAAGAAGGGACCGCTTTGACAGGTCCGGAAACGAATGAACGTCATGCAGCGCGATGACATTGCAAGAGGTAGTGATGAAGATATTTACAAATGAGCTAGCTGTAAACGAATACACTAACAAAATGACAATCCCCACTCGACCAGCTCGACTCCAGCTCTGGTAGAGTGGAGTTGCTCTAAGAAGGGACCGCTTTGACAGGTCCGGAAACAAATGAACGTCATGCAGCGCGATGACATTGCAAGAGGTAGTAATGAAGACATTTACAAATTAGCTAACTAAACGGCCACACTGACAAAATGATTCAACGGACGTAACTTGCAGTTATGTTTCCATCATTGGACAAGTAGTAGCTGTCAACACCGTCCCTTCTTACAGCAGGCGTGGATCCATGGGGAGGGAAGGGAGGGAAGAATCTCTCCCCTAAATTTTATTAGTAACCATTTATTTACGTTGTCACGGTACTTTCAATTGTTCAGATAATTATTAAAACGAATAAAATCGTATCGCTGCTTGAACTGAGTGTAGCCTGCGACATTTTACAAAATCTGTAATATGACACATTCCATCATAATATTTTGAATATCCCCTCCCAAAATTTGTTTCTGGATCGGACCCTGTTATAGTTATCTCTCTGAATACATCAAGAGCTGAGGTGGCTCAGGCCATCAATCGATGTAACTGCTATGCCTCTGATCTGGACGGGGACAGGATCAGGTTCCACTCCCGTCGACGACAGGATTTTCGACCCCAGCTACATAGCTAGGTCGAATTTAGTCGCTGGCAGGAGCAGAATTCTAGCGGCCGGCTGCGCTGATCGGAAGTTTTCCGCGGTTTCTACAATCAACAGGGGACAGAGTGGCTGAGCAATAACCTAACTAACGGGCCACGGATTTCGCGTGATCTTTGTTTCCTGTTGCTTGTCACCGTCCTATCCTCACCCCTTACTTTCACGCCCATACACTCAGAAGCACTACACTACCACACATGTCGGGAGACCAGTCGAGAGCTGAGAGCTTGTCCCGGCTGGGGCGGTGCCCCGCTGGGGGGAGATACCTGGGTGGGCAAACATCGGAAGCTGACGTGTAGGTCGGTGCCATCCAAAGGTGAAGATCACCGCCACCTCCCGCGACAAAACATGTACTACACTTAAGGAGCTAGCGACTTAAGCGGTTGATGCGCCCGCAATCACTAACCAATCAATCAATGGGAGTCTGGGGGCAAGGTATGTTGAACTCAGCACAGGAAGTCTCTCGATAATCGTAGATTTTGAGAATTTGAGTTTGGTCGGATTGTGGCTTGTTGTTTTTATCCTCAGCCATTGCTACACAAGAACAAGACATAAAATCTAAGAATAGATGGTACGCACTTCTAGGGCATGTAAAGGGTTCAAAAATAGACACTTTTTGCCAATAAACCTGTGCAATGTCATATGCACAGATGTTCGGCAGGTACGCTCTAAGGCAGCCAAGGAGAGTTTATGTCCCTGCCGAACACCTGTGCACAGGGAGTTGTCTAATAACAAGAGGCGAACGTCACATCAATAACTCCGTTATAAGAAATGTTCACATTTGCAGCAAAAAGTAATCATTTTCGACGCCTGTTTATGTCCTAGACAATCGTAACATTTATTCTGATACTCCTGTATTTAGTAACAAAATAAGTTAATAAATTAATTAATAAAATAAATATGATTATCTGAAAGGCAACGAGAGGGCACTTAGAAATAACCTTGTTCTATGCCTATGTCTACGTTCGGTTTCCGAATGTGGTCCACATCAAGGCCATTGTAATGAGGAAACCGTCCGGTATGTTAGTTTCGCAGGTGGGTTAATCAGGTCCTGATTAGACACTAGAAAGCGCTTATTAACCTACAGTTGGATGCAAAAGTAATGAGGCTGGGAGGAGGTGAGAACCGAAATTAATTGTTGTTGATGTGCCGGAAACGGCCCGGGGTTCCGCAACACGATTCCACTTGCGAATCGACATGCGTTTGATATCTTCCCGAGAACGAGCTGAAATGAATTTTAAAAAATACCACCACGTATCTAAAAAGTTGCGACTTTTCAGGAGAGGAAAATTCTTTACAAAGTTTCCATTATAAAAACAATAGAATACGATAGAAACCAGCGTAACGAATTCCGTTTAAAAGGAACTCCTTTGGTAATCACTGTGAAGAGCATTTCTGAACGAATACTATCAAATGCCTTCATTCTGAACATACGGTTCTGAGGGGTCACTTTTAAATGAGATCTGTTTGTTAATAATACGAATAATACCAAGTTTATAATTAAAATATTATATAAATACCGCGTTTATAATAAAAAAGTAAAATAAATGTTTCAACAAAAGTGAAAAATATGTAGAAATTAAGATGAAATTACGTTAGAATATTTTTTAAATACTCTATATTATATTATATTATATTATTTGAAATATTCTACGTAATTTCATCTTCATTTCTACTTATTTTTCATTTTTGTTGAAACATTTGTTTCACTTTTTTGAACTCCGACGTCAATGAAATCTGCCGCCTGTGAAGAAGCCCAATCCATAACTGCAGTTTTCACTTCGTCGTCGTTGAATCGTTGACCATAAAGAATAACCCTTTAAGCATCAAACATGTGATAGTCAGTGGGAGCGAGGCCTAGACTGTGAGATGAATGATCCAGTTGTTTTCTGACTCATAAAACCAGACTTAACCTTATGTTCATGCAGAAACATGGCGCGTAACACAATTTTCTTAAACATTAGAAAGTCCCACATCTCAGCTCACAGACAAACCAAACGGCTGGAAAAGGCGGCGAAGTATGCGTTCAGATTCCCATTTGCAGTACGGCGATCGCACGTCAATCTCACTCTCATCCACAAACGAACTTTTTTTAAAACAAACGTATTTCTTTTTCTACAGTGTTTGGTAAATAACGATTTGTAGTTGGTGCTAAAATTCTGAGTTTAAAATACCTTTCCGCATTGGTTACCCCGTGACTTACCACCCTTTTGCCTGGAAGTGGCAACGTTACAAACCGACCGAGTCTTCTCCAGAGACTGTTATGAAACCACAACAAAGGCGATTATTATGAAATGCAATATAATATGCAAATGCAATTTAGTGAATGCATTCGACGGAATGCTTACGCAAATGCAATGGAATATATAGAAATAGCGTCCTTTTGAACCATGCCTATTCTAGAAAGTGCTCCCCAAACAGGCAGTTGTAGGATTGTCAGCACGTCGTGTTTTTCAAATCTAGTGGCATGTTTAATTATTTTCTACATAGTCGCAGTTTGTGGTGGTAGTCAAGTTATGTAACAGTAAGTTTTCTCTCACTGGAAGAACTTAAGAGTTTTAGTCATACTTGTGTTTCTATCAAGTAACAATTTGCTAGATGATGTGAAGCAAAATTTATTGCAAATATTTCAAAATATGTAATGTCACATCGCGATTTTGTACACAATTTAATTAAGATTTTCAACAGACTGACCAAGTGCCCGAAAAGTGATCAGTGTTGATTTCATATTTTTCAAGAGGATAAACTTCTTCCAATCTTCGGTAAAATATTACATAGCCCCACAGAGTTAATGATATTAGCTCAAGAGGTCGCCATAACTTTAGGCACTACATACTTGTCTGTTAGAAAATAACTGATTTCCTTAGATTGTGATGACTATGCAAGAATTGCAAGTCTAAAATCACAAGAAAAAAATAATATTGTGTGTGGTTTTACTCTGTAATGACGAGAGTAGCCTGAACGAAGATCGAGGAACAGCCAAATACCCTTGCCCAAATGTTGGATGTGAAGTCAACATGTAAAAGATAGGTTCGCACGTGGTCCTTCGCACGGCCACACAGGTACTGCTCCAGCATCCGACTGGAATGATCGGAGGAAACTACGGAAACGACCAATCAGAGCAGGCGGCCTCTAGAATTCCCATCCAGCCAGTATCAGTCCCAGCTTACACAACGCACTCCGCATGCCACGGAGGCGACCGATCAGAGCAGTCACAGCGACTGATCAGAGCAGTCACAGCGACCGATCAGAGCAGTTTGCGCCAGTAGTCGTCATCCAGCGGGGGAAGATTACCGCCAACGCACGCGGTAAAACATGCACTACACTTACCTTACCTTACCTTACCTGCTCGCCTCATTGAATTGAATAGATGTCTTATTTCATGTGGCGAGACTCCTCCATGAGGCCTGCTCTTCCGTCTAACCACGCAAATTTCGCTACGCCTCTTTTCACCAACTAGCAGAGAAAGGAGGTATTTCTTGGGCGACGAAACAGGCGATTTCAATTTACCTCAAAGACTTCATTTAGGCTTGAGAATCTTTTACATGCAGTATATCTTCTAACATGGGACAACAGGCTTTACTTTCCCTCCGAAGGCGTACGGAGGATTTTTTCGCCCTTAAAAATCCACGGTGTCGATCGGGTTTGAAGCCGCGAAATGGGGTACAATAGATATGCTAACCGTTACACCTTCACCGCCGCGTCGTTTTGTGTCTCCCTTACTCCCATTCGTGGGTAATAAATAAAAACAACGCTAGGAACTTCACTAGGTGGCAAACCAAAGTTAGATTAATCCGGCCGCAAATGCCAAATACGTACGTAAATACACTGAAAACGAACAGTATTCCTTCGTCCCTTCAGTAACATTATCCAATAAAGGGACGAAATAAATAATAATAAAGAAAAAAATAAAATATTGTATGTTCACGTCTGTATTTGCAATGTAATGTTTTGGTAACGACCATAAGAAGTTCATTGTCAGATTATAGTAATTGACAAACTTATTAAAAATCAAAGCATATCACTACTAATGTTGCTATGTTTTTTGTAACAAAATATAAAACACAGCCACTGTTCGATAGCCCGGAGAAGACCTATAAATATAGTAACCTTAGTAAGAATACACAGTTTTAGAAAGATTGTTAAGAATCCACTATAGCCTGTCTGTGAAGTTTTATATGGTTGTTAATAAATCATTACCAAAAAAAGGAAAAGAGTTAAGATGTATAAACAACGAAGGTAACAAAGGAGGAAGGAAAAGGATGGAGAAAAATAAGGAGAAAGAACTGACCTGACAGCACCTAACTTGGTATTCACGCTCAGCGCTTTCGTCGCTGTCAGAAGCTTGCTGTCCAAACCTGTTCGTAGCGAGACTACATCGTTACTGCTGGGGTGCGACTAGTGTTTTGCATTGTAAATTTCTTAAAGGAAAGTGGATTTATTTGAATTCCTGTTTCACTTGTGCTCAGAATAATAACGCAGGTAATCAAAGGTTTATTAAGGAAATTTGACATTTCAGACGAAATCAGAGATGCAGATTTTAGAAATTTGTGAAAATGTATGTTAACATCACATTTGTTTCAATGTGTTCTATTCTACATAATGTAATTCCGCACCTGGTAGCCTGCGTGTTGTCTTACGTTCCGTTCGTTTGACCTCTTCCGGTTGATTGATTAGTAATTCCGGGTGCGTCAACTGCTAAGGTCATTAGTCCCGTCAGAGTAGTGCGGGAGGTGGCGTTGATCTTTCCCAGGTGGATGGCGAGATACAGCGCTGACCTTCGCCGATTTGCGGGATTTTCCTTAACCAGGTATCTCCCACCAGCGTGGCACTACCCAAGCTTGGAGAAGCTCTAAGCCCCGATTAGTATCCCAACCAGTGTGGTAGTGAAGTGCATGTGAGTGTGTGTGTGTGCGTGTGCGTGTGTAAGTAAGGAGTGAGCGTAGGAGAAGGAAGAGGAAGGAAAGATCGCGCGCTATTCGTGGCCCATTTGTTAGGGTACTGCTTCGGCATTTGCATAGTGTTGATCGGAGAAACCACGGAAAACTACCGATCAGAGCAGCCGTCCGCTACAATTCTCCGCTAGACGATGGCTGAATTCGATCTAGCTATACAGCTAGTGTGAAAAATCCGCCCACCGTCGGGACTCCAAAGCTAGGACCTCCCGGTCAGAGGCACTGCCGTGACATCAATAGATGCCCTGAGCCACCTGTGCCGGTAGAACTCTTCCGGCACCATTTTGGGTTAGTGCGTCACCATTCGACTTATTCCTTTATATTGGTAGAGAACTGATCATTTTCCTGGATTGTTTAGTCTTTTTTTTAAGCATACAAAACCTTTCGATTTGATAAATAGCAGAACTTTGTTTTCGGCCCAGAAGCTGCAAGCTCTGAGGATGATCGCTACGCGATCGAAACGATCTTAAGCTGAAAGTATTGATACCAGACAATATCTTTATTTATTTATCATAATAAAAAGGTATCTACCTCACCAGCGATCCAATTAACCTTTCGGTTTGTTAAGACATTCACAGATGTGATCCATAGCTTCTTCGATTACTCACAATATTATCGAACTGTAAAGTATCGAATGAGAAAAAGCCGTTTTATCGATTTTGTCAGTTGTCGGTGGCTTCAATGGCGTACGCACAATAAATTAGCGAATGATTACCATTTCAGAAAGCCCTATTCCCATTGTAAAGAATTGATTATGATGATGAAAAGGCTGACCTTCTTGCTATGTTTGAACTAATTAATAGAGTCTTTTATTTCACAGGTGTTAGCCTGATTACAGCACTTCTAACTTGATTTTTTTCAATAATATTTTGCAGGAATTCTAGAAAAAAGTTTGTTTTTTGTGGAAAGTGAGTTTGCAGAATGGGGTTTAAAGCATCTAAAGTGGTAAACGCTGTGAAGTACTATACTGCTTTCTGCTCTTAACATGAATTGTTACAACTGAATTCATCAGGTTGACTATAATTAAATATACTTTTGTAATGAAAAAATATTTTAAAAATGTTTTATCGATACATATTCGTGTAACTTTCTGTACCCGAAGTCAGACAACTCAGGCAACTGAATTACGTCAAAACTTCCTTTCTTAAGAACTTTCTTCTGCTTACTGGCGAGAGATTCCTTTATATTTCTAAATGTTTAAGATATTCTGAATGGAGCTAATATAGTAAAAATACATTGATTTCAACTCAAGGAAAATGTCACTCTATAGTTTTCATTTGACTTTCATATTAGTTACTTGTATGTGTTATTTCGCAATATTTGTATCTCTATTTTTGCCGACAAATACCTTTTCTGTTTTTGGTTGCTTGTTTTATGCAGCTTAAACAGAGATTTCTCCAATCTAATGAGAAATTTTAATACAAGTTTGTGCATTATGAAATGACAAGTAAAGTTATTCTCTCAGTCTTGTACTACTTGTAACTAAAACCTGTTTCTTATTTAAATACGTGCAGATTGTAGATAAACAATGTTCTAACAGCCTGTGCTTTCTGTACAGTTTTCCTCTTGCATAAGTAAAAGAACCTTCCAATCTTCAGCTTCAGGAGATATTCTGGGAAATTACCTTCTAGCCTTCCAGCGCGTATGTTACACAATGAAATGATTTATGGGCGTGGCGCCAGGATCTGCAGGATATCCGGGTTAAATATGTTTCATTGAATCGAATTTGAGTAAGCGATTTGAAATTTCTCTGTTGGTGTCTGGTTACGAATTGGCCATTTCCTCCAGAGAGTGCAAGAACTCAAAGAGGAGAGAAATCGAACAATTGATGGTAAAGGTCTTCGTTTACACAACACAATGATAGAATGAATTGTGGATGAATCCTAAGAATACTCTCGGAAATGGTTTTTTGTTCAGTTTCCTTAATTTGAACATTTATAAACGTGAAAACCATAAACGAAGCATATTGGAGTTGTTTCCCAGGCAAGAAGAAATTAATACTTTTCTAGCAGGTGCCATCAACGTTTCTAGGATTGGTTCATTATTTCTCGTTTTCGGGCACGACAACGGCTATAGTCAATAACACCGTAAGTATAGTGCATATTTTAATATTGTAAGGTTGTGTTCTTCCTCAGCTGGAGGGTGAGATGCGGTGCCGATCTACATGTCGCCTTGCAGGGTTTTCCGCAGCCAGGTATCTTCCACCGCCCAGCACCGCCCCAGCCGGGACAAGCTCTAAGCTCCCGACTGGTCTCCTGACTTGTGTGGAAGTGTAGCGTATGTACTGTGTGTGTAAGCGGTGTGGATTCCATAAGGAAGAGGAAGAAAAAATCGCGCGCGTTTCGTGTCTCCGTTTGTTAGGGCACTACCTTGACAATCTTCTGGTGCTGGTCGGAGAAACCACGAAAAACTACTGATCAGAGCAGCCGACTGGTAGAGGTGTCCAGACAGCGACCGAATTCCACCTAGCTATCTGTTTAGTGTTGAAGATCTTTGCCCCCATCGGAACTCAAACCTGAGTACCTCCCGGCCCGATGCACTGCAATCAAATCAGTTCATGCCTTGAGCCACCACATCCAGTAACGGTCTAGGAGAGGACGATCCACCCAATTCCTCTGACAATTAATAATAATAATAATAATAATAATAATAATAATAATAATAATAATAATAATAATAATAATAATAATAATAATAACCGAGCGAAGTGGCTCAGTGCGTAGCGCACTGACTTCGTAATCGGGAGGTCCGGGTTCGATTCCCGGGCCGGCCATCCTGACCGGGGTTTTCGTGGTTTCCCTCGGTCATAAAGGCGAATGCTGGGATGGTTCCAAAAGTCCACGATCACCTATCGCCTCCTAATCCATTCCTATCATCTTTCATCTTCCATACCCCCGGGCTAACAACCATGGGGGATAAAAATCGGATCCAGCTAAAATGCTGGTCCCCCCAAAAAATTGTCGCAAGCACCTGCCACCGTGATAATAAATAAAAACTGAGCCACGGTAAAATGCAGGATGCTTGCATGCGTGGTCCTAGTTAGCCGATTAACGAAAAATAATAATAATAATAATAATAATAATAATAATAATAATAATAATAATAATAATAATAATAATAATAATGTCTTTATTAATGGCGAGGCTCAGGCCATAGGGCCTTCCGCCTAACCACAAACAATTCGACATTCGCTTTCTGGTTCGTGTGGTACACTGACGCAACCAGAAAAAAAGACAAAAAACTCTCAAAGCACGGCACTCAGCCCCCCGTCAGTCTTCAAGCCACGTGCAGACAGATTCGTGTTTAGTTCCAAAGTCTGTCGACAGAAGGGACCGTGAACCGCTGACTTAGCTGGCAGAACGACGATACGATCTGTATTTACTAACACGAGACGACCGCGCTGAGTTTAAATTATTATCATTTTGCTGAATATTTGAAGCGTTTGGATTTTAGGCCGACGCGTGCCATGTGTTATCGCTTCCTGACGTTTTTCTGAAACAATTTATCTCGTCTGAATGTGTTAAAGAGGGCGCCGCCGTCGTGTTTTTTTCACGTCAAAATGTCTTATCTGCCACTGAAAGGAGCCGCTGTGCTTCTACGTTTCGCCCTATTTGCCTACATAAATGTAATTTACCACACTCACTAGAGTTTTTATGTTTTTGCTTGTAAAAGCACTAAGCTGATTCAAATGGTTCAGTCTACTGTAATTGCACCACACTGCGGTTGGTTGTGGATTCAGATATTGAGTAAGGATCGTTTCTACAAACTAGGTTTATTCCATGGTTTTCGAGCATTTGTATCGACATTCCATTTTCGCCATTCTGATGCATTCAATAATCAATGTAATAACTATACAACAAATAGAATGCGAACGCAAGATTTGACAGTATGAAACACGAAATATTATTCCCTGGAAACAACCAAAGTTATACGATAAGTTATGAATGCATATTTAACTGATAGCTTTTTGTAGGTCAGGTTCTTGTGGCGCGAATTTCCTAAAAGCGTATGTATAGTTTGGACGTACTAATTTTAAAATTAAGTTTGTGTTTAGTTCTTATATAACAATACGAGTAGCTATTTTTTATGTAATGTTGGTTTGTAAGTTATATTCTTCGTAAGTTAATTTCGTTCTTTGTATTTTTTGCGTTCATTAATTAGTCAATTAAGGAAACTAAAGCAAGATTTGGTCTCGTAATTGAATCTGCTGAAAAAAAGTTTATATAATCATTTCCCCCGGAAATAATCATGAATATACGTTTATATAAGTTTTTTACATGGAAAGATAAGTGGCAGTAAGTTTTCGAGGGTCACAAATTAAATAGTTGTTGAATTTTTTATTAGAAAATGTGCAGAGAAAACCCAATGTGGAAAAGAAAAAAGCGAGAGAGAAAGAAGAGAGAAATGTAACATACTACAAAAGACAATAAAACCCTTTTTTGAAATCGTCACAAAATGTGAATTTCTACATATTGCTAAGCGTGCGTGAGGTATTTTCTCAAAATACCTGAAAAATGTTACTTTACAGAAACGGCTTTCTTAACACTCCTTTTGCGAAACAGCTACTTTTTCATTGTAACTAATAGTTTGCGAAGCATTACGAATTGTGCGCGAAACATTGCAAAGTCAGTTCGAAACATCCTGTTTGTATTTAAACGATAAAAACGACCTTTTCGTTTGCATTCATAATTGGACATTTTACGGCACATATGATGACTTACTAGATTTTACGGCACGAATTATTCCGTCATCATATATAACAGCCGACTACCGTTTTCTCGCGCAAATGTCAAATACCCGAGACGTCACAAGAAAATTGTTTCGCAAAATGAAGTTTGATTCTCTTATAAATTTATGATGCTGTGATAGAAAAAATAGTGTATGCAACTCGTTTACAATGTTGCTTTATTGCATTCGTGCAAATTTGAAAACTCGCTTATAAAAAAACCCGTTTTGAAAACATGTATTCATGCAATAAAACTTAAGATTATAAACTAATTGCATAAACTACTATTAAGTAGCACACGGCGTGTTAAAAAACAATATATGCAACACGTGCCGCGCTACGCTCGGACGACAAACTCGCCGCTCGCGCAATCCACTTGTTTCACGCACGGTAGTGGAATATGCAGAGGTGACAGAAAAATGTACACACACTTCAAGAAAATAAAAAACCCTATCTTTTCTTAAGAAAAGTGAATTCATACAGACAGTAAATTATGAGCACTGATCATATTAAACGTTTACTGGTACAACCGTTAAAACAGATGCTCCAAATGCCCGCTATCGTCGTCGATACACTTCTGCGTAGTTGAACATTAGGACAGAAGAAAGAGGTCTGATTGAGTTTCCACCGCGTTCTCTAGAACTAACTTCATTGAAATTCTACTTATTGGGAAGTCTTAAGAATGATATAAAACGTAGAAAACTAGCTACACAGTCAACACTTTGGAAATAAATTGAAACGGTATGCATGCGCTGCAATCGCTGACAACACTTTCGCAAAAGTTGTTCGAACGGTAGTTCAAATACTCAGACGTGTATCGACGCCGATAGTGAGCATTTGGAGTATCTGTTGTAACGGTTGCGCCTGTAAAAGTCCAAAATGATTCGTTCTCATCATTTACTGTTTGTGTAAATTCAGCTTTGCAATGTTAAGGCAGTTTTTTTATTTCCTTAAAGTGTGCACACATTTTTTTGGCATTCTGTGCACGAGTAGTTCTGAGAGGCAATGCCAGTAACATACAGACATCGTAGATGCAATGTTGGCGGTGCCGGACCTGATTTTTCGGCCGAGCCGTAGGTGCCTGGCGGATTGTGGGTCGGGCGGGGCGGTAGACCTGAAAGTGACCTACTTTAACGACAGGGCGCACGGGCCTGGAGTTTCTAGGAAGAAAAGACCCGTTTCTCATTCCGAAAGTGCAGGCCGTCTCGAGACTTCTATAGGAGGAAACGCCGTTTCTGTCTTTGGGAATAATTGGTGAAGTGTTAAGTCGCGATGTCTTGATGTCTGAAGTGGAGACTGCTCACAGTTGCCAATGTGAGTCAGACTGTTCCACACGTTCAGACGGAGATAAACGTATTTGTATTAATTATGGAAAATAGAGAATATTGAAAAATATTCATTATAACGTTTTTTCATTACTCCACACTCTCACGGACGGAATGCATTAACTCATCTCAAGGTGTGAGCTCCAAAAGTGGCAAAAGTTTGGACTTGAAGACTTTTAACGACTCTAAAAGTTCGGTGGACAAACATTCACAAATAAACAAACCCATAAGGTATCATAGTAAATATGGTCTCCTTTTGATGCACTAAATTTTGTCAATAATCAACCGGCCTTGCTTAAAAAAATAGAAACTAATACCTGATCCCAACCTTCCCCGGGCCGCACTACAATAAGTACACAATCTTATTCATTAGAAAATCTAAATTCATAAATAAACAAAGAAACAAAAGAAACTTTTGTCCTAGGATGCATATTCGACCATCCACAAACACACTTGCAGGCCCCTTTGATACGGGGTCAGCAGAACGCGCAGGCCACAAATATACGTTTCTTACCATAATCTACAGGATACGATATTCTTGGACATTCTGTTACGTTTTTCGGTCCCTCACCTATCGGTATTATCGAGGACCCACTATATTACTCGGCGCTGGACGCGATCTTTATTTGTGACGTCACGCTTAGAAGGCTTAAATTTATTCAACTTATATGTATGCTTTCTGTGTACACTCTGGTTTGTGCTGACTGATGATGTTTTTTTGCATAATCATTAATTTGATCCTATTTTTTTGCGAGGACAACTTTATGTAGCTTCCTCGACAGTTATAATAATAATTTTTGCCTATCAAGGAATGCGAATAGCCAACTGTCAAAGAAAGTTGTATAATTACTTCGAATGCTGTTTTCAAGTGTCATGAATTGTTTCAAGAACATGTATATAACACTGAATAAGCCTTTATTTAAAATTTGTTTCAAATGTTAATTTCGATTTTCTTTATTTTTATTTCAAATTCTATAGGTACATTGGAAGTTGAATCTTCATAACTGTAATTGTAGGAAGACGCTGAAAATAATAAATTTTTGCAATTTTTAAAAAATTTGAGTTTTTGACAAATGAGATACATCATTCTCTTAAGTGTCCGTCACGCTATTCAACAACAAAATTTAATCAAAAACGGTGGTGTCATTTTAAAAAAATCGAAAATGTCCCAGGGGCTTCATGTAAAGTACCCCCAAAATTAAAATATCGGTTTCAAATTCAAGAGGCCTCACACCAGCCAATGTCAGTTTGTGAGAAAATCGGAATGGTTTAGCAGCTAGCGTTGTTCACAGGCAGACGGACAGACACGTTTTGCGATCATTCAATTTTTCTGAATAACGGACCCACAAAAAATTGATTCTGTTTACACCGCGTGTTAGCGGATTTTTTCTAAATTTTGCAACCGGATTTATCCACTTTTTCATTACCAGGGTCTTGTAATGAGAGTTTTACTGCCGAATATTCGCTGCTTTCTCAGCAGCATTACATAATTTTCTCTCTACTGCGTAAGAGGCAGCAAGAAAGTAAAAAGATAGGGAATCCCTGAACTAAATGCACGAAGTGCGTCTCGCGAGAACGTAACTTCTTATCAAATTCTATTTCAATTCCCTCGCGTTTGATGCAAGAGGTCAATGGATCGCTACGATTCGGCATAACATTACGAAATATTTCGCTTCCGTTTCGCCACATGCCACTTCTAAATATGTCAGAGGAAGAGGAGTATGAGTTATTTGGGTGAAAGCAATACCCCGCCCGTACTATCTAGGACAGACCCACCCTACATTTTTATTAACATTCGATCTGACTCCAATGAACTTTGCCCTCCTCTATTGCCATGTCATCTATGAGACAAACATCATCTTCAGACATCTCTTGTTTAAAGACACTGAGCAGAGATAGACATACAAGTATTTTGTGAAGCTTTGAGCCTGTGAATTGAGAGGAGACACATGACCACATGACTTATCGTGAGATAGATCGAATTCAGTCGTCTGGATGAGAATTCTAGAGGCCGGCTGCTCTGATCGATAGTTTTCCATGGTTTCTCCGTTCTATAACAGGCGAATACCGGAGTAGAACCCTAATAAATGGTTCACTGACTGCGCGCGGTCTTTCCTTCCTCTTCCTTGTCTTATCCTCACCTCTTACACACACATTAACGTGCACTGCACTATCACACATGCCGGGAGATCGGTCGGGAGCTAGAGCTTGCCCCGGCTGGGGTGGTTCGCCGCTGGTGGGAGATACCTGTTTGAGAAAACCGCCGCTAGCAAACGGTAGGTCGACACCGGATCTCGCCATCCTGCGGGAGATCACAATCTTCACAGGAAAAAATTCACTACACTTACGGAACTAATGTTCTGCACTATCGACGCGCACTTACAGCCAACCAACATGACTATTTCGTTACGTTGTACACCAAGATGATAAAATTGTTGGATGACCTTGGAGTGAGTGTTGGGAATGGTAAGAGGAAGAAAGTGGGGGATACGTTTTTGGGTAAAACTAAAAGTCTGCCCTAATATTGACGACAGAGCCAGGGCAGATTTAGAATGCAAAACTCTCTACGTCCACAGAACAGTGCTTACCTGATGTCACCTAATATGTTGACAAGTATTGTTATGTGCGATTTAAGGAGAAACATATGCCTCTTACAATACGTGATTCATCAAACTGAATGAAATTCATTTTGCGCTAATTAGCTGGAATTGTAATACGTGGAAGACGATGATGAGTAATTTGATGAAGGCTAGCTATGGGGATTAATCAATGGAAAGCAATAAAGCTAAATGGTTAGTTACAGTTCCGAGAAATAAAACTAAATAGCTTCATTACTTTGTATTGACTAAGTCCCACGAACCAGCATTCATTATACACTGGCGGAAGAAAAAAAATTGCAACACCGGGAAGGGCACGAGCAGTGCAGTAGGCGATAAGGAACGTTAGGGATGAGGAATCGTAGAAGCCGTGATTAACATTTTACGGATGACGGACGCCCGGTAACGTAATGGCAGCCTGACGAAATAGCCCGGTCGCGCCATCTACTCCTCGGCTTTAAAATGTACTGTCCACTCGATAAGGTCTAGTCGGGACTTAGGTACGCCACGGCGTCGCACTTGTTCGTCCTTTAAGCAATTGGACTAGTTTGAGCGGGGTCGGATTGTCGGCCTGTGCGAAGCTGGGTGGTCCTTTTGACGCATTGCTGACCACGTGGGCCGTGATGCGACGTCGATGCAGCGGTGTTGGCGACGATGGGTGGACGACCATTCCTATAGCCGAAGACCCACTTCGTGGCGACTGCGGAGCACGGACGTAACGGACTTCTTATGTCCGGGGTGTATGTCCGGGATGAGAGATTTTGGTGCGTAGTGAGTTGCGTATTGGATCTGGGAACATTCGAGTCTTGGGAAATTAGGAAAAGTATTTTTATTTTGGTGTAACAAATTTTAAAAATAGTAATTAAAATATAATTCTTCAAAATTACTTCTTTTAGGCAGTTTTACGCAAAACATATTCAAGTACACATCAACCCGCGTTTTAGGACATTTTAAACACTATTATATGCTTTTTAGTAGATCTATTTTTTCATCATTTATAAACATCTTCAACATTTTTCCACATTTTCTTGAAAGAACTAAATAGGCATTTGTTCTAAAATCCGAGCTCTAATTATCACGTTCAAGTAAACCTCCTGTAAAGTAAAACAATGAACCGATCGTGTAACTCGGCTTACGGAAGCTTACGAACGTAATCGGAAATAACAGACAAGTGTCCAGTGAATTGTTATTGCAACGTAAAACCTCTAGTCGCGTAGTATTTCTTGTAGAGCAGACAATCGTAGTTTATGCATACGGCACTCCTAACGTTTTTTCCCCTATAGACAAACAAAAGGAAATACTAAGATTTTATGTATTCAACCCATTGTGTTGTTTTACAACACCTGATGAACGTAGGATTTATGTACAGTAATTTTGATGAGGCGTAATTTCCGTGACACATCAAACCGATCATCAAAGCGTCATTGAATTCCAACTCTCTTAAAGTTCTTTGTTTCTGATGAATCCATAATCATTATTTGTATTATTTGTTTACTTCCAAGTTTCCTATTTAATTATGTGATCAAAATAGTCAACCTTAACCTCACGCAACTATGTAACGGAAACTAGTGAGAAGGACTTTTGAGTTGCGTGGAAATTGTGGGAAAGTACATGAGGTGAATGGGAGGGCAAGGCTATCTTACAGCCACATTCAGATCATCATTATCAAGGTTTTGCACTCAATATTTGATTCACCTTCACTCATAAAACAAATTATTATCAGAGTCATCGACCAAAGACATTCTTACAATAGTATTTCTGACAAAATTAATCAGAACTATTTGAACTAGGAAACGAATGACGGTCATTGAAATTTTTCATGTATTTCTTTCTAAATATGTTTTTTCGGACGAACTACTAGAAATTATGTTGATTTTGACTTTCTCTTTATTTATTCTGTGCACAAATTTCTTTTATTGTTGCTTTATGAGTATGTCATTATTTCCTCTTCGCATTCCAAACGATCCCATTCTTCTTTTTGGAGATTTTTGTTGCTAGGTCTCCAAAGATGGACGTTCTGTAACAGTTCCCGGAGTAATTTTAAGCTCCTGAAGTTTTCTTTAAATATATTGATCATCTTTACTTTTTATATCTTCTACATGTAGAGCCTTCCAGTCACGAGTATACGGTTCAGAATGCAATCTGTAAAAATGTTTTTCTGCTTGAAAGGGATACTGTGATGAATGCAACTTCAATTCACTGTACAACAAGGATTTGCAAGTTTTTGTGAATTGCACGAAAGTTTGCATACAATCATCTAAAAACATGCAATGATTTAATTAAAAATAAATTTACATAATTATGTCCACACGTGCCTTGATATCCCGTAGATTCTATATAAATAAAAATAAAAGTAACGATATCTGAAGGCCAACTTTTGAGACAGCTCAATCGGTTGTAAAGATTTTTAAGACCTAGACACATTATGATCTTTCAAAGAAAGACATATTTTGTGAATCTTGTTTTGCCCATCGAAAACACATTATTCAGTAGATATCTAATCTCTTGTTTTCTAGCTTTTATGTCTACAAACTCTGTTTTTTAAATGAATTCTTTTACTGTTTAAAAACAGTCACTGAGTGAGAAATATGAGATATAGGTGAGAAATGTGATTTGTATCCGTTTTCCTGAGCTCCAGAATGCCTTCCTTTTCTTTTAGTATACATAGTTGAATGGTGAATAAAAATACCAACAAAATGTGGTTAAAACATTTGAAAAATGAAAAATTTTGCTTCCTAGGCAAACACGAATAATAATTAGTATAAATAATAATTAGTATTGGTAAACAAAGTATGAATTTCATTTTATTGTATTGTTAACAAAACAGCCACCCCTTACCCGCGGTCTCTTCTCGTACAAAATCTATCAAAAGTAGATCTCAACAAAACATCTTCACAGTGAAGCTGCATCTATGGTCAGAAGCAAAACAAGAGATCGTCTCTACATTTGCTCAATTGATTACCGGTAACTTGACAAAAAATCCAATCTTATGCAAAATGACATTTTAAAAAAAAATTACTTCACTTTTGCATCGACGAGAACATAACCACTATTTTTCTGGTGTTCTTCGTCTATGGACTTAAATTAAAAGGGCAGCTGACATAGAAAACATGTATGTAAACATTACCGATTTACAGCTATTTTTTATTTTCTATTTTTATTTCTATTACATTCACCAAAAACAAAGATAATGAAAACTAGCGCAGTTGCAGAACCAGATCTCAAACCCGGGCAATTATCATCCACTATAATGGCGGCCACGGCCCCTTTCAATTTATCCTGTGTTCAAATTACATCGGCCCAAAACCATCGATATTTTTAAACATCGATATTTGTAAAGATATTTTAGCAACCTCTAACCTCACATGTGGGTGGAGAAGGGACACTTTTATGCTACAGTAGTCGAATTTATTAATTTACAATCAAGATTTACCTGAAAAAATAAAAGCCAAAACCATTAACAAACTTTGTTTATTATATTTTTGGATAATACAAAATAAATACACTACAATTATTAATAAATTTAGATTAAAAGATTTTTCGCTGTTGGTGACTTAGATGTGAAGGATGTTTAAACTATGGATCTGTAAAAATTATTGAAGATTTTTTTATTATTATATTTTTTATTCAAAAGTAAACCTCAACTAAGAAAAATATCGCGCTAAAACATCCATGTTAAAATCGGTTTGAGTAAATCGACTTTAAATACATCGATGTTTGTAAAAAAAATATCAATGTTTTGAACACATTGACATAGAAGTCGCATAACCTAGCCTGAACGTGGAATGCGCTTTGCCTAGGGATGGCAAAAAATGTCGATGTTTTAAAACATCGTCATTAATCCCGCAAGTGTAGTGCATATTTTTTCACGGGAGGTAGAGGTGGTCTTCCCCCGCTGGATGGTGAGATCTGGCGCCGACCGGAGTTTTCCCCGACCAGGTATCTCCCACTAGCGGGGCACCGACCCAGCCAGTACAAGCTCCCGGGCGGTCTGCCGGCATGTGCGGTAGTGTAGTGCATATAAGTGTGTTTGAGTAAGAAGTGAGGATAAGAATCGACGAGGAAGGGAATATCGCGCACGGCCAGTAGCCCGTTTGGTAGGGAGCTGCTCCAGCATTCCCTGGAGTTGATCGAAGAAACGACGGAAAACTACCGATCAGAGAAGCCGGGCAGCTACAATTCTCCTCCAGGCAGGGACGGAAACACATTGATGTTTTGTTTTCGATATTTTCTTCAAATCGATATATTTGTCCAAAAACACAGATGTTTGCAAAATATATTTCTCTTGATATAAATAAAATTCCCAGTATCTATTTTTTGTGTGGATTGCTCACAATCAACAGCCATTGCCAACTGTTCTCTTGTCGATCCCCAGGCGGAACGAAACCATTTGTTATTCGCAACTTTTCTCCAGCATTGTTATTTTTTTATTATTTTGTACGTGGTAGTACCGTTAAACTACATTTTGAACTTTGAGTGCATAGAATATTGATTATAAAATCAGGATGACAGTCAAATGTAATGCATAATGTACTCTTAAATAATATTGACCTATTATGTATCATATTATAACTAGGGTATTTTTCTTCGAAACATTTAATCATACACATGTGCATTTAAAACATCGATTTTTTCATCGACATCGAGTACCTTTTGGTGATGTATCGATGGTTTGCTAAAATTCGCCATCACTAGCCCCGCCTCCTGAATCGTCACGCAGAAGTACCCGGACGTACTACCAAGCGCTGGCGCCAGCGCATTTCCACACTTCGGTTGCTCAGTGAGTCAGTAAGACATGATATAAGGGGCTTTGAAACACGCGGCCGCTTTGGCTGTGTGCAAATGACTGGAGATGCGGCTACTGCCATGCCTAGCTTTATCTTTTGTGGAACCCGTTTCGTTGCTCCGTACTCCGAACATAACTTCATTATACTTTCAGTATTTTTACACCAAAATCTCTAAAGTTGTTAATTTTTGTCAATTAGATATAATTGTTATTGTTGTCTTAATGTTAATTTTCTAGAAACCACAAATTGCACAACACGCAAGAGACACTTCTATTGCCAAGATCAGATTACACATCCATTCACAAGATGGATGTGAATGGCACCCAAAATCGTATCGCGCCGTTGAAGTTTGCCGTTCCATTGAAGCGGATAAGGCACGCCAATGGGAGTTACTCATTGTGACAAAATTTTGTTCTCGTACCGAAATTTTGTCAGGTTGGGAGGATTTGGTCAACCCCTAAGGCGAGATTTGAACCCGCAGTTCGTGCCTGCCGCCGTAATGAATATGCTACGAGATACGCGTTAAATCCAAATAAATATTATAGATGTAATTATCTATATAATAAAAGTGGATTCTACGACATGTCACCGAAAATAATAACAAAAAATTAATGTAGGAATAGTTTCGAAATTTGTGAAGCATTTTCTTCACAATTGTCGCAGTGTCCTTGCAAAGTTTGGTAAAGATTAATTCAAAACAAAGGCTGAAAATAAATAATTTATATTAAATGATGGTAGATGCACCACGATCATTATTTATCGCTTGTCCCTAAGATCAGATTCATTTCTAATATATTTCGGCAGAGGCCAGTATCGGTGCAGCAGAACTGATACCTTATAGATTCTCTGGAGCCCTCTAGCAGTGCGTAAGATTAATTTTAGTCTATTTTTTGAAATCCTAATACCAATGTACTGTAAAATAAAATGAAAGACCATTATAGCATTTTTTTAAATTTGAACTAATTACATTAAAAATAATTATCTTAAACGCTGTCGTTTATATAAAATTGACATTTTTCCTCTTTGAGAAAGATTTGATACGAAGAAACCCGAGAAATGTCGGATATTTTACTGGTATCTTATTTCATTAATATTTTATAACTTAAAATAATCTTCATTTATTCTCGTCTGAAAATGAAAGTTTTTCTAATTCAACAACAACAATAAATGAATATTAACTTCAATGATACCAGACATTCCTATCAAATTAGGGCAAATTAGAAAGAGTAAGAATTCGTGAAAGGTAACAGGCAAAATGCAAATTTTTCTTTTTATGCTGAATTGTTACTTAATCGATAGATTCTGATGCCCTTATTAAGTGTGTAAAATATTTTTTTTAAAAATTCATAATTACTTAAGTTATAAACAATTCAATATTTATGCATCTTTTAGTTGCAAAATAAATATCTCACAACAGAGTTGATATAATTTAATGCTTCCAACGGCAACTTGAAGGAAAAAGTATATATTTTAAGATACACAATATTAATTTTTAAAACTTATTAACAATCCCTTTTTTTTATTGCAAAATAAAATGTAAAATGAAAAAAATCCGTGTTCTGCGCTTTTTAAAAATATTTTAAAAAAACATTCTAAGAGGGAATTTAATATAGATTCAGAATCCGTTAAAAAAAGTTAGCAAACATTAATACATAAAAAGTAATTAATATTTTTATCGAGCGGCGCACGGTCGCGCCTTAGCTTGTCGGTACGAACGAGTCGCAGCACGCTTTTGTTTTACAACAATTGTTTTCGCTTAAGAAACCATTCTTATTGTTTCTAATTTCTACGCAAAAAGGTAAGCGTAATTAACATTGCATATGACTTCGTTTTTTATTTTGCAAATTTATAAACAATAATTGTGTATTGTTATTAAATAATCTCGATTAAAAGCGTTAAAATGTTCAATATTACTGACTTTATCAATATTATTAATAACAATAACTGATTTTTCTAATCATTTACATTATTTATTATTTCATATTGTCAGTTCTCATAGTTTTATGTTTTTTATTATTTTAAACAGATTATATAAAATGCCTACCCCGAAGAAATGTTGCAACCCACTTAAAAAATCCAAACACAATCGTGTCTACAAAAATTTGAAGCTGATAACGACGCAGTGGAATCGTATCTTTTCTAATTTAACTGGAAAATATATCTGTGATTCATGCAGAACGTCAATTTATAGTCAAAAAGTTACTGTCTCTTCCGTCGAAAAGGAAATCATTATTGATACTACCGAAGAAGAATCTTCACGGGATGAAAACTACGTGGACAACGAAAAAAATGACCCTACATACAAGGAAGAAACAGCTGAAAATGATATGCTTGGACGTGCAACAAAGCGACAGAAATTGCCCGATGCAGACAATTCTTTGATAGACGAGACTTTGATTCGAGATGTGAACAATGCGTTGTCGAAAGCTATTTTCCGAAGTGAAAAAATCGAAATACTTACAACGCTTCCTGTTTGCATTAGTATAAGGAAAATGCGTGAGTTGTTTGGCGTTTCGCATAAAATGGCATCAAGGGCGAAGAAATTAAGGAAAGAAAATGGCTATAAGTCGCGTCCACCAAAGAAAGTTGGTCGAAAAATAAGTGAGGAAATTATTCAGAAAGTAACAGAATTTTATTTGAGTGATGATACTAGTAGAATGATGCCAGGAAAAAAAGATTGTGTTTCTATAAAAACCGATGTAGGTAGAGAAAATGTGCAAAAGCGTTTACTTTTGTGCAATTTGAAGGAAGCACATAAACGTTTTCAGGAAAAATTTCCTCAGTTTATCATTAGTTGTTCTAAATTTTCAAAACTGCGACCAAAACAGTGCATCTCTGTTAACAAAGCTAGTTGCCACAACGTATGTGTTTGTAAAACACACCAGAACATGAGATTAAAGTTTTTTGCTCTAAAATCCGAATTTCAGAAGAAAAATCACACCTTCACCTTATCATACCATAAGGCATTAAGAGAAATTATTTGCAAAGAAGCTCTTCCATCTTGTCATCTCAGAAATTGCAAAAATTGTCCTGGTGTTACTGCTTTTTGCGAGAAGTTGCATGCATTATTTACAGAATATTCCGTGAAGGAAGTAAAGTACAGGGAATGGATAAGCACTGATAGGTACATATAATTACATTTCAATTTTTTAATTTAATGATAACTTAATATATTGCCTAAATTATGCATAACATGAAAAAATCTATTTTAAACTTTCAATTAATTTTACAAATCAATTTTTTAAAATTAATTTTCTGAGTGCCTGGCAACGATTTGTCAAATTTCAGAAATTTCTTTTGCTATACAATTTTAAATTTAAATTGGAAATTTGATTTTTTATAATACCTTACTGTAACTCTATTAATTTTTGTATAAATAATTTCACAAATAACTTTTTTGCTTATTAGATTTTTTTTATCGGGAACGGCTGTGGGAAGATTGACTATCGGTCCTTCCTCATACCAATTACTTTTGCTTATTAGATGTTTTAATATATTTTTCTAGAACTGAATTCGTTGAACAAACAGATTCCATAGAAGCATTTTTAGAGAAGATAAGAAAAGATTTGCCTGAACTACTGACGCATGATTTTATAACAAAAGAACAAAGTGCTTACTTTAGTGCAAAAAAGGACAGCTTAAAGGAAGGTGAATTTTTGGTAACGCTGGATTTTTCAGAAAATTATACATTTCAAATACAAGATGCAATACAGGCGCATCACTGGTCAAATACCCAGGCTACAATTCATCCATACGTCATGTATACGCGAAAAGACTGCAAGATAGTTTCGGATAATTTTGTTATTATTTCTGAAATCGAAAAGCACGATACTGTTAGCGTTCACCTATACAATACAAAACTGATTCAGTATTTGAAAGACAAGTATGCGTGGATTGAACGAATTATTTATTTTTCGGACGGAGCTGCGAGTCAGTACAAAAATAAAAGTAACTTCCTGAATTTTATTCAACATGAAAATGAATTTCGTATTAATGCAGAGTGGCACTTTTTTGCCACTTCTCATGGCAAAAGTGCATGTAACGGTGTTGGCGGGACAATCAAAAGGAATGCTTGGAAAACAAGTATGCAAAGAACGAGATTAGATGAACCATTAACAAACGCAAAGATGTTGTTCGTTTGGGCAAAAAATTGTTTTCACAGGTCAATGTCTTTCGCGTATTGCACCAAAGAGGAATATGAAAATGAAGCAAAACTTTTAAAACCAAGATTTTCAAAATGTAAAGTAATCAAAAACACCCGACAGTTTCATTGCTTTTTACCGAACGATTCTAAGTCACTTAAATGTAAGCGATATTCGTCAGCGTCTGATTACGAAGCTCATAACGTTCTGTAAATAAATTTAATTATTAATAATAATTAATGTGGTTATGTAAATAAAAAATTGTTTTAAGCGAAAATTGGTACTAAAATTACTAAATTTTAAATTAAAAAAAATATTTGCGTTAATATTGAGAGTAAAATCGCAGAAACACAGTATGGTGCATCAAAACCTCCAAGCTACGGTACGCGTCTCGTGGCGCGACCGTGCGCCGCTCGATAAAAATATTAATTACTTTTTATGTATTAATGTTTGCTAACTTTTTTTAACGGATTCTGAATCTATATTAAATTCCCTCTTAGAATGTTTTTTTAAAATATTTTTAAAAAGCGCAGAACACGGATTTTTTTCATTTTACATTTTATTTTGCAATAAAAAAAGGGATTGTTAATAAGTTTTAAAAATTAATATTGTGTATCTTAAAATATATACTTTTTCCTTCAAGTTGCCGTTGGAAGCATTAAATTATATCAACTCTGTTGTGAGATATTTATTTTGCAACTAAAAGATGCATAAATACTGAATTGTTTATAACTTAAGTAATTATGAATTTTTAAAAAAAATATTTTACACACTTAATAAGGGCATCAGAATCTATCGATTAAGTAACAATTCAACATAAAAAGAAAAATTTGCATTTTGCCTGTTACCTTTCACGAATTCTTACTCGAAAACAGTTAGAAAATAAGACTTTGAAATCCATCACCTTCTTGTCTCACGTAACTTTCTTAGACTTTCTTTGACTGATGTTAATGGGGTGTGTAGATATTAATCGTGCGTTTCAGAACAGATTTTCATGACTGGCGGTGATATTTGTAGTTGCTTGTGTAGGAAGTAATAGAATCCCTGTAACGATGTATCGGTGAATAACTTTCTTCCGAGGGATTTGCTATTATAAAGTGCATTCTTCACGCCTAGCCTTGCATAGAAGTATGCATGAGACGCAAACGTGTGCGTCCATAGTATATTCATATTAGAAGTACACTTCACTGGTAAGATCTCGCCCATAAATTACGTAACACTTAAGAGGGGGAGGGGGTTTGAGGAAGCTTTGCGCTGCGTTACATCCGGATAGGAGGATGTTAGTTTAGTGTTACGTTATATCGATAAATTTTGTAATTTTTTTTACATTTTGTGAAATTATTTTTGCTTTATCAGTCATACACTAAAACATTAAAATTTTGACAAAATAAATTAGAAAATATAGATAAAGTAAAAAGTTATTATGTGTAAATGTTTACAATAGTTTAAAATATATTTTTATCAATAGTATATTCATTGGATCTTAGATTACGAAGAAAAAATTCGAAATTGATCTATGGCATTTTCTAGAATACAATTAAATTGAAGCAGTAGTTTCTCGCCTATGCGGCCTCCAATGTGGGTGCACTAGTCAGAAATGTTCTCGCCAATGCTTCTTTCCTTCACGTAAAAAATGTTCACTAATCGCATTATTAGGTGAAGTCTGCTTCACAAATTTATTCTCACTTTAATTATCATTAATTTTAATGTAACACAAAGATAATACAAAGTGTTTAATTGTTATATAATTTATGTTTACTTTTTATACATGGTAGGGGATCGAAAGCGTTACGTAATTAGTTCAGGGGATGGGTTCAAGCGCGTGGTACAGGTGCGTAACAGAGGAGAGAGGGTATTCAAAATGTCCCAAATGTAATTTATGAAAGGTTCCTAAGCAAATTAAAGAGTTAATATTATGTTTTGTGCCCAGATGTATTTCAAATTTTATCTACTTATATATCTACTTAGCAGTTGTTTTACAGCCTTTAACGTTTTCCGGATCGCAGTTCCCAGCCCTTTTTATCACAAACGTCGTTTTCTTCATTTTCTCTTTTCCTCGTGGCTTCAGTTGTTGCCATATTCCATATCTTTGTCGGTCTTCCCCTATAACTTCTTCGAGCGGGAATCCATGACCAATATTTTATATATAATAATATTTATTTATATGCCGATCAGATGGCCGAGATCGCTAAGGCAGTAGTGCCGGAGTGGTTTCGGACCAGAAGATCGCGATTTCGAGTCCCGCCTCGGGCATGGATGTATTTGTGTATGTCTGTATGTGTTGTCCTTTCACCCCCATTATCATCGTATCATCATTTCATCTTCCATACCCCCAGGGCTAACAACCGTGGGGGATAAAAATCGGATCCAACTAAATTGCTGGTCCCCCCAAAAAGTTGTTGCAAGCACCTGCCACCGCGATAATAAATAAAAACTGAGCCACGGTAAATGCAGGATGCTTGCTTGCGTGGTCCTAGTCGGCCGATTAACGAAAAAAAATGTATATGTCTATCTGATATCAGCTTCCTCATACCGTTTTAGTTGTTTAATTTCGATCAACTCTCAAGGATGTTTGCAGTTTCATTTTTTTCTTATTTTTTTTCTAACAGAAAAATTGTACATATACGCCAGAACATCATTTTTGTTGCCTAAAGTTTGTCTCTCATTTTTTGTTCGTGTCCAGAATTCTGCACTTCGGGGTATTGGTCTTTTTATGAAGGAGCTTTAAATGTGTTTCTTTGCCTAAGATGAAATAATTGAGTTCCAAAGCAGGGTATTCAATTGTCTAGAAGCCATTTTTATCTTATCTATACACAGCATTCGAGTAAAACTCTTGAGTGTACAGATGTGTGCATGTGTGAGATTCCGTCACTAGATCACTTCCCGTGCACCAGTCGAGACGTATGAGGTGTCTTTCGACACGTCGCGGTTGCATGATAGGGAAATGAAAATTTGTTTTCGTATCCGGCTGGAAGATTCAAATAAATTTCCAAATTCGTGTTTTTTTGAGTTTTGGCGTCGCGATCTTAGTGATAATGGCACTAAGTGACTGCAACGTGACGAGACTTGACAAAGAAAATAACGGACGATTACTCCATGGCAGGCGTCCAACGCCCAACAGCGGTTCAGAGACGCGTTGCGTTAACGAAAACGCCACAAAAAGAAAACAACAACAAAAAACACAAAGACGATTCGCAGCGGGTGCAACAATTCTCCTTGCACCAGCAGTCCGACCCTGCGTTCTTCGGCTCCGCGTCGCCACTCCGACAGCAAAAGAGGGCAGAGCAAGGCAAGGCGCGGCAGGGCAGGCCAGGGCAGGAGCGCGCGCGTGTATTTTTAGACGCGCCGCCGCCGCCCCCGTCCGTGCCGCGTGCGCTCCGTGCTCCGCGCGTTGGGCCGCGCAAGGGCGAGAGGTCTGCCGAGTGCAGGCGTCCGCTCGACACGCGCTTCGGTTCCGCAACGGCCGGCGCGTTCGTCGCGCCGCTGCTCTCCGCAGGTCAACAGCGGGGCTTGTAAACCGCACAACCATATTGTTTTCAGATGGGTCGGTTGATTGATCGATTGTTTGATTATTTCGGGTTTTCGACCGGCTGGGATGACCCAGGGCATCAATTGCATCACTGCGGTATCTGTAACCGGGAGGTCCTACGATTTGAGACCCGGCGGTGGCAGGATTTTTGACACTAAGTTACTACGTAGCTTAGGTCGACTTCAGGTGCTGTCTGGAGGACAACTCTTGCGGCCGGCTGGTCTGAGCGGTAGTTTTACGTGATTTCTCCGTTCAACACCAGGCGAATGTCAAAGCAGTACTCTAACAAACGGGTCAAGGACCGCGCGCGATCTTTCCTTCCTCTTCCTTGTCCTATGCTTACTCCTTGCACACCCACACACACTAACATGCGCTACACTGCCACACTAGGTGGGAGACCAGTCGGGAGCTTAGAGCTTCTTCAAGCTTGGGTGGTGCCACACTGGGGGAGATACTGATCGCAGAAATCACGGAAAACTACCGATCAGAGAAACCGGCCGTTAGAATTCTCCTCCAGACAACGACTGAATTCAACCTAGCCGACAAGGTAGTGTCAAAAACCCTACCGCTGTTGGGACTTGAACCTAGGACCGCCCGATCAGAAGAACTGCAGTGACATCAATTGAAGCTCTAAGCTATCTCTCTCCGTCGATCAGAAATTTCTGATCGTTCTAAAACTGGTAAATCATCCCAATCCTATCTGTACGTCCCTCGTTTTATTGAACAAATGACAAACTCTCCAGACAAATTTTGGTTTTTGGTTATAATGTTTTTTCGTTATCTTATGCATTCGTGAAACGATCATTGGATGATCACGTTGATGCAAATGAAGCTGCCGATGAAGGAAGATGATTTGAGTCTACAATGAACGGCCAATTCTCTTTCTAATGTGGTTTGGTAGACTTCAATTTATTTATTTATTTATTTATTTATTTATTTATTTATTTATTTATTTATTTATTTATTTATTTATTTATTTATTTATTTATTTATTTATTTATTTATTTATTTATTTATTTATTTATTTATTTATTTATTTATTTATTTATTTATTTATTTATTTATTTATTTATTTATTTATTTATTTATTTATTTATTTATTTATTTATTTATTTATTTATTTATTTATTTATTTATTTATTTATTTATTTATTTATTTATTTATTTATTTATTTATTTATTTATTTATTTATTTATTTATTTATTTATTTATTTATTTATTTATTTATTTATTTATTTATTTATTTATTTATTTATTTATTTATTTATTTATTTATTTATTTATTTATTTATTTATTTATTTATTTATTTAATTTCTGGTTGGCCTGTAAGTTTCACTTATCAGGGGGTCGGGATGAGGTAAAAACATTAACTAAAAGGTCTCTTAAGTAAAATCCTGTAGCATTTCATCGGTAAGGTAACCGGTGTATAATATGGTACAGAATGGTGAATTTTGGAATTTTATAGAATTTTAAAAAGTTTTTACAATTTAAAAACATGTACTTTTGTTATACTAGATTAATATACTTTTACATTTATTTTCATTAAATCGTGATGGTGCAGGCCAATGACCTTCGAAACGTTAGTCTATAAAAATGTAAAAATTGTTTAGTAATGTTTGTTATACTGTTCGCCTTAAAAATCAAGGGACCTTCCAAGAATTAAAAAAAAAATCAGTAAAAAAACTATCTAAGGCAGTCTTTGATTAATTTCATTCAAGGAATTTAAAATTTAACCTTCCTAAAGAGAGAAAAAAAAAGAAAAAATGGTAATTTAATATTCCTTGAAAGTAGCAGTACGAAAGAGAATTCCAAACCTTGAATATTCATACCACTAACAATTGTATTCACATCTTTCCAGCTTCAGGGCAAGCGATCTGCATGTCCTGGGAGCCTGCTACTGCAGTTTGTAAATTGATGCAGGGGGAAGGGGGTTGGAAGGTAGCGGAAAATTGATGAAGGAAGATGGGCCAGACAACACTCACTAAATGTAATCAGAAAGTTAATATGCAATTCATAATTAATTAATTCACAGAGTGTTATTGCCAGCGAAGCCGTCTTAACCAGTAGGTGTATTTAAATGAAAGATGTCCATGAATTATTTGGAATGTATTGGAATACTATTAAGCAACATTTAATTTAGAAAAGTTTGCTCATCAAAAAAATAATTAATAGAAAATTCATGAATACCCTAAACCATTTCCTACTCTGAAACCAATTTTTTAGAATGTAATTTACGAAAGGTTTACATTGCTGATAAATCACAAATATATTCACAATATCGTAATTAAATATACGACAATGTTAAAAAAAACACAAAAATGTGTACTTTCGTATTCTTCTCTCTTAAGTGTTTGCAAGTACTGTATGTAAAATGGTTCATCGAATTATTGAATAAAATTAGACTTTCCCCACGGTATTCACGATATCAATATCCTGTATAAAATATGAATATACAGAGCAATGAGCCTACGAGATCTTGAGGTCTCGTAATACTTAAAGGACGTCTGATACGCCTTCTGTTAAAGTGAATCTTTCACGCTCCTATATTGGTAGTGCACAAGCTAGGTAACACACCTAAAAAAATATTTTGCCAGAGAACAAATTTATTGTTGGAATTAAATTCGCTGCCAAAATTATTTCACCTTTTTACCGCGTCTGTATTGTGAGCTACCTTTCTGCAATGTTTACTAAAAAAAATATACTGTCTCTTCACTTAAATAAAAAAAAATACAATTTTTGAGATCCGCCATGTTCATCGACGGTATAACGCAAGCTCTTCGAAGTTGAGCTCAGCCTCTTGCTTGCTCGCCGGGGTCTCGAACCCGGGAGCCTGCACAGGCATGCCGGGGGCTGGGGCGTCGGGTGGGGGTGGGGAGGAGGGCGGGGGTGGGGGCGCACTCTCACGTGGCGGCGGCGTGCAGCGACAGCGCTAGTGCGCCGCCGCCGTCGCCGCCGCCGCCGCCGCCGCCGCCGCCGCCGCCGCCGCCGCCGCCGTCTCCCGCGCCCGCCAGCGCCGCGCCGCGCCGGGGCCCGTCATTCGGCGCCGAGCCTTCGCCGCGAGCGCACGCCGCCCCGCACGCTCCGCACGCTCGCGCGCTCCGACGACTCGCGTCCGCACGCTCCCGCCGTCAGCCGCCGTCCGCGACCCGTCGCAGCCGCAGCTTCACCGTTCGCGACTCTCCGCAGCGACCATGGCGTTCCTCAAGTCGATCTGGAGGGGCAACTCCAAGCATAAAAGTGAGTACCGCGCCGGGCTTATGAGAGCGTGACCGAGCCACGCTGTAGTGAAAGGGGTGCGCGAAGCGGTGACGTTTTTTTTGCGCACGCGAGCGTGTGTATATGTGTGTGTGTATGTGTGGTCGGGTAGACGCGTGCGGCCGTGCCGGACCCCGCTGCCCGTGACGGGCGTGGGTGGAGAAAGGGGCTGCCGTGGGTTTGTTGACATTTGTTCTGTCGCTCGTGCGCGGCAAGTTGCGGTGGTTGTAGATCGGTTTCTTGATTTCGTTTAGTGTTACGTTCTTTGTTCGTGTATCGTGTTTTGAAATTGCTTGAATATACAGATAAAGAAATGAGTTGGTGTCGATTTTTCAGAAAGGTGGAAAACCCAGTGTCAATGACATTTCTAGATATACACACAAGTTTATTTCAGTAATATTGTTATTATTGATGGTTTTCTTGTTTTTGTTGAAAGTATAGTCAGAACGTAGTGTCATTATCAAATTGTATCTCTGGACTGTTAATTTTAAAATTTTATAAAGTAATGTTTGTCGTAATTTAAGATACGTCGGGAGATCACAAATGAAAATCGTGCAAAAAAATTAATACATTTTTAATATTTGTATTTACTTGCGTGTTCAACCGAAATATTTTACGAAATATTTGAAAAAACATACCGAGAACGTCTTTTATTCATTGACTCCCAACGAAGAATAAAATTAGTTTAAGAAGCGTGTAATATAGGAAATGAGTAACGTTTAGAGACTCGATCGGTCCCAAAAAAGTCGTAATTTGTGTAATTCTTCTAGTGATTTTTTTTATTTCGCCAATATATTGTAATATACTAAAACTATTAAAGTCATAAAAATATTTCAAATTAAAAAAGGGCCCCTAAAAAGAATTTCCTACGTTTCGTGAAAACAAATTTCTACTTTGACTCATTAGAAATCTAAATAAAGAAACATCCCCTCTACGCAATTTTAATGATTCCGGTACTTTGTGGGATGTGTTGGTTTAGAACAACCACGTCAACATTTGGACTTCGGGAAAAACTTAATTTTATAAAAAATATATATATATATTAAATGTATTTAATTTTAATTGATTTTAGTATAAAAATATTAATTTAAATTTTATGAGATATTGAATATTTGGATCTAAACTTTTGTTATCCATTGCAAAAAACCGCTGTTTGTTTTTTTGCTTCATTTGTGTTTATAAATTCGCTAGTTGGTGCAACTTAATTGTGTTGATTTCGACGTCCTGTAATTCTTGGAACAGTTTGCTAGAATGTGATGTAAATCTCGTGTTGTTTGCTGAAAACATTCTCTAGCTGGTAACAGACGATAACTTTTTTTCACTTTTCGGACCTTTCAATTAGATGAATCAAAATTACAAATAGTTATCTGTACGGGCAAAATTTCATTTTCAATATTCTGCAAACAGGATTTTAAAAAGTTTTTATCGAAATAACTTTATTTCTTAAAACTCATTATAATAATGAATCTAAAAACATTTATCTTCAGTTCTACATAACGTACCTGGATCATCTGTTACCTACTGTAATGAACAAAAGTATAAAAATACACGTGCCAGGAAAAGTGTTCCATATTTATTTTCAATCCACAGCATAATTTATCAAATGTCTTGGAAAATGAGTTTAATATTGGTTCTTAAGAATGTCTTTCAGGGTTAATATTCTCAAAATTGTTCTGAAGATTCTGTCAAATAGTATTTAGAAAAGAAGATGTATTGGGTGAAAAAGTTCAATTAGATTTTTCGTTGAGTGTAGAATATTAGCGACAGGAGCAGCACTACTCTTGCCTTCAAAGCCATAGACTTTTTTACATTAGACGTTTGCCAATAAATTACGTCATCAAGCAGTAATTTCCTTCAAAAAGACTAGACAATAGTGTAGACAAAATTCTAGACTATTGTTACATCGGTATTAATCTGCTATGCAGCTTTAAGAAACATGTTACAACGTTCGTTAATCAGATTTTTTGACTTTCAGTATTTCGTAGAATATGCAAATTAATGCTCTAGGAAATCATATGAAATTTGTTTTGGTATCAAGGTAGATGATTTTTCATCTCTCAAACCTATATAATATTACGTCATGCTAAATAATTAAGACAATATTTAGAAGCAAATTGAAGCAAATTGGTCGAACATTCTCAAAGATGCTTTCTCATGAGATACGTAAAATCCCTGTTTTAAAAGGTGAAGATTACATATCCCAACAAACGATTCACTCGCTTTCTCTTGGTATCTTCATTAATGGAATAATGTTACATCTCCAGGGACACAGGAACATTCTCCTGACTGTTTCTGCCTCGCCTCCGTCGAAACCATCTGATAACAACCGACAGTGAAACTGCGTTCCAGACGTGCGTTTGAAAGGCCGAGTCCACTCTAGTACACGCTGCATGGATAATTAATCATACTCTAGTGCTTGCCGGCCACTCGCGTTGTTCATCCATCCTGATGGAAGCGAGAGTGAACATTTGCCAGGCTATCGGGTGTGCCGGAGGACTTTTTGAGCTGAAAGTGAGCTTTCAGGGCGTATTGTTGGTTGTTGTTCATTTGCAGTACTGGACCACTTTAGTTTCCCTTTGTTCAGCAAATTTAATTTGTGTTTAGATAGGCATCAAGGGTGTGTGATCCTTGACATACGGGCTGAGGGTGGAATACATTAATCAGGGAAAACGTTTGAGAGAGTTGAATTCACGTTTTATTTTTGAAAATATAACGAATGGTTCTCTTACGAAGACTTCAGTTTTAGTTTCAGCACAAGAGTTTCTGAGATTGTTGTAAAAAGCAGTAGTCAGTAGCTAGGAATTCGTCAATTATTATCTTCGCAGTTGCTAATGATCTAATTTTATCTTGTTTTTAAAAATCTGTGGAGAAGTCTTCATTTAGCGCCCTGAGCTTTAGCTTTAATTAGGATTAACTGCCTCATTACAAATTCAAACAACTTGCAGAGCACTCTCTGGGAACTCCCAATGCAGGACATCACATTCAAACTATCTTTCATTTTTTAATAGTTTGAGTGTTTTTTTCTGATGTAAGCGACATCTAAAAATGCTATTAAAAGTTTACTTCCTCAAATAGCAGAAAGTTTGGTTTCCCTTTGTTCAGCAAATTTAATTTGTGTTTAGATAGGCATCAAGGGTGTGTGATCCTTGACATACGGGCTGAGGGTGGAATACATTAATCAGGGAAAACGTTTGAGAGAGTTGAATTCACGTTTTATTTTTGAAAATATAACGAATGGTTCTCTTACGAAAAAAATTGCCAAAAAAAATTGATAACGAAATTTTCACGGAAATACAAATTATCGGGAACTCTGATGCCGAAAAAGGTGTTTTTTTTAAAGGAGATTTTCTCAAAAACACCTCCATTTTGCAAACTTTTGGATGAGTCTGGGGCTTGTGAACTGTTGAAATAACGACTCTGTAATGGACAGGGTGGTCTCAGAAATCTACTTCGTTCTGGCGTTTAAATACCAGGCCAGACAAATATTTTGGCAGCCTTAAAACACTCGAGAGCATGTGCTGGGTCTTTGAGACAATTCCCATATGATGTAACCCATGATGACGTGAAAATATATGCAGGCGATTGCAAATATTGGAACATATTGTACAGATTCAGCTAGTACTATAATATTCTTTTTGCTTTTACAAATAATGCTAGAAATTATATGCTGTTGTAGCCCCACCAACTTTGTTAGTCATCGTCTGGTATTAAAATGGGCGTTGAAGGCGTAAATATCGGGTAAATGTCGCCAATGAAACACCGTTTTCGAATGCAAACATTTTTACAGAATCGTTCCGATCCCAGTGAATAGTTTCAGTAGGAACTACTCGTTTTTGAAATCCCGCAGGAAATATTTATTTCATTTACAATTCTTAAAAGTTATTAAATATGAACGTCGTGTTTTTTGTCATTCGTAGAATATTTTTTGAAGAGAAATGAAATTCACAAAATAGAACATGCAACTATTTTTTGCCCTTTTTCGGAACCATGCATGTTCTAAAACGTACGTAAATACTAACATCCTCTACATTTGAAGGACCCTGTTCGTATTGAATTGGCGTTCATTGATACCGTGCTATCTTGCGGCTACGAACCGAAACTGCCCTATAGTAATTGCCTGCATGTGAGCGCATCTGTGTGTGTGAATGTGCAGTTGATTGCGATCCAGATATACGAGATCGAATGCGCTGCCCTTTATAGATATAAATTGGGGTACTGATATGGCATGTCGAAGCCATTACACGGGCATTTAATGGTTGTTCGATACCCTGTCATTGAATCGAACAAATTGAAAAACACATAAAAATTTACTCAAGATGATGAAGGGTTTTGTTGATTTGGGAATGAGTGGGCGCGCTCGTGTGTGCTTGAGTGCATTCTGTTCGCGCATCTACATGCGTTTTTTTGCGTGTTTACGTGCCTGAATTTACTGTATATACTCAAACGTTTTTACGAATAAGGCGTGAAATATTTCTAAGCTATTACCTCTTGTTTAGTAGTGGATTGGTTGATGGAGGTAGATTGATATGAAATGGTTTGATTTACATTTAAATTAAGTAAATTAGTATATAGGTTGTGGTTGGTAAGCGTGATCGCTTTCCACGGCACAGCCCCAGGTTCTATTCACGGACAGACCAAAATAATAACTGTGCGTTTTCCTTACAAATGCCGCCGTATCTATTGCTGTGTGACGATGAGAATGCCCACCCTAAGATTATGAAGACGATAATATACGGTGAAGGGATGTCTTCGTGCTAACCAAACGAACTTCTTATCCCCTGGCCGAGAGGCTGGGTCAACGCTGATGGACCAAGGCCCGTGGCGGGCTGTCGAGCCATAGGACAAGACTTTAGTATATACATTGTTTTATTTGTTTAGATTCATTACATGAATTGAACTTTCCTAGAGATTTTAAATTAGTCAGTGAATAAATGCCTAGATCAGTGAAGGATAATTCAAAAATGCAATACTTAACATTTATTACTTTGCTTTCAATAAACTGCATAGAACGATGTCTACATCTGAGATATACGAGATATCCATATAAGATTTTTACTTGAAGTGTATAGAATCGTATCCTAAATTGTATTTTTCAGTGTGAACGAAAAACTCAAATTCCAGGTGCATTTTCATTCTGAGGATAATATCGTTCGTACTGGTGCTCTATGCAATCTCTGATTTCCATTTGAATTATTAATGAGAACAATTCAAACCACTTGATATCCGGTCTTACATTCTCACTCCTTTTTACTCTGATGATACATAATACCAATCCTGAAACTGCATTTGATGTAGGAATCAAAAGGAGATCAACATTATTGCGTGATAAATGGTCAAGTTAACTCACAAACGTCAATTGTCTATGTAACACACCGCTTTGCGATTCTTTTTTTTTTATCCCACGGTAACTGTTGACTTTCACAAGAACACGTTTGTTAGTTGTTTCTTTTCCTGGCAATGCAGACAAACTTTCTCTTCTCGATTCAATTACTCCTACATTTCAATTGCCATTCTGGCAAGTACTTGTTTAAAAGCGGGCATTCACTTTCCTATCTGTGGTCGCTCCAGATTTAGGAGTCAGATGGCCGAAAGTCGTATATTGACCTATTTCTAAAATCTAATTAAATCGAAAAAATCAAATTAGTACCATGAGTGTCAGATTAAGAATGTTCTGTTAACGTATTCACTTTAATGAGTACGTTGTTTAAAAAACTTGCGTAGTATTAATTACATTAAATTGAAGTATTTTTTACAGGTAGCTCGCTTACTAAATCAAATAATAGTTTTTATTTCATTATCGAATGTTAAATTGAAATTGCAGTACTCGTAGTTTGTTGCACAAGAATGTTAAGTGAGACCTAATTTGCAAGTATACTCGTGGCTGATGTTCACGAATCAAAGCTTTTTACTGTTGAATGCTTATTTTATCCATTATAACTGTAAATAAATGCGAGAAAAATTAAATGAAATATCTGATTATTTATTCCATCACGCAAATGGAACACGTCTTTTAATTGTTTTAATGTATGTGTAGTTAGAGAGACTAAAACGAATTGACATTCCAATATGTCTACTTATATAAATTGTATTTGTATCGTGCCTGAATTGTATTAGGAATGGGGGCTCTAAATTAATCACCTTTTTCTGAACGAGACAACGACTGTTTTAAGTTGCCGAGAACGAAATAATTGGTGGTATAGATGCAATGGATTAAATAATGTCACATCAACGATTTTAATGCGAATTTGGGATAAAACCTCATTTTTACCTGATTTCCTCCATCAATTTAATTCAGTGTCCGTGTTAAAATGGGCGCCTAGGAGCAGGCATAATTTCTTTATCGAGCTATTGCGCGACAATGTACGCCTGGACAGATTACCGGCGACCTCTTGTTTGTGTTGCTTTCCGCCGCGACCCACAGACTTTTTCATGTGGCTCTGAGATAAACCCGCGAAGAAGTTTGCGTCAGTGTGTACAGAAAGGAGGAGATTCTGAAGCCGCAACGGAACTAGACCTTGCTCAAGTTCTGTCGCACGGGTCACGGGCACATCACGCAGAATTTACGCAGCTACTTTACTCTAAACATTGCGACACAAAGGCCATTGTACGTCGCGTCGTGATTAGCGTAATTACGAATAATAGACGATCGTATGCTGGATTCCTTTGAGAAGGTTGAGCCTCATGCACAATCTAGTCACGTTTGTTCATGCAAATGGAGAACGTTTTGTAGAATTTTTATTTTGTTCCTGGGTCTTGTAATGATTGCGTCATCGCGGAAAACTGTTTAATCGCCGAACTAATAACATGTTTTTTTTAATCTGTATGCTCAATGGCATCGGACAGTTGTCTTCAATGAATATCGTTTTCTTTCATGAAATTTCAAATGCTTGTTGACCCACATTTACTATTTTTGTGTTACATTTTGAAACAGCGGATTATTACTCGACATAAGTATTTTCAACTTACATAAGACTGAATTTTACGTAAGCTTTAATAATTTAAGTGTGATTACCATACAAGAGCGGTACTTTACGAGCTTGTTCTTAAATTAATTGACATAGTTGACTGGTTTTCCTCAATCGTTAGAGGAAAATATTTAAGTGTATTGGGTAATACAGATGAACAGAATAGGTACAGGAAGAGATCATACTTCAGTTGCATTTTATAAATTTTTTGATGTACAACCCTCTTATATTTATATTACTTATCAAAGCACGTTCTTTTGTATAATTGTTTTGGACCAGGGGGCGGATCTAGAAACTATTTCAGTGGGGAATGAGGATTTGTTTGGCTGCTCTTATTTAATACAATGAAATTTTTAAGTGATACTTAAAGAAAAAAGTACAGTTAGTCGACATATCTGCCAAAAGAACGTAATGATTATTTTTCTAAAATTACGCGTCGGAGACGAAAAGTGTCCTGTATCTTTTGTTCTTGTCGGAAGAATATATACAACGGTGAAAATGAGAACTCGATATGTCCGATAGAAACCGAGAAATTAAAGAATACACTTTTAACTTTAGTTCCGGAATCAGCTGGCAGTTGCGTGGAGCGAATTTGTTGACATTTTTTTCTGCCAGAGATTATTTAATAACGACAAAATTATTATTTCTCTGTTCAAGGGAATTTCGGAAAGACGTAGAAGAGACGTACGTAGTAAAAAGGTTAATTAAAAATGAATTTTTTGATTAGTGTAATAATTGTGGGGGTATATTGCGATCAAAATGTGATAATTGTTTTGAATAGAGTTTAATAAGAAACCAAAGGCGCCAAAACATGACAGATTTTCTCGTATTATTTATGGCAGCTGGATAAAATTAGAAAACGTAAATATATTGCGGCTTGGAGGCGAAGGGAGGCAAGGGTGGTGCAGAAGCATATTTGCGTGCCATGAGGCGGCGTAACCTGGCGGAGCGGCGTGGGATGGCTGTTTAATATGGTGTGGCGTGACAGTTTGGTGTGGTGTGGAGTGGTGGTGTGGCATTGCGGTGTGGTGTAGTGGGGTACTGTGTCACCACTGTGGGTGTCACCATGGTGGTGTGTCTCCATGGTGGCATGTCACCGTGGTGGCGTGTCACCGTGGTGGCGTGTCACCGTGGTGTCGGGTCACCATGGTGTCGTGTCACCGTGGTGGCGTGTCACCGTGGTGGCGTGTCACAGTGGTGGCGTGTCACCGTGGTGGCGTGTCACCGTGGTGGCGTGTCACAGTGGTGGCGTGTCACCATGATGTCGTATCACCATGGTGTCGTGTCACCATGGTGGCGTGTCACCATGGTGGCGTGTCACCATGGTGACTTCTCACCACTGTGACATGTCACCATGGCCGCGTGTCACCTTGGTGGCGGTGCACCATGATGTCGAGTGGCATGGCGTGGCGAGGTGTAGTCTGGTGATGTGGAGTGGGGTGGCAATGCACGCTGCAGCAGCCGCCTCGCGTCGCGCGCCGCCGTGGCGGCGTTCACCACCGCATGCGGCCTGCTGGGGCGACCTGTCGGTGCGGGGCGGCGCGGCGCAGCGGGCAAGCGGGTTCCACGGCGCGACGGCGCGGCCGCCGTGTCGCTGAACCGGAGCCCCTCCACAAACTCTTCCGTTAGGCCACGCGCTCGCCCGCCTTACGCGCGCTCGGTGGCGGTTCCTAGTACAATTATGTGACTCTTCGCAGTCATGGCCTATGAAATTAACGAGTTGAATTCAGGATTATCTTTCATCGTCTTTTAACTATCTACCTATGCCCTCTTAGGAATATTTTCCCGCCTTGACTTCATACGAAGAGAAAGTATTGTATTCGTGCACAGGGAAGGCAAAATGTCGGCTGAAACGCTCATATTGCCAGGTTGTGATAACAAAAAAGTGGATGTATCTTGCCCCTATATATACTAAATTGCTTCCTTTAATACGTGGTGTAGCTAGAATCCATGTTTCGTGAATACTTGTCACCAAACCTTTACACCATCCTTTACACCAAAAAACTGATTGGCGGCAAAATGTCTGTCTGTCTACCCGTCTGTCTGCCAGTCTGTCTGTGGTCAAAGCTAGCACTAGTCGCGGAAGTTATTAAATATCTCAGTTTAATACGCAAATATAATATAATAAATCTACAGTTAAAAATACATTTTAATTTGAACATAAAAATAATTTTTTTTTATAAAAAAACATACACCGGCTGGGCACTACAACCACGTCTCACCTTAGAGAAATCCTGGTTCCCCCGCTGGAATTGCAGTATATATGTATATAATTTCTTTTAATGCCTCATCCATATCAGAGTTCGTAGACAACAGTTCGCTCGCGGGGTGCAATAGTAGTATAATAAAAAAATACGAATTTTGAGTTAATGCGCTCTTCAGAATTACAGATTCTGCTTCCCAGTAGCAACGGCAGCATGTCTTACAGCACAGTATTTTACAAAAGATGGCGTAAGTGGAAATCCAAGAATGATGCATTTCAATACAAGGGGACAACTAAAAATTAATTTATCTCAACACCTAATGTTTTGAGTTGGGCCACTATTGCAGCTCACGAACGGGTTGATCAAAACGTTGACCGCTTTTTGCAAGTTCTTAGACCGTGAGAGCGTTCTGCCGGGGGCTGCCGGTTCACTGGAGTCTGGTCGTGGATCAACGCGTAGAGGTATGCGGCTGTTTTTTCTGCCTTTGCCAAGAACCACTGCCGACCGACGGACTCCGTTGAAACTCGCTAAAGCGTTTCCGGAACACAGCCACCGCATTATGTCTGGTTTATAAACGTATCTCTGATGTAACTGTCTGCTGTAATGTTTTAAGGAAGTGACAGTTTATCGCCTTTCATTGGAGATGGTGATGGCTTTGAACGTGTGGAAACGTATGTACTGATTGACGTAGTTCCAGCTGCGAGAACGTGGATTCCAGATTGCCACTAAAGCTTTGTAGGCTAGGATTGATTGATTGTTTATTTAGAGTGTCCGGCCGAATCAACTTATTGAATTGAATTGAATTGAATGTGCCTTATTTTACGTGGCGAGACTCGGGCCATCAGGCCCGCTCTTCCGTCTGACCACGCAAATTTCGCTACGCTCCTTTCATCAACTAGCAGAGAAAGGAGGTATTTCTTGGGCGTGAAACAGGCGATTTTGAATTTAGCTCAGAGGCGTCATTTAGGCTTGAGGATCTTTTACATGCAAGTAAATCTACCAACATGGGACAGCCGGCTTTACTTCCTCTCCGAAGGAAGGCGTACGAAGGATTTTGACGCCCTAAAAATCCACGGCTTCGATCGGGTTTGAACCCGCCAACTTGGGTATAACAGTCCGGTGCGCTAACCGTCACACCATCCCCCGCACTTATATGGTCATTATTCCCTTAAGCGCAGTGCAGGCTATATGGCTGAAGGTGGCAGTGTTCGTCCTCCACCTGAACGTGAGATCCCGCGACATGTCCGCGTGCAACACACGTGTTCGATGAAAATTAACACTTGGAGTCCCAGGTGCTTGGTGACCGGTCGGTTCTAGAACTGAGGGTATTTATCTATTTTAAGTGACATCAGTAATTATTTTGGTGAAAAGAATGTATAAACGCAGACTATTTTTAGGTCTCTTTTTAACTACTGTTATGTAGCGACCACTCTGTTTACATTGTGGTCACTGTAGGGAAACACGGCACGTAAGGACAACACAAGCACACACAAACATTCATGACCGAGGCGGGATTCAAACCAGGGACCCTTCGAGCCGAGGCAGCTAAATCCCTACAGCCTTAGCGACCTAAACTATCCAGGCCGGCATTTTTTAAGATCGCTTTTTAACTACTATGTCATATAGCGACCACTATGCTTGTTTTACTGTGTTTGGTTACTGTGGAGGAGTACGTAAGGACAACACAAACCTAAGCAAACATCCATGCCCGAGGAGGGATTCGAACCGCCACCCTTCGAACCGAGGCAGATACGACCCTTTAGTCTCAGAGACATCGGCTATACAGGGCGGCTTTTAGAATTTTTTTTTGTAAATTGAAAACAAATGAAAAATAAATGAAAGTGCCATTATTTATATTTTATTGACATACTTGAAAATTTTATAAAAAATACAGCATAAATAATCTGTTCAACAGCAACAAAAATCTACAATTTTTCCGATATTTTCAAAATCTAATTTCTTAACGAATTTCCACAAAGTCATAATATTGGCATGCTCAACGTTGTAAACTCGAAACAACACATGTGCCATAGTACAGAACTCCGTCTCCACCGCAAACTACAACAAAAAGCAAGTGACATTACCGGCTGTTATTTTGCAAAATAGTTCTCAAATTGACCCACACATGGCAGCGTAATACAGCCGCAACAAAAGAGACATTTCCTCAGTGTCCAGACAAACGTAAACCCGCGCACGTGCGCAAAACAAAACAAAACGAGGGAACGTGCACCTGAGCTATGCTCAGGCCTGGGACTTTCGAGCATTAACCGTCGTACCATATCGGCTATTTATATTGAATTGAAGCCTTATTTTACGTGGCGAGACTCGGGCCATCAGGCCCGCTCTTCCGTCTGATTTCCCTACACTACTGTCACCAACTAGCAGAGGAAGGAGGTATTTCTTGGACGAGAAATAGGCGATTTTGAATTTAGCTCAGAGGCTTGAGGATCTTTTACATGCAAGTAAATGTACTAACATGGGACATCTGGCTTTACTTCCCCTCTGAAGGAAGGCGTACGAAGGATTTTTTCGCCGTTAAAAATCCACGGCTTTGAACCCGCCAATTTGGGTATAACAGTCCGATATGGTAACCGTTACACCATCGCCGCCGCCAAATCCTATTAATCGTTTTTACCGTATCCTATTTACCACAAATACTATACATGGGGTCTCTTTTTTACTGAAAATTATAACTGATTAACACGAATGTATACTGCAATACACTGAGTGTAAATAATTGGTTTTATGTAAGGCTACATTTTATAAGTTATTTACAATAACCTAATAAATTTAATTTATTCAAATTAAATATTTCGTATATGGAATAACTTCTACCGTACGTAACCTCCATTTTTGATAAGTAATGCTTCAAAAATATTTATAACAGTTTATAAAAGTTTTTTCGGGATAAATTAAATATTGAGAGTATCCGACACTTTTTTTGAAGTTCATGACGAGAGATTTCAAATGAGAATGGAAAAATATTAGGCGTAAGGTCAAACCGGTCTCATGCAACGAATAAATTAATAACCCTCTAATAAAATTTAAAAATATGTGAAAATGATTTGGTACCTCCTTAATATGTGCACGAAGGCGTATCTAGAAGACTGAAATTATCTTGCAAAGGGTCCAAAATTACCCCAGATATGGTACGAGGGTTAAGCAAAGCCCGAATATAGCTGGACTTGGGATTCAACGTGCTAATGAACGAATTATTAAAATTAGCGTTTTGACTCCTTTTATGTTCGAGAAATATTAGGATCTGTTAGAGATCTCCACGTCGATTCTTCTCGCTTCATTGAGAACGGATTGTTAACTTCATTGAGTACGATGTGTTTTTGATATGCAAAAAGCTTTGTGACTATGAGGCAACGGTTAAGCCTTCTAGGTGTTATATTCGTAGGTTTGAAATAGTCCAATGATACGCATTTAGATGATACACCTATTGTGGTGCTATATTTTTACTTTCTCGCCTTTACGAAGATTGTTGGTAATAAGAGAAAGTAATGGAATCGTACGTCGGAATACGGCGAATTTTCGGCAGAATTTTCGGCTGGGACCTGGTTTTTATCTTCGGGGTTGCTGTTTCTTTCAGTGTAATTTTTATATGCGTTAATAAGCTGAGAATAAGTTAAGGAGATTCAAAATTTTGCGAATCTGGGACAATGTCAACGGTTAATAGGATGCGTCACGTATGTTTCCGCAGACAGTATACTTTGCTCTCAGGGAGGCGCCACGACGTAGGCACGGTTGCCCAGTTGTCATCTGTGCCTAGGTCACGTGTGCCTCCCGGTACATTAGTAAATTAAAAATTGTCATATTAAATGATTTATTGTAAAGCTGGAAGTGTTCACGTTTGATTGTATAAGTGAAAGGAAACTGCGATGTCATGTGACAACGTAGGTTCTATGTTTGGTTTTACCTGTTGCATAATAGAAGCGACAAGAGTAACAGCTGCAGGTGCTTTTCAGTATTGCTTCTGTGACGTGAACCATTTAATATTACTTCTTTGTGTACTTTTCACGTGATACACTTTGATAAAGGAATATGTTGAACTCTGTTTAGTCATCGATAATATGTTTTAACATTTTTGTTAGACTCGCCAAATAATTCTCCATCCACAATAGAACACAACCCTAAATGGAGTATACTGTATTTGACACACGTGGTATCTTCATAATAACTTTTGAATTTTTAAAAATTAAACATTTCAATTTTTTTCGAACATCTCTGAAACATTTTTACATCACTTTATCCATTTGTGAAGACTAAACCAATGGTCTCTTATGAACGTTCAGCAAATATCGGAAGCTTTAGACTGTAAATAATTATTCTTTGTATTCTTAATCACAACCTTGCTTCTTTTATTAGGTAGAGCTCTGATGCTTGCACATTTTGAGGATGGGGTTTCAATCACAGAATGAAAAACATCATGACAATTTTTGCTCTAATTGAGCACCGTTATAAAAATAGTGTGTCAAATTTTCATTAAGCCCCGTATAATTTCTAAAATTGCAATATAAAACTCCAGCGCTTCGTCTGATAAGTTTTTCAGATATATCTATAAGTTGAATTCAAGTTTCAGTATTGTAATATTATAAAAGCGATGTAAATAATATGAGAAAGCGTGTGCCTTTGCAGCCCTAGTATTAGTTTCACCGGACTTGTGAGACGTGTCAAATCATTCTCCAGTTACGCTATTTAAAATAAACCGAACGGTTACATTGTAGCACTTCTAATTCCTCCAAGTTTGCTGTCGTGCTTTCGGATCGGAGCCTTGTAACCGCTGTTTTGTCTCCAATTTATCATCGGAATACATCCCGGAGAGATGCAAATGCGGTTTTAATGAATTTACATGTCGGTATTAGTTCAGTTGGTCGCCCTGTAATTATGTAAATGCATTTGTTATAGCCTGTATTCAAACGAGAATCGTTAAAATGGTTTCCGAAAACATGAAATGACAGAATATCATTTCGTGTTTGCGTCCTGAAACACGCTTCTATAAAACAGCAGTCGAGTTTGTTTTTCGTTCTCTATCAAACAGCAATGAAATCAACAAATGTGCGTGGAAAGAACTCTTCACATTCACGTCTGATGTATAAGAGCGATAATGCTGTTGTGGTATTAGTATATTTCTTGATGTATTGAATACAATTGTCTTGAATGAATGTGATTTAAATGATTTTTATTAATATAATATTTTGAAATGCCTATTTAAATGGAGAAACAATTGTGTGTGGAACACATAGCTCTATAATAGCAAGTTAATAAGTATTTTCCGTCGTACATCCTCTGATCAGATTTGGAATCATGATCCGAATTTCGGTTTTCTCTCAAAGTTCAAATGTGCAAAGACCTATAGCATCAAATGATTCTCCTGGCTGAAGCACTACCGTGCGTCAATCCGACTCGAAACATTTAGTATTGTTTCGAGTTTCATTGTTTGAATAAGAATGGCCAACAAAACACAATTAGGAGCGAGATAAAAAAATAGTTTCGATGATAATGACTATTAAAATTCATGTAAGAAATAGCAAGACAAGTACAGGCTAGTATTTATAAAAAACAAATTACACTCGATGATTGGAGTGTAAAGGCTTCAGAAAAATCTTAAAAACAATCCTGAATGTACGTTATGACCTAATAAATAATAGAAAGAATAAAGATAAGAATAAAGAATACGCGTATAAAGGTATTTACATACGTGAAAAAAATTGGATTATCGAATTTTTAGTTTCTGATATTCAAAACCTTGCGATCGACATCTGTCTGTACGGAGCTGTTAATTATGAATAAATAAAAATATGCTTGTAACGACGACTAGAAAAAAGAAAGGAAAATGTTCTCTTAATTAAATTCCAACGTAGACCCTTACACATATAACAGAATGTTAATTCAAATTGGAACCCAGAATCTGAAGAAGACGCTGATATACAAGATCGAAACGTTGTGAAACAAAACGAAAAATGAGAGGTATTCAACTTAAAAATAAATGTTAAATATGTTAATTTGTGAATTAAAATCTGTATGAAAAATAATTTTGGGATTCAAAGTTCCTAATAAAAAATACGAATTGACAATACATCAAAATTAACCGCTTTTAGTGGGTGTGCACAACTGTCAGGCAACAATAATCACAGAAGCAGTTTCTTTTTGATGCGCCAAATCAAAACCTGCTATCCCATCCTGGTGCTCTGTACCATTCTCATCGCGCAGCCCCCTTTGTGTCATGACCAGCCCCGGGGCGAGTGAAGCCCGCTTCACGCCGCTCCCATTTCTGTAATTGCGGTCTCTTGCCCCAGCCATCCCCACACCTCGGCAGCAGAAACCTCTGTGCTCGCTCGCTACGGAACGTACAACTGCCTGCCGCACGCACCGCCGGTGTCATTGTGGAGGGGACAAAGAGACAAAGGAGCGACGCGAGGGGGGGAGGGGGGAGGCACGTTTTGTCGTACGTGTGTGGAGCGAGGAAATTGAGCGGAAGTCTTTGAAATTGCCTCGTACATCACCGACTATCGCAGCTGCCACCTTGTTTCCATCGCTGGGAATGGAATGGAATTGAATTAGGCGCCGTCTTGCCGGGTTGGAATTTATCTTCGAACTCGAGATTCCACCGGCTGCGATAGCTCCGCGGTGACACCGTCTGGTATCATAAGTGGTGACCCATCTCATCAAATCGTTGAAATGAAATCGGATCGGGATTTATAGTAGAAACATACGTCATCAAATCGTTGTAATTAAACGTGTTCTGGTATTAAAGTGGTAAGCTGTATCTTTAAATCATTTGACTAACGTCTAGTCAATTAGTGTAGTGGTAATCAATCTCATCAAATCGATGAAAATATGTGGTCTGCTTCAAATAGCGGGTCTCGTTAAATAGTTGAAAAAATGTGAGCTGGCCACGTCAACAGGTCTCAAAGCTTAAAATTAAATATCATCATCAATATTTAGGAAAATTCATTCTTCAGCAGCATCTTTGATTCGGAGGTCCTAGACTCGAGATGGCTGCTGGTTTCCGACTACGTGGCTGGGTCGATTGCAGCCGCTGTCTGAAGCAGAATTCTAGGGAACGACTGCTTTCGCCGGTAATTTTCCTTCGCTATTAAGTTTCAAATGCTTTTTTTGAGATACGGATTGTTATTGTAGTTTTCACATTTCTTTCACATTTATATCTTATTCACAAATTTAAAACGCTTCTTAACGATTAACAATTTTTTGCTATGTCACTTTTTTTTATCGCCTGCAGGATATTAGAATTTTTTCACAACTTTCGTGTGCGCTGCTCACCGCAACGTCCAAAATTAATAACCTGACGTAACCTGATAATTAAAAAATGTGTTTTACTAACACAATGAATAAAACAAACGAAAATATTAAGGCAAAAAAAGATTCTTTTATATACCCGAAAAACTTACCTTACACATTTCCCTAGTAAAGTAATACCGACTTCTTCAAGATAAAATATATGTTTATCATTCGGTGTAAAGAAATTACTGTAATATTTTGGCCCAAACAAATATTCTGCTGAAAAAAAGGCTTCCTTAATGCGCGCGTATATTTGCCAACGTGTGTGTGTTTTGCGTGCGTGTGTGTGTGTGTGTGTGTGTGTGAACTCGTTTAAACCAGAGTGTATATGCGTATTTACTTTTTCGTGTGTACATATTCGAGTGAATGTAAATGAATACATGTGTGCGAGCCCGTGTGCGAGTGCTTTTCTGTGTGTGTGTGTGTGTTGTGTGTATTTTGTGTGTGTTGTTGTTGTTGTTGTTGTTGTTGTGTGTGTGTGTGTGTGTGTGTGTGTGCGTGTGTATGTGGGGGTGCAAATCCGTACGTGTGCGAGTTGGGTGTAAGTGCAAATGTAATGTGGGGGTGCAAATCCGCGTGTGGGTATGAGATTGTGATGTGCAAGTCCATGTGTGTATACATGTGTGCACTTGTGTGTGCGTGCGCGCTCGTGTGTGTACGCGCGCGCGCGTGTGTGTACGAACGTGTAGGCAAGTAAAAATGCGTGTTTTTGTGCGTGGTCGTGTAGGCGTGCGTGAGAGGTGATAAAAAGGTCATGTGTGTGAGTGCGTGTATGCGTGCGTGTGTGTGTATGCGCGCGAGTACACGTGTGCGTGTCTGAATATAAGCGTGATGTATATAAGCGTTTGTCTGTGTTTTTGTCTGTGTGTGAGTGATAGCGTATATGTATGAACGCGAATTAGTATGTGTGTTGGTGTGCGTGGGCTTGTTAGTGTGTGTGTGTGTGTCTGTGTAAGTGGGTGCTCGTGAATGAGCGCGTGAGTGCGGTTTTATGCGTGCATACGAGTGAACGCGTGCATGCGAGTGAACGCGTGCATGCGAGTGAACGCGTGCATGCGAGTGAACGCGTGCACATGTGTGGACATGAGCATGTTGTGTATGTGCCGTGTGTGTGATACGCGTGTGCATGTGCGTGTACGTCTCTGTGCATGAATGGCGGCGTGTGCATCCGCGAGCGCATGGCAGCGACGGGCGCGTGCTCCAACGCGATGCTGCCGCCCGTGGGTGGCACGGCGGGGGGCTCCATCTCCACCCCCAACCCCGCCCCCGCCCCTTCGCCCACGCGAGCGCCCCGCGGCGACGGGCGCCGAGAGAAAGGGAGGGGAGGCGGGCATCGATCGCCCGAGGGGGGAAGGCTTCATTTAACAGCGACGCGCGCCGACGCTTCTGCACGCCCTCGCCCACGCCCCGCGGCCGTCCCGTCCCTCCCCGCCCCGCCCCCTGCGCCTCCCACGCACGGACCACGCTTCGCCTCGCCTGTTGGCACCCCCACCCCTCCCTGCGGCGTCTCGTTCCATCCCGTCCAACACAGCTCCATGGGACCGCCTCTGTTCTGCCTGTCTACTGCCCGCCCGTCCCCCCGAACACCCACGCTCCGCCTCGCCTGTTGTCACCCCACCTCGCCCTGCATAGCCTCTTCTCGTCCCACTACGATAAGCTACCAGCGACGCTCAACGGGGACATGGGGACATGGCTTAATGTGTCAGGGCAGCAGTTGATGTCGCCACAGTGCGTGTGAGCAGGATGTCGTAGGTGTTGTTTTGAAAGAAAATTTTAAAATTATTCAGTGAGAATAAGACTGCCTTTACTGATGTTTTTTTAAAATTTGGTTTGATGGTCACTTTTTAGGCAGACATTCATTCACATAATGAATTTTTATTTAAAATCATACAATGCAATCCAATTCTAAGAAAGGATGTCTTAGGGTTCGAGTTACGATGGAGGCCGAATTTGCGACACTGGCTTGTCAGCTACGTTGAATACAGCTGCTGCCTGGAGGAAAAACCTAGCGGCTGGCTGTTCTGAACGGTAGTTTTTCGTGATTTCTTCGATCAATATCAGGCGAATGCCGGAGCAGTGTCCTAACAAACGGGCCAAGAACCAAGCGCATTCTTTCATTCCTCTTCCATATTCTATCCTCACACCTTAGACACACACTTGCATGCACTGCACAACCACACACGGCGGGAGACCAGTCGGGAGCTTAGAAGTTGTTCCGGCTGGGGCAGGTGGAAGATACCAAGTCGAGAAAACGCGCAAGTTTACGCTTAAGTCGGTGCGGGATCTCCCCAACCAACGACGGAATCATCAATCAAAAAATACATGGGACTACCTACCTCTGTTTCGCCTGCCTGCTGCCTCACCCGCCCTCCACCTACACTCACTTATATGCTGACATCGCTGCGAATCACCTCATTGCACCATCCGCCCAGCCTCGACTCTCCTTGCTCTTCTCCGTCCCGTCTCGCCCGACTTGCCATGTTCCGCCTGGCCTGGGCTTATCTTGTCTCGCCTTGCCCCACCCGTCCCTTAACGTTACACCTCGTCACAACGCGCCTGGTCTTGTTTCATTTCATTCCGTCGCGCCTCGTATCGCCTCGAATTAGCTTGCCTCGACTCGACTTGCCTCATCGCATCTCGACCCACTTCGCCTCGTCACACCTTGCCTCGTTGATTGGTTGTTAGTAACTTCAACTACTAAGGTCATTAGTCTCGTAAGTGTAGTGCATGTTTTTCCTCGATAGGTGGCAGTGAACTTTCCCCGCGGTATGGCTAGATCCGGCGCCGGCCTACCGTCGGCTAGCTGGGTTTCCGCAACCAGGTATTATCCACGAGCAGGGTATCGCTCCAGCCGGGACAAGCTCTAAGCGCCTGACAGGTCTCCCGGCACGTGTAGTAGTGTAGTGCATTTAGTGTATGAAGGGGGTGAAGATAGGGAAAGGAAGAGAAAAGAAAGATTGCGCGCAGTCCGTGACCCATTTGTTAGAGTACTGCTCTGCCTTTCGCCTGGAGTTTATCGGCAGAACCACGGAAAACATCAGAGCAGCCGGCCTCTAGAATACTTCTCCAGACAGAGGGAGAATTCGATCTAGCTGACAAGCCGGTGTCGAAAATCCTGCCATCGTCGGGAGTCGAACTTAGGACCTGCCGGTTAGAGGCACTGTAGTGACATCAGTGGATGCACTTAGCCACCTCTCCCCGTCTTTGCCTCGTCTCATCTCGTGCCGGCGCGTCACCTCTCCATTCCGCCACTTCCGTCTCGCCACTCACTTCTACTTCACCTCGTCCCGTCCCGTCTCGTCTCGTTCGCCTCTCATTGTTTCATCTCGACTCATCTGGATCCACCTCGCTCCGTCCCGTCTCCTTGCCCCTCGCCTCGTCTCGGCTTACCATATCGAATATTTTTTACAGAAGCTACAATACTTTTATTTGTAATCTTTTACCTACACGTAATTTGAATGAATATGTATCAGCTCATTAGGTGATACTTTTCACATCTTTTCAAACTTCAGAATAAATGTTATAAGATAAATGTTTCAAACTGTGTGTTGTTAAGTAAAACAAATATTTTGAGAATGGTTTGTAGTACAAGTCAAATGTTGATTTAAACAAAGAGAAAAAATCGTTAAAAAACGAAAAGAGCTGACTGTTATACATGTACAATAGATATAAAGACGGATATATCTGACAGATAAATCCCGTGCAACTGTTTTGCGTTTTGCATCGTTCGTACGCTCGAAGACACATTGGAAAAATATTTTTGCCGGTTTTCTTTCATTTGTTATCCCCGTATAAAAAGTATTTTCAGCTAAAACGTTTTATCGTAAGGGCATCCAAAACTGATTGCGAGTCGCTTATCGCTATTCAATCAGTCTCCGCAGTTGAAAGCATATCCTTTGACACAGCATTTATCGTTATTTTTTTGTACGTTTGAACAGTTTCGTCATAAGTCATGGGTTTTTGCTCCAGTCTTTTTATTCTTTCTCTACAAAACAACATCGATCACTTTTCTCTTTCCTTGCATCTCATTCATCACATTTATGGATGCAGTCGTCGTTTCTTATACCGCTCTTCGTCTTCTTTTTCTTATTTGTTCGAGATTAATAGGGGTTTAAATTCCGTATACTTACATCAATCTTGTTTCTCGATTCGAGCACCATCTCATATCTGAAAGAAGAAAGTTGACCATTTCAAAATATACAATAAAATATTGTTTTTAGATTACATGCATGTGCAGCTCCTGACTGTTCTCACGGCATGTGAGCGTGTTAGTGTAAGTGTGTGTATGTAAGGGAAGAGGATAGGCCAAGGAAGAGAAAGGAAAGATCGGGTGGTCCATGACCCGTTTGTTATGGCTCTGGCATTCGCCTGGCGTTGATCGTAGACACCATGGAAAACGACCGATCAGAGCAGAGGGGCTCTGGAATTCTCCTCCAGTCATCGGCTGATTTCGACCTAGCTCCCCGGCTAGTGTCGATAATCCTGCCACCGTCGGGACTCGATCTCTAGGACCTCCCGGTCAGAGGCTCTGCAGCTACATCAGTTTGCTCCCTGAGCCACATTTGGCGGTAGGGGAGCCTAAACTTGCCCGTCTTGGGGGGAGGTATCCCTCCAGCTGAGGTATAGATCGGCATTGAATCAAACGTTTCAGCACAGACACGAACACTGCAACCTCCGCGATTATAATACTGCGCACTACACTTACGGGATGTTATGACCTTAGTAAGTGTCGTGCTCAGAATCAGTACACTCACTCATTCAATGGCTATCTCCGGGCAGGTGTGGAAGGCGTTCCATTCGCGGCAGCAGGAGGCAGGGGGTGGGAAGGAGGCGTGGGCGGGCGGTAATTGAAAAGGACAGCGGCCGCTCTGATCGGCAATTTCGCCGTGTTTTTTTTCTTATCAACGCGAGGCGAATGCCGAAGATGTATCTTAGCAAACGGTGTACGTACCGCGTGCGATCTTTTCTTCTTCATCCTCATCCCCACCTCTACCCTTACCCATAACTATTACTTACACTACACTACCACACCACGAAACAGCACTGGGGAACTCAGAGCTTGTTGCGACATAAGAGGAGGCCCCTGATTAGGGATATCTCTTCAACCGAGGTGTAGATCGACGCAAAATCTCACGTTTCAGCAGAGTGCACGTGCACGTCCCGCCTCCCGAAATATAACACTGGGCACTACACTTACGGGACTAACGGCCTTGGTAGTTGACATGCTCAGAATGTATACACTCACTCATTCAATGGGTAGTCGCGAGCAGGTTTGGAAAGAGCTCCATTATAACTGAGGCAGGTAGTAAGGAGCGGGTTGTTGGGCGGTAATTAAAAAGGATGCAGGTAATACTTGCACTTACATGCACTACACAACTACACATGCATGTCCCGACTTGCGGGGATATACCTGAATGAGGAGGTATCTTGAGATGATGTGAGGTTCGGACCCCCCAATGTTACGTTTCAGCAGAGATAGGGACACAGCCACCTCCGGAATATAGCTCTGAGCAGTACACTTACGGGACTAAGGACTTCGGTAGCCGACGTGCTCAGAATCAATTCACGCATTCACTCAATGGCTAGCCGCGAGCAGGTTTGGAAGGCGATCCATTATAACGGCGGCGGGAGGCAGGTTGTGGTGATGGTGGTGGTGGTGGGGAGAGGTAATTAAAAAGAATAGCGACTCAATTGCGCGCATCCTGGCGCCCGCCCGACCGCCCGCCTTCCTCCGCGCGCAGGTTCCCGCGCTGCCGGCGCCTCCGCGGATTCGCCGGTGATGTAAGTCCTCGCCTCCCCCTCCGCCGCCGCTGCCACAGACGCTAGTGGTACAGACGTTGCCTTCGCCGCCGTCGTCGCATATCGTAGTTCACTTCAAAGCTTCAACACTGCACAAACGAGCGAAGTGGCTCAGTGCATAGCGCGCTGACCTCGTAATCGGGAGGTCCGGGTTCGATTTCCGGGCCAGCCATTCTGAACGGGGTTTTTTCCTGGTTTCCCTCAGTCATAAGGAGAATGCTGGGATGGTTCCAAAAGTCTACGATCACCTTTCACCAATATCCTATCACCTCCTAATCCAATAATATTAATTCACAGCGGGAACAAAGTTGCTCGCGTCCGTGGTTTACCACACGTGTCTCATGGGTAACGCTAAATGATCAACAGTAATTCGCCATCTACGCGCTTGACTATTGTGGGCGGGCGTATCCCTACAAGGGGAAAGTCTGCGCGTCTATACTGGTCGGCGCGTCACCAAATGGCTGACAACATGCCAAGGGTGGGCGTTGGCTAACAACAACGAGTGAACACTGCACAGCTGGTCGTCCTTATCTACTACAGGGGGAGCACCTTACGGTCTTCTCGGGCAGGCATAACCAGCGTTGCCGCCCTCACCGCGTTAACCCTCCGCGTTCCTGAGCTTAGCCGAGAGCCAGCAGTGCCGTTGTCTCTGCACCGTCTGTGACCGGGAGGTCCTAGGGTTCGAGTCCCCACCGGGACGGATTTTCGACACTAAGTTGATCGAATCCAGCAGCTGTCTGTGAGAGAATCCTAGCACTCTTTTGAACGCTACCTCCGATCACTGTCAAGGAAACAGTACCCAAGCAGACGTGCCACGAACCGCGCGTGGTCTCTCTTTCCTCAACCTTGCCCCTTCCCTTCCCTTACACTCTCACACGCTCACACCCAGTCATGGCAGGAGTTTAGGCTTTGCCTTGGCAGGGGCCTAGCCCCGCTAATGGAGATATCTGAAGAGGGAAACCGTCGCAAGCTGACTGTGGCTACCAGTTGCGTTTAGCTCAGAGTCAGCATTGTTGCTGTCTCTGCAGCGTCTTTGACCAGGAGGTCCTAGGGTTCGAGTCACGACGGGGGCGGATTTTCGACTAGCTGCATAGGGAGGTCGAATTCAGCCGCAGTCTGGAGGAAAATCCTCGGCGGTGGCGATGGTGTGACGGTTAGCGTACCGGACTGTTATACCCAAGCTCGAGGTTCAAACCCGATCGAAGCCGTGAATTTTTCAGGGCGTAAAAATCCTTCGTACGCCTTCCTTCGGAGGGGAAGTAAAGCCGGCTGTCCCATGTTAGTAGATTTACTTGCATGTAAAAGATCCTCAACCCTAAATGACGCCTCTGAGCTAAGTTCGAAATCACCTGTTTCTCGCCCAAAAATACCTCCTTTCTCTGCTAGTTGATAGGAGCGTAGCGAAATTTGCGTGGTCAGACGTAAGAGCGGGCCTGATGGCCCGAGTCTCGCCACGTAAAATAAGGCAAATTCAATTCAATCCTAACGGGCGGCTGCTCTGTTCGGTAGTTGTCTGTGGCTCCTCCGATCAACAACACGCGAATGCCAGAGTTGTTTTATATTTGAGGACGAGCCCTCTGGCAACACAAAGTTATCTTATCACTAAGTTATTTAATTAAATTTATAATTTCAATCTAATTTTAGGATAATTTATTCTTCTATTAGTAGAATTTCCATGTGTAGATAAAAACAATGGACTAGTGGTCCCAGAAATGTATCCAGTATTCTAACAAACGGGCCATAGAAAGGGATCGATCTTACCTTCCTTTTTCTTGGCGTATCCTCTCTCCTCTCTCTCTCTCTCTCTCTCTCTCTCTCTCTCTCTCACACACACACACACACACACACACAAAGAGGAACTATACTACCACAGATGTCGGGAGACCGGTCGGGAGCTTAGAGCTTGTGTCGGCTGAGGCAGTGCCCCACTAGTGGGAGATACCTGGATGGGGAAATGCCCGCTACCCAACGTGTAGGTCCCCGCCTGATCTCGCTCGCAAGCGGGGAAGATCACCGACACCAACCTCAGTAAAAAAAATACCCTGAAGTAACGGGACTAATGAGCACAGCTGTTGACGTGCGTGTGAACATCAATCAATCAATCTATCTATCTATTAATCATTCGGCCTGCGTTGCCGCCGCCGCAGGCTGCGCTGCGAGTGAATCCGAACCTTGACCTTCGTTTGCGCCGCGACCATGATCAACTCTGCCGACGACGTCGACGTCGTTGTTGAAACAAGTGCCGCCCGCGTCACTTTACCAACGGAACGCCGGTTTCATTGCCGACTTTATCGCTGTGGGTTTATCGCTGCCTTTTATAAACGTAAGTGCTCCGCCAACTTCTTTCTCTTAGTTACGTTTTGTTTACAACTCAGCTTCGCGAATGCTTTACGCAACACATATTCTGCTCCGTTTGTTCCTCCAACGCGTCTTCCTTATTGGTATGTTTCTAAAACAAGAGAAGTGGCATTTCTGGGATCCTTTGTTCATTAATTTTTATTTACACATGAAATTCTACTAATAGATGAATAACTTATCCTAAAATTGGATAGAAATTATAAATTTAAAGACACAATGAATGAAATTGTTTTTTGTTGAAATGTACACGGTTGCCAGCTGGCTTTGGGGATCTCTTCCTCAAACATAAAACAACTCCCTAAATGGAAAGGTTAAAAAAGGGAAAATCATTAATTGAACTCATTTAAGGAAATAAAATGTTTTATTACACATGGTTATGAGACCCCTTCCCGATTGGGACAATGCCTTCCCTGGACCATCCTGTACGAAGGCTTAATGTGGTTTCTTAGTCTCAAAGAGAAGATTCTGGGATATTCTGCCTGTATGCAGAATATCCTGTGTCGGCTTCTCTGCGATGCACGCAAACATTCCTTACAAAAAAACTACGCTTCGGAAGACAGTTGACGACCCAACTCCTTTATGCTACGTCCATTGATCGTCACCTGCTCGGTGAACGCTTCCTTGGTCTGAAATCCAAACTTTCTACTGAACAGCCGTTATCATCGATACCAGCTCTGGAATATATTCTAGAACATCTCCACTCCATCGTCTTCATTCTCTCTTCTAAATTTTCTACTAATTGGTTCAAGCTATTAGAAGTATTTCTACGAAGAACTCTTCTTCTCTTGTTTCCTCTCATACGTTTATTTCAGCCTTTATTTACTTAACTTCTATTCACATTATTTTCCAATCTTTTGTTTGGCTTCCTTCTCATCTTTCGATCGTGTTTCCCCGTTTTGTAAGTTTCGACAACTACTCCCTACGAGATAATTTGTTTTATCCATTTTGTTGGACAATAGCTCTGTAAAAAGTCCCGTGTTTTCACTTCCAGTAAACGAAGTAGTTCGCTCTCCGTTTATCTCTGGTTCTTCTTTTTAGTTTTGTGTTTCTTAAATGCTCTTCAGCATCCGAGTTTGTCATGTGCACATCCTCTTAATTACATCCTCAACCACATTCACGACTCAACTGCAACAATTATCCGACCCATGGAAAACATTTGGTGTGTGAATTTGAGGAGGCAAACACGCCAATTAAGGGTATATATTCATTTCCAATTATTTGCTAAAGTGTAATGACGTGGGATAAATTCACGACTAACATTTAGGTATCAGTCCAACATAAAACCTACTCCTGGCTGCAACTAGCTTCCTAATGAGTGGAAATATACGGACGTCTTTAGAATAATTTGCGCAATACACGAGCTATTTCATTATTATTATTATTATTATTATTATTATTATTATTATTATTGTTATTATTATTATCATCATCATTATCATTATAATCATTTCTGGCCACCCTACACATTCGTTTCCGAGGCCCAGTCATATATAATCCCGGAGAGAGATTAATGTGTGTCATTATGGGGATTAGCCTTTCCGCTATATCCCTTGGTTAAACAAGGTTGTTAAGTCTTAAATTATGAATAATGAGGTAATGGAATGATGATGAGAGGTGATCGTGGGCTTTTTTTAAGCATCCCAGCATTTGCGTGTACGACGGAGGGAAACCAAGAAAACCCTGGTCAGGATGGCCGGCCCGGGAATCGAACCGGGCCGAAGACCTCCCAATTGTAAATCCAATATGCTCCGCATTGAGTCACTTTTCTCGGTTTATTATTATTATTATTATTATTATTATTATTATTATTATTATTATTATTATTATTATTATTATTATTATTATTATTATTATTATATTTGTAGACACACGTGTGCTCCTCCCTATAGAAATACCACAGAGCAACAAAAGTCCCTTATCAGTACATTAATATTACTGGCATTTCAGTACTTTATACATCAAAAGCAAATTGTCTGCGCGACGTGACGTACTCTGTTTCTCAGTGGCAAACATAATCACTTGAGCCTAACTGTCGCCGTTCAGAGGTCGAGACAATGAAACTACCCAGGAAATTAACTTCACATCGCCGCTTGCCTGCCTCCCACCGCGCCGGGCCAGCGCCGCGTAGCTCTCCTGACACTGAGAGATGCTTGAGGATAACGGTGGGCAGGGGAAGGCGGTTAAGCCACTTGGCACCTGATTTACGGGAGAAGGATGTGAAGATTAATATTTTTTTCGTAACGCTGTAGCCCAGGGAAACAACTGTTGCCATTGCAGTGACTAGGGATGGCAACAAAAAATCGATGTTTTGGAAACATCGATATTTTCGAGCAAGAACATCAATATTTCGAGGAAGAACATCGATGATTTGTTTTCGATAATTTATACAGATCGCAGAAACATGGATGTATAAAAATAGTCTACTGGAAATAAAGTTTCCAGTATCTACGAATATTTTATTTGTGGATTGCTCGCAATCAACAGTCATTGACAACAGTCACTATCGTCAATTCACAGACAGAACGAAACTGTTTGCTATTCGCAACCTTTCTCCAGGGTTGTTACCTTTTTTTATGGTTTTGTGCGTGGTAATATCGTTAAACTGCAATTTGAACATTGACTACCTTGAACAGTGATTAGAAAATTATGATAACTAACTTTCAGGCAGAATACTCTTTAAACGAATATTGACGTGATATGGTTACATATCACGTCAATATTCCATTAGAACCAGTACATTTTACTTAGAAATATTTCATCAAATTAAAAAAAAACATCGATATTTTGAACGTCGATGATTTTGTTGATGTTTTCAACCACAACCAAAAGTTTTTGGTGATGTACCGAAGTGTGAAGGTATCGATGTCTTGCTGACCTTTTTCATCACTTGCAGTGACCCTAACCGGTGATTCCAGAGTTCGAGTTCCAGCAGTGGAGAGTTTTCGACAATAGCAACAGTGCTAGGTTGATTCCATCCGCTGTCTGGAGTGGAATGATAGCGGCCGGCTGCTGTTATTGGTAATTTTCCGGGGTTTAGCCTATCAATACCGGGCGAATGCTGCCCGGAGGCGGGGTCACGAACCGCGAGTGATCTTTCCTTAATTAAATCCTTTTCCCCCACTCACACGGCGGCGGCGATGGTGTAACCGGACTGTTGTACCCAAGTTGGCGGGTTCAAACCCGATCGAAGCCGTGGATTTTTAGGGCGAAAAAATCCTTCGTACGCCTTCCTTCAGAGGGGAAGTAAAGCCGGCTGTCCCATGTTAGTAGATTTACTTGCATGTAAAAGATCCTCAAGCCTAAATGACGCCTCTGAGCTAAATTCAAAATCGCCTGTTTCTCGCCCAAGAAATACCTCCTTCCTCTGCCAGTTGGTGAAAGGAGCGTAGCGAAATTTGCGTGGTCAGACGTAAGAGCGGGCCTGATGGCCGGAGTCTCGCCACGTAAAATAAGGCATTAATTCAATTCAATTCAATTCACACATACTTACATACACTCCACTATTGCTCTTGTCGCGATCGTAGTGCCTGACCCGGCTGGGGTTGCGCCCCTCGGGCGGGTGTACCTCCAAGGGAGCATACCCGCTAGTCAACGTATAGGTCAGCGCAGGATCTCACCTCGAACTGGGGAGCAAAACACCCCAACCGACCGAGATATATCGTGCGCGTGCACTACGCTCGGAAGCACGAAATAAGCAACTGTTGGAAGATAATAGATTTTTTTGTTATTTTAGGTCGCATCAACATTTGGGTCATTAGCGAACACTACTGTATTTAAGGGCATTGTAACTGTGAAGATGGCTTATGATATGGTGATGATGGGGGTGAAAGGATGAACACAAATATAACCATGCCCGAGGCGGGACTCGAACCCGCGATCCTTCGATTCGAAATCGCTACTGCCTTAACGATCGCGATCACCAGACCGGCATAATAGATAATTGTTTACATTGTTACAAATGTAAAATTAACACATTATTTACTATCTGTGTATCATAATTAACTTTCATTTTTAAAATATTTTTCCCCAACTGTTCAATTGCATTAACCTTTTTCAGGGAGTTGAATATAATTCTACGTAACGTAGAGGCAAGATGCCACAGGTAAATAATTACCGAATAAAACTGAACTTCTTGATCCAGAAACTTCTAAATCTTGAAACGAATACGTAGTCGTTTTGTGACTTCCAAGCAGCAGGATGCTGGTGATGTTATGCTAAGCCATCGAAAGCTGCAATGACATATCTTACAGTTATTTAATCTTAAATGTCAAAGACAAATCATCGCAAAATCAACATTTTAATAGGATTGGAAAATACGTACAAACGACATGAAACAATATTTTGAAGTCTTCAATTTACCAACAGTGCGTAATTCCGTTTTTCCGTCCGTTTTTCTTTTTGTGCGATGTAATTGCAAGGGTTTAGCCGGTTTAAAAATTATTTTATTCCAAAATAGTGCAAATATTTTATAACACTTTTCATTTTAGTTTAATATTTTTTATTTATTTTACATGATTTATAATATTCACTAAAGCTCAAAACATGGGAGGCGTAAGGGATTGTACTTGTTCACTCTGACACGTTTACACGTAACCTAGTTACACATCTGTGGCTACAACCACCAAAAGACCCTTACTGACTTTGTCTTCAGTGGTGTATTCAAAAAAACGGGCCTTTTCTTCACTGTTTCTGTCTTCCCGCAAAGGGTTTCTCGTTTTCTGTCTAGGTCTCGTAACGGCGGTTTGCCCTGGTCTTGTGTAACTGCACTTCAGCCATAATCCTCCGAATTGATACTCGTCTTTCCTTTCTACAAATTGTCTTCCATTGTTCGTTTATACTCGCATAGGTAGAGTAGAGATGCGTAAATGTTCGTTTTACGGTAGTCACACCCTTTAAATTGATGGAGCAGTAAACTACGGGTATGTAAAGTTTTCAGAATTCTGAAAACAATAATTTTGAAAGTAAAATTTTGGAATTAAAAAATGTATGAAATAATATAAAACAGGTTGGATTTCAATGTCAAAGAAACACAAATAGTGGTTTCGAGAAGAAAATTAGTAAGATCGGGATGGAATAGATAAAACAAAAAACAGAGCAATAGAAAGTAAATATGACACTAGTAGTACAACACATTATCTTGTTCTTTGTAACTTGCGTCATTTTAGTTGAAAATGCAACAATTATTTCCAACCCGCAAAAATATTTTTCTGGACTGCGACGCGATCGTAGATAGTGACATATTAATCCACTGAGCTAACATCTCTAAAGACGAAATGAAACTATTGGTTTAAATGGCTTAAAAAATCTATATGCAATTGATTAGTTTTCGTTTGTTTTTCTACAAAAAACCCTATTATTATCAGTGCTTTTTTAATAAATCTGGGTGATTTTTTTCCGGAGGAGGCTCCTACGCAATTTTGTGCTAGGGGCCCCGCAGTACCTAAATCGCTCCCAGAGCAAGCTGGATGGATGGATAGATGGATGGATAGATGAATGAATGGATATATGGATAGATGGATGGATGGATAGATGAATGAATGGATGTATGGATAGATGGATGGATGGTTGGTTGGTTGTTAGTGATCCCGAGAGCGTCAACTTCCTAGGTCATTAGTCCCATAAGTGTAGTTCATGTTTTCCCTTGGGAGGTGCCGGCGATCTTCTCCAGATAGATGGCAAGATCAGGTCGGCTAGCGAGGGTTACCCCATCCAGGTATCTCCCACCAGCGGAGCACCGCCTCACCGGAGTAAGCTCTATGCTCCCAATCGGACTCCCGGCAAATGTGGTAGTGTCCTGCATGTAAGTGTTTGTGTGTGGCGAGAGGATAGGCAGAGGTGGATTTACGCATAGGCACAGTAGGCACGTGCCTACGGCGGCAAACTTTCAAGGGCGGCAAATTTTCAAAGGCGCAAAATTTTCTTGATATTTTCTAAAACAAATGTAGGTTCTCTAAAAACAATAACAGCATAAATCATATTTTTATTTTAAAAATATCATATTAATATTTAATACAAGCTATTTATTTGTCTACTTCATTAGAGTATACCTTATGATTTCAGAAGTATATGAATCTGAAACTAAGGCCCGTTGACGAAAGAAATGATGTTGCAATTCTAGTTGTCATGTTTTAGTTTCCTTTTAATGTTAACGTTTCGGTGTTGAAACGTTAATAATGTTGAACGTCACTTGCTATGAAGATACAGTTTATATCCAAAATTAGCTAATCCAAAAAAAAAAATAATTTATAAAAACAATGTGCAAATATAATGTTACTTTTAAAGTTAAAACGTTTAAATTAATGAGGAATTGTTACTGAAACGTTACAATTAGAAATGTAACATTAATTTTAAGCAGGGGGCGGCAAATTTGATGTGCCTACAGGCGGCAAAAATATTAATCCGCCCCTGAGGATAGGGCAAGGAATGAGAAGGGAAGATTTGAACGCGGTCCGTGGCCCGTTTGTTAGAATACTGCTCCAGAATTCGCCTGGCGTTGATCGGAGAAACCACGGAAAACTACCGATCAGGGCAGCCGGCCTCTATAATTCTCCTCCAAACAGGCAGGGTGGAAGGATTCGCTTCGAAGCCGAGAGAAAGCGCGGAAACGCCAGCCGCTTTAGGGCGCCCCGATGTAACACGCGCGTATTACATTTTCCCAGGGGACGATCTCCGCAGAAGCCTCCTGGGAAGAAAGACGCTGCGATGTCTTTGGGTTACTGGCGCAGACGTAACAGCAACGATGCTGTAACTCCGATGCAGCCTTGCTCTGATGCTCTCAATGTGTTGTCTTTTCCCTGTTTTTTCCTCATTAGAGTATGATGACGAGGCAAGCATTTCCCGATAATATCCTGGTTAGGACGAGCGGATTTTTCGCATGTTTTTTGGTTGGAAAACAGAAGTATATTTTTTACTGAACTGGATTATTTACTATCCTCTTCTGGTTTCCTGACGTCGTCTTGGAATGTTTTAAAAGGTTGCTGAAACGTTGAATGTATTGAAAGGAAGGCAGCGAGAAAAACAGAGGTGTGAATTATTTGGAGTTGGTGTGTATCTATTTATGTTAATTTTTATACGTCAATATTTCGACACTTAATTGATTCTTCTTCAGTACTGAAACGTACTTGGCGATTACGTTGTTACTTATATTCATACCGAACACCACCAATGTATCCAACGTAACAATACTCTTGTGCACTCGTATTACGTACACACTACGTGGATCATTATTTCACTTGCTTTGTTCTTCATCGCGCCTCCCTTTGTTCTTCACGGCCTACCATCAATTATCCAGTTCCTAAACAAGTAAGTTATTTGTTGATGTTTAACGCTTGCATTAAAATCACCAGTTCTTACTATTGCACATCTGTGTGTATATTATTCAAACCCTGTATTAAAACTTATTTGTCACGTTTACTTAAAGCACATGTATGCATTATTCTTCATTGGTGCCAATTGAATGAAAGCCAGATATTGTTTGTAAAGTAAGAGAGTTTCTATTTCTGACAATAATTACCATTTGAATACCTTAAAATTGGTCGCCATTAGTTAAAAATAATTTGTTCTGGAAACGAATAGTGGCGTATGCGAACTCTGAATTGTTTTTTTTATGCCATCTACTAAAAATACCTTTCTTTTTCTCTGAATTGCCCACATTTATAAGAATATCTAAAAGATGGTGTCGTAAAAACTGTGCACATCTCAGCACATGCAAAACGGGAGCTTCCCCATCCCGGAGATATGCGGCTGGGAACTTCTAATACTTTTCCCGACAGTTTGTGCGCAAACAGCAAAAGTGTAACGCGAGTGAAAATTAAAGTCGTAAATCCGAAGTTCACTCTATTTCCCAGGCGCGTCTTTCCTTTGCCCATTTCCTCCCTTACGGATCCCTCTCTTAATCTCGCTTACTTACCATTTCGTTCAGAGCTTTTTTCCGCCATTTCTCTTTTGAATCACGTGTTATATATGGAATGCCGGTAAGTGGAAGAAGAGAGGGAAAGGAAATTTTCATAAAACGGAATGGAAGACTTCGAATGGTTATTGAAATCTGTAATGTAATTTCCAAGTAGGGTGCTGTATTTCATTATCTTGGATTTTTTTATATTCGGTGGCACGTGTCCTGCAGTATAATGAAATTGGAACAGAATGTGTTTTTATTAGTAGAGAGGGGGTCTCTGTCTTCTTTTTCCAGATCAAGTACGGAGAGCTTTTTAGAAATAAAAAAAAACAACAAGAATTTTGTGAGTATATATGACAGTACTTTTTTGTTTTACCGGCTACTGATGACACCGCTATCTCTGCATCATTGTCGACCAGGAAGGTTGTAAAGTTATAGTCCCGATGGTGGCAGATTTGCGACCCTAGCTACTGAGATGGGTCGAAGTTATTCAAATATTTGAGGTCAATTCTAGCGGCAAGGTTCTCTGATTCCTAGTTTTACGTGGTTTTTCTGATCAATACCGGGCGAATGCCGGAGCAGTACCCTAACAAACGGGCAACGGACCGCGCGCGATCTTTCCTTTTCCCTCCTTGTCCTATCCTCTTCCGCTCATACCCTACCACATATATTTACGTGCACTATTATTCTAATAATGTCTGTCAACTTAAGAGCCGGGGATGGGTAGAGCGATATATCCACTTACTCGGGTGGCACACACGTCTTGTGAACATTCTTGCATCATCTCAGAATGGAGACATGCGTGTCCAATTTATTGTATTAATAGAAGAATAACGATTGGCAATAATGACTCTTCTTTATTTTATAAAGTACTTTACTGCAGTCCCATACGCTAATGCGCGCAAAGAAAATTAAGAGTAAGTACAGCGAATCGCGTTTTTAAAAGAAAAATGCATAACAAAACTAATACTGGCACTCTTCAATTTTCAGTAGCTTCGCGCTGTAAAATTTCGTTTTTTTAAAGCATTGGCAACTCTCTGAGACATCATCACAATTTGAAGCCTCTGGTTGGATATAGGAACCTCCACTCCCCTGTCAGCTGCTAGCTGTTAAGTGGACTAAAATATTATTCGGATAATGCAAACCACTCATCTCGGGTTCTTAGAGCTTCGATCGGCGACGGATATGACGTTCGAACGGAGGAAGTATACAGCGTTTTCTGAGTTGCGCGAATCAACAATGTAAATATGCATATGGTAAGTGAATAATTCATCACACATTATTAAATGTAGGAAATATTCAGTCAGTTTATTTCCTGCAACAAAGACTGCTCGATGCTGAAAACATTCTTCAACAGTGCATCATCTGCGTTCACGAATTTTAAACTCGAGGTTCATGAATGCCACACGTGTCGTTTGCACATCATTAGAGTGCAGAGTGCGTCGTCTCGCGTCTATTTTCGGGTGCGGTCCTCTTCCCGGCACACCTGCAGCCTTGACGGGATTTCCAACGCTGGCCTCGTGCGGCGATTGTTTTAAAATTGCGTTGCTGCAAATACACGCTCTGCTCATGTGACGAACCGTGTTTACTTATTGCTTTCTTGTTCGCTCACGTTATCGTAAAGGCTTTCGAGGTTATTATTCGTCAACTGTTTTGCACAACATTCTCCCACGTCTTCCTGTCTTTCTTCAGCGTCTGAAGGTATGCAAATTATTGAATGGCATCATGTTCTTCCTCGCAAAATGGTTGTAATTCTAGCTGAAACTCAACGGAAAAGTGAAACTTTTATGCTTAGTCCAATGAAAATGAAGTAATGAAAATGAAATATTATTTTCGTACAGCGTAAAAATATTATTTTCGTGAAAGTTAAAACTGATTAATTTCATATGCTAATCTCAAGTGTCAGTTTCTTTGATAAGAGGTGAACAAAAGGTACAATTTCTAAATAGGAAAGCAATAGTACAATTTCTAAATGATTCGAATTTTCAATGGAGCAAGTTTACAAAAATTTAAGTTTAAAACCAAAACATTATTGCAATATACCTATTTAAAATATGAAACTAACTTCATGACTTCTAAGAGGTATATAAAGTTTTATCAACATTGGCATTTTAATTTAATCATTATACATGATTATATTAAAAGTAAATCAATTGATAATTTAAAAATTGTTTTAAAACACTTTTTACTACTTTATTTTATTGAATTATTTGTCATGAGAGATTGTGGCTTATTGTCCAGAGATCAGGGATTTGTTCGTAATTATTCTCATGAAATTTCTAGTATTTATCAAAATATAATGTGTGCAAGTTCCCCAAATAATTTATATAAATTGCGGTGGCAAATATTTTATATGAATAAATAATGCAATTAGAAACATTCACGCTACGGTATAATTGAGTTTATCGTCATTTCTACGCTGAAGCCACACATACAAAAGGTTTGTCGGTGCGTAAAGTAGAATGCAGTGTTTTGGTTGCTGTAATTGCAAAACGTTATTTTTTTCATAAATAGTTGGTTTTCATTTAAACTGTTCATATAAACTCGTTATTATTTTACACAAAGGCTTGCGCCAAATAATACCATGCATTTATGAAATAATTTTTATCGCTTTTGGTGTTTCAAAAACATTGCGTGTTCATTGGAGTTGAGAAGATTTAACTAAATGCCCGCCTCGTGAATCCGTTTTTTAAATTAGCAGAATAATAATTAATTGCCGGGTCAATGCACACGGTTTTCATTGTCTGAAAATGTGTGTTATTTCCAATTTAAATAATTCCAAACACGTAGGAAGCATTTACCAATGTGACTTTATAACATATGCTGAGCCAATTTCAGTCCTTTGAGAAATTTGCTTTTATTAACCTCTCATGCGTATCAAAGTTTTCAAAATAAATAAGAATAATGTGAATATCAAACTATTTAAAGAGAGCAGAGGTAGCGACTAGCTGTTTTCTGCTGTATTTCCCCTTGTATTCAGTTTCATGTTCAACAGATACTACTAAAGCTAACGTCTTTGGAGGGGTTTCTGCAGCTTTCTTTGAATGTCGTGAACGCACTTAAAACATATATTTTACTTAAACTTAAAATATATTCTTTACTAAAGTAAACACCATCCCCACCTCCACTTTCGCTTCCGAGTCTTGCATTGCCCTGTCTCCGTCCCCATCACTTCCATCAACTTCGAAATCTCCGCCCCACTCCCACCATCGCCATCGCCATTTCGACGTCCACCTACCCTTTCTTCTCCACTTCCTTCTCCCTTCCACCTACACCTCCACTTCCTCTTCCACTTCCACTTCCACATCCACTTCCTCTTCCACCTTTACTTTCTCCCTCTTTCCATCTCTACCTCCACTTCCTCTTCTACTTCCATATTCACTTCCTCAACCATCTCCATTTCCTCCTCATCTTCCACCTTTACTTCCTCCTCCATTTCTACCTCCTTTTCCTCCTCCACTTTCACTTCTGGCAATGTCATCGCCGTCACCTTCTCCGTCACCACCACCGTCAACGTCACTGTCAACTCTTCCCTTGTCACTAACTCTACCACTACTCTAACTTCGGCAGCGGCATCTTCACCACTTCCATTCCCGGAAGTTGCTTGATATTAATGCCGGAGGCCCAGGCGGAGCCACGCGGGACAGCCGTTTGCGTTTATACTTGTGTTTACGGACCCGCCTTTGTCTTTCGAGCAGGAAGATCGCGCCGAGCACCGATCTCTGCCTGTAGAGACCTTTGCGAACCGGTCTCATTGCACTTCTCTCTCTCTCTCTCTCTCTCTCTCTCTCTCTCTCTCTCTCTCTTTCTCTCTCGCGCTCTCTCTCTCGCTCGCTCCTGCGTTTTCTCCTTCTTCTCTCTTCATCATCTCTTTCTTCTTTTCTCTCTTCTCTCTCCTTCTTTCTCTCTTCTTCTTTTTTCTCTCCTTTTCTCTCTTCTTCTTTTCTCCCTTCTTCTTTTCTCTCTTCTTCTTTTCTCTCTTCTTTTTTCTCTCTTCTTCTTTTCTCTCTTCTTCTTTTCTCTCTTCTTCTTTTCTCTCTTCTTCTTTTCTCTCTTCATCTTCTTCTTCTCTCTTCTTCTTCTTCTCTCTTCATCTTCTTCTTCTCTCTTCATCTTCTTCTTCTCTCTCTTCATCTTCTTGTTCTCTCTCTTCATCTTCTTCTTCTCTCTCTTCATCTTCTTCTTCTCTCTCTTCATCTTCTTCTTTTCTCTCTTCATCTTCTTCTTTTCTCTCTTCATCTTCTTCTTTTCTCTCTTCATCTTCTTCTTTTCTCTCTTCATCTTCTTCTTCTCTCTCTTCATCTTCATCTTCTTCTCTCTCTTCATCTTCATCTTCTTCTCTCTCTTCATCTTCATCTTCTTCTCTCTCTTCATCTTCATCTTCTTCTCTCTCTTCATCTTCATCTTCTTCTCTCTCTTCATCTTCATCTTCTTCTCTCTCTTCATCTTCTTATTCCTTTCTTTTCTCTCTCAATCCTTCTTCTTCTTCTTCTTCTTCTCCCCTTTCTCTTTCTTTATTCCTCTCTCGTCTTCTTCTATATTTTCGTCCTCTCTTTCTCCTCTTCTTCCCATTCCTCTATCTTCTTCCTATTCCCCTCTTCGTGGGTATATGTGAATGTATGGATCGGAGTATAAGAGGAAGGGAGAGTGGGAGGAAATAAGGGGGGAGAAAAGCGTGTCAGTAAAAGAGGCGAGGAGAATAGCAGAGAATGAATTCCTTCCCATGCATTTGTATCAGTGTGCTGTGTCCTCATAAATATGCCTCATTGTGATTGTATTTGTTACGTGTAGGTCGATATGTCTTTCATTACAAATGCGTTTGTGCGAACGTGAATCATCCCTACCATTGTTTCGGTTCTTGTTAATTGAATATTCTGCCATCTGTGACTCACGAATGTATAACATCGGTTCACCTATTTTGGTTCATTAAAAACAATAGACTATACGTTTCATATCTCCACGTACAAGTAATACCGTATCTGTTTGCCTAAAGTATCCGTAAATTGTGAAAACTATTAGGTTTCAGTAGAAGGAAGAAGTAAGCGATTATCATTATTTTATGGTATTACTTTAAGAAATAATTTCAGTGAAACAGATAGCTGTTAGTGGAAAATAAGCAGGAGTATAACATTTTGATTATAGAAAATGTTTTTAAGTCTATGCATACCAAGCAAAATTTAGTAATTTCTTCTTTTACTTTGTATCGTTTTCACCAGATTAAGTATCGATACTTTGATGCAAAATGACATTTTCTGCTTTGCGAGTACTATGTTATTTGCAGAGCTTTCAAAGAATGTGTTAGGACATTATTCCCCTCTGAATACGACACTGAGGGTTTATTACCTTACTGAATACGCCAAGGAAATGGGTTCAATCAATAGTATTAACAAGCTTAATGCATCTCTTATTGCGACAAATAACACCAAATAACACTTTAAAGGCGCGGGGAAAACCATTTAGAGGTCATTGTGAGTAGTTCTCTAGTCTTTCTCCATCTCTCACTTGGGTGAAAAAAAATATTTACTATGTCGTAACACCAATATCATAAAGATGTAAGAACTCCCAGTAAAATTTGTATCTGGTAGATGGAGATACACGTGTAAATATTCAAGAAGACTTTTTTACGAACATCATAAGTTATGAGTTTATTACAGGAATACAAACATTCCGAGAAGTCACTTTTAACTTCAGTTAATAGAAACTTACAAATACATTTTTAGTGTTATCAAAAGTTTATGTTTATTAGCTTATCGAGTTTTATTGATGGAAAATAATAATGTACTTTATTTTGTTGTGCAATCTTCTTAATTATAGTGTAAAACGTAAATGCATTAATTTCATTGAAACATTTTATGTGATATCTCTTTTGTTAGAAACTAATGCAAGAAACAGAAAATTCAGCATACTCCAGTGTGTTTCTTACAATTTTCATTGAGGATAGTCTGTCATTCCATTAGCCACCTTGTTTCCGAAATTCGTTAGTTATTCTATCTAGATGGAACAACATTTAAGTTTGACAGTTTAGTTTTCACAGACTTACGAAACCACTTGAATGGAACATTGAGTTCATCGTTCAGAACTGTAAAATTTCTGATTAAAATGGAAATAATCAATTATCTTCTCAATTAGCCAAAGATTCGTGGTTCCTGTTGCTTCCTTGAAACGTCACTCATATTCGTACTTTTGCACAGTCGCGCGTTGCAGATTCGTTCAAGGATTCGTATCAGGGCTCTTGGTTTGCGTGAAGCGGACAAGGCCCCCTTTCTGCGTTGTTTGGATCCGCAGTTCCTGGAAATGGACTTGGAGATTCGTTGAAACAATAGCCACCACAGCCTTCAGCGACCTTTCTTGCGGCCACATCGAAGCTACTGAAAATGTTCCCAAAAATAATAGAAATTCACATGTGAGTCAATTAATTTGGTATAATCAAATAGCATAATTAAATATAAGGCCCCCTAATTTATAACTAAAATCAGTTTATAATGTTCAATTTTAATTCATATTTTTTCCTTCCTTTGGACAACTTCAAGTGTGACCATTATAATTACGTACTTCAACAATTATTGCATCTCAGTGTCTCTAAACTATTTGGACCATAATTAATATTATATTTAAAGCTATTTACTAGATTAAAAATATCTCACAATTGTTCAACACAGAATCATGTTCTTTATAGGTTTAAATGGACGGAATACTTATGAATATTTGCTTAAGACATTCTCGTCTTTGTCTGATTGCCATTCTTTCCATCAATTCCATTCGTGAGACATCACAATTGCTCAAATGGTCGTGAATGAAATTCATTTTTTGATACAACATACCTGGTAATAACATTTGGCGGTGAAGGTTGTTTTATTCGTATATTTAATCGAATACTTCATGTAGTTTTTCCTTCACCCCAAGAGAAACTCATTTAGTATCTTAACATTCACATATATCTGTATTTAATATATTTCATAAAGCTTTCACGAAATGTATTCTAATGCTGTACAGGATAATATTATACTAATATTTTGAACGACTACTCATGAACTGATAATTTCGTCTCAAATTAGAAAAAAATGTCTTGGATGTATTCCACGAGACTGGGATGGCATGAGTAATATAATGTACAATCAGTCCTACACATGCTAATCGCTGGCCGCCTCTTCGATTGCAAATAAGCAGGGCCCGCCCTGCGAGGAAGCCATTTATTTTCGGCATTCATGAGCCCGCCGCCCTCTTGCCAAGTCGCTGGTCGCTCATTGCAGAGTCTGAAGTCCGCTCCTCCCCCGCCCAGGAAGGGGATGTTGCGTGCAACGATGACGCTGCGGGATTCCCGATGCGTTTGTGATGTTTCGGAAAATTTCTCTGCAGCTGGGGGTGCGGCTGGTTGGTTTTCCACGCCACCCCCCTCTTTTTCTCACTCTCCCTGTACTTGGCCCGTTTTTTAGTTTCTTTTTTTTCGTAGGGTTTTTTCCAGCCGACAGACGGCAACCCTTTACATCTCGATAGCACGCATATTCGACCAAACACGAGACACCAACACACACGCGGGCTCCTCTCGTCTGGGGTCAGCAGAACGCGAGGCCCTCCGCGACAACACATACTACATGAGAGACAAGAGGCAAACAACCATGTCAAGCCGAAACAAGAACCTCGGACCGAAGCGCTGAGTTGGTAGCCGCCTCGGCCTTCTAGGTCGGCTTATTTTTCCATGAAAGACGAGAGGCAGGAGTCACGTCAAGCCAGGAGTAGGACTTGGGACCGAGGCGCTGCGTTGGTACACGCTCTTCGCACCCTCGGCCATCTAGGTCGGCTTATTTATTCATTTACCTTTAATAAAACAACGGTCGAAATCGCATTTGCCTTCGTTTTAATCGTTCAATGTGAATCGTCGCCTTCGATCGGAAGACGTGAAGCTGCGTGCTGCGGTGAGGGGAGGTGAGGGGAGGACGGTTATTCCACCATGCACCTGACACCAATACACTTTCAGGCTCCTCTGACTGGGGTCAGCAGAACGCGAGGCCCTCCGCGTCAACACATACATGAGAGGCAAGGGGTAAACAATCATGGCAAGCCGAAATTAGAACCTCGGACCGAAGCTCTGAGTTGGTACACGCTCTTAGCCCCCTCGGCCACCTAGGTCGGCTTATTTATTAATTTACCTTTAATAAAACAACGGTCGAAATCGCATTTGCCTTCGTTTTAATCGTTCAATGTGAATCGTCGCCTTCGATCGGAAGACGTGAAGCTGCGTGCTGTGGTGAGGGGAGGTGAGGGGAGGACGGTTATTCCACCATGCACCTGACACCAATACACTTTCAGGCTCCTCTGACTGGGGTCAGCAGAACGCGAGGCCCTCCGCGTCAACACATACATGAGAGGCAAGGGGTAAACAATCATGGCAAGCCGAAATTAGAACCTCGGACCGAAGCGCTGAGTTGATACACGCTCTTAGCCCCCTCGGCCACCTAGGTCGGCTTATTTATTCATTTACCTTTAATAAAACAACGGTCGAAATCGCATTTGCCTTCGTTTTAATCGTTCAATGTGAATCGTCGCCTTCGATCGGAAGACGTGAAGCTGCGTGCTGCGGTGAGGGGAGGTGAGGGGAGGACGGTTATTCCACCATGCACCTGACACCAATACACTTTCAGGCTCCTCTGACTGGGGTCAGCAGAACGCGAGGCCCTCCGCGTCAACACATACAACATGAGAGACAAGGGACAACTGATCAATCCCAAGTCGAGGACTCGAACTCGCGACCCTTGGGACCAAAGTGCTGAGTCAGTACACGCTCTTAGCCACCTCGGCCTTCCAGGTCGTCTATTTTTGTTTCTAGACTTACTAAATAAGAAAAAAAGTATTGTAATTGTGAGCCGGAAATCGGCGATTTTTCGACAGAAAATCTCTTACTGTCGGGTTCTGGTATCGAAACAGCGGATAAATCTTGATCCGTCTGTGCAGTACATAACTATTAAGAAGTTGAGTAGACGGAATCCGTGTTTTGTTGGTTTTTGAGGACGAAAAATCGATTGACAGCAAAACATCTCTGTCTGATATAAAAGCGAGCATTGTTTTCTTTCCATCTCTAGTTATTCCTTCGAGGCTGATTTGTTCTACATTCAAAAATCACTCCTCTAGTTTACAAATCTTGGTCGTAATTTTTCGAGGAAGTGACCCAAAAATTACGTGCATAATTTAAACAATTTTGTTTGCCTTGTATCATACAGGCAATGAGTTACGGATGTTATGATTTCCGAAACCAATGTTTACAATTTCATGTTTAACTATCTCTAGTGGGAGCTCTTAACCTTTCCCGAAACAAATAACGTTCTTAGTTGAAGTAGAGCTTTGTTTATTTAGGTTCCTTCTGTGTACTTATTTCTCCGTAAACACTCCCGAAGGTTCTGTAAACCATTGAAGTTTGGATGTACAGGATTCCCGACTCGATGATAGTCTTGATGTGTATGTGTTAAATCTCGTCATGAACGAAGCACTCCAATACGAATATACCGGAAGGGTTTTCTGACGTTTTGTAGATTTTGCGTGGCGAAGTGGAACCGAAGACTTGTTAGTGTACATTTTTAACAAGTTATAGATAGAATTCTTTTAAAATATATCCTCTCTGTATATTCCAGATTTCTCTTGTGATGCAGATAGTGTGTGCTGAAATGTTTTCCTCTACTCACTCATTACTTATTTAAGCAATTAGTACAGAAATGAGTCTTTGGCGTACGAATGAAATGATTCGGAAGTGAGTACGCCAAAGATACGAGGGTTACTCCAAAAGTAATGCACAACAATTTTGTAAACATTCAATTTATTTTCCATACCTGATATATTTCTACAGTATGTTGACCAATCTTTGAGGAACAATAAGTCACCTCTCCACATTATCTCCGTCTCTTTCTACTGCCTTTCGCCACTTCCAGATAATCAAAATTTAAGCGATAAAATAAATAATATGCGTACATGTTTGCTAAAAAATTCTCGCCCGCGCTGCAAGTCGGTGTGACTGGCCCGAGCCGCACGCGCGTGTTGACAAACACGCGTGCTGGCCGCCGCGTGGCCCCGGGGAGGGGCGGGGAGAGGCAGGGGGTGCGGGGAGGGCGGGGAGGGGCGGGAAGGGTGGCGAGGGGCGGCGAGGGGCGGGGAGGGGATGCGGAGAGGGGTTGCGGGGAGGGGCGGGGAGCCGCACAACGGGTTCCGAGGAGAGTGCTGCTATTGCTGCTTGCTCCAAGGCCGAAAGGAGATGCGCACCCGTGTACGATGGGGCCGCGTCCGGAACAGACGGACACAACTCGGAAACTCGCCACTCAGCTCAACCTCCGCCCACTCCTGCACGCCGGGCCCGCTGATGTGTGTGTGTGTGTGTGTGTGTGTGTGTGTGTGTGTGTGCGTGCCAAACGCAACTAATTGATGGATTGGTGATTCCGAGCGAGTCAACTGCTGAGGTCATTAGTCCCATAAGCATGTTTTCATCATGTGAGGTGGCAGTGATCTACCCAGATCTCTTTATCTTGTTGGATAAAGAGATCTGGCGCCGACCTACATGTCGACTAGCGAGATTTCCCCCAACGGGGTATCTCCCACCAGCGGGGCACCGTCCCACTCGGGATAAGCTCTGAGCTCCCGAACAGCCTCCCGGCATGTGTGGTAGTGTAGTGCGTGTTAGAGTATGTGTAAGTAAGGGGTAAGGATGGGACAAGGCACATCGCGCGTGGACAAGGCACATCGCGGGAAGGTAACATCGCGCGTGGTTCGTGGCTCGTTTGTTAGGGTACAACACCAGGCGAATGGTGTTGATCGGATAAACCACAGAAAACTACTGTTCAGAGTACTCGACCGCTCGAATTCTCCTACAGACAGCGGCCCAAATCAACCTACGAAGTTAATGTCGAAAATCATGCCACCGTCGGGGTTCGATCCCTAGGTACTCCCTGTCGGAGGTACTGCAGTGACATCAGTTGATGCCCTGAGCCACCTAAACTAGTGCCAAAAGCAAAACAACAACAACAACACAAACAACAACAACTGTGTTATTAATTTCCAAAGTGTGGAGATATGCGGCCTCAGGCCATGTGAGAGAGGTTTATGGTTTCGTTTGATGCCATAGAAAATTACAAAATAAATGAAACGTGTTCTACGATATACCCATGTGTGCTTTGTTTGGACTCTTTTGTGTTTTAATGATCACTCAGGTTTCCCTTTTCCGTGAGGAATACAATCCCAATAATTAGAATCCATTTATAAACAAAAATATGTTTTTAGAAGATGACTTACGAATTAAATAAATGGGTAATTAATTATTGAAACTCGGTTATTAAAACAGAGATTATATTGTAAATTGCTTGAATACATTGCACGAAGCAACGTTTGAAGGCTTTCATCGTGTTTCATGATACAAGAAACCACAACGTGTCCTTCCACGTGTTATTTTTTCTCTCTTAAATCCATTGTTCTAAGTGAATACAGTATCATGCAATAAAATAAGAATTGTTCTACTAACTAGACGTTTTTGGTTTCCCTTAGAGAATAATATAATAACGTGCAAAACACCGAAGGAAGTTTATTGAATAATAATTCTTACTGAACAATTGGACATTCATACATTGGCTTATAGATTCAATGAATTAGGTAGTGTTTTATAAAGTTTCTCACAATTGTTCATAAAAGGAAATATTCCCTCCAATCGTCACGCAAGGATTAAATACACGGTCGGAAAGACCTCAAAAGTGAACTGGTGTATAATGAGAAAACTAATATGCACGTGGTTTCATAAAAAAGATTTCTGGGATAAGTCATGCAATACCATATTCAATGAGTACAGTTATGATAGAACCCGATATTTGTAACAAATAATACCATCTTTACTTTGAACGAATATATGTAGAACAATCTCTTCATGTGTTACAACAATTTCATTCCTTTTTATACCTCTAGATGAATACATCTTGTTTCATAGCAGAATTTGTCTAAAGTATTTTTCTTTTTTTTAGGTAAGTACTCCTTGCTGACGCCTCATTGCCAAGTCAAATGTTGGTGAGTGAACGTAGCAAATACACTTCACATTTTCCTTCAATACGAAAACATTTCTCTTTGACTCGGAAACACTTCCAGAAACTTCGCACCTATTTACAGTAGAATCTTTATCCTAGGCTGACGTCATCAAATTCTATATCTATTCAATGATCCTTGGCAAGCAGTGATAGGCTTAGAATGTAGACTAACGGTAGTTGAAGCATCATGAAATTTTTGTTGGCATATGAAATATTCATTAGAGTTTTCTTCAAAATCCGCTTTTGAAATTTTTTTATGATTTACGCATCCAAAATAAAATTTGAAGAGCATAAAATAGTACTGAAGAATTTCTGATATTCTGCTCAGTTAATGTTTAGCAAAACATCAATGTATTATCAATTCAATGAGACAAATATTTTGTGGTGCTCACTGTAGCGAGTATATTCTAGGAAAGTTTAATAATATTTTATTGTAATCTGGCAATAGTCTACAAATATCTTAATGTATGTCAGCCTCAGCTTCTGACCAAATTCTAAGTATTAAATCAACCTCACAAAATTTAACAGTCGCAAAAGCTTTTTTGTTATATACGTTGGTAAACACGCAGTTCGTCCCTTAGCAACCAACCAACTAAACAACGATTTAAGAGCGCGTCCATAGGGGCAGTCATTATAATGCTCAAGTGTCCATTAAAAAACATTTTAGCGGACTTTCGGTTTGATATTTTATCACTCATTATTGTTCATAAATCTCGGGTCGACACAAAACACAAGTTTTGGGAATAAATGTAAACAATATTTATTTTTACAAATATTTTAGTACATATATATTGAAAGTAGTATGCTAGCATAATCTTTTCGATAATGTCTCGAACATTCCTTTTCGTTCGTCAGTCACAAAATAAACCATAAGCTTTCTCATTAGTGGTTACAGATGTAGAGGGCATTAAACCAGAACTTGCAGCTTCTGCTTCCTCAAGAATATCATCTGGCACGAAAATATCTTCGGATACTTCGAAATTCCCGGACATTTTTTCTCAATCGTTTTACGTTAGCAGAAAAAGCATCCTACTGTTATAACACGAACAAAGCATCCAGTACCCCAACCCTTGTTACAGAAAATCGAAAGTAATGACAGTTCTTAAGTAATGAAAGTGTTAAAAGTTTATATTGAATAAGTAATAAACTATAAATAACAAAAAACATTGTGTTATCTGCGCACGTTTTCTTGAGCCCTCGCTTCGCTAGATTCGAGAAGAGTGGGGATTTTGGTTATTTTGATAAAAGGAATTTTACGTCGAATATGTAGTTCATTTTTCCGTACACGGGAGCGAACATTCCTGGTCACCAGATTTTGTCTACTACTCTCATTGCTATCATTTATTCTTAATGCAACTAATGTTGGGAAAGGAATGGGGGTAGATATTCTGGAGCTTAAGAAAACGTGCGGATATAATATGTAACTCGTCCTCTATTAGTCTTTAAGAACGCATTTAGAGAACTCGTGACGTAAATAACTATTTTTGAAAGCCAGCGATAAGTAATCACTGGCGATTGGGTAAGAAAAACATTATTTTTCAAAATATCAAATTACTTACTACTTAATTTTACCAATGCAAACAAGTCGAGAGCGAAAATATCTGTATTCAAATAGTACTAACCTTGCTTTGTTAGTACTTTTATTCATAATTCAACTATTTACGGTAAAAAGATGGGGAAGGGATTCCAGAGCTCAAGAAAACGATCGCAGATTGCACTTCATCCCCATATGCCATATACTGTGTTTACTGTTAATTGACAGAAATAAATAAAATAACACAGTGAATTAGTGTCCTGAAAATGTTAATATACAGCATTTTGAGCAATTATGCTCTCGAAAATGTTATTGGTGATATAGTAACTGGGTGTCTGAAACATTAATTCAGCTGAGCATAGGATCTATTCGTGTCAGTCACAGGAACTTAACCGATTGCCTGTAAGAAAAATGGGGCTGCAGATGAAATGGGTAGAATGGAACCCGACTCCTTTAGAAATTGGAGTAAAAGGTTCTCCCATTCACTTGATGTCACCTCTTTTTTTCCATGCAACTTCAATCCACGACATTCAATGCATTGCCTCTCTTTCGTGACAAAAAGTGGTTTCTTTGACGCTAGCGAACGGAAAAATTGATCAGTCATTTTGCGGCTTTATTGTTCTGAAATGACATTAAAAATAGTGTTTAATCATGCATGCACGTGCTAATGTGGACTCTAGGGGAATGAAATGAGGAGTACTCGGGGCAAATAAATATCAATTGTATGCGCACTGTTGTATTATAAAGTAAATGATGTACTGGTCATGACTTCAAACAATTGGTCAGAGAGTGTGAAAATAAATTATATAAAATTCAAATATATTCAACAGGATACAGATACAAGGTGGAAATCTTTCAAAATTGGTGTCAACGTTTGTGACATGGCTTCCTGAAGAGATAGAATAGGAAGAAGGAAGTTGTTAGTTATATTTTTTCATTATTTTAGTTTGGCTTATATTATTTAATAAATAATTAAGAGTAAGCGATGACTGCTGTTGACTCTGAAACTGGAAACTCAACTTTCTGTGTAAAATATTTATCAGGAAAAGAAGCAATAAATTCTCCATAGGATATAAAGAATTCCAGGGTGGGCCATCCGAATTGAATCAGCGATCTCGGAGTTTGGAAGCCAATCTGCCCCATACTATGTAAACATGATATGTAATATAGTAATTATCATTTAAACTGTATAATTCTAAAATACTAAATAAGTCTGTAACAAGTGTTGCACCCCACCTTCTGGGTCAATGACCCTCATCTCCTTTAGGTTTTTCGTCTAGTTTTCCTTTCAGAAAATACTGCGATTGCCCCTTGTTTCACTATTAGACATTATTATAGCTTCTATATCCGTGTACTTTTACCTGACCTGTTTCGAGAATCTAGATATTGGAATAATCATTTTCCAATTTATCGCGGCAGTAAGTCGGTTCCTTCACGTAAAGTACATGAGGTAATGGCCTACATCTGCAGCTGATTTGCCTTCGGAAGTAGTTTTTATTATACAGAAGCGAATATTTGCATTTCAATTCTTTCGAAAAACGTTCGTTTTCTTCATGTATTTATAATTCAACGTTATATTTATGAGTAAGAACAGTCATCCCAGAGCTCAAAAGAACCATTCACATATTGCAGTTGTCCCCGTAGAAAGCCATACAGTTTTTGACGTTAAAAAAGAAAATAAATACTACAGGATCTTCTAAATCTGAACATATTTAATCGTGGTGAAGGCGATGAGGACATTGCAGAGTAACGCGCCAAGAGCATTCAGCGCGTGATGGAATTCGAGGACGGTGGTGAGGTCGGGGAAACGACGTTGAGGACCATCTCGTAGGGTTCCCATGCATTTTACGCATGCGCGTCGCATACCTGTTCCTGGTTTCCGGAAGGCTTGAAAGTGACGGTGGGAATTTCAAGGCCTGTAAATGTGTTTGAATTAGGAATATTCGTTCGCAGGTTTATACTCGTAGGTAGTATTATTATTTACGTATGTATTACGTACGTTTATACATTTAAAAAGATAATTATTTGTGATTTGGTTTGTCGGTTGATTCGGCCTTCCAGACTTTGCCCAATTTAGTTGAAAAGAAGTGAAGAATTCATTTTATATGGATGTTTTTAAAGATATATAACTTGCCTACTGAATTCGCGATTCAAGTTAGGAAACGCCAAAAAGAATTTGTTATTGTTAATATTTTTACCAGCGTTTTTTAATAGATGGTTTACTAGATTCTCCGGCTTAGCTATTGTCACCCGATCAAGGATGGCAACAGATTTATACTAGATGTGTAGATGATGCCGAAAACATAGAAAGGTGCTAGTCTATTTAATAAAAACATTGGGAAATGAATCAGATTGAGCTTGTATAGCGCCATCTTGCCACAAGATAATTTAAAATGTGAGAACTCTGCTGAGAAAAAATACTATGAACTAATACTCTACTACGATTTCATCTGGTTATCACTTGGGAACTTTGAGCTTTATTCACCATCCAAGGAAGACTTTCAAGGACTTAGCAGTATCACAAAGACACTGTACCCTCTAATAGAGGTAATAATAATACCTTGCAATCAAAACTACCAACTTCATATTTGTTTGACCGCTAATCCGATTCAAATAAAAATCTTTGGAAATGATTAAACCAATACGCAAATTATTTTAAAATCAGTGTAATGCTTTCTAGAAATAAGGAAATAATTTGCAAAAATGGGGAGACGATTTAAAAAATAGAGAAATTACTATTTTAAAAAAGTTTGAAATTTCTTTAATTATACAGGTGTAAGCTTATCTACCTTTCAGAAAATCGAATATGCTGAATGAGAATTTCTTGTCGCATAACCTCATTCTAAGCCTGGATAGCCGATGTCGTTAAGTTTGAAGGGCCGTAGCTCCCTCGTGCCAGAAGGGTCGAGTGCTCGAATCCCCATGTTAGTGTGTGTCAGTATACAGTCTGTAAATTCCTCTACCGGTAGTTCAGGAATCAATGATAAATGCAGTGATCGCTGTATGACCTAGCAGGTTGAAAGCGACATTAAAAAATATCTACTTAAAAAAACAGCCCTCAGTCAACTACCTTCATGTTTAGCCCGCTCCACCCGCGCCCAACCGTACTTCCGCCCACGCCCCTGTCTGCCCCAGAGAGATCGCGCCCGTTTCTCTTGCCCGTCCTGCTCCCTGCGGAACACCGCGTCACTTCCGGTACGGTGACGTAACATTTCGGGGAGTAGCGGGAGGCGCTCGGAACACGGCAGACGTGAAATGTAGTGGACGCCGCTACTAATACCATTAAATACATTTAATAAAACAATTAATAAATACAATTGATTTTATATGGAATTATTACCGGCTTGGGTGACATCAGTTGATGTCACTGCGGTGCCTCTGGCCGGGGGATTCTAGGTTTCATGTCTCGACGGTGGCAGGAGTTTCAACACTAGCTACGTAGCGATTTCAACCTCTGTCTGGAGTAGAATTATCCCGACCGGTTGCTCTGATCGGTAGTTTTTCGTGATTTCTCGGATCAACATCAGGAGAATGCCGGAGCCGAACGCCGAAGTTCACGGACACCTGCCGCGCTAAAAAAGTGCACTACACTTACGGGACGAATGGCCTATATTAGTTGACGCGCCTAGAATCAATAATCAATCAAAATCCTATAGCGTGATATTTACATTTTGAAAGACACTAAATACAATATTCGAGAGGTAGTAATTTCCCGTTATCATCCATAGGTATTTCATATGTTCACTGGATTGCACAGCTCTTGCTCTCGTTCGCTAGAATATTGTGTCTATCCTCCCTTGCGTATAGTTCGGTCTCTTTTAACGACGTTCTTCTCTGGAACGTAATTACGAAGAATTCTGAACTCAATTGAACAGGAGACCAAGACAAGGCGGAAGTGACGATGGCTGTGGCAAAAACAGCAATGATGGTCGATAGCAAATGAAATAAATGTGTCAATAAGTTGAAAATTGAGAGAAGTTTATTGCTTGAATGAGCTAAAAAATAAATTGAGATTCTATCTCTTTCTTACATCTTCGTTCATCGATAAATTATTTCTCTTCCTTCAACAATGTAAAAGAAGTATGAAATCTATTAGTACTTAATAATATTCTTGTAAATTATTCGTAAATGTCATGAAAATAATTTAAGAACTCTTTTAAAAACCCGCGCTAGTTTTTATTTTCAAGCTAGAGTGGTCGGTTCTAGTGATAAATCAGTGTATATAATTTCCTTTAAAGAATAGTAAACGTAACTGACATACAGTTGTAGTAGCAATTTGTGTTACTGGCTCATGGACTGAAATGATAACGAATATTGTCTATATTTACTTTGTCAATGATTACGACTAGATATTACATGTAGATGATTTGTGTGTGAGTATCGGAAATGGCATGAACTAAGAGAATATCACTCCTCTGTACAAAAAAATTATAAGTTTCTGCTGGTATTCCTCGTTAGCTAATGTCAGTGGAAGAACGAACTCCTACACTTTGCGAAAACAATAGGTGGGACAAATTGTGGAAATTTTGATTGAGAATCCTTTATCGAAAACCTGTCATTATAAGATTATTTGCTTCGTATTAACATATATCATTCGATTCTTGAAACTACAGTGATTTTATTTCGTGAATGCAGGAATGAATAAAAAATATACGCATTATATTTTATTCTATTCCAGTATTTTTTCATGAGATTTAACAAGCGTTGATATTAGCATTCTATCGCGTATCATTTTGGGTGAGCATTTCAAATGTTTGTATAAAGGCCGTGAGTAGATCGCTAAACGGAAGTAATTTACATGATTACATCGATTTTATACATTTAACCAGATCGCATTGCACCAACCACAAATAATTTCACTCGTTTGTCACGTTTTGTTTGAAGGTTGTTCACAAAGAAAATTAAATTTTTAATGGAATGCATATAAAGCAAACAGAATTTCCCAAGAGAAAAATTAGCATGCATTCTATTCGTACTTTAAAACGTAAATGAAATTCCCTGTGTTCATTTGTGCATATTTACTCATATTTTCACATAACTTGAACTTTACGTTTAGTAAATTGCGTTTGGCCTATCAAATTAATTCAACGTGAATCCTGTTTAAAAAAATATGTTTCATTGATTGACAAAATGATGTTTGCCTATATTTCAATTATTTCTGCCAAATCGCTTCCCGTTGCAAAATACTATGTTAAATGAAATTTATGTGAATACATATCTAACACAACAATTAATAAAAATTATAGAAAAACACATTTAATATCTGCGTGTAATACAGAAAAAATTACGATGCTTGTTTCTCATGTAACAATATTTCCTCAACTGAGTTCTTGAAATTTGTGGAAGAACAGCGTAGTGAAAAATATCATCTTTCGGTGAGAACAATGCATTACAACTTTCAGGTCAGAAATCTGTAGGGAGTCTCAGTTGAACTCTAAATTAAATCATGATCATTTTATGAATATTCAGTAAAGGCGCTTATAATTACTGACAACTGAAGGCATCATTATTGTTTTGGAGATTTTAGAAAGTACGCATGCTTGTGACATTTATACACCCAATGAAATTCTTTAATTGTAAAGATACATACGATAATATAAAATAAGCATTAAAGATGATGAAAAACGTTTGAATTCACACATGTTAAGTTTCTCACAGTTTGCGATTTGAGGAATAAAGCTATTATGATTCTAGTATGCGCTCTAATTAAGTTATTCATTCTGAAGTCTCTGCATATGTGATTATTAAGTAAACCACCCGACATTTTAAATTATCAGCGGAATATTTTCGGTTCATCATTTACCATCACATTTGTAATATATGTGAGTGGAATAAGTTATTTGTAACCCAAACTTTTTATTTTGGTCTTTTGACGCAGTTCCTTCAAAATATCACGACAGTGCAATAGTTCACATAAACACAAAACTGTCAAAGAATAAAAGGTGGTGGATATGAACGCGCTTGCCATAAACCATCGTTCAGGGTCTTTCCACATAGAAGAAGAAATACTGGCGCGTCTCGCTGTCTCATCACTCTTGGACGTCGTTCGCTCTCGCGGCGGACGAGATGCCCATCCATCCCGGACGTTTCGAAAGCGATGGAAAGGCTTTCGCCAGGCACCCACTCGGGGTGATGCGTCTGCTTTCGAAGAGAATATTATTCGTATTCGCGAAGCTCGCAAACATCGACGAGGCCATAGTTTATAGCACGCTCCTAAGCTCAGTTATGCAAAACTCCGGAGTTAGATTGTTGATTGATTGATTATTAGCGATTCCGGGCGCGGCAACGAAAAATTCCCGTAAGTGTAGTGCATGGTGTTTCTTGGGAGATGGCGGGGGCCTTCCCTCGCTGGAAGGCGCGATCCGGCGCCGACCTACCGTCGGCCAGAGGGGTTTCCGCCAACCAAGTATCTCCTACCGCCCCAGCCGGGACAAGCTCGTACGTTCCCGACTAGACTCCCGGCATGTGCGGCAACGTAGAGCATGTTAGTGTGTGTAGAAGGTGAGGTTAGAATAAGGAAGAGGAAGGAAAGATCGCGGACGCTCAGTGGCCCGTTTGTTAGGGTACTGGCTCTGGCATTCGCTTGGTGTTGATAGCAGAAATCACGGAAAACTACCGATCAGTGCTGCCAGCTGCAAGAATTCTCTTCCAGACCGCGACTAAATTCGACTTAGCTAACAAGCTAGTGTCGAAAGTTCTGTCACCGTCGGGACTCGAACCTTGCACCGGTCAGAGGAACTTCAGTGACATCAGTTGCTGCCCTGAGCCACCCCTCCCGGTAATGATAGTTATCGTTAACTAAAATATATAAATTAAATTATAGTAATATAAATTTAAATAAGGGTAACTTTCAGAGCTAACAATGATTTAGTTTAGTTTTCTGTATGTTTTTAGAGAATGCTTGAATATCTAAATAAGAATATCTATTATACTAACAATATTTTTTCCTAGGAAAGTTCAAGCCATTCTATACGCTTTTGTAATTCAAGAAGACTAACGTATAAATAAACTAATCCCGCCAGGATTAGAAAGAAGACAAAATGGAGGAAATTCTTTGAGAAACTGAAATTACAATAAAATGCATTCGAAGATTTTCATGGCTCCGTTTCCATTACCCTAATGTTGGCGGACTGAGGACAAATACCATAGAAGTTCTGTTGATTTTTACTTGCAATACAAAAAGACGAATGATCCTAGTTCCTTCCATACAGAGCGGGCAATCTACTTTAAATTGGGCATCCTATAAAAATTAAACTCGGTTGACATTTGCGCTTAACTCTTCGGCAACGAAAGCTTTTCAACTACGTTTCGCTTTTAGCGAACAACGATGCAGAACTTTCAGAATCCATAGAAATGTTTTTTGTCCTGAAGCACATTGCAGGATATTTCCGTAGGAGCGGTGGCAGGCAGTAATAAGGGGGTGCACTGGTTAGGTCACGCAAGAGTTAAATCCGACCTCAAGCTGTTATTCACAAATAGAAAGAATGACGAACAGCTAAAATGGTTTAAAAATATACTGATTGATTTCGATAAAAATTTCTTTACAATTAATCTCATTTTATAAACATAGAAGAACTGAGTACTTTCACATTACAAGAAGTGTGTAATACTTCAGAGTGTAAATGGAGAAATTTGAAAACGATATTACAGGGACTCATGCGATGACAATAAACATTGTACACAGGAGTAAATAATTAGTGATAAATGGGTGTATTGTTAGTTGATTTCTGAAACAAGGGAAAATAATTTTTGATAATCTATGTTGCAGTATATTTTGAGTTTTGTCATTTACCATGTTTGCAAGGGAATCGAGAATAATATGCCAAATGCAGACCTCAGTGACGCATGCGTTTAAAGGAACATTTAGCAGCTGAACCGAAGGTTGCAGGTTCGAATTCTGTCTAATGCATCCAAAATCCTATCCAAAATAATTCATCTCTCATCATTCACTCGTGGACATCCTTACCATTAACTACACAGAGAAAGACTAGGAAAACCGCCGTCGTGCTGAGGCAAGGAATTTTACTTCGATTTGTTGTTTTCTTTCGTTTCTGCAACTTTCTTTATTTCGTTTCAGTCATTTCTTCATGTCTTTCTTTGTTTTGTATCTGTCTGTGTGCCTTCCTTTTGCTTACTCCTGTATGTCTTTCCATTGTTCATGCCTATGTGTGTCTTTCTTTTGTTTAAGCCTATGTATCTTTCTTTCGTTTTTATCTGTGTATCTTTCTTTATTTTTATCTTCTTTTCGTTTCTTACTTTCTTTCGCCTCTTTCATTTTTTTCTTTTTTTGTCTTTCCTGTTTGAGGTCCTTTCATTCCCGTTTGTTTTCTTGGTTTCTGTGCGTCTTTGGTGAGGAGGTCGGCCCCCTGCCCCGCGTGTGCCTTGTGACGAGTGGGGGCTCCGTGGCTGTGCGGCGTGCGCGCGAGCGGGGCCGGGCCCACTGCTTGGGCGCCGTCCTCGCCGCGGGCGGTGGGGTGGGCGGGGCGGGGGGCGGGGCCGGTGGGCGCTGCTGTGGGCGCTGGCGCATGGCCAGCCGCGGCGCTTCCCGCGCTCGCGCACACACCTCCCGACCACCCGCGCTCTGCCGCCGCTCGTCTGCTCTTCTTTGTTTCACCCCGCTCCTTCCACTTTCGTCGCATTCTCTTTGTTTCTGCCCTTCGTACACTAACGTTTCTCTTTACTTTCGTTCTTCATTTTCCATCTTTACTTTTCTTTCTTCCTTTTTGTATTTTTTCGTTCGTTCTTATTTTCTTTTCTTTCTTTCTATCTCCTTTTCTTTCTTTCTATCTTCTTTTTTATCTTCTTTTCTTTCTATCTTCTTTCTTTCTTCTTTTCTTTCTTTCTTTCTTCTTTTCTTTCTTTCTATCTTCTTTCTTTCTTCTTTTCTTTCTTTCTTCTTTTTTCATTCATTTGTTTCGGTTCATTCTTTAAGCGACTCGCTTCGTCTTTCGTTTTCCTTTTATATTTCCCTCTCCCCTTTATTTTAACTTCCATGTTCTCCTCCCTTAATTATTTACTTTCCGTCGTGTGCTCTGCTTCCTGTCACTTTTCTTTCTCTTCTTCCATATTTTTGAGACTACTCCTTGATTCCCATTTCTTCGTCTCATCTCTTTCTTTCCTCTCTCTGACTCCTCTTTCCTTGAATGCACTTGCCATTCTTGATCTCCATTTTTGTTTTCATCTTCTCTAGCGCTTCTCATTCCCGGGCATCATTACCTTCTCAATTACCTCTAACTTCATTTATCCATCTCCCCATCCCTCATACCCAAGTCACAACCCCTGCCCAATCTCTGAAATCACAACCGCCTACTTCCGTGACACACGTCACTAGAACCTTCCAAATCACAACTACCTTCTTTCATGCAAATGCCAACAGTAGAAAATTCGTATTGTGTGATTTTGATTAACAGAGCTACCAACTGCATCATCGACATTATGTAACCAGACGGTCACAATGGAAATGCATAAACACACAAGTTGCTCACCCTACCATATTAATATTACTGCAGTAAAACGTCTCATCAAAAGCTGAGTCGTTCCATTGTCAGCGAAACAGTCGTAATCGTCATTTCTACTGCCATTGCTGGCGAGATGTCCGGCGGCGCTGCAGTTCTGCCAACTCTTCGTCACCGGTGGCTTCCCGCCTTCTCTGTTGGCACTTGGACACATTCCATGCCCTTACCTCGCCAGATGGTCTCCCTCTTTCTGGAGAGCGTTCCTGACGCTATACCTTTTCTAGCTGGGGAGTAACGGATGTTCGGAAACAAACTTGAAAATAGACGTACCAGATCGAATAACTCGATATATCTGCGTGGGGGAATTTTGGTAAAGTGAAAATGTATTATTACGCTTAATCTAAGATTTTCAAGAAGCTGATTGATTTTAAGAGAATCTGATTTTGAGTTGAGCTGATATTGCAGCTCATGAGCGAATGCATGCTTATTTTTATTGATAATGATGGTAGAATTTAGCATGTTAAATTTGTAAAAAATCCCATTTGGAAACAAGATTACGCCATTTTATAGCGTTATAATAAATATGATATAACATTTTTTAACATTTATTTGAGAAAATTTTTATTAAGGGAAAATTTTTGAGAAAAAATATTTTAATGTCTTTTAGATTTTACTTTAAAATCAGGAAATAAGGGAAACTTATTTAACATTTCGCTATTTGTAAAACTGAACAAATATAAATGCGAAAGAATAACGCGTGCGTGGTAGGTGTAGGTGTAGAACCTCCCTCATCTTCCCCTTGACCTCGAACAGCGAACGGAGGTAGCTGAGATCCCTTGATATGACCCTGGGAGCTCAGGTTTTCAGGACTATTTTTTTTAAAATTGTTCTTATTACTTTTTTCTTTTGTTTAGTAACTTTAATCTTAATTATAAACTAATGAACACGGTCTGAAATTAAATGTTTTCAAATATCGATGTGTTGACGCATCTCTAGTTACAGAGCGATCACGAAGGAAACCATTAAATGCAAACTAGCAATTACCTCGCAGATTCACGACAACTTTGCACTTTGTACGTGATTTCGCATTTTTTCAAATTGAATCCTTCAGATATACACTGCACCAACCGTCAAACATACAATTCCTATGTTTTTCAACGTTTGGTAACATTCCACATTTTTAGCAATTGCTAAAATTTACTATCTCTACTTCTTGACCTTACGAACTTGAATTTCTAGCGCCGTCGGGTTGTCGGAAACCATTCCGGCCCGCCCTGTCGGCGGCTGCCACAGCTGTGCCGCCGTCTTTCCACGGAAGCACCTTGAAGTCGGGCAATTCGCCAACCGCCTGCTGCTTCACGACTTTCCTGCTTGCGAATCCGCGGTACAAAGAAAGTCTTCTGGCTGGCGCAGCGTTCTAGCAGCGCGCTCTAAGAATAGCCGCGAGAGCTCGTGAACTAGGAGGTTCTTCTAGATAAGGGGGTGTTTGGCCAAACAGTATTTCGCGGACTCAGAATGACAAGGTTCTATGTGACTTGAGAAACTTTTTTAAGAGGGCGTTTTGAATGTTTGGAGATGTCTAAAACGATAAATGTCAAATGGAACTATATATTTTCGTTCTTAGAACGTTTTCTGTAATTCTGATTTGGAAGCATTAATGTTTTAATGTGCTGTAGATCTGACAATAGGTCTAAAATGACAAAACATTTTTGCTAAAAATGTCAGATGAAAGCTCGCCATTCTGAAGTTGTGATTCGTTTGCATTATTCACAAGTACATGGCTGTCGGTTAAAAAGTGTTTCAATGAGTTTACCATAAACCGTTTTGCGATAAAATAGTCGAAAGTATGTGAGCTACCTCGGTGATTTCTTTATCTAGGATTATTTAATTTATTAAAGATGCATCTCATAGTACAAAGTAAAATTTCAATAGTCAAAAAATTGTAACTTCATTTATATTTAGTCCTTATATCCTCACTTTACTAATGATTCTCTGTAAATGAACCTAATACCTACTTGTATTCAAAAGTATCGTGGCCTCATAACCTATTTACTTAGGTGTACATGTTATGAAAGAGGTAGTTCTTTTTGTAGACTTTTCTAGACTACAAAGAATTGTCGTGACCTTTCCTCCGAATGATGTAACAGCATTGAAATAGAACAAAGCTGAGTTAAACGAATGAACTCGATGTAAAGAGAAGTGAAGCGAAACCAATTTACTGATTGTACAGTGGAAACCAAAGGCTATTCTCGTTTTTCCGATGCGCTATTCCATTATTTGCAGGACTTTTTTCTACCTGAAATGCTTCAGTTGTTGGTGACATTTGCTTATTACGTTTTTGCCTCTGCCTTGCAAATGTTATTTATATGATTGATGCTATTCTTCTCAGCCGAACATGAACTACGAGTTCTTCTTAAATGTATAATCTCGCTGTAGTATTAGTTTTTTTACATGAATCGATTCGTTTATTCTCCCTTATCCTCCAATTCAATCTTCTTCTTCTTCTTCTTCTTCTTCTTCTTCTTCTTCTTCTTCTTCTTCTAATTATTATTATTATTATTATTATGAATCCTCTAATTGATCTTTTCTATCAGCATCATCATCATATCCTCCTTCTTCTTGTCATTCTTCCGTTCCATCAGCAGCACCATCATTATCGGCACCATCATATTCTTCTTCCTCTTCTTCTTTTTCCTCTTCTTCTTCTTCTTCTTCTTCTTCTTCTTCTTCTTCTAATCATCCTCCTTGTTGTTGTACTTCTTCTTATTCTTTTTCTCATTTTCCTTCTCATATTTCTTTGGCATTTTTACAACACTCTTTTCTTAAGTTTTGAAGCTTCGCTGATATGTTTTCGCTCTTGACCCCTTCAAAATGTCTTTAAAAAATATGTATCCTCTTTCTATTCACCATTGTAAAACCGACGCGTCTGCAAACCTATCGAACACGTATTCGAAATGGCAGACGACGCCCCTGAATGTATTTCTCCGAGGTTTCGTGATCCTCCGCGAACTTTACAGTCGCAGCCATAAAAGGGGTTTAGAGCCAGTCCGTTTCTCCCTTTGGGTCGTTATGTTGCCCTTAAGGATGTGGTGTAGGTCGGAAACGCTCTCACCTCCACGATAACGCTCCTGGCCTGAACACCGACACGAGATTTCGTGGTCACCACGACAATATACGATCGTTTCTACGTAAAAGTCAGAAATTGCCGTAGCAGAAGACACAGGAATACATCTGGATCGACGGTGATGCGCGATTTATGAATGTTCTTTGTTGGCGAAACGATGTATCGGTTCATCACTCGGGGTATTTCATTGCGTATAATGCTGCAACGCGGCTGTGCAAAACTGCTATTTATCTTTCTTTTTGCTCTATCAGCGGCTCGTAGATAGAGTATCACGTTTGTACGGAAAGTGTCCTTGCGGTTTAGTTGTTCTTTACCTAGTAAAATCTGGAATTCATTGTGGAATATTAAGGTTCATTGTGAGAATCTGTATTCATTGTGGGAGTGTTGTTTTGCGATCTGGGGTAATTAAGAATAAGGGGTCGGAATACTAGATCAGAATTGGAAAATGGAAGATCACTGATGTTAATCAATGGGTTCAACTTTTTGTTATATCGTGAAGAAGTGTACAACTCAATTTATCATCTTAGGGTCTATGATTGTACTAAATTTACGTTATACATGCTCCCATTACTCACCAAACAGAATGACCTTCACTTATATAATTATAAACACATGAAAATAATGATTGATGGGAATCTGGTGGTATAGGTATTTTTTAGCAAACTTTCACCCATAAGGTTATTCGCCGGGGTCAAATATTTATACTGGATCATAATCGAACGAAACATAACGAATCAGCCGTACAGCATAGTCGAGATCCCAGGTCCAGATCCCATGTCGCAGTTATCCCTCTCGAAAACCTCCCCACTTAATGCTTGAGTTGGGCCGCCATACCAGCTCAGAGCTACTTGCTTTCAATGCCAGTACCGGAGTCGAAACAATGCGCCAAGTCAAATCCCTCCTCTTTTCCCAGTGTCCCACTGGCACACTGAAGCCAAGTGCCCAGCTAGGGTCCGGATGGATCGGGCCCCCCAATCCGTCTCCTCACTGCCTCCACCTTGAGACTATCGACGCGAGTATCGCCGGAACCTACGCAACCTGACAGGGGGATTCATGCTCCCCGTCTGGCCTTTTATATGTGGGATTAGGAGCATTTAGAGGAGCAGTCCTTCGCCCAATCTCCCCGAAAGGTCAACAAGCCGAAATGACGCCTCTGAGCTAAATTCAAATCGCCTGTTTCGTCACCCAAGAAAAGCCTCCTTTCTCCGCTAGTGGGTGAAAGGTGCGAAGCGAAATTTGCGTGGTCAGACGGAAGAGCAGGCCTCATGGCCTGAGTATCGCCACGTAAAATAAGGCAGTAATTCAATTCAATTCAACAAGCTAGAGGCTCAACTGGTGGGTCACCGGTCGAACTCGGGATCACGTAACTTAGCACGGCCTACTCACTGCTCCACCTCGAAGCTAACGACGAGAGTGCCGCCGATTAACTCGGGTCTGAGTGGACGTTACCTCCTCCACTAAGAGCCTCAGACCTTTCGACTGTCTGGTCCCGTCTGTAAAGAAGGGATTAGGCACACTCCATGACCTGTTTGTTAGGGTACTGATCCGGCATTCGCTTAGTATTGATTTGAGAAACCACGGAAAACCATCGGCGCAGCCGGCCAATAGAATTCTCCTCCAGTGGCAGAATTCGACCTGGCTATGTAGCTAGAGTGGAAAATCCTGCCCCCGTCGGGACTCGAACCCAACGACCTCCCTTTCAGAGACGCTCCAACCGCAACGGTTCCTGCGCTGATGTATATTTCAGCCGGGTGGAGTCAAAGACATAACATCCCCAACAAAAACAACCTCATGAATCACCAAACAGAAGGCTGGCCTGGAAGGGTAACTGTGTGAGTTATCCACTAGCGGCGCCACTGTCGCGTGTAATCTCATCTCCTCCGGAGATTCGCTTGCAGGAGTCCCCGGTGCAACTCTCGCCGCGTCAGGAAAACGCCCGCGGATGTGACGCCAGCGGAAACTACGCTCCGCGGTTCTCTGTCGCCCCAGCGAAGGAGAAATTCGTTCCGCAAAAGCTATAACAACGACAAATCTTTTCAGACCGGCTGCGAACTCCGTGACAACGTAAGTTGCGGTTGAAGCTAGGAAAGATCTTATAAATGCAAAAACGCATCAAGCAAATATAAAGATCCTCCAACTAAAACCACTCATTAAACATAAAAGTAAAATGTCTTTAAATAATGCAACAGCCCTATAAAAACATATTATCCGACCTATGCGTATCTCATCTGGTGAAATGCCTCAAGAACCAATTTAAACAATATTCAAATCGTTCAAAATAAATACCTCAGAAAAATTACTCAAGTTCCATGGTTCGTTTCAAATCTACAGTTGCACAAAAAATTAAATACCCCATACATAATTCCATTCATCATAAAGATATCCAGAAAATTCTACTTATACATTAACCAAAGCGACCACCTATTCCGTGTCACCGTCGTTCAAATCCCAGATTCCCGAACAAGAATTAAAAACAGGTTCCCAATCCAAGCTTTTTTGAATGTATAGATTTGGAGAATAAGTAAGGCTCTTCGTGAGCTCCCTTACCCTGAGTAATTAACTTTAGAAATAAGTTAGTTTTTAGGTTAATTTAAACCGTAAAAAATACGTATGTAAAAAGTATTATAGTACTGATCTATGTAACTTGCATTTTAAATCAAAAGAAAATCAAATGCCTCTGAATCTTCTGACAGTGAGATCTGAAGCAACCTACCATATTCTATAACTACGTACTTGAGTTATAATTTTCTGTACCAGCTTAATAGGGCATGAACCGATGTCACTGCGGTGGTTCTGACCGGAAGCTCCTGTGTTCTCACGGGGGCGGAGTTTTCGACAGAAACTATTTATCTTAGTGGACTTCAGCCATTGTCTGGAAAAGAATTCTAGCGGACGGCTGTTCTGATCGTTAATTTTCTATTTATTCTTCGAACAATATCAGGCTATATCGAAGTCTGCACCACGATATCGGTAACCTGACTAACAAGCCACGCACCGCATGCGATCTTTCCTTCCTCATCCTCTCTCCTTACACTACTACACAAGTTCGCAGCTTAGAGCTTATCCCCTCTGGGGCCGTGTCTCGCTAAAGGAGATACGTTAAGAGGGAAAACTCCGCAAGCCGACCTGTAGGTCGGCCCAGACCTCACATTTCAGCTGGAAGGGCCACCCCCGGCTATACAATGCACTGCACTTACGGGACTAACGGCCATATCAGTTGATGCTCCCGGAAATACGAAATACTTTTTCGGTCTCTCATAAATCATTTTCGGTACGATGTGATGAGGGATATGTTCAACTGTTGGCATTGCTGATATTCGGGAATAATCGAATCTCTGTCTTATAAGCTGTCCATCAGACGCGGACTGGACAAAGAAAATTCAAGCTCGTTTAAAATTTTGTATAATGAAGAAATCTAGTATTAAAATTCTAGGTTGTTTAGTTTGCTTGAATTGTTGGAAGACATTTACTGAGCTTTATTAATTATCATTCAAATGATTCAGTAGGATTATTTCCACAAAAAATTTGGAAAGCACGAATTATAATGAATGAAAGAATTGAAATAATTATGATAGATTCCAATCTACTTTTTCATGAAGTCAGATGGTGAGATTTAGCCAAAATTGCAACAACTATTATGGTAAAATACAAATAAATAATCTTCTTTTTGTCAATGTGATTCTGATTCAACAGTTTCGTTGGAAGAGATGTTGTTAAATAGACATTTGTATTTCTTCATGAAACACGTTCATTATACCGGTCGTATCCCCTTGGATTACTCTCAGGAAAAGAGAAAAGAAAACTGTTAAATCCTCTACGTAGTCTCACGTTTCTGCTGTTAGATGAAGGGTTCGAAGCCCACCGTGCAAGTCCGGCCAGAGTCAACCGGATGTGAGGTCAGCGGAAGCTGTGGGGTTTCTGCGCTTCCGGCGCACGTTCCCTCTGCCTTCTCGAACCGTCTGCACGTGCCTACTGCAGGTGTCAGCATGCCTTTCGGATCTATACTACGGTTGTTTTAAAAGAAATCTGCCTCAAAGTTATGTACGTCAGCCTCCAAATTGATATGCCTCCGCATTCACATCTACAGCCCCTTCACATATACATCCCTCTTCACATCTACCTCTTCTTCAGTTGACGTCCTCTTTCACTTCTACCCTCTCATCGCATCTACCTCACCATTTACATCAATCTCTCCCTTCACAAAAACTTTCCCTTCGCATTTACCTCAGCCTTCACATCTACCTCTGCCTTCCCTACTACCTCCGCTTTCACATCTACCGCCATCTTCACATCTACTTCCACCTTCACATCCACCTCCACCTTTAGGTCCACCTCCACCTTCACGTGCACCCCCACCTTCACATCTACCTCTGCCTTCACATCTCACACCCCCTTTATATCTAATTTAGCCTTCAAGTTTACCTCCGCCTCCATATCTATCTCCATCTCTACACTCAACAACATGAGTCTTCGCCTTCACATTCACCTTCTCCTTCACACCTATTTCAGGTTCCATCGAATTTAACGTTTCAGCGTTGGAGGAACGCCGCCACCTCCAGAGATAAAACATGCACTACACCCACAGGAATAATGGCCTGGAGACACTAAATAATCAATCTACCCTCCTTCACTTCTACACCCTCTTCCTCCACGTCTACTTCCAACTTCAATTCCATCTTTAACTTCAGTTCCATTACGACTTGTAAGTAGTATATTCAATCTTCGAAACGCGTCTCAATTCCATGCCCGCCTCTACCTCCAGGTCCAGACCCTCTTCCACCGTCGCGTTCATATCCACGTTCCCCTCCGTGCCGCGGTCGCGCGCTCTGCGGCGGTCGCGCCGCCGCTGATGGTGCGTGCGCGATACGCGGGTAATGGATTGGACAGCGCGGGAAATGAGCGGAGACCGCGCTCGGGATTGGCCGGCGCCGATGGGGAATTGATGTGGTGCGCGGCCCACCCCAGCCCATCCGCTCCCCCCCCGCCCCGCCCCGCCACGCCACGCGTAGTCTCGTCTCGCTCTTCCGTGCCGCGCGCAGCTCCAATCGCCCCCTGCTGCTCCTCCGCGCTCAGTCCCGACACGCCCAAACCCGTCCCACCACAACCGGCCACGCCCCCACTTCCAGCCCTGCTCACCCCGCCCCGCTCATAACGAATCGTCCACCCTACCCCGCCCTGCCCACCTTGCACCGCCCACTCCGCCCCGCTCCACCCACATCGCCCCGCCTCGCCCCGGCCCGCCCCGCCCCGCCACGCCCAACTCGCCCCCTGCTGCTCCTCCCCGCTCTGTCCCACCTCGCCCAACCACATCCCGTCCCGTCCCAGCCCCCCTTCCCGCCCCCCCTCCAGCCCTGCCCACCTCGCCCCGCTCATAACGAATCGTCCGCCCCACCCCGCCCCGCCCCACCACGCCCGTACCCCGCCCCGCGCAGTTCGCCCCACTCGCCCCCTGCTGCTCCTCCCCACTCTGTCTCGACCCGCCCAACCCCGCACTGCCCACCTTGCCCCGCCCACTCCACCCACATCGCACCGCGTTTCTCGCCTCGCCCCTGCCCGCCCCGCCTGCTCTGCACGCACAGCCCGCCCGCCTCGCCCGTCCCGTAATCCATCGCCCCGCCCCGCCTTGTTCGCTTCTGAAGCACCTTCTCACTGCTTAATGCCTCGCTGTGCTACAACTCGGCCCATCCTGCGACTACCCCTTGCTACAGAGAGATTACTACCTTCTTAGAAGGGACCACTTTGACAGCTACTGCTTGGTCAATGCTGGCAACATGCAATGATTTTGTCAGTGCGCTCGGTAACAGTTCGCTCATTTGTAAAGGGCTTCGTCACTATCTCTTGCAACTTCATCACCCTGCAAGCCGTTCATGTTTCCCGACCTGTCAAAGTGGTCCCTTCTTAGAGTAACTCCTCTATATCTCGTCAGCTCCCTGTAACCGCCCAGTTAGTGTCCCTACACTGCGCACGGTTTGTTCTGTCACTGGATGTGCGAACCATCTTATACTTACTGAATTCCTGATAGAAAGTCGTTAACCAACCACATAATTTTTTTTATCTATACACTTTTTTCAAAACATCCCTAATATACCAATCTAACCCATCTAAGACTTTAACCAACCACATAATTTTTTTATCCATACACTTGTTTCAAAACATCCCTAATATACCAATCTAACCCCTCTAAGACTTTGCCATAATCCAATACACCAAAACCCGTATAAAGAACAAATTCGCGTTTAACACGTTCCAAAAGAAATTCTCAGATCTCGATTGAACAACGATTTCGCACAACGCACAGCTACAAAAAGAAAACATGTAGGATAAATATCCACAACATTTATACAGCTTCCACTTCAATTCCGCACGAAGCACGATCCGACGAACAGGAAGGAAATAAATAATTTTAAAAAAAGTAATCTCTCCTCCCTCTCCGCCGCAATGCACTGGCAGTGGCGCTAGCTCGTTCGGATGCTCGTGGATGATGGATCGCCGGGTTAATTTCGCGGAAGCGCGCACTCGACGGGCGCTGTATTTTTAATCTCGCTTCTGATTGCCGTTGCCGTTGCTATTGCTGTTACGATTTCCGGTTTGATCGTTGCCTCCCCCCCCCCCTTCGCATGTCGAATGCGTTTGGTTTTGCTGTATTTGCTGTATGCGTGGAGGGGAAGCGAAATTCGTTGCTGATTGGCCGATGCGTGGTTTGCAGCATTCACGTGACCGTGGGAAAGAGAGGGAATAATGTGAAGAGTCTCTCAGAAAGGATGTTTGAGATTATGCGCTATCTGTTTATGAGCTCATGTGCAGGGAATTGTGAAAATGTCTTCTGTAGTTTATGAGTACTGGGACCGTTTGAACCAAATGAAAATGGTATATTCAATGTTATATATGTATGTATATATGTATATATGCATATATGTATATATGTATATATGTATATATGTATGTATATATGTATGTATGTATGTATATATGTATATATGTATATATGTATATATGTATATATGTATATATGTATATATGTATATATGTATATATGTATATATGTATATATGTATATATGTATATATGTATATATGTATATATGTATATATGTATATATGTATATATGTATATATGTATATATGTATATATGTATATATGTATATATGTATATATGTATATATGTATATATGTATATATGTATATACGTATATACGTATATACGTATATATGTATATACGTATATATGTGTATATATGTATATATAACATTGAATATATGGATGTACCATGGATGTTTTGAAAAAACTCATTTTCCGTGGTATTACATACCTTTCTCTGTATTAAGAACTAGTGAACCCAGCAATGCTACGCATTGCAGTGTATTACACATCCCACTACTGGCCACGTGATTGTTAATCACGTTTTACGCCACGCTTTGCAAAAATTCTAGTACAAGAGACTTTCTCGCAGGTATGGAATTGTTCTGTTCTTATTTGAACATGAGTGGCAAGTATCTTATTGTTAAAACGTTCTCCTTCAAATTTGCGCATTTGTTCACTATGACACTACCTTCGAGAAGTTCCATTTACTTGTGCTTATCCAAGTAATAATTCCGGCCGATATTTCACAAATGCTACAGAGAGATTAAGTTTTAAGCAATGAAGTCGCGCTTAATCCTTGTCATTGTGGCGGGCGATTGTGTCATCATTGACGAATAAATTATCATCAACAACGCTCCCACATATCCGTTATAATTCTAAACCACCCTTCAATCACTCCCATTACTAAAAGAACAAATTGTGACAATTTCAGCGAAGTACGATGAGTAGGTTTTGCGTCTATGTGCGGCACACATACGTACATTCCCATTTATTTTTATGTAGAATATATAGTAAATACGCACGTAGTGTTCGAGAAAGTGAAACTACGCGGGGCGTAATCGCGCTGCAGCTGGAGACGGTGACGTTGACGCCGCGTGCAGCCGCCCAGAGGAGCCGCCTCCCAGAATAGCCGCGTGACCGGGTTACCACGGGCCGCGGCGCGCACTCCGGCAGGAAAGTCTTGCGTTGGTCCGGGTTGGCCCACAATGACTCGGCCTTTCCACCCGCGATTCACCATTTCGGGTATTGCCGTCCTTTTTAAATGGCGAAAACGCTTCATTGCGATTGTTTTGTATTCACGAATTCACTTATTGACGTTGTGGATGAGGAGGATGGAAATGTTCGGAATGAGGAGGATGTTGAGGATGCGGAGGGTAATGAAGATGTTCATGAAGGGGATGTCGACGATGAGGAGGATGTCGACGATGAGGAGGATGTCGACGATGAGGAGGATGTCGACGATGAGGAGGATGTCGACGATGAGGAGGATGTCGACGATGAGGAGGATGTCGACGATGAGGAGGATGTCGACGATGAGGAGGATGTCGACGATGAGGAGGATGTCGACGATGGCGAAGATGTGGAAAATCATTGCAATAACGGTACTCTGTGAAACGTTAATAAAAATATTTTACTGACAAGTCTTGGTACAAGGTATACTTTATCAAATTCAACGTCATATTCCAAATCCCAAAACATGTCCCCGTTCCCAGCCAAATTACTAGAAAAATGAAACTACAGTACAAAAACTGGCCAGTATCGTTCTGTGAACTCGCGCTCTTCTGAGACTCGTCTCTCTTTAGCTCTCGATTAAATTTCTTCTTGCTCCAAGGAGGCCATGGTCTTCCCTCTCTGCATAACCCCACGTGACATTAAGCAAAAAGTACCTTTACTATCTATTGTATATTCGAAATAATCAGTAAGTACTATATCATTTGAAACTGAGTAATTAACAATAAAAATGACCTGTAGCTTACAGTAAATCACCAGGACCTCTAACCAATCGTAATTATTTTTAGAATGTCAGACCAACAAAGGCACTGGTTTGAGAGTACGTTAAGAATCAAAGTGGTAAGGGAGATTAAGGGAGAAAATTAATACTTGATGATCATTCTGGCAGTCGTCAGGGGGGATTTATATATATATATATATATATATATATATATATATAATGTGTGTATGTGTGTGTACTCTGCCAGTTATTTCAATAAATTGAGTAAAAAATGGTTGACTGGGGTAGGGCATAGCACCTCGATCCATCACTGTTAAGCATCTTCACTGTTTTCTTCCCATCCGTAACAACTCTCCAGCAAAACCTTCGCTTTTACGCCTAGCGTCAACACCCTCGATTTCCATTTCGGTGGCTGCATAACTTGGCTCGTTGGAAAGTGCTCGCTCGTTGTTGTTTTTTTGTTGCTCTCCTCGTCTCTTTTTTCTCGCGAGTTCCATTTCACGCGTTTATGCGACGATGCGTCGCCGCTGTTGCACGCGAGCACCCGGGGGCCCGAGATTCGCTCTCGTCTCCATTTCACAGAGGTTGGTCACGTGGGACGTGTCTCTGCGATGGAAGCAAACCGGCCGTGGTTGGCTGACAGATGAGAGACGCGATACGGCGGAATATTGTATGGATTGCGAGTGGTTCATGTAACGTGTGTAATACGTGAGGTATGGCTGAGGGTTGAATGTTCTCCAGATTAGAAAAAACCTGGAGAGTGCTTGTGATTTTCAGGGAACAGCTTTGGTTGTATAGATTGGACTGTGTTTTAGGTAAAATAAAGAATACTTTAAGTGTAAATAATCAGACAGGATTGTAGCACTGTCGTGACAAAATGAAACCAGTAGATGGGAGCACTCAGACAATTTTAGGAAGTAGTAATTCCCAAAAGTTAATTAAAATTCAGGATCTATATTCTTGTACGTAGACTTCAGGTAAATATAAGTTTGCGCTTGTATTGTATTACAATTACCACTTGTATTGTATATAACACTTATCTTGCGTGTAGAGTTAGAGTAGGTTATAAGTTAATAAGCCCCCCAATATAAAGAATATACCAAAATGTAAATTTTATTCCATAATGAAGATACTTAACAAAATAAAACTTTATCGAATAGAATTACTCAAAACAGACCTTAAACTAATTTCAAGTATTATAGAACAATTACATTAGTGACAATTGAGATTCACACAATTCAAACAGTGAGGAATAGTAGCGTACCCAAATAATCCCGGGCGAGAAAAACCTTCCTATTTCGGCGAGTTAAAGTGATGTACCTACCACACGCCCTAACGGAAGTCCTCCCACTTGGGTTTGTGTCGCGCAAATTCGCATCGGCGATTTGAATGTCTTACACCGTTTCAAAAATATTGTGATACTTATTGTGCTGCTTTTAATGTGTTACCCGCACAATTTGAATGTATTAAACAGTTTCGAAAATACTGTTAATTACTGTGTCGCTTCGAGAAAGTTAGCAGCAAATGTAACTGCTCATATAAATTTGTAGACGCAAGAAATGTGCTTTCCAGATGACACAAAAAGGCTTGAGTTATCTGGAGAAAAAAAAAGCAAGATGGAATGCTATGTATGTTGCAGTAGCAAAAGCAGAATCAAGGACAATTTTTTTGTATAGTTCCAAATCGTAAAATAAAAACACATTTTGAGGTCATTTAAAATAAATAATTATAATAGTGATAATAATAATAATAATAATAATCACAACAATGGATGGTCGTTCTTTGATGTAATATTCTGAATTTAATTTGCTGGATTCTGTTAGGTCGCAAGGCAGAAGGAAGCCAGTTTCTAGTTTCGAAATAGGAAGCCCATTTATAGTCTTTGAAATTGCCAACTTCATTACGAGTCCACGTGCTCTCTTCATGGCAAACAACACGATTCTTGCTGTTATATCACCATCAACAAGTTCCACAGTTGGACTTCGACCATCTAAGTGAGGCTTGTCTTTTACTGGCTCTTACTCCCAATGCGATGCAAACCTGTGACTCACTTCCAGAATGGTGCCAATTTAAAGTTGATTCTACTTTCTCGTATACTGCTTACGAAGTATAGAGAAAGTTATGCAATGCCGTGCTGAAGAAAGGTAATTTTTCGATGTTTCCTTTCGAAAAGATTAAATTTTTTCAGATTCATTTTAGAACTAAAGTATTATTGGTAGAGATGCAAGTAGTGCTTATTAATGAAATCTGTTCTTCAAAAATACATCTTTAAATAAGATCATGTACAATTTTTTCAAAATATGATCGCTTTTGCGTAATTTTGCGTGAAATAAAACTAGATTTTCGCAAAATGTCTCCACTTGTTAATTTTATTTTTTAAAATGTGTGGAGCTAAATGCACTGTATAACGTGATGAAAAGTCATTTAATATAATAGATATATTTTATAGATGTATTAATATAATATATATTACAATAGATGTATTAATATAATATAATAGATATAATATTAATTTTTCAAAACTTATACAAATGGGTGTTTAAGTACTAGTATAATATAACACAACCGTAACAAATAATGCGAGAAAGTACGTGCCGTTATAGCACACCATTAATTTTAATTTATTTTTCTTCTGTTCCGCAGTTTTTAAAAGTGTTGCCCCTACACTTGTCTACCATGAAGTCCCTCATTTTATGCAAATATGATAATGCAATTTACTCACAAAAATAAAAATAATTTAAAGAAACTTAAATAATAAGAGCCAAAAATCTACCAGATGGTACGTACGCAAAAATGGATAATAACAAGTGTATTTTGGAGAGTTTTTAAATTTTACAAATATTTATCTATATATTTTGTTTTAGAGTGCAAACAATGGAGGTTTGAGACATGTTAAAGGTGTGTTAATCGATGCGAAAATTAGAATTGTAGAGTATGATCAAATTAATTTACTTGAATTAACGTTCTGACACCACTGAAGAGAAATTCAAGATTAGACCTCAAATAAACATTGATTTTTACTCAACATTGAATCCAAGGATTTATTTCCATGTTTCAGTAAATGTTTAAAAACGTCATGTTATCACGACAAGGACGCAGCCAGGCGCCAACAAGCTCCGTCAAAGAGAAAATAGAAAACAGGGTTTATCAACAATCTTGCATAAGTCGAGCACGAGTAATTCGCAGATAAGACCAAAGCGGCCTTGAAAGAGACTCGGAATCCACAAGGGTTGTCTACACAAAGGGTCATAAACAGTAAACTGCGCAGTTTTGCAAACCCAGTGCAGATTCAAGGGCGTCATGTTGAAATAGAGAAATTTATGATCATGGCGTCAGATAGTAGACTGTAACACTGATAGCCATTTTGGAAAAATATATCGTAAAGTTAGTTTCAGAATTTGTTTTACGTTCTGTTTTTATTGCTTTCATGAAGACTATTTTAAGATCCACATTTTAGGGAGTTGAAGCTGGAATACCGTTGTATGGATTTCCGATACCACACCGTACGAACCGCGCGGACGTTGATGTAAAAATATTTCCTTCTCGTATATGAAAGGACTGAGGGAAGACTGAAGGAGAGGGAGAAAGAGGGCAGAGCTTCTGCCCCCACCCAGGTCAACAATACATTTTCAAAAATATAACTTTTACTAATTTTCTATTCGAACGAAAGTCATTAAATATATCATTTGATAACGTTAAAAATATTAACTCTAAGGCAACCAATTAAATAATTTTACATTCAGCATTAAGGAAACAAGATTTTACCAGAACATCAAATCGTTCGAAGAAAAACTGCACCTGTTCGAAGAAAAATGCTGGGTGAGCTTCTGCGAGAGATATTTAAACTTTAAAATAATAATTAACTGATTATTATCTTCGTATAATATTTATAGTAATATTAAATAATTTTCTAATAACATTACATGTTTCAAATTTACATTTATGGAAACATATTGCTTAATTTTGCTTTCCTGTTTTATGAGACCATTCAGTAAAAAAAACAAATGACGAAACATCAATGTGAAGTAGCGTTAATAATAAACAATATTGGAATATTATTTTATTAGCATTAAAAGCCACATATTGCACAAAAACATTCACAACCATAGTTCCACGTTCCTTGGAAATACCCAACCTTTTGGACAGTACAAGATTCCTTGTTACTACAAGAACTACATTGTTAATCATGATTTTCCTATCTTGACCATTTAAGTTTTCTCATCACCTGCTGGCGGTTCTGGGGTGCGTTTTCATGAGGCAATTGGATGAAAAAAGTAGTATATTTCTGCATTTGCTGTTGATTACGTTAAGTGAATTGGGAAGTAATGTGCGCTTTCTAATGTACAATTCAACAACCTAGAAAACTCATTATCGCATAATGTAAATCTCATCGTCTGTACGGGCAGATTTATTCGGAAAGGAAATGCAAAACGAATCAGAAGCAAAACATATCAAAAGTTTTGAAAATCATTATATAATTTTGATAATTATAATTTTTGTAGAATGAAGTTTTTCAAAACCTTGCAACGTGTAAAAGCTACATGGAGTAAAATTGGTGGGTGAGAGAGAAAGAAATGAGAAGAGTTGATGATATCCCTTAAATAATATTGAATTGCCCTGATTTTATTTTTATAAATACAATTGTTTTACACCGTTAGAGGGCAATGATCTAGGTGACAGTACCGCTTGTTAACAAAAATATGTGAAAACTCCAGTGCAGTTATTTAATAAAAAATCATATCCCTCCATTGTTTCCGTGTATTACTGCAAATAAGAAGAGCGCAGAAAACCGTTGCGGCTCTGAGCACGTCGAGCGCCTCGCCTGAGTGGAGCCTCTGTGGGGCTTTGAACCCAGGACGCCGGCAGCGGCTGGCGGTTTACGGCAGCCGAGCGTTTATTGGCCGTTGACGCAGCGAGAGCTGCGTTTATGGTGCACGCAGCCGCTGTCGCCGCCGCCGCCGCCGCCGCAGCCGCCGCCACCGCCGCCTCCGCCTCCGCCTCCGCCTCCGCCTCCGCCTCCGCCTCCGCCTCCTCCTCCACCGCTGCCGCCGCCGCCGCCGCCGCCGCCGCTCCCGCCTCCGCCTCCGCCTCCGCTGCCGCTGCCGCCGCTCCCGCCTCCGCGTCCGCCGCCGCCTCCGCCTCCGCCTCCGCCACCCCCATCGCCACCGCCACCGCCGCCGCCGCCGCCGCTTCCGCCGCCGCCTCCGCCTCCGCCCTTGTCCCCGTCCCATGCGCCAGCGCCATGCCGACGTCGACGCTACGAGGCTACTAACAAGAGGGACGGCCGCGGAGCTGCAGTCACCGGGACCATACGCGTTTCACTCCGCGGCAGAACGAAGATTGCGTGGAAAAGGAAACTCCGGACCGTGAGAGGTGGCTCAGGGCATCGACTGATGTCACAGCTGTGCCTCTGACAGAGAGGTCCTAGATTCAAGTCCCGACGGTGACTGGATTTTCAAGCTTGGTCGAATTTAGCCGCTGTCTGGAGGATAATTCTTGCTGCTCTGATCCGTAGTTTTCCATGTTTTCTACATTCAATACCAGGCGAATGCCGGAGCAGTACCCTAACAAATGGGCTAAGAACCGGCGCGATCTTACCTTCCCATTTCGTGTCCTCTCCTACCCATCACTTACATGCATTACACTAACACATACGTATGCCTGGAGACCGGTAGGGAGCTTAAAGCTTGTCGGTGCCCCGCTGGTGGGAGATACCTGGTTGGGGAACCCCTCTCCAGGCGGGTCTCAGCACTCATTGGGAGAAGATCGCCGCCACATACCGAACAAGAAACATGCTCTTTACATTTAGGACTAATGACCATTGCCGTTGAATCTTCCGAAAACAAAAAAAAAAACAATCAATCAATATCCTTCGTTCAAGTCAGCGCACGCAACGTTTATTTTGGCAAGTTCTAAAACAGCTGAATAATCCGTAAGACTACATCGTCCTTTAAAATGTTTTTTTTTTTACCCCTAGCTATACAGACTGCAGCGTCAGCTGATATATCGTAGGATGAATTAATTTAGAAAATGCAGTTGGAGGTTGGTGATAGTTTTCTTGACAGATTTTGTTTGTTCCGATATTGCGCAAATGCTCAAAAGTGAAGCGAAACTTGTATTGTGGAGAAGATCGATAGTATTCTCGATTGTTATAAAGCTTTGCCATGCCAAAAATCGAAAGTTAAAGCAATGTCGATCTTTTGCGCATGCGCAGTTCAAGTTTCGCATCATTTTAGTGCATCTGCGCATGCGCAGAAGATCGATATTGAAGTCAATTCCTACTCACTAAGGCGTACAAAAGCTCACTGTTTTGCATAAACTCCCTAGTCTCTAATATCGATGTTATAATACGGAGTTTGTGCCACCACGAACGTAAAGCACTATCGCACTATCGTAAACATCTTCTGCGCATGCGCAGGTGCACTAAAATGGTGCGAAACTTGAACTGCGCATGCGCAGGAGATCGACAGTGCTTTAACGTTCGAGAGTACACGAACTCCCTATTCAAACTATGCATGCGCAGAGGATCGATAGGGATATATAATACTACAACGCGTCAAAAACTTGCTATTACTTCCGTGCATAAACTTCCTATTAGGGAGCTTCTATTAGGGGAAACTCCCTATTAGGGAGTTGAGCACGGTGACGATATGCATACGCGCAATTAGAGTTTCGTATCACTTTTGCACATTTGTGGATTTGTGCATGCGGAGATTATCAACATTAAAATAGAATGCTGTTCGCTATGCCGTACAAAAACACTCTATTAATAATAATAATAGTAATAATAATAATAATAATAATAGTAATAATAATAATAATAATAATAATAATAGTAATAATAATAATAATAATAATAATAATAATAATAATAATAATAATAATGTCTTTATTAATGGCGAGGCTCAGGCCATAGGGCCTGCTCTTCCGCCTCTTCCTTCTATTAGGGAGTTTTAGCACGACGAAGAGTTATAACAATCGAGAATACTATCGATCTTCTCCGCAATGAAGGGAAACTCCCTATTAGCAGGAGTGCTTCACGTTCGAGCTGGTGCAAACTCCCTGGATATTCTTAAAGCATGGACGTTTTGTCGGCGACGTCGCGTTTCTATCGCAGCGCGCGGGCCGGCCTCCGCGGCGCCCTCTGGCCTAGGAAGCCCTGGGCGGCGGGGCGCGGCGGGGCGCGACGGGGCGCGGCGTGGGCGTCGTGGCGGGCTGGCGGGCGGCCGATGAGTGATGCAACGCAACTATTCTCGGCCGGCGCGGGGGGGGGGGGCGGGGGGGGGGCGGCGCCCCTGACCGGCGCGGCGTCCACGCGCCCCGAGACGACGCGACGCGCTGATGTTGCTCCGGGGGCGGCCGCCGGGACCAACGTCATTGCCCAGAAAGGCTAAAGAAACTAGTGGTACTAACAAAGCAGATCCTGGCTGTCCAAGGCAGACGTGCCGACGCCCGCACTACTGCCCTAAAAAAAGGCACGAAGTGTCGGTCGAAACGTCGACACCTGTGTCTTTGACCCGACGTCATGCGGACAGCCAGCTGGTCTGCAAAATTGGGGACCTCAGGCTGTTTGGCAGACTAGCCCCCTAATAAATAAAAAGTAAAAAATGATATGAATATGCGAATGAATTAATGAATATACGAATGAATTAATGAATATACGAATGAATTAATGAATATACGAATGAATTAATGAATATACGAATGAATTAATGAATATACGAATGAATTAATGAATATACGAATGAATTAATGAATATATGAATGAATTGTAGCAATTAACATAACTAGTTGATAAAGAAGGGTATAATTGCACTAGAAGTATGTTCAAGATAACGAGCGACGATAGGAGCGAGTGTATGTTGCGTTCAATATATTTCCGTTTCATTTAAGAATTTCTGTAATTTTGTGAAACGCACCCATATCATGACCATTTAAGGCTTAGCTACTGCACATAATATTCGCTCAGATCGTGGCGAACGTTCTGAACAACACCCATTTTAGGGGGCCTTTTATTGTGTACTTATTGTGTACTTAGAGGAACAGAAAACGACGTTAAGATTACGAAATAATTTCCACATTAGTTCTTAGCAAATGTGATGACATATATGAGAGATAATGTAATATACAGTATAAATCATGGAAAATGAAAAAGCAAGTCCCTTTTGATTCAAATTTTACTCACCTACTTTTGAGAACGCGTTAAACTGACATTTATATATTTTTATATTTGTAATATGCTTACATCAAATATGTTATACTTTTAATTTATTCATGATAAATATTTTATATTCTATTACATTTTTATCCACTCCATCCCATTTCATACTTGCGTGAGCACACGAATGCAAATGTACAGGTAGGGTTACTCACGTTATTATAATTTTGTATTAATGGAGGCTTTTTCTTTCTTTACAGGTAAGTGTTGATAACTAATTACTACGAATATCCTTTTTTGGTATTGGTGAGTACTGCTCTTTTATAGTTTATTTGATATTCCAATTTTTCTGATATAGTAATTTCGTTTTATTTTCTCACTAGCAGCCCTCTGCTAAATTGCTCTCACAGGTTCAATAAATTCAACAGTACCGCGACTATTTCAAAGCATTAAAGTAAAGCGTGACATGATTATAGTGCCTAGCGCGGCTTCTGTAAACAAGTACGCATCGCCGTTGCGAAGATTGCGCCACATCATCTGATTTCCACTGAAATGAACTGCGTCTGTTAACCTACATTTTCCAGCTTCGTGGTTACTCCCAGAAGATAATTTGTTTGGATCCCCAGACGCGGAAACATTCTGTACGTTTGCTTCGCAATTCTTAAAAGAAGGTCAGCTATTTTCTGCGCAGTTTGTTTCTCATGTTTTAGTTGTAACGTAACTGAATTTTTCATCATTTGACGTGTTTTCCGTTTTATAGCTTGATTTCGAGGATTCTAAATATTGCAAAGTTATTGAAGTTATTCAGTTCAGGCAATACTTTCTCTTGTTGGTAGAGAAGATGGGGATACGGATCAATATGCGTACATTAAAATTGCTTAAATATCTCAGAATCTCAATCGCTGATGAATGCCTGGGAAACGCCTTCACACAATCTTTCCTTCATCATCCTTGTGTCTTCCTCTCCCCTTAAACAATTGCTTCTTTAATACCCCAGGGTTCTACATTTGTTGGGGAAGACCAGCCGGGATGTTTCAGCGGGGAAAATATTTCTAAAGAGTAATACTTCAAAGCACACAGACTGATATACATATTACCCTATTTAGTTTAATGTCATAATTATTTTTTGTTTCTGAAAATGGCGCATCTTCATTTGTTATTCAATATCGAGTGCTAGTGTTTCATTATAATTGTATCACTTTTTAAAGTAACTTGTTAATAATGTTGTTTTTAAAAAAATTCACGTATATTAATTGTAGCCTGAAGATGGGGAAAATTCATGTCTTCAAAACGTCGCACAACTTTGGTTAATAAAAAATAAAAACTTTCAAGTTTATAATTTTGTGATCCTGGCTTTTATTCCTAAAAATTTTTAATAACTAGTGTCTGTCCAAAAAAGTTCTCTGTGGCCAAACTCATTTAATATGAATGAATCTGAAAAATAGATCCGCAAGCCGTCGAGTGGATCGGAGGGTGAGGTTTCATGTCTAGTTTATAAATTTGTTGTCCCCGACTCAGGGATGTGTAGTATTTCTTGGAAGGGTGCAGGAAGCACGATAAGACAATGGTCGGTAAGAACTCTCGTCAGGTTCCAATGGAGTTACGCAAGAACTGTACGAACTACGAGAAAGTATGTATTTGCGATTACTTCAGCTTTGCAAATATTAGTTCATTCTTTATTCCGAGTTCGCAATTTCCAAGCAACAAGAATCAAGTGTGACAATTCACATCCAGAGGTCATAGAAGGGCAGAATTACGTTGCTTCGTTACAAAGAATGGGTCACTAAATATTTATTTGCAAGCTGTGTAAGAAATATTCTGTTTCGAGTTGTCGATATATTAAAATGTAACGAAATATGTATGAAATAGTTCTAATAGGTCAAATATGTAAAATTTACATCAAAACATGTAAAATAAAAATGGTTTGAATGCATTCAGAATGTGATGCGAACTCTGAAAAAAAAAATTGAATGGAGATATCTTCTACCAAGAAAACTTTGTATTATATTAAAATACATTCTCTTCTTATTAAATTATTCTTCTCGCCCATATGACGCAGAGTTGCTAGATGGGTTGATCATAAATAAAAACTATAAACCAATTTACATATAAACAAATAAAAATAAAGGAATTCAGCTGAAAAGCTGACCTGGGAAAATATACGCACGTTAATCGTGTAGCGTGGACAGTAATGGCCTACACGCCAATAATAATAATAATAATAATAATAATAATAATAATAATAATAATAATAAATAAAATCAATAATAAAATAATTAAAAGCCGACCTAGAGTGTCGAGGTAGCTAAGAGTGTACCGTGAGCGAGTACCGTGGATAAGAGTCGCGGGTTCGAGTCCTGCCTTGAGCGTGATTGTTTTTTTTTTTTTTTTTAATTTATTTCTACCTGCTCGGCATTTCTGCCTTTCAGGGGTGTTCATTATACAATATTCTACACAATAACATTTAGGGATGGACATCCGCATGCGTTACCTCCTCTCTCAGGGGTCTGATGAAACGTTGTACTTTGAGAAGAAACTGTGGATAACAGTTTTTGAAGTTATATGTGATAATTTTGAGGAGAGGGTGTAAGTGGGTGGAATTTTTGGAAAGTGGAAGATGGGTAGGTGATTTAAGGTGGACGAAGGGAGTCTTTAGGGAATCGTGATCTTATTCTTTTTGATGAACCATACGTTTTACCTAGCTTGAATATTGTTGTACTGCGCGATTGGGGAAGGAATGAGAAGAATTTATGAGTCATAAGATTTATATATTCGTTAATGGATGATATATTTAGTTCATTTTGGATTTGTATGTTGCTTATGAACCAAGGAGCTTTAATAATCTTTCTGAGAAATTTATTTTGTACTATTTCTATTTTATTTAGGTTTGTTTTTGCGGCGTTATTCCAGATCGGGCAGGCATATGTGAGGGTTGGTCTTATTATTGTTTTATAGATGATTAAGCCGCAGTCAGTGCTAAGTCCGGAATTTCTATTTATTATTGGATATAGTTTGGATATTTTTGCATAAGTTTTATCTGCTATAGATTTGATATGTTGTTTCCAGTTTAGTTTGGTGTCAAGTAGTACTCCTAAGTATTTTGCTGGTGTATTTCCACTCATCCATTCTATATTTGTGTTTTGGAAGCTGAGGAGGGGTGGTTGAGGAAGTTTGCGGAGTGTGAATATTTTTGCTTGAGTTTTAGATGCGTTAATCTTTATTTTCCAGTTTGAAGCCCATTTAATGTAGTTATTTAGGTCAATCTGTATGTTGTCGAAGGCGCAGCTAATGTCTGAATGAGAGGTAAAAAGTGCTGTGTCATCTGCGTAAAGGGCAGTTTCTGTATAGTTTGACTGTGGTAAATCCGACATGTAAACAGAAAAGAGAAGTGGAGAAAGGCAAGAACCTTGAGGGACTCCTGCATTGATTTCAAATCTGTTTGAGAGACTTGAGTTAATACGGACGGAAAAATATCTATCTTTTAGAAAACTTCTGATTAGATGGAGTAGATACTTGGGAGTTCCTAGTAGGCGCAGTTTGTATAAAAGACCTTCATGCCAGAGTTTATCAAAGGCTTTCTCAATGTCTAGGAAAACTGCAATTGTGTATTTTTTGCTGTGAAATGAATTTGCAATATATTCAGTTAAACGGAGCAATTGGTGGGTGGTGCTATGTTGAGATCTGAATCCGAACTGAAAGTCTGGGATAGCGCTAATCTTTGTTAGGTAAGTAGATAATCTGCTGTGAATTAACTTTTCAAATATCTTTGCGATTGAGGGTAGGAGGCTTATTGGTCTGTAGCTTGCAGGAAGGCGAGGATCTTTGCCTGGTTTACAGAAGGGTAAGATTATAGATAATTTCCAATCTTTTGGAAAGTGGCCCAGTCTTAGACAGGAATTAAATAAGGCGGTTAAAATAGTTATAGCTCTTTTGGGTAATTCTTTAAGAGCTCTGTTGTTAATATGGTCGTGACCTGCTGATTTTCGGGTTTTCAATTGCTTAATAATTTTAGATGTTTCGGATGGGGATATAAATTTTATTTTATCTGGGACATTATAGTCTGGTAACAGGACGTTTTTTGTGATATAATTAGTAAAGGAAGAATTTGTATTTGGGTTTGGAGTAAAACTATTTTGCAGATATTTACCTAACATATTGGCTTTCATATGATCCGTATAAGCTACATTTGAGTTGTGTTTCAGGATAGGAATGTCAGTAGTTTCTTTACATAGTCTTTTTATGGTTGACCAGAGTGGTCTACTATTAGGGTGTATTTGAGCTATGGATCTTTGAAAATTGTTTATTCGAATTTGATTTAATTTGTTTTTGATTGTTCTCCCTACTTTGTTGATTTTTGCTTTAAGGTCATGTCTGCGGTTGATTTGCCAGAGCCGTCGAAGGTTACGTTTACTTTTAATTAGGTTTAGAATATTCCTTGGGATCGGATTTCTATTGTTAGTGAAAGGTCTTGCGAAAGGAGTTGTTGATTGTAGCAATGCAACGTAGATTTTTTGTGTGATATTAGTTACCTGGTTGTCTATTTCATTTGTTGTTTGTATCTGTTCCGGGTAGTGAAGGTTTACTTCTAATAGGTCTCTAAATTTATTCCAGTTAACGTGCCCTTTCGTGCCCAAAACTGTGAAGGGATTATTAGACTGCAAGAGGTTTGAAGATTTTAGTTCAATGATGACTGGGCAATGATCTGAATCTAATTCAGGAAGTACGGTTTGAGATGTAGGTAAGTGGAAGTTTTTAGACACCATTATGTCTAAAATATCTGGGATAATATTACTATTGTACGGGTAGTGTGTTGGCTGCCAAGGTGCTATTACATCTAAGTTATTGTTTACTGCAAAAGATTGCAATTTAGTGCCTTGCTGGGTTGTGCAATTGCATCCCCAGGCTTGGTTTTTACTGTTTAGGTCTCCTAGTAGAATAACGTTGGCGTTGTTATTAAATATTTCCTTGTATTCTTTTACTGGAAATTGTTTATTCGGAGGTTTATATGCTGTTATTATTGTGTAATCTTTATTATCTATGGTTACGGTGACTGACACTGTTTCCAGGTTAGAAGTGTTGGGGCTAAGTGACCGTTGATGTTTGACTCGGGTTGAAAGAGCAATCAAAACACCCCCTGCTGCAACATTTGAAATTCTGTCACTTCTATATATTTTATAACCGGAAATTTTGAATTTTTCATTTAGAACCAAGTGGGTTTCGGTTATGCATGCAATATCGATTTTGTGTTCGTGAAGAAAAATTTCTATTTCTGATTGTTGTCTTTTAATTCCGTTTGCATTCCAATTCAATAAAGTGATTTTATTTGCCATTATGGAAATTTATTAGCACTGACTGTACAATATTTTGAATTTGCGGGATTATAGCTGAGATTACTTGTGATACTATTGTGGTTATTAGTTGAGATACATCAGTTGGCATTTGGGTTTGCAAAGATTGAGCCGGTGACCACGGGGTATTGGTTTTGGGAAGGGGAGGAAATTCGCGAGGGCTAAATGTTGGAGGGCTACGAGAGGGATTGTTGCGCGGCGGCGGTTGTTGCTCTGACCCTGACCTGCGTTCATTTAAGTTTGAACGTGCTTGCTGAGTTTCTTTGAAAATGCGACAGCCTTTGTAATTGGCCGTGTGCTCCAAGCCACAGTTAACGCAATTCGGTTTGTCACTTTTTGGTTTTGTGCATTGAGAATAGTGGTGTGATTCTTTACATCTAACGCACCTCGGAGTGAGTCGGCAGTTTGCTTGCGAGTGTCCATACCTTTGACAACGTTTACATTGTATTGGGTAGTTTCGATTTGTTCTAGGTTGAACTTGTATGACGCAATGCATCAGGCGATTTAAAGTTAGTATTGACTTCCCGTCTCTATTGTCTTTTATTTCTAGAGCACAAATTTCAATTGGATTTTTCTTTTTGTCATATAATCTAGTCACTTTGGTAACAGGGTATTTGAGTTCAAGTTCTTTTAAAATGTCAGCTTCCGAGTAACATGTGGGGATGCCCTTCAACACAGCATTAAAGATTTTAATAGAAGGGTCGCGGAAAGAATAGAATTGTCTGTTCTTCTCAACACAGTGATGTCTAAAATTACGGTAATCTTCTATTGTAGTGAGCATGATTTTTAGTTGATCACCGGCTGTCTTGGTTGTGAAATCACATTTGACGACTGATTTAATGTCGGAAATCATTTGGTTGTAGTCAAGTACGTTGTGCATAATTATGGGCGGAATTTTTAATGTTTGTTCTGGAGTACTTAGATCACTGTCTTTAAGATTTTGAAGCACTTCGAAACGCGATGAAGTTTGAACATTGTATAATGGCATAGAGTTTTCATCATCATTTCTCTTTCGTTTACTTACGTTTGAAAGCGTTTCGTTGGAAGTTGTTGCGTGCATCTCCTCGCTTTGGTGTTCTTGGGGCAGGGTCGTTTGGGGCGGTTGCTGCTGCATTAACGGTTGCCCTTGCTGCGCTGTGGGTTGATTCTGTTGCAGTAGCAGTAGTTGCTGCTGTTGTTGCTGATGAAGGAGTTGCAGATGTTGCTGCTGTTGTTGTAATAGTTGAAATTGTGCTGTTGGGAGAATGCACTGATCGCTGTTGCTTGCATATAAGGTATCCATAGCATTCACTAACACTTGTGATGTGCTGTGTAGCCCCGACTCGGGGCTACCTTGGACGTTCATTTCGCCACTCGCGGTCACGGGTTGGTTTTCAATCACTTGTGGTAAATATTTATAATACTGTTTGCAAAATTAAACTGTTTTTGATGAAACAATGTATAATATTTAAAATATACAGGTAGATTGCTGTGCAAGCGAAACTAGTTTGACACTCAATCTAAACACACTACGCAGAGAGAGAGAGAGCTGTGGCGTTCGATGTTCACGGCACGGCTGCTCGGTGCGAACTCGTGATTGTTTGTCCCTTGCTTCTCATGCACATGTTGTCGCGTCCTGCTGACCCGATATCAGAGGAGCCCGCGTGTTTCTGTCCAGTGTGTAGTCGAAAATGCGACCTTTCGCGACGGGAAGGGTAAGCAGCCGACGGCTGGATAAAAGCTCTAAAGAAGAAGGGGAAGGAGAAGGAAAAGACGGAGAAGGAGAAGGAAAAGAAGGAGGAGTAGAAGAAGAAGAAGGAGTAGAAGAAGAAGAAGGAGTAGAAGAAGAAGAAGAAGGAGGAGTAGAAGAAGAAGAAGGAGTAGAAGAAGAAGAAGAAGGAGTAGAAGAAGAAGAAGGAGTAGAAGAAGAAGAAGGAGTAGAAGAAGAAGAAGGAGTAGAAGAAGAAGAAGGAGTAGAAGAAGAAGAAGGAGTAGAAGAAGAAGAAGGAGTAGAAGAAGAAGAAGAAGGAGTAGAAGAAGAAGAAGAAGGAGTAGAAGAAGAAGAAGGAGTAGAAGAAGGAGGAGGAGTAGAAGAAGGAGGAGGAGTAGAAGAAGGAGGAGGAGTAGAAGAAGAAGGAGGAGTAGAAGAAGAAGGAGGAGTAGAAGAAGAAGGAGGAGTAGAAGAAGAAGGAGGAGTAGAAGAAGAAGGAGGAGTAGAAGAAGAAGGAGGAGTAGAAGAAGGAGTAGAAGAAGAAGTTAAATTATTATAAAATAAAAGGGTCCTTCGGTAACAGAAGTCAGCCGTGCGCTTCCGACGCAGCCAGTTGTCGTACTCGCAGAGGCGAGAAAACATCCGGCCAGCGAAGCGTGGAGATAGCGCGCATCGGCATCGCGCCGCCGAGGCGTGCTTCGCTTCCCCGCCGACGGGCGCTGTATCTGCGCGCAGATCCGCACTGCGCATGCGCGCGCAGCCTTGAGCGCACCCTTGGGCGCGCCCGACAAAGTCGCTCGTGCCTTTGGGTCTGGGTCGGCGCGCTTGGCTCTCTCGTATCGACACGTAGCACTTCGTATTAGGGACGCGACGTCGATAACGAAACATACTTGTTCAAAACATCCGCCCATGTTTTTAAACATCGATGATTTGACCATACTCAATCATTAAATACCCCAAACGGGGGAGGGGGAGATGATGGGACATCAGCCGCTCAAAAGCTGAAGACACATTATCTACACAATTAATGTGAACTATATAGTTACTTTCACCAGATATCAGCTGTGGCCCGGTGATGAAATCAGGAGTATCGTTACGACTAAATTTGTTGGTATTGAAACTCGAGATTGACAGTGTCCTCTCTCCTTCCAGCTTGCGTCTTTAGGAAGTCACTATATTTTAATCCGTAAATACTGCTTCTTATAATTTTATTTACTAATCGAAACGCAATCAAAAACTAACCTTACAAAGAACTATAAATCAACAATTAAATCATAAGTGTGAAATTCATCTGATATTGGGAAAAAAATATAAGAAAACTGTAAGTTCGCTTAACACTACTAGGGATGCGACATCTAAGTCAATAATTTCAAAACATCGACGTTTCTATAAAATCAGTGAAATTAAGTTTTGTTGCGCCTGAATGTAATGTTAGTGATTAACCCACCTCTGAAACATCGATGTTTAAAAACATCAGTGGTTTTTGGCCTAAACATCGATGGTTTAATTTTCAACCTCAATGTTTAAAAACATGGACGTTTTATTGTCGATGTCGCATCACAAGGCTCTACCCCTACAGCCGCGCATCCCTGTCGATGTCGCATCACAAGGCTCTACCCCTACAGCCGCGCATCCCTGTCGATGCCGCATCACAAGGCTCTACCCCTACAGCCGCGCATCCCTGTCGATGTCGCATCACAAGGCTCTACCCCTACAGCTGCGCATCCCTGTCGATGTCGCATCACAAGGCTCTACCCCTACAGCCGCGCATCCCTGTCGATGTCGCATCACAAGGCTCTACCCCTACAGCCGCGCATCCCTGTCGATGCCGCATCACAAGGCTCTACCCCTACAGCCGCGCATCCCTGTCGATGTCGCATCACAAGGCTCTACCCCTACAGCTGCGCATCCCTGTCGATGTCGCATCACAAGGCTCTACCCCTACAGCCGCGCATCCCTGTCGATGTCGCATCACAAGGCTCTACCCCTACAGCCGCGCATCCCTGTCGATGCCGCATCACAAGGCTCTACCCCTACAGCCGCGCATCCCTGTCGATGCCGCATCACAAGGCTCTACCCCTACAGCCGCGCATCCCTTTCGATGTCGCGTCACAAGGCTCTACCCCTACAGCCGCGCATCCCTGTCGATGTCGCATCACAAGGCTCTACCCCTACAGCCGCGCATCCCCGGTTGCGGGCGCCTGCTTCCAAGACGCACTGCTGGCCCAACCAAGCGTGACCCGCGGCCTCCAGCTCGCACGCGTGTTGGGCGCGTGAGCCGCACGCGTGGCTGCGCGAGGCGTCGCGTCGGCGTCGGCGTCGCTTGGTAAACAAGGCCGGGCTGCGGGGCGCGGCGCGGCGCGGCGCGGCGCGGCGCGGCGCGGCGCGGCGCGGCGCCGTGCCGGACGGCCTTGTCCCAGGTCGCGCCCTCCGCCTGCCTCGACGTGGGCGCTTCCTGGCTCCGCTGTGCTGGCCCACTTCGCACCGCCCGCCCGCGGCCCGGCTGGACAGCAGCGGATTCGGTACAAAGCTCCTTTTTTCTCTTCTTGCTGGCGGGAGACTGAGAATTGATTGATTGATTGATTGTTAGTGATTCTGCAGGGCGCGTCAACTGCTGAGGTTGTTAGTCCCGTAAATGTAGTTCATGTTTTTCCTCGGGAGTTTGCGGTAATATTCCCCCGCAGGATGGTGAGATCCGTCGTCGACCTACGATCGGCTTGCGGGATTTTCCCCAACCAGGTATCTCCCTCCAACGGGGCACCGCCCTCGCCGGGACAAACTCTAAGCTTCCGACCGGTTTCCCGACATGAGTAATATTGCAGTGCATATCATATTAGTGTGAGTGTGTGTGTATGTAATGGGTGAGGATAGGACAAGGAAGAGGAAGGAAAGATCGCGCGCGGTCCGTGGCCCGTTTGGCTCCGGCGTTCGCCTGCGTTGATCAGTCAAACCGCTGAAAACTACCGATCAGAGCAGCCGGCCGCTAGAATGCTCCTCCACGACTGAATTCCACCTAGCTGGCAAGCTGGCTCTGAGCTACCTCTCCTGGTGGGCGAGTGGGGTGAACCGAGGTTTCGTAAGCGAGAAAAGACAATGTGCAGAAAACGTGACTGGTTGAGTGAATACAGAGAATACAGAACTCATGATATTGAACAACGTCAACAGCTTTCTTGAGGTTGATTGCTTTGATTCCGTGTGCGTTAACTGCTAAGGTCATTAGCAGCTTCGATCCGAGGCCGCCAGGACTCTACTGGCTTAACGATCTCGGCCACCGGATCGGCCATCTTTTTTTCCGCTGCTTCTTTTCCTCAGTTTTCCAGTAATGTTGCATGGCAATTGTATCTGCAACACGTAACTGTAACGCGTGAATGTCACGCAGGTTGCCTCCAAAATCAATTAACACTCGTCAATGATTCGCGGTGCTGAGCTAATATTATTTAGAAGCGCGTTTAGACAATTACATCTGAGTCGATCAATTTAAAGTCTCCTGGGTCGCTTATTGGTTGGAAACCGCGATAAACAGACTCCTAAGCTTTTTGGAGTGTACACGTAACAAAGGTCAGAGAAGTTAAAGAACTTTCGAGCGACGAAAACAAATATAGTTCATGTGATTTGATGCAATATCGAATTGTGTGAAATTAATGCGTACTGAGTAGCCAGACACCATACTTTGTCGATAATGGCTTCAATAATGCTTTTTAGAAATATGTGCAGAATATAAAAACTCAATGCTGCAATCGCAGGTGTTGCATCTTTATCAGAGGGTTATGGTACAATGTGCATTCGAGAGTGCAAAACAGCTGTGAACACAGAACGCTGTCAGCTTGTAGAATGACATCAAGATTCAGAAGTACGATTCATACATTCTGGGCTTTGTTTACATCTACTCTACTTTGAATAAAGAATAGACACCCACGTACAAGCCTGCTTGACGACCCTTCTTTGTGCCGGTTGTAAACCTGTCTCCGCTCCATTGTTGGAACAACAGAGGGCAATGACGCGGCTATAGTTTTATAATTGTCACAAGTCAGACTTGCGAGCGTAGTTTGTTCGTGTATGTGTGTGTTCGTATTGAGCACAAGCACAGACATCCAGCGACAACAAACACCATATCGGACATTTGAAATGGCATGTGACATCACCAGCAGGTAGTGAATAATAGAGAACGCATAAAGTAAAAAAAATTAAAATCCTTTGATTATTAAGAAAGGCGAGAAAGTAAAAGTGCTATGGACAAAAGTTTTAAGTTCCTTAAGGTTCGCTTCAGTCGTAGAAGCGAAGGGAAATATCCATGAGACGAAGATCCCGAGCCGTCACTGTTTCTTGTGTGTGATTTATGTCTCATCTAGTGAAAATGTGAAAAGCGGAATGTCAATCTACTCCAATAAAAATTCGTTTTACGTCATTTGTGAATTAAAAAATAATAAAATAATATATTGAAGCAGACATCATGAGTTACTGGGATGGTGTTTGCGGGTGAAGTTATCATAATTACAATGACTGTGCACTGATTATCTGTAATTCCACCTGAAAACGCCCTTCCAGTAAGTAATTTAATCGAAGACAATCACATCGAAGATGTTTTTCAGACATGATACGAATTGTTTATTAAGGATATGCGATACAATAAATCAGTAGCTAAAATATAGTAGCTCTTTTACAATTATGGCTGAAGAGATTAAAAATGATTCACAAAATTTTAATTGTAAAATTATAGAAATGTAATTATTGTTTAAATTTCAACATTGTACAGTTTTGTTTTGATAATAGTTTCATAGCTTTGTTGCAAAAACCTAATGAACATATTACATTATAAACATTACTACACAGAGATTACTATAAGAAGGGACAGCTGTGACAGCTACTGCATGGCAACTGCTATGTACATGCACTTATTTTTCCAGTGGGTTTGTTTACAGATCATTTGTAAACGGCCTCATCACTTTCTCTTGCAATGTCATCGCCCTGCATGACGTTCTTTTGTTTCCCGACCTGTCAAAGTAGTCCCTTCTTCGAGAAACTCCTCTATATTAACCCCCTTATTCATTAAGTCAATTTAAGCGATTTTCACGTGCAAGGAGGAATACATTCCTTCTGTGTTATTGGCCTTCGTGGGAAGTGAAGAATCATCATAATGTAAAAAACAAAAACAAAAACAAAAACAGAGTCCTTCAGAAGCGTTACAGTCGCTCCCTGCCGTTGCTGTGCAGAACGTGTCGTGGCGCCTGGGCGGGATGCCGCTGTGAGCACGATAGACGAGTGCGTCCCGGAAGCAGCGACGTTGTGTCGTCGACCTTCGCGGAATTGTTTGGACGCAGTCTCTCCCCCTCTCTGTCCCTCGGGTTGCGCCGTTTCCGGAAACACGCGTACTTTCACACACAGGAACACACATGCGCATCTATATCTATTATTAGGAATGCGATAGCATTGTCGATACTTTCAAAACATCGAAGTTACCACAAATCGTCGATGAATTAAAACCGATTTTTTAACATCGATGTTTTTCCAAGTTTGACGTTTTAAGTATGAAAAAGTTCCGTAATCACAATTTTGTAAAAGCTAAAATATGCAATCTGTGTCTTGGTGCAAGAAGGGTCAATGTCAATGTTTAGTGATTTTCGATTTGTATGGTGAATGTACACTTTAAAGCCTCTTCTTTCAGCACAAGAAAGGTCAAAGTTAAAAGTTAATCCTATCTTCTAATTTCACATTGACTTATATTTGCCTCCGATTGCTTTATCATTTCGACGGTGTAGCCACCATTCCGTAACACTTAAAACTAAAAAAATTTTGGCATTGCCCCTTCGTCACCTGGGTCACCATGATCGCCACCTAGTAAGTTTCTTCAATCATAATCCCAGATAAAATGCACTATTCGTCGTGGTGTATATTAATAAAACTGCAAATACGTAGAGTTTATGAAACAAATTATTTCTGCTTGGACATCGTAATCTTACCTTGCCTTATTCGTGTTACAAACGTTTTACAACAGTTTATCATTTCAGCAACGACCAGGATAATTTTATTTATCCTTTGGATATACTATACACAAAGAACAAAAGTAGTTTAAAAGTTTAGTAGGTGAATGCTATTGTAAGTCTTTTCGTTTGAAGACCTTCAAATGTTTCCCCATGTCAGCAACTGTTTCTAGTAGGCCTTGGAACTTCTTTACAATGCTGCGTTGATTATGGCTTTGTTTTATAAGCAACGGCACTTAAGATGGCGTTCATTGACGTTCTATTGTCTTGTGTTTCTCACCCTTTGTACAGTAATATCCATTTTAATATTGCTGACATATTTTTGAACAAAATCGCACTCGCTGTCATGTATCCATTATTTCATAAGAATGCACGTGCTCATACATAATGACCACGATTGATACATTGAAGTAACTCATCGAGTGATAGTATTGAATTACGTTGCCTAAGGGAATTGTTCGTAGGAAGACTGCATTAGCAAAGAAGATTCAATTTCATTGAATTTTGAAAATTCAGTCATAATAAACATCTATCTTATCAGACATGCAAAGAAATTAAAGTAATTGTGAAAGGCTGAATTTGTTTAGAAATGTACATACTGTACTATACATAGAGCAAACTTACAAAGCCAAATTAAAAATAATTATGCTTTTTCTATTTTAAAAAAGTCTAATTTTTGTCAAGCTCCATTACCTCTGTATTATTGTTAACAATGTCTCAAAAACAATAATTTTAGAAGAAATTAAAAATTGTTTCGGAGAAGTTAAAAGCCGCTAGAAGTGTTGAATGAAGCAAAATTCATGCTTGCAGAATGATAAGGTGGGAATACAGAGGATGTCGTTAGGATCTTCCGTCAAAGATAACAGAAATTATGTTATTTGAGAGATAGAGTTCATTGCCTTCGCTTTATTCTATGTCAGCTGTGACGCGAGTTCAAACAAAGCAGTTTGCTCAAAAGGGCATAAAACTGTGCTCCTGGGACTTTATTGGTGTTAATTTGATGAAGATACCAGATTACCAAGACACAAAATTGCATTTGCAAATAACATTGAGACATACATTCAATAAAAACGATTGTCATGTAATACTAAAAATTAAAGATCTTGAATTTTTTATTGAACATTGATAATTAGATCAGGATTGTTTCACATTTAGTTATTTTACTAGCAACCCTACTGCATTCTTTCTTTGTATTTTAATACAATAAGAATGAAATCAAATTTTATTGCTAGCGGGGAACAGGACGGTCTATTTTGCCCACTGAAGAGTCTTCACAAAGTAGTTACATAACGTGTCAAGAGAAGAGGGAGACTTATATTAAAAGTACACTTATGTTTGCAAATAAAACACCAACTGCCTTAAGCGATTAAGGAAACACGAAAACACTCATTAACAAGGATAGAGTAGCCGACAGACATTTGTAGACTACACAGCTCTGAGGAAGCCACATGTCATAACACGTCTGAACTACGTAACACGCTGAAATACTCTAATACATTTCCATAAAGAATTATGTTTCATGACGAGATAATGCGAGAATATCAACGGAAAAAAATAATGTGTGCAAGAGAGATACGATTATTCATTTTGCACATAACCTCTCATTTTTGGAATTCTGCTTCGCCCCGCCTCGCCCCCCTCGCCCCCCCCCTCGCCCCTCCCCGCCCCTCCTCGCCCCTCCCCGCCCCGCCCCGCCTCGCCCCGCCCCGCCCCGCCCCGCCTGCCTCGCGTCGTCTCGTTTGGGGCCATACCCTCCCCCTCCCAAAAGCTCAGTTTTTATTTACCTTCCTACACTTGGCAAATTTGATTTAAATATTTATTTATGTTCGAATTATGTAATTATTTAATCAGTAATATTGCATAGTATCATATCTACGGCACATAAATTTTATACAATATAACAACAAATACGTTTATTATCTAACAAAAATCTACCATGCCCCTACTAAAAAAACCGGCTGGATCCGTCCCTGCGCTCTCCGTGTCTCGCCCCGCCCCGCCTCTCTCCTCCCTTCTCCTAGTGAGCTCCGCCCCATCCCCTTTGACCTCCCCTCCTCCCCTCGCCCCTCCCCGCTTTTCCCCTCCGCCCGCTCCGCTAGAGTAACGGACGGCGCCGGCGTCGCCTCTCAGGAACGTTCCGCTTTGTTTCGATTGTCATGTTTTCCACATTGCGTGTTCCTTCCGCCGCCGCGTCTGTTTGCCTGGCAGTTCATTAGAAGCCCTCCGACGACTCCGACATCGCACTCGCTGTCACTTCTTGCGCTCGCCTTGTCGACGGCCACGTCCCGGCCGACTGCGCCGCAAAGCCACGCGGCGGCGGCCGCCCTGCGTCTGTCTCGCACACCCGAGCCCTGCGTGTTGTATCATCGCCATATTACGAATTGCTCGTCCGCATATTGCACCGTCCTCAGTTACCCTTTCCGTACTCGTCGCCTCTGCCGATCTTCGTATTGCTATTGCCACCGCCCTCGCCACCCATCTCAACGCCTTTATTATCGCCGTCCTCGTCCTCATCGCCCTTGCCGATTACAATGCCCTCTTGGAAACTCTCTTCTCTGCCCACGTTTTGCTTGCCTTCGCCATTTAAGTTTTCGTTTCTGCTCGTCATATTCGTGCTCCCTGCGCTATGAATACCTAGCAATATCATATGTTTCATCACCGTTCTCTATCCCTTCAGACTTTCATCCACGCCTCCGCCCTCGCCTCCGCCCTCGCCTCCGCCCTCGCCTCCGCCTCCGCCCTCGCCTCCGCCCTCGCCTCCGCCCTCGCCTCCGCCTCCGCCCTCGCCTCCGCCCTCGCCTCCGCCTCCGCCCTCGCCTCCGCCCTCGCCTCCGCCTCCGCCCTCGCCTCCGCCCTCGCCTCCGCCTCCGCCCTCGCCTCCGCCCTCGCCTCCGCCTCCGCCCTCGCCTCCTCCCTCGCCTCCTCCTCCGCCCTCGCCTCCGCCCTCGCCTCCGCCCTCGCCTCCGCCCTCGCCTCCGCCTCCGCCCTCGCCTCCGCCCTCGCCTCCGCCCTCGCCTCCGCCTCCGACCTCGCCTCCGCCCTCGCCTCCGCCCTCGCCTCTACCCTCGCTTCCGCCCTCGCTTCCGCCCTCGCCTCTGCCCTCGCCTCCGCCCTCGCCTCCGCCCTCGCCTCCGCCCTCGCCTCCGCCCTCGCCTCCGCCCTCGCCTCCGCCCTCGCCACCGCCCTCGCCACCGCCCTCGCCACCGCCCTCGCCTCCGTCCTCGCCTCCGTCCTCGCCTCCGTCCTCGCCTCCGCCCTCGCCTCCGCCCTCGCCTCCGCCCTCGCCTCCGCCCTCGCCTGCGCCCTCGCCTCCGCCCTCGCCTTCGCCCTCGCCTCCGCCCACGCCACCGCCCTCGCCACCGCCCTCGCCTCCGCCTTCGCATCCACTCACCACCACCCTCACCGCCGACTCTGACGTTTACCGTCCTCGCTCTCGCCCTGTCCCCTGCTTTCTGTATCGGCCTCGCACCCCCCCCCCTGTGTCTCTTATCGTCCTGCCCATCCTCTGAGACTGCGTTCAATAGGCACCGCTCTCTCTAACACCTACGTCTACCACAGTCGTCACCCCCCTCGTGTCCTCCCGATTATCGTCCTCTCCGCGCTGACTGCACACCCTGGTTCTCGCCTCGTGGTGGCTGTCCATCACCCCCTCCACCTACGCTCTGCTCCAGCGCTCGCGCCGCCCCCGACGGCGGCAGAAGGGCGGGTGCCCTGACCGGAAGCGCTCATGAAGAGCGACGGCCGGAAATGAAGAACGACACTGTTAAGGAGAGAACAAGCTCTCGTCTGCGAACAGGAGAGCAAACACAATTTTACGCGCTCGTGGTTTTGTAGTGATATTGGGAGCAATATCGCCTTCTGAGAAATGCTCCTTTTTTGGTGTAAAATATTTCTTTTATTTTTGTATGTTTTTATTAACTTGAAGTTGCGTTTCAGAAAGTATGAAAATATAAATGTAAGTGTTATTATTATTGTAGGAAATGGAAAACCTTGGAAATGTAAAATGTGCTTCATTGGTAGTCAGGAAATGGAAGATGTGCTTCATTGCTGCAACATATTTATTTTAAGAATTTAAATGAATATTATTGTTATATGTGCGAGTATTTTTATTTCGGAAAAGTTATCTTTAAAAAAATATTTTAAAAAAATCCATCATTATATATTTCTGTTTCTTTATTATCCATTTTTGAAATGTTCTTTAAACAATGTTCAACATTTCTGAAGTTAATACTGATATAAGATTTAACAAAATTACAGAGAAATTTAGTATAGTTGTTATTTAATATTACTTGTCATTGGGTACAACTATAGAGAATCTATAGTTTTATAGAATAGTTTTATAAAATTTTATAGTTTCATAGAAAAACATTATCGATAAAAAATGTTCCGACAAAACCAACAGTTTTTTTTGTCTCCACATTGAAAAAATGATTGTGGCTATGTTACTAAGAATGTGACTAATTGTTCAGTAACAGATGTGGTCCATTTGAAGCAATTCAGTTGTCACATGCATTAGAAATGAAAAGAGTTAGTGGTAGCCTATAAATCTTAATTCACTAGGAGACATTTGATTAACATTGCACCATAAATTTCCCCCATATGTCCTATTTTCTAAGTAGGGCAGTGTATTTTGCACTTCTCTTAATTAACTCAAAATGTTTTCTTATATGACGTAACAATTCACGGAGAAATGCCGAAATAATTTGATAGCAGACCTACATTTAAATCTGATATTTATTTTATTATTATTATTACTATTGTTTTTATTACTGTTATTATTATTACTATTAATATTATTGATTTAGAAAATTATGGATGTATCTAATATTAAAAAATGTTTGAATTATTAAAAGATATGATATAAAATATACATTAGTTTCACGATGAGTTTTGGCTTTTAGTAAATACGGTATTAGTGATTCTACTAAATGAAAGATTCAATAGCCATAGAGACTAGCAATAGAAAATATTGGAATATCTGAAATGATTAACTAGCCTAAAATAGTCGCCAAGGGATGCCTTTTAAACTCAAAAACTACGAACTGTGAGCTATCTAGAACAGTGTCCCAAACTGTGTTTCGCCAAACATTAGTGTTCTGCGAATTGTGTGTCACATGGTGTTCTAAGTGGTTTCTATGGTCTTTACTGCCAGTTTCAAAAATATATTTGATATTAAACAGACAAAATATCAAGCCTAGTTATTTTCAGTGATCAGATGACATGCTACCGCTGAAAACCAATTAAATTAAACTAAACAAATTAATATCTGTTTCTTGACTCGTTTTGGAGATTGCTGCCTGTATACACAACTGCCAATTAAAATGTGTTTAATAACATAAGGTTTTCCCCAAAACTGTCTCTAGTTTTTTCTCTCACTGTCAACGACCTGAATAAATTCCCTGAGACGACCGTGGTGTAGTGTTTAAAACACTCATTTTCCACTTCTGCATACCAGTGTTTAAAACTCACGGAATTTGTACCTGAAGAGGGGCGTGCTGGGTTCGAGTGCCAGTGGTAGCAGGATTTTTTGCCCCTGCTACATAGCTAGGTCAAATTCAGTCCCTGTCTGGGTGGAGAATTCTAGCGGCCGGCTGTTGTGATCGGTAGTTTTCCATGGTTTCTCCGATCAATACCAGGCGAATGCCGGAGCATTACCCTAACAAAGGAACCGAGCGTGATCTTTCCTTCCTCTTCCTTGTCCTATCATCACCCCATACTTACACACACTTACATTCACTACAATACCACAAACGCTTGTTCCGGTTGGAGCTGTGCCCCGCTGTTGGGAAATACCTGGCTGGGGAAAACTTGTTAAATGACTGGTAGGCAGAGAAAGAACACCGCCAACTCCTGAGAAAAGACATGCACTACCCTTCAGGGACTAATGGCTAAAGCAGTTGACGCGCCCGTAATCACTATTCAGTCAAACAGTCTCATGGATTTTTTGGTGGGTGAAGTAGATCCGTGGGATTTTTAGTTTTCTCGATATTCTACTTTTCCCAACAACTTTCATTTGCTAATTTCTCCACCACCTTCCACCGAGAGGTCCTAGGGATTGAGCCCGGATAGCAATCAAATTCCGACATTTTATCACGTATTTAAAACAACAAAGATAATTGTATTATTTGTGAAATTTGTTTTCTTCGAGTTTTTATATTAAATATAACACTATCTTCAGACTGTACATTTTGTCGCTTATTTCAATCATCCGCGAGATGACTACCGCAAGATCTTCCTTGCACTTCAGTCTCCCTGAGATTCCGCTACCACATGACTCGAAATCAGTCACTTGATAGAGAAGAATTCTAGCGGCCTGCTGCTCCGATTGTTTCCCGTTGTTTCTCAGATAAATACCAGGTGAATACCGGAACTTAACAAACGGTTTACAGAAAGCGCGTGGTTTTCCTTCCTCTTCCTTGTCCCATTGTCTTCCCTTATACACTCACATACACACGCACTACCTAACATGTCGAGAGCTCAGAAGTTGTTGCGGCTGTGCAAGTTTCCTGCTGGGGATATACTTGGAGGGGAAAACCCGGCAAGTCGATGTGTAGTTTGGTACCGAATAATAGGTTCCAGAGGGGAAGGAAGAACGTCACCGCGCTGATATTGCACACTACAATTAGGGGACTTATAATAGTTGAAACGTCCAGAAACTCTCTCAATCATTCAATCAGTCATCATTGAAAACTTTTTATAATCTATCAGAGCCATCCACCTGAGATGAAGTCCTAAAGACTGGAGAGTAAGGGATCCTAAAAATAATAGTATGTTAATTTTTACTGTTACTGCCTTCGATACGGAGTTCGATATACGCTGCGTAACTTAGCTGTATCTAGAGGACCGTGGTTCGGACGGAAATATGAAAACAGTTGAATAATGCTACATGTTCCCTTAGTGAGGGAATTATGGGAGAGAAATATGAAAAGACAAACCAAATCACGTAAACGTCTAGTTAATCAGTAAGTAAATCTGAATCAATAAAATTAGGTAAAAAATAAAATTATGTATACACCGCGGCCGTTAACTGGTTGTAATGACCTCGGACGACAAAACACCACGGGCTTTTTCGTGCCACTCCGTCATTAGAACATTAATAACGCTCTTGGTGCCTAAATAACTATTAAATTCCATAAAACGAAGCCTCTCAAATCACCTATAAGAATCGCCTGCAAATAGAGGTATAGCACCGAGGTGTTGATCACCGCTGCAACTGCGCTGCACCGAATTTTTTGGCCCAGCCTTCGAAATGTCACCTCACGTGCGTCTCGGTCACCTCCTGCACCTCTTGGCCAACGATTCGCGTTCACGTGTCGGACCGCTGAACGCCTCCCAGCTAAACTTAGACAGCTCTGTTTACCACTTTGCGCGGCAGTCGAAGGAGGGAGCGAGTCACTTGCGGACCACGTGAAGTCCAATGTCCGGCGGTGCCTGCGGGGGCCTGCCTGCCCATACGTCACCGAGGGTGTGGAGGTTGGGGGGGGGGGGAGACCAATTTGGTGACAGAAAAGGAGGCTGAGAGGGTTAAAGAGGGCGTGGCCGGGCACGAGCAGGCAACGTGAGCTGCGGGTAGGACCTTGGGGTACGCCGCAACAGTAGATGTTGACGGCCCTCAATACAAAACTAAGATCAGAAAGTAACTAGTAGTGCTACAACAGAATATACTTTTATGAATCTCTTCTTCTATCCACGATGAATAATTTAAATATTAAAATTTAAAAAATAATTTAAAAAATTGGAGCAGATTTTGAGGAAAAAAGGTTGTTTTTAATTGGCTTATATTTCGCGCAAAATTACATGAAAATGACTCACATTTTTGAAACATTTATCATGAATAAAAAATTGAACATGATATTTAAAGATCCGTCTTTACGGAATATATTTCATTTAGAAAAAAATATCTCTCTCAATATTATACGAGGAAGTCGTCCAAAAAATTATACCTTTGTAATTTTCAAAACTTTAATGAACATTTCAATGAACAAGGGACCTGCACCATTCCCTTTAACACAAATATTTGTTCCTTAATATAATATATTCATTTCAGTGGCCGTCTGGCTTAGTATAAATTATATCCTACTAAATGACCATTATCTATACTACTGCATTATTTACGCTATCCGAAGACAAAGCTAGATTTAAATCAATTTGGTGCCTTTTGTGAGAAAATGTTGAACATTTTTTGAGGCTTTATGTAAGGTTCTCTCTAAAATGAAAATATCCATTTGAACTTTTAGAGCCTCGAGTTCATTCAGAGCGACAGGGTGATCACAATTTTGAAGAAAATCGGCTGAATGGTGTCGGCTCTAGCGTTGACCACTGACGGACAGACAGATTTCGTAGGTTACCTTTTCTCCTTTATTTCTCTTGATCCTTTACATGCGTTTGTACAAATATATAATAAAAGCAACGTACACGAAGTGGATTGCAAATGACTGCTTGACCGCTTAATAGAAACAAACTGGTAAGTAACCTTCTTCCTGTAATGGACATCATTCCAACACTGTTTAATACACTCGTGTAGTTACAAGAGATTGAGCACTTACATGGAGATCCGGTAATCGGTTTGTGATTACTAAATGCACGTTTGATTACTGTCCGCTTTCCATTTCCATTTACATAATTTTGGCGTCGTTAGCAGAGCACGACTTTTATTTGTACCCGATTACATGTGTAACTACACAAAATCTTTTAAGTGCTCGCTGTAACAGCTGTAATTAACTGATCCAGAGAAGCATCTAAAATAAATTGACAGATTATAATGAGGCACTTAATTCTGTTTCCCATGTCTCAAATGTCCTGTTGATTCCTCCAGATGATAACTGGTGATGGGAATGATTCATTAGTGTTTCTGGAGTCATGTTAAAGAGAAGTGACCCGTTAAGAATAGGGAAACATGAGATTTGACTGTCTGAGTTCTCAGTCAGTGAATTAGTATTGAAAGACCGGAACTCATACTAGACAATTAAAACAAGTTATAGCAAGTTAAAACCCTTAACCCTAGAAGAACCCCCTACGAACCCTAGTTAGAACCCCCTACGTCACTAGTTTATACAAGACACAAAGATTCGTTCCTTTATTAAACGATTCTGTCAATATCATGTTACATCTGTAACAAATATTGTACCTTAGCTTCGGGTTCAATGACTCCTTCTCGACCACCTTCGATCTTGTGTCGTGTCACTTCTGACGTGTAGGGCAGCGTCGGAATTCGCATTTCAGTCGAGGAGAAACACCGTCTTCTCCCGAAATACAACGTTTTCTACACGTACAAGAGAAATTACCATAGTAGATGACGCGCCCGGAAAATACGATAGTCATTCTCTCCACGATTGAAAATGTTCCCCAAACCACAAGCGCAACTGAAAACATCCGCGCATCGGCTTCGGTGGTTCAGGGCACCAATTGATGTCAGTGCAGTGCCTCTGACTGGGGGTTTCTACGGTTGGTAGGATTTTCGACACTAACTACACAGCTAATTAAAATTCAACTGCCTGGAAGAGAATTCTAGTGTTCTGTTTTTCAGATAGGTAGTTTTCCAATCAACACCAGGCGAATGCCGGAGCAGTATCCTAACGGGCCACGGACCGCGCGCCATCTTTCCTTCCTCTTCCTTGTCCTATCCTCAGCACTTATTTACACGCACTTACATGCACTACACTAACACATGTGTGGAATCTGTTCGGGACTTTAGAGCTTGTCCTGGCTGCGGCGCTCCGCTGGTGGGAGATACCTGGTTAAAGAAACCCCCGCAAGCCGTCGAATACGTCGTCACCGGATGTAAGTCCAAGTCTTCTCCAGTCAAAGATAACCACCGTCATAAAATCTTCTTGAAATTGACAACGTAATAAAAACATGCCCCACTTTACAAACTCGTTGCGATAAAAAACATATTGATAGCTAAATATTTATAATCAAAAGTTTTTTCATGTGTGAATACGTGATACTCTTTGGTAGAGTTTTATGAAAGCTTCACGATTGAAAATTAAAATGCTAGGTGGAAATCAAAATTTTACTCAATTGTTTTGACTTGCCGTTTCAGACGTCAGTGCTGGAATTTGCGTCAAAAGAATGTTAATAAGAGCAAAAATGCCAATAATTAACGAGCTTGTGGAATCCGAAGGGCAAACTATTTGTAGTGTCTTTCACAAAATAATGATCCACGTTTTCTTCGAATTATTGTAACTTACTATTTACTCATTTATTGTTCACTTCATTAGCGTTCTTTCTGCAAATCTTGCTTTCTGGGTTGTGATAAAAACATGCATTTCATTTACGGGACTAATGACCTTGTCAGTTGCCCAATCGGAATCATCAATCAATCAATCAATCAATCAATCAATCAACATCCATGCTGAGCTCACACGTGCTCAAGCGCCTGTGCCACGAGGCCCCACACGTTTTCCCCTGAGCTACGCCTGCCCAGTGGCGCAGCCCGCTCATCTCTGGAGTTGGCTGAGACTGCGGGCACGCGGCCGACTTATTTTCAGTTTTCCTCTCTCCAGTGTCCATGGAGAGGTGGGAATTTATTCTTGTAATTAGGGATACATAACTGTAGCCAATTAGATTCATGCAGTAGCGGCAGGGCTTGTTATAAATAAACTAATCGTATTCTATCTTATACCTAAATTTAAAAAGGTTTCTTAGGTCTATGCGGGTGACTGGACGGCTGATACGCTTCATACAGTGCCTTCTTACTGAGTAGAATCAGTGCCTCCTATTAAATACTGCATTTATGTTGGTAACAACCAGATCACTGGGAAACAAGTAAAGGGGACAACACATACATCATCTGTTATGATTGTGGTGACTACGCAATTTAAATTTTGATTTGATACATGCTGCAGTTCGTGCTACCAACTTAATTTCTGTTGCAAGCACCCTCACCAGCAAGGTGCCACTGCGGAGAGACTATCCTGGCGAGCTGTATTAACTCCCGCGTCGCGACATCCAACCTCAGCACGCGCCAACCGCGTGAACTGGTGCAGGGGGCGCCCCCGTTCGTTGACGTCTTCCTCCCCGCTCCGCTCCGCTCTCCGCCCCGCTCTCCGCCCCGCTCTCCGCCCCGCTCTCCGCCCCGCTCTCCGCCCCGCTGTCCGCCCCGCTGTCCGCCCCGCTGTCCGCCCCGCTGTCCGCCCCGCTCCTCGCCCCGCTCCTCGCCCCGCTCCTCGCCCCGCTCCTCGCCCCGCTCCTCGCCCCGCTCCTCGCCCCGCTCCTCGCCCCGCTCCTCGCCCCGCTCCTCGCCCCGCTCCTCGCCCCGCTCCTCGCCCCGCTCCTCGCCCCGCTCTTCGCCCCGCTCTTCGCCCCGCTCTTCGCCTCTCTCGACAATTACCGCTCGACAATTTCCATTCCCCACTTCCCGTTTTCACCTCCGTCACTTCCTCGTTCAATCGAGCTCCTCTCATTTCTTATTCGCATTCTCTCCATCCGATCCCACCATATCCATAAGTTGCCTTCTCCCTTTTCCGTCCCATCACGTGCTCACTTCGCACCTCTCTGCACTCCATTTCATTACCGCTTTTCTTCTCACCTTCTTACATTGTTCCTACTCTCTTTCAACCCCTTTTCTTATACTTGCCCCCTCCTTACGTTTTGCACCGTCGCGTCGCGACTTAGTGCCAGGTTAAATTTGGAGTCACTTCTAGAACGAACGGCTATTTGCAGTGCGTGACTTTCCAATTCGGCATCACTCGGAAGAGCAGTGGTTGTCGCGTGGTTTTGATTCATGAACGCCTTTTTGACATGGACTAGGTCATGTTGGTTCGTTCCGGCTTTCTGAATGAAATGCCCCACTATTCTTGTAAACATTTTTGCTTGTTTTGACATCTTTGCATTCCAAATTCTCACACAGAGCGCGTAACTTAGTTGTATAAAATAAATGCCGTTTTCAACTTTACGAATGAATTTCAAGCTTTACGAACGAATTTTCATTTACAGTTTCAGGCTCAACATGCAGATACACATAGATAGTGTTGTGCGTCATTTCTGAAATTCTTCGCAGGCTGTTACATGAGAAGGCTGCACTTTTCCAAGACATAGAGTACCATTTGTGGACTCGGGAGATCATTTGTGTTCCCTGAAAGGCGCTCTGCAATTCCGAACTACCATTGCGGGACACAATGGCAGAACTGCGTCACGCTCCGAATCGTTATAAAGCTGCCCTTTTCTGATCGCATTTCCAATGGATACGTATGCATTTTTCGTTTCTTTTTTATCCGAACAAAGGTTTACTCTCGGCGATGCGTTATTAGTGGACATAAAGGTTTGATTAACTATCTTCTTCTGAACGTTTCAGAACGTCGTAAATTGTCGATTTTCTACGCAATAACAAATCACGTCATAGGAAATTGTCATAAAGTACCTTTGTTCATCATATTCTGCAGAACTCACCACTATCTGCATTTTACGCCCGAAATATCTCGCTGAATACTGTTATATATTTGTTCTGTTCTACTCTCCAAATAAATTATTGTATTGTATATTTATTGAAAAAAATCATGTTTTAACTTCACAGTACGGTATTTCGTCTGTTAATTTGTTCCGCTAAGTTGGCCAAATGCTCTCTTTGATTTTCTTCGAATTTGGCGTAATGATTTACTCGGGAAAGTCATTCAAAATCACATTTTTTAAACAAATTTTTAATTTTTTGATGCAATTTTCATGCTTGTGTTTCATATAATTTTCAGCCTTCTTAGTTTTTTCGAGCAAAACGGAACTCTGTGTAGTTACAAATCACATCTCAGCAAAGTATCAAAGGAACCACTTGATTACCTTTTTCGAAAAAACTCGGTGATGTTATTTCACAACGGAAATAACTCACTGTATACATTTTCATTGTGTGTTTACATACGTGAACAGAACAAAAGTTTGTTTCAATTATCTCTCTACGATTCTTATTCTTGTAAATGTTTTCAAAAACAATTACAGAAAAGGTCAGTAGACCTAACATTAAAACAGAAGATTCTGCATTAAGGTCTCTCTTGGACATGTCATCACTTTCTGCTGACATCAGTGGTTGCGAAACACTACTCACGGTACCGTAATACCGCGCTTCAAGGACTTCTGGAACATTACAAAGATATTAACAGGTTTCACACTGACGGAAAAATGAATCTTCTCTTCTTAAAGTCAAAAACTAAAAGAACAGTTTCCTGACTGAAAGCATCAGTTGTAAAGTGTTTAATATTCTACGTTTCCACGAAGTTCAAGCGGCTTTTCCGCATTTCTGCCCACAAATAAGTGTTTGACCCTGAAAGAAAGACTTGCAGAAAGAATGCCAATAAAATGAACAATAAATGAGTAAATAGTATTTAATAATAGTTCGACGAAAACGTGGATCACTATTTTGTGGAAGAATGAACGAATAGTTTTCCCTTCGGATTCCGCAAGTTCGTTAATTGTGGGTATTTTTACTCTCTTTAATATTCTTTTGACGCCAACTTGAGCACTGAGCTCTTGAACGTCAAGGCATAAACAATTGAGTAAAGTTTTGGTTTCCACCAAGCTTTGAATTTTTAATCGTAAAACTTTCATAATACAATTCCAAGAAAATTTTATGGCATGGAAATGATTGTTTGAAGTTAAATCGTAGTTTGCCCATTATGTGACTTCCGAATCGAACTTATCTCCTCCCCGACTGGCTTTCTGCGAAGACACAATATGTCCTATTTAGCATTTTGTCATTTCTTGCTTTTATATTCCCATCACGCGCTGAATATGGCATCAATGATGCTATTCCTAACATATTGCTTACACCCTGGGTGGCAAAATATCCTCCAGATGTTACAGATCAAATATTTGGTTGTTACCACACACTAAGAGTATCAAAATCATAGCATCCTTCTCGGGACGCATGTAATTCCAGTCGTGCAATTCTGCATTATGTAAGCATGTGAAAAAAAGAAAACAGATGATATTGCTAGTAGCATATATCATATTTCAAAGGTGTCTTACGTCATACTTTTTGTGAGCACTAAAATATAAAGGAATGTAAAACGCAGAGTATTACAAAAGCTCGTGCAGAATACATATGTTAATCATTTAACATGAGATTTGTATCTATTTATATTGTTAAAACTTTCACCCAGAAGTGCACCCTTTTTTCCTATTACAAACATTCCACGCTACATTATTTCGTTAAAACCACCTGTTTTCAACATATTGAAGTAATCGTAAAATCAGGTTAATAATTAATTAATTTAGTCGCCTATTATTCACATTACAATAGAACCTCCTGCATTGGCAGTTGTTGAATCAACAACACAAGCATGCGATCTCCTTTAGTGGTTTTCGTATTGACAAATCGCAGAGTTGTTGTTTGATCAAATCCGATCATTCGAGAGACCTCTGACGTCATGTGCACGAACATCGCTATTTATCATGTGCCGAAGCTGTCAGACATCGCAAACATTGTAAATAGCCGCTAAACGCCGTTTAAATCATCTGTTGACGTTATGTTTGGATGCAAATCGTAATGCATAACATTTTTTTCTGTTTAGAGTGTTTTGGACTTTCAAACATCGTATCGCCAAGAGACGAAGCTCTAAACACGTCTCTGTAAACTTTTCCGCTAAATATAACCCTCTGCGATTCTCGCCACTTCTGACATGAGGAAGAAGTTAAACGAGTTTTAAAAGTTTTTGTTCGCATTCTATATCTTCATTCAATGTAATGATTTTCTGTATATAATTGTCATCATCACCTTGTTGGACGCAATTATGCTCGGAGAATATATTCCGCAATCGTAAAGGAATCCAAATTGTGACCACGTTACAAAGTAACAATGAATTTTAATAAGAAGGCCCGGGATCGAGTCCCGGTCGGGGCAAACAATTCTTTGAAATAAATTATGTAACGATTTTCGTTAATTTCCTTCTGTTGACTTTGATTTGTAAAACCAAGCCATATAGAATGGATATCACGACATTCTATACAATGAAGGCGATATGCCCTCGCCAGACAAGTATCTTCTTTAGACAATGGTAATCTTCTTGAGATATAGGTGTTATGGTGCGTTATCGTTGGCATTTTTTTCATGAAATAATTGTAAACGTTGTCATTGCCAATAAAAGTATTTAATATAATAGCAGCTTTCGATGGCTTAGCCATCATCATCAGTTGTCTGCTGGATGGAAGCCACAAAACGACTACGACTAGTAGTCGACTAGTAGGCTATTATATTAAATACTTTTGTTGGCAATGACAACGTTTACAATTATTTCATCTTCTTGAGAGCCGATCTGCGTAGCAGAGGTCGCTAAAGCCGAAGAACCGAGAAAGCTTCGTACCGGAAAGGTCGCGGATTCGAATCCCGCCCGGGGCATGAATATTTGTGTGTGTTCAAATACCGTTACCGTTACCCCCAATATTATTTACAGTAGTCGCTAATGACCTTAGTAATTGAAAATCAACCTTACATAAGTAAAAGAATCTTTAGAGGAAGACCAAATATAATTTTTCAGCACATTTACTTACAAAGCTTTTGTTAAAAGTTTACATATTTGGTTTATAATTAAAGTTTAAATAGAGAATCTGGGTTAATGTAACAAATACATTATATTTTTTCGATAGACTTCGTCATTCTTACATTGGGTACAGGATTAAGAATGAGTATATGTTGGCCTGTGTATTACATGAGTATTTAATATCTTCGCAAAATTTGTGTCTTATGCCTTATCCTCAGTAATAAATTAGAATTGCAAAATGAAACATTTTTGGTATACCTCATTCTACTGAAATGAATATTGTCATCAACTATTAAATCTGAAATGGCAGAACTCTTAATTATTAAACTTTCATATATCTGCGTCATCAAATACAAGTGTTAATGTTAACGCCAAACGAAACTGTTAATGTTTGCGCTTACTGAACAACAAAATTTGACGGAAATGGATGCTCACGAAGTCCAAGATACCACTTACTATTTAGTGTGAATTTCATTAAGGCAGTAACCCGATTTTACCGACATACCACTTTATTTCCTGGTATTGCACAATTTTATCAATACCACCTTCTATCATGCGAGATATGTTAGAGAAATAAGAAGAAGAATTGATGGTGATTCTTTTCGCTGATTGAATGAAAGGTGAAGCAAGGTAGATAAATGGTATATAAATATGGTAAATAAACTATTGTGCACATTATAAATCGCACATGCGATTTGGACGCTCACCTACACCTACACATACACACCTACACGTACACATACACACCTACACATACATACACACCTACACATACATACACACCTACACATACATACACACATACACATACATACACACATACACATACACACATACACATACACACACATACACACATACGCATACACACATACACATACACACATACACATACACACATACACATACACATACACACATACACATACACACGTACACATACACACCTACACATACTCACGTGACTGGGATTTGAAGAGAAGTCCGGCCAACTCGCGTCAACACATTGATATTGCCCATCAATATTTCCAAACGCTTTGTTTGAACCCTGGTTCGCAGAATTAGAAGGCAAGGTTGGCTGACCGATACATCATGAGGATCCGCCAAGGACGCGCTGTGCACGCGACGAGGTCGTGGTTCGCTACTCGACTCGTGTCCAGACGGTCAAGCAATAATTTTCCCTGGCATCGGGTTATGAAAGGACGCACTTTACTAGTATCCTCTCTCACGACTCTCGCGTGTTTGACATTTATTAGAATGAATGGTGGTTTTCCATTTTTCCATTGAACAGTTTAAAAACAACTACACCCTTCAATTATAAATAACACTCTGTACAATGGCTTCCCTCTACAATGCTGATAGAATATTTAGAACTACTAATTGATAGAAAGTTAACATACAGAGATCTTCTATTAAAAATAGGTAAACACTTTTATTAAAATGTAACATTATATTCGTTAAATCTAAAAATTCTAAAACTAATTTAGTTTTGATTCAAATATTACATTCGGTCATCTATTGAATATGGCTGTGTAATTTCGTGAAGTGCAAGTCCTAATATAATTAAAAATACAAAAAAGTAAAAATACTTTCCGCTTGTCCTTAAAAAACTCTTCGATTCATTCGTAATGAAAGATCAAAGTCGTAAAGATATTTCCATTGACACGTAAAGAATTTGGGTAATTAAATGAACTTTACTTTTTTCTTTGGCGTTCATCACGCTCGTCATCGTTAATGACCAGCAACTCGGCTGCTCTGATCGGTAGTTTCCAAAGCGATTCTAGGAGTAATTCCCTAACAAATGAATCCGGGACCGTGCGTGATCCGCCGTTCCTTACCCCTTTCCTGTCATCTTCCGTTACGCCCACCCACACACGCACGCACACACACATTCACTTACACAGATTAACACATACACATACACTTACACACCAACACCTATACATGTGAACCTAAACATACACCTATACACGTACACCTACACGTACACACATACACACATACACATACACACCTACACATACACACCTACACATACACACCTACACATACACACCTACACATAAACACCTACACATAAACACCTACACATAAACACCTATACATAAACACCTACACATAAACACCTACACATAAACACCTACGCATAAACACCTACACATACACATATACATACTCATACACACATACACATACATACACTTGCACTACTATATCAAACAAGCCGGGAGCTTTGAGTTTGTTGCGGCAGGGGTGGTGCACCACGGAAAGAAATAACTGGAGGAGACAATGACGCTAGCTGACGTGTATGTCGGCGCTAGATGACACTTGCAACGGTGGAGGAACATAACACGCGTCCTGAATATAACATGCACTACAGTTACGGGACTAATAACCATAGTAGTTGACATGCCAGGCGACTAAATAATCAACGGACGTGGGTTTCCGCGCCAGATCTCACGTTCTAGCGTGGGAGGAATACCGTAACTTCTCAGGATATATCATGCACTTACGGTACGAATGACGTGAGTAGTTGATGCACCCGGGAGCATGAAATGCGCACGCCTTGATTGTCGATTGATTGATTGATTGCTTTATGTTCATGGCGCGAGAACGGCGAACATCGTTAGTCTCGAAAGTGTAGTGGATGTTTTTTATCGCAAGAGTTGGCAATGATCTCCCCCCCCCCCTATTTACTCGTCGGCTGGCGGGGTTTTTCTCAACCAGCGGTACCTTCTACCAGCGGGGCATGACCCAGCCGGGACAAGCTCTTAGCAAGTAAGGGGGTGAGGAAAGGAAGAGAAATGAAAGATCGCGCGCGGTTCTTGACCCGTTTGTTAGGGTACTGCTTCTGCAATTTCCGGGTGTTGATCTGAGAAACCATGTTAAACAGCTGATAATAGCTGCCGACCGCAAGAATGGTTCTCTATACGTAAGCTTCCGCGGCTCGAATTCTCGGCTATCCGGGAGACGCCGCGTCGTTGGCTGGGGTGCCGACGTTTCGCCTGACATGTCGCAGGCTTCCTCAGGGCAGTGACACTACTGCGCTACGTGCCCCACCAACATACGTCGGCACCCCAGCCAACGACGCGGCGTCTCCCGGATAGCCGAGAATTCAAGAATTGTTCTCTCCAGACATTGGTTGAATTTGACATAGCTCTTTAGCTAGTGTCAAAACACTTGCCACCGCCGTGACTCGAACTTCGCATCTCCCACCCAGAAGCACAGCGGTAACATAGGTTGAAGCCGTGAGCCACCCAAGCCGGTTTGTCTGTCGAGGCGCGGGGAGGGCCTCGCGTGCCGAGTGACCCGGGGCGAGGAGACACGGGGCTAGACGGCGCGGCGCTGCGGCGCGCGGCGGTGTGGCAGCGTGAGCTGGGTTGGGCAACGTCCGCTTAGAGGGGCGGGGGAGGGGGATGGGCGTGCGAGTGTGTGACAAGGTCGCCGCAAGGCCGTTCGGCGCGCCTCGCGCCCGCCCACACGCCAAGCGGCCGCTGCGCTCGCGGCGCCGCCGCCGCCGGCCGCGCAGCGTCGTTGACTCTTCCGCGCTCTCGCCGTCGACGCTGCCAGCGCCACAGCAGCGGTCACTCTAATACGAGCAGTGATGTCATGGTCTCTACTTACTAGGCTGTCCGGGTGACGCCGCGTCCATGGCGAAGGTGCCGACGTTTCGGTCGCCATTCTGCGACCTTCCCGAATACGCCCTGAGGAAGGTCGCCGACGTTTCGGTCGCCATTCTGCGACCTTCCCGAATACGCCCTGAGGAAGGTCGCAGAATGGCGACCGAAACGTCGGCACCTTCGCCATGGACGCGGCGTCACCCGGACAGCCTAGTAAGTACTGACTCCGGCCGCGGAAGCCTACGCTCTCACATGTCATGGTCTCCTCTACTCCGAATAAATCAGAACGTTCCTTCAAAGCCACGAGCTGAAAAGATTGATTGATTGTTAGAGATCCCGGGCGCGTCAACGGCTAAGCGTGTTAGTCGCTTATTAGTCACGTAAGTGTAGTGCAAGCCTTTTGCTCGGGAGGTGGCGGTGATGTTGCCTTCCTGGATGGCACACACCTAGCGGTTCCCCAACCGGGTATCTCCCTCCAGCGGGGCGCCACCCCAGCCGGGACAAGCTCTAACCTCGACGCTGCCAGCGCCACAGCAACGGACACTAGTGCAGCAGTGATACTCTTACAGCAGTGTTGTCATGGTCTTCTGTTCTCCGAGTAGATCTGAAAGTTCTTTCAAAGTCACGAGCTGAAAAGATTGATTGGGAATTAGAGATGTCTGGCGCGTCAACGGCTAAGGTTATTAGTCCCGAAAGTGTAGTGCAAGCCTTTTGCTCGGAGGTGGCGGTGTTATTGCCTCGCTGGATGGCCCAGAGCGGGCTCGGAGCTAGGTGGATGGTTGGTTGGTTGTTAGTGATCCCGGGTACGCCAAATAACTAGGTTATTGGTCCCGTAAGTGTAGGTCACGTTTTTCCATGAGAGGTGACGTAATCTTTTCCCAATGGACGGCCAAATCAGGCGCCGACCCACCGTCGGCTACCGAAGGTTACCCCAACCAGATATCTCCCACCAGCGGGCCACCGTCCCAGCCGGGACAAGCTTCAAGCTCTCACATGTGTGGTAGTTAGTGTAAGTGTGGTAAGGGGTGAGTGAGTTAAAGTCCTCAGAATGCCTATAGTCTCACCAGAGCCAGAGACTCTCTCCCCCGTCCACCGCTGTCGGCGCTGCTAACGCCGTGGCCTCAGCTACAACTACAGCAAACACACAACCACCCCAGAGCCATAGCTTCTCCACTGCTATTGGGTCAGGGCCGAATAAATGTATAAATGGGTTCTAAACATGATAAAACTGTGGTCTCCCTAATAATGTTGAAATATGACATACCAACAATTTTGAGAGAAATATAGCCGTAACTTCTAGCATTTACGAATTGGGTGTTAAAATAATAAATTGAATACCTACATTTAAATGCGATTTAAAATATTTTTCTACATAACTGTGAAGGAAAAGTTTGTTTTAACACATTATCTATTTTTTAAAGAATAAAAAAATTTACAATTTTATGTCGTTAATAATGTGATTAATTTTTTGAACATATTCCTTTATTTGAAAATATCCAATTTTGTTAACAAAAAATATTTCTCCTATTCCAGCTGAGCCCATATGTACTTGTATGTGTTTAGTGTGTATTTATATTTATCTACTACTTTCCACCATAGTACAAGTTACATCATAACCAATCAAATCAAATTCGATTCTACCACACCTTCTGCCTCAGCCACAATTCAGCACAGATACTGCCCCCCACCATCGTTTTCTGTTGAGTAATTAATTTATTGAATTTTATACTGCAAATTGTGAATTTTTCATTTTTTTAAAAATGTTGATATTTTAATTAAGTTGATTTTTGCGGGTTCCTTTTTTGAGACAAATTGACAAGATGAATTTGGGAATGTCTTTTGGCTTTGTGTATTTTAATGTTCATGGTGACTAAAACGATTTAGTTAAGTTACGTGATTTTACGTGAATTTCTTTTATTATTTTAAACAACACTAAATCTCAAAGTTTCACTTGAGATTCTGAATAAGTCGTAACATATCGTATTCAAGCATAAATAGTGTTAGAACTTGAATATAAAACTAACGCAGTGAGTGTCAGCATGGCAATATTTACGTATATTAACATTACGTAATAATATTCGCTTATTCGTTATTTTCTTCTCAATTCTGAAAGCTTTCCATTCCTTTGTCTAGAAATACGATGAACTACTCACTTACAAAATGCGCACATAGTCTCTGTATGAAGAACCACAAACCAACCTCCAAAGCGTTGTGAAACCATGTGAGAAATTTCAACGTGCGGCATTTTCCGTTTCTCTCGACAAGCAACAGCATTTTTCTCTTCCCGAGATAATGACTGCCCGAGCCACCCGACGGGAAACAGAGATTTCCACTTACGGAGTTCTGCTCCTCATTTGCTGCTTTCCTTTCAATTCCCGGCGAGGAGCTGATGCACGTTTTGGGTATCCGATGGCCGTCCGGAAACTCATGAACCGGTTAATTGAGGAACCGGAAACTTCTGATTGCCGACTGCGAAATCTGCGGTCGGTTTAAAAAAAAAACGTCTAATTGGAAGGGATGTGATCGTATTTCATTTAGTTTCAGAACGGAAATCTATATTTATGGCTACCTTATGTATGACCCATTTACAAATAATTAATTCAGTTCCGTTTAGTTTTCTATCTCCGTATTTTTTTTCTGGAAAAAAGAGCTTTCTATTTTTCTCCGAATTTCTAATACCGCATATTTTAGATAAGTAAGTATGATGAATCTCTGAGTCAAAAATACGTCCTGTCATAACTGTTCCGACCTAGTTGAATGAACTAATTTTTCTCTATTGTAGTTTGTGTAATCTGATTCAGCTCAGCTCGAGTGTTTATTCAAATTCTGCGGGAGCTAGTGGTTGATGAAAGGAAAAATATATCAATATAGGTTGCAAAGGTTAAGAATTTATCTATTTATTTTTTGTTTTAATTATTTATAAATTATTTATTTAATTATTAACTTTTCATCTCTCTGTCATCCCAAAATAGCTTTGAGAACATTACAGTCAGTGTTGACACATACGCTGGGAATAATTTCTCCCAAATTTGATCTGAACTGGACAACAACAATTTATTTTTGAAGTAAAAGTTTCCAAAATGTTTTTAGTTCATTATGACAACTTTATTTACTAGAAAAATGTCTCATGCGAGTTTCACTATTTTCTATTTTAGTCAAGTTTATACAAGTATTTTTTCTCCCCACAAGTACATTCCCAAATACTTGGGAAAATGCCGATCCGGGATTGCCACGGCGTACTGCCTTAAATCTCGAACCGAAGTTTCGTGGGATCGAATCCCGGCTCAGGCATGGCTGGGTGTGTTTCGTGATTGCATGTCTGTGTGTAATGTGCTTGTGTGCTCACTGTGGTTGGCATCAGGAAGGGCATCCGACAGTAAAATTATCGTTAAATCAGTACAGAAATGGAGTGCGCAGAAAATTAATAAAAATGAGTCCGCCCCATTAGCCGAGCGGCGACCTCGTTTTTTTTATTTTTTTCAACTTTTTTATATTTGCAGAAGTACATAGCTCAGCAAATATATCTATATATATATATATATATATATATATATATATATATATAGATATATAGATATATAGATATCTATCTATATATATATATATATATATATATAGAGAGAGAGAGAGAGAGAGAGAGAGAGAGAGAGAGAGAGAGATAGTAAAAGACTTACTTACTATACTTAAATGTAAACTTGCCGACTATTACAATGGGAAGGAATTCTCGTTTAGGGATCATCTGTCAGGATGTAAATCTGCAAATTTTATTAGGAATATGTGGTATGGATATTTGTTTTGTATTCTTGTTTGGAATATGGGGGTTTTGGCCAGTTTGAAGGGTGAAAGGGCTGGGATTTTTAGGTAGGTTAAAATAAAAGTTAGAGGCCAAATACGTGATGTGTTGTTCGATAGATTCCGGGATAAATTAATTATGGAGTTGGTTGTTAATACCAAGGGGCATGAGCAACTATTCTTTAGAATTTATTTTGCAGAACTTGCAGTTTGTGGATGTTAGTTTTGGCAGAGTTGATCCAAATTGGGCTCGCATATAGAATTAGCTGTCTAAATACTGTTTTGTAAATTGCAATGGCTGATTTGTACTATATTGGTCTGTTTCTGTAGATTAAAGGTCGTAGCGGTGATAGTGTTATTTTGACTTGAGTAGCCTTGGCATTTATATGTTTTCCCCAATTTAACTTGGTATCTAGGCATAAACCTAAGTATTTAATGGGTTTATTAGTAGTAAGCGGCGATCTCGCAGAAACGGGGTAAAAGGCAAGTATGAAAAAAATGGGGCGGGCGTTTTCCCAAATTGAAGTTCACCGATCTCAAACCTACTGATGAAATGCCGTTATGCCGTATGCCGTTATCACTTTGCGTCGGTCAGATTACTGCTTATACGAGCCTGGCTCAATTCGTTGCTTCTGGTGGGTCAAAAACCGGTCCTCGCCTGCTAATCTCGACCTTGAGCTGTCAGCAGCCGCTTGCGGTGGGTGGCCTCCCGGCCCGGGCCAGTTTTCCGCCGCTCTTTCTCCATCGGCAGCCAACGATCCTCCCTCAAGGAGAGCCTTGCTTCTGACAGGTCGCTAAGGACCAGGGAGCTGCATCAAGTAATGAGGCGTGACACTCAGACAGGAGGCATATTCGTTCTTATATGCAGCTGATAGTTAAAAAAAAATAAAAATGGAAGAAAATAAAGAAAGAAAAATGAGAGAAGAAAAAATAACACATTACTAGAAGGTTTTGAACAATATAGCATCATTGATGGTAATCCAGTTTACGACAAAAGAAATAATTCTGTCGATTAATTTTAAACATTCTGTTGGGCCTATTTGCTTACAAATTTCGCAGTATAATATGATACGAAGACATTGGGAACTTTAGGTTTAAGAAAAAATATTAACTGGAATGATTCGAATATTTTCACGCCAAGGCGACTGTCGTATTTTATAATGCGCAAGTTATAAACCAATCAAATAGTATGGAGAAGTTTTCCGAAGTAGCAAGAAGATGATCATGACCTATAAAAATATTTTCTGAACTGTTTTACCACTGATGTGTGTGGCCAACTAAAGTGGTTCTCCAAATTCAAATGAAAGCAATATATTTCGCTACGTCATAGTATCTTTTCGGTTTAGAAAATAATCCAGCTTAAATAGTCGTATCATAAGAATTTGATTTGTGTTCACTAAAACTTTTACATAAATCGTAAAGAACTGTTTGTTAAATTTTACCTGTGAAGAAATTTTATATCAAATTGAGTTATGATCGTAATCCGAAAGAAATATGGAGCTATTACGATTTATACGGTGTGTAGAGCAAATTAATATTTCTATGTGGTACAAAATATCCCGGTTTTCACTACCTAAATGTGTATTGAAAGTAAATAGTCTTCTTTCACTTGCTCGTTTTACGAACTGCTAAAGGCAGGAAAGAAAGAAGACAGCACAAATTCAAAATTAACCATGACAATGAAGACAACACGAACCACCTACAACATGTTTATTCTCTTGTAACGTTACATGTTACGTGAACGGAAACCTGTCTATTGCAAGAGCCGTTTCATTTAGAATTACTTCCAGCCCAACTAACCTTTTGTCCGTTCGCGCGTACGTTAAAACAACGGCTTTCCTGCCAAACCGCTTCAACACAACACAAAAGACAAGCCATCGGTGGGCCAAGTTCGCTTGTCTACAAGACATGACCCGAGGGATCGCCTGCCATTTAAGTGGACACGACGTCGAGTGAAAAGCCAAGCGAGTCCTTCGATGCGCAGGCGTTGGGTTGCAGGTGGGGTCGGTTTCGGAGGTCACAAAGTCGTCAGTGGTTGTTGGTCAAGGGGACTCCGAACAAAGGACGAATCGCCGAAGTAAGTGGTCACAAAACATTAAACTGAAAATCGGAAGAATATGGTTGCAGTGAAATGGAGACAAGAGTATTTCAGTGAGAATGTTTATTGGAACGAATCCTTAGTTTACAACATCTCACGAATAGTAGTTTCTACGTTTCTTGCATCGGAAGATGTAGCTCAGGGCATCAACGGATGTCACTGCAGTGCCTCTGACAGGGAGATCCTAGGCTTCCACTCTAGACAGTGGCATGATTTCGACACTAGCAATATAGCTAGATCGTATGCTGTTTGGAGGAGATTTCTAGCGGCCGGCTGCTCTGATCGGCAGTTATCCGCGATCTCTCCGATCACCACCAGGCGAATGCCGGAGCAGTACCCTAACACACTGGCCGCGCGCGATCTTTCGTTCCTCGTCGTCGTTTTATCCTCAATTCTTACTTACACACACACACACACACACACACACACACACATACATGCACTACACTATCACTCATGCCGGGAGACCGGTCGGGAGCTTAGAGCTTGTCCCTGGGCGGTGCCCCGCTAGTGGGAGGGTTAAGGGAATCCCCTTTAGCCAATGGTAAGCTAGTACTGGATCTCGACATCCAAAGGGGGATATCACCGCCACCTTGCGAAGAAATCCTGCACTACACTTACAGGACTAATGACCTTAGCAGTTGACGCGTTCGGAATCGCTAACCAATCAATCAATAAAACGTTCCCTTCACGGTTTATCAACGTGTACGGCACGAAGTTGTAAAATTTGTGACATCAATGTCACCTTTGACAGATGCGGGATTTGATTTACATGGCACATGTTAAGCAATGGTTTAAAGAGCATCAGATGTGAGGTTCTTTTCCTGAATTTTGCACACCGTCATCGTATGGGTGAAATCATCCATATAATTTACGCGGAATTCAAACGCACAAACCAGAGCTATGGCCGCCCCCTGGGTGTTATTTGTTTTCAGCATATGTGCTCTAAATTAGTGGCAGATAAAATATTTTGTCGATTTTTTTTTCTTTTGAAACAGAAAACAAACTCCCAGTACAAAACAAGAGATTTTATTTAAAAATTTCAATTTTACTTGAATTTTTTTAGCATTGAGAACATGTATGTTCTGAGACGATAATATTTATTCTCGTATATTTATCATGGACTTCATGTTCTCCTCGAGAGAAAATGTTTCTTTCGGTAGGGCGCACGTCGATATTAAAGACATGGTACGGGACTTTTATCCACACTGCGCCCCTCTCCGTATCTTATGAGACAGATGAGAAAGGCCTGTGGCCCTTTGCACACGTAGTGGTACGACATTTACCAATGAAAGATGAAGACTTCCATCAACCATATTAGAGGAACGAACATGGTAAGATGGTATCTGAGGAATATGCACAATGCCCACAACGCTAGAAAGTATTTACAAACGTATCCCTAAATCGTAAACCAATAAATCATTGCTTTACTTACTTAATACTTTAATTAATAATTAAGTTATTTATTAATTATATTTAAAGAATTAATTATATTTAAAATACAGAATTTCATATATATTTAAACAACTAACTAAATATGTAATTAAGTGGTAGTTTAAGCATATACCGAACACAGTATTCACTTCATATTATATATTGTTCTTTATAACTAAGAATATTTGCCATGGCTTTTTTAAAAAAAGAACTTATTTAAAGTTGCTTTTCAATTACTAAGGTCATATTCTTGCCCATGTAAGTAACATTGGGTTACGGTATACAGACACACAAACAGCCATGCCCCGTGCGGGATTCGAACCGGCGACCATTCTAGCACGAGGCAGCTAATGCTCTTCAGCCTGAGTGACTTCAGCTGTGCAGGGCGGCAGCCACAGCTTTATCTATTTAACTATTGCATTAACTTGAGAAACCGTGACTCCTGCAGCATTTTTATTAGCTGTGTCAGAGGCAGAACAAAGCGGTGCCCCGCGCACGGAGCCTTCGTGCGACGCGAGGCGAGGCGGTGGAGGTAACGGGTGCACGGCACGGCGCCGCGCCGCGCCGCGGGGCATATGAATATTCACACACAGGGCTCGGGGCGCGCAGACCCGCCTCCGCCCAGATTCGCGCGCGCGACCGCAGACGCCGCAGGCCACGGGTCACCTGGTGGTGCGCGACCCACATCCCGCTCCCGGCCCCGGACCTCCGGCCGTCCTGCGCCCGCCCTAGCTCCCGTACCCGCTCCTGACCCTGCCACTGCCCCTGCCCCCGCCCCTGCTCACGCCGCTGCCCATGCCCCTGCCCCTGCCCATACCCACGCCCATGCCCATGCCCATGCCACTGCCCATGCCACTGCCCATGCCCCTGTCCCTACCCCTGTCCCTACCCTTCCTCTGTCCCTGTACATGTTCCTTCTCGTGCCCCTGTCCCTGTCCCTCTCCCTGCCCATTCCCCTGCCAATGCCTCTGCCCATGCCCCTGCCCCTGTCCCTGCCCATGCCCCTGCCCCTGTTCCTGCCCATTCCCCTGCCAATGCCTCTGCCCATGCTCCTGTCTCTGTCTCTGCGCCTCCCCCTCCTCTGCCCCTGTACCTGTTCCTTCTCGTGCCCTTGTCCATGCCCCTGTCCTTGTCCATACCCCTGTCCCTGCTAACCCGCTCTGCCATGGTGCTCTCCTACGATGTCCCGCCCGGCCCTCGGTTCGGCCATAATCTAGTTGCTCTATCCTATTCTGTCATGTCCTGTGAAATGCGAACTTGACATTTTTAATTTTACATCTTGTGCTAACCGCGTGGTAGTTTGAAGAATAAAAATAATTTCTCCGCTGCGCGCGAATCCCCCCCCCCCTCCCAGTAGCCAAGCAGCGGAGCAGCTGTAGCCGTAGCGGAGCAGATGCTACCGGTTGCGTCACCCGGAACAGGTGCGGCCTTCACTGGCCGCCGCGGGCCCCGCTGGCAGAAGCGGCTCGCCTTGCACAGCGCCAGGGCAGCTGCAGCGAACGCCGCTCCGCCCCTCCTCCCCGCCCCACTCCCACCACCTCACCCCGCCCCGCCCCGCCCCGCCTCGTCCCGCCCCGCCCCGCTTCCCCCGCCTCGCTCCCACCGCCTCCCCCTGCCTCACTCCTACCGCCCTGCCCCGCCTCACTCCCACCGCCACGCCCCGCCTCGCCCCGCCTCGCCTCGCCCCGCCTCGCCCCGCCTCGCCCCGCCTCACTCGCCCCGCCTCACTCGCCCCGCCTCACTCGCCCCGCCTCACTCGCCCCGCCTCACTCGCCCCGCCTCACTCGCCCCGCCTCACTCGCCCCGCCTCACTCGCCCCGCCTCACTCGCCCCGCCTCACTCGCCCCGCCTCACTCGCCCCGCCTCACTCGCCCCGCCTCACTCGCCCCGCCTCACTCGCCCCGCCTCACTCGCACCGCCTCACTCGCACCGCCTCACTCGCACCGCCTCACTCGCACCGCCTCACTCGCACCGCCTCACTCGCACCGCCTCACTCGCACCGCCTCACTCGCACCGCCTCACTCGCACCGCCTCGCCCCGCCTCGCCCCGCCTCGCCCCGCCTCGCCCCGCCTCGCCCCGCCTCGCCCCGCCTCGCCCCGCCTCACTCCCACCGCCTCGCCCCGCTGCGGCGGACGCATGTATCTGTCCGCCCCGGGGCAGCGTGCGAAAGCTCGCAGCCCGCTCGGGTTAACAGTCCGGATGAAGAGGAGATCCACGTTGCAGCTCCGCCCGAGGGGATCCCACACAGGATACCTCACCACACGTACAACATCGGGGGTCTACATTCGCTTAACTCAGCAGTACTCGCCTCGCATTTCGGAACACAAGTTATAGCGGCGTCTCCATACGTAGCCTAAGTAAAAATTATATTTTTTAGCTATTATACAGTTTGTAGAAACCTTCTGAAAATTTACTCTGTCACCTCAAATTATTTGTGTCGTGAATGTCGTTGAGCTTTAACGTACGGCATTTAAATCTATCCGTGTTATCTTCCAAGTGAAAAATGACTATAAACGCGGTGTATCACCTTAAGAAATATTTTTTCTCCATTTGGTAATTCATTATGAGTCATTAGGCAGTTGTGAAAATAGTCATCACTCTAGTATACGATAATAGTCCATAGCTCTAACAATAGTTCGTCATTTTTCCGTATTATGATTTGGCCGAAATGAGTTTTGCAATAATCACCCACATCATTGAAGAGACTTTATCTCTAGAAATCTATTTATTTACGAATCGTATATCTAAGAGTTTCTATGAAGGACTTTCTTTCCACTTTCTAAGCTATTTATTCCAGCTTGTCGTCAAAAGAGAGAGTATTGCTTGGTTATTTCTTTCTCGCATTATGAAGAGACCGGAACGTGACGGAGCAGGTCCGAGCGGTGGTTCTGGACAAGGTGGGGAGGCGAGGATCTGGTTGGGGCTGTGTGGAAAGAGGTGAAGCCAGCAGAGGTCGTGTGGATGCGAACTAGAGTACCGCGGATTGATTGATTGTTAGTGATTCCGGGCGCGTAAACTGTTAAGAATATTAGTGCCGTATGTGTAGTGCATGTGTTTTGCTCAGCAGCTATCGGGGTGTTTCCCAACCAGGTACCTCCCACGAGCGGGGCACCGCCCCAGCCGGGACAAGCTCTAAGCTCCCGACCGGTCTCCCGGCATGTGTGGTAGTGTAGTGCATGGGAGTGTGTATAAGTAAGGGTTGAGGATAGGACAAGGAGGGGGAAGGAAAGATCGCGGTAGTGTTGTGCATGTGAGTGTGTATAAGTAAGGATTGAGGATAGGACAAGGAGGGGGAAGGAAAGATCGCGGTAGTGCATGTGAGTGTGTATAAGTAAGGATTGAGGATAGGACAAGGAGGGGGAAGGAAACATCGCGGTAGTGTTGTGCATGTGAGTGTGTATAACTAAGGATTGAGGATAGGACAAGGAGGGGGAAGGAAAGATCGCGGTAGTGTTGTGCATGTGAGTGTGTATAAGTAAGGGTTGAGGATAGGACAAGGAAGGGGAAGGAAAGATCGCGGTAGTGTTGTGCATGTGAGTGTGTATAAGTAAGGGTTGAGGATAGTACAAGGAAGGGGAAGGAAAGATCGCGCGCGGTCCATGACCCGTTTGTTAGGATACTGTTCCGGTATTTGCCTGATGACTGATCTAACTGACCAGCTAATGTTGGAAATGTTGCCGTCTTCGGGATTCGAAACCCAGGACCTCCCGGTCAGAGGCACTGCAGTGACATCAGTTGATGAGACGAGGGACGGGATAGAAGTAAGAGTGACGGAGCGCGGTAGAGTAATATCGGACTGGATTAGAGAGGACAGAAGGGGACAATTTAGCGCGGAGTGATGCAGGGCAGAGTGGGAAATACTGTGACGGAAGGGGCTCGGAATGTATTCTCCGATTTAAACACAGGGTGAACTGGCGTTTGATCAGCTGGTATGCGGTTATCCAATCACAAGCTTCAATACCACAAATTAACGCCTAACAAAGCTCTCGTTAGGATAACCGCGCCCAGCTGATCAAACGTCAAAAGTCATTACATTTAAATGGTTATACAATGGTGGGGTTTGGAAAACGCGCTGAATAGGGACAGAACGTTACAGGACAGAAGGAGATATAGGTAGTGCGTAGGTAGGAAGATAGATGTAGGTAGTGAGTAGTTGGGACGTGAGACTGAGTTGTGAGATGTTGGTAGTGAATAGTACGTGTGACACTACGGGAGATGCGGTACGAGTAGTTCGAGATGTCGACGTATCGCGCTGGGGTCTTCTAATGCGAGGGGCGCGTCTTAAAGATACGCGTCGTGACGAGATGCGACGAGGCATTATCCATTAAAAGAGGACGGCAACTCACGGAGCGGAACGGTTCGGATCGCGACGGACGGATCGGGATAGGAAGATTCGGCATGCAGCAAAACGGGATGCGATAGGCCAGTATGAGTGAGGTCGGAACGCCACGGGATGTGACGGCTGAAGACGGAAAGAAAACGAACACGGACGGGGTGGAACTGGATGTTGTAACGGGAGGGGTAGAAACAGTATGAAACAAGTCAAGGTCGAAATGAATGGGAGAAAAGGGTGGGTGGGGACAGGGTAGACAGGGTGGATGGGGATAAGATAGGACCGAAGAAGATGGGACGGGACAGGGCAGATTGTTGGTGGTTGGGTAGACTTGTAGAGAGGGTACTTGTGAATATTTGTGAAGAGAGATTTCTCTAAGAAGGGAGCGATTTCACCGCAACTTCTTGGCCGCTGCTGACAATATAACTGCAGTTCATGTCCATATACTCATTTTGTCAGTGCGTTCGTTTCCAGTCAGCTCATTTGTAAATGGCTTCATCACTACCTTGTTTGGTGACACTACCATATGTTTCTCTACCTGACCACGAGGTCCCTTCTTAGAGTCCAGCCTTCCTATGGCTTCACCGCCCGCTACGGGCCCTGGCCGATCAGCGGTTACCCAGCCTCTCGGCCATGGGATAAGGGGTTCGTGTGGTTCGCACAGAGACTTCTCCTCACCGTATATTCTGGTCTTCATAACCTTAGGGTGGGCTTTCTCATCGTCACACGGCGATGAGACATTTGTAAGAAAAGCGCAGTTATTATTTTGCTCCGGCCGCGCATCGAACCTGGGGCTGCGCCGTGGAAAGCGAGCATACCAACCAATGTGCCACTGGGGGCCGCCTTCTTAGAGTAACTTCTCTGTAAACTGAGAGTGCGCGTTGCAACCGGGCGGGTGCCGCCAGGCGGTGAGGGGCAGTGAGGGACAGTGAGGGACAGTGAGGGGCAGTGAGGGGCAGTGAGGGGCAGTGAGGGGCAGTGAGGGGCAGTGAGGGGCAGTAAGGGGCAGTGAGGGACAGTGGGGGACAGTGAGGAACAGTGAGGAACAGTGAGGGGCAGTGAGGGGCAGTGAGGGGCAGTGAGGGGCAGTGAGGGGCAGTGAGGGGCAGTGAGGGGCAGTGAGGGGCAGTGAGGGGCAGAGAGGGACAGTGAGGGACAGTGAGGGGCAGAGAGGGACAGTGAGGGGCAGAGAGGGACAGTGAGGAACAGTGAGGAACAGTGAGGGGCAGCGAGGGGCAGTGAGGGGGCAGTGAAGGGGCAGTGAGGGGGCAGTGAGGGGGCAGTGAGGGGGCAGTGAGGGGGCAGTGAGGGGCAGTGAGGGGCAGTGAGGAGCAGCGAGGGGCAGTGAGGGGACAGTGAGGGACAGTGAGGGACAGTGAGGGGCAGTGAGGGGCAGTGAGGGGTAGTGGCTCTAGCGTAGCGTGAGGGCCGGCGCCTGCCGAGCCCTCGCCGGCCACTGGGGTCTGCGCAGGCGCCGCCGCCCGTTTTCCCTTTCGCAGTCTTCGGGGTCGTCGCCCCCGCGCGCTGCAGTTGCTGCGACCGCCTCCGCCTCCGCCGCCGGCGCAGACTGCCTCCTGCGCCAGACCCTGTTGTCGCTCTCGCCGTCGCACTTAGACGGGGAGCGATACTTGGATTTAACCATTACTGTCCCTGACGTAAAACAGCTGTTTTCCAATCGGGAGGTTGAACGTCACCATATGACGTTACTATAGAGATGTGTAAGCTCCCGATTGGATGACATTGTAACACCTGACGAACGGCTAAGCGCAACTCTAAATAAATCGGAGTACACAGTTGGGTGCCGCCAATGATGGCAGTGATTTTCCATAATGGTTAGATAGGTATTATATTTGCGCTTGAGCCATCACAGCCAGTCCGGGAAGAATTTATAGTTTCTCTGCTATTCCTTGCCTCTCATTCAGCCAAAGCTCTGCCTTATCAAATATTAGTTAAATAAAAAGGGTTTCCATATTTAGCGATCTACACAAAAGCGATGCCTTTATTTTCGTTCCATTTCGTAGCGCAGAAAATCTTGTTCCGTCGATTCTGCTCGCTAATTCTTGAGCAAGAGCACCACCGTTGTACATTTCTACCTTCACCCCCTCGTGCATATTCCGTTCAGGAACGTTACTCTCTCCTCTGAAACAACCGGCGTCGCAGCGCGGGGTCGCAACAGTTGCGAGATGGACGGCAGCAAATGGCAGCGACAATTGCAGCGCAGCGAGCGCCAACTGCGAGGCGGAAACGGAAGTGATCTCGCTTCAGGCGGAAGGAAACAAAATTGCAGCGGGACTCTTGCACCGCTCTTCCGACATATTGGACTTTTTTTTTGTAATACTACGTTTTGTTATGCTATCGACTTCACGTTTCTAGACAGAGGAAAAAAAAATTATCGGCCCCGAAATTCTTAAAGAGCGTCATTCTTAACGGCCGGCGTCCGTTAAGGATTTAAGAGGCCGTCTTACGTTAAAAACATTGGAAACAAAAGAGTTGTAGTTAAAGATGGCGGACGAATGTGTTTATTTAAAAAGACGTATTCAACTGTAATGGTCATTAGATCCGTAAGTCTAGTGCATGTTTTATCACGGGAGAAGCGGTGTCCTGCTAGATGGCGAGATCAGATGTATTTTTTTATTATAATAATGAGATATTACAAAAAGAATTGAAGGAAACCCGGTCAGTTCCACAAACAATAGACTTGGTTGCTTATTTGCTGTTTTTCGATCGAATAGTGACAAATAATTATTATTCTTTGTATGGTCCTGTTCGAGCCCCGACGTGACATCGAGTTCTTGCAGCACTGCTACAGTTTTTCTATATCACAGAAAATTGGCTCTAAGGCACTGGAAGAACCGGCAAATGAGGTTTCTGCTTGCAAATAGACATCGATAAGAAGAAGAGAAATTGCCATTCACTTGGAAGTTTCCTTGCAAGATAAACGTTCTTTCGTCTCTTCTTTTTCCTTTGCTTCTTTCTTCATTTTCTTTTATTCGTGGGAATTGAACCATGTGGAATTTGTATACTGGCATTTTGTAACAATTGCAAATGTTTCTATCCAATTACTTGTACGACTAAATCTAAATAAATTCCTGCTTTAGAATAATTAATTAGTCAACATTATATTGACACAATGTATGAATTCAATATATTTTAGTATTGATTTACTTTTTTAATTGTGATTCGTTGAATTTACTGTTTTTCCTATTTTTTCAGGTGAGTATTGGCTTGTGATTCAGACATACTTTCCTTCATTATTGGCGTAGGTGAGTACTGCTCCGCATTTTACTCAACAAATTGCTTGATTGTTTTTCAACTTGTAGTACTGACAGAGCATTTCGACACACAAATTATTCAATTCAGAAAACAACTATATCGTAACATATGATATTTTATTTTAAATTCTCAATATTATTACACCAAATTCGGCACCTTTTATAATTAATGCAACGCTTGACTTTTGAGATTCCTTATTAAATTAGCAAGTTTGATCGAGGAAGGTGAGAAATTTGGTTGATGTGCTGGACATCAGTGATTTTGTGGCGTCTGCCGAGATTGAGTTTGTAGCTTTCAAATCGGTTTTTGTGGAATTCCTGATCGCTTGCAGAAGAATGTTGGAGCAGTTTTCTATAAAATCGTGCCATGGACCGCACACTATATTCCCTTCTCATTCCCTATTCTTCCCAACCAGCTCTTCTGTCCAGGACAGAGACGCCGTGAGGGTGTACAAACTTTCTCCTTCATATCAGGCCCAGAGGTTTATGAAAAGTCATAGTTTTAATTATGAGCTTTATTATATGCTAATTATCAAATGTCCACAAAACACAATCAAACGAACAGGAATTCGGTGGTTTTGTATGGCATATCAGTGCATATTTTGTGCATTTTGTATTAATGCATCTTATTTCCATTATATTTAAGTAATTAATCATATTATATTGCTTTTTTTTCTTAATGGGGCATATTATTCTTGCAACTTTAATTAATATGCATATATGTATCCACAAACCAAAAGTACTTCACAAATATAAATGAGAATGCTATTCATGAGAAATTGTGCGAATATCTTTCTTTCGCTGCAGCAGTGTTTGTCTGCACTTCTTTTAGATGATATAATATCGCTGGTATCCGGAAACGATTTGTCAGGTTATGAATGATGGGATAATTTTTATATTTGATAAAAAATTTGTGATATTGGAATCAGTACGTCGACAATGATACAGACGAAATCATTATATTTTACTTTATCAATTATCGCTAGAATATCAAGGGGACACAGAATAGCAAAATTAATTGTTAAAATTAAAAGTTTTGCAATTGTTCATGAATATACAAAACTGTTAATTATTTGAGCGTATTTCATTGGTTCTGGCGCATATTGTACAAATTTTAAAGCATATTTGCATGCTTATTTCTTCTTGTGATACAGCATTAACTTCCGAGCCTTAGTTATGAGCTTATCCTACTAGCTATCCTTCTAGCTTTACCATAATCGATTAAATTACCTGTGTCCGCCTTTTTGCCACCGTCACATTTTTTAACAAGATTCATCTCGAATATTCAGGAATAATCCTTGAAAAACTTGTTTTGTGAGGTTTCATGGAATGTAGAGTACGCTTCGAATTGCCATTTCGGCTTACCATGAATCGTTACGACGTGATTTATCATATTGACTGTAATTAAACCTCATTTGAAACGAAACATAACATATTATCGAAAATTGTATCAAGTTTAAATATTTCTATTGCTTCAAAAAGTATGAATACATTTCGTGTAACTTTCTATGGCTGAGAATGGAAAAGCCAGGTCACTGCATTGAGTTCAAAATTCCTTTAAACACATATAAAATATTTTAACATGAACTTAGCTCCCAGAGGCAACACTTTAAGGCAGAGATGTAAATATTTTAGTGCCGCTGACGGAAGGCGAAACAATGATTTTTAATTTCGAATAGAATTCTCTGCCCGTGTAGAATGTAATAAAACACGGCTCTTGCAAATTCGCGACATTTGTTGTGTATTGAATTACTGCGTACGTCTTCCGCTGCCAGTGTTTACAGAGTCTAACGAGCGCCAACATGGCGAGCAGCTGTACATGTGGCGCCCTCTGAGGAGTCGTGTTGTAGGCTCCGTGCCACCCGGGTCTCAAGGACGTGGGTGGTCCCCAGTTGAGTTGTGGCTTCGCCGTGGCAGTGCTCGATACTCATGCGATATTCAGTTGGATGTACGATGCGGTTCTGAGGCTGAGGTATTCCCTATTATTTAGCAGTAATTCAACAGATAATAAATGTCGCCAATGTTCAAGAACTGCCTTTTGTCGAGTAAATATTGGTGTTCAGCGAATGACAATCTACTCAGAATAACAACCTACTCTTGGAAGAAGAAATACCTTATTCTGCCACAGAAATGCACTACACTTACGGAGCTAGTGACCGAAGTAGTAGTTACACTTAGAAACATTAAATTTACTAAACACTAAAACTACTACTCATATCAGTCCCGATCAGGTTTCCATCTCGATCAGGTTTTTGTCCAGTTTCCCCGATCCATTGAGCAAATGCTAAGATGGCCCCTTGCTTTGCTTCTGGACGTAAATGTAGCTTCACTGTGCGCATGTTTTGTTGAACTCTCCTTTTGCTTGTATTGGTAAGAGTAGAGGTAAGGGCAAGTTGCTATTTTGTCAGCAATGCAGAAAAATCATACTTACAATACGTGTACCGATTGAAATAAGTTTTCTATAACTCAGAAACAAAAATGACTATTTTTTAAATATTGCTAATTTTGCGATTTTTAAAATTTATTTTTATTTATTTATGTTAAACTTTTACTTATATACATAAAATTACGAGAGGAGAGTCATAGCTTTATGGTCATATCTAGAAGGAATGAATAAATAATGTTTAGGGAGAATCGTTTAATCAAACAACCCGCCCCACAGCCACGCAGCGCCCATGTGGTGAAGCCGGGTCGTGCGTCCGTCGGTGTTCGTGTGGCGGAGGCAGCGACCGCTCGCTCCACTGTGCGGCGCGGCGGGGCAACGTCAGGAGCAGAACAGAGCAGAGCGGAGCGGCGCGGAGCGGGGCAGGCCAGGGCAGCGGCGGCGGCGGCGGGCGCCTCCGGCCCCCGATCGATGGGCCGACCCGGCGCCCACCGCCACCGCCCCCGCCACGCGCGCGCACGCCCCGCGCCCCCAGAGGAGCCCGTCGCTTGCCCCGCCCTCACCGACTCCCGCCCCTTGCCCCACCCGCACATCGCACGCTATTCCCCGCTCCTCCATTGACTCGCTGCGCCCTTCCCCACCACCTCCGCCCCGTGCACTGCCCTTTCGCTTCCGCCCTGCTCCGCCTCGCTGGCCCCGTCCTGCCGGCAACGCTGTCGCCTGCATTTCCCGCTCTTTGCCGCGATCTCCGCTCCCGCTCACCCACGACGCTCCCTCGTGTCCACTCTCCGCTCCTCTGTTTAGTCGTTCCGTCCACATCGCCACGCGTCTACACGCCCCGTACCGTCTTCCACCCCCGCCACGCACGCGGCGGAATGCAACCCACCGCCGGCGCTCTCTTCGGCAACTCCTGGTTTTTGCCCCGACCGTCCACCGCCCACTCGCCTCACGCCACCCCCAACGCATCCGCGGCAACTCCAATGCTCTTGCTTCCACTCCCCGCTCCTTCATTGAGTCTCCCCGCCCCCGCTGACCTCTCTGCTACCGCACCGCCCTTCCACTCCCGCCTCGCTTCCAGCGCAACCTGTCTCTTCTCCATTTCCAGCTCTTTGCCCCGACGTCACGCCGGCAGCTTCCCTCCCGCACATCTTTGGCCCCCGCTCCACGCCCCTGCCGACCCCGCTGCTACCGCCACGCGCGCCCAGGCCCCACACCGCCCTTCCACCCCCGCCACGACCAAGCGAACAGCTGCCCGCCTGCTCTCTCCTCCATTTCCCACTCTTTGCCCCAACCTCACTCCATCTCCGCTCCCCTCCCCCCTCCTCCACTTGGCGTCCCCATCCCCAGCGGAATCCATGTTGCTTTCCACGCTCTCTCCTCCACTGCCCGCCGCCTGCGCCGCTTGCTTCCTCACCCCCACCAGGTTTCACCTCCTGCCGCCCCGTTCCTCCACTGCCAGGCGCTCTCACGCCCCTCACCGGCTCTGTCGCCTTCCAATGGGACGGGTTCCGTCTCTCCCGCCTCTCACCTCGCCCTTCCCGCCCTACTCCCGCCACGTGCGCGTCTTCGCCCCTCCGCCACCGCTCCGCTCTCAGCCCACGCCCGCGCTCTCTCCTCCACACCCCGCTCCCTGTCGCCCTGATCACCACTGCTTCCCCGCCATCGTCATGCGACTCACCTTCTCCGCCGTCCCCGCCCCCTCAGCCACCTCCAAGTCCACCTCCGCTCATTTCCGAAACAGCTTGAGCCATCATTCCATCGTCTCCACTTCGCAACCCCTGCCACCCCGCCGTTCCCGCGAATCTCAGATCCTCAGTCACTCTCTGATGCTTGCCCTCCCATCGCATCCTACCTCGACACCAACGTCCCCGGCTCCTCTGCTGTCAGTCAGCGCGTTGACATCATGGCAACTCTCCTCACCGTCCGCCGCCTCCGCTGTTCCTCCAATTCATTTGCGTCCACTGCTGCCGCCACCGATCACACACTCCCCGTCCCGTAATTTGCCGCCTGGTGTCTTCCTCCCGCTACCGCTTCCCCTCGCCGTCATTGAGCCTTCACGGCCCCTTGCGCCCGCCCCCGCTCTCGGCTCGTCCCTCAGTCGACCTGCGATCTGTCACCTTCCGCTGGAAAAGGTGGCGAAGGGCATCAACTAAACTTACAGCCCCTCTTTCTCGGCGGATCAAGGGTTCAAGTCCAGACGGTGACAGATTTTGCGACACCGGTTTGATAGCTAGGTCCAGTTCAGTCGTTATCTGGACAGGAATTCTAAAAGGTCGGCTGCTCTGGTCTGTGGTTTTCCGTGGTTTCTCGTATCAACATCAGGCGAATTCGCCAGCAGTACCCTAACAAACGGACCGTGCGTGATGTTTTCTTCCACTTCCTTGTTTAATCCTAACCCTTATTTACATACACACACACGCACTCACAAGCACTCCCTCTTCTCATCCGCGCCACTCTTCTCATCCGCGCCACTCTTGTCATCCCCGCCGCTCACGTTATCCCCGCCGCTCTCGTTATCCACGCCACTCAAATCATCCCCGCCGATGTCGCCATCTCCGCCGCAGCCGTCATCCCCGCCGCTCTCGTCATCCCCGCCGCTCTCGTCATCCCCGCCGCTCTCGTCATCCCCGCCGCTCTCGTCATCCCCGCCGCTCTCGACAACCCGCCGCTCTCGTCATCCCCGCCGCTTTGGTCATTCCCGCCGCTTTCGTCATCCCCACCGCTCTCGGCATCCCCGCCACTCACGTCATCCCCGCACCTGTCGTCATCCCCGCCGCCCTCGTCATCCCCGCCGCTCTCGTCATCCCCGCCGCTCTCGTCATTCCCGCCGCTCTCGTCATCCCCGCCGCTCTCGTCATCCCCGCCGCTCTCGTCATCCCCGCCGCTCTCGTCATCGCCGCCATTTCCAACCTCGCTCTCTCCCCTCCCTTCTTCCCCTCGTACCGCCGCCCCCGACCCTGAAGAGCTCTCTCCTACGCTGTCACACTCGCGTTCAATCGACAGGTTCTCCGTTTACGGATGTCGTCGATCGCCAGCATTTGTTAGCACGCGTCGGGTCCCGCCGACGCCCAATACCCACAATTCGCTCGCCCCCCCGTCGAAACTGTCCATGCCTGCTCTGGGTCGCCAATTCGTACATCGAAGTTCTCGTATTTCCTCCATTCCGCTGGTAGTCTTCTTGAAACTTTCTACAGGGGCTGAGGATGTAACAAAATTCAACGACCACCATTCTGGTATCTCTAGCAAAACATTTGTCGTCATTTTATTTCCATCTTATTCTTTATGTTAGGTGGAGTGCAAGTGATTTTTCATGTGATGAAATTGCCGATAAGTTCCTTCCTGACCTGATACTGACCATCTTTCGAGGTGGCTCTTTTAAGAGTAATTCCATATTTGATTTATGTCCCGCACCTAATGAAATTGCGATTTCAAGGTGCCTTCGACTCTTTTATATTATCGCGCCTGACACATGGTTTAGTAAGAGACACATTACATGATGCATCTGCTTAAACGTAAGACAAATTTAACCAGAACTGATAAAAATGTACCATATTAACTCATCTGTGATTAGTTTCTGACAAACTTAGGAGATGAAAATGTATTTCGAGGGAAAAGATGAGTATCAAAACAATGAATAAATAAGTATTAGGCTGAGGTTTTAAAAAGAGTTAGTTCTCAAATTTATGTCTCTTTGCTACCAAACTTCAACAGCTGCGAAAAATATATTTTTGCTTTTGTGATGTATGAAATATATATGCAGTAAATATTCATTATAAATTCTCATTTACATTTCGCTCAAATAAATCCAGGAGTATTTGCTTTTCCACTCCATCTCAATTTTTATTTACGTGGTATTTGAAGAGACGGGAATTTGAAACGAGGAAACTTCGTTAAATATTTCGGGCATCGGAAACGCGTTCATTGATAGGGTTAATGCGATCCGAACATGTCGTGGGAGGGATTATTCTACCGCGCAATATGCCTATGTTCTGAGAGTCTGCGTCGTCCGCCCACCCTCTCGCCCATTCGCTCGCCCGCCCACCTGCCCGCTTGCTCGCTCGCCCACCTGCTCGCTCGCCCGCCTGCTCGCTCGCCCGCCTGCTCGCTCGCCCGCCTGCTCGCTCGCCCGCCTGCTTGCTCGCCCGCCTGCTCGCTCGCCCGCCTGCTCGCTCGCCCGCCCGCCTGCTCGCCCGTCCACCTGCCCGCTTGCTCGCTCGCCCACCTGCTCGCTCGCCCGCCTGCTCGCTCGCCCACCTGCTCGCTCGCTCGCCCGCCTGCTCGCTCGCCCGCCTGCTCGCTCGCCCGCCTGCTCGCTCGCCCGCCTGCTCGCGCGCCCGCTATCTCGTTCGCCCGCCTGCGCGCTCGCCCACCTCCGCCCTCCCGTCTACGCGCCCTCCCATCTTTCCGCCTTTCTCATCTGCCCACCGTCCCCTCTGCCCGCCTCCCCCTCTGCCCCCCCGTCTGACCGCCACCTGTCTGCCCTCTCGCCCGCCCGCCCGCTCGTCCGCCCGCCTGGGCCGCTCGCCCCCGCGTTTTCCGATGCGTCGTCCCCCGCGGAGCGTCTGCTGTGCGTCGTGTCCTACGCACGGCTCGGATGCAATCTGTTACAGCGGCCGACACCAAACGCTGGTACGCAGAGGCATTCGGAGCCTGAAACCAGACGGGGCCAACCATCTTAATTTACTTCTGTAGACCTCCATTAATTTTTTAAACATTTATAATGGCATATTTTCTTAGGAAATAAACAAAGCATCCGAGATAATGAAATTGTGACTCCACTGTTACTATTAATACAACTGATTGTATGTTGAACCATTTTCGGAGTTATCATAAGGTTTGGAAAGCCTCTTCTCTAACTGCTTTGTATCATTTGCCCCAAATTGTCACCTTGAATAGGGGAATACGTATCAGGAAATTATCATATTTACGAAAATGAAAAGTTTTATTACGTAAGGCTACGGGGCCCCCCTTTCAAACTTTTTCGGGCTATCAGACCTCCTTTACCTCCCCTCCCCCCAACGCGTATGATTGTAAAGTAAAACATAGTTTACCAACATAGGTCAAAATAAAAGGCAGGGACTGGGTGGAGATGAATAGAAAATGAGGATTAGAATAAGAAGAGCGAATGAGTAGAAGTAAAGGACGGAGAAAAAGGAAGAGATAGAGAGATAGAGGGAGAGAGAGAGACGGAGAGAGGGAGAGAGAGAGACGGAGAGGGGGGAGAGAGAGACGGAGAGGGGGAGAGAGAGACGGAGAGGGGGAGAGAGAGACGGAGAGGGGGAGAGAGAGACGGAGAGGGGGGAGAGAGAGACGGAGAGGGGGGAGAGAGAGAGACGGAGAGGGGGAGAGAGAGACGGAGAGGGGGAGAGAGAGAGACGGAGAGGGGGAGAGAGAGACGGAGAGGGGGAGAGAGACGGAGAGGGGGGAGAGAGAGACGGAGAGGGGGAGAGAGAGACGGAGAGGGGGAGAGAGAGACGGAGAGGGGGGGAGAGAGAGACGGAGAGGGGGAGAGAGAGAGACGGAGAGGGGGAGAGAGACGGAGAGGGGGAGAGAGAGAGGCGGAGAGGGGGAGAGAGAGGCGGAGAGGGGGAGAGAGAGAGGCGGAGAGGGGGGGAGAGAGACGGAGAGGGGGAGAGAGACGGAGAGGGAGAGAGAGACGGAAAGGGAGAGAGAGACGGAGAGGGAGAGAGAGAGAAGATAGAGGACAAAGAAGATGGATAGGAAAGAAAGGGAGGAAAAATATAGACGCAGAGAAAATAAGACGCAAGAGCTGAAGGAGGATGGGGAAAAGGTCGTAATCAGAAATGAAATACAAAGTCATGCGATTGTGTTAATGTCAGAAGTAAAAGGAAGTAATAAATGCCAATACAAAGAAATATGTCATTGAATCAGCATAAAAATTATGAAAATACCAACATCATCTAGAACTCTCGAAGAACGAACATTTCTTGGGCATGTCCGCTATTGGATCGTTCTACATTTCGAAATTCCGTTGAGCTACATCTCGCGAATCTACGTCCTTTCAGAAGTGTCTTCGTGTTGTTTGAAACTTCCCCGACTCCGACCTTCGGGAGTTTGCCATTCCGATATTGTTGGGATTTCAATAAACCCTGCTACGTCTCCTCGGTTCTGTTATACAGAGGTATGTCCTACTTTACACCTCGCGATATTGTGTTTGGCACACGAGCTGTTCAATACGGTCGTCACAATGGAGATGAGAATGTCGACACATTATTCAACGACATTCAGACATGGTAGAATTTTTAGGTAGATTCCCGTTTTACTCTTTCGACTTGAAATTAATTATGAACATGTTTTATACCTTCCCGATATTAAAGAAAGACATAGACCCTATAATCCCTATTTAATACACACATACACATTTAATACACATTTAATACATAAAAGACATTATCCCTATTTCACTGTGAAGTCTGATGTGTTTATTCATGTAGTAGAAGTCAAATAATCCATGTTGGATGAAATTAAATTTGAGGGTAATTTCGAAAACGTTCCTACGGAAAAAAGACTATTCAGACAATAAGCTGAAATCTATAATAAGAATACAGAATAAATATAATAAATAATAAATAGGAATCTAATTTATCATATTATTTTGCTCTCATTTCCATTCAACGTTTAGTAGCCCATGTTCAGAGAGCAGTGTATTTTTTTGTGTCGATCCACCGTATTTTACCTACCCAGTTTTGTCCTTGGGTTTCATAATTTGCATTCCTCTTTCAGTAACCAATGATTAACATGTCACATATATTTCATCGTTAGCCCTAACCTAAGCCATCTTTCACCTACGCAGGCGAACAATTGGGTTCCATGCCTTCTCCGAACTTTAATTCTCATTATGCCACACGTGTTACAATTTCACATAATTTCGGATGTACAGAGCCTGTAGGCGAAGTGACTTGTGAGTTCGGATTCTACCCCAGGGTACAAATTCCAGTGGAACTATGTGGAATTTATCGTAGACACAGTGAGCTTTCGGAGGGTATTCTCAGAATTCTCCGGTTTTCCCTGCATGTGATGTCACCATTGCTTGATCTTCCTGGAAATCATTTCAGCACCACAACTCTTTCAATCGATTCATGGAGTGTCATGGGCAAAGACTATCCGTCCGTCGGGGTTATATCCTCAGACAGTCCGCGTGGAATTAGTAGTGAAGAAAGCGAAGTCTCGGCAGATGTTCTACGGGTTCTCCCGTTTCGGCCCCTCATTCCATCATTGCTCCATCGTTATTCATTTCATTTCAATAATCTCCAATCTATAGAAACATTATTCATTTGTATATGACTATAAAACTTCAACATTGGCATTGTAATACAGATTGTTTGCTCTCTTTCGAGGAATCATTCTACACATAGTGATCAGATATCTCCCTTCCACCTCTTGATGCCCGGTTCACATCCGTGTGGAATTTATAGTGGAGGAAAGGGGTTCGCGACAGGGTTTTTCCAGGTTCTCCCGTTTCCCCTGTCCCCTCATCCCACCATTTCTCCGTAAACGTTCACCTCATGATCACTATCTCTATCATTAGATCACCTCATGGGCATCCCTGTCCTTAGTATTTTAAGGACACGTAAATTTTAATTGATTAATTAATTAATAAAATAACATAAACAAGAACGATTTATATCATATTTGTATTCACTTCCCAACTTTAACTAACAAATATTCAGATATTCTGGAGAATATGGGTATTTTATTGTAACTCGTCATCCAACTTCTTCCTGCCATTCAGGAGTACTTCAGGGTTCCACGCCATCCATTAATATCCCGGCTACGCCCGAACACACTGCCCACGTCTTTCGCTTTGAATGACGCCCCCGCGCACTGTCTGTGAATGAGTCGCCCACGCTACAGTCTCCTTTATTCTCCTCCTCCCCCCCCCCCCAAGCCCACGCCCGTCGTGATTCCGCGAACGCAACTGCAGACAGACTCCTCAGGGCTCGCGGGCGGGCCGTGGTGCGGCCGTATTCGCGCTCCAGGAGTGGAGCTAGGATGCAAAACGAGGTTGCAAGGATGCAAAACGAGATTGCAAGGATGCAAAACGAGGTTGCAAGGATGCAAAACGAGGTTGCAAGGATGCAAAACGAGGTTGCAAGGATGCAAAACGAGGTTGCAAGGATGCAAAACGAGGTTGCAAGGATGCAAAACGAGGTTGCAAGGATGCAAAACGAGGTTGCAAGGATGCAAAACGAGGTTGCAAATTGCAAAACGAGTTTGCAAGGATGCAAAACGAGGTTGCAAGGATGCAAAACGAGGTTGCAAGGATGCAAAACGAGGTTGCAAGGATGCAAAACGAGGTTGCAAGGATGCAAAACGAGGTTGCAAGGATGCAAAACGAGGTTGTAAGGATGCAAAACGAGGTTGCAAGGATGCAAAACGAGGTTGCAAGGATGCAAAACGAGGTTGCAAGGATGCAAAACGAGGTTGCAAGGATGCAAAACGAGGTTGCAAGGATGCAAAACGAGGTTGCAAGGAATGAAAACGATGTTGCAAGGATGCAACACGAGGTTGCAAGGATGCAAAACGAGGTTGCAAGGATGCAAAACGAGGTTGCAAGGATGCAAAACGAGGTTGCAAGAATGCAAAACGAGGTTGCAAGGATGCAAAACGAGGTTGCAAGGAATGAAAACGAGGTTGATCCACGTGTCGTTGTTTCATTCATTGATTCGGACGCGTCAGGAGGTGAAGTCGTTAGTCCCGTAAGTGTAGTGCGTGCTTCTACAGCGAGATGTGGCGGTGATCTTCCCCCGCTGGATGGCGAGATCCGGCGCCGACCTACACGTTGGCTTGAGGGGTTTTCCCATTCCGGTATCTCTCAACTGCGGGACGCCGCCCAAGTCGAGACAAAATCTTAAGCTCCCGACTGGTGACCCGGCATGTGGGGTAGTGTAGTATATTTAAGTGTGTGAAAGAAAAGGGTGAGGATAGGACAAGGAATTTCTGGAGGACAATAATGGACACATGTTCCTATCATATCTATATAATCATATATATTCGTGCCCATCAAGTAGGGTATCCACCTTCTGAAACACATGGAAAACCGGGAAAAATCAAGGAATTCCATTGCTCTGGAAAAGCCAGGAAATTTGTAGAAGAACCTTAAAAGTCTGAAAAACTTTAGTGTAAATTATAAAACTAGTTTTTATATCTTAGAAACGTAAACGAAACAGCTTGGTGAAGAAATATTGTTAATTTGTATTTTGTCGCAGCAAAATAAAAGATTATTTGTCATAATATATATTAAAAATAATAAAAATTTATTATTATTAAATAATACAAATATATTACAAATAATATTAGAGATAATAATATATTAACATTTGTACTTCTACCTGTGTCTACCGCTACCTCTAGGCCTATTTACGATTTTCATCTACCGTCGTCCACACCTCCGCTGCGCCGTTCATCTATCTCCATGAACACTACCTCTGCTTTTTTTTTCATTCCCTCCACTCCACCCGACCTCATCATCGCCTCTGACCACCCCACCCCCATGTGTCACGTGCACCTCTTCCTCTGTTCTCCCTCTCTGTCTTTCTCACTCTCTCTCACTCCCTCTCTCCCACCCCCTCTCCGCTCACTCCCTCAGGGCTAACTTTGGGCAGGGCTTGCAAATTAGTTTAGTTCGCGCTCGGTACAACATAGCCCTCGCGGAGGGCAGGATCCGTTGGCAGGTTGCCAGTTTTTTAATTTCAATCAATGTTTTTTGCTGATGTCAGGTAAACAGCGCACGAATCTCGCCGTTCTCTAACGACATTTCCCCGAGAAAAAAAATCGTGCGTTTTCAGAATTCTCTGCGCTAGCGTTGGGTAAAAACAGACCGGTGCGCGATGCGTATTTTATTTGTCATGTTGTTGGTGGTTTATTGGAAAATATTTCCAGGAATCAAATATTCTAAATTGTAAACAAACCAGCTTCGATTCCGGGAATTTCTTTGTAATCATAGATATTTATTGTGTACGTAGATGAAATATTGAAACTGGTTTCATTAGAAAACATATTGGTACATATACATTGTGATATATTTTGAATCAATAAAAACCTTTAAATACATTTCATGGCGAAACGTGTTTCAAATTTTGAAATGTATCTCTTCTTTTTTACATTCTTTTTAAATATATGAAATATTGACGTAAACTATTTTGTTGCAGTATAGTTCATAAACTTTACTTGGAAATACACGTATTTAAAACTCTATTTTTATAATCAACTTTATGCTTTAACGAAGTAAAATATGTACCGTCCTCAGTTTCTCTGGAGGCAAAAGTTATACCTGTGCCATTTTCCCCTCAGTGAGAAGCTACTCATCTTCAACTGGTGTAAGGCAGGAAAATTTCTTTGACGATCATCAGTGCGCAATAAGCTGCAGATGTCTCAAGAAACTTCGTTTTATGATATTTTTCACTACATCTTAATTGACAAAAAGTAATCATTGATTCTTCTACACGTCCTAAAAGTTTGAAAAGTTATTCTGAGAATTACTTACTTCTATTGTACAACCTAGGATTTACGTGTGGATGTTTATGTAAATTCTCGGAAGTTAAATATTTTCATAAAGTGATTCATGTAAATCAGTTCATCACATCCCGGGAAGCTAGTTCTCAACCCATGATCCATCCTACAGGCAGCTCTTCGTAACTTCTCGAAAAGCCTTCTTTGAGTGATTGGGGATCAATACGGGGCGTATTTTAACGAAATGTCATTTTTCACTTTAGAACAATGCCTGTTGTTTGTCGATTTCGATTTTGACTACGAAGTCATTTTTTTACCTTTCTCAGTATTTGAAAATATTTTTCGCTCATTTCATCGATTTTAATATTATTTGAATGGTACTTCCTTCAAATAATATTTACGAGAGGCAAAAATGTTTTCACTAGAATTCCTGAGTAGCCTATTCGATTTTTTTGCTTAGAAATTGTAATGTCAGCATTTGTATGTTATCTAAGGTTCCTGTGACGCCTATTTTATTTATTTATTTATTTACGTCAAAAACTGTTAAAAACTGTGTATGACGTGCTATGGGTACAAGCTAATTTGAAGTTACATTTATGTCCAGAAGCAAAACAAAATATTACCAGGGCCATTCCCAGTTCGACCAATGTCGCGAGATTTCCTGGTAAAGAACAGTCCAAACCAAAAGTTTGCAATCTGAGTTTGCTTGAACGAAAGGAAGAATCCTTGATTACATCAGTAACATATCTAACCACCTGAATTGTTCATCTGAACTGGTTTTCATAAAATGTTTTACGCTATTTTTCCTTACTTTTAGGGCATCTTAAACACATTTTACTGATCATTTTTGTTGTATTTTACTAATCATTTTTGACGATGTTTTCGGTCATCAAAATCCGCCTCCTAGTAATCATCAACGTGCCCATTATGCAGCTTTAACTCGTTTCGACGAACTCTCTTGGCTGTACGGTGCCTGTTCGCTTCACTTCTCAATCAGCCGACTTCCCCGTCCAAAGCTCCGCTTTCAGCTCCTTTCTCGCAACGATTCCTCTGCGAGGTCGTCACGTCAACGGGCCCCATCTTCGTAGTATTATCGCCACAATGAGATGAATTTAAAGGAAAGCTATAACAACTCTATTTTTGTCTATACCGGAAATCAAACCTGGGCTCGCATCACGGGAGGCTAGTTGTCTGCTCATGAACCATCCTACTGGCAGGTCTATGTAACTTCTCAAAAAAAAAAACTTGTTTGAGTGAATGTTTGGTGATCATCAACGTGCCCATTATGCAGCTTTATCTCGTTTCGACCCACTCCCTTGGCTGTAAGGTGCCTACGAATGTTCGCTTCACTTCTCAATCAGCCGACTTCCCCGTCCAAAGCTCCGCTTTCAACTCCTTTCTCGCAACTATTCCTCTGAAAGGCGGCTGGAGACTTCGCTTCCACTCGCCCCCCCCCCCCCCCAGCATTCATTAGTTCGCGCTTCCTCCGCCTGCGAAGTTGGGTCGGCGGCGGCGGTGGCGGCGAGGTCGTGACGTCAGCGCAGCCTCATCTTCGTGGCATTATCGCCGCACCCCCGCAGGGACGTGCCTCTGCCCCTGGCGGTCGGCCTCGGCCCCGACGTCGTTCCGCGACCACGGCGACAGTGAACGAGGGGACGGGATTTTTTTTTTTTTGAAACACGGCTAAATAAAGATGAAGATAAGTTTATTTAAACGGCAATTGGGTATATCCCGGTGGCATATTCGTATAATTCAATTTGTTGCTATCGACATCAAATATAGAAATATTCACCACTATTTCTGGTATGAATATAATTCTGTAATGTATAAAGATTTTCCTTTTCATAAAAAATCCTTCATTCTAAACGATAGGCTAAAACTCCGATGTGGGAGAGAGTCCTACACAATTTGCTAAAATTTGTTAATTCCACTACACAATATCTGATTTCGATACTTAGAATTGTAATCCGTATACATAATTTTATCTGTTTTTATAAATGTATCTAGTAATAACAATCGTTTATTATAAAACAAATATGTTCTAGGACTGGCTGTATCGTATTTTATCAGTGAGTTACGAAGAATCTGTGTATTTCCAGTTAATGTGTGATATTATCCAGTACGAGTACCTTTATCTACAGCCGGAGGGTAGTTCCTCTCCATGGAATCTGTCCAAAGTGCTAACGCGAGACCTTCATGAAATGCCGTTCTTGGAGAAAGAGGTTTCCAACATCAGGGACTGCGCCCGTACTGGGAAATGTCGGCGAACCATAAAATGTTCTTCTTTCCCTCGTTTTAATTTCGAGTTGAGTGACGCAATGATTTTTTAAAGCTGGTGGTTGGAATCGATCAACTACAAATAAATAAAAAAGGAATGCGCGTATGCCTGTCGCGTATAGATGCAGAAACTACTCGACCGTTTTTGGCTGATTCTTTCACTTTTTATTCTTAGTATCGGGAGTATTTTGTAAGAGTGATTTGTTTTTAAATAAATAGCACCTGTGTGGGTGTTTTTGCAAATCTAATCGACAAGGTGGGCTATTATCGAGTTTTCCTCCACTTTTCACCATCCACTCTTCACCTCTCACTGTTCCCTCTCCACCCCCACTTTCTGTTGTCTTCCTCTGTCCTCAACTTCCTCCTCCCCCCTCCATTTTGCATCTTTTTTTTCAATTCCTCGTCCCCGTTCTCCTTCCTCCACTCCCCACACTCCATGTCTTCTTCCATCCTCCTTCCACCATTCTCTTTCACCCGTTCTTCCACTCCCACTCGAGCCTCCGACCTGCATCCTCCTCCTTCATCCTACATCATTCTCCCTTTGACCTCCGATGTCAAGCATGCTCCATTCTTCTTCCCAGCTTTCACCCTCCAATTCCGCCATCTACTCTCCGCCCTCGATCTCCCTCTCTGCGTCCCGGCCGCCGCCGCCGCCGCCGCCGCCTCCGTCGCGTGCTGCGCTGAGCAAACACGTCGTCCGGGGAATTAGCACGGGCGGCTGCTCGCGAAGTCGCCCCCCGGGCGGCGCCGGCCCGCGGTGCAGTATTTGACTGAGCCCTTCATATTGGAAGAGGTCCCAGCCCAGGGACCGCGAGCGGGCGGGCCTGGCGAGCGGGCGACCCTTGGGGCACTCCGGGCCGGGCGCGTGGCGTTCACGGATGGGAAATTCGGGAAATAGACCTTCGCCAATAGATGGAGACTTCGTTTTGTATCTTAATGTTCCAGGGAACGTACATCAGCGTCAAGATTACTTTTACTTACTGGAGAAAGTATTGTAATGTTGCGGGAGAAAACGGTGAATTTTCGACAGAAAAAACTATTATTTCCGCGCCCTGGTAATGAAAAAGTGGATAACTCTTGTTCTTACATATAGTGAATTACTTTTTCTAACACGTTGTGTAATCAGAATGTTTTGTGGGCTCTTGATTCTGAAAAATTGAATGACGGCAAATATATCTGTCCGTTCGTCTGACATCCGTCTGTAGTCTACGCTAATGCCATAACCGTTCAGTCAATTTTCTTTAAAAATTATATTCCCTGGTCGATTTAAATGAATTCGAGGATATTTTGATTTTCGGTGGTACTTTACTTGGACCCAACCATCATTTAAAAAATTTCTCCAAATTGGCTCCAAATATTTTTATTAAACTTTTTTCTTCGGATAGCAAAAAGGACCCTTAAGAGAATTACTCAAGTCTCATTTTCATTGAAATCCCCGAAAATTGTAAATTTACATAGAATTCAAGAAAGTATGTGCTGCTGTTTCATCACTAGTTTGAAAATCTTGTGGGGTAAGAACACGACGTTTCCCCGTCAGCTAACTCCGCCTACCGGATATTTTCTTTGTCAAATAGCTTTAGAAACTGAGACGATTTTTAAGGAAAGCTACAAATCTAATTTTGTCCAGACCGGAAATCAAACCCAGGACCACAACACGGGAAGCTAGTACGCTGCCCATGAGTCATCCTAGAGGTACTCGCAACTATCAACTATTAAACCATTCAACCATTCAACTAATTTGATATTAAGACAATTGAGAATAGAAAACGTAAGCTAAAACCAATGGCTTCGTTGTTTCGTACATGTACGAGTAACATGAATACCATCAATTACCCTGAGACTGGGAAATTTTCGAGTGTTACTAGCCGAGTGCGAAATAAATTATTTCTTTCGTGACAACTTCCGTAACCATGAGATTCCCTGGAGCGATTTCATGAATCTTCATTGGTTAAGGTAGCCAGAGCGTTTTGTTGTGTTGGATTGAAAACTAACAGTTGCGACGTTGTATACCTTCATAAACCAAGTAGATTGAGTAGTTATGCAGTTATATTGATGAGGCTTTTGAGAAAGAGCGTTAAACTTCAGCCTTTTAGAATGTACGTAAACACAGCAACAAAACTTCGAGAATGGACCCCTTTAGAACATAAAGATAAAAGGTTGTGGCCATTCTACCCTCCTCCATGCTTCTAGCATCGTAAAGCCTGCCTAGGATTATACTCGTAGTATGTCAAAAGAACCGCAAGAAGTCGGATGTGCCAAGGTATGATATAATTCCTGGCATGGTGTTGAGGAACGACAATATAACTCCTTACCAACGTGTTTTACGCTATTAGTTTTTGGGGGATTTGCGAACTATATCAAGTTTAGGCTCGGACTTAAATATAACCATAACTGGCTACGGTCATTCTATCTTCACCGAAGCTATTAACCTCTTTTCTCGCGCCTTCTTAGGACTAAAGTACATCCTAAAGAACCAAGAGTAGCTCGAACTGTTATGCGTACCAAGTAACTGCAAAGAATCAGTAACTGAACGATTCATTTTTTGAGAACGATTCATCACCTTTTAAAAATATCTTTATTGATCAAAGGAATTTAAAAAAACTTCAAACATTGTTTTACTCGTGTTCCTTTTTTGTGAATTTGTTTGATTGATCAGTGACACCAGGCGCGTCAATTTCTAAAGTCTTTAGTCCCGTTCGTGAACTGTATTTTTTTTTTTTATCACGGGAGGGACAGAAGTCTCTCCCGGCTGTATGGCGAGATCCGGCACCGATATATCGTCGACTAGCGGAGTTTCCCTCAACCAGGTATCTCCCACCAGTGGGGCACCGCCCCAGCTGCGACAAGCTCTAGGTTCCCAACTGGTTTCCCGACATGTGTGGCAGTGTAGGGCTTGTTAGTGTGAGTAGAGGAGAAGATATGCAATGAAGAGGAAGGAAATATCGCGCGCGATCCGTGGCCCGTTTATTATGGTACTGCATTCGCCTGGTATTGATCGGAGAAACCACGGAAAACATCTGATCACAGCATGGCCGCTAGAATTCTCCTCCAGACAGCGATTTAATTCGACCTAACTATCCAGCTAGTGTTGAAAATTCTGACATCGTAGGGGCTCCAAACCGAGGACCTCGCGGTCAGAGACTCTGCAGCGACGTCAATTGATGTCCAGAGCCTCCAAAGAAGGTTTCTGAATTTGTAAGGAGTAGAAGTGCCGTTTCTCAATATAAAGTGAACAGACTACAGCCATTCTATTTCGTGGCGCTAAACTTGCTTCTTCAATCCTTTTTAGTGCATCGGTTCAGCTAGTATAAAGATACACAGATAGTAAATTATTTGTTAACTATACATTTGCAACAATGTAAACAATTATCTATTATGCCAGTCTGGTGATCGAGATCGTTAAGGCAGTAGTGCCGTAGCGATCTCGGACCGAAGGATCGCGGGTTGGAGTCCCGCCTCGGGCATGGTTGTACTGTGTTCGTCCTTTCACCCACTATCGTCTTCATCATATCGTGCTATCCTCAGAGTTACCATACCGTTACACGCAATAGTGGTCGCTAATGTCCTAGAAATTGATGCGACCTTAAATAACTAAAATAAATAAATAAATAATAGGTGGAAGTAGGCGGAAGTTCATATCTGAAATGTAGTTCGTGCCTTTGTGCCAAGGAATGACGAAGAAACAGCTCACGCGTCTTTGCAGCTCTCTTAATTCGAAGGCGCCGTAATTTTCTTCCGTGAACGTAAGTCGTTTGTTTCCCGTCGTCGCTCTTCTCTTTACTTCGTCACGTATCGCGTCCGCCTCCGGCAACGTCACTCCATTGTTTCGAAGCGATTGTAGCGTCACGTCTTGTGTTTGCCTCTACGAATAGGCCATCAGCGAAACAAACAGAGCGGATGTTAAATTTAACAGCAACCCGGCAGCAGGGGCGCGTGCCTCGAGTCAACGTCCAGAAGAAGACACAGACACACCGTATAATCCGTCATTTGTATGTAAAGGGAATGGGTCTGAAAGGGAGTTGAACTACCGGGTTGGCCAAGAGACGACGTTGGCCGTGTGACCTTTGCTTTATGGCTTCTCCCTGTAATCGAAAGTTCCCGAGGATGATGAATATTTGCTCTGTAAATATTAGGGTCGGCGTATTGGAAGGAAGAGTCACATTTTGTATGGATGAGATGCGAACTTGTTCCCAGAGTGTAATTTGTTTCCGGATCTATGAATATTAACATCACCTGAGATACACGGTCCAGAATTAACTCTCAGTGAAGGATATTTTTAATAGTAAATAGTGATGGATTTAAGACTTTCGACGTTCTAAATATGCTAGTATTCTTAAATGAAAAGAAACAAGAGCTGCTTGCTTCTTGTCTTACTTCGATGATTAAATCTTGAAGTTACTCGAAAGTTCTAAATATCGATTTGCGACGCACAATATATACGAATGAAAGAAATATTTCAGAATACACAGGGTTCTTTGTTTGAAATAAAGTTTAAAATAAGTATTTATTATGGACATATCATTAAAGTACATAATAAAAGATCAAGAAATCGTCATGGGTTGATTGTTTTCAGCCAAACATTGGGTGTAATGAGATATCATGTGATTAAGAAATTTAAAAGTCTTTCGTGGATAACGAGCATGAAGATGAGACAGAAGGTAAGAAAAGAAGACAGGAGAAAACAGAAGTACATGCATCATTAAAATACCTCGCGAATCCGTCTCATTCATCCCGAACTCTACATTGATCGCTGGAAATTCAAACCCCTACAGCTCAAAATTGGAAAGATAATAGGATGGGATATCCTCTGGCCTTCTCGAAATGTATTTCCCTGAAATTATTTTTCTTAATGCTACCCAGGAGCTTCTCAAGGTACTCTTACAAATCATATAATTACGCCCCACAGCAGCATTCGAAATTTAAAATTTCCCTCTCAAGAAACATAACGTACGGAAAATAATTTTTTTTTGTTTGATAATTGCACCTGGAATGGCAGAATCTTCATAGTACGGTTTGACACCGTCTGTTCTGTCATTTGGGTTCTTCACACTTGAGCTCACCCATTCGTCACCCACAATTAGACGCACGCGTCTGTAATTGGGTATCAATTCACATTCAGCTTGCACTCAATCATTGAGGCATTTCCGTTCTCTCTACATGCGGCCCCGTTAAGAGCTACTTTCTGCGATAAGTTGATACAATGCTACCCGCACGCATACCCTCATGCAAATACATAAATAAATAAGTAAATAAATAAAGATATAATAAAATAAATAAATAAGTAAATAAAGATATAATAAAATAAATAATAAAAAACAAATAAATAGTCAAATAATGAAATAAATAAAACCAGTAGGTGGACACAAGAAGCCAAAAAAAGTCAAAGGAAGGAAAGAAAGTAGGTTAGTACGGATATAAAATTAGTAAACAATATTTATTAATATAAATGATATTTGTTCAAAAAATTTTCCCTTTCCTCATGGCGTTCAACAGTTTAGGAAATTAATTTAGGGCATTACTAAATAAATGAGGGACTTAACTGAGCATAGTAGGTTATAGAGCGACGCGTAAGTAATATATTGTGAAGTGAAGTGAAATGAAGTGTCGTGCAGTGTAGAGCAGAGAAATTAATGAAGTGATTAAAGGGTCATAGTGAAGTGAAGTGAAGTGCATTGCAGTGTGGTCTTAATTGAACAAACAATCAGTACGGAGTTAGATTATAGAAGTTTCTTTTTCTTAAGGTAATTTAATGTTTTAGGAATTAGTCAGTTTTTATATAATTATTACATTATTATTATCATCATCATTTTATTATATAATTTGCATGTTAGCTATATTATTTTATTTGTGTACTTAGCTGCCACCGAATTATGCCTATTTGCAGTTCAAATAAATTTATATTATTACTATTATTATTATTATTATTATTATTATTATTATTATTATTATTATTATTATTATTATTATTATTATTATTATTATTATTATTATTATTATTATTATTATTATTTTTATTATTTTTATTATTTTTATTATTATTATTATTATTATTATTATTAAACATTTTTCGTACACGGTTTATTACATCTGTACAAAAGTGTTTTTAGTAAATAAATAAATTGATAAATGAAATTTGTGAAAATCCTCTTTAGTCGAAAGTTGGTGCGCCATGGAACCCACGTGCCAACAACCTGCCAGCTCTTCCCGAGATCCCAGGGGTTCCCCGCCGTTACCTCTCAACGCGGCCCCGTTGCAGCGCCTGGGCGCGCAACCCCCTCGACCGGGAGCGTTGAGCCAAAACACTCTGCGCGTTTACGAGCGCGTGCACGAACACACACACACACACGCACACGCGGCGGCGCGTGCCGCGGAGCCAACGGCCTCGCTCACGGCGCGGAAGCGCAGTCTGCCTGCGCCCGGCGAGAGCGCTCCAGGGCCGCAATGATAGAAAGCTTTGCTGCGGCAGACGTAGGAAGGCCTGCTGGTTGGGTGTACTCGTGTGAGGCAGGACACCGCTCAGACACGGCCCGCACATAGGATTGGTTGATGAATTTGAGATGCAGGGTGCGTCAACTGCTAAGGTCATTAGTCCCGTAAGTGAAAAGACTGTTTTATCACGGGAAGTGGCGGTGAGCTTTTCCAACTAGATGGTGAGATCCGCCTGACAGCTTCCGGGGGTCTCCAAAACTAGGAACCAAAACTACCGGGAGTCCCCAAAACCAGGAACCAAAACTACCGGGAGTCTCCAAAACCAGGAACGAAAACTAACGGGAGTCTCCAAAACCGGGAACCAAAACTACCGGGAGTCTTCAAAACCAGGAACCAAAACTACCGGGAGTCTTCAAAACCAGGAACCAAAACTACCGGGAGTCTCCAAAACCAGGAACCTAAACTACCGGGAGTCTCCAAAACCAGGAACCAAAACTACCCGAGTCTCCAAAACCAGGAACCAAAACTACCGGGAGTCTCCAAAACCAGGAACCAAAACTACCGGGAGTCTCCAAAACCAGGAACCAAACTACCGTGAGTCTTCAAAACCGGGAACCAAAACTACCGGGAGTCTCCAAAACTAGGAACCAAAACTACCGGGAGTCTCCAAAACCAGGAACCAAAACTACCGGGAGTCTCCAAAACCAGGAACCAAAACTACCGGGAGTCTCCAAAACTAGGAACCAAAACTACCGGGAGTCTCCAAAACCAGGAACCAAAACTACCGGGAGTCTCCAAAGCTACCGGGAGTCTCCAAAACCAGTGGGGCACCGCCCCACCCGGGACAAGCTTAAAGCGCCCAACCGGTATTCCGGCATGTGTGGTAGTGCAGAGTATGTAAGTGTAAGTGTTTGTACGTAGTGGGTGAGAATAGGACAAAGAAGAGGAACGAAAGATCTCGCGTGGTTCGTTGCCCGTTTGTTAGGGTACTGCTCCGGCATTCGCCTGGTGATGATCGGAGAAACCACGGAACACTACCGAACAGAGCAGTCTGCCGCTAGAAGTGTCTTCCAGACAGTGACTGAATTCGACCTATAGAAACCTGAATACCTATTTAAAGATTTCTATAAGAAAGGAACGGTTTTGACAGCTACTGCTTGACCATTGCTGGCAACATGACTCCAGGTGATGTTCATGAAATCACTTTGTCCGTTTACAGTTGGCTCATTTGTAAATGGCTGCATCACTATCTCTTGCCGTGTCATCACTCTGCATGACGTTCATTTGTTTCCGGACCTGTCAAAGCGGTCCCTTCTTAGAGCAACTCCACTCTACCCGAGCTGGAGTCGAGCTGGTCGAGTGGGGATTGTCATATTGTCAGTGTGGCCGTTTAGTTAGCTCATTTGTAAATATCTTCATCTCTACCTCTTGCAAGTCATCGCTCTGCATGACGTTCATTTGTTTCCCGACCAGTCAAAGTAGTCCCTTCTTAGAGTAATATCTAGCTAGTGTCGAAAATCCTCTATTGGCGGGACCCGCAGCCACAAACTGTGCCCTGAGCCAACGCAGTCAGTTTTTTCTTCTGTGAAATATATTATTTTTTTTCGTCTTTTTTTGCTTCATTGTGAATATGGTTTCTTAACATCAAGTATTAAGAAACCGAAACTGCGCTTTCAAGGTCTAAGCCTGCTAACAGCGCCTGTTGTTTAATGTTACACTTTGGTGCAGTTAGTTGCAACAGTGATGTGTTGCGTCAAGAGAGAAAGACAAGTTCGAGACAGACGTAAAACGTAGGGGGTATTTCGTCATGTGGACGTGATGGAAAGGCTAAGCAATCGTTAGAGGTTTATTACCAATTCGCGACATTCATTTTAGTTATTTTATCTCGTTAGATACGAATGCAAGAATGACTGTGACAGTGTAACATTCACCACAACCTCACACGAGTACAATAATGATAATGATATTGATAATAATAATAATAATAATAATAATAATAATTACAAAAATTCCTAATCCTAATTGCGTTTGTAGCAATCAGAAAATTCATGAATAATTACCTTTGTTCACTACCTTTGGTTGGATAAAAATAATACTTTTATTAAAAAATAAGTAAAATGGTGGTATTCTAATTCTTAGGGCATACAATTATTATTATTATTATTATTATTATTATTATTATTATTATACAAAATAATTATAGACTGGTATCTTGTCTGACAGTGTAACGCAATATCAATACCAATAGGATATTGATTAAAAGTTGTTAAATTATTTTGACTATTCCACTTGTGCATTTAAAACCAATAGTGTTAAGCTATACATACAATATGCCCTAAACACGGTGGTGTATCTCTAACAGTATACTGCTTTTTCTATCCGATTATTCTTGCCGCTTCTACCTACTGGCGAATCATAAACTGTTACTCATCAATCTCAGAAGGCGGTATACATCGATAGATCGATAGATCCTCGCTTCGCGAGTCGGGGATTTATCGATAATTTCCAAAGCAGTTGTGCTATTACCTGTGATAATATACTAACCGTCACCAGGAACATATTTCTTGTAAGGAAACAAGGTTGCTACATTTATGGCTGGTTATCCCACGTTTTTTGAATACCCCGAGTTTGCTCAATAAACGAATTCTGCATTGATGCGCACTGCACTAACGTGCGCGCACAGCATCAAGTGGAGATGCAGGCGTCTTGCGTATGTGGGACTTCGCAAACTGTGCCTCGTCCTTGAATCGGCGTCAGACGGCGCGGCGCGAAGTGGAGCCGAGCGGTGAGGCTGTTGGAGAGGAGCGGGGGCAGGATTCCCGGTCCCCAAGGAGGTCGACACGCCGCCGCCGCCGCCGCCGCCGCTGCTTCTGCCCCCGTGCATCACCGACGCCGAAGCCTGCCCCGCTACCACAAAGGACCCGCTCCTTCCGTTGATTGCTGACCTATTTTCTGCACTCCGCCCCCTGAGTATTAGCCCTCCCCCGCCCCCTCCCCCGCTCCCTCTCCTCCCCCGCCCCCTTCTCCTTCCCCTCCCCCGCCCCTTCTCCCACCCATCCCCCGCCCCTCCCTCGCCCCCTACCCCGCCCTTTCCCCGCTCCCTCCCCCGCTCCCCCCGCTCCCTCCCCCGCTCCCTCCCCCGCTCCCTCCTCCGCTCCCTCCCCCGCTCCCTCCCCCGCTCCCTCCCCCGCTCCCTCCCCCGCTACCTCCCCCGCTCCCTCCCCCGCCCTCCCTTCCTGCCATGCTATAACCGCCGCAGCGCAGTATACGCGTCAAGCGGCCGGCTGCTGTGATCGGCAGACCGATTCCAGCGGGGGAAGATCACCACCTCCATCGGAAAAACATTCACTACACTTACGAGACTAATGCCCTTGTCTGCAGATGCGCCCGGAATCAATCCGTCTGACCGGGAGGTCCTAGGTTGCGGGTTCCAACGATGGCTGAATTTTCGACAATAGCTAGACATCTATACAGGTCGAATTCAGTCACTAGGAGAGTCCATAGGAGAATTCTATCGGCCGGTTCCTCTAATCAGTAGTTTTCCGTAGTTTCTCCAATAAACACCAGGTAAATGCCGGATGAGTACCCTAACACATGGGTCACGGACCGCGTGTTTCTTCCTCTTTCTTGTCCTATCCTCACCCTTTACACACACACGCGCACTGGCATCCACTAAACCACCACACTTGTCAGGAGAACGGTCGGGAGCTTACAGCATGTTCCGGCTGGTGCGGTGCCCCAATGTTGGAAGATACCTGGATGAGGAAAATCCCCACAAGCCGACCTGGGTCGGCGCCGGATCTCGCCATCCAGCGAGGCCAGATCACTATCACATCTCGCCATATAAACATACACTACACTTACGGGATCAATTACCTCGGCAGTTAACGTACCCGAAATCACTAATCAATCAACGAGTCAATCGAACCATTCTACCAAGCGGAAAACTTGAAATCACGCCTCGGAATGGTCTGCGCCAAAACTTCCCTCGCCGTGGTTCGCGTTGCCCTCTCGGGACTTTCGATAGCGGACGCGTTCTCCTCCGCCCCGTATCAGCGGACGTTCTCGACCTCGAGTTCGATACGGACGAGGCGCTCCCGCAGGAATCGCCCCGCCGCAGCGCCGTCGTGTGTTTTGGAAACATAACGATAACGAGCGATTGCGCGAACGCAGGATGTCGAAACGGAGAGGATTTCGCGACCTTGGCCCGGTCCGAATGGTTTGGGGACTTTTCTCAAGGAAAAACTGTATGTTGATGCTATGACGTGACGGAGCTGTAGCCATCATTTACGACAAAGTGGATAGTGGCGCCTGCAGTGCCTCTGGGTACGGTCGTTCAAATGTAAGTATCTCTGCCAAATGTGTGATGCAAAAACCGAGAGACATACGTATAAAATGTAGAAACAGAAAAATTTATTAGTCCTCTTCGATCGACTCGCCTTTTGACTGTTTTCAATTTTATTATTCCGATTTTGTCAGTTATATTACCTTAATATTCGAACTAAAATTAACCAACGGATCTTAAGTACTGAGGTAGGTAAGTGTAAATATCTGTATCTGAATGTTTACTTCGATATTGATCTATGACAGTGGAAGTGGCGGTAGTGAAAGAACTTACAAGTATTATGACAAGTTACTACGACGAAATTATAAATTTCTCTTCAAATACTAATCACTTACCAATTATTACCAAAGCGAAGACAAGTAAGATGACACAATTTTTTAAACATGTAAATGAAAATAAGTTATTGATCTTTTGTAATACCTTAGTACAGCTCATTGAACCGGTGAGGTGTTGCTGGTACGAAAGTTGGCGTTTTTAATGCGTCGCATTCTTGATGTATCGCATCGTCAGCTTTAGTTGGCTTACCCATTATCATCGAATCATAATTTGTTACTTCTACCCAAATAACTTAGTTATATTGTAAGGGTATCAAATCTGAAAATGATTGCAAAATCTTGGAGAGACGCTGGAGCGAACAGTGCTAAAGCACCGGAAAAGAACTATGCATCTTGAAAGTCTGGTATCTACATGGATCTTCCAAATAGTAATTTTCCTGTGACGATGTTCACAAAGTTGTATCAGATATCCGTCGGAAAGAATAAGTGGAGTAGAATGTTGACCAATAAGGAGTCGCGACTGTGCTTACGGAAAGAAGAAATGTGCCTTAGAGCTATAAGTTGTAAATAAATGGTCTACTAGTGAAAATCCGTCACAATTTAACGTTTTATAAGCTCACCAACTTTCGCATTTATAAACACATATATAATATTTACACTCTTGCACACTCTTGCATACTCTTGCATTATAAACACATAAATATCGTAATATTTACACTCTTGCACTCACCAAACGACGAAACGACACAACAAAATGAACTAACTCACACAATAAAATGAAATAATGAATAAAACGGCAGACTAGCCTTTATTCTTTTAATTTGAAAATATTAATATTTAGTGTTTATACCATACAAATACTTTTATTTATTAGTAAAATATATCACATGTAAATAAAAAGTGTAATGGAAAAGGAGGCCCCGAATATCAAATCTGACGAATATCAAATCTGACGGGGTTGCTCCCCGTCATATTTTCAACTGCGTACGCTTATTATGGGCCCTCGTCTCCTTTTTTCGGAGAATTTCACTCATGCGCTAGTTGCTTCGGTGTTTCGAACCGCGGCCAGCACCACCGCCACCGCCACCGCCACCGCCACCGCCACTGACGCCGCCATCGCCCCCGCCACCACCGCCACCATCGCCGCCACCGCCACCGCCACTGACGCCGCCATCGCCCCCGCCACCACCGCCACTACCGTCGCCACCGCCACCGCCACTGACGCCGCCATCGCCCCCGCCACCACCGCCACCACCGCCGCCACCGCCCCCGCCACTGACGCCGCCATCGCCCCCGCCACCACCGCCACCACCACCGCCACCGCCACCGCCACTGACGCCGCCATCGCCCCCGCCACCACCGCCGCCACCGCCGCCGCCACTACCGCCACCACCGCCGCCACCGCTGCCGCCACCGCTACCACCGCCGCCGCCAGCGCCGCCGCCACCATCGCCTCCGCCGCCACCTCCGCCGCCATCGCTGACACCGCCGCCACCGCCGCCACCGCCACGCTCGCCGTCTCCGCCGCCTTCCCCACCGCCCCCGCCGCTGCAAATTCACCACCACCCCCAACCACCTCCCCCACCACCGCCACCGCCACACCGCTGCCGCCGCCGCCGCACCTACCATCACCGCCGCCACGGCCGCCGCCACATCTTCACCACCTCCACCCTCCAGACCACCACCGCTCCCGCCGCCACCGCCGTCGACGCGCCTGCCCGTCCGCCAGTCGGCACGTGAGGTCACGGCGGCGGCGGCGGCGGCGACGGCGTAGCAGGGGAGGGGGGTAATTGCGGAGCGCCGCCGTATTAGCAGAGAAAGCGCGGGCAGCGGCGCTCGGAGCCTGGGACGCGGCAGGCGGCGTCTGGGGCCGCGCAGGAGGCAACGGCGGAGGCAGACTCTTTCAGAACTGTAATGCAGGCGGTGACTGACGCGATGGTCGTAGCAGTAGAAGGCTGGTTGGGAAGGCGAAACGAGACACTAGTAGGAGCGAGGGGGGAAGGTGGTTAAGTTGCAGACGTTGGAGAGGGCCGTTATATTGCTGTAGATGAGTTATTCTAAGAAGGGACTACTAAAACAGATCGGATAACAGAAGAGCAGGGCGATGACATTGCAAGAGAGTGGTAAATCCATTTACTGCAACTGCAAGCAAACGACTGTCAAAATGATGCATAGACGTAACTAGCAGTTATATTGCGAGAAGGGGCCAAGCAGTAGCTGTCAAAGTGGTTCCTTCTTATAGTGATCTCTGTCTATAGCGGCGATGACTGAAGCAATGGTGTTAGTAGTAGAATGATGGTTGGGAAGGTGACAGGTAGTTGGGGAGGCTGAAGGTGGTGGAGGTGGGGGCGTTGGCGAGGGTAGTAATATTAGTGTGTCACGTGACAGTGGAATTGTTTATAATGGTGAGGATAGCGATAATGAACGCATTGGCGAAGTCGAGTCAAACTCAGTGTATCTATGCCTAAAGGCATTTGATAACATTTATTTTTATTTATTTTGCTATTTTTGTAATTTTTGCTATTTTTGCTTATTTTTATTTATGTAATTTAGACTATCTTTCTTTATTCAATATTGAATCAGTTTGCCATCATCTAATGTATTTTTTCTTTCGTTCCAGGTAAGTGGCAGATCAGTACATCAGAAGTAAACTAGTCAGTAAGTAACTATCATGCCCGACTTTATTATGTAGATAAGGTACATATTTAATCCTGGCGCCTAGGGGTCGGTATTGACCAAGTTGGGAACCCCTGCGTTTCTCATTTTTGACTATTGATCCCCTTTAATCTTTATTGCACACCTTCAAAATTTCAGGGAACCCAAGGGATCGGTACTGATTCCCACCCTCAATTTTTGTTGGCCCCTTTAAATTTTCATGGACCCCGACGGGGTCGACATTGACCCCGTTGAGAATCATTTATTGAGCCTTTCAAAAAAATTCATGGACCTCGAGGGGTCGCTATTGACCTCCTTCGGAATCCATCGTTTTACGGGCCTTTTACATTTTCATAGACCTCAATTGGGAATCCCTCCTTTAATCATTATCGAGCCCTTTAAAATTTCTTTAACCTCAAGGGGTCAGTATTGACCCCGTTGAAAATTCCTCCTGTAATCGTAATTAAGCCCTTTAAAATTTTCATGCACCTCATTGGGTCGATATTTACCTCTATTGGAATCTCTCCTTTAATCTCCATTAAGCCGTTTATATTTCCAAGGACCCCAAGGGGTCGGTATTGACCCCGTTGGGAATTCCACCTGTAATCTTTATTGAGCCCTTCAAAAAATGTTCAGTGGCCTCAAGGGGTCGGTATTGACCCTTTGGGTATCCCTCTTTTAATCATTATCGAGTCCTTTAATTTTTTATGGACATCAATGGGTCGGTATTGACCGTTGGGAGTCTTTATTGAACCCTTCAAAGAACGTACATGGACCTCAGGAGTCGTTATTGAGCCCATTGTCATTCCTCAATCTTTATCGATCCCTTCAAATTTTACTGGACCTCAAAGGGTCGGTATTGACCCGTTTGGAAATCCCTATTCATATCTTTATTGAGCCCTTCAAAACATTTCACTGGCCCCAGAGGTCGGTATTGACCCTGATGGGAATTCCTCCCTTAATCTTCTTTGAATTCTTTAATATTCATGGATATCAAGGGTCCTAATTGACCCCGTTGGATATCCTTTCTTTAATCTTTAGCGAGCCCTTCAAAAAAGGCATGGACCTTGAGGGGTCGGTATTGACCCTGTTGGGAATACCTCTTTTAATTATTATCGAGCCCTTCACATTTTCATAAATCTCAAGGGGTCGGTATTGACCCCGTTGGGTATCACTTCCTTAATATTTATTGAGCCCTTCAGAACATTTTCATGGGCCTCAAGGGGTCGGTATTGACCCTGTTGGGAATCCCTCCATTAATTATCAAGCCCTTTACATTTTTATGGATCTCGAGGGGTCGGTATTGACCCCGTTGGGAATCTCCCCGTAATGTTTATTAATCCATTCAAGAAAAAGTTCATGGACGTCAATGGATCGGTATTGACCCTGTTGGGAATCCCTCATTTAAATTTTAGTGAGCCCTTCAAAAAATTTAAATTTTTTCTTTAATCTTTATCGAGCCCTTTAAGTTTTCATGGACCTCCAGGGGTTCGGTACTGACCTGTTAGGAATCCCTCCCGAAATCTTTATTGATCCCTTCACGAAAAAGTTCATGGACCTCAGAGGGTCGGTATTGGCCTCGTTGGGAATCACTCCTGTAATCCTTATTGAGCCCTTTAAATTTTCATGGACCCCAAGAGGTCGGTATTTAATACTAATTCCTCCATTAATCTTTCTCGGGCCCTTAAAGTTTTCAGAAACCTCCATGAGTCGGTATTGACGCCGTTGGGAATCGCTCGTTTATTCTTTATTGAACCCTTGAAATTGCTATGGACCCTTAGGTGTCGGTATTGACCCCTTTGGTAATCACTCCCTTAATCTTGAATGACCCCTTTAAATTTTATTGGATCTCAAGGGGGTCGATATTGACCCCGTTGGGACTCCCTGGTTTAGGCCCTTTGCGTAGCTCGAGAGAGCTGCGCGGGTTGCCGACCCCTGCCGTGCGCCATTAATGAACGTCGCGCGCGCTGGCAGCTCTGCCGCGGAGCACCTTGCTTTGTGGCAGGCGGACGTCCGCGTCCTGGCAGGCGGCCAGCCCGCCTTTCGCCGGTCCTTGGATCGCGCTCCGTCGACGTAACTGGTTGCGTCACTCTGCGCACCTCCGCGCCCGCTCTACGCGCACCCGGCCGGTGCCCGGTTCTCTGGTGCAGCCGAATTGCAGCTGAACGCGCCTCTTCCAGTATTATTCTCTGCTCTACGTGGAATTGCGATGGTGGCGATGGTGCAACGGTTAGCGTATCGGACTGTTATACCCAAGTTGGCGTTCAAACCCGATAAAAATCCTTCGTACGCCTTCCTTCGGAGGGGAAGTAAAGCCGTCTGTCCCGTGTTAGTGGATTTACTTGCATGTAAAAGATCATCAAGCCTAAATGACGCCTCTGAGCTAAATTCAAATCGCCTGTTTCGTCGCCCAAGAAATACCTCCTTTCTTCGCTAGTAGGTGAAAGGAGCGTAGTGAAATTTGCGTGGTCAGACGGAAGAGCCGGTTTGATGTACCCGAGTCTCGCCACGTAAAATAAGGCATCAATTCAATTCAATTCAATTCAATAATGCGAGCTCCGCCGGGTACCCACTTCACTGGTGCAGAGGAGTTGCATTAGAAAAGCGTTCGCCGCTACTTGTTCACTTTGCGATGGACAAAGATGAAATAGGAACTTCCTTCCGCGGAGTATCGTGAAACGAAGGCATTCACATTAGAGGCAATCAAGTGGCCATAGTAGTTTGAAACGTTAAAAGCGTATTTTGATCTTTGGATCGCGGTCCGCCACATAACGTGTTCGCCAGCTCTCCGTGGAGTGAGAGCTCCACCTGGTTGGTGCCCAGTTCACTGATGCGGCCGAATTGCATCAGAACGTGCACCTTCCAGTACTTGTTCACTTTCACAAAACTCTAATAGTGGTATTTTATTTCGTTTTTCACGTAGTTTAACATTATTATTTTTAATGTAATGAGTTAAAATTTTAATAAAAAACTATAATTTTCATTCATTTGATTTTACAGAACATTGTAATTGGATTTAAAAAAATTATCTTACGAACTGTTTGGCTTACGAACTGGTTGGCCTCTAGTGGATCTGTGGAGTACCAGTTCTGCCGCACGTGGCAGCTCTTGGCGACAGTTGAAAAATAATGACCATGGTTCATCAACCAACGTATTGTTTATATTTTTTGTTTTCCGCATTTGTATTATGTATTAATCTTTACCAGACTTTGTAAGGAGACTGTGATGATCTTGAAAAACCTGCAAAACTTTAGTATCTATTCATTCACTACTTGTTGTAGAATCGATGTCAGTTACATATTGTTGAAATTAATTTTATTTAATATCGATATGTGCACGTGTTAGTTATGAAGTATCGTTTTCTGATAAAAATCTATCGTAACGTTAGTTCGCACATAAGCAGGGGCTGCAAAGTGAGCTCGTATCGTATACGATAAAGTGCTTCCCTCTGTGAAAACGCTATCCACTGAGAAACAATATTATCGGTGTTGAGTGATTTGGGAATATTGATTGTGCGTCTTCAGAAATGTGTTTATCTAATTACAGGAAAATGTGACATCAGACGAAACGGCTATTGAAAAGCCACGTGTAAATTAGCTGTAAAATGCAAAAGATAATAATTTTCCATTGCATTGAAATGAATACAAAGACAAAATCATTTACATGTCCTCGAGCAATTGCATTTGAATGCAATATATGAGTTATGATCAAGAGTCACAATGGAATCTTGCTTTCCTAACCTTCCTTTGCATTGTCTCTAATAAAAAATAATACGCATTGTCTCTAAGCGAAAAGCAAGGTGGTGAAAGGTTCATTTTGTAAATGGCTGTGATACATTGCTGAATATGCATGCTTACCTATGTATATTCAGTAGTAAACTGAAGTGATAGTATTTGATATACTACTAAATATGCATGCGTTTACACGTGTATAATATGTTGTAGGTTCTCTTGTGAGAGTACACATACGACAAACCCACGAACCATGATTGCTCTTTCACCATGTCATCTCAACATCAATAATAAACTGGTTTAAATTTAGTCACCCTTCTCTCTACCATCTTGCAAATCTGATAAATGCTAACATATCTTTCAAAGAAGGTTCCTCCCAACCAAATATGAAAGCTGATGAATAGACGTGGATAGAGACCTCTCATATTGAAGTTGGCATGAACAAAGAACTTCTTAGAATTGAACTGAATTCATGTTGCACATGCAGATTGTGTTTAATCATTCGCAAGTTTGATATACAGTGAGCTACACTAACGGCTGTAGTAAGGATTAAGAAATCTAGTTGAAATTTGGAAATGGTTAAAAATTTTAAATTTGTCGATTATAATCTGAATTTGTTAAAATTTTTATCATCTAGCCTTATAATTTACCAGAAAAGTAATAATTAAATGTAGAATGTAACTGAATTTGTTAGGAGTCGTGTTACATGCCTTACTGTAAATATAGCATATTTCAAAACACGGTTGAATTCTGAAGAAAATTATGCCCTTCGAACCCACGTGACGGAATAGTAAATGTTACCTATAACAACGCTATTTCTGCCTAAATAATTACCCTTATTTTGAAATTATCAAAGAAATATTATATTGACAGTACGAAGAGTCAGAGGATTATCACAAGAGGCCTCATGAGAAGGTTCGTCAAATTAAAATACTGTAATTTTGTTGCTTCCCATTGTATGTTGAGATAGAATGGGTGACATTTAAAAAGCCAGGAACAAGAAAGCGCAAGGAATTATGAAAGAGTTAGTGTCAAGCAGCCACAATGCTATTTACGTTACCTTCGTCGTTTTCCCATGTCCATGGCCTATTCGATGCACCTTGCTGACGGACTCTGGCTGCGTATAAAAGAAAGCATTGCCACCATGACTTCATCATTGTTCTTTGCTGACGAGAATGCTCTTAAGTTCGTTTTATGTAAACCTCCCTTTTCCGGGTGAACTACTCAGTCCCTCTCAGCAAATAAGTGAAGTTGTTGTTTGAAAGTTGGAAATCTCCAAAGGCTGCACGTGTAATTTATATTTTTGTTAATATTATATAAATTTTAATAATAGTAAAAAAAAAATGAAATGGCGATACCAGCCACAACTTAGTGGAGTCGTAAGTAACCAGTTCTAGTAGTAACATGTGAGCAAAGTCACAGGGCATATTTGAGCGCAGCGTTAGATTGTGCAGTTCAGTGTAGTTTGACGTCGTTTTTACGTTTTGTAGTGTGTGTTTCCAATACGTTTCTGAATTGGTAAGTAATTTTCAGAGTGACAGCAACGATAATTGTGCCAAGGAGCAGGGTGGATTTGGGAAGTTCGGAGTTCGGGCAGGACAGGAAAGGACATGGTAAGACAGGATGGGGCAGGGCAGGGTAGACTAGGGCAGGAAGGTGATAAACAATAGACATAATTTATGTCTTTTCCTGTCTGAACAGATGAATATGGTAAATAAATATGCGGACATGTAAAAGGATTTGACTGTAAATTTTCCGTGGGATTTAAACGCACGGGTTCCCACTCGTATAAACATATTTGCATTCTGCCGCCCAATTCCAAGAGGTTTTTCAACGGTCGATTCGGCGAATGCCTCGTTTTCCGCGTCCTTGCTCGCTGGGAGCAGGTTTGCCAGGCAATCAGCCGGCGCGTGGTGATTGAGCCGCGAAAGCCGTAGCCCCGAGGCACGGCAGCGGGGCCCGGGTGATTTCGCACGCGCTCACCACTCTCCACGAGTCACCGAAGCCGCCGCACTAATGACACAGTGCAGGTCCACCGCAGACACATGGCGACTGCTCGTGCGAAAGTGGCGGGCAAATCCGTTGGTGAGGGATGTGAAAATGGGTTGGCAAGAAGTGAAATATTTGATCCCATCGACCTCTGAGACTTGGAGTGTTTGTTGTCCAGAAAGTTGCTCTAGGCCGGTTCGGATGGTCTAGATCGCGTAGGCAGTAGTGCCATAGCGACCGACGGATCGCGAGATCGAGTCCCACCTCGGCATGGTTGTGATGTGTTCGTCCTTTCACCCCCTATCATTATCATCATATCGTGTCTTTCTCACAGTTACCATACCGTTACAAGCAATAGTGGTCGAAAATGACTTAGAAGTTGATGCAACCTTAAATAACAAAATAAAGGTTGCTCTATGCTGCGATTGGGCTAAGGAATCATTGATGGGGGGTCTGTATTCACTTTGCGAGTGGACTTTACACCGAGGTAGGTTGGTTGTTATTGATTTGAGTTGGTTGCGAGGTAACTACTGAGATCATTATTATCGTCACTGTAGTGAATGCTTTTTCCTCGAGAGGTGGCGGTGATTTTCCACCGCTGGATGACGAGATCCGCCGCCCACCTACAGTCGACTGGGGGGGGGGCAACCAAGTATCTCCCACCAGCGGGACACCGCCGCAGCCGGGACAAGCTCTAAGCGCCCGACCGGTCTCCCGGCACGTGTGGTAGTGTGGTGCATGTAAGTTTAAGTATGTGTAAGTAAGGGGTGAGAATAGGACAAAGAAGAGGAAGGAAAGGACCCGCGCGGTCCGTGGCCCGTTTGTTAGGGTACTGCTCCGGCTTTCGCCTAGTGGTGATCAGAGAAATATCATTAACTTTTATTTACTAGTAAAATAATTAATTTGTGAATGGAAAAAAAGTTAATGGAGAAGGGACCCGGAGGAAAGCAGACAAGTTGTCCCCCTCATATTTTAGGCTATCCACGCCTGTGTTAGAATTGCTTTTTACAATATAGTTCGTGCAATGTTTTCGCCTCACCGTTCCTGTACGCTGGCCCACTGTATCGGCGGCAGCTGGAGGTTGGCTTTCACCCGCAGTCGCGACGCACCGCCCTCGCTCTTCCGGTGCAAAATAAACTGGCGCCGCTGATTGCAGTGCACTTGGTGGTACGTGATGGTTGGAGTGGGTTTAAGCCCGAGGGTGACAGAGTGCAGTGCCCCCTCAGAGGAAAAGGCAACTTCTCAACGAGAGACGGCTTTTTTCGGCTATGCGGATGTTTTGGTGCCAATAAAGTGTCTTCAACAGGAAGTGAAATAAAATTAATATCAAAGAATGAATATTTTAATTTTGGGTATGACTGTTGATTTATATATGTATGTTGATATATATATGAATATGTATATATATATATATATATATATATATATATATATATATATATATATATATAAGAAAGGAAATGAATTATTTAACAGATTTGGTGTAACAAAAAATTGGAGAGGTCATGGTATTCGGGTTCGATAATCCAATCACCTAGGTCTTTCAATTCAGAAAGACATGCTAATTAATTGGAAAAAAATTGGGCAGTTGACGCACCTGGAAACACCAATCAATCATTAAAGCTGGTCGCCCCTGGATCCGAGGAGGGGGGCCCAATCCTAGATTCCAAAACATTTCTAGTGACGGAGTTACGGCCGAGATTTGGTTTTAATTCAAATTAGTCTCAGAGATCGTCTGAGAAGTTCCATGTCCCTGGGAGCTGAAAATTTACGTGTTCTTTCGTGAGGTGTAATGGCTCTCTGCTGTCGAGAAGTGGCACAAGAGTAGCCGCTACGTACATATCACCCCAAGCTACTGTTACGAATATCAGGGATATAGTGTCGACGCCACCGGAATAAATTATTTCGAAATCTTGTCACTGTAGGAAATCGTCAACTCCGCTATTGCGCTCATCGCATGTGAATATGTCATGACAATGCACTTCGACTCGCAGCCAATCACATTCGGCTTCGGTCGTGTCAATGTCCTGACATCCTGGAACAGCTGTCTCCAAGTACGAGCGGGCGATATTGAGCAGCCGTATCTCAGCAAGTTTTATTTCTTTTGTGGAACTGTCAACCCTGAATCTATTTAAACGATACTTAATTGAAGCAAGAAATTATCTTACGTAATTTTATTGGTTCACGCACATACATTCATCTTATCGTAAAAGTGCTATAAATTAACGTTCGATAATAACGCGGGTAATAATGGGATAGCTTTAACATGGTATTTCGGGAGATAAGTATTAAAGAAATTGAGCTGCATTTAACCCAGAACACTAAGAGTTTCGTTTAGAAACTAATTTGATATTTCTAATCAACCAAATTTCGTGATTTTTCTTTAAATGAAAAATAGGTGTCCATGGATGTATTATTACTTGCTCTAATTATCTGGATTTATAGTAAAACCAATACTATTTTAGAATATATAAAAATAATAGAATGAACGCTTATGTCTTTAATTGACTCTTTTTAAATGAAATGTTAGTGAATGTATCTAAAGGCCATATTCACAAATCCGAAACGTGTGTTCCTTTTCCAAAAAAATTAGAGATTATAATTATATGTGATGCATTACATCTTTAACGTAGGTTGGATAGCAGAATATCGTACAAACGTCCACTACAATAATTAAGTAGAGATTAGGGCAAATATAAAACATTTCAATTATATTTTCAAAAACATGTTTAAATGTGTGTTGAAAAAATAGTGATTGTGTTGTTCCAGAATTTGTAGACTTTCCTCATTTCATCAGTTTTGGAAAATTGTTACTGTACGACTTGCAACAAAAATTTTTGTTTTCGATTTTCCGATTAATCGTGTAATGCATACATGGAACTTTTTTCTGTTATACCTTTCCTAAAATTCTTTCTATGGTGCAATACATTCGCAAGGGTTCATTTAGTAGGACAAAATTTTTGTTGACAGTAGTTTTTTCGGCTGGGCTTTCATACACTTTTTTGTATAATAATTATTGTAAGTTTTGTAAAACAATGTATTATAACACCATACTTTTATCTAACAGACCAGATGAAGGTGAAATAATCACCAAAACATTGACTTAAACTACTAATTCATTATAAAATTCCATGTTGGACTATTGTCAAGACACAGCTACAGAACGAGGTCAAGAACTCAAGAAGTAATTATTGAAATGCATTCTGAAAACATAACAAATGATAATCAGATGTGCATATCATCCATTGAAATTAAAGCCTGTTGAAGAAGACAAATTCTCTGAGAACTCTACCAGCGTCTTCTTCTTCTTCTTCTTCTTCTTCTTCTTCTTCTTCTTCTTCTTCTTCTTCTTCTTCTTCTTCTTCTTCTTCTTCTTCTTCTTCATCTTTGATGTCGCTACAATGAAATTGATATCTGTGTGAGCTGCTGACTTTCAATTGCCGTAGTACTGTCAGTCTTTCGATTGGTTGATGTTTTACGGGCACGTTAACTGCTACGGTCATTTGCCCCTTTGGTGCAGTGAATGTTTTATCCTGGGATATTGCTGTGGTCTCCTGCATTGGGTGGTGAAATTCGGCTCCGACCTACACGTCGGCTCGCGGAGAATTTTCTCTGCAGGTATCTCCCCCAGCGGGGCACTCCCCCCTCCCTGCTGGGACAAGCTCTAAGCTCACGACTGGTCACCCGTTAGTGTCGTAGCCTAGTTATTGTAAGTGTAAGGGGTGCGAATAGGACAAGAAAAAGGAAGGAAAGATCCGGTACTTGCCTGATATTTATCGGAGAATTCACAGATATCTATGGATCATGGTAGCCGGTTGCTAGAATTCTCCTCCAGACTGCAACTTGAATTCGGCCCAGTTTGGCGGCGGCGATGGTGTAACGGTTAGCGTTTCGGACTGTTGTACCCAAGTTCGGGCGGGTTCAAACCCGATCGAAGCCGTGGATTTTTCAGGGCGAAAAAATCCTTCGTACGCCTTCCTTCGGAGGGGAAGTAAAGCCGGCTGTCCCATGTTAGTAGATTTACTTGCATGTAAAAGATCCTCAAGCCTAAATGACGCCTCTGAGCTAAATTCAAATCGCCTGTTTCTCGCCCAAGAACCTCCTTTCTCTGCTAGTTGGTGAAAGGATTGTAGAAAGGAGCGTAGCGAAATTTGCGTGGTCAGACGGAAGAGCAGGCCTAATGGCCTGAGTCTCGCCACGTAAAATAAGGCATTAATTCAATTCAATTCAATTCAATTACGTAACTAGAATCGAAAACCAGTCACCGCCAGGCTCGAACTCTAGGTCCTCCCAGAGAGTGACGCAGCAGATTCAGCGGCAATGTTCGCTAAGTAAAGTTCGCTAAGTAAAGTTCGCCGAGCTAAACTCGTCCGTCAGTCTTCCTCGTAAGAATCCCATTGAACAACAGTAGCGTTTGCACGCAACAAATCAACGAGGTCAGCGACCAATAAAGGACGAGATCCCCCAAAGACCTTGACCCCCACGGCCCGTTTCCAGGAGGCCCTTCGCGCGACAGCACATTCACTAATTCAGCGGAAGGGCCGGAGGTAAATTTAGAACGCGGGCGCCGCTTCGCGGAAGCACTTCCGGAAACATTTAACGACCGCTTCCTCTCCCCGCCCACTTCACAAGCTCTCGTTCATAAACAATTTACGGTCGCGGACGACAGGCACGCTACACATTTCATGGCGGCGACGAGAAGACCCTTCGAACTTTCTGATGGACCGTATTACGTCCAGAAATATTAATTGCGTGTAAAATTTTATTCGAGATGAATGATGGAAAATGTGTAACTCAGTTTGTGGTCCGCCACTGAAACTTAGCCCGGGAGATCTCAAGTTCCTCAGAACCATACCTTATTTTTTTATTCCGCTCGCTCTTGTTTTATTTTTCAATACGAATTGAGTCTATACAGATTGTGCCTGTCTCTCGGGAAATTTGAAGGTTGTGTCTATTAAATATTTGGATGCGTAATTAACATTTTGTCGAAAACTAAGAAAGACAGAATGCTAAATCTAGTCAGAATTTCTTACTTACTTCATCATATCATTTGTGAAATATTGTAGGTTTTTTTCATTAAAAAGAATGATAGGGCAAATGTGACAATAAAATGGATAAGGGTGCGGCGATTTACATGTTACGGTGATAGCGTTTATTAATTAAAAATTGAGATTTACCTGACGAAACAAAGTCAAAAAATTCTCAGAACAATTTTAATAAAAGTTTATCTTATTGCATTATGGACATTTATCAACAAAAATTCGACCAACTTACTTTTCTCCCATCGTGACTTCGCTCTGCAGAACGATCAAAATATCTGATAATTATTGAATTTTCATTTTTATAATTTTAATTCGAAAATAATACATCAACCAACTAAAAACCTCGAGCTCAAAACATCGATGTTAAAAAAACATCAGCATCAATAAATCAATGTTAAACCCATCGAAGTCGGTATAAAAATATCGATGTTTTTAAAACATCGTTATGGAGTCGCGTCCCTATTCCAGGCTTCATGAACTGTCGTTACGCAAGTTCCCGCAGGAAGCGCTGACTCGACCTGCAGTTCGACACTTGCTGTGAGCCGCGCTTGGCGGCTGAGATGCGTCAGCACTTGGCGAGAAGCTCCGAGGCCGCGTCGATTTAAGGGGGAGAGAGCAGCGAGGGGAAACAGGGAACTGGAGGTCGAGAGGGAATGGGGAGCAGGCATAGGGGTGCGCACAAGGGGAGGGGCGCCAAATTTTGAGGGAGGCCTTGTAGCTTCAACTGTATATTCGGATTATTCACTAACGAATGAATAATTCTTTGCTAACAGGCAGTTTGTGCCACCTTTCGATAAAACACGATCTTATGCGCATGCGCAGTTCGAGTTTCGCACAACTTCAGTGCTTCTACGCATGCGCAAGATCGATAGTGCAGCAGCTATGGTGTGCACAAACTCCGTAATAATTAGATGACGGATTTTGATGACTTAAAACATTGCCAAAAATGATTAATAAAATGCTCTTAAAATGGTTTGAAAATTCCTTAAAACCGAAGAAACACGACGTACAAAATTGGATCAAAACCACTTCAAAAGAACAACTCAAGCTGTTGGATATGTTATTGAGGCTTTTTCCTTTTGTTCAAGTGAATCCCGCTTGAAAACGTTTGGTTTGGACTGTTCTTTAAAAGAAAATCTCTGCGTTTGCTTATCGCGACATGGGCCGCAATAACAATTACGCGGATAAACGTCACAGAAACCTTAGATTACATAGTACTCACAACGGCTGACATTACAATATGTGAGCGAAGAAATCGAATAGGCTACTCAGGAATTCTGTGGTGAACGTTTGTTGCACCTCATAAATATGGTTTGATGCAAGTACCATTAAAATTATATTAAAATCAATGAAATCAGTGAAACATTCAGTAAAAATAGCCTAAAAAGATTTTAAAAAATTACTTACTAGTCGAAATCGACACGAAATGGAAAAAATAACATAAAATGTATCATTTCGTCCCGTCATAACATAAAATGAATTTCTATACTAAACGGCATTGCTCTGAAGTGAAAAGAAAAAATGACATTTCATTAAAATCCGCCCGTACTATTAATTCACCTATGAGAACGAAACATCCTTTATTCACAAGTCTGTCATTCTAGAAATATTCTCACTAAATTATCTTGAATGCTTGCATATCTTTTAGCCTTACTACATACCACTCAGATTGATTTTTTAATTATTTATTTTAGCTCGCTTTATAAACTAAAGTCAGTAGCGACCACTATTAATTAATTGCCAGTAACAGTTATTTGGTCTTATAACGATCAAAATTATTCAATACAAAGTTATACACCGTAGATGCTCTGATTGTTACTATCTGCTGAACGCGGGACTTCGCTAAATACATCGATGATCGATTCCCGATAGATAAAAACACGGCCCACAACCACATTACACTAGGATATATTTAATCGTGCACTTGACGTAGATCAGCTATTCATCCAATCTGGAGCTTGAACATCCCCATAGTGACGTCACTGTAGCGACATACAAGCTCCCGATTGGACGAAAATGCAACAGCTGATTTACATCAAGCGCACGACTAAATAAATCAAACTCTGAAGGTTTTACACGTGGCCGTTGAGGTCTTGCATGTTGGACATCCGTGCTCTAGTGCAGCAGCTGTTCGTTGTCGAGGCCGAGAGAGGTTTTCGGCGGCGGCGGCGATGGTGTGACGGTTAGCGTACCGGACTGTTATACCCAAGCTCGCGGGTTCAAACCCGATCGAAGTCGTGGATTTTTAGGGCGACAAAATCCTTCGTACGCCTTCCTTCGGAGGGGAAGTAAAGCCGGCTGTCCCATGTTAGTAGACTTGCATGTAAAAGATCCTCAAGCCTAAATGGCGCCTTTGAGCTAAATTCAAAATCGCTTGTTTCTCGCCCAAGAAATACCTCCTTTCTCTGCTAGATGAAGTGAATGCTGCGTGGTCAGACGGAAGAGCGGGCCTGATGGCCCGAGTCTCGCCACGTAAAATAAGGCAAATTCAATTCAATTCAATTTTCTGTAGAGACAGGCCGATCCGCGCGAGTGGCGAGAAAAAGACGTCGTCCTGGCGAGGGCGATGTCCACCGCCCGCCCGCCCCGCACCGCCAGGCCCCGCCCCGCACCGCCACGCCCTGCTCGCCCCGCCCCGCCCGCCCCGCCCGCTTTCTAATCAGCCGGGGCGACCTCCGACACCCGCCGGCGTTCCGTCTCCCTGGCGACAACTCGCTCGCGGCCAAGAACAGACGGCGAATCCATTCTCCGACCACCCCTCTTTACGCATGCCCGCCTGATGTCATTCCGCAACATCTCATGTAAAGAAGATCCAAGTCTTCCAAAACAGAATCCTGCGCATTGCAACCGAAGCCCCATGGTTTGTCAGACACGCAATTCTCCATTCACATTTTAACAAAAATTCAATAAAAGACCAAATAATACACACGCCCCACAACTTCTTCTTCCACCTACCTAATATAACCGGTCCATCCTTTTACAACTTCGGTATAGATAAACCTCCCTCCTTGAGAATAAAAAAAATCCCATTCATTCATTCTTAAACTGCTTTTCCACCTTTGAATAGAAATAAATAATTTCGTCATTTAATATCATCTCCCAGTGACTTCTGGCGGTGTTCGACGAGTTTCCCAACTCTTAATTTTTAAGCTTAGAATAAGTCACCAATCATCTTTAGAGAAGAAAAGCTAAACAATGTAAATTCGGTCAAAAATAAATGAATTCATTTTTTTTAAAAAAAAACAGACTCTAGAGTGACCGAACACACTTAGCAGAATTAGTACTTGGCTGTCCGGGAGACAGCGCCATGCTCTAGGCATAGGTGCCACGTTTCAGCCGCCACAGAAGATCGATAGTGCTTTATGTTCGAGGTGGCACAAACTTCCTAATAACTCCGGCCTAGTGATGGCAGATTTTAGCAAAACATCGATACTTCGAATCGATGGGAGGTTTTCACCAAAAGGTTTGCGATGTTGTTGAAAACATCGACAGAAACATCAATATTATAATTTTCTGCTCGAAAATATCGATGGTTTTTCACACAGTTTTCTTTTTGTGATCTCTACTTCGACCGCGAGGGCCTACTCTCTCACTCTTGCCAGAGGATTAGGAGCGTGTGTGTTGGATTATATGTGTGTAGGTGCTTTTGTCTGTGTGTGTTTGTGTGTGTGTGTGTATGGTAGAATCTTTTTGCTTATCTTCCTTCTTGTATAGTAGTATATTTATATGTAACTCGCTGAATCATTCGGCGTTTGCCCGAGTTTTTATCACAATCATTAATTCCATTATAGAGGTCAAGGGTTGAATTTCATATACTACAGTGTAAAAAGCAAGTGAAATTTATTGATAATCCGGCCCCGTACCGCGTCCTAATCCACCACACCTGCCCCCCCCAAATGCCTCGTGCTCTACGCCATGACATGAATTGTGCGTTGCATACTTTCCATATGTATACGACGAGTGCGAGTAGACGTGTGATTACTTAGTCACCCTTGAGATGTAGCATGGTGTTATATAACAAATCTATCGGAATGAACGTTCTAAAATTATGAAAACCGCACTGAGTCCACTCACGGTATCTTATGTTTTAAGCGGACCAACAAAGAGAGGCGAATAGGAACGTTTCTTTATGTTGGTGTAGATGTGTTTCCATTGTCCACGGATGGGGGACGTTAACAAAACAAATAAAGAACATTCATATTTACTGTCATTAGCCTGGTTATATGCACGTGGGAGTTACAGAATGTACGGAAAATTATAATTGATAATGATTCCCCAAGGTTGGGAAGAAATTATTCAATTTAAAATCTGGTACTGGTTTCTGGAGTTTAATACACAACATGTATGTTACCATATAAAGTGCAATCCTAATTTTCAATTTGGCCTTCATTGGGCCTAATGGAATCTAAACTTGTGCTTACGTGACTCGCGTTTCGTCCAGGCTGTGCATTAAACCTCCCAAAATCACGCCAACCCACAATCACAAAAGAGCCAACAGAAAACCGCAATTCGCATGTGTCATTATCATTACATGGCGAACAGAACCCGTTTTTGACGCTTCACCAATTTATGAGGAATCGAAGACACACCAGTAATTCCCGAAATTCATAGTGTCTCTTCTCAGGCGTTGGTGTTGGTTGTTTGGAAGCGAACATTCGCTGCGCAAGAGTCCCTGGAGGTTTTCTGGTTTAACCAGAGCTTAAATATTCGTGCGAGTTGTTTAGCGTCGAATGACCCATTCGGTCAGTGACACATTCTCCGTGATTTTTCTCATTTTCGCGCGGGCGGATCTGAGCATGGCTGGCTCGCATCAAAATTGCAAAGTCGAAAAATAAAGGTGTGACAAACATGTGATATTTTAACTTATACTTAAGGTTTTTAGTGTTTTAATAAATATTGTAATGGTTTCCCTTGCTGACAGTATGTCTTATTATATGCTGATTCTTTATGCTGCTCTCCAAAAGGTTATATTGTTTCGAACAGAATATTTATCGTCTTTACACGTTGATCTTTCACATAAGTCTTGAAACGGTCTCCCAAACGTATTATGCAATTTTGATGTTTAACGTAGTATGCTTAATCGCCTTTCACATGATGCATTTTCAGCTGCATTTCGTATTTAGCTGCTCGCGGCATAAGACTATAAAGTGAAATCTCAAAACTAATTTCCAAAGTAAATCTTATTACTTCGTTTTTTCCTTTAAAAAACTTTTCCTGGGGGCTTTGTAGATGACTTTCATCCCCAGTTTTATTGCTATTTCGTCCGCTCCTACAGTACAGCTATATTTCAGGACTGACGCTTCAACTAGGAATTGGTAATATTTCCAAACATTCACTTACATAATAAGTAGATTTGTGGAGGACCTATTTCTCGATCCAAAGAGTGAAGTATTCTAATTTTTTTAGTACTGTATCTTGAAAATCTCTTAAACGTTTGGGCTTTGTAATGCAAAGTTGTAGAAGTACTCAACGAAACACTAATTAGTCCAACTAACAGTCGAAAAATACACTATGGACCACATTGACGTGTGGCTATATGTTATGCAAATGCTTGACTTGAACTCACCTTTTAAGCAGATTTTCTATTACGGTTTCCTTAGTTGAAAATGGTGTTGAAGTAATCTTGTTAAGGACTCTTGGGGCATGACCCTACGTGCCTTAATGAAATAACGAAGCTGACACTACACCAACAAGACTCTTATACAAGAATTCCTGGAAGCCATAAAATATTTTCAAGTGCAAAACATAAGTAAGAGTAGCGATGAACTAACTTACTTAATGATGCAATTAATTTAAATACTTGCACTTTTATTTGGAAACAATATTTTATTTTCGTGAACAAAATTTCAATAACAATATCCCCAATTCTCTTGCTAATAGTTTTGGAACATCTAAATAAAAGAAATCATAGTTGCATTAGAGTAAACATGATCTTAAATGAAAGTACGCAATTTCAAACACCCATTGAATTACATTATTTAAGAGAGCTAGCGAGAAGAAAAACTTTACATAAATTCGTTGAAAACACGATTGATCATACAGACTCCTTTTGTGTCTTTCCTCATTATAATTATGTTATGTCATCAGTTCAAAAATCTGAGAAAGCGTGTTAATTATCGAAAGGTAGTTTTTATTTAAGGTTGCATTAACAGCTAGATCATTAGCGACCACTATAGATTAACGATAGGGTTAACAGTATGATGTGATATGGTGGTGGGTGAAAGAACGAACACAAATACACCCATGTCCGAGGGGGTCTCGAGCTCACGATCCTTCATTCCTAGATAGCTATGGCACTACTGCTTTAACGATCTCGGCCATTCGGACGACTTCTAAATATCTTGTTGGAGTTAATAATTTCATACCATTTCAAAATCGTATTGCAAACCCAAAAGCTCTCTGCATTGTTTCTTTAATTTTGCAATAAAATGTATTCTAAATTTGTTTTCATAAGATTATTTCTTTATTTCATAGTCATTATTTTTCATAAAAGAAATTTCACAATATCGCCTTCTCCACAAAGACAGGTATTTCAAATGAGCATACGTTAATACGCAATAAAATAAACAAAACAGAAAAAATAAATGAGATCGAAGAAGTCTATCGAAACTGTTTACAAGTTCAGAACAGTGTTTTATTTTGGGGCACTTGCTATTGAACCCTTGCCAATGTGCTTTTGGACTTTCAAACTTGGCTTGTAGCTTTTAGCACCTGACCATGAAGTGTAATGAGACGACATTACAGAACTTTTAATTTCCGTCTCATTGCAGCTGCTCTTACTATATTTTTCTCAGCATGCCGATCTTATCTCAAGTGACTTTAAAGAGAAAAATCTGGGAAGTTAAGTAAATTTCGGATTTCGTATGATTCGGCACATTTAGAATTTCATATTAATTGTTCGAATGGTATCGCTTTCGAAAAATTAATGTTTTCTTTGAATTCAAGCTCACTGTCTTTATTTTCGATTTATCACCTTTGTGCTCCTAGTAGTTCAGTACATGTCACAATGTACGGCGAAAGTCAGTAATGTAAAAAAGTGATGGTGCACGGTATAGCACAGTTCTGACTTCACTATAATATATTATGTATGAAATCACGGTCTGTTGTATGGCTGACTAGACCATCTGATATTTTTAATGATTGATACTTTAATGATGCTAATTTCTAGAAATTATTAAAGTTTTTCGTTATAAAATATTTAAAACAACCTGACTATTTTATAATTGAGAGAAAAATCTGAATGTTAAGTCAACAACGTAAACTTTACCTAAAGGTGATTAGCATGTCAGAGATTTTTGCCTTTATGGCGTTAGAAATTTGGTTGATGTATTAAACATCAGTTATTTTGTGGCGCTTGCCGGAATCTAATTCGTAGTCTGACTGATCTGGGCAGTGTTTTCCCTGAGCACTTCCAGACGTAGCACGCCGGAGTAGCACCTTACACAACGGGCCACGGATCACGCGCTGTCTTTCCTTCCCATTCCCTTCCCACTCATATTACCATTGCCTTCTCATTTCCATGTTCCTTTCCATTCTCTTCCACATTCACTCTCCTTTTTCTTCCCTATGGATTCATCTTGCCCTGTAGGAGAATTCTAGCTGCCGACTAATCTGATTGGTAGTTTTCTCCGATAAACACCAGGTGAATGCCGGAGCAGTATCCTAACAAATGAGCCACGGAACGCCCGCGATCTTTCCTTCCTCTTCCTTGTTCTATCCCCACCTCTTCCGCATAATTAACACACACGTGCCCCCCCCCACTTACCAAGAGACCAGTCGGGAGCTTACAGCTGGGGCAGTGCCACACTGGTTGGAGATACCTGGCCCGAAAAATTCCCACAAGCCAAGGTGTAGGTCGGCGCCGGATATCGCCAACCAGTGAAGTGATAGCACCGCCACCTCCCACGATTAAAAACATTCACTACACTTACGGGTCTAATGACTTTGACTCGCCCGGAATCGCCAATCAATCATTCATCTTCCGCAACCCGAGCTGAGACTTATCTTTCATTTCGTTGCCCATCATTTTCACCGCTTCTTCTTTTCCACCCTTCTCGTTTCCTTCCTACCCCCACCTGCACCCCACCTGCGCCGAGTTTTTCCCGATGAGCAGCCGCGCAGAGCATCTGCCCCGATAATTGGCGTGGCGGTGGGTTTGCGCTCTGTTTGGCCCCGAGGCCAATATCGGAGCTTGCGCGTCGGCTCGGCCGTGCAACGGAAGGGGGAGAGGAAGGGGAGGGGAGGGGGAGGGGAATGGAGGGGGAAGCCCGCTCCCGGAAGGATTTACGGGCGAATTGAAAAAGTCCCAAAATAAGTTCTTCTGCGCCCGGTTCCGCGGTTTGGGTTTTGCCATGCGTACGCCAGCGCCCCTGGTGATGAATTTTAAAACCATAATTTTTTTTTGGTATCCTGCCGTACACAATAGATATCGCATCTGGGATTTTTTATTTCACACGTTTTTAGTTCGCGTGCATCTCTGATTTTCTTATTTTCCTAAGCCCTGGGGAAAGGATGTTTTATTGAATTATATATTTTTTGTTATCGCAGTTTGGTTTGGTACACAATGCCTGCCCACTTCGATATCCCGTTGTACCTCTGTCTCATATTTCAACTTCCCACTTTAGAGTGTGGTACGAGTTTACTCATAAAACAATTTCATTTCCGGAGTGGCTCCGGGAACTGATAGTATATTGGGGTTTCGTGGTAAAAACGGCGAAAAATATTAATAAAAGTTACGTTTCGTAGCAAGAAAATATTGATATTTGAGGTTCAGATACATACATGGCGGTTTACGACTTAAAAACAGACTATTATGTAATATTGTAATATATAATCGTATCGCTGCTCGTGAATTATTATGTACGGACTAATTAGAAAAAATACATTTATTAAATTGAAACAATATTATGAAAAAGTATTCTTCTCTTGAAAACTCTTTTCTAACACCTAAAGAGAATAATTAGGCGAAAATCGTTAAAATGTTCCCCCCAAAACAAATACTTTGTGAAGAGAAACAGGAAGAGAGAGAACGCGGTGTAACTACGCGCGTAACGAAGAGAAGTAGTTGAGAAATAATGCACAGACTTCTTAAATTATAAAAATCCTATAATGTATTTATTAATATTTATTCACCTTTAATCATATTATTGTATTTAAATTTTTTGTTTCATATCTCAGTAAATTCCGAAATTAATATTTCTGAAACATTTTTTTTTATAATTTACTTTTAACTTATTGTATGTTTCATGAATATTCAATGAGCATGCCTTAAAAATGGATGTGATGGATGCTTTGTGAGAGAGACGTTGATCGTTAGATCTAATATGTCTTCAGCCATTGAATTCTACCCGCAAGATCCACATCATATTTTGAACCATACCGCGTAGGTGGTCCCAAAGCATAATTTCTCGGAATCAGAAACATTATCTCCCGCAATCCACCGTCGGAATAGCCCTTTATGAAGAACTTCTCGGTACATACATAATCTCGTTCCATCTTAATTGCCTGTTGGCTGCTAAAGGATTCGGAGAATTAATCCGATGGATGATGTTGTCTGAAACGGTATTCAATATACTGGGCTAATTTGTAACCAAAACTTTTTGTGGTCATTGTATACACCAAACAAAGATAAAATGACGATACATTGGCTTGTTATATAATGACCATAAATGGCTATTTAACAGTCAATCTGGCAGTATTTTCAAGTTAGAATTCTCACAGTTATTTGTCCCAATTTTACTCCTTTCACTAAGATACGCTTGATACGCTTGACTATCACTGTGTAATTCATGGTGTTTATAAATGACGTTCAACCAATTGTACTACTTACTCTACCATGAAAATAAATGTGATAAAAATAAAATACGATTTTCGAGTATTAGAACTGCGCCTTATTAAAAATAATGCTGTTAAAATGTATTACATATCTTAAATTTTTATACACCAAACTGCTATTTACCTATAAAACTTTCAATGTATTTGTGCCGAAATAAAAATCGATGAATTGCTCCTATTTCTGGAAAATTCGAAGAGAATTATAACTACAAAACTCGACGTAGTAGTCATATACATCGGGTGACAGTATCAACAACTCACTACAAAAAATTCACATACAATACATGTACATTATTTTACAACACTTTGCCAGCATGACATTAAACGATTAAGTTCGATATAAAAGTTTAAGTCTCAAATACAATATTTTCTGCTGCACAACCGTTTCTATACAATTAGTCGCTCTACCGAGCATAAAAAAGGAAAGAAATATTAATTTTAACAATGACATTTAATGTATTATTTTCCATTTGCATTGTATAATTCTAAAAAACCTGTAACAAATATTGTACTTCAGCTTCTGGGTCAATGACCCCCATCTCATTCAGGTTTTCGTCCAGTTTCCCTGATCCTCGAGCAAATATTGAGATGGCCCCTTGCTTTGGTAAATGTAACTTCAAATTAACGTCTCTCCCTAGCAAATAAATAAAAATTAAAATTTGGATGAGGATTCCGACCCACTGCACATCGAGATCGGTGGAGGTGCAGAGCAGCCTGCCAGCGCTGTCCGTGTAGATCGATTGAATGGGTCTTCGAGACGGAAGCTCCTTCAGACCTCAAAGCTCGTTCCCCCTCCCCCTCCCCCCTCCCCCTCCCTCTCCCCCTCCTCCTCCCTCTCCCCCTCCTCCTCCCTCTCCCCCTCCCTCTCTATCTACGCCGCTCCCTCCACCCCGTCATTCTACCCCTCCCGCCCGCGTTTCACTTTGCTCCCGGACGCCGACCTCCAGTTGGTCTCACACCTCCGCCCCTGCCTCCACTTCTTTCATCACTCCCACCACTGCTTTCTTTTCCCGCCCATCTCGCCGTCCTCGCCGCCACCCCCTTGGCCACCGCCGACGCCTCCCACGTCGCTCCGTCCACGCCGCCCAGGCCCCCGCCTGCGTCTCTGCCTTCTTCCCTGCCTCCGCACCCACCTCTGCCTCTGCCTCCATTTCGCCTCCGCCTCTGCCCCCCGCCACCGCCCCCACACCCGATTCACCTCCGCCCCTACCTCCGCCACCACTAACGTCCCCGCCTGCGCCCTAGCTTCTGTCTCCGCTCCCGCCATCGACACCATTTGCGCGTCCGCCTCCGACACTGCCTCCGCTCCCGCTCCCGCCTCAGCTTCCGCCCCAGACTCCTCACCCGCCCCCGCCTCCGCCCACTTCCCCGTCCCCGTCCCCGCCCCCGTCCCAGCCTCCGCATCTCTTTGCTGTCTGCCCTCAGAGCCATTCCCGTCGCCGCCTCGACCCGTTCCCCTCCCCCGCCACCTCCCCCACATTCGATTCACCTCCGCCCCTACCTCCGCCACCACTTCCGTCCCCGCCTGCGCCCTCGCTTCTGTCTCCGCTCCCGCCTCCGACACCCAACTCCGCGTCCGCCTCCGACCCTGCCTCTGCTGCCGCCCCCGCCACAGCTTCCGCCCCAGACTCCTCTCCTGCCTCCGCCCACGTCCCTGTCCCCGCATCTCTTTGCTGTCTGGCCTCAGATCCATTCCCATCGCCGCCTCGACCCCTTCCTCGCTGCCTCCCCCGCCTCCACCCCCGCTAATCTTCGCGGCCGGGCCTTCGCCGAACACGCCCATCTCCCGTCTGCGCTCCGCTCGGCCGCGTTTCGTTCTTGCAATTCCACTGCGGTCGTACGCACAGTGGTCCGAACGCCCGATTTTCTTCAACGGAAATGTATTAAGATTTGGGCGTTAAATGCCGGATCTCTTGAGCGGCATAATCAGGGGACGATATGTCTAAGAATACTTCGCAATTCCTAGAACAATAGTCCCAAGTAATTATGATTAAAAAATTACCATCAGTATTAATTTCTATTAAAAATCTGTAATAATGCATGTAAATAAAATGTCATTATTCTCTTTTTAAAAATGTACAATATTGAAGAAGAAGAAGAAGAAGAAGAAGAAGAAGAAGAAGAAGAAGAAGAAGAAGAAGAATATGTAATACGTCATAATACTACGTCATATTAACTCGTCATGACGTGCCTATTGACGAACAAATTAAATTTTGGATAGATTTCGTAATTTACTCCATTCTGCCCACTCATGCCTACTACGTAATGAGGGGTACCCAGAAGAGCTAAATGTCCAAAAAAGTAAAAGAACGTTTAGTAGGGTAGTAAAAAGTAAAAGAACTATTATTATTAATAGTGAATTTTGGGCCGTTAAATATTGCGATAAAATGAAGACCTTGGTGCAATAAAATGCTATGACATATTTCTGATGAAATTGAAATATTAATGTATTTCGGAGTACATAAATGTTTACGTATTGGACGTAATGCAGAAATTTCTTTTTGTAAATGTTAATAATTTGTAAAATATAAATATCACATGCATGGATTTATATTAATTATTTATAGAAATGTTTAAATCTTTACTTCCCTTTTTCTCAAAATTTCGTGTATTGGCATAGCATTTATTGCTCCGATGTCTTCAAATGATGCAACTTTAAATACAACACAACATACATATAGTATACGATGCAGCGAGATCGGGATATTTACTTAACGCTCACCGCGGAATCGTCGATCTTGCCTGGGGCCAGCCAATTCACTTCGCCACCCCCCTTCTCTTCCCGCCCCGCCACCTCCCTCTACATTGCCCTCGCCCACACAGCTGCCCCTAGCGTGCGATTGCTTGCTCAGGGAACGAACGGCCGCAGTGCACACATTTATCGCGAAGGTTAATGCGCTAGAGTGGCTCATTTGGGTATAGATGTTTGCTAACTCTTTGCTTGGGCACGGTGCTCTACGGATTGTTGAAAAGAGAACATAGGGAGATTTAATCCAATCCAGAGCTCATTGAAACCTACCGTGTGGATGTTGACCTCGTCGTTTAATGAAATTGTATCTGGATAAAATATCTTTTGTTGCTATAGGGCCATCGTTTCGGTTGTTTACTTGGCCTGCTTCAACGCTAAAAAAATTCCTGAGTAACAGTAATAGAGTGTACAGTAATTAATGACTGATAGTAATACAGTGATGAAAAAAGTAACACACGAAAACAACAACAAATCATTACTAACATACTGCACAGGTAGTTAGTTGTTATTGTTGTTGTTTTCCAATGATATTGTACTGCTAGTTATTACATAATAGCACGTAATGTACCAACAAAGGATACTTCATTGACCTACCCTATCGATCCACAATTTCATTGAAATCCCCCTTTTTTTTCGTTTTTGTTTTGTCTTGTTTTGTTTCTTTTTACCTTTGAAATTTGTGTGTTTGCGCCGTGTGGTTGAGGGGTTGTTGGAGTTCATTACGTATTCTATCTCAACCATCACCACATTAATAATTAAATTTGTTCAAAGATCAAATTTAATAATTAAAATGCATTGTTACTCAGTATTGTGGTCAAAATTTGGATTCCTTTACTACTGCGGATTATATTCTCCGAGCGTAATTGTGTTCAACAAGGTGATGGGATGGTAACAATTATACATGCCCACATTCTTAATCAGTCATCATCATCATCATCATCATTCATCCATCATGGTTATTCCAATCATCCAGTAGGGCGAACCACCGATTATTATCTGCCAAAAAACTGTTGTGTTAATGGCGAATGTCCCCACCTTCGCCTACAAGCAGGCTTGCCTAACTTTGCGTTGAGAAAATCGTCATAGTTATTTGGAAGATAAATAGAAACATTGGAACAGTTGCATATTCCCGATGGTGAAACTCCGTTGTCGTTATTTATTTTCGTTAATAATGTGTTGAAAATGAGAATTTTAAGAAATAGTTTTAATGTTAATGTTTACAAGGCAGCCACTTTAAAACAGTGTTCTAATTTTTTTTTTCGTACGTCATTTCCGGCTGAAAAAGTTTTGCATTGAATAAGTGAAACTAAATGTCTGTTGCTTCACTTCCTTAATTCATTCTAATGCAATGTGCTGGTATTTATATTTGCTCATTTCGCGTGCATGCCAACTACTTTTGTTAAATACTCTCATTTGTCTTTCATTATCTTCCACGCCACGGTAACTAGATGAAATCACGAAACTGTTGGAACCGCAGACCGTGGTACTGCTCAAGAGTGAATCGGCAAATACAATGAAGAAAGTTTTTGTAATTAGAAAAATGTCTGGGAACTTTCTCCAAAACCCATGAAATATATAAAAACATTAGTAATTAACCAGCATCTAAATCTATGTAAATTAGAAAATTCAGTTATCGGCGTAAAACGCGCTCTTTTAACATTTACGACTGAAATTTGGCCTGTGTATCCTACACATCCGCAACTTCATTGAATTTCAAATGTGAATACATCTTCAATGTTCTCCTTCAACGAACATCGGTAAATGTATTACTAGTTTTCTATTCTGTTTTGGCACTTATTTGGCTGCGAGTTTGTATGTACGTATTAGTTTCTACATACCATTGTCTCCAGGCTCGTGTACTTCCTTAAAATACTCTGAAATGAAATAAAAATAAAATTTCTATATAATTTTGACCTTTACTCAAAATTTCAGTTATTTAGCGTGCATGTTATACACCAACTCGTGTTATACGCCAATACATATGACATGAATGGAATGTAAATATTACAAATATCTGAGCAAATAAATGAATTCTGGAGAATAGTTTTGCGTGTTTTGAATAAAAAGATATAAGAGTATTTGAACACAAAAGAGCCACTCTTTGATCCACTTCTTGGCTTCTGCGTGCGGTCGATGCTCGAACTACCGCTCCGCCGGAGTAGATACTGAAAACAAACCCGCAAATGCTTTGTCCTCCGTTTCAATTTCCGTCTCGCTCGCACAACCCCATTTCGCCGTCGGGCCTTTCCCTTTTCCTCCGCCGTCCACCTGAAATCTCTCCGGCCAGAGGGCCCGGCGCCCGGCAGCCCATCCATTCGCTCCCCCGCGGCCCCGCCCCGCCCCCGTTCGCGTTTCCCTCGGGCGCCACACGGCCCCCTGGGGCCTCGTCCCGCTTTAGCGCCTGTCGACCCTCCCATGCCTCCCTCGCTGCCGTACGAGGAGGACGGTGCGGGCTGCGGACAAGGGACTGAGCAGTCGCCAAACGTGTCGCCAGGGTTTCTTCTGCTTATTTGTGCCGCGTCAAGAAACGTATTACTGTTATCGTTCGCGTCATTACCCTCGTTTTCCGTATCTGATCTCCCCTCTGTCACTGATCGTCGCCAATGTCACTCCCGCCACAGCCTCCAAACCGGTGCTCCCTTGGAAGAGGGTGTCGGCTTTGGACCCATGGCTCTGGACAGGCGGCTGAGCAGTCGCCAAACGTGTCGCCACGAGAGTCTGCCCTGCTCGGTGCTCCACTAACTCGTGTTAGCACTCCACTAATACGTGTCGCTTGAAATTACTCTTCGTCATTTTGTTTTCTTTCATGACGTTTCTCGCGACTGCCTTATTTCTCCGTTGCTATCTTCTGATCTTCACTCTGACACAGACTATCACCATTGTCAGTGGCAGTCACCACTGTGACTCCCCGTCACCACTCACACTGACCGCCCCGTCACCGCCCCGTCACCTCCCCCTCACCGCCCCGCCTCCGGCCCCTTCCCCCCCCCAACTCCTCCCCGTCTCCGCCTCGTCTCCGCCCCGTCTCCGCCCCGTCTCCGCCTCGTCTCCGCCCCGTCTCCGCCCCGTCTCCGCCCCGTCTCCGCCCCGTCTCCGCCCCGTCTCCGCCCCGTCCCCGCCCCGTCTCCGCCCCGGCCCCCTTCTTGTCACCATATCCCCATTCAAGTACCATCCTGTGACGAGATTACCATTCAAGTAGCTATCTTGTTTCCATATCACCATTCCTGTTGCCACTCTGACATCAATCTGTCACTAAACCTGTAGCCACACTTGTTCTCACAACTGTTTCCACCCTGTAAGCAACGACGCTCGGCCCCGCCCACGCCGCTCGCGTTTCCCTGGGCGCCTTACGGCCCCCCAGGGGCTCGTCCCACTTTAGCGCCTATCCACCCTCCCCCCAGCGCTTCCCCGATGCCGACCCCGCCTAAGAGGGCGGCCACGCTCACGGCCTGGTGATGTTGGCTTCGGACGAGCAGCTCGGGTCAGGAGCATGAGCAATCGCCTATGCTGGCCCAAGGATAGGGTATCTGCTATCCTCCGTACGTAATGCCGCCGGGTTTACTTCCTCATAGTCCTTCCTTTTGTTCTTGATCTCTACGTTGTCCTATTCCTCGTCACCGCCCCGTCCCGTCACCGCCCCGTCCCGTCACCGCCCCGTCCCGTCACCGCCCCGTCCCGTCACCGCCCCGTCCCGTCACCGCCCCGCACCGTCACCACCCCGTTTGTCACCACCCCTTTTGTCACCGCCCCGTCCTGTCACCGCCCCGTCATGTCACCACCCCGTCCTGTCACCGCCCCGCCTCGTTGTCGCCCCATCCCATCATCGTCTCGCCCCGTCAGCGTCTCTCTCCGTCGGGTCACGGCCCCGCCCTTACTGTCCCGTCCCCTCACCGCCCCGCCCCGTCACCCGTCACCGTTCCTTTCCATCACCGCCCCTTCCCGTCACCACTTCGTTTCGTCACTACTCCGCCCCACCACAGTCCCTCCTCGTCACTGCCATAGCACGCCACCGACCCCGTCACCACCGTGTCACCATCGTGTCACCATCGTGTCACCACCCTATCGACACCCAGTCACCACCCTGTTACTATCCTGACATCGTCCCTTTAATACACCATTTTTACCCCCTCTTACCACATAACTCCATTCTTGTCGCCATCATCCTCTGTATGGTGTCTTCATTATTTTAACTGCTTCTTCATCTACTCTTTACCACGTTTAAATCGAAATGCTGATGTAATGCCTTTTGCTGCAGGTGTAGTGCTGCTAGCAGCGATTGCAGGCAATTACAATTGCTTCCAGTACAGGATGCAATAAAAATTGGGTTCGCAGGGAAACTAAGTTCCCTGGAGGAGCGTGGTGGTCAGCGAGGTTTCAATTAGAGACCAAGTCCGATGAAGTATGAAATTTTAATATAAAAAAAAATACAGCGCTGCAGAGCAGCGTGGAGTGCACGCAGCAAAGTCTTTAGGCGGTCTCCCCCCCTCTCAACGCTACAAGATCCTTATATAGGAAACAGAGAGTTTAACGAGGCCATTACGCCGCCCCCTCCAGAACTCGGCATACCCTAGACGCAATAAAACTGTCAGAGGACTTTTGCCTTTTTGAAATCTAACAAGTTCCCAAACATTCCTGTTTCCAAGTTCCCAAACATTCCTGTTTCCTCGCCTGGATCGTGTTAACGTTGAGAGCGGTTCAAGTAGCCTAATCACAAGTGGCCATAGCCTGAGCGCCTGCCTCCGGCGCGACAATAATTCAAGCATGAAGGGGTAATATTTCCTTCACTCACAGCTTGAAAGAAGTATTCAGTGCTCTTCTAAGCGATGCGTACCTCACATGTGCGTAGGTGCATTTACCATTACACCTCCCCCCTTAGAAAAAGTTTTGATCAACAGATGAAAACTTTTCTAACGGAAAGCTTTAATTGAGCTCCTCGTTCGTGTGGATATGGATAGATGTTTCTCGCCATCAACTTCAGTTATACTGATAAATTTTGATGAGTGAGCAGGAGATATTGTGGAATTTATTTCTGCAGTGGAAGACTGCTCGTCACGAGTACCAGTTGCTTTATAACACAATTCTCCCTGCTCCTGAATAATTACTAAGAATCTTTCTCTTATTTCTTTCCATTAATTCTTTGGCGAACATCTGTCCCATAACCAATAAGTACAATTTCTACCTATTTTAACACATCAAAACATAAAACAACATGAAAATATTACAATTAATATGCCAAAAACTGAACTACATGTTATTACATGAGCGTACCACTAAGAATAATTATTTCTTTCTTGTTGTTCAATTAATTTTTCTACCTCATCAACTTTAACACTTCTTGACATACATAGATTCTTCCTTACATATATAGTTTCTTTCTTACGTATATAGTTTCTTCCTTACGTATATAGTTTCGTCCTTACATATAGTTTCTTTCTTACATACATAGTTTCTTTCTTACATACATAGTTTCTTTCTTACATACATAGTTTCTTTCTTACATACATAGTTTCTTTCTTACATAGTTTCTTTCTTACATCATAGTTTCTTTCTTACATACATAGTTCTTTCTTATATCATAGTTTCTTTCTTACGTACATAGTTTCTTTCTTACATCATAATTTCTTTCTTACATACATAGTTTAACATACTAGTTTGAAAACATTTTGACAACTCATCATTTGACATTTTACCATAATGTTGCCTCATGGAACCACTAAAAATAAACTCTTTGCTTGAACTTTAAAATACATATGTGTTAGTTACTTTGGACACGGGAAAAGGTAGGATCTTATAGAGATGATAGATATTGGGGGAGAGAAGAGGAATTTCTATTACATACACCAAATATTGCTTTAAAGCGTGCACATGGGGAATCATTATCTTTTGGAGTTCAGGAAGGGGAAAAGGAGGATAATCCAAACCATTTGGCAGTGCCTGGCTCTCCATTACCTTTTTGATCTTAGCGGTAGTAATGAGTTGTGGCTGCAGCGTTCCCTGCTCTGCATGGACAAAAGCATCTAGCAAAATTTCAAACGAATGCTGACATTCCTCGATACCTCTTTGCAATATTCTTATTTGCTCATTGATCTGACTGATGTTTTCTATCTCCACTTCTAATGCATTAACTTTGTTATCAGTATAATTAGCTAATTTATTCAAATTTTGTTTTAATGTTTTCTCATTTTGATTCACTCTTTGAATTGTTAAGTTAACAGAACTTAATGTCGATTTTATTACCGTCATTTGATCTTTGGAAATGTGTAAAAATTCGCTTTGCTCTTTTTCTAATTCTGAAATATGTTTATTATATTCCTCTGCATCCGATTGTGTTAGAGTTCCAAAAAGTACCTTTGCTACTTCTCCCACCAAATTTAATACTCCTCTCTTTGTTCTTACCGCTCTTTTATTGAAAGATTCGACATTTTCTGAATCTACCATATATTCGCTTACTAAATCTCTCAAATTATCAATATAATACGTTTTAGATCTCATGTATTGCTGAAAAGCTCCACAGTCTGTCAGATGATACCAATTTGCTTCCGATACTTTATTACAATATTCGGCTACCTTTCTGTGATGTTCTTTCGTACTCTTCCAAAGCTCCTTAATTGGTTCTAAATTTATATAGCTTACTACTTTCCATCGCATTGGGTAAAAAGAGATAGTTCCAGCTTCATCAAAATAAATCCCGGTTTGCGATTGTAGCTGCTTCACTTCCTGTCCATTTGCCATTTCCCACCACCATAATAACGCCGTTAATATTGCCCAATTCCTAAGAGCCCTCATGCTTCGTTTCGTTCCCTGAAACGGAAGAAAAGTATGGTTTCAGTCGGTTGGTATGTACTTCCTGATGCTTACGTTTACCCACCTCTTGAATAATTGCATTAGGTTCCTTCATCATCTTTACTTCATAAGGACCTTTCCATAATGGTTCTAACTTATGCCTAGCTTCAATTCTTAATAATACTAAATCATTTACCTTAAACTTTACAGGATTGGCTTTTGTTTTCTCTCTTTGATTTTCCTTGAATTGTATCAATCTTTCCTTAGCAATTTTATGACAATTCTGCATTTTAAATTTAACATTCTGTATTATGTCATCATAGTTGTACAAAGGTTGCGGAGTACTTTGTAAAATCCCTGGAATATTACATCTCCTACCATATAATATCTCATAAGGTGTGAACTTAGTGATACTATGCGGAGTAGTATTGTAAGAAAAACATGCAAACGGTAACCACGTATTCCAATTAAAAGACTTTGGATCACAAAAACAACGTAAGTACGTTACAAGCGTTTTATGAGTCCGTTCTAATGCTCCATTACTCTCCGGATGATACGCTACGGTATTGATTTTTTCAATCTTAAACAACTTGCATATTCTTTTGAATACATCAGACATAAAATTACTCCCTTGATCAGTGACTATAGAGTTTGGAATACCGTATATTAATATCACCTTGTTCACAAACGCATCTGTTATTTCTTCCACAGTTTGATTCTTAATAGGAATAGCGATAACATATTTACTTAAATTGTCTTGGCAAGTTAAAATATATCTAAAATTGTCTTCCGTAACTGGAAGGGGACCTACCACATCGAGATAAAGTTTACAAAACGGTTCGTCCTGAGTATCAGTGACTTCTAATTGCTGTTTTATTTTGTGATGGGGGTCTTTATTCATATGACACACCTTGCAATTCCTAATATAATCGGCTACGTCCTTCTCCATTCCCATCCAACTTGTATATAATTTTATCCTTTCAGTAGTTCTTTGAATTCCCTGGTGACCACCTACCGGGCAATTATGCATTTCTTTAATAATTGCTAATTTCCTCTCATTGCTTATTTGCTCTACATTAAATTGCATACATTCTACAGGATATCTACTTAAACAATCAGCATTACAATTTTTAATCCCTGCTCTGTATTTAATTTCATAATCGTATTCTTCTAGCAATAATGTCCATCTCAATAATCTTGAACTCGGATCTTTCACATTAAAGATCCATATTAATCCTTTGTGATCCGTAACGACTGTAAATTTTCTACCTAGTAAATAAGGTCGAAAGTGTTTACAAGCCCAGACGATTGACAAACACTCTTTTTCCACCGTACTGTAATTAATTTCTGCCTTGTTCAGGGTTCTACTGGCGTAAGCTATTGGCTTATCCTCACCTAATTTTCCTTGTGAAAGTATTGCTCCAATTGCATATCCACTAGCGTCAGTCGTCAATATGAAAGGCTTGGTAAAGTCGGGATATTGTAAAAGGGGTGCTTCAGTTAACTTTTGTCTCAGTAAATCAAAACTGTTCTGTTCCTTTTCTGTCCACTGCCACTCGACATCCTTCTTTAATAACTCTGTCAAAGGTCTTGCTATTGTACTAAACCCATCGATAAACTTTCTGTAATAACCTGCTAAACCTAAAAATGACTTTATGTCCTTCGGGTTTCCTGGTCTGGGAAATTCTGTTACTGATTGAACTTTTCGCGGATCAGGTTTTACTCCTTTTGTTGTCACCACATGTCCTAAGTAGTTTAATTCTACCTTCAAAAATTCACATTTGTCGGGTTCAATTTTGATATTATGTTTTCTGAGTTGCCCGAGTACTTCCCTTAGCTTTTTGTTATGCTCGGCTAATGTTTCTCCCATTATCAACACATCGTCCATGTAGCAAAAGCATCTGTCACCAATTGACTCGTGCAGAATTGAGTTCATCATGCGTTGAAACGTAGCAGGAGCTGATTTTAGACCAAAAGGCATACGCGTGTATTCATAATGGCCGCTAGCCGTACTAAATGCAGTTTTGCATTGATCCTCTGGTTCGATTGGCACTTGTAAATACCCACTGGCACAATCGAGAGCAGAAAAGTAACGCGATCTTCCAATTTTATCCAAAATATCCTGAATATTTGGAAGAGGATAGCTATCTCCTACTATTACGTCATTAAGCCGTCTAAAATCCACGCAAATTCGCCACTTCTTTTTGCCAGTCGCATCGATCTTTTTCGGAACTACAAGCAAAGGAAAATTCCATTCGCTCTTACTATGAGTAATTATTCCGTCATTTAGCATTTGTTCTACTTGCCTCTGAATTTCCTCCTGATGAGCCTGAGGTAACCTATAATTCTTTAAAGTAATTGGTCTACCTTTAGGAATAGAGGGTGTGGGAATATAATGTTTTGCCGCTGTCGTACTAGTCAGTTTGTCTCCTGGTAATTTGAAAACGTCTACAAATTCACTACATATGTCTCTAATATCTTTAGCTCCTTCCTCTATATGATGCAATCTCAAGTTATCATATAATAATTCTATTCTCCGCTTCGTGAACGCGTCTTCATTCGTCCTATCAGTAGCATTATTTAACTGAGTCGGAGGTTTCTTTAACATTGGTGTTTCTCGTACTATTAACGTTTCGGGCGTGACATTTACAATAAGACACGGAAACGTTTTATCACAATTCGTTAAAGTTGCCGCACAGACTATTCCTGGCTGCAATAATTGTTGCTCTACATATCTCACTCCTTTTTCTGTGGTCGGGAATTGAACTACTGACTCGGGAACTACTGACTGGGTCGGGAATTGAACTACTGATCTTGTCCTAATATAACATCAATATTTCTAGGCAATTTATTTACAACATAATATTTGGATTCTATTGACTCACTGCAATTATTCAGAGTTAAATTTACCATACCTTTTACCTTGATATTTTTTCCACTAATACCTTGAATCTCAATTACATCATCGCTTTGGGCAATATTTTTGACTAATGAGGATTCCCTTACCAATGATACCTGGGCCCCCGTATCAATTAAGGCTATTCCTAAGCCTCCCTTAATTTCCGGACACAATACATATACCTCGTATGGTCCCAAATCATTTTTCATGTAACTGGTTTTATCAAAGGCGTCCCCTTGTTTTACGCAGTTAACCTCCCGCGACTCCTTGCCGCATCCAGGGTTCATCACAGTAACTATATCACGTGAATCTCTATCACAAGAGCTATTCCTTACAGTGTCTTTATCACGCGAATCACTTTCACGGCTGTGATTTCCCCCAGTTTCCATATCACCTACGCAGCCATTTTGTAGAGTTACTTGCGGCTGCTCAAGCAACTCTACTGCCTGTTTCCCTGTTTGCAATTCCTAGTTTCATGATTTCGCCTACCACATTTGGCGCATTTCGGTTCATTATTGCAAACCCTAGATATATGACCCAGTTCCTGACATTTATAACATTTCACAGTATTTACAGCAGTAACATTAACTTCACTTTTAATATGCGTACTTTGTTGCCTCCTAGAATCATATCGCGTATTCTCGTATCGCGAATTCCATTGCCCCTGATTATTCTTATACCTTTGCGATTTCACTTCGCTTTCTTCTTGTAAAGCAGTTTCAACTATTTGTGCTAAAGATTCCTCTTCTCCTTTAGCTTTAACAATATACCTTATCCTTTCATCTTTCAGTCCCGCAATAAACGTTCCATTTAAGAATTCTCCTATTAACTGCAGACCTCCTTCTACGTAACGCGCATTATCTTTCTGTTCTAATTTTTCCAACCTGCCTTTTACTTCTCTTCTCAGATCTATAGCCATACTATCTACTCGCGAACCCCATTGTGCTACTGTTTCATTTGATCCCTGCTTCGACGTGAATAATACGCCCGCGTAATATTCTAACGTACGCCGTACAGAGAAGTTTTCCTCTAATATCGCTCTAACCTGTTCCCAAGTTTCGCGTTCTGTTCGTGCTAATAACCTATCTTTAGCATTGCCAGTAATTTTTGATTCAATGAATTTCAAAAGCAATGATCGTTTATTGGGGTGTACTACTTCCGTTGCTGCCTCAACTCCTTCTATAAATTCTCTAAGATGTCGGGGATTTCCATCAAAGTTACGCGATATTAATTTTACTGCCTGTATAACTGATATATAATTTTCCTCATTATCGCCAATATCATTGTCTGCCATGGCTGGATTAACCTCTTACCAGGAAAAAGATGTAGGGTGGCTTGAAGATGCGCAGTTCGGGCCTCCAGTGATGGCTTCGCAGCTCCCCTCAGGGTAGAGGACCCTCTCGCGGCGCAGGCTGCCAACGGCTAATCACCGAAGACGTCCCTCGGGCTCGTCAGCGGCTGCTGGTGCTGGCCTCCAAACCACGGACTCGGCTTCTGCAGGCGGTGAACGGGTACCACGGCGCCTTGTGGATTCCTCTGGAGCGTTGTTCCCTCGAGAAAGGCTCCGGCCCACCTCGGTACAGGCGCGAAGTCTCTCCAGCCCGGCCGTCAGCAGAAAGTAATTGAATTCGCTGTGCTCCTCAATCCAAGCCGCTGCCACCATGTAATGCCTTTTGCTGCAGGTGTAGTGCTGCTAGCAGCGATTGCAGGCAATTACAATTGCTTCCAGTACAGGATGCAATAAAAATTGGGTTCGCAGGGAAACTAAGTTCCCTGGAGGAGCGTGGTGGTCAGCGAGGTTTCAATTAGAGACCAAGTCCGATGAAGTATGAAATTTTAATATAAAAAAAAATACAGCGCTGCAGAGCAGCGTGGAGTGCACGCAGCAAAGTCTTTAGGCGGTCTCCCCCCCTCTCAACGCTACAAGATCCTTATATAGGAAACAGAGAGTTTAACGAGGCCATTACGCCGCCCCCTCCAGAACTCGGCATACCCTAGACGCAATAAAACTGTCAGAGGACTTTTGCCTTTTTGAAATCTAACAAGTTCCCAAACATTCCTGTTTCCAAGTTCCCAAACATTCCTGTTTCCTCGCCTGGATCGTGTTAACGTTGAGAGCGGTTCAAGTAGCCTAATCACAAGTGGCCATAGCCTGAGCGCCTGCCTCCGGCGCGACAATAATTCAAGCATGAAGGGGTAATATTTCCTTCACTCACAGCTTGAAAGAAGTATTCAGTGCTCTTCTAAGCGATGCGTACCTCACATGTGCGTAGGTGCATTTACCATTACACTGAACCCTCCAAATTATTGAGTGTTCACCCCGTAATTATTGAGTGTTCTTTTTCCTTTTTTTATTGCGCGCCATCTTTGTTTTGTCACGCCAGTTTGCGGCTTAAATCACATTTACATGTTTTAAGGCAATGATTGCAAAATGTTTGTTATTCGCACTGTACACTATACTTAGGATATTTGGCTACAATCATGTGTTTATACACTTTAGCTACAGTATTATCATTATATTATCGTGTTCATTTTACGGACATTCTTATCATGTGTCATATCGTCGTTTTCACCTTGTAAAAGCGTACATACGCAAACAAGAATTCCCTTTTGTTTCGTGATAGTGAAATATCTATTTGTTCTGGCGTTTTACTGGATGTTTTGACATAAATGACCAAATTATTCTGAAATACAGGAGAATAATGCTCACTTCCTGCTTGCTTGCTGCGCTTTAGAATTGTGTTCGTTTCTGCTAGACTATCTTGCATGTAATGTGTCACTTTGACAGTGTGTAGGTGGTTGCTTCGCGCTACATGTAGGGAGTAATACGAGCTCTTGGGAAGTCGAGCCGGTAGGTGGTCTTTGTTTCATTATCTCCACTTAAAAAGACAGTACAGTCGAGTGCGACGATAGTAGGGCTGCTCAACTCCCTGTTGAGGTGCAAACAAGGGGTCGTTTGTTTGTTCGAACGTGCCTTGGGTGGTATAAATGTCAAGAATTGGCGCTTTGACGCCGTTTTACCACGTTTCTTCCTATTGTCTCGTTCTCGCTACAGGTGTTGGTCGATACGTGTACTGGAAAACAAAAGACGTACGAATGATCCTTGCATTTCAAGCAGGGGTGTCTAACGAAAGACAGGAGGCCGAGTCTGATAATGCCATGACTAAGATTTATCAGGATTTTCAGGATCCAGTTTTTAACGTTTTTAAATGATTTTTCTTCTTCTTCTTCTTCTTCTTCTTCTTCTTTATTTTACATTCGCAAGAAACCGCGTTGGCACTAGGTATACCCCAAATCACAGCATTTTGAGGTATATGCTTGGTTCCGCCCAACAGTCAGCATTAGTTCGCGAAATGTATTATTCAGCCAGCCACATGCCCTGAAGTGCCAGTTGTTAATGCCTGGGAAGTGATAGTTGAACGAGTGCAGTTGGATATTAGGCATATACCTCATGAAAGATTCAGTTTGCTCCGATTCTAAATACAATGTTGTATGAAATGAGGCAAATCATGTATAAAATTCGTGTGAGAATATTAATATGAATTAATTGTTAGATAAATTCAAAGTAATATCATGCACACCTGAAGGGAAAAAGTCATTCAGCCATCACTCAAAACCAAAAAAACTGACATTTCGCTTTTATAACGCTTTCGACGTTGGCAGGATTGGATTCCCGACGATGGCAGATGATGTGGTAGTTTGTTTCCTTTGCTTTCTGCGATCAACAGCAGGCGAATGCCGGAGTAGTACCCTAACAAACGGGCCACGGATCGCGTGCGATCTTTCCTTCCTCTTCCTTGTCCTAAGCTTACACCTTACTTACACACAATAACACGTACACTTCAACATTACCTTACATCTTAATGTAGTCACTATCAGATGGGAACTGCTAGTGTGCCTCCCTCTGGGCAATTCTCCGCTGGAGAAGAGAAGTGACGCCCTCACACATTGCAGGTCCGCCCCTAACCTCACGTTTCTGTAGAGAAAGGCCATCACTTTCCTGGTTATTACACAAAAGGCACTCAAGGTATTAGTAGTTGCCGCATCCTAAAACAATAAATACTCTAACACTCGCGCATGCCAAGAGATCGTTCCCGAGTAGATATTTAGTATTTAATGAGTATTTCGTGATTCTGCTCCCTTCAACTGATATGGTCATTAGTCCCATAAGTTTAGTATATGCTGTCAAGGGAGGTTGAGATGTTCTCCCCCCGCTGGATGGTGCAATCCGGCGAGTTTTTTTCCAAGAATCTCCCACCAGCGGGGCAAGGCACCAGCCGGGCCAACACTAGTCTCCTTACTGGTCTCCCGGCACGTGTTGTGGTGTAGTGAATGTCAGCGTAAGTGTGTGTGTGTAAGGAGTGAGGATAGGACAAGGAAGAGGAAGGAAAGATCGCGTGCGGTCTGTGCTCCGTTTGTTAGGGAACTGCTATGACAATCGCCTGGTGTTGATCGGAGAAGCCACGGAAAACTAGAGATCAGAACAGCTGGCCTCTAGAATTCTCCTCCAGACAGCGGCTGAATTCGACCTGGCTGTCTAGCTAGTGCGGAAATCCCTGCCACCGCCGGCCCTCGAAAGCAGGACCTCCCGGTTAGAGGCACTGCAGTGAAATCAATTGCTGCTCTGAGCAGGTCCCGGAATTTGCCAACCCCTGCCCGCAGTACCGTCAACCTCCGCTCCCCCCCCCCCCCCAGCCTCCCCCAACCCGCACGCTGTGCACGCGTCCTCGCGTAGGGCAGGAGGACGGGCGGCCATTGAGGGCGCCGGCGAAGGGCTGCCGTGAAAGGGCTTTTCTCCCCGCGCCCTCCGGAAGGGCGACGCGCCCCCACGCGGGGTGTAAGCGACGCCTGCGAGCACGAGCCAGCCCTGGGAGGCACACTGGCGGGGGCCGGGACGAAAGGGGCCTCTCGTTTCAATAGGGCCTCTGCCCACGAGCGTTGCGTAGACGCGCGTTAAGTAACGCGCGTCGTGGAATAACAATGCCTCTTTAAGCGGCCCCACACATTCGGCATTCTCCATGTAGCGAGCTATTGCTCGCTGAATCCCTAACTGCTGATGTGTTCGGCGAATGCTCGCTTCCCTTGATACTCCAAAAGATGGACACGTGGTGGGTAGGATGAGCAACTAATGTTCGTTACTCGGCAAATAGCAAACAACTCATCCACATTACTAGGGATTCGGCGAGTGATAGTTCGCTATACTCCGAATAACGAATGTGTGGACTTGCCTATATGGGAAACCGCACAAGAGCGCTTTGGCCGTTCCGCATTCGATAAGTGTTAATCTACGACGCGCGTTACTTATCGCGCGTCAAACGCGCGTTAAAGCAATGATCGTGTAGCACAGGCCTTAATTGTTTAACCATTGTAAAATTCACGACCATGAAGTCGAAATAGGAAATATAGATCACGGGATTTGGTTGGAATGAGTAAATCATAACTTTAAATCATAACTTTGTCAAATTAAAAAATAATTAATTAAAATAAATAAACTAAAATAAATAAATTAATTAAAATAAATAAATCTTAATATTTATAACTCACTCCGACGTCAATCCAACGACAGCTAAACAAATAAGACCTGAGTCACACGAGCGTTGAACATTGATACTGTGTTTTATACGAAACAGCATACGAGCGCTTTGACCGTTCCGCATAAGATACAGTCTTAATATATGACGCGCGTTACTTATCGCACGGTATACGCGCGTTAACGCAACGCTCGTTTGACACACAAAGAATGAATGGGAATGAGCTGAATAGAAATAAAGAAATGGGGTCAAGCGAACGGTCAGAAGACAGAGAAAAGAGACGCCCAAAGAAGAAATAGAACGAATCAATGGCAGAAGAAATGAAATGTCATGAAAGACGATTGAAACGAGGTAAAAATACCGGGGTGGGTACGGTAATGGCATTGGTCTGCTTCGTTTCCCGTCTTTTCTCCGATCATTTCGAACGAGCGAGCATCGCTGCACTTCGTTTAACCCCGGATTCCGCGGCGTAGGGGCGGGAGGTGTCGGGGAGAGGGGGTGGCGGGTGTCTGGAGGGGGGGCGTCGCGAAGTGGCTTACGAGCGTCGTTGCCTTCCGGCGCTAACGACGCTGCGACGCGACGCAACGATTTCTCAGCCCCTCGCCCCTCTAGTGAGGGCGGTGGGCAATGGGCGACGGCCGAGGGCGAAGGGACGGGCAGAGTCCTGCTCCTACTGATCACCCCTCGACCTCGCTACCGTACTGGACTTCGCCCTCACCCACGGCCCCTCTCCCTCTTCCTCACCCTCTGCCTTATCCTCGACCTCTCCCTTGCCCCCTGCCTCCGTCCTCACGCACTAAACTTCGCTCGCGCCCTCACCTTCACACTTACCTTCGGATTTGATCTCGCCCTCACCCTAACCCTCGCTTTTTCCCTCACTCTTGACCCTCTAGTGAAGGCAGTGGGCAATGGGCAGTGGGCGACGGCCGAGGGCGAAGGAACGTACCCAGTCCTGCTCCTACTCATCTCCCTTCCACCCACGCCCTGGCCCTCTCTGGGAGAGAGCAATAGATTGATTTGTGATCCCGGACGCATCAGCAGATGTCATTGGTCCCGTAAGTGTGGTGCGTGTTTTTATTGCGAGAAGAAGCGGCCATCTTCCCTCACTGGATGGCAAGCTCCGGTGGCGATCTACACGTCGGTTAGCGGGGTTTTCATAATCAAGTATCTCCCTCCAGACGGGACACGATCTATGCACCCGATTGGTCCCCTGACGTGTAAGGTAGTGCAGTGCATGTTAGTGTAAGTGGTGAGGATAGTAAGGGGTGCGGATAGGTCATAGGAAGAGGAAGGAAAGATAGCGCGCGATTCGTGTCCCGTTTGTTAGAGTACTGCTCCTGTATTCGCCTATTATTGATAGGAGAAACTACGGGAAACTACCTATCAGCTAGAATTCGCCTCCCGACAGCGGCCGATACCGACCTAGCTTTCTAGCTATTGATGCTCTGAGCCACCGAAGTCTGTATGACAACCGACAGCCCTTGCTCGGTATCTTGTTACAGAAATGCAGAAAATGCTCTCCATCTACACGCACTCACTTCTGGGTTCTACAAAACATGTTCCGACTCTCATTAAAATGGTCTTGCCTGCTTTAGAAATGTTTCTCTTTATGTGTTCTACAAGCCATGTTATTCTGTGGGTTGCTATGGAATACTCTGTCCTCCACAAACATTCATCATAGCATTACTCCAAGAAAATTTTCACTGTAATGCAGGTTTTTAACAGCTTCCTTCACTATTTCAAGTTTATTCTGAAAATTGAACAGCTTGGTTTCATTAAGATTAATAATAAATTGTTCAAATATAACGTTATTTCACATTTCTAAATTACGTTATTGAAAATTTCACATGTAAAGCTTCTTCGCCAAACTCTTAAGAAGTTAACTGTCTTAATATAATAAATAATGCAGTACGGTAGTGAATTTTCCAATTTAACGTTTACTCCAAGAGCCATATCTGCGAAATGAATTTACTTCAATATTGCCTCTCGATATTGCATAGACCGTTGCTCGTTTATACACACTCTGGCGGCGTTTCATCACTTCGTCGATATTACCTCCTTCGTCATTATGATCTCCCTCTTTGAAGCTCCCCCTGAAGCAATATTACCGTCCATAAAGTGCTCTTGTGAACGTTTAACAACCTGTACTTTGGTACTGCCAGTACCGACCCACGTCGAAGATCGTGGTTCCCGGACATTTTCTCGTCACGGGATATTCGTACCTGGTGCGTAAGGTGGATATTCAAGATAAAAAGATATCGAACAATAACATCTGTACCAAACTTTTTAATTTTTTTTAAATTTTAGGTCGCATCAACTATAAGGTTATTAGCGACCACCCCAATTACAATATCCAATACACAAGTGTGTGCGTACATCATACCTTTTTTTAATACTGATTTTGCGATATTTTCCCGACCAGATACTCTTCATGACGCCAACTATAGGGGACACACAATCACCAAACACACACGACCATGTCCGAGACGGGATTCGGAACTTCGATCCTTCGATCCGAGACGGCCACAGCATTACTGCCTTAGCGATCTCGGCAATCTGTATGGGCTAACATAATCGCCAATGCTATTTGCACTTAATGGCAATGGATAGTGTGGCCACTTTCTAGAAAAACTGGAAAAAAATAAGGGAATTGCATTGCCGGGGAAAAGTAAAAGTTTGTAAAATAATCGATAGAAGCCAGGAGAAATTTTGAGATATTTATTAAACTAGATATTATTCCTAAAAATAATAATACAGCATTATATTTTGCTCAATATCTGTTTATTGAGTTATTTGTTGTTTGTTTGTTGTTTGAGAAGTTGTTTTTTACCACTGCGAAATCAAAGAGTTAACAAATCAGTTTCAGGTTTGGCATTTTGGCTACTTTTAATTCTGGGTCGATTGTACGACATTACCGTGTGTGACCCCCATGCCTGGACCTAATTTATTTCGCACACTTTGGGTATAAGGCAGATACGTGAGCAACATGTCATATTGCCTTCACCGCAACTAGCAAACTCCGCTGCCATTTGACGGTGCCTATTCCGCTCTCATATCATTCGTTACTTGCCTGCGTTGGATAGTTGCCTGGATGAGGGCATATCGTTACCTGCCATATAGGGGACCGTTCTCAGATCAGTTTCTTTAAATATTTTTAGCCAACTACACATCCTTTAAGGGCCAGGGCCTCTTGCTTCCGCAGAAAATCATTAATTACTTCTTTAATGATAGGATGATGATGAGGGGTGAAAGGACGATCACAAATACATCCATGCCCGAAGGCGTCAAGTTGTAGATACACAACTCGGATTTACCCTGAAGCGTAAAATTGTCACACATCCCGAGCGTGTGAACGATCTCTTTAAAATGGAATTGGTCTTATGTATTTCGTGAGAATATCGTGAAGTTAAAAATATCAAATTTTGCCTCTTCTAATTACTATCGACTCCGGTTATAGTGAACTTCTGGGTAGTGACATTTTTGGTTCACTATATTAGAGGATCACTACATCCGAGGATGTCAAAATTAAATTGAATTTCCCCACAATGATTAAAAAATCAATAATTTCCAATTGTTTTCTTCGTACTTTTTCCTTTCTAATTTCTCTAGAACCTTCACCAGAGTTCATGCTTGATCCAGCATTGTCCACTGTCTCGAAGTATCATAATGCAGTCTTGGCCCCCTTCAATGCCTCGTGCACTGTTGGAAGCCCCACTCTTCGAGGGCCCTTTCACTCGCCTAAGATCCTTTCGATAGCGGCAAGGCGCAAGCGGCCAACGAAACTGATCGCTTTCACGCGCGGCACGGCGGGTGTCGGGAGGCTGTGGGACTGTGGCAGTCGCGCTCTTCCTGTCGCCTATGTAGAATACAACGCGCTTTCACCCGCGTAATATCACGCAACATCAAACTTGGAACTGAGAGGCATGAGGTTATTAGTAAGGTTTTTCCGTTACGTTCACCTCAGAGGAGAGTTTCTTCTATTACTGCCTTTGGCTGATATATTTTTCACTGCCTGGTGTTGGAATTTGTAGCAGTAAGGCAATACATTATTTTCCAGGAGGGAATTAATTTTCAGGTCGTTAACATTTTTTGTCTTAAAATCAAGGTTCACTATAGCCGAGGGTTCACTATATCCGAATTCACTACAACCGGAGTCGACTGTATGCATATACTAATCAGTGATTTACATTTCCTCCAGACTCTTTGATTGGCAGTGATGATATTTACCACAACATACCACCAACATTCGTGAAATCAAGCATGATAAGAAACCTGATTATTACTTTCAAATATTTTTTATTGTACTCGCAAATAATGATACTCTTTGTACTCTTAAATGAGTCCATGTATTTATTTCATACCTTTCTTAATAAACACATACACTTTTCTTTCCCAATGGTGACAGAATATCTTTAATTTAATGTCGTCAAATAAACATTTCGATAATTATTTTTCAGTATGTTTATTTGTAGCTTCGGATCTGATGAAAGAACTATCATCTATAAAGGAACCTTCAGATTCTTCTAATAGTACTTGAAATGTGATATTTTTTTTCACTTTTCTTGCAACAATCATTGGTCCGTCTGTACTGAGTTATCTTTCCTCTCCATATTTAATTTCGTTGTGGGTGATTGATCAAAACCGGAAATTGAGGGTCGAGTTGCTGTACCGTGCGTTCTGCAGCTGTTGCATTCTTTAGATCCCATTGAAAATTTAAGCGTTGAATAACAGGGATCCAGAACAATTTAGCGTTGGTGTAACGCCAACGGCACCGTGTTTGTTGATGTTATTTCCTGATGTAGTATGAAATGAAATTGTTCAAATACATGTATAATATTGAACAAATGCCCTGCAGCAGCAAAAATGCTGCTGAACAGAAAAAACAACACAAAAAATAGTTTTCACTGTTATAGCATGTTCACTGTTCAATAACAAATAAAATATTCTTGCATAATACTGCAAGAAAGTAATTATTACACTGGTACCATCCTTGGATCCTTGCTGTCACTTGGCGTCAGCTATGACGTGATCAGTGACGCAGTGCAAAGGAGAATTCAGACGTACGCGCAGATACAATAGGTGAAATAGAACAAACTAATTTGCATTTTTCTATCGAAATAAAACCCCCTTTTGTGCTCTGTGACTAATGAAACTACAGACACCTCTCACAATACCAAAGGTTCGATAGTTTTCTTTCTATTTCTGCGCAGGAAACAAGTAGCACAGATAAAGTAATTTATGTAATGAAATGAATTATTTGATGTTTGCCCCTATTTACTGTGCAGTGTAACAATTAGATATTTTATTTCGTTTCGAAAAATAGTGCTTTGTCAGAATTGTTTTTTTAATTAATTACTAGACCTTGTTTTCATCTAATATTCGTGTTTAATATTTCCTGTTTACAATTTATGAGTTCTCGATAAATAAAAGTATTTTGAGTATTAAAAATAAAAGGAAATTGAAATAATTTATTTGGACGTAGGATAAACAAAATTTGGCTAATTAATCAATAATAAAATGTTTTAGTTTTATGAATTACTGTAATTAATTTAGTTTAATTGTTTTCATTTATTTTCAGGTGAGTATCAGGCGAGTTGAGGTCAACAAACATAGGTGTATACTGCCTCGCTATGCAGCGGCCAGTAAGGTAAATCTTTTAGCAATATTTTAATTTATGTTTTGTCATTAATATTATTAAGACTAATTAAAATTCGTCGAATCCCCTTATTCTCTTGTTTATCATTGTGATGTTTTTCAGACGAAATAAATTCAAAACGAGCGACAAAAGAATAAAGGAATGTTTGTTCCTAATCTTCCATTGAATTGAATTTGAATTGAATTAATGCCTTATTGTACGTGTCGAGACTACTTAATCCGCTTCTCTCTAACACTGTTTTGTTCCCGTATATATTCTATGTGTATTTCTTCTGCGATCTCTAGTTAGTCACATTGCTTACATTTGTTTTCCTCTTGCAAACGTTTTTCACTACACATCTTCTATGTTAAGATTCTCGTTTCCACTTATTTTTCGACTATTGTGGATTGTTGAGAAACTATAGTTTGTGGCAGAAAATGTAAGGTGTAGAAACGAATATATCTTCATCTGTCTTGGCACTAATGATTCGATGTTTTTTTATCAACATTTTTCATCAACACGTTTTTTTCTGTGCTGATAATCTCTAACAATGTATCTTCGGAATACACTCTTCGAGTGTTTCCCTGGCAGATTTTTCTCTCCTAATTCTTTTTCACTTTTTTCTCTCAGATGCTATTTCTTTTTCTTTGTTTACATCTCATCCTTTATCCACCTAATTACCAACGAGACAACTCCTTTACGGGATTTACACACAAGATCACACAAGCTTTAGAGGTAATCCTTACGGTGTAACTAACGGGGTCATCAACATTTACGACAATACTAATGGCCTGCGTGCATTGCGACGGGTGGGGGGGGGGGTGAGAATGGAGTGAATCCAATTGATGGTAATTAAAGTAGAGGGAATTTTGTAATTGTGGAGCCCGAATCTAAGGCTAAGTTCAGTTAAGTCTGCATTAGTTACGCGCGGACACCTAGTTCGCAAAAATTTATTTTTCTCTTTCCTTTAATATCATAATCACGTGATTTCAATATGTTCCGAAAAAAATGTTGTTTTAAATATTTCAGCCGTTGGTTTTATTGGTGCGGTTGCACGGGAGCTGTCAGAGAATACCCACTGCGAGTCCGATGCCAGTTCCGGCTTTACATTTTTTATCCAGAATGTTTAGAAAAGTACATGAGGACATTGAATGAAAGGTGTAAACCAACATTTTTAACTGTAATATTCTGCGTTACGCTGTTCTTTCTTGCGGTAAAATTTTTAATCTTGATGTTTGGCTGTCCGCGAATTAATATTGTTTGATTTTCCGTCAGGTATTTACAAATTTTGAACATAACATTTGAAACACTTCATACATTAAATTAAAAAAAAATGGTATCTGTATTTATTCACTTTTGGCTATGTGTTAACTCTCAGAAGGTTGACTTATGTGGCTCAGGCATCAATTGATATCACTGCCATACCTCAGACCGAAAGGCCTTAGGGTTCGAGTCCTGACGGAAGCAGGATCTTCGACACCAGCTACTGTGGCGTCTTTGCCGGGGCAAATAATTACAGACGTGAACGGCTTGTAAATATTTAGTATTTATTAGAATAAAGATACTCCGACACCATAACACTATATACAATATTTACAATTAAAGTTAACCGTTACAAGAAGGAACCTTCCCTGGTTACCACCACCGCTGGCCCGATAATTAATTACCATCCCCGGTGTGATGCACCAGTACCTTACGCGAGCATACATACGAGTATGCCGCACCTGCCGTCACGACGTAGCTCGCCGGCTTCGATTCCCCACCTCGGTAGCCTATGCATTACAATGCAACGCCGCGCACAACCCTCACAACGCCCTACCGACGCGCTCAAACCTGAAGAATCAGAAGAACAGAAGAAAGCTCTTAAGTCGGAGTCCGCTTATATACCCTCTGGGCAGGCTGACGGAACCGCGTCACCCGCAGTGTCCGCCGACGCTTTTCCGCCGGCTTCGGGGTTTCCAAATATGCACCCACGACACGGCGCCCGCTCTCTAGCCTTTGTGCAGCCCAGCGTCACTTCCGCCAGCGCTGTCCACATGGCTGATATAGTACGTTTGTGCTGGCGACAGATATGACGCCACACTACATACCTAGGTCGAGTTCAGCCTACGTCTGGAGAGCGGCCGGCTCCTCTTATCGGTGTTTTCCCTTGTTTTCTCTGATCAACACCAGGCAAAAGCCGGAGCAGTACCCTAACAAACGGGCCATGGACCGCGCGCGATCTGTCTTTCCCCTTCCTTGTCCCATCCTCACCCCTTACCTACACACACCTACACTTACATGTAATACACTACCTTGCATGCCGGGAGAGCGGTCGGGAGCTTAGGGCTGGTCCCGTTTGGGGCGATGGAGGGAGATACCTGGTTGAGGAAAAACCGCGTGCGTCGGCGCTGGATCTCATCATCCAGCAGGGGAAGATCACCTCCACCTCCGGCGATAAAACATGAGCTAAACTTACGGGACTTAGCAATTCACGCGTCCGTACTCATAAGTCAAACAACCAATATCCCTAAGTTCGTCTGGCCCCCACAACTTAGGAGTTGTCCATAAACTACGAGTCACTAAAGAGGGGGGGGTGAGGCAGCATTGCGCTGTGTCACATAGGAGTAGGGGTGTTAGTTTAGTGTTACATATCGTTGCTGTTTTTTTAATTTTCGACATTTGTTGAAATAATGGCGTGTGCACGGCGTGTTGCCACAATTTGGCTCCTCTATGGATCCTGCCTTCACTCACAAACTTTCGCTAAACTTATTGTTAGGTGCGGTCAACGTAACTAATTCTATCTTTAATTATCACCAAGTGTGCACGTAAGCTTCCGCGGCGTGAGTTCATGACTTCTCTCCCAGTCTCTGAACAAACGACGCGGCGTCACCCGGACTGCCAAGAAGTCTTAATTATCACAAATTTTGATATATAATGCAGATAAAATTAATAAAAATGTTTTTTACACTTAAATAATATATTTGTAGTTAAATGGGGAAGGTGTTATCGCAAGTGTTAAGTAATCATTTAGGAGGTTCAAGAGTTAGTTACAGGTTCGTTCCAGGTGGAGAGGGGGTATTCAAAATACTCCAAATTTGCGTTACGTGATTTTTGGGCGGTCCCTTATTCTCGTTAGACGTGCGAATTCTCGGCGCACCGCCACCGGGAGTTTCAAAACGCGCCGCAATTCCTGCTGCGAGAAGAGAGTTTGCCCAGCTGTCGGTTGTTGTCGAGACGCAGCGATGGACCGCGTGCTGTGTGCGTTGGGGCGTAGGCGCATCTCCTGTCAGCAGGAGGACCATCCGCCCCGAGCCAATCGATAATTCACACTCCCACCCCCTCCGCTGCCCCGCCCCCTCCCCTCCCCTCAACGCCCCCGCCGCCTTGCGCGTCAGAGGGCAGCTGAAGCTGCTGCCCATACCACCTCGTAGCCACTCGTGCCTCTGCCTCTCAGCCGCCGCCACCGCTGACGCCCTCGTAGCCGAACCCTCCTTCATCGGCGCTCTGCCTCCGTCCTCATCGTCGCCCTCGCCGACATCTCCTCCGCCGCCGCCCTCGTCGCTGCCGATGTAGCTGCCGCTGCTCCTAGCACCACTGCCGACGATGCCACAGCCACCATCTCCATCCCCGCCACCCCTGCTGCCGCCATCGCCGCCCCACATTAGCGAAAAGCGTGACCAATCTGGATCTGATCTACCTGTGCGTCATTCTGCGCAGGCAATAACATACGTTGCGTCATGTATGGAATGACTAACCGGAGAGGAAAGGACGACGAAGAACGAGATTAACGAAATACCACCGTTGTCATTATCATCCCCACCATTGTTATTATTATCCACCATTGTTATTATCAACATTTTCAATTCTACCATCATCATCATTTCCATCATCATCATCCCCACCATCATCAGTATCATCATCACCATCGTCCTTATCATCTTCAACATCATCATTATTATCCCTACCCTCTTTATTATCATTCCCACCGTTGACATTATCTTCCTTACCGTCTTATCATCTCTACACTGATGTGGTTAGGTGGAAGAGCGGGCCTCACCAAATCAATAAAGACATTATTATTATTATTATTATTATTATTATTATTATTATTATTGTTATTATTATTGTTATTATTATTATTATCATTATCGTCATTGTCATTATCATCCCCAGCATCGTCTTTGTCAACACCACCGCATTTGTCAGCACGGCCTGACCACCTCAATATCGTCTCCATCACCAACACCCCATTCCCAGATCGGAAAGTCCCCCATCCTTTCCCCATAAGCAGCCGCTAGCTGGGCGCCCCGTGCCGCCACGCGCCGAGCGGTCTGCCCCGCGCTGGTGGGGGAGTGTTGAGTGGAGGAGGGGGAGGGGAGGGGGAGGCATAGCTTATCGAGGCGCATACGCGCGGGGGCAGGCGCTGGCGGGTGCCCGTTATGGACGGGCCATGCGTGGCGAGAATGCAACCAGACAGGGCCGCCGCCTCCGCCCCCGCCCCCGCCCCCGCCCCCGCCCGCCAGCTGGGCCTCGCTGGACTGGCGCACTCGGTCCAAGCAGGTGATCAATTATTTTCACACTCGCGCTTGTCGAACTAAATCGGATCGACTTACGTGGCTCAGGGCATCAGATGATGTCACTGCAATGTCTCTTGTTGGAAGGTCCTAGGATTCCAGTCCCAACGGTTTTAGACTTTCCGGCACTAGCTAGTCAGCTAGGTTCAATTCAGGCGCTGTCTGGCGGAGAATTCTAGCGACTGACTGCTCTGATCGTAAGTTTTCCGTGGTTTCTCCAATTAACACCAGGCGAATGCCGTAGCAGGACCCTAACAAGCGGGCCACTGACCGCGCGCGATATTTCCTTCCTCTTCCTTGTCCTATACTTACATACACCCCTTACTTACATACACCCCTTACTTACATGCAGTACACTACCACACATGTCGGGAGACTAGTTTACATCCCCCACCCCACCCCGCTAGCCTGTCTCCCAGTCTCGTCCCATTTAGGGAGCCCGGGAGCAATGTCACCAAGATATAATATGGATTGCATTAACCACAATGTTACCAAAGCCAGTCCGGTAGCCGAGATCGTTAAGGCAGAAGTGCCGGAGCGATCTCAGATCGACAGATCGCCTCGAGTCCCGCCTCGGATGTAGTTGTATTTGTCGTTGGTTGTATGGTCATCCTCTCACTCACTTATCATCTCCATATCATTTCATATATTCACAGTCACCGTAACGTAAAATGCAATAGTGGTCTCTAATGACCAAGGTGTTAATGTGACCTACAATGAAAGTTGTAAAAGAGATACAATATATTTTGGAATAACATATTAAATCGCAAATCCAACTTTCTTTCTTCTCAGCAGTTCAAATGTATTGGTGCAAAATTGTGGACCATTCGCTCCAATTATTCAAAAGAACATCTTTCACCTATAAATTATATATATATATATATATATATATATATATATATATATATATATACAGACAGAAGAGGGGAAGTATGTCTGATTCTTTTATGTAATGGATTTTTGTCTGTATTTTCGACTCGGCAAAAATGTCTTTTAGGATCCTGTGTAGCGTACTCTTGCGCATCGGTGTAGAAAGGGGTTGTGGGGTATGCGAAGGGGCAGCGGGAAGGGAGGGAAGGGGGGTGAAAGGAGAAGACGAAGCTACTGCTTCCGGCACCCCCGCGAGCCGTCCCCTTGACTTCCGCTGCGCCGGGGGGGGGCGACGCGAAGGGCCACGGCGGGCTGTGATTCAAGGGGCCCTGCGCTTCGCCAGTCCGCCTCCATTTGTGAGTTTCGTGGGAGAACTCTGGATGGCTAAGGTGTCTTTGTGCGTGTACCTTCTCCGCGCCCGGAGCGAAGGGTGCAAGACCCGCCTTGGGCATGTTTGTTTGCCCCTTGTCCCTCATGTAGTATGTGTTGACGCGGAGGGCCTCCCGTTCTGCTGACCCCAGGACAGAGGAATCCCTCGTGTGTGTTGGTGTCTAGTGTACGGTCATACACTAGACCTGTCCTTTTCCACCTCGCCAAGGGATGGAAAACTACACTTATGGGAGTGGCGACCTTAGTAGTTGACGCGCCCGGAATTACAACCAACCAACCAACCAACCAACAACAGGCAAGAAAACATGGGTTGGTGCGGGAGCACGACATGAAGAGCGGTGGCGGCGGCGGCGGCGACGCGAAGGGCCGCGGCGGGCTGTGATTCGTTTGTGAGTCTCGTGCGGAGCCCCTGCTACTCTGGATGGCTAACGTCTCTTCGTGCGTGTACCGACTCCGCGCCTCGGAACGAAGGGTCGCGGGTGCGAGTCCCGCCTTGGGCAAAGTTGTTTCTCCCTTGTCTCTCATGTAGTATGTGTTGACGCGGAGGGTCCTGCGTTCTGCTGACCCCAGATCAGAGGAACCCGCATGTGGCTCACCTGACCTCAACTCGCAGCTTCACGTCTTGCGATCGAAGGCAAAGATTCAGATTGAACGATTAAAACGAAGGCAAATGCGATTTCGACCGTTGTTTTATTAAAGGTAAATGAATAAATAAGCCGACCTAAATGCCCGAAGGGGCTAAGGGAGTGTACCAACTTGACATGATTGTTTGCCCCTTGTCTCTCATGTACTATGAGTTGTCGCGGAGGGCCTTGCATTCTGCAGGAGACAGATCACAGGAGCTCGCAAGTGCGTTGGTGTCTCGTGCATGGTCGAACATGCGTCCAATCGGAACGTAAAGGGTAACTGGTTGTCAACTTGATAAAATCCCCAGGAATAAATAAATAAATAAATAAATAAATAAATAAATAAATAAATAAATAAATAAATAAATAAATAAATAAATAAATAAATAAATAAATAAATAAATAAATAAATAAATAAATAAATAAATAAATAAATAAATAAATAAATAAATAAATAAATAAATAAATAAATAAATAAATAAATAAATAAATAAATAAATAAATAAATAAATAAATAAATAAATAAATAAATAAATAAATAAATAAATAAATAAATAAATAAATAAATAAATAAATAAATAAATAAATAAATAAATAAATAAATAAATAAATAAATAAATAAATAAATAAATAAATAAATAAATAAATAAATAAATAAATAAATAAATAAATAAATAAATAAATAAATAAATAAATAAATAAATAAATAAATAAATAAATAAATAAATAAATAAATAAATAAATAAATAAATAAATAAATAAATAAATAAATAAGGACAACCTACGATTAGAAGAGCAAACACACGCACCTTGAGCCACATTGCGATAGGTAAAATCCGGCTGAGTTAGCTCAGTGCCGGCATTGCACCTGTCTCTGCAGCGATACGGCCCGTAGGGTTTAGGGTCCGAGTCCCGACTGTGGCAGGATTTTTGACAGTAGCTACTCAGGTAGATCGATTTCAGCCGCTGACAGGAGGATTATTATAGCGGGCGGATGCTCTGATCAGCTGTTTTCGGTGGTTTCTCCGAGCAGCCCTAGGCAAATGCCGGAGCAGTACCCTAATAAAAAGGCCACGGACCCCGTACGATCTTTCCTGATTCCTCATCCTTGTTCTATTCTCACCCCTTATTTACACGCGCACACACATAGACACACATACGCACACGTACACACACATACTCACACATACACACTCATACACACACATACACAACACTCTTACGCATGTCCGGAGACCAGTTGGGACTTTATAGCTTATTCCCGACTTTGGCGGCCTCCCACTAGAGGGAGCATTCACCGGCATATCGACGAATAGGACGGAACCGTACCTCACCATCCGGCGGTGGAGGAACTACACTTTCACAGGTTTTAATGAAAATCAAAACTGTATTTGTAAAAGGCACTTTTTTTATTCAATCAATAATTTGAGGCTAATTTCCAGAAAAATTGTAATTGTCATAGGAACTTCATGTAAAGTAACCAGAATGGCACAACTAGATCTTAATCCTCAGGTACTTACCAAGTATCAGCTCAAAAGCTTTAAATCAGAATGTTATGCATAACTTCTATCCATCCAACCAAATACACATCTCAATTTTAGTGTGTAAATCCTCACCATCTGTATCAGTCTTGCCCGTCTGTAGCATATCACTAATGGACCTTAGCCATGTGTGCTAAGTTAAAGCTCAAAAGAACCTTAAAGACGAATTTTAGGTCCGAAAATTCGAGATCTAATTGTTAAGGTGATTCCAATACTTTTCCTCCCTATACTATGGTCATAATTACCTTCAACACTTCAACACTTCAACACATTTACTTCGATGATTCGTAACACACGGCGGACTGTTCAATTTGTTAATGGACGTTGGCCGTTAAGTGATGCGTTCTGTTCCTTTTGTGATTGTTGTATATTGTTTTAACAGAACAATATTACGAAAACAATGTAAAAAACTCTTGGAAACCATTTGGGTTCCGTCGGCACCCTCTCACCTTCTCTTTCATCTCTCTCTTCCCTTCACTCTGTCTCTCAAACTTTCACTCTCACTCTCTCTCCCTCTCTCGTACAAACTCACACATACACACGCAAATGTTAATCTTCGGCATATGTCATCTTATCTGCGATATTTGTGCCCTTCATATTGTGTGTAGAATACATATACTGAACTAATTTCAGAATTAAAATTAAAATATTTCATGAAGTAAATTCTACATTAAGTTTCGTTATAATTGCAAACGTTCTAAAATTATTCTCCAACTTTTATTAGTCATTGCATTTATTATTCATTGCCTATTATTTTCGAGGAGACTAATCAAACACGGGAGGAAAAAAGACGAACAATGATTTAGAAGCCGTCTGAAATGCCCAATTTCAAAAATCGAACAAGTATTATAGACCTTGAATTGAGAAACCAAAACACTTTATCGGAACAGTAGTATCTTGTGTCAGCATCACAGACATCCTTGTGTGTGACATTGATCGGTGCTTGCCGTCCGATATTCAAAAATAAAACTAGAATGATGCTGCTACTACGCCGTAGAGATCCTCGAGGAAGTAAAATGTAAATCTTGCTCCACATACTTTCTTTTATTTTTCGACTGCTCTTGACATGTTTCGGCTCTTAAGTTCAACCTTGGCGTGAAACGCGTCCATATTATGAAAGTGTAAGTGATCCCTCTTGCTCTTTGCACTTCGTATATGCACTCCGTTTGAGCAAATACATGCCACCTGACACTAAAACAACATTCTTGACCTCTTTTTCTTACCATCCTGGCTGAAAGAAGGGCATGTATTTATTAACGGAAACTGAAACCAGTTCTGCACTTTAAAATAACTCCACATCAGAATTAAATTTACTCGTTAGGAGAAAGTTAAAGTCAACGGTCATTCAAAAGGCATACATTTTCTACCTGAACTGAAGATATACTCGTACCATTTTGAATTGAGAATTATTATTTTAAGTTCTGATCGATGAGAACTTCAAATGGATGCACTCTGGTTGTTTGGTGACCTCTACGAAACACTCAGCACGAAAACTATTTAAAAGTATTAATTGAGAAGCTCGTATATGATAGATTCGTTATTACAATAAATAGTATACTACAGGTCAAATAAGTTTCAATTAAAACAAATCATATTGTTTAAACTGCTCTGTCCTTTGGCTCAAAAGCCAGACGTGGGCCTTGGCCGATCACCAGTGGCCCAGCTTCTCGGCTATTGTGTGGTTAGCGGGAAGACATCCTTCCACCTTATAAACTGGCATTCTTAATCTTAGGGTGGGCTTTCTCATCATCACACAGCAATAGATACTGGGGCATTTGTAAGGAAAGCACTCAGTTATAATTTTGCCCCGGTTGAGAATCGAACCCGGGGTTGATTGGGTAAACCATCCGTTTATAATATATCTACGAACGTAATTAGCTTATGATAAAACTTTTTTACTTTTTACGCCATTCTTGGCAAACGGTTAACAACATTTTTGATCTTAATATTTTACTTTTATAACATCTGTGTTAACTCGTTCCATTCATTTACAGACGCCCTTAATGGAGCCTTTTGATAGCATAACCACACTCAGTGCGTGCGAAAGTTCATTGTCGGAACGCGGAAACTCTCGTAGCAGGGTGGCTCTATGTGGCGATTTAAAAGTATCTAACTGTACGCTTTCTGCATCACATCCTGTGCGTCATGGAATGAAGCAAACAAAGAGGAAATCCTCCCAAATCGGCTTAAATAATACGTTTCATCCACTTTGATTGTCTAAATTTAAACTTTACGAAAATGAAATCAGTGTCGCAATAAGAATAATGATTAGCTGGGCGGATTTTAATGAAATTTCATTTTTTTTTTCCATTTCACTTTAGAACAATGCCTGTTAATATAGATATTAATTTTATGTTATGACAAAAGGAAATGACCAATTTTTATACGTGTACGTTTTTTGTATTTTTGTCGATTTCCACTAATAAGCAATTTTGTTACTTTTAAAGCATTTTTCGCCAATTTCATGTATGTCATTATAATAGCACTTCCTTTAAATAATATTTATGCAATCCAACAAATGTTCTTCATAGAACTCCTGAGTAGCCCAGTCGATTTCTTCACTTGTTGTCATCCGTTGTATGTAATCTAAGGTTCCTGTAATGCCTGACAGCGTCATTGCCGGTTTGGCCGATTTCGCATTACCTAAAAACAGAGATTGTGTGGTAAAGAACGGTCCAAATCAACTAAATTCTGAAATCAAAACCAATTCTGAATTCGCTTGAACGAAAGGAAGAAGCCTCTATTACATCAGTAACGTATCCAACAGCTTGAGTTGTTTATCTGAACTGATTTTGATCAATGTTTTACGTTTTTTTCTTTTCTTTTAGGGCATTTAAAAAATTAAAAGCATTTTATTGATCACTGTTCAGTGTAATGTCACACTATTAACAATAATAATTATATTTGTGGGGTAAATACTATTAAAACTAATACGTCCCCTTCTATTAACTTCTGACAATATCAGAAAGTCCTATTTTCCAGGAGGACTAGTAGACGAAAAGTATAGTTTACTAGAATTTTTACCAAGTGGAAAAAACGTTGTACATAATCGTATCGTAACATCTTACCATAATTGTCCCGTAAACAGCAATACTAATTCTGGACATTCTTGAAACACACAATTCCAAATTTATTTGATAATTAGATTTTGTACTTGCATATTCTACTTATTATTGTCTGCATTTTCTCATTCGTTCGTTCGTATTCGTGTTGTTGTTCATATGTTCGTTTGTCATTGTGTTGTTGTTCTGATGATGTAAGAAACGTCCTTATATCATAGACGCACTTAAAGGTTAATTCCGAAAGACCATAATCTTCGCACAGTACGTGCGAAAGTCTATTCGCACAAACTGTTTTTTGTTGCGTTGTGTGCTGCGACCGAAGAGCAACAACGAATGATGGCCCACATCCTGTGAGTCACGGAACGGACCAATGAGGCTGGGAGGAGTACGCCTCCTCATCAGCCGTCATCTGTCACGGGAAAGACGCGCCGAGTCGTTCTTTACGAGACGTAATTGATGAACGAGCGTTCTTCACGCCCCGTCGCGGGACACTCGTTTCTCGAAAGGCTTCGTTGCCTTAATTGAGTTTTCCTGTTGACCCTTTAACCCTAAAAGAAGTAATATTCGTAATAAAGGAGCTGGGTGCGCGACGTCCCAATTCGCTTTGTGGCAGACACTTCTAGTCAAGATCTGGATTAATGACTGGACGAGAGAGGGTACATTGGCTGATATCGCTCAGCGGCAACGATGATGAAATTACGGTTTTTAGCTATTTATCTAGGTCGTCTTCAGCCGCTGCCTTCAGAAGTTTAGCGGTGAATGCTTTCTTTTAATTTAAGGAAAATTAATGCTAATCAATGACCGAGAATAATATGTGTAATAAAAAATTGTCAGATCGCAATCTCACCGGTAAATCTAACTTGTCTCAAATAAACCCCCGAACCACGACATCCTAGTATCCAACCGAAGATTTCCAGCATTCCAACATAAATCATGGATAAATCCTCGTAGCCCCCTCGTAAAGGAGATAAAGACGCGATCGAAGGCATTCGGAGAGAAGATACGACCAGAATGAATGAATGAAAGAGGCCCCTGGTGGTTTCTTACGGATTCCGATAGCGAGCGCAGGGAGCCCTAAACGACCCCTCAATCAGTACGCGCGGGCGCCGCCAGACTGCGCTGGCTGCAGCGGCACGCGCTCGTGCAGCCTGCAGCGTTGGTGAGGGGGAGGGGGGCGGTGTGGGAAGGTTTGAGTACCAGGTGTGATTGAGAGGACACATGTTGGTAGGGGGTGAGAGGTGGACGGAGGCAGGGATGTAGACGGGCGTAGAGGCAGTGGCGGGGAATGAAATGGGGATCCCAAAGCGGAGGCGGTGACAAGGTAGGGTAGGGCAAGAGGCGAGCTGAGATGCAGACGGGAGAGGAAGGGGGTTTAGGGACGAAGATTGTCGAAGGTGGAGAGGGAGGTGGGTGTGGAGGCGGAGAAGGGTCAGACACGAGCTGAGGAACACGGGCAGAAGAGGACAGAAGGACGATGGCAAATGGAGTGAGCGGACGGGGAGACGAGGGCAGGGGTTGGATGAAAAGAGAGCGGTGGAGGAGGAAGGGTGGAGTGAAGATGGCTGTGGAGGCAGAGTTGGGAAAGTGGCTGGTGGCACAGGTGGGAAAGTAAATGGCGGACGAAGGTGAAGACGGAAGGATGGCAATGAGACAGACGGAACGAAGGGTGCGGTGGACAGAGATGCAGAGACATGGGTGAATGCTTGGGCGGATGAGTGAGCGAAGACTTAAGATGGTGTGTGGGTGGTGGCGAGCGGAGATGCAGACTGAGGAGAGGGTTCATTGGTGATTCTGGGCACGTCAACAGCTAAGGTCATTAGTCCCGTAAGTGTAGTGTATATTTATATCGAAGGGTGGCAGCGATCTTCCCTCAATTTGATGGTGAGATCCGGCACCAACCTATCATAGGCTAACGGGTTTTCCCCAACCAGGTATCTCCCACCAGCGTGGCACCGCCCTAGCTCTAAGCTCCCGGTTTCCCTGCATGTGGTAGTGTAGTTCATGCACAGTGGGTGAATACGCAAGGGGCGAGGATAAGACAAGAAAGAGTAGGAAAAGATCGCGCACGACCTGTGGCCCATTTGTAAGGGCCTGCTTCGACATTCGCTTGGAGTCGATCGAAGAAATCGCGGGCAACTGCCCGCTAGAATTCTCCTCCAGACAGCAATTGAAGTCGACCTAGTTATCTACAGTACGATTTATTTATACGTGCGTTTGAAGTAAATGAGCTGTTGACTGTTTCATCCAATCGGGAGCTTATACAGCGCTACTGTGACGTCAGTGTGGTGACTGCTACTAAGCTCCCGAATAGATGAAACCGTCAACAGCTGATTTACTTCAAACGTACGTATAAATAAACCAAAGTATACCAAGTGTCTAAAATCCTTCTACCGTTGGGACTCGAACTTAGGTGCCTCCCGGTCAGAGGCACTGCAGTGACTTCAGTTGATGCCCTGAGCCACCTCTCCAACATCGTGCGGGCGGGAGCGATGGCACGAGCGCGAGCGGGGGCGGGGGCGCGGACGAGGGAGTGGAGGGGGGACGAAGGTGCGGGCGAAGGCGCGGGCGGGAGTGGAGGTGAGAACACTCCTGGCGGAAGTGTGGAACGGAAGTGATGGCAGCGCAAGCAATGAAAGACGCATGTGCCCAAATCGCTGATGAGCGTACAGTGGGACGAAATTCCCAAGTTGTGATCACAAACTCAGATTCAAAATCAATTAAAATTATTGTATAGTATACGTCTCCGTCTCTATGCCAACACATATGCAAAGAAAGTAATACTCTCAGAATACAAATATGTGTCGATATCATCCAAGCAAACCCTACAGCTCGCACTTAGATAATGCAATAGTAATTATGTAGTCAGCAAAATTTCGAAAAAGTACAGTGGGTTGGCGACGGAATGCCTGTGAGGAAGCAGTAAAAAGCAATACGTGCTGTAGTGAAGAAGAAGAAGATTATGAATCGCCGGTTGGAGATGTTCTGGAACGTACAGAAATGATGACGGCTCGAACAGTGTGTGAAAAGCGGTCAGTTTCTCCATGAATCCGTCGGACGATTGGCTTTTCATACAACCACCTATCACATCTTTACCATCTACATAATAATTTTCTCTTCTCATTATCTATCCGCCATGATCATTCTACCATTATCTACGTTCAGGAGGGGGGTACATAATGAAATAAAATATATTCCTCGACTATGGTCAATAACAGAGTACAGTACACGTCATTATCACTTTCTCTGTGCCCACAGTGCCTTTTAACACGAATTTCGAATTATGGAAATATAAATTAACTGAAACTTTAAGCCACACCGTCATGAAATTAATTTTTCATAGAGATCGGTCTTTGAAGTATTAACACGTAATATATCATTTATATTATGGCAAAAAGGAATCTATTTGCATTTAATTTTACCTATTTGTTGCATTTTTGTGTATTTCTTTATATTTATTTTATTGTATTATATTTTTATTTATTTTGTTCATTCATTTTTAACCAAATCCTGTGTCCACATTTCGCTCGTTTTGGCCCACTGTGCCGGGGCGGTGGGGGCGGCGGCTGGAGGTGTCGTTACCAGGCAACCCGCAACCCCGTGGCTGAGCGTTGCCATGGCAACCGGCGGAGGCGGCGCGAGGGGCAGATAGCGCCTCGTGCGTTGCAGCTGCTCCCGTCTTCTTTGCCCCGATGATGACGCGGAAGAGCAATGAATTTTGAATAATAGGAAATATGCATATTTTGGGAAAAAATGGATTGGATGTAAATATTTCTAGACTTAGCAAAACGCAGTCGCACATAAACTAAAATTGAATCATTTGGTTCTTAATTGTTCTTGAACATGTTGGTTAAAAAAACAAACCAAAATGCGATACATCCAGGTAATTAGAAATTTTTATGTGATAATCAAAAATATCCTTAAATTATATTGAATTTATTCAGTAAATTTGATATTAATATTAAAAATAGATAAAATATCACGAGTGAATTGAACGTAAATGGTTGCTTACTGACCACATATCTCACGTTAATTCAGTCACCGTGGTTGGTTGTCTTACCTAACATCGAGGTTGTAATTGATCGCTTGGAAAATTAATATTTTCTTAGGCAATTGGCTGAAATGTCTCCTTCCTTTTAGAAACTTAAGTATTTTTCAAAAACCTTGGTCATATTTTTATTTAAATTATTATTTACTTAAATATTTGGCTATAAGGAGGCAGTACGACGAATGAATTAAAATATTCGAATATGTTCTAAATAAACCATCCGTCTTAATCCACAGTTTAAAACAGTTGATGTTTCCGAGGTAGAACTATTGTATGCACTCGTAGCAGTACGAATGTTGATGTATGACAACTAAATATTAATAATTTATTTCGATGAGAGCACATCATTAATTTAATGCCTGGCATAAACGTAATTAATTTCGCCCGAGGACCAAACGCTGATCCCAGAGCGTGCCTTGCCCGAGTGACACGGAACCGCGGGCAATTACTGCGGATAGCGTCGGCACGCCGGAGATAATCGCACTTGGCAGGCGGGGCGGCGCGGGGCGAGAGAAGAACGGGCGATACTTACCGCGGGGTGTGGGGCGGGGTCGTGTGGTCGAAGTGGTGGTGGTGGTGGGGGGGAGGAGTCCGCTATGCATGCGCGTATGCGTGTGTGCGATGACCTCTGATGCGGTCACGGCCGCGTTCCACCCGCGGGTGCGGAGGCACGCGTCGCTGCGAAGCGCACGCCACCCGCCCCCGGCCCCCGTACTACCCTCGTGGACCGCAAACCACGCGGCGCGCTTTGAGTCGCCTCCCGCCACGCCCCGCCCCGCCACGCCCTAACCAATCAACCAACCAACCAACCAATATACCAATCAACCAACCAACCAATCAAACAACCAACCAATCAACCAACCAACTAACCATTCAACCAACTAAACCAACCAATCAATCAATCAATCAACTAACCAATCAACCAACTAACCAATCAACCAACTAACCAATCAACCAACCAACCAATCAACCAACCAACCAATCAACCAACCAACCAATGAACCAATCAACCAACCATCCACCCAATCAACCAATCAACCAATCAACCAACCAATCAATCAACTAGTCAACCAAGCAATCAACTAGCCAACCAAGCAATCAACTAGCCAACCAAGCAATCAACTAGCCAACCAGCCAACCAGCCAACCAACCAACCAACTAATCAACCAACCAACCAATCAACCAACCATCCAAAATACCAACCAATCAACCAACCAATCGTGCCTACGACGTCGTGCCGGCGGTGTTGTTTATTGCTGGGAACTTCATGTATCTCGCGAGGAAGTGGAGTGGCGAGCGCAGAGATTTCAGCGCCCTCCAGCCGCCGGAAGTAGCCCGGAGTGGAGCGGTCAGAGCACTTGCGTCAGACTGCGAGTGTCAGGGTTGGAGATCTCGGTCACTCCGTGTGGAATTCGGGTAGACCAAACATGTCGCATTCCTTATTGTGCTGTACAATTTCTTCTAGACGAAAGAAAATTGTAAGATTTGTAATAATTTAGAAACAAAATAGGTTAGGAATAATTTTGTTTGAAAAATGACAATCATCACACTAATAAGCACTCCGTCCATACTGTTGAACCTGTGAATTGTGCGGTGTACACAATTTGCCGTACAGAATATGCGGGACATCCGTCTATAACATATTTAGCGTAAGCAGAGCATGGACGGCGACACGATGCGATTTTAATCAAGAAAAATCGATCCAGCTGTAGGCTGGTGGAGTGCAGTGAGTTTTTTTTGCGGTTTATGCTTTTCTTAATGAAATTTAGTATAAACTAACCTCAGAAGCAAACAGAAACCGAACTCACCAATGATTTGTTGCCTAATTATGTTATGATAAAGGTGGTAAAATGTTTTCGAAATTATAATGACATTGATTTAAATTGTCAATTAAAGCAGTCAATGAACAACGCCCATTCGGAAAAACACCTTTAATTATAATTAGAGAAGTGATCCAATATATTACAAACATTAATGTACATGACAGCATTGTATATATTCTATGAAATGTGATTACGATACGAATTAAAACAAATACAAATTAATGAGAACGTAATGAAGTATATATAATTAAAAAGTAGTTCTCGGAGTTTGTATAAGGATAGTTTATTGGTATTTCTCTCCACTGGAGTTTTATGAATTAATTTAAAATATACTACACAAAAAGGTAAGAAAAATGGACAACCAGTACCTCTTTATTATGGGTGTGGGTACCGTTAGTAGTAGTTTTTTGTTTCTCTAAATGAAAGATGATGGACAGTCATTACTTCAAAACATTCCCTGGATTAGAGTTAGTTGTCAAACGATTAGTGTTACTTGTGAAAATAATAATTAAAATCCACATCGTACAAAGGCTTTACATTACTTATGCAAAATACTTCATAACAGTACAATCTCCATTCGAGTAAACAAGAAAACGTTTTTTTACAGATATTGATTTAAAGCTCTAAATCTCGCGATCTTACAAAGTACTCTAAATATTGCAGTTTGTTAAATAATATTCGTAGAATTAATGATTGATTATCATGATTGACTACAACATAAATAATCGGTATTTTTATAAAGATTTACATCTCAATTTCATTTCATGTAAATAGGAAATTAACGTGCATTCGTAAAAGATTCAATGACATGTTTTCTGGAGAAAAAAGTATTTGTATGAGCTGGACATTCAGGCAGTGCTAACTCTCACAAAGGCAGCTTTCAATGGCTCCTCAATATTTTAACACTCCATCTTTAGTAGACCTAGTCTAGTGTGCCTGTTCGAGCAGGCGCTCTTGAGCAGATCCACTCACACAGGCCAGCTTGAGCAGGCCAACTTGAGCAGGTCTACTCGAGCTTGACTGCTTGAGCCCACGATGGAAAGACGTGGGTGAGCTATTGCGCATTGTATCTGATAGCAGCGAGTGAGCTTCAGGCACCAGTTTGCATCACAATATTAGCGGGAATATTAAATGCAGCCAGACACCAAAATGATCACGTTGTTGCACGTCATTGAAACATATCTGAGAAGCATTTAAAAAAAATATTGCTTTTTTTATCTCAATTAAACCATCGTGTTATTTTTCATTGAAAATTATAACTTTATGCTACTTTCAAACTCTTCACCGGCTAAAACTCAATACTTCTCACTCTCTATACAACACGGCGGCTGTCTGGTCTGACTTTTCAAACGAAGTGCCCATGTTCTGGTCACGTGGTTTGTGACGTAAACTGTGCTGCACAGAACGAGAAAAAAATCGTTGCGCCGGACTAGCTCACACATGTCTTACCATAATGCTCGAACCGGCCAACTTGAGCAGGTCTACTCGATCATGCCTGCTCGAATCTCCCTTCTTCAGCAGCTATACTCGCGTATGCCCACTCGAGTCGCCCTACGTGAAGCAGGTCTACTTGTGCAAGATTGCTCGAGCCTGCCTACTTGAGCAGGTGCCCTCGAGCACACCCGCTCGGGCCGGCCTTCTTAAGCAGGTGCCCTCGAGCACGCCCGCTCGAGCCGACCTTCTTGAGCAGGACCACTCGAGCACGCCCGCTCGAGCCGGCCTACTTGAGCAGGCCCCGGTCGGCCAGCTCGAGCACGAGGTCCCCGAAGGCGCGAGCGAAGGCGTCTCCGGGGGCGTTGGAAGTGATGAACTCCTCCGCGACCGCCGCCGCCGCCGCGGCGCCACCGTCGCCGTCCCCGCCCTCGCCGTCCTCGCCTTCCTCGGCCGGCACGCGTATGGTCGCCGCGTTGAGTTGCAGGCGCAGTGACAGGTCGGCCGTCAGCAGCCCGTACACGGCGAAGTCCTCCACCTGCGAGGACAGGAGCGGCTAGCGTTAGGAACCAAGCATTCTTTTGTTCATTCCTTCTTTTTTTGCACTATGTCAGTCGTTCTTTCGATCGCTTATTCAAACATTCCTGAATGAATGAATCCATTTACTCATCCAAAATATTTGTTTTCTCCCTTCCCGCCTTCGTCAACTTCTTCCCACCTTCCTAACATACTTCCCTATTTTTCTCCCTCCTCTCTCTTCCCTCCTGCTTTCGTCCTTCCCTCTTTCTTTACTTTCCTCTCTCCCGTCCTGCCTACCCGTCTTCCATTGCGTCCCCTTTTTTCATTCCCTCCTCCCTCCCCTCGCCCCTTCCTTTCTTCCCCACCTTCTTTTTCTCGTTCCATTTTCCCTCCTTTCATCCCGTCTTTCTTCCGTCCTTTCCTTTTTTCCTTCCCTCCTTCATTTTTCCTTTCATTTCTGCCATCATTTCATTCTGCCATTCATTTCATTCATCCTTTCTTCAGTCTTTCCCTCTTTCCTCTATTTCCTCGTTTCTTCCTTTTCTTCTTCCTCTCTCCATTTCCTTCCCTTCTTCTTCCTTTTACTTTTTCTCCATCGTTACTACATTTATTTCTACATTCCCACTTCCCTCTTTCCTTTCTTCCCTCCTTCCTTTCTCTCGTCTTTCCTTTCTTCCCTTATTTCTCCCATCTTCATTCCCACATTCATTGTACGCTTCAAAAGAATAATTGTACCTACTCATTAATTCCATGCTACATCTAAATGTGCTCGTAATCTTCGGTAACCTTCGTTATTGAATCTTACTGAAAGGATTTTTAATTCACGCATCTCTTGAAACTGTCTTTACTATCTGAGCGTGCCTAATGTGTGTCATGCCCATGTGCGTTCTTATTGGAATTACGACTATTTCTTCGTGGTGACGAAGCCGATGCTGAGCATCTCCTGGGGGCGCAAACCTGTATCATGACCTAAAACAGATTAATCTTTAGTAGAAGGGTCAGCGTGAGTCGACCGGGTTGCCACCGGTTTTCGCGCAGTCAGGATGTGCCATAAAGTGTGAGGAAATAGCGGGAATGCCTTCTATCCACGTGGAAGATTCCTCTGGAGCGTTTGAACTTCCAGAATGCTCATTAGTTTCAGGCCTAGGGTGCTCGGATCCTGACTGATGTTGTTACTCAGTTATGATTCCGCTTGTGATTTTCAAGCGATATGCAGTTTTTATATTAATTCACAGTCTGATTTTTTTAAGGTTGCGTGTTGTTCAATCTTTCTTTTTATGAAAATTGATTGATTGTTCGTTGTTTTGGATGAACAGTACATACACCTAAAACAATTTATCTATTTGCCTGATTTGTCAATATTTGCCTGTACATTAAATGTTAAAGAACACCTATCCAGAATTCACATCAACACATTATTAAACCCACGGTTAAGTATTAATTCTGAAAATAAAACTTCATCGTGAAAACTCTAAATAAAGTTTGGGGAAGAAAGGTTGATTAATTTTCTTTTCCGTACAAACTATCATATTACAAAAATATATATTTGGAAATTATGAGATCATGTTCAATAATAAGTAAAAACTAACATTGTTGAAATAATCTGAATTGAATGACGATTAATGTTCTACAAATAATTCTATTTTCTTACATTTTCCCACTAAGTTCTCACGAATAACAATAGAAAGTGGGAATAATAGTCCTGTAGTTGCCAAAAGTTCTCTTTTGTGCCTGCACGCTAACCGTTATGAGAGAACCGACCCCACATGCAGCGATGCGAACGCAAATGAAGTAGTAGCAGTTAGATAAGCTACCTCCCTGCGGGAGCAATTTTCATCGGAAGAACTAATCTCGTTCCGCAGAGAGACCTCCAAAATGGCGCGGGGAAAGGTATGAAAAACGGAGCAATTTAGCGGTAGCAGTAACTGCATTATATCACTCATCTCTAAATGGAATGCCTGCGGGATGATTCAAGGCGACAAATTGGGACATTGACCTCAATCGCTGGAGATATTCATTTGGAGGTAAGCAGAGACCATCTTCCACTTGTGCCAATGGAGGAATGTGATCGCACAGGCGACAGACTGCCTCGGACGCACTTAAGATAAATGTGTCAAGTGGAGACGAAATCAAATAATGAGGTATGAATCTCATCCAGATTTGGCTGAGTGAACGAGAGTGGAAAACGGGGTCGTTGTGGCTAGAAACTAATAAAGTACGAGATTGAGCAAGGTTTTTTGGGGATGACCTAAAATTAAAGCAGGCCGTTAACATCAAGCAGACCCAGTAGCATACGAGTAGCATCCGTATATTATTTTATGAGATTTTTAATTGAAGAACGAAATTATTATTTATGTACAGAATAATATTTGAGATAATTTTCGTTACCGCGATCAATGTAGATATTCGTTCTTGAAATGTTTGTTTGAGGTAATTCCTCTCAAATCTCCTTTATTTCCGTGATACATAAACCTTACCTTCCACTTTGAAGTGAACCTCTTCTGTCTCCGACGTGTCTCATGCCCTCCCTCATTGTTGGTGTCTCATCCTCTCTTCCCCTCTCCTACATCTCTTTCTGTAACTCATCTTCTCTCTCTTGCTCGGTCTCTCTTTACATTCTTCCTCTTGATTCTTTTTTTTTCTTTCCTCTCCACTTTTTCTCCCTTCTTTCGTCGGGCTCTGGTACTTCTCCCCTCCCTCACCTCTCCCCATTTCCCTTATTTGCTCTCTTTAAACATTCCTTGTTTACTCTCTCTTCATCTCCCTTGTTTACTGTGTCTGTACGTCCCTACTTTACTCTTTCTCAAATCATCATTTACTCTCTCCCTCACTCATGTACTCTCCACCCCTCTTTTACTATCTCCCCCCCTCATTCACTATCTCTCTCCCAGACTAGGTCTCTTCCTCCCTAATTTGCTCTCTCCCTTTCTCGTTTGCCCTCTTCCCCCCTCGTTTGCTCTCTCCCTCCCACATACTCTTCCTACCTCATTTGTTTTCTCCCTCCTACATACTCTTCCTCTTTTGTTATCTCCCTCACACATTCTGTTCCTTCCTCATTTGTTCTCTCCCTCGCACATACTCCCCCTTCCTCATTTGTTCTCTCCTTCCAACATACTCTTCCCCTCCTCATTTGATCCCTCCCTCCCACATTCTCTTTCTTCTTCATTTTTCTCTCCCTCTCACATACTCTTCCTTACTTATTTGGTCTCTCCCTCCACATACTCTATTTTCCTTTTTGTTCTCTCCTTCCATCATACTCTTCCTTCCTCATTTGTTCTCTCCCTCCCATATACTCTCTCCTTTCCTCATTTGTTCTCTCCCTCCCATATACTCTCTCCTTTCCTCATTTGTTCTCTCCCTCCCATATACTCTCTCCTTTCCTCATTTGTTCTCTCCCACACGCTCTCTCTCTCCCCATGTTGTCTCTTCCCCACGTGTTCCACCTCCCTCCCGCATCCCCTCGGCGCCTGGGCTGCCGGCCGCTGGGCACGTACCTCCTTGCGCAGCTGCGCCAGGGAGAAGGGCGGCTGCGGGGCGCCGGGCGCCGTCTTGAGCGCGCGCGACAGCACCTGGTAGTAGCCCCTGAGCAGCGCGTCCTGCTCGGCGCGGGCGGCCGGCGCCGCCACGCCGCCGTACAAAAGGCGCACCAGGTCGAGCGCCGGGGAGCCGTAGCGGCACGCGCGCAGGTCGAGCAGGCGGGCCTCGAGGCGCGGCGCGGCGGCGTCGGGGGCGGCGCTGGCGGAGGCGGCGGCAGCGGCGTCGGGGGCGGCGCGCGCCCGGAAGACGGCGTTGCGCGCGCGCGGGTCGCCGTGCGTCAGCACCGCCCAGGGCTCGCGCGCGCGGTGCAGCTCCGCCAGCCGGCCGAAGCGGTCCGACAGCAGCGCCTGCGCAGAGGCAGGGCGTTAGAGATAGAAAGAGTTGGATGTTAGAGAGCGAAAGAGTTGGATGTTAGAGAGCGAAATAATACGGCGTTAGAGATAGAGTTGGATGTTAAGAGCGAAATAATAGGGCGTTAGAGATAGAGTTGGATGTTAGAGAGCGAAATAATAGCGCGTTAGAGATAGAAAGAGTTGGATGTTTGTAAGCGAAAGAGTTGGATGTTTGAGAGCGAAACAGTTGGATGTTTGAGAGCGAAAGTGTTGGATGTTTGAGAGCGACAGAGTTGGATGTTTGAGAGCGAAAGTGTTGGATGTTTGAGAGCGAAAGTGTTGGATGTTTGAGAGCGAAAGAGTTGGATGTTTGAGAGCGAAAGAGTTGGATGTTTGAGAGCGAAAGAGTTGGATCTTTGAGAGCGAAAGAGTTGGATGTTTGAGAGCGAAAGAGTTGGATGTTTGAGAGCGAAAGAGGTACAGACGTACAATACAGAAATATGAAAGAAATGTTAGCTGCAGTGATAATACGTTTTGGGAAAAACGGATTATCATTTCGATTCGACAATCGCAGCAGAGAAAGCCAAAAAGGGGCGAATGTATTGACGCTCACAGTTTTTGGGAAGGATAGATACAGTATAGTCAATACGCTTGAACAAACAGTACAGTTATAGAATGGAAATAGATTAGACAGACACACGAAGCTTTTCGCCAATAGTGGTCGAGTACACCCATTTGGAGCTATTATTGAACAGCAAGATCGTGTATACGAAGTGAGTACGGGGGGTGTTAATATGTTGAATGTGACTACAGGGAGGGAAAGACAAATTGAAAGAGAGAGAGAGAGAGAGAGAGAGAGAGACAGAGAGAGAGAGAGAGAGAGAGGGGAGGGAAGACAGTGGTAAGAAAAGGCCAAAATGTATTTCAGATATCGATATTCTGGTGAAAGGAGGAGACATTATACTTGTATTTCGTATTTTGCCGACTAACTCCACAGAGTCTGCTGTTTAGCCTCCCTCTCCGAACGTGATCAAATCAAAATCAAGTTTCATCAGCATATGCAACTAATCATAGGTAATACCACGACTATTTGGGGGATTTATCTGAGAATTTCCAAAGGACGAGTGGTATTTAATAGGACTATTCCGCAAATGAAATTATATCCAACAGAGTTACAAAATGCGCCGTGTGTTGAAAATAACGGAAAGCGTATGTTAAAATCAGAGGTAATGTCATAGTACATAGCTGCTTATTGGACATCGATCGAATTATACCGCCTCCTAAGATATGTGGGTCACAGAGTATGCTTGGCCAGTAAGTAGAAGTGGCAAGAAAAATCGGATAGAAAAAGCTGTAAACCTTATGAGATACACCGCCCTGATTGGGACATTTTATATGTATAGTTAAACACTATTGGTTTTAATATCACGAGTGGAATAGTCAGAGTGAACGAATACTCTTAGCTTAGGTGACCTCTTTTGTAATTCTGCCGCCTCCGTGCCGATACTATCTTCTCGTGCCACAAGACTCCCGTGGTACAACTGGAACCTAATCATGTTATTCAATTGAAGTACTCGATTCTAGACCGTCGTATGCCACAATTTTGATATAATTGAGAATGAATGATCCTACAAACATGCTCATTACATTTATGTTTACATTTTATGTACGTTGTGTGATGCTGCTGTAACAAACGACGCTTTACTAAGAACATTTATTCTTTACAGTGAGACGTGACAGACGAGGGACGTCGGGGTTAAAGCTTAGTCGTCTGATTTGTGAGGTTAAACTCGACATGTACAAGACTACCACGTACGATTTTACCAGCATAGGCGGCCAATCGGCGTGCGCTCTTGATTCGACTGCGAATACTTCTCTTGTGATTCTTTTGCTTCGCGAATTTAGAAAATCCCGCGCAGTTAGTCTTCTGGGTCACTAACCCCGGTCCGCGAGTCGTTTAGCTGCCAGATTCCCCCCCCCCGCACTGCAACTGCACTGTACCAGGTACTTTCCGTACTCCCCCGTCCCCTCCACTTCCGCTCCCTCCCCCCCCCACAAAGACACAGGTCGTACGTTTGTTTGCGGAGCTTTACGAGGTCATGTCCCGCGAACACCGCTTACCTCCCTCCCTCTCCCCACCCCTCGCTGCCCGCCCTGCTCCCCTCGCGTACCCCTTTCCTATGCCCGACGTCCACCTCGTCCTCTCTCGTTCCTTGTACATCGACGTGCTTGGTCCTCTTCTGTTCTCTTTTCTGCTCCTTCGTTCTCTGTCCTTCTGCCTCGTTCCGTGCCCTCCTTTGTTATTCCTTCGTGCTTGCTCCTCTTCCATTCTCTACTTCTCCTTCGTTACCTGCCCTCCTCCCTCGATCGATGTCCTTATCTGTCGTTCCCTCTCCTCTTTCGTGCTTACACCTCTTTCTTCCTTTCCCCTCCTTCGTTCTCCGTCTTCTCTCTTTACAAGTCCTTATCCCTCGTTCCACATCTTTCTCCATTGATCTCTGTCCATCTTCGAAATTGCTCCTCTTCCGTTTTTCAGTCCTCCTTCGTTCTATGACCTTCTCTCTCGTTCTCTGCCCTTGTTCCTCGCTTCCAATACTCCACTTTATTTCTTCTTCTTATGCTTCTTCTTTGGAGAACGTTCCTCCAGTCCTGATTTCTTCCCTCATTCCTTGTTCTCTTCCCTATCCTCTAACGTCGCTTCCCACCTCTGCCCGTTTCTCTCTCTCTCTCTCTCTCTCTCTCTCTCTCTCTCTCTCTCTCTCTCTCTCTCTCTCTCTCTCTGTCTCTCTTTCTTTCTTTCTTTCTTTCTTTTTCTCCATCCTCATTATTCGTTCAACGTTTCTCTTCATCTTTATCCTTTCTTTTCTACATTGTCATTATTCCTTCTCCATCCTCATCCTTCGTTTTCCATCTTCATCCCTTGTTCTCCTTCTTCATCTTTCGCTCTCCTTTACCCGACCCCCCTCTGCCTTTTCACCTGTTTTTTTTATTCTCCCAGCCACCATCGTTGTCCTCCGTTCCCCTCGCCCTCCTAGTACCCCATGATCCCCGCCTTCCCCTGCGTCCGTTGCCCCCTCCCCCTGTTTCGCCCCCGCCCCCGCGCAGCTTCCGCCGCCGTTAAGGGGCGCCCATAAATCGCGCGGGCATTGTTTATGAAGCCGCCCCGCGCACCGGGCGGAGTGCAGTAGCTGCGAAGCTGCGTTGCCGGCGACTCCGCTCGCTTTCGCGCTTTTTAGTGCCTGCGCTCGCTGTTGCGGGACGGAAGACGCCAGATTTCGTCTCGAGGGAACGTAACATTTTGGACTGAGTGACTCGCTTTGTACAGGCGTCTCGTGAATGCTCCACGCATTAGGAAAATTGAAGAATATTTTAGTTACAGGAAAGTAAGCTTTAAATGCTTGTTAATCGTACACGTACATTCCAAAGTTGTATGCCATTGTGTTGTTTAAACTTCGATAAGGCGAAGCTTGTGTTTCATAAGACTATGCCTAGAACGTTTAATGTGATTGAGTGTTTATTATATTGTGCTCAACCTTTGCTTTAAAACTATTTTAATGCAAATATTTAGAATAATTAGCACATTATGCGGCGGCGATGGTGTAACGGTTAGCGTTTCGGACTGATGTACTCAAGTTGGCGGGTTCAAACCCGATCGAAGCCGTGGATTTTTAAGGGCGAAGAAATCCTTCGTACGCCTTCCTTCGGAGGGGAAGTAAAGCCGGCTGTCCCATGTTAGTAGATTTACTTGCATGTAAAAGATCCTCAAGCCTAAATGATGCCTCTGAGCTAAATTCAAATAGCCTGTTTCTCGACCAAGAAATACCTCCTTTCCCTGCTAGTTGGTGAAAGGAGCGTAGCAAAATTTGCGTGGTCGGACGGAAGAGCAGGCCTAATGGCCTGAGTCTCGCCACGTAAAATAAGGCATTAATTCAATTCAATTATATCAAGAAATACTTATTTAAGGAAGAATCTGGCATTGGGCGCACGAGATGATGTATTATATAGAATTACCATTCAAACATGGCAAAATGGTCTAGTGAGATGGAACAAAGTGTACTTCCAGGCCTGCAAGTGGCGCTTGAATAGATAGTCGAAGCCTAATTATGAAGATCAAGCGTTGATGGAGAAAAGGAGAGTATTCGAGCTACTGAAGTCAAAATGCTCCAATGCGGAACAAAAGTACAAAGCCTGCCCTGTTAACTTGCTCCGTGTCAGCATATTTGTTCGACTGCGGGTGTTGCATAAAGAGATCGTTTATCGCAATGATGAAGACCAAGGGCATGTAGAGCAAGACCAGAATTGCAAAGACAGTGTGGAAGATAATCTGGAGCTATTGAAGGCAAAATACTCTAATTAGGAATGAAAGTACAAAGCGTGGCCACTCACCTTCACCGTAGCGGCATTTTTGCTGAGCTGCGGATAATGTTTGAGAAGATCGACTACCCAATTGATGAAGGACAAGAGGATAAAGAGGAAAATTAGGATTGGAAGACTGAATGAAAGGTATCGAAGCTACCGAAAGCAAAATCCCACAGCCAGGAATGGAAGTGGGACTATCTGACTTTAACCATGGCGGCCTGCTTGCTGGCCTGGAGGAGTTACTTGGGCAAATCATCTACTCAAATGATGAAGACCATGGGAGTAAAGAGCAAGACCGAAATTTCAAAGACAATAAGAAAGATTGTGGATAATAAAGGAGATAATGGAGCTATTGAAGACCAAATGATCTAGTAAGGAACAGAAGTGTACCCTCTCACCTTTAACCGTGGCGGCCTGCCTGCTGGCCTGCGAGTGGGGCTTGGGCAGACGGACAAAGCCAATGATAGAAGAAAGAAAAGTTTTCAATGCATTAAAGACAAAATGTGCCCACTCACCTTGACCTTGGCGGCGTGCTTGCTGGCCTGCGGGCGGCGCTTGAGCAGACGGACAAAGCCAATGATGGAAGGAAGGAAAGTTTTCGGCCCATTAAAGACAAAATGCCCCAGCGCGGAATGGATTAGTCCACTCACCTTGACCTTCGCGGCGTGCTTGCTGGCCTGCGGGTGGCGCTTGAGCAGACGGACAAAGCCAATGATGGAAGGAAGGAAAGTTTTCGGGCCATTAAAGACAAAATGCCCCAGCGCGGAATGGATTAGTCCACTCACCTTGACCTTCGCGGCGTGCTTGCTGGCCTGCGGGTGGCGCTTGAGCAGACGGACAAAGCCAATGATGGAAGGAAGGAAAGTTTTCGGGCCATTAAAGACAAAATGCCCCAGCGCGGAATGGATTAGTCCACTCACCTTGACCTTCGCGGCGTGCTTGCTGGCCTGCGGGCGGCGCTTGAGCAGACGGACAAAGCCAATGATGGAAGGAAGGAAAGTTTTCGGGCCATTAAAGACAAAATGCCCCAGCGCGGAATGGATTAGTCCACTCACCTTGACCTTCGCGGCGTGCTTGCTGGCCTGCGGGTGGCGCTTGAGCAGACGGACAAAGCCAATGATGGAAGGAAGGAAAGTTTTCGGGCCATTAAAGACAAAATGCCCCAGCGCGGAATGGATTAGTCCACTCACCTTGACCTTCGCGGCGTGCTTGCTGGCCTGCGGGTGGCGCTTGAGCAGACGGACAAAGCCAATGATGGAAGGAAGGAAAGTTTTCGGGCCATTAAAGACAAAATGCCCCAGCGCGGAATGGATTAGTCCACTCACCTTGACCTTCGCGGCGTGCTTGCTGGCCTGCGGGTGGCGCTTGAGCAGACGGACAAAGCCAATGATGGAAGGAAGGAAAGTTTTCGAGCCATTAAAGACAAAATTTCCCAGCGCGGAATGGATTAGTCCACTCACATTGACCTTCGCGGCGTGCTTGCTGGCCTGCGAGTGGGGCTTGGGCAGACGGACAAAGCCAATGATAGAAGAAAGAAAAGTTTTCAATGCATTAAAGACAAAATGTGCCCACTCACCTTGACCTTCGCGGCGTGCTTGCTGGCCTGCGGGCGGCGCTTGAGCAGACGGACAAAGCCAATGATGGAAGGAAGGAAAGTTTTCGGGCCATTAAAGACAAAATGCCCCAGCGCGGAATGGATTAGTCCACTCACCTTGACCTTCGCGGCGTGCTTGCTGGCCTGCGGGTGGCGCTTGAGCAGACGGACAAAGCCAATGATGGAAGGAAGGAAAGTTTTCGGGCCATTAAAGACAAAATGCCCCAGCTAGGAATGGATTAGTCCACTCACCTTGACCTTCGCGGCGTGCTTGCTGGCCTGCGGGCGGCGCTTGAGCAGACGGACAAAGCCAATGATGGAAGGAAGGAAAGTTTTCGGGCCATTAAAGACAAAATGCCCCAGCGCGGAATGGATTAGTCCACTCACCTTGACCTTCGCGGCGTGCTTGCTGGCCTGCGGGTGGCGCTTGAGCAGACGGACAAAGCCAATGATGGAAGGAAGGAAAGTTTTCGGGCCATTAAAGACAAAATGCCCCAGCGCGGAATGGATTAGTCCACTCACCTTGACCTTCTCGGCGTGCTTGCTGGCCTGCGGGTGGCGCTTGAGCAGACGGACAAAGCCAATGATGGAAGGAAGGAAAGTTTTCGGCCCATTAAAGACAAAATGCCCCAGCGCGGAATGGATTAGTCCACTCACCTTGACCTTCGCGGCGTGCTTGCTGGCCTGCGGGTGGCGCTTGAGCAGACGGACAAAGCCAATGATGGAAGGAAGGAAAGTTTTCGGGCCATTAAAGACAAAATGCCCCAGCGCGGAATGGATTAGTCCACTCACCTTGACCTTCGCGGCGTGCTTGCTGGCCTGCGGGTGGCGCTTGAGCAGACGGACAAAGCCAATGATGGAAGGAAGGAAAGTTTTCGGGCCATTAAAGACAAAATGCCCCAGCGCGGAATGGATTAGTCCACTCACCTTGACCTTCGCGGCGTGCTTGCTGGCCTGCGGGCGGCGCTTGAGCAGACGGACAAAGCCAATGATGGAAGGAAGGAAAGTTTTCGGGCCATTAAAGACAAAATGCCCCAGCGCGGAATGGATTAGTCCACTCACCTTGACCTTCGCGGCGTGCTTGCTGGCCTGCGGGTGGCGCTTGAGCAGACGGACAAAGCCAATGATGGAAGGAAGGAAAGTTTTCGGGCCATTAAAGACAAAATGCCCCAGCGCGGAATGGATTAGTCCACTCACCTTGACCTTCGCGGCGTGCTTGCTGGCCTGCGGGTGGCGCTTGAGCAGACGGACAAAGCCAATGATGGAAGGAAGGAAAGTTTTCGGGCCATTAAAGACAAAATGCCCCAGCGCGGAATGGATTAGTCCACTCACCTTGACCTTCGCGGCGTGCTTGCTGGCCTGCGGGTGGCGCTTGAGCAGACGGACAAAGCCAATGATGGAAGGAAGGAAAGTTTTCGAGCCATTAAAGACAAAATTTCCCAGCGCGGAATGGATTAGTCCACTCACATTGACCTTCGCGGCGTGCTTGCTGGCCTGCGAGTGGGGCTTGGGCAGACGGACAAAGCCAATGATAGAAGAAAGAAAAGTTTTCAATGCATTAAAGACAAAATGTGCCCACTCACCTTGACCTTCGCGGCGTGCTTGCTGGCCTGCGGGCGGCGCTTGAGCAGACGGACAAAGCCAATGATGGAAGGAAGGAAAGTTTTCGGGCCATTAAAGACAAAATGCCCCAGCGCGGAATGGATTAGTCCACTCACCTTGACCTTCGCGGCGTGCTTGCTGGCCTGCGGGTGGCGCTTGAGCAGACGGACAAAGCCAATGATGGAAGGAAGGAAAGTTTTCGGGCCATTAAAGACAAAATGCCCCAGCGCGGAATGGATTAGTCCACTCACCTTGACCTTCGCGGCGTGCTTGCTGGCCTGCGGGCGGCGCTTGAGCAGACGGACAAAGCCAATGATGGAAGGAAGGAAAGTTTTCGGGCCATTAAAGACAAAATGCCCCAGCGCGGAATGGATTAGTCCACTCACCTTGACCTTCGCGGCGTGCTTGCTGGCCTGCGGGTGGCGCTTGAGCAGACGGACAAAGCCAATGATGGAAGGAAGGAAAGTTTTCGGGCCATTAAAGACAAAATGCCCCAGCGCGGAATGGATTAGTCCACTCACCTTGACCTTCTCGGCGTGCTTGCTGGCCTGCGGGTGGCGCTTGAGCAGACGGACAAAGCCAATGATGGAAGGAAGGAAAGTTTTCGAGCCATTAAAGACAAAATTTCCCAGCGCGGAATGGATTTGTTCACTCACCTTGACCTTGGCGGCGTGCTTGCTGGCCTGCGGGTGGCGCTTGAGCAGCTCCAGCGTGTTGCGGGCGGCGGCCGCCAGCAGCGGCTCGATCTTCTCCCGGCGCTGCGCGGTGTAGACCGTCTCATGGCCCGCCTGCGCCAGCACCTCGCCGGCCTCCGCCACGCCCGCGCACTTGTAGGCCAGCGACGCCGCGTGGAAGCGCGCCAGCGCCGCCAGCACGGCGGCGCACTGCTCCACGTCCAGCCCGGCCTCCGGGTGCTCGGCCTCGGCGAAGCCCGCCTCGCGCAGGTCCTGCAACGCCACCGAGCTCGTTGGAATAGATTCTCTTTGGCTCTCTGAGTTCTAGGGTGCTCCGCCTCGGCGAAGCCCGCCTCGCGCAGGTCCTGCAACTCCACCGAGCTCGTTGGAATAGATTCTCTTTGGCTCTCTGAATTACAGGGTGCTCGGCCTCGGCGAAGCCCGCCTCGTGCAGGTCCTGCAACGCCACCGAGCTCGTTGGAATTGATTCTCTTTGGCTCTCTGAATTACAGGGTGCTCCGCCTCGGCGAAGCCCGCCTCGCGCAGGTCCTGCAACGCCACCGAGCTCGTTGGAATAGATTCTCTTTGGCTCTCAGAATTACAGGGTGCTCCGCCTCGGCGAAGCCCGCCTCGCGCAGGTCCTGCAACGCCACCGAGCTCGTTGGAATTGATTCTCTTTGGCTCTCTGAATTACAGGGTGCTCCGCCTCGGCGAAGCCCGCCTCGCGCAGGTCCTGCAACGCCACCGAGCTCGTTGGAATAGATTCTCTTTGGCTCTCTGAATTACAGGGTGCTCCGCCTCGGCGAAGCCCGCCTCGCGCAGGTCCTGCAACGCCACCGAGCTCGTTGGAATAGATTCTCTTTGGCTCTCAGAATTACAGGGTGCTCCGCCTCGGCGAAGCAGGCCTCGCGCAGGTCCTGCAACGCCACCGAGCTCGTTGGAATTGATTCTCTTTGGCTCTCAGAATTACAGGGTGCTCCGCCTCGGCGAAGCCCGCCTCGCGCAGGTCCTGCAACGCCACCGAGCTCGTTGGACTGTCTTTTCTTTGGCCTCTATCTATCCTGCGATACAGGCGCTACTAAAAGCTAGTAGACCGATAGAGGTGGCTCAGGAGATCAACTGACCTCATACAGTGCCTTGACCGCGAGGTTCTAGGTTCGAGTCCCGACGGTGACAGGATTTGCGACACTAGCTATGAATTCAGTCTCTGTCTGGCGGTGAATTCTAGTGACCGCTGGTGGGAGATACCTTGTTGAGTAAAACCTCGCAAGCGGACGGGTAGATCGGCGTCGGATATCACCATCTAATGGGGGAAGATCTTTTCCGCCTCCCGCGTTAAAACATGGACTACAGTTGTGGTACGCTTGATCTTAATAGTTCTCGCGGACGCAATCATTAAGAAGCCAATGCGTGCAAAAATTGGAAAACAAAACTATTCAGCGTCCGGCCACGCTGTATGAGAGTTGTCTTTTGAGAGAGTACTTTTGTTAGATACCCAGGAACTCGGAAAAAGCAACCAATGAAGCAGTTTCGATTTCGACAGAAGAATGTAAATATTTGATTGTTATTGCGCATATTCCCATGCTGCGCGTACCGACGGCATTAACATATTCAGTGCTTCACTGCGTATGACACAGCTGTCGTCATGTAACACCATGCCTCGAAGCATTATGCCTCGGCCATTATTTATTTGTTACACACGTTTTGCGTTATGAAACAGCTACTTTTTATAACATTCTTGTTATGAACGAACTATTCAACTGTGTATTTACTACACAATTATTGTAGTATTCGCGAAGAATGTTTTTGTTAAAAGATTTAATTTATTAATTTTATACCAGAGTATTTTATTTGTTATTTTTTGGAAGAGTGCGTGCTACTTTATAAAAAGCCTTTTTGTGTAGTTTTGTTCAGCTGCATTTGTACTACTGCAGGCCACTAATTGTGCTTAGGTTGCTCCAGGGTATTCTCTCTCTCACATTTCCATCTCTATCTCTGTAGCAATCTCCACCTTTCCCTTTTTGTTTTCATCTGCCCCTCTATATTTTCATATCTCTTTCTTCATTTCTTCATCTCTTTTTTCATATCTTCTTTCATATGTATTTCCATCTGTCTCTCTCTATTTCTGTCTATCTTTCTCTATTGCTAAGTGGCCCTCTGTATCGCCAAATGGCCCTTTCTAAAGCTGTCTGGCGTTTGAACATGTGTTCGTCTCAATATAATTCACTATCTTTCCCTATCTCAGGGTATTTCTCTTTCCGATGGCATAAGAGTATAATGCACATACTTGCTGTACTGCCGTTGTTTCGGGATATCAGAGAATGTTAGGATGGGGGAGAAGATGGAAATAAGGGTATGGGGAATATGGAAATTCCCCATCCTATCTCTAAATATGGAAGTTGATAGGTCATACAGGATAAACCAATTTCAGGTACGGTGGGAGACAGATACATACGAATTCGAAAATGTTAGATTAATTACATAATCAACGTTCTATTTACAGATAGTAATTACGGATTGAGATTTCTTTGTTAGTTATTTACGTCTTGTAATTGTTTCTTTGTGATCTACAATGTTTTTTTTTTCTTTTTGCAGGTGAGTATTGGTGTGCGACGCACTTTTCTCTAAGTTTGGGCATACTAGGTGAGTACTCATATCGACGCCCACGGTGGATCGTTGGTTAGCGTGTTCGCTTTCCACGGCGCAACTCCGGGTTTGATTCCCGCCCGAGACAAAATAACTGTGCGCTTTCCCTACAAATGTTCCTGAATCTATTGCTCAGCAACGATGAGAAAGCCCACCCTAAGGTTAAGAAGAGCAGTTTATGCGGTGGAAGGATGTCTTCGTGCTAACCACACGTACCCATTAACCCTTGGCCGAGAGGCTAGACCACCGCTGGTCGTCAAAGACCCGTATCAGATTATTGAGCTAAGAACAGGACAGGAAGTACTCTTTTGAGCTTTGACTGGAAACCTTTAGCGCCATTTTACACCCTACATAAAGCAGTTTCACAAGTGATATTTTCCTCTGATGGGTAGGTTATCGATCTTGCACTGCTTTTCGGCAGGTCACGTTTTGACGTTGTCAAAGAGGTGCCTATCAAATACATACTATGTTAACCGGTTACTTATCAATCAGTACAAAATGTCAACTTCGTTACATGAAAATTTCTACCATATTTTCATTGTCGAAAAAGTTATCACCTTCGACTGCCCTCTACATGCTTAAAGGTTTGTAACAATAATTCTTAGACCACTAGTATGTGTTTGAATAATGAACTGAAGATGTTTGGCGTTTACACTTGTAATAGAGCTTAAAGTATATTTGGAATCAAATAGTGTGTTTCCTTTCTGCAAAGGTTCAAAATATGACCATTTCAAAATAACAGAGTCTATAACATTTGTATCCACTTTGATTAAAGTTAAATCTACGAAACTGAGATCCGTAATCAACTATTGCCAACTATAATCAGTTTAATAGAATATAACTATTTTTTTCTTAGGCGGTTGCTCAGGGCCAATGGCCAAGCTAGAATAAATAAAAAAAAGAATATAACTATTCTAATAATCCACCGATTTGATAACTACTATGAACTTTAGTCAAACACCTTTCGCAGGCCGAAAAGTGAAATTGAAATGAAAATGATAGTACATAGAAAATTTTATAAAAATCAGGAACGTTGTACGATAATCGAACTGTAACACCTCATGAAATTATTTTGCAAACAGCTTTTATGAGGGTCGTGGAGTTATCATTTAGAGGTACCTCGAGAATGAGGGCGTCATCGGAGCTGTGAATGCAACGAGGAAAAACGTCGAAGGCCTGTTCAGGCCAAAGAGACGCCATGTTGGGTAGCACATGTTGATACATCCCGATTTCCTTTGCAGTCATCGCCTCGATGTCAAGCACCTGCAAATTAAGCAGACATCATGTACAAAATTATCTCATTCTGATCCAAATATTAGGAAATCTATTTACCCCAAATCCCATATATTTGTTTAGTATTTCATGTAAATGATATGATGCATATAATGTGAGAATTGGGGGTACCGTAATAGTGAAAATATCCTCTAATGTAAGAATGTTAAATAACTATAATTTCCATTGCAATATCTTAATTTTTAATTTTTTAAAATAAGACCCTTGTTACATTCTTTAATGACACATTTTTGTTAAAAATGCGTGAATTTTGTTTCATCAAGTTTATTCATTTTGGTCGCAAATGAGCACTAACTGAATGTCAAATTATTTCTGCCAGTGAACATGTAAATAAATTTACACCATTCATTAAACCTACGTACACGTAATTACACGTTGACTGGTTTGTGGCAAACCGCAGGTGACTGCAGTGTTTTAAAACAAACCAGTCCTGAATGCGCTAAACGAAATGACCGTCGGAATGTTGATGTCCTTGTGCACAATATTCAGTTCTCGAATTGGGAATTTAAGTCAGTTACCTCTCGTCATTACAGGTTACTACAAATTTTATCAGGATAATAATTTAGAAAAATCCTATTTAAATCAATAATTAGTTTTAACAGAAATGTATAAATATTTCACTGTTAATTTATTTCAACGTTTAAATACAAATTTTGAAAAATATTTGTTGGGGCTACGTCTTCTAACACATGATAATTGTGTTTTAAATAGAAAATTGCTGAAGACGTCTATAATTGATCAAAATACCGATGCCTTAATTTCAATAGTTTACCTATATTCTACTGTTTGTTTCATTATTGTACAATTTTCATTCACAACTAAAATATAATCCCCAAAAAACATCAAACACAACACGTCAGTGTTAAAAAACATAGGCTTCAATGAATCCATGTTAAATACATCGATGTTTTGATAGCATACTTGGACATTAATGTCACAGACGAGATTATAAGGAGATTACTATAAGAACGGACCGCTATAACAGCTACAGTTTGGCCACTGCTGGCAACATAACTGCAGGTTGCGTTCATGCACTCATTTTGTAAGTACGTTCGTTTAGTTAGCTGATTTGCAGAGAGCGTCATCACTATATCTTGCAATGCCATCACCCTGCAGGACATTCATTTGTTTCCCGACCTGTCAAAGTCGTCTATTCTCAGAGTAACTGCTCCATAGTACTGTTGCCACTCGGCCTCGCCCCTGGGAAAAGCGCCTGGACACATTACAATAAGAAGGGACCGCTTTTTGTCAGCTACTGCTTGGCTCCTGCTGGCAACATAATTGCAGGTTATGTCCATGCACTCACTTCGTGTGTTCGTTTAGTTAGCTCATTTGCAGAGGGGCTTCATCACTATCTGTTGCAATATCATCGCCCTGCAGGACATTCATTTGTTTCCCGACCTGTCAAAGTCGTCCCTTCTTAGAGTAACTCCTCCATAGTACTGTTGCCACTCGGCCACGTCCCTGGGAAGAGCGCCTGGCTAATGGAGACATTACACTAAGAATGGACCGCTTTTTGTCATCTACTGCTTGGCCCCTGCTGGCAATATAATTGCAGGTTATGTCCACGCACTCATTTTGTCAGTGCCTTTGTACAGTATTAGTTTATTTGTAGAGGGGCTTCATCGCTATCTGTTGCAATGTCACCGCCCTGCAGGACATTCACTTGCTTCCCGCATCCCTGTCAAAGAGTAAGCAACCCCATACCTTGGCGACCTCTGGCGAGGGCTTGGGCGTCTTGAAGACGAGGCGCATCTCGCCGCGGTTCTTGAGCGTGGCGCGCACGTACTGCACGAGGGAGGTGCGGCGCGGGTCCTGCGCGGCCTCTGCGTCGCCGCCCTCCGCCACCAGCCCCCCGCCCGGCCGCCGCTCCTGCACCTCCCACGCCTCCACGCGCTCCTCCGGGTCGTCCTCCTGCGCAACGGCCAGCCTCGCGTCGGCCCTGGCGCTCCCCACTCGGGGCACACGCCGCGCACACTCCTTACACCCTCCACCCACACTCGATGCACACTCCATGCTCTATGCACACTCCGTCCGCACTCGATGCACACTCCACCCACGCTCGATGCACACTCTAAGCACACTCCATGCTCTATGCACACTCCGTCCACACTCGATGCACACTCCGCCCACACACCTTACACCCTGCACGCACACGCGATGCACACTCCGTCCACACTCCGTACACCCTCCAAGCACACTCGATGCACACTCGAAGCACACTCCATAATCTATGCACACTCCGTCCACACTCGATGCACACTCCACGCACACTCGATGCACACTCCGTCCACAGCCGATGCACACTCCACGCACACTCCATGCTCTATGCACACTCCGTCCACACTCGAATCACACTCCACCCACACACCTTATACCCTTTACCCACGTTTGATGCACATTCCATGCTCTATGAATATTCCGTCCACACTCGATGCGCACTTCACATTTAATCCACATCCCATTCACACTACACTCTACATGCACACTCCACACTCCATGCACACTTCAAACTGCATGCACACTCCGTCCAATCTCCATGCACACTTCATATTTGATCCACGCTCCACACACCCCACCCCCCTCCATGCACACTTCAAATTTCACGCACACTTCAAACTCCTTGCACACTTTAAACTTCACACACACTCCACGCATTCTCCGTCCACACTCGATGCACGCTCCACACTCAATGTACACTTCACGCTCACTTTACACTCCATCCACACTTCACACTCCATCCACACTTCACACTGTGTACTACTTTCCGTACATCGCTCGTACTTCAACTGGAAGGTCAATGAAAGGTAGCCGACTGAATGAAAGGTAGGGGAAAGGACCAAAGACAGGGAATAATTGAAAAACAGGTAATGAATGAATTGTATGCAAATGAATGACTGGTCAATGAATGAAAAGTAGGTGAACGAATAAAAGGTGCAGGGTCAAAGAAAGGTGGATGAAAGAAAGTTTGTTGACTGAATGAGTAATGAAAGTTCCATCATTGAATGAATGAATAATAAATGAATTAAACTGTAAGTGAGAAGTGTGTGAATGAATCTATGACTAATTAGAGATTGAATGAATATATGACTAATTAGTGACTGAATGAATCTATGACTAATTAGTGACTGAATGAATTTATGACTAACGAGAGAATAAATGAATCTATGAACAGTGAGTGAGTGAATAAATCTACGATTAATGAGTGCTGAATGAATCTATGAATGAGAGAATGAATCTATGAGTAATGAATCTATGAGTAATGAATCTATGAGTAATGAATCTATGAGCAATGAATCTATGAGCAATGAATCTATGAGCAATGAATCTATGAGCAATGAATCTATGAGCAATGAATCTATGAGTAATGAATCTATGAGCAATGAATCTATGAGCAATGAATCTATGAGCAATGAATCTACGAGCAATGAATCTACGAGCAATGAATCTACGAGCAATGAATCTACGAGCAATGAATCTACGAGTACTGAATCTACGAGTACTGAATCTACGAGTACTGAATCTACGAGTACTGAGTGAGCGAATGGATATGCGAGTAACGCACCCGCAGGACGGCCTCGAGCAGCTGCGGCGAGGCGCCCGGCGTGCGCGCGGCGGCCATCCCGCGCGCCGCGGGCCCCGCCCCGGGGCCCCCGAAGGCGCGCGCCGCCGCCGGCAGCTGGCTGAGCGGCGGCAGCTCCTCGCCCGAGGCCAGCAGCGCGGCGCGGTCGCCCGCGTACGCCGCCTCCCAGCGCGACTTGAGGTGGTTCACCAGCCCCGAGCCGCGCAGCTCCGACGCCTCCACGTCCGCCGACCCCGACGTCGCTTTCTCGCCCTCCGACATGCTGCGCACACAAAGGAAATACGTATTCACTCATTCATTCAACCATTCGTTTCAGTGCTGACGCCTCCACTTCCACCGACGTCGCTTTCTCGCCCTCCGACATGCTGCGCACACAAAGGAAATACGTATTCACTCAGTCAATCAATCATTTCAGTGCTGACGCCTCCACTTCCCCCGACCCCGACGTCGCTTTCTCGCCCTCCGACATGCTGCGCACACAAAGGAAATACGTATTCACTCATTCATTCAACCATTCGTTTCAGTGCTGACGCCTCCACTTCCACCGACGTCGCTTTCTCGCCCTCCGACATGCTGCGCACACAAAGGAAATACGTATTCACTCATTCATTCAACCATTCGTTTCAGTGCTGACGCCTCCACTTCCACCGACGTTGCTTTCTCGCCCTCCGACATGCAGCGCATAAAGGACACACATAGTCATTCATTTAACCATTCATTTCAGTGCTGACGCCTCTATGTGCCCGATACCAATGTCATTCTCTCGCCCTTCACCATGCTGTGCACAAGGGACACAAATAAATATTAATTTGGTCATTCTTTAATTCATTCTTTATTTCATTTCTGATCCAATACTTCCAGGCCTACCGACCCTAATGTCGCATTCTTGCCCTCCGACATACTGCGCACAAAGGACATACATATTCATTCATTCAATCATTCATTCAGTGTTCACGCCTCCATTTGCTTGACCTCGATGACACTTTCTCGCCCTCCAACATGATGCACACAAGGGACACAACTAAATATTAATTTATTCATTCTTTAATTCTTTAATTTTTTCGTTCTTTAATTTATTCATTCTTTAATTCATTCATTAATTCGTTCATTAACTCATTCATTAAGTCATCGTACACTCGCTCATTCATTTCAGCACCCATGGCACTATACCCCCCGACGTCGCTTTCTCGCCCACCGACATGCTTTGCACGAGGGGCACAAATGATTATCCAATCATTTATTCTCTCTCTCTCTCTCGCTCATTTCAGCGTTGACGCCTTTACGTCCCTCACCCTCACGTCGTTTTCTCGCCTTCCAACGTGCAGTGCACAAAGGACACAAATGGTCACAAAAAATCATAAATCCATTCATTCTCTCGCATTCATTTCAACACCGATGCCTACATCTCCGCCGGCTCCGACTCTATTTCTCCCTTTAAAATCAGGGCACAAGCACACATGGTCTAAAAAAATAATTCATTCATACTCTCGTACATAAATTTCAGTGTCCACGTCTTCACGTTCCCGGGACCGGGAGTCACTTCGTCGCTTTCCGACAAGTAACACGAATGGTCACAAAAATTATTCGTACATTAAGTCAATCACTATCTCACTCGTCCCTTTCCAGCAGATCCACCTCCGCCTTGCTAGTTTTACCTTGCCTGAAACTCAACATGCTGTGTACAAGGAAGGCCCATGGGGATTAATTGATTAATTCGTTCTTCTATCTTTCATTCATTCGTGAACGTGCTCACTTTTCTAGGTGCTTCCTAGAAGGAACATAAATGATATTGAATTGTTCACAAGCGTGTTCCAATCGGCAACTCAAGAAATTGAGTTTTTGTGTTTCTGGGCGCGTCAACAGCTAATGTCATTATTCCCGTAAGTGTGATACACATTTTATTACGGAAGGTGGTTGTGTACTTCCCCCGATGGAGATCCTGCACCGACCTACACGTCGGCTTGGTTTTTTCCCCTATTCAGATTGCTCTCATTAGGGGGCACCGTTAGAGCCGGAACAAGCTCTAAGCTCCAGACTGATCTCCCGATATGTGTGGTAGTGTGGATCACATCAGTGAAAGTGTGTGCAAGAGGTTAGGTTAGGACAAAAAAGAAGTAGTGAAGATCTCGCGCGGTCCGTGGCCCGTTTGTTAGGATATTGCTCCGTCATTCGTCTGGTGTTGATCGGTAAAAACACAGAAAACTACCTGTCGTATCAGCGAAGCCGCTCGATAAAATTCTGCTCCAGACAGCGGTTGAATTCAACCTAGGTCTGTAGCAAGTGTCAAAAAATGCTGCAACCGTTAGTACTCGAACCACAGGACCTTCCGGTCAGAGGCACTGCAGTGACATCAGTTAATGACCTGAGCTACCTTTGTCGGTTGCTCAGGAGAAATATGTCTTTTTAATATCTAATTATTTTGCATATTTGTTTATTTGTCCTTTTGATAATAATTCATGATTTTTTGGGGTTCGGTTACAGAACGTCTTCTAAACAGTCGTTTCGTCGAAATCGTAATTTTCTAATTATCAAAATTTTCAATATTTTATTCATATTCACACATGATATGCTTAGTGAATCATGAATGAAAATTCTCAACACTTTCTATCTCCGACCAATAATTGTCGGCTTATTAAAATAATGCTATTGCTAAGTCCCAAATCTGACAACTAGTGACAGATTTTAGCGACACGCCCATCCAAGCATCCGGCATCCAAGAAATGGTACTCATTTTGTGCCGCTGAAAATAGATACAGGTTGCACAAATATTAATTGGACCTAAGCGGGCAGTTCAAAAATAAATTATTATGTTTTGCCTTTCTGCCTATTAAAATTCACTACAATTGTGTAAAAAAGTTGTCCATCGCCAGAAGTCTAAGAAGTGGGTTAAGACTACATACCATCCAAGCGTTGGGACATATCCTACCTGACAACAAAATCGCTATCTACAAAAAATGTAGGATATAAAATTTAAATAGTCATCGCGTAAGGAAAGAATTGGATGAGCAATGATTAGATAACACTATTCTCTTCGAGATTGTCTCGTGTGATAAAACAAGAGCAATATGCATTTGTCAACCTGAGAAAAGCTTTGTGAAACATAATGGCATAGATAGACAAGGGCGGTGCTGTTAGAGGAAATGTTGAAACACAGCTGGCTTTATGAGAGCATTAAACGGCGTGGGACTCTTGAGATAAGAAATGCACCATTTTAACATGGCCCTCTTGAGTATGATTGCATTATGTCCTGGTCATAAAAGAGAAGTTTCTCTTTAGTTCCACGACTACGATAATAAATTCAAAAATGGATTAGCGAAAAATGAATTCACGAGAGCACATCCTCATTTCTGCCTTGTTAATGGTCTTGAATAAATTATTCAGTTAAGTGGGACGTGTAATACTTCTCACATGTAACACGGTTTACTCATTAAGTATTATTTTTCACATGTAATTTCTACCCTAGACTTTACTCTCACGAAAAATCAAGTCACCATGTCATTTGTTCCAACCTCTACGCGGCTGCATTTTTCCACGAATACAGGTTGAAAACAGGGAAAATAAAAGTACTCCCTTCTGAATGCTGACATGAGTTTGGATGCATGTAGATAAATGCCATGATATACTATCGTTCAAGAAATTTTTTCGTTATCTGAGCAAGGCCATCACTGACATCTAGGGCTGATTTTATTACAGGTGCCCCAGATTTTAAACAAACATAGGATCTGATTTGTTATGTTCGTAATCAGTCCCACCAACAAATTAAGTCACAAATATGCCATCTTCTATTATTAATTTCTGTTATAGGTCCACTGTAATTTTTACATTTATTAATGTTAATAGTATTGTGAATGACGTTGAAAATACAAGGAAGTAAAATAATGAATAATTTTCTGGGCCACATTTCGTTCCACATGAACATCTTATGTAATACTACGGTCGTCATTTCACCAGAAGTTAATTTTAACAGTTCATTACAAATGAAAAGCTTATGGGGAAAGTTTGTGGTGCAAGTTATTGGTCCAAAGAAGAAAATGCTAGTAATACCCTCCTTCCATCAGCTGTCTCTTCAGGATCCTACTGCTGTCCTTCGCGAAACAAGAACTCGGATCTAAGACTTCATCCTAAAAATCTCGAACTTCGCTCACGCACAGAGTTTCAAGGCAACGGGCATTGCTTCCGCTTCCGGTTTCCTCTCTGACGGAACTTCTGAAGACGGGTCTGCGGAAGCTTCTGACAGTAATTAGTTTTCCATCAATTTTTATCGGTTTCGTGTTCTTGACTCTTCCGTTCACCGCGGTATTGTGAAAGTTTCGCCTCCGTTATTCTCGTCTAGTATGAGAAGATCAATATTCCTTGGGATGTCAAAGTTCGGGAAACAAAGTATTCTTTGTTAGAGACACGAAACGCGCTGAGATTAAGTTCAGAAAATTATTGTAAACATTACCACATTGCCTGTATCATCTGTACGTTATTATGAATTTTCTGAATATTACACGCTCATGAAATCGGACGGATTTGTACAATATATAAGATGCCACGGAAATAAAAGCTCGTAAATCTGCTACCTTCTGAGTATGATTTACTCCCCAGAGATGTAACAAGAACAATACATAAGATCTACAAAAACCAAATTGTTCAATTCATTTGGAAAGGATAAGTAGAGATATTTTCTTTGATAACATCGATCGTTGACATTATTTACTAAGTCCTCATATCAATTTCTAAAGGACAAACACCACTACACTGATACATTCCGACAATACGTTAACTTATCTGTATTCCATTTTTTTAACCTCCATGGAGCACAATGAGCTTATTTTTCTGGCGATATTCTCAGCACGTGCGACGCAGGAATTCCCTTATCCTTGCGCGTACAAGTGCTCGTCAATGTGTCATGAATGAGGGACAGACTGATAGCGGCAGGAGATACATTTCTCGGAATTGTCCCCTTCACATGGCTCATCGTTAGAGAGAAAAACGATGATGGATTCTGGAAGTGAGGCATTTTAATTATAAGATTAGGATTGCAACGTATCGATTTCCCAAAACGAAAGTGATGAAAGAGTCCACCTTCTTGAAAGAGTGCACGTATAAAACGTAATATCTAAAGAATCTATAAGATACTTCGAGGGAAACTATTTGAATTATTTTAAATCTCACAGGTAGTAATCAGTAATGATCACTCAGAAATGAACTTAACATTTTGGCTACTTATCGTTCAAAATATAAAAAGTTCATAAATTGGAATGAAGGACAAAACCCCGAATTCACCTCTAGCATTGTCGAGTCTATACTGAATTTAACTCTGAAGAAACATCTGGACACTTTGAAGTCCAACGTTCGAACCCGTGTGTCAATGAAAGCAGAACAACAATGCTCACCAACAATGAACAAAGCCAGTGTGTGCAAACGCAAAGTAAAATCGCGTGAAACTATTTTCGGTTTCAAATCATCATATTTTCTGAGTAGTTTAGGTAGAATGAGAACCTGACTTCCTTTAGAGATTTCAAGTTATTGAAATGGATTTTTTCGCTATACCTATTTTTAAGGTTCAGTAATACGTGATCAATCATTCGAAGAGGTGCATGATACGACAATGGCTGGCTCAAAGGTTAATGCGCTTATCTGTCCGTGCTCGCTTTCTGCTTCTTCGTCAATTCATGTTCTTCATTTCACAACTGCAGTCCATTCAATCTTTATGCAAGTGGTATTGTAGACACTTCCTAGATCTGGTCTCGTAATAGTTAATGAAGAAATGAACATGGTATTTCATTTTTTCCTCCACAATTAAGGGGAAGGGATTTCGGATTAGCATCAGAGGCGGAGTTGGGATCAGGTTTGTAGGCGGGATTGGGATCAGGTTCGGAGGGTGAGATTCAGTCATTGTGGGAGTCCAGATTGGGATAAGAAACGGTGGCAGGATTGAAATCAGGATCGGAGACAGGATTGGGATCAGGTTTGGAGGCGAGATTGGAATCGGGATTGGGGGCGAGATTGGGATCAGGATCGGTGGCGGGATTTGGATCGGAGGCGAGATTGGAATCAGAATTTGGGGCGGGATTGAAATCGGGGTCGAAGGCGGGATGGGGATCAGGATCGGTGACGGGATTGGGATCAGGATCAGGATCAGTGACGGGATTGGGACCAGGATCGGAAACGAGATTGGATTAAGGATCGAAGTCGGGATTGGCATGAGGATCGGAGGGGAGATTGGGATCAGGAACGGTGGCAGGAATTGAATCTGGATTTGTGGCGGGATTGGGATCAGGATCAGAGATGCAGATCGTGACCCAGGGTTAGCTTGGTGACGGGGGCGGAAATACAGGAGGCTATGGCCTCCGGAGCGGAAGCGGTGGTGAGATCGGGCAAGGGAACGGAAGTGAAGGTGGGAGCGGATGTGAGGCCTGGGCCAGAGGCGAGAATGTGAGGGGGAGGAAAGGGCGGATGTAGAGAGGGGAGCGGGGGCGGGGCGGAGGCGGGAGCGGGCAGGTGTACGAGACGCTATCTTACCGGCGGCTGCTGTGCTATCTGCGACGATAGCGTCTGCGTCTGTCTGCCGACTGATCGCCAGATAACGCATCTCCTTGTGTTATGTTGCTCAAGCTTGTAGATCGTTTTTGACATATTCCGGAAGGGTTGGTTTTGCATCATCAACCCCCGAAATGCAAAACCCAGGGACACACAAAAATGACGCCACCTTCATACCTACTTCATATACATTGTATACGTGTGAGGGAAATTACGTCACACCCGTAAATGTTTTTGATAGGTATCGTTCGTTCGAAAATAAATCGTTTTAAAACAATTGTTAAATTTAAACTGCGGTTAAACATAATACTTATATGTTATAATCTAATTTTATGGAATGGTGTTTTGCCGCTTATAATCGGCACTGTAGAACCCATTCAGGTTGATCAATCGGCACTGTAGAGCCGGTTGATAATTAGCAAAGTGCTCATTTTGTCTGTTGGGCACATTTGTTATCGAACGTGCACATTTAGGCACAATGTAGAAAGATGAAAGACACAAAATATTTGATATGTTTTTATTTATATATTATAATATATTTAGTCGTACCGTTATAAAAATTTACGTTTTACTGAATGAGAATAATTTTGATTCGAAATATTCAATGATATCAGTCTTTTGGGCTTTTTTGAGAATTACTATGTTTTCGAATCTATACTAATAATTTATTGTTGTTGCACTTAACATGAAAAGGTAACGTACGTAAGGTTTTAGTGGATCCATTTTGTGAAATATTGAAGGAATAACTTTTGCACTACAGAAAGTATTTTTCTAGGCGAACTTCAATTGAATGAAATAACTTTGTCCTAGCAGTACGTGTATCTGTAAAATTCCATCTTCTATCTTGTTGTAAGATTTGTGTATCCAAACAAAATTAGACTATGGACAGCATGCAAAATGAAGAAAAAAATAGACCTCCATAATTCTTGTTTTTTGTCATTCTATGCGTGCGAAAATAAACATTTTTTGAACAATACAATACTTGATCGGTAACTTAAAGACGTTGTGTAGTTTTTAGGGTTAATTTTTCGTTGATTATTGGTAATATAGCGACTGGACATAATTATTTGGGACAGTTGTCAGACCTCAACATTGAAGCATAGCCTTAAAAATAACAAAGACATAGATAATTACTACGTTGAACGAACTTCATTCTTCACACTGTATTTTCATTGATGTGATAACATAATACAACGGGTAATCAGGCTACGTCCTGCTCCGACGGAAGTGATTGAGAACATCGTCGTGAATATCTCCGCTTACCTCTGTCATTTAATGGCGCTGAGATTATTCGATTATTCTGGATATTTTTAGAAATGACTCCCTGGAAAATATGCGTGCTTTACACATTTGGACATTAGTTATCTAGAGGTAGTAAATGGAGTATTTCCTCAATATATATATATATATATATATATATATATATATATATATATATATATATATATATATGCGTGTGTGTGATTCATAAGCATTAATTTTTTACAGCTATCCGAATTTGAACAGCATTATTTCCATCAGCTCTTATTACATTGATGAGTTTGAGTTGGGTAAAATATTGTAATATTATTTAATTAATTAAAATGATAGTATACTTAAATAGTTCTAAATAAGAAGTTTATTCAATTATCTTTGGAAATGAATTTTGATTGTTCAGAAATTCAGACGTAAGTATAAATATCATGATAAACACGCTTCCCTAGAAAGTGAAGGTATCAGCGGCTTGGAAAGGAAGAAATATAGTTTACTAGTATAGATAACTATATTACTTAAATATATTCTGATAGCTTGACCGGATGTAGTACTCTTGAACATGTCAAACATTCAAGGGTTTGGTTGAAATATCTCAAATGCGGACTACGGACCCTGCGCGATCCTTCCTTTACCGTCTCTTCCCCCCTGATTGGGAGGTTCTTGGTTCGAGTTCCGACGGTGCCAAGATTTTCCATACTAACTAGATAGCTAGGTCGAATTCAGTCGCTGTCTGGAGGGGAATTCTAGCGGCCGGTAGCTCTGATCGGTAGTTTTCCATGGATTCTTCTATCAATACCTGGCGAATGCCGGAGTAGTACCCTAACAAACGGGCCACGGATCTTTCCATCCTCGCTCTTGTCCTATCCTCACCCCCCTATTTCCACACACTGGTACATGCGCTGCACTACCATACATGCCTGGAGACCGCACGGGGGTTTAGAGCTAGTCCCGGCAAGGGCGATGCGCCGCTGGTGGGACGTACCTGGTGGGGAAAACCCCGTTACCCGACGGTAGGTCGGAGCCGGATCTCATAATCTAACGGGGGAAGATCATCGCAATTTTCGAGGAAAGCACATGCCCTACACTTACGTGATCTTATTCGTTGATGTGCTTGGAATCTCTAAACATTTAATCAAATCAATATACGCCCATCCTTAGGACCGATACTAATTGTATTGTTCTGACCTCTTTGGCAGATCCCCTTTCTCATCTGCCCATCCCTTTTGCTTTAGAAAGTTTTTGACATGCGTTAAGAGATATGGAATGCACCTGTGATATCACCCCAAAAAAAGAATATCAGTAAATTTGCTTTCATTGTGATAAAATGTTACATGCTTCTCAATCTGCATATGTATGTTGGGCGTGACGTAAATCGCTATGATAATCATCATTCGTTTTCCTCTTTCGATAAGATCTATTAAGAAATTATCAAATAATTCCATTCAAGGTTCTCAGCTGATTAGTAAAGGTTATAAAATCTAAACTGCAAAGTGATGGTTCTAAGGTATAAGTAATAAAGTGAATATATCACGTTTTTAGAAACACTGAATAGAAATGAACGAAAAATATTTTCTGCTCAAATTTTTGTGAATATTCCTCTGTGGTTAGTCAGATCGCTTGTTTGGAATCTGAATTTGGCGATTGCTAATCTCTAAATATAATGGAAATAAAAAGGATTGTAATATATTTTTATTGAATAAGACATTCTAATCAGTGACTCATATTTTGGACTAGCTGCTAACCCAAAAACACTGAGATAAAAAGGCGAGAAAGTAAAAAGGGATAAAAAAGCTCCCAATGTGTTTATAAACATCATGTATCTTATAACTTTTAACATGTAAACATCATGTAACATCATGTAACTTATAACTCCGGCCGCGGAAGCCTACGCTATCATGTATCTTATAACTTTTATTCTAATTCTTAATTATCATCTACAATTAAGAACAAATAGTGTAAATCTCACTCTTTTTTCTAGGTATACTGCATCATGGTAGAGTCAGCCCAGAACTTTGAACACGCCACTGATTCTAGTATGCTTTAGCTCTGATAGCATCCTACTGATTATAGTTCTTCACAAATCATTCTACTACTTGTAGAGATTGGAATTGCTGTGATAGTGTTTTTAATGGTTCTGAAGAATTAGCAAAGACGAAACCAAACCTTATTTAAAAACTATTCTACGACCTCAAATCATACTTAAAGATTCAAATCAACAAAATTTTGTGGTTTATTTCGAACAAGTTTCAACAATAATGGTTGAAATACATTAGGCTACCCAACGTTGTACCATGTACGACCGAAAAGAATTAAAAATAGCATTCTAATAATGAAATTGAAAGGAGAAGTAATTAATATTTTTGTTCTATCTCAAAAATAATCATTATCTGACACTGAATATAATCAATGAGTTTTCTTAAGCAATATTGAATCACTCTCATCAAGTAATCGTTTGGAACTTTGTTAGATAAAAAAGAGAAAAGAAGAACTTCTAACCAAAATTGACTTTACGCAATTCTTTCATAATAATTTTATCAACCACTCTAAATGTTATTTCTTTTCGTTTTTTTTCGTTATGGAATTGTAGTATTAAGCTAACAGAGCTTTGCAAGAAATACATATAAATATTATTTTTGTAAGTTTATAGAATTTTATGATCGTGACATTTTAAGGATTCTAACAATTTCATGTTTAGGCAAAATTCTAAGGAATTTTAATCTAAATGAATTAAATTCGAGAAATCATGCCAACACCTTCATAATAAAATTAGTTAATCATGCAGTTCTTAAAATGCATCATGCAGTTCTCCTACATATTATTTTGCGTTTGGTAGTAGAATGAAAGAAGTTTATTAATAATAAAAATAATTTTGAACGAACGAATAGAAGTATAAAGAAATCGGATTCGTGGAAATAAATCCTGTTTACAATTTTTCGTTGGTGCCGTTTTTCAATTCATTTGAATTAATTATGTTGGTGTAACAAAAGACCAACATATCGGGGGATAATGCTTCAATAAAAACTTACTATTAGTGGTTTAGCAACCGCCGTTATCACGCACCCATCACGCATTCAAAGTTGTTCTACGAGTATATCCAGAGACCCGCTGAGCATATACTTAAGAAATATCAGACGAAAGGGATTGAATTGAATTAATGCCTTATTTTACGTGGCGAGACTCAGGCCATTAGGCCTGCTCTTCCGTCTGACCACGGAAATTTCGCTACGCTCCTTTCACCAACTAGCAGAGAAAGGAGGTATTTCTTGGACGAGAAACAGGCGATTTGAATTTGGCTCAGAGGCGTCATTTAGGCTTGAGGATCTTTTACATGCAAGTAAATCTACTAACATGGGCCGGCTTTACTTCCCCTCTGAAGGAAGGCGCACGAAGGATTTTTTCGCGCTTAAAAATCCACGGCTTCGATCGGGTTTGAACCCGCCAACTTGGGTACAACAGTCCGAAACGCTAACCGTTACACCATCGACGCGCACGATTGTATCTCTCCTCCATTTGTCTCATACTGATTACTTTGTTTTATTACTGATTAATGACGATAAATAAATAGGCATGAATGGAGAAAGCTAAAAAATCTAAGTGCTTCCCCATACCGTGAATTTGGAAATGTGAATGAAGAAATAAGAAGTGAAAAGTAGTAAAATAAGAAATTCCAAATATAACACAAGAGAATTCTACGATGGTAAAAGAAGTAGAAAAATATGATCAGTCCGGATAATTACATTTAAAGAAATGAAAATACCGTTGTAACTTCTTCATTGCGAGAATAATGTAGTACAAATCACTGTTTTCGTGATGGTGTACTACCATCCTATTCTCTAATGTAATGCTTTATAGTACAATCCCATCGGCTTAACTTTGCAGTTCTATTGTGTCACTCATAGTCTTTCACAGTCACAACACCACACCACAGATTTCCACGACCAAAATTACATTCATTTTTCACACTTATTACTAATTACTTGCTATCTTAGGCAGTGCGATTTTATTGCTCAAGGGACGAAATTTTAAGTAAAATGAAATTAGCAAATTTCTTGTCACGTATTATATTCCACTTTTCTGCTCACGGAAACATTATTATATCCACAAACCATAATCATAAACCATCGTTAGTCCAATTAAAAACAAATAAAATAAACTTAAAATTGCGTCATGTGTAACACGTCTTGTATAATGCTTCCTCTTTCTCTCTAAATCAGTGATTAGCGTCGGGCCTGTTTTCAAGAAATATTAATCTTAGGATTAATAAAAGTATAATTCTTCTGATAGTATTACAAGGTTTGCAAAATTTAGTTCCTTGCGCTTCAAGATGAAAAAAAAGGCATTCGAAAATTATTTTTAAAGTAAAATCTACGGTGAGTGGAGAAAGTTGCACAAGTAACTCCACAATTTGTATTGTGGTTCTGAAATCATCAGAGCAATACAATCGCACTGCCTAAGATAGCAAGTAATGTAGGCGAGTGGAAAAACAGATTGCTTTAATGGACTAACCTCTAAGAAAAACACCATTGGATAGACTTAGGCGTATGAAGGGATAGTATACCTTGGGGAACTGGGATTTTGGAGGGAAATAGAGAAAACACAGAATACAGCCCAATTGCGAAAACACATTACTACAGCTGTGGACTTTCAAATTCGAATCAGTCGTAGAGTTAGATGATATAGACGAATTGAAAGAAATCATTCAACCACAATGGAATCGTTTTAATAATTTTGATAAAAACATTATTGCTAAAGAATATTCCGAAACTATTTGCCAATCTTGGGTATTGGATTAAAACAATCAACATTTAGTATGTAAAGTACACATATTGAAATAAATAATTGAACCACAATATAAATTTACCCATAAATTTTATTATGTTCATTAAATAGTGTTTACATGAGTTCTTTTCGTACAATATGTTCAGTGTTTTAATCCAACCTACTTCGATCCACTCGAGATGAGCAAATAATTTCCGAATATTCTTTAGCAATAATGTTTTTGTCAAAATTATTAAAAAGATTACATTGTGGTTGGATGATTTCTTTCAAACTATCATTTTGTATTATCACTTGTTACCAGCTATCTCAACGAATACTAGTGTGATACTTGATCGTCTTACCTTCTCGCGTGTGGTTGAGACGGGTGATGAAAATGCGCCGTTGAAGGTGAGTCCTGGGTGATGCGATCGCACGCGGAGCCTGAAGGAGCGAATATGGCTGCTGAAACGAGAGCGGGTGCCGGGACGTGCTATCACCTGCGTCTTATCACGGCGCTATCACCGATAACCCTCCCCCGCTCCTTGCCCTATCCACTTGCCATGTGATCGCACGGCCTGCCGCATTGCCCCTCCGCGCCCCACCCCCTTTCTATACCTCCAAGCTATTTCCACTTTCTCGTGCATGCACCGTCTTCCTGACTACGTAGGATATTGACATTAAGCTTATATTAAGCCAACAAGCCTCTTCTCTTTGAACAACAATCTATTACTGTACAAAGCAATAATCAGGCCAACGTAGACTTACGGCATAGAACTATGGGGTATAGCCACCAAGTCAAACTCGGAGATCCTGAGAAGATTCGCAACAAAAACATTGAGATATTTTCGCAACGCACTGTGGTTAGTAACCAACAATAATTTGAACAAAGATTTAAACATCTCAACAACGGCAGAGACTATCAGCGAGCGGAGTAAGAGGCATCAGACGAGATTGAACTACCACACGAACTTTCAGTGAATATGTTGGACAATAGTGAACACGTATATAGTCTGAAGCGTAAACATATATTACATTTACCATTGAGAATTACTTAATAGTTAACTTGTATATTTTATAATATTTACTAATTGTTCCAAGTGAACAGATTACAAATTCGCAGTAGTGAAAAAAATTAAGCCAACAATGCAAATGTAGAGTGTGAATTGAACTTTGTAAAACCTGAAAATGTGTATAATAAAAAAAAGTAGGATATAGGTCAGACAAACATCGGTTGCCGCTGTAGCATCTCTGACCGGGAGGTCCAAGGTTTCGAGTCTCGACGATGATGGATTTTAGATAGCTAGGTCGAATTCAACCGCAGTTTGGAGGTGAATTCTAGCGGCTGGTTGCTCTTATCGGTAGTTTCAGATGGTTTCTCCGAACAGTAACGGGCAAATGCGGGAACAGTACCTTACCAAATGGGCCACGGATCGCGCGCGACCTTTCCTTTCTTCTCCTCGTCCTATCCTTACCCCTTACTTACATTGTGTGTACTACCATACATGCCGGGAGACAAGGCGAGAGCTTAGGGCTTTCCTCGGCTGGGGTGGTGCCACGCTGATAGGAGATGCCTGGTTGGGGGAAAACTCGGCATGAAATTCGTCACCGGATCTCTCCATCTAACAGAGGAAGATCATCACCACCTCACGCGATCAAAACATGAACTACGCTTACGGGATTAATGACCTTAGCAGTTGACACGCCCGGAATCACTAATCAATACATCGATTGATCATGAAGTAATGGTGGAAGGAAAGAGGAAACGACAGTCCCCCCAGAAAAACGCTCAGCCCTCCTTTTCACGTCACAAATTCTACATGGTTCGGTGGAGATTTGAATCCGGCAGGCAGTGGTGAAGTGGCAGTGCATTGGCCGCTACTCCACCAGCCGTCGGCGTGATGACTACAAATCTGCGCTCAACTGCCATGATACCTCTGTACCGCTTCAGACGCCTCCGAGATTAGTAAGCCCCGGGCGTTTAACACCGGGAGCAGCTGGTCGCGTGCCGGGCAACGTCCCGCAGCGTGGAGCAGTCACCGGCGAACCGCCCCATAAACTCCCCCGACAAGCCGTAAAACTATGAGAGGGAGGCTGGCGCCGGCCCCAATTGCTCGCTATACTGCCACAGCGCATCCTATAAAGTGGCAGGGGCCCCAGTGGAGGCTGGTTGCACATAGTGAAGCGGGTGGTACGAAATATCCGGTGAACATTTCTCTTAACGTATAAAATTAGAAGCTACAGCAGCACATATTTTCTCGCACAATTTGTAAATTTTGAAATTTTCGAAAATTGAGAGATCAACGAAAATCGAGCCAATGCCATTATTAAAAGAGTTGGAAAAGAGAATTTATAAAAAAAATTGAATCAGCTTTTGAGGATGTCTTTTTTTTAATTCCCTTTATTTCACGGAAACGTACGCGCGAATATTTTTCATGGTATTGCAGTTGTAGGATGAAAGAAGGTTTAACTTTGGACATTCTCTCAAATTCAGAGAGTTCAATGAAATGTGACATTTTTATCAACGTAATTTGCTTTATGTTTTTTTTAATTGAGCCAGTTTTTGAGAAATATTTGAAAATTTCCTTTCAGGCTTAATGTAAAAGATATCTATTTCAGCTTCAAGAGGCTGCGACATCAACCACATCAGTCGGTGGATATTGGTTACAATCAATTTAGGTAAGAAACCCTGTCTACGATTTACCTACACCTGGCCCAATGGTCCTCGGTTACAGAAACTGGAACGATTTTCAAGGAAAGCTACACTACGTTTGCCTCGACCGGGAATCGCAACCGGGACCACACCACGGGAAGCTAGTACGGAAGCCCGGGTCCCTCCGGCCGGTCTGCCCCGGCTGTAAGGTCCCAGTTACTGTAGCTGTGTGGCGAAGAAAAGCTCAGGCAGTCGGATGGAGCTACTTACAGTGAAGGAAATACGTCATGTTCGCCCCAAGATGCTCTTACCCCCAAGCATAGCAATTTAGCTAGGCCCAGGCACGGGGGACCGTTAGCTGGCTGTCAAATTCGGACTATCGCCTCAAAACGCCAAATACACCCAGATACTAAAAATGAAACGATGCTCAATGGTTCAGATAAAACTGTGTGTATAACAAAGAAAATAAAACACTTTCGTTTGGCCCCATCAGTTACTACTGACCTTAATGTATCATTGAGTGATTTGTGTTCTTGGATAAAAATAAACCAAAAAGCCAAACCCATCCTACAGGCCCTTCACTATCAGTACTAGTACTAAAAAAACAACAAGAAATTGTAAGACGCTTTGCATGTCCTAAAATAAACGCTTTTACTAGGCGCCGTCTAAAAACCGTGTTGGACCAGATTTGCGGGTGTGCGTTTGGGCAGCGGGTTCGAGCGGGGGCGAGCCGCCCCGTGCGCCCGGGCGGCGGGGGCCCAGAGGTCAGCCGCTAACGATCCACCGGGGGCCCGGGTATTCCGTGTCCCCTCTGGCGCCGACCGCCACCTACTGGGCCACGCAGCAATCAACGGGGGCGATTCCACTCGTCAACCGCGAGGCAAGGGAAGGACAAAACCCGTCCGCGAGAATGAGGCTGCCTTGCTGACGCAGGGGCTTGCATTGATTGATTGATATAGTGTGCCAGACTGTGTCAACTGCTACGGCCGTTATAATGCCGCAAGTGTAGAACGATAGTAGGGAGAATTACAAGCAAGCCGGTGTGTAGGTCGGCGCCGGATCTCGCGGTCGAGCGGAGGAGGAACACCAGCACCTCTTGGATTATAACATACACTACACATACGGGATTACATACAACTACGTAATTGACAGAATCAGAACATCCAGCAATACACACACATGCAATGTGATAACTTTGCGAGACTTGAAGTTCCTTTTTTTTTACGATTTTCAACAAGCATGTTCATTCCATTGATTAATTGATTAGTCATTCCGGGCGCTTCAACTGCTACAGTCATTAGTCCCGTAAGTGTAGTGCACGTTTTATGACGGGTTATGGTGATGGTGATGTTGGTGGCGGTGTTTTTTTCTCCCGCTGGATGGCAAGAACCGGCGACGACCTGCGAGTAGACTTGCTGGTGTTTTCCTATTCAGATATCTTCCACCTGTGTGGCTCTACCCAGCCGGGACAAGCTCTAAGCTTCTGCTTGGCTTCCCCACGTATGGACATGAAATGTTCACAATTAATACGCCCTTTCCGTGCCTAAAAAACTGAAAATATTTTTACAAAAGATTCCATAAAATTATTGCAATATATTACTAAATATACGTAACATTAGTCATTAAATTTATAAAATTTTCCCTCAATTTTTTTAGTATAAACATTTTCACAGTGTTTAGTTCATACTCCCCATTTGTATTGTTGACTTAATATAAACTTAATGCTAATAATTTAATTCTTTACATTTTTTGGGGCGGAATCCTTTATGGGGAGATCTCAGGGGAGTTACATTTCGGAAAACTTTGTAAGTTAGGTATGGAAGAGGTAAATTTATTTTTAATACGGATATCATGGGTGGGATTTCTCTGTAACCGGAGGGTACATATTCTGGTTATTTTAGATAAGCTATGATAAAACTGTGGAGAGATACGTGATGTGGTTTTCTATAGTTTCGAGTGCACAGCGGTTGTTTGAAAGTAAATCATGATGCATTTGCAATTGCATGGAGAAACTGGTTTTTAACTATCTCTAGGTTTTTGGGTTCGATCTTGCGGCATTTATCCAAACTGGATAATCATATAATAAGTGTGTGGAAGTTATGCTGGTCTGTTATATGGAAGGTGGAACTAAGCTGCTCTGTTATATGGAACTGGATCTGTTTCCAGTTTAATTGTGTATCCATTAATAATTCTAGATATTTAATGGATTTGTTACGCGTGTGCCAGTTAATTACTTCCTGATTTAATATAATTGGAGTTGGAGGGTTATATGGTCTCAGAGTGAATTTATTCTGTACTTCACCGTTAATCTCCCTCCCGACATTGGTGTTCTCTCGCTACCTGGATGGTATTGGTAGTCGAATATTAATCGCTTTCTGATGCGAATGGGTTAACCTTACGTAACACGAAGATACACAAGAAAGTAACACAGAAATACACTCGAAAGTAATACAGAAATACACTCGAAAGTAATACAGAAATGCACTCGAAAGTAGGGTCTGATTGTCAGGATATTCCGCGATCTATTCCCCGTGTCTTTCTATTCGCGCCGTGCAAATACGAATAACTGCTCCTGTACGTGGATCCGGTGTGTACATTCTGAATTATTCTGTGGGCACAGTTATGCTTATCACTGAACAGATGCGAGTTAGAAAATTGATCAACATCGATGTCTAACTGAGCTCCTGATATCGTTTCGCTCGTAGCTGCGTCAGTTTTAAAATGAGTTTTGTGACGTTGCTCCCACTTTCCTGCAAATAGATACGTATTTATTGCATCAGGAAAGGTTAATGATTCGTGCGTAAAATAATAATGGTTATTAATGATTTTGATTGATTCTGAAGCGAACTAAATTAATTTTAAAGAAATAAAACAGAAATTGTTCCCGGGCACGTTTGATTGTGTTTATAATAATATTAATACATTATATGTGGAAGATTTATTTTCAATATTGAGTTATACAAATCAGAATCTGAGATACCAACAAGTCCTATTTTTTCCGCTAGCGCCAAATGACGTAAATGTTTTCTGAACTTAATGAATTAAAATCTTGTAAATTGAATGGGTAATATGCTGATTTGAAAGTGCCTGCAGGAAAGAAGCTAGATAAAATCAATCACTTTCCTTTCAAGAGAATTTTTCACTAACATCCTTCTGACGCAAGTTTCTACGAAAAGTGTGTTACTACTTAGGAGATTACGTGGCGAGAATGCCTTTTGTTACAGAGAACGACTTTATCTCGAAACTTCATAATCGCGATAGCTCACAGTCCTCTTATCTGCAAAAGAGCATCGTCCAGAGAAGAGGTTTTGTCATCCTGCCTAAAGAATGACCCACAAGTTAAAAGCTTCCTAAAATGTGGTTTTCCTCAAAAAAAGGTTTTCCTCCATCGAATATGACGCGTAATTTTCATATATCACAGCATTTTCCAACCCCTGTAGTCAATTTACCATTGAAATTCAAGAAATCAAGTTTTGCTTTCACTGTAATGAAATATTCTGTTTTTTAGCTTATAGTTTTATGGTTGGGCTGTTGATTTTCTGATAGTCTGTAAATACGATTCTCAACTTATCCCGTTGAAATCCTTTATTTTTAATTTCCTTAAGAAACTTTAAAATGATTATCAGGTGAGGATTTAACGTAATTCGGAATTAAGAAACAGCCAAAGATCGATTGAAATAATTCTCATCATAATCCAACGAGTATGGATCCAAGATTGAAACTGGATCTTCAATCAAAGGACAAATAAATAAAAATAATACTTTTAAGTTTAAAGAAATATTCTTGAATCCATCAAATTATTTTCTAATCCAAAAAAGTAATAATAAAAATAGTTAAATAAAAAAACGAATTCATAATATTAAGTTTTCACAGGAGCAAAAGAAATTTTACTCCTACATCGCGAGAGTATCAAGCATTTTTTTAAATATTTCTAATCAAAACCAAACATTTTGAAAACGAATCGACGTGAGTGGTTTTTAGGAGTTTACCTACACCCTCCATGTTAATACTGCACAAGCATACCACTTATCTCTCTTGAGGTAAGCTTGCTCTCTTGAGGAGTTGCTTCGTTGAGACTGACTAGCTCTCCAGGTGCGGCCACCATAGCACTTATCTTGGTTTTCGCATTCTATACAGCTCATAAATTCAATTCGTACCTTTCCAACAAGCACTAGCTTAGCCCAAGAGCCCCAACATGCTAGTTCTGTATTAGCGGATAGAGGAAGAAGCAAGGCCACGCCTGTGTAGTACTCCACCGCCTCGCATCACAGAGCTCCACCTGCCATCAGCAGAAAGGCAAGTATTGACGAATGGCGTCGTCCGTGCGTCAAGTATATGCCATGTAGGCAGAAAAAAAACCTTTGATAGAAGGGGCAGCTCGCCATGCCACAACAATCAGGTAACCATCCAAACCCAGGCGATTGATATATTGATGTTTCCGGGAGCGTTAACTGCTCTGATCGATTTTCCCGTTAGTGTGGTGAATGTTTTTGTACTTGGAGAGAGCAATGTGTGATCCGGCGCCGACTCACACGTCGCCTTGGAAAAAGTGAGGGCGTCCAGGCGTCTCCGCCAGAGGGGAACCACCCCAGCCCCGAAAAGTTATAACAAGTTCCCGACATGTATGGTATACTGGTGCGACATCGATATCAAAACGTCCACGTTAGGGAACATCGATGCTCAAAACTAAAACATCGATGTTCAAAATACATCGGCTAAAAACCATCGATATTTTCAAACATCGATGGTTTTAGACTGGATTAGTATAACCTCTAACATTAAATTAGTGTGCATTAAAATTAAAATTGACAGTGTTCGTGTTTATGAATTCGCCGAATAAAGGAACGAGAAAAAGGGGCTGACCCTACATCCACGGCGTATTTGTTGACCATATCTCAATGTGAAGAAAGAGAAAATACATGGGCATGGAGGTCATCTCGGGCGAGAGAGGTGGGTCGATGAAGGATGTGCAAATAGCGTTCCTTTGGTTCCAACGCATGAATAACAGTGTTATTATCAGTTATTATTTCATATTTTAACTTTGACAGTATTATGATCATGGGAATTTTCCGTTGAGAAACAAAATAAAAAACATCGATCACAAAACATCGTTGTTTATAAAACGTCGGTGTTCAAACATCGATGATTTGAAAACATCGACATAGATGTCGCATCCCTAGTATGGTAGTGTAGTAGATGATAGTGTAATGAGTGATGATAGGACAAAAGGAAGAGGAATCCAATATCACTCGCGGTCCGTAGCCTACCAATCGCCCTAGTAATCGGATAAACCACGGAAACCTACCAATCTGAGCAGCCGGCCGCTAGAATTCCCCTCCGGACAGTGGCTGGATTCGACCAAGCAATTGCACGTTAATGTTCTTACGCACATTAAAGTGAAAAGTCCAAAATGTATGACGTTGATTTATGAAACTCTGAAGAAACAGACTTTGGGTGGCAGCACACGAATATGTTGATTTAAAGCCATCGCCCGCTCTTCTCCCATCCAAATAACACACAATAAAATCTTTAGAATCTTAAGAATTATCAAAATGTTAACTCAAATTAATCACTGCAGTGATAATATCTACACGATTTTTCGATAATTGTCCAATCTCCCAATCAAAATGTAAAAATTATTTTAAAATTAAGACAATTTTAAACAATGTATTTCTATTTAAATTATATGGAGAGTGTTTTCACTGCAGATACATTTGAGCGACATATTTAAATTTAATGCAAAAAGTAGCTGTGTCGGAGGAAAAGCTATCAAAGAAGAGGAAACGAATCAGTCATTATTTTATTTTTTCTATTTCTTCAATCGTCGATTGAAATGGAATCCATTGTAATTCCTAAAACAATTGCTAAGATAAAGCCGTACGCGATCAACATAAGTGATAACATTATGTTCATTTCGCAGAAAAGTAAGAACATTTTTTCCGAAGTATGTCACAGACTTTTAGTGACGTCTTTTTGTTTGTAGAAGACAAGACACTTGTTTTTTCCGAGGGATTAAGAATTGATAAAACGCGATATCTTTGACAGGATGAAGGGCGTTCTGTTTGTCAGTACATTCCTCTCCATGAAGCATGTCTTTGAACACACGTTCCCCTCGAACTAGAAATGTATGCCCACATCAGGGGATTAGTAGAGAAAGTGTAACTGTATTTAAACATATCTTTTTTTTTTACCATTTGACGAACCGTTTTAATGTTTAATGAATTGGAGAAATAAATTTGTAAAAACAAAATATTAGATATTCTTGGAATATATACCGTTCATCAATGTAAGGAATCTAAATTTAAGGGCCTCAGAACATTTCCAAGAATGTATTTCAAGTTACAAAGAATATATAATACTTATCCTTGTATGTAACATTTGCTGCTCTGTATTGATGTTCCATCATTAATTATTCACAAACAAAAATTTTATTTATTCAGAATCATATTAAAACATTTTATACAATTTCTTTTATTCATCTCTCCATTCCCTTCGTTTAACAGCCACCCCCATAACCTATGTTAAACTACACCATGACAGCATATATAAAGTAGAGATATTCCATGTAAAAGTATTGCTTTACCCTTGTATATTATCGTTAAGAGAGATGTAGAATATGTTAGAACTGAGATGATCATAATTCAGTATTGCATTGCAAAGATTATTAGAGGAATTATATCTGTATATTTTTGTATTTGAAAATGGCAATATCAGGCTAGTATGTACAACAGTAAAAGTAGTTATCCCACTGTGATTGTAAAACTATTTATATCAAGTTGACCGAGGAAGTTACCGTCACTGCAATCAGTGGGAACGACTTTGAGATGTCGACATTCTCCAATCTGAGACGCCACGATAACACGTGTTCCAAAGTCACCTCACAAATGAGTTCTAGGAAAGACGGTAATCCATGTGCTAAGATACCCACCGTCTTCTAGAGAACATCAAGAATATTGTGAATATTTAATGTCTATGTTGCAGTTCAATTGTCAATCAGCTCATATTTGAATTACACACGAAAAGTTTGTCAATAAAATTACGATTATCTCAAAAATGATATCTCAAAATCTTGACACTATTTGGATCTGTATCACACCAATTATTTTCATCAGATATTGGTATTTAATTTTCGGTGTAATAAATAAACAAATATTGTCTAGCATATTGCAAAACGATTTGTTTGGAGTTATTTCCAATAAGCGAAGTAAATGTTCTTATGATGACAAAAATTCTACCGCTCGCCCGAAAATACAAGGTAAGAAATATTTAGAAATGTTTTTCAAGTTGGGAGACTCAGCACTTTATGTTGTTTTTCTGCAAGGAAATTTATTTATTTGATTAATTATTAATTTAAGCTGGCAATTTGGGGAATGACATTCGGAGAAGAGGAAAGCCCACCTAGCAACCCTGTAAATTGTTCAACATAAAATCGATAGTACTTATCAATTATATTAATTAAATGTATCCGTATGTATCCTCGTAATTTTCCTTGTATGTTTTACTTATTTCCTAGTAAAATATATATGTAAATTAATTATTGAAACTCTAGTACTATACGTGCTGGGTTACATCTCTGATCAATCTTGTAAAGCTCCTGCCTTACAGTACGAAGAAAGTGTAACTTTAAAAAACTGGAAATAAAAACATTTATTAAAGTTTCAACCTATTACTGCTAACATGATATTAGATTGATTTAATAAGTAGATACACTCTCATTTATTTATGCCTGTTCATGTAGTTCCTTGACAATCCTTTTGCACGCTTAAAAGTGTCTCGACTGTATCCATTATCGTCAAAATTAATATTCCTTGTGACATTTGCGATAACCCTCGTATTTTCTATAAGAAAATACGCTGCTTCATTCTTCCATTTAAACCAAGAACAGCGGATGGGACGTTGAGTGCAACTTGGCAGCTGTCAAAGGGCAATCAAAACGGTTTGGGATTGCACCGTGCGTAAGCCTTGACGTGACACAGACCGAGCTTGACATCGATACTTCAACCGCTCCACTAATCGACATGCGTCACGTGACCTACCGGTTCTCCACTCATCGCAAGGCATGAACCAGACTGCTCGTCTTTTGCCTCAAGGAGAGCGACTAGAAGCCAGGTTAATTATTGGCTGAGTTTAGCTCAGAACCGCGTTGTTGCTGTCGACTTTCTCGATGGGTCGAAAATGATAGCTTTTTTGCAAACATGAACATATCATTTTATAGAAAGCAGTTACACATGTGACGTTTTCCCTGATCTTTAGGAACTCCTTATACACAGTTCTGCAGGTCACATTGTGACTAGTGAAGCAGATTACATGAACCTGCTAAGCCCTTGTGCGTACGGGGTTACCTAACATACAGGGGCAAGTGTCACACGTGTAACTCTACTGTGTTGAATTTTCCATAATATGTTTATAGCAAAATGTGTTAATTTTCAACATGCCCTGGAAGTTTGCAACATTTAGTCTGAGAACCTATATATAGTGTAGTATTATGTCTGACATATTATGTATATGAAGAATACATGTCGAATATATAACCAAATGTCTTTTATGAATTCTACATTTATGTCAATGTTTTCAAACATCAATTTTTATGAAATCATCGAATAATTTATCATTTATTCTTTTTAAATCCATGTTTCTCAACATCAATGTTTTTACGTGATCGATATTTTTTTTAAATGGGAAAGCCCATCATAAAAAGTTCTATTATAATTTTCAGATATCCATAGATTGAATATTCTTCAGACCAAAGTGACTAAGGACTAAAAATATATAAAATAGAGTTTTCGTCAATAAAGAAGCATCTATAATGTTTGAATTATCGAATCAGATAATCTAAGTTTCGTCAATTGTCCGAATGTTTTGACTTTCTTTTGTCTGTTAAATCTCAATAAAAGTTAATAAATGATACGACTTTCAAATAACCCTTCCTCCGCCGCCTGAACTTCAGTTGTTACTATTCCATTTTTAAAACATCGATGATTAAAAACGTCGATGGATTGGGGTTGATGTTTTAATTTTGAACAAAGACATTTACAAACATCGATGATTTCTTGGTGATGTCGCTCCCCGAGAGCCTTATCTGACGCTGGCGTGTGTGTTCCAGAGCTGTGCGAGGAGTGGGCGCTAGCTTCGGCGCGTGAGAGCGACCCTGGCGAGCAAGGGGGCGACGCCGTCACCTTCGTCGTCAAGTACTTGGGCTCCACGCTCGTCGAGACGCCCAGCAGCGAGACGGCCACCGCCGACGCCATCAAGACCGTCATCACCATGGTGAGCACGCCCGCACGCCGCTCGTTTGCGACACACAGATAAATCAAATGGATACCGTGGGGAAAGCGCTGCATAATGGGTTGGAGATTTGATTTCGTTTCGTCAAAGAACAGTATGCGAGAGATGTATAATCTGCTCATGTCTTCTTGAATTTCAGAATCCCAATCCCACTCTTTTACCCATAGTTAAATGACGAATAAAAATACCATCGAAGTGAGGTTAGCAACAAATGAAAACTACAAATTTTCGTCTTCTAGTAATAGATTTTTTTCATTGTTGAATTAATTACAAGTATGATTTTACAGATTTGCTAACACCTTTTGCTCAGCTCTTCCGAGGACGATACAAAGGTTACCGCAAACTTCATGGCGTCTACACTTTTCAACAATAATGCATGCCATTTAAGACATTTTAAAACCTACGATTGTAAGATCACAGAATATGATAGCTAATGTACGAGTATTTCGAAAAACGCAGAGCTCTGCACAAGATTAGGGAAGAAAAAATAAGAAACGCATCGCTCGAATTTTAATGTTTATTCTTATAAGCGTCTAATGTGTGACAAGCACAATCGCGTAATCGTACGTATGTAATATAGTCCTGGTTATTGAATTGGGTGATTATCTTATTGTATGGAATAAAAAGAATTTCTGGAGTCTTACTTGAAGTTTGCTGAGAAAATGAAGATATGTTTGCCAATGCAACACTCTTAGACTCTTACGTATGACATTTTGCCTGCTCTTCTGCCGACATTTATTTTAAAACTACTCTTCGGGTGCTCGTTACTGACATTGTGATTAGAAAAATAATCAACTCTCTCGTATTGCGTGTGTATGGTGGGTGGTCTAACCTCCAGGCTTCGCTTACTATCTCGCCCGCACGCAGGACTATGATAGTTTTTTCGAAACAAAAATTGATGAGGTTGAGACGGCCACAGTTTCTTACTTTGGATTTTTATGTCAAATTGTATAATACTGAAATGAGAGAGTATTTAGACTGTAGCGATATTTTCCAGTGGAACATGCTACGAAAACACGTCGGCGGTTTTTGAGTAAAAATAAAATATGAAGTTCGCATTCTCAAAATCGTTCTAAATATCAGATTTAGCATCTGCAACGACAATTTCTAATTTTGAAATGCACATATGTGCATGTAAGTGCACATATGTGCATTGAATACGTTCTGTCACGTAATGTGGTTCAGGCAATTACTCGTATTATATTGTTTCTTCTTCTTCTTCTTCTTCTTCTTCTTCTTCTTCTTCTTCTTCTTCTTCTTCTTCTTCCATCCCTTACGTCAAACTTCTTTTGTTCGTTTTTAATTATAAAATTAAAATAAATTTAAAATGTTTGTCTTCGTTTATGTTAAATTGATAATAATCTTATATTATATATTTTTATATTTATAGAGTATATTTATTTCTTGTATTTAAAGTATTTGGAATGAAGTATCTGATAATGTTTTCATCAATGAAGTGACATCGTTTGAGTGCCTGTGAGAGAGTGTGTTTGTGTCTGTGTGTGTGTGTGCGCGCGCGCGTGCGTGCGTGCGTGCGTGCGTGTTTGTCTTCGCGCGCGTGTGCATGTTCGTGCATACGTGTGTGCGCGCCTGCGCGCCCGCTTGTGTGCGTGGGTGCGTACGTGGGCGCGTGTGTGGGTGCGTGCGTGGGTGCGTGCGTGGGTGCGTGCGTGGTGCGTGCGTGGGCGCGTGCGTGGGTGAGTGCGCGGGTGCGTGCGTGTGTGCGTGCGTGCGTGTGTGCGTGGTTTGTAGCCGCTCTCACGAGGCGCGATTTCGCAGGCGAAGGCGAGCGGGCGCAAGCTGCCGCGCGTGGCGCTCAGCGTCAGCCTGAGGGGCATCCGCATGGTGGACTTGGCCACCGACGAGCTGCACCTCGACGTCTCCATCTACAGGTACACCACACACCACACCACACCACACCTCACCCCTTCATGCACGCCAACCCCTGCATATCATACACCATTCCTTATCGTACACCACACCAAGCCACACCGCGCGCCAAGACACACCCCACACCAAGACACACCCCACACCAAGCCACACCCTACACCAAGACACACCCCACATCAAGACACACCCCACATCAAGACACACCCCACATCAAGACACACCCCACATCAAGACACACCCCACATCAAGACACACCCACACCAAGACACACACACCAAGCCACACCCTACACCAAGACACCCCCACACCACGACACACCCCACATCAAGACACACCCCACACCAAGACACCCCCCACACCAAGACACACCCCGCGCCAAGACACACCCTACACCAAGCCACATCCCACACCAAGCCACACCCCACACCAAGCCACACCCCACACCAAGACACACCCCACACCAAGACACACCCCACACCAAGACACACCCCACACCAAGACACACCCCACACCAAGACACACCCCACACCAAGACACCCCCCACACCAAGACACACCCCACACCAAGACACACCCCGCACCAAGACACACCCCGCGCCAAGACACACCCTACACCAAGCCACATCCCACACCAAGCCACACCCCACACCAAGCCACACCCCACACCAAGCCATACCCCACACCAAGCCACACCCCACACCAAGACACACCCCACACCAAGACACACCCCACACCAAGACACACCCCACACCAAGACACACCCCACACCAAGACACACCCCACACCAAGACACACCCCACACCAAGACACACCCCACACCAAGACACACCCCACACCAAGACACACCCCACACCAAGACACACCCCACACCAAGACACACCCCACACCAAGACACACCCCACACCAAGACACACCCCACACCAAGACACCCCCCACACCAAGACACACCCCACACCAAGACACACCCCACACCAAGACACACCCTGCGCCAAGACACACCCTACACCAAGACACATCCCACACCAAGACACACCCCACACCAAGACACACCCCACACCAAGACACACCCCACACCAAGACACACCCACACCAAGCCACACCCTACACCAAGACACCCCCCACACCAAGACACCCCCACACCAAGACACACCCCACACTAAGACACACCCCACACCAAGCCACATCCCACACCAAGCCACACTCCATACCAAGCCATACACCACACTAAACCATCACTCATCATACCACACTTCACACCACACCATACCATTCATTCTTCATGCCAAGACACACCACAAACCCAACACATCACATAGCATTCACCACAACCACTCACCACACACCACTCCACACTACTCGCCACACACTGCTCACTATACATCAGATCATGCTATGCCACACTACCTCACCCACACACAACAGCCACACCATGTTCCCTACTATACCACATACATTATACATAACCCTCCGCACCAAACCCTCCACATGACACCACTCCATGCCACATACCAAACAATGCTGTATACATTAAGCCACACACCTTACTATGCCACACACCTTAAAATGTTGATTATTGTTGAAAATGAAAATGTTGAATATTGAAAGGATTGGATTGAACAGAATAGAACTGAAAGAAATGGAAGTTTATAGAGGAGAATCTAGAGTAGAACTGAATTGGAGTTGAATAAAATGAAATATATGCAATCAAATGAAGTGAATGAAATAAGTTGGAATAAAATGAATTGAAAATGACTGAATAGAGATTAATTTAATTAAATTGTATTACATTGAGCAAGTTGTACAAAAGTGAGCTGTATCAATCTTCATCTTCTCTCTAAAAAAGAGTGACAGAAAAACGTTTTTGGCAGTTGCACTTTAATTACTTTGGTATCAAGCACTTCCCCTCAAAACCATAGGATATAAAGGGCTGAGAAATATCACACAAGCTCATCAGTTTCTAGATGTCTTCCCAAATTCAAATGAATTATTTAATTTGTAACCAAAGTAAAAATATTGATCTTGACTGCTAACATTATTACTTATGTAATTATTTACTTCCCACAATTTATCACTGCTGGTTATAATATTTGGTTGAGAGATATATATTTTTCTTCTCATGAGACATTAGTTGGAATCAATATAGATACCTGAATTATGTGGATTGTGTTATTTTGATGTAACTGGCTCATTTAGAATTTTTCCTAATTTCAGAATCTCATACTGTTCAGCCGATGCAACATATGATCATGTGTTTGCCTTCATTGCTACAAACAGCAATGAAACAATGGAGTGTCATGCTTTCCTATGTCCTAAACGAAAGATGGTAAGTTTCAATTGTGTTTTAATATTTGACTCTGACTTATAAAATAATATTATTTATATTTGATATTTGACCAGGTGATTTTGATCAGTGTTTAGGTACTATTTTCCATATCTACTCACAAGAGCATGAGCTACGAGTAAATGTTCTTCTTTTGATTAAATTAAAAAGAGTATAGCAGATATTTAGATTTAAATTTCTGTATACCTCTATCAAATGTAAACAGAAGGGAGTGGGTCTTTAATTTTCATCATTGATTATCTGGTCCAAAATCAAGCCTATTAATATTTTATTATAAACCTGAACTTCTAATTTATGTAACTTTTCCCTTCAAGTCTCAAAATATTTCAATTTTTTCCTGAACTGTGTCTCAATAATTATTTTCAAAACATATTTGTAATAACTTCTATTAATAAGAGGTGCAGAAATAAAGTAAATAACTTAACTCCAAGGCTATGTCACACATCCTAAGCCAGATTAACCAGTAGGCACAGTGCCTTTGGGCCTAGAAACATGAGGGCCCCTACAACAGGGCCTCCTGATAAAATGTTTTAAAAGTTTATTTCAGGACTAAAAATAAATAAATCACATGTACACAACATTATCAATTTTTTAAAATTTTAAATAAATAACTAATAATTTATATATTACAACACAATCTTTAGGTCTTTAATTAAAATATTATAATATAATGGTTTTAGGTAATTTAACAAACTAACAAGTTTTTTCGATTTTTGGATTTGGTAAAATCTTTTATAATAGTGTCAAATTCAACATTTGGTAAGATTTCTCTTTCTGTACTGTATTTTGTATGTTTTAAATTCTAAAACGTCTAATAATTACAGTTTAATATAGTCCTAAAACATTTTCTGAGGCCTATGAAAAAATTGTGACTAGGCCCTACATCAAGTTTAATCTGGCTCTGCATACATTGTCATTAATTATAAAATTTTTTCTCAGGCTCAAGCAGTAACACTGACTGTAGCACAGTCTTTCAACACAGCTTATGAACTCTGGCAGATGACTGAAGGCAGCTCGGAAGTGAATGAGAAGAAAATTAGTCTTCTTAACAAAGCTGAAGAGCAGCAAGGTAGATAATCATGTTCTGATAATTCTTATTATTTAGATTTTATTGTTGGTAAAAACGATTTTTCTTCTTTTCAATCATGACTGGATGAAAAAAATTGATTTACTTGCTTGGAATGGAATATGATGAGAATTCATTAATTTTGAAATGCAAGAAGTTTGTGGCTGAGATTTATTTTGAATAAGAAATAAAGATAAATATTTACTTATTTATTCTTTTGAAATAGGCAAACTATTTTTTTTTTATTACCTTTTTGGTCAGGAAGTGGAAGTATGGAAACATTTATTAAGTATATTTTCTGATTTTGGTGCTTCTAACATTTTTATGGACTTTCTTCTACTGGTCTATCATCAGGATTTAATGTCAATGTTGAATTCAATAGCTAACTCCTCCTTTCTATAATCAGTGTATATTAATTGTTCTGTCACTCCTGCTTACCCAATAATATCATTTATGCTATTTTAAATTATCCCGATTCACATTATGCATTTCTGATTATTATGCAACTGACTTTTAAAAATTTATTTGTTTATTTGTGGTCATATTTCTTCCAAAGTTTCTTTTGACTAATTCATTCATCCTGTTGTATTACTGAATTTTGTCTTCCATGTCTTCTGAACTAGGTCCAATGAGGTTACCCAAATAATTGAATTTAAATACTTGTTCTATTATTTTCCCATTTATGACAATTTTGATTCTTCTCATTTCTTTTCTTTGATATGCCATTGCTTTTGTCTTGTATGTGGAAATTTCCATATTGATTTTCTGAGATTTTTATGCAGTTCGTGTGCTGCAATTTGCAAGTCATCTTATGATTCTATTATGATGGAATATGACTCTATCTTCTGCTTACAGGATTGTTTGGATCTTCTTTCTTTTCCTGATATTTATTTATTTTCCTGATATTTATTTCTTTTCCTGATATTTATTCCCTTTCTTATAGTTTGTTTCCATTCCTTGATTAAGCAGTAAGCTTTAAATGTTGAACAGGCATGGTGACAGGTCACATCCCTGTGTTAACCCTCTGTTTGTTGTAAAAGATATTGTTTCTTTGTAATGGTTTTATTTTAAATTTGTTCCTTCTCTGTATAAATATTTGTCCATGCATTCCTCTTAGTCTTTGAAGGGAGAATGGACTTCTTTCCGTGAAATATATTGTCATTACACCAGTAAAAATGGTCATGTGAAGTGAATGTCATTTTACAGGAGAGGTGCAATACACTTAAATGAAATAAATTTTTTTCTTTTTATTATGCATTTTAACCCATTATATTTCTTACAAGTAAGGTACAATTTGGGTACAATTAAGGTACTTTTTCTCTGTACAATTCTTGGTTGTTTCTTGCTCCTTAAAATGCCCCTAACTCATTTTCAAAAAAAGGGCACATATTGAGTTTGACAAGTGCTAGGACAATATGTAATAATGGGTTCAGTTGCACCTTATTTTGCATTTATAATAACTATTCTGAATTTTTATACTTCATTATTTATATTTTTTATTTATCATTTATATAAACATTTGTTCATTATTGCAGCAGTTGTTTCTTTTTTCTTAACAATATGTAGAGTTACTTGTTTTGTTTCCTAGTTAGTTTTGGTTCTCTTTATTCTATGTAGTTTCTTTCTGCAGTAGATTATAATAATTTGAGATCCACCTTGTTCTTAAATTCTGCTTTTGATTTCTGCCTCTTGTAGAGAGTTAAAAAGGATTCCCAAGTTCATATCCTAAGAATCATGTCTCAAAAACTTTTACAATTTCATTATTTTTCTCTTTTGGCTCTCGTACTTGTGTGGCATTTTGTCTGTATCTGTATCCTGATCTGGTGGTCTGTGTCTGTGTCTGGGATGTTTTTTCTGGAATTGTTTTTATATTTAAAAAAAAAATTAATTATTTTCATGTACTTTGTATCTGTTGTTCTTTTTTGTTATTTCTACTTTCCAGTACTGATAGGCATGTGTCAAGGGGTCATTTTGAAGGAAGCCTTGTGGCCCTATGTAATAAAACATTATTTCCGTAAATATGATGTAGCTCATATTTTCCCTTTTGGTTAAGATGATGGGAAATTGATACAGATCATTTGGGGAAGAGGCTTTTCAAGTCATATGGCAATCCTGTAAATCTTTTACAAATTCTTTAATATTAGCTCCATTGTTTTTCTTTATTGTGTTATTAAAGTTGTATATTTTATTCTCTTTGTAACATGTTTTTCTTTGTTTCTTAGTAAAATATGTTATACAAAAGTACAAATTTTTAACAGAGAAAGAGGGCCAGAGAGGCCTAGATATGTAGTTCCCCCCCCCCCCCCCCATCTCTCTTGGTTTAGGTTTTGCATGCCTAAGCCAGTACTTAACGAAGAATTTATTTTCTCCTGTTATATATGCTTGGGTTTTTATTTTAACTTTCCTTGCATAGTCTTTTGTAGGGTTTCTAAAAAACATTGGATTTTGAATTATCTAAAATTTTTTGATTGAGTTCAGAGAACTTTTTGTTTCAAATTTGCAAGATATCTATTGAAACATATTTTATAACTAACACAATATAATTAGAAATTAATGAACAGAAATAAACAATTAAAAATATGACAATGAAGCTGGCCAATGAATGCCATTACTCTCCTTGAACTATTTAATGTTTAAACTAAGTAACAAACTCAAAGGTTTACAATTAGGGCATTTGACAATAGTTGGTGATTGGATTTCAGAGAACATCCGCAACAGCAAAGCCAAGGAGAGTCCTCTGAATAAAAATCTTACAGAGAGCAAGAGCCTGCTGATTGATTTCTCTGAACCAGAATCTCTTCCAGATAATGGCAATACCTGGGTAAGTGTAAATGTTGTAGTAAGCAAACAATTGTAATTTGATATGTGTATACAAATGCATAAAAGATATTAGCTACATAAATATATATTTTAAATTGATAATTTTAACCATCATGGACACCACTACTCAAACACTTTTCATGAAGGCTCAGAAGTTATTGCATTATCAAAGGGGGAGAAATATGCATGCAAATATGCTCTAAAATTTGTAAAATATGCGCCAGAACTAATGAAATATGCTCTAACAATTAAATGTTATGTGTTTATGAAACATTAAAAAACGTTTTATTTTAACAATTACTTTTGCATTTTGTCTCCACGTAGTGTTCCACCGATATGTTTTAAAGTTAAATATGATTTTATCCATATTATCTTTGAAGAATCAAAACCAATGACACAAATTCTTTATTAGAGATAAATTATCTCATCGTTCATAATCAGACAAATCGTTTCCAGGTACCAGGGCCGTAATATCATCTAAAAGTTGAGATAAATACTATTGCAATGAACAAATGACATTCCCACAATTTTTCATTCAAATTCATTCGCATTCACATTTATGAAATACATTTTTTTTGTTTGAGGAGACAAATATGCATATTAATTGAAATTCTGAGAGAAATATGCCACATTTAGATCAAAAAAAGCAATAAAATATGAATAACATTTTAAATATTAAGGTAATATAATGTATTAACACAAAATGTACCAACTATGCTATATAAAATCTCCAAATTTCTGTTCATTTGATTGTGTTTTGTGGACGTTTGATAATTAGCTCATAATTAAAAATATGATTTTTTATAAACTTCCAAGCCATACTTTTCATAAATAAAAGTTGTTTGATATTAATTAGTAAGAGATTTTTTAAATATTTTTTTATCATTTTTGAATTTTGTATTACTTTAAAAATTGTCTTTGAAAATAAAGCACTTATTACAATGTCAAAACAAAAACTCACTATTCTATTATACTTCTGCAGGTGTGCTTTGATGATGACAGATCAGAGAATCTAAACAGCAGTTTTTCAAGGTATGTATACATTGAGATTTACATGTTATTTTTCTTCATTCAGGGGAAGAACATACTATTTAATTTTGAATTGGTTTAAAAATATTCCATGAGAAGGAAAAATTACTCATTTAATATCAAAATAAATTTGCTTTTATTTAAGAATAAATGTCATTAATGATAATTGACAGTGAAAGTGTAATTGTGAAGAAATTGCTAATAATGGTCATCATTATCGTCATCATTATCATCACTATAATCGTTATCATTATCATCATCATTATAATTGTTATCATAATCATCATCATCATGAACTATTTAGAAATAGATCCAATGGTTATTTATATTGAAAATATATTGGAAAGACACAGATATGTTTTATGCCAACACATTTTATAGAAAATGGCCATTCTTTGTATACTAATAAAAATGTATGAGGTTCAATTACCTGACAATAACCATTTAATCAATTGACTTCAATGAGGATAATTAAAAAAATTTATTGCTATAAAAATTAATGTTTTTCCTTTCATTTGAGTAGGAGGTTGTTTCACCAAATTCATATAGAAAATTTATGCTATCAAAGCTATGTTTTTAATATGAGAATTTTGAGAATTTTTATACAAGTCAGTTTTAGCTCATTTCATGAGCAAACTGTAGGTATCGCTCTCAAAATTATTAAAATCTTATATTTTCTTCAAAACTGATATCTTTGAAGTTTCATAAAACTACATTAGTTGGAAAATAAATAAATTTTACAGAAATGCAATTGGATGTGTAAAAACATTTGGATGGGAGGTGTATGGGCAATACCTTGAAAACTATATAATCTATGGTGTCCATATTTTTGAGGCGTAAATTCCAGCACACATAAAAAAATTGGCAATAATATATGTTTTAAAATATATTAAATAAAATTAATAATACACAATTACCACTTTTTTAGTTGCAAATGTTTATTACTTACTCAATCTATGACTAAAACAAAAGAACATGCGCAAACTGTGTTTATCTCTGCTATGAAATTTCTTTAAACAAGTCTTTCTTCATTCAAGTCAGAAAAGTAAAGTCATTGTTGTAAATAAGAATACAACAGTTAAGTCTTTTTGTCAAATAGTATCACAAGCAACTACCATAAAAGAATTACCAATAGATGATTAATATTTACTTGAGGTTAATCAGTGTATATCTATTAAATCTAAAATAAATAGGTGCGATGTTTCAAAACTTTAAGAAGAGCATAAAATTCATGACTGAGTAAAAAGAGGATAGAAAGACACCTTTCTTTAACATGTAGTGTCATAAAAATTATTTACATTCTCAATATTTCATAAATCTAACTTAAAAATAATATTCAAGTTTGCTGTTACAATATTTAATTATAAACAATGCAAAAGGTATACAGTAAATGTTAAAACTAAGAGAGCTAAAAGACAAAAAAAATAATTTTTGTTGTTTTTATTTTTGACAGACTATCAGTGACATCTCCACAGAAGGCAGCACCCTTAACCACATCACCCCAGCACCACATCAATATTCTGACTGGTAGCCACAACAGTAGCAATGGAACCACGAACACTTCTTCGAACAGCCACCCATGGGGAGAGCCTCAGGCTGTTAACCTCCTATGTTCTTAGCCAGTTAGCATGAGGCAGCTATTTTATAATCGGTTCTTATCAGCAGAAAATATGTGTGCAACATTGTGCGCATCCTAGAGTTTTAATAAAAAGCAGTTAAATGAAACTGCAATAGAATGTGGGATGGTCTAGCTTCAGTGTTGTAACATAATAATGATTTTCATAGTTCCCCTCCCCTTACCCTTTATCTGAGTGCTGGGGATGTGAAATCATAACGAAGCACTACTGAGACTTAAGCAACCTGAACATGATGTTATTACAAAATATCAGTTTACTATTCAGATAATCATTTAGTTTTGATTATTTTTTAAAAGAGTAGTTCCTTCTAATATTTTAAATACTTGTTTTCTTCAATTACACATTAAGTTTTATTGACAAATACATAATGTTACACTTTTCAAGATAATTGTTTATTCACAATTTCTCACTAGAATTTCTTTATACTGGTTAGCCAAAACAGAAACAATTTTACATGAAAAGAACAATTTTAATATGTTTTAAAGTTAATTTATTGGAAATGAGATATTTTCTTTCATAGAAAATGTCACACATTGACAGGTTATCATGATCATCTTTTCATACATATTTTTTGAAGATTTAATGTAAAAGATATGCTTCTTTTGACAGAAGGTCAAACTATGTTATAAGACTGAAGAAAAGTGTTTTTATTCCTGGATCATGACTCATTTTCTACACATTTAATTTTCCTTATTTTAATTGTAAATATTTCATTTTTGTGACTAGATTAAAGTTTATTAAACACTGCTGATGAGAAAATTTATGTAATTTTATTGTCATGTATGACTTCTGTACAAAATATATTTGAATGAATGTATAATTTTAACTGTATGTATGTTGAGAGAGTATTGCATTGTAAATACTAAAAGCTTCCATGTATCACATATCTATTCGGTCATGGGTGTAGGTGAAGACAATATAAGTTTATTAGAGAGTAGAAATTCTGTGGATTTTTTGGATGGTCTGTATATGAATTCTGAGAATTCTGGACCTATTCACTAAAAGAGCTTGCCAAACACCAAAGGAATGTAAATGTTTTCATGATTTTCCTGTGTTAATTAAACCATGGGGTGATGGATAAGTTATGCATGCAATGCAAACATAATAAATTAAGATTTAATGAAAAATATTACTAGTGTTTTCATCCTTCAGTATAGATTATTCACATAAATACAGTTTGCATTTGAAATGCTGACTAGTACAGCAGGTATCATATGAGTCACATAAAAAGTAGAAAGGAAAGAAAGAAAGATTTTTAATCATTTTAGTGTAAAAATAAAATTATATTTCACTATCTTACATGTGCATATTTATTACAATAATTGTTTCTTCATATTTCAACAAGAATCATATTTTATACATAAAAATTAGTATGGTTATCCTTTAGAATGAAATTTGTGTCTTTATAATGGTGCTACAAAGAATCTTAGTAGTTTCTCCATTAGCCCCATGGTATGCCTTTCGGTGTGAATATACTGAGTAGAGAAAAGGTTTTAAATCTAGTTTGGTGCTTTGGATACCACTGTCAGCTGTACTTAAGTAATAGGTGCAACACCATTCTTGTATTGAGCAGTATACAAACATAATATCAAAAATGTGCCCAATAAAATTTGATGGAAAGATTGAAAATTTTTAATGTGCATACAGTATATTTTCAAAGTTCTTTAAAAAATACTGCAAAGCAAACATCTTGTCATTTATTGTATTATACTGGACAGTACAAAATATCCACATGGTGAGTTAAAACCTGAAAGATGTCTTGTTATACCATGTCTTTGGCGATACTTTGTAGCATGAATATTAGATAAATATTCAAGAAAAGTTTTCAGAGTTGTACTTATGAAGATATTTTCGATTGCTATATCATTCAACAGTTTTAATATCTTTATTATCTGTGTATAGGATATTTACTGTCAATATAATACTGTAGTTTCTTTTAAGAATGTTGCTATATATACTACATTGTAATATGTATGTGAATTTTAATCAATGCAATTTGTATACATACATAAGCAGAACATTATGGTAAATGTTTCATAATAAATGGATTATTGTATGTTGATACATTATTTTTATTTACATAATACAACCCCTCATATTATTTCCAACTTTTATACATTCCATTAAATTTTCTTTAGCTCACTCTTCAATTCACTGAATACTTGAAATATTCTCAAAACGTGTCTTGTATGATTTGATAATGGCCTTTAATGATTTTACAATTTTTTTATCTCGAGCATATTAAAATTTAACTTTGCATGCTTTTTGTTCTGTGAATTGTTTTACTTTGATCAAGCATTGATGCTTCAGCATGTGTAAGAGGTAAAAAAAAAAAAAATCATCACTGGCCATGGATTCAGGTAGTGTGAGAAGAATCCTAAAAGCAATAAGAATAATAAGGAATATATATTTTACAGACCCAACACCTTTTAAAAGAGAAAATATAAACAAAATAAGTAAATGAGTTTTAATATAAAATAGTTGATGTTGATAGAGGGCCAGAAAAGTTTGCACTCTAATTAGTTGCTTTCAGTGTCTAACAGTAACACTGGCTCTGCCTTCATAACAAAAGCTGCAGAATCATTTTGCTGATAGTATTTGAATAAAGATATCCACATAATGTAGTTTAAGTAGTTACTATATCTACTTTCACTCCCATTCTACTCATACATCACAAACAGACTTTTAATGTTTTTGGTTGATTATCTCTATCCTGATTTGATATCATGGAGTCTGTTTTAGGATTCTATCATGATTCATTTTTTCTACATTTTGGAGCCACCATTGTCTGTTTTCAATTACGTTGGTTTTAATAATTTCATCATACAAACAGAGAGGGACAGTAACGAGATAAGCCACATCAACTATTGCGATACCAATGGCGGATCATGGCCTAGAGTTTTCGTTTGTTACCTTCTTTTATTTCGCAAAATTGATTTAAATATTTATTTATGTTAGAATTATGTAATTATTTAAAAAATAATATTATGTATTATTATATTAATATATAAGCATCTCATTGTTAATACCTTGATTTTGGTATGGTTTATTTTGTTACTACATATGTATTTCCACATTTATGAAAGGCTTGGGTGAGAAAGATGAGACATACCTCAACTAAAATCTATGTATTAACATTTACACACAGCGGGAGGATTGCTATGAATGGTTTGGCTTATTTTGATTCTGCCCCAAGCTCTTAATATACATTAAAAATTTTAAATTGTCTTGTATCTCTTCATTTGAAATTTGTTCTTATATACCTTCTGACACATCAAAGAAACTTCATTTCAGAGCTCTGTTTCCAGCTTCAATCTTTTCAGCGGTATCTGAAAGTATGTGAAAGTTGTATCTGATCTGAGTGCCACTGTCTCCCAACTTTCACCACATATAGTGTGACTGATGATGTTGGCAAAGCAGTTGAAAGCCTCTGAATAAATCTAGTAAGTTGATGAAGATGACTTCAATTATTTCATCACTTGTCAACAACATCTCATCAGCATTCCCAAAAGTAGTATCTCTTCCATAAATCAAAGTTAGTTCCACTACCGTATTACTTTATAAAATTTTAATAAAGTGGTCTTAGACAGTGGTACGGACATTGGTGGAGGCTCTGCCTTAGGTATGCTGCCTTAGGTGGAGAATCTGCTGTAGCTTTGATGTAGGAGATACACCGCCTGAAAATTTTAATTTAAAATTATTTAATTTGCATTTTTCAATACATATTGCATTTGTCAATTGTCATAACAATCTAATGATAGCATTATAACAATTTAAGATTTTTTATGTTGAAGTTATTATCAAAATGAAGGGTGCAACTCTTGTAAGTTAAATCAATTTTGATTATTAATTGTGTTACTAGTAAATTCCCTCAATTATTGATGTTTCTGCAACTATCTTATTATTATAATTATAAGTGTGAAATAATATTTACAGATATGATAAATGTAGGCAGCGGTTTCACGAGACTTTGCCAATAGGGTGTAGTGCTGTATATTTGATTGTTAATGTTTTGGAAAATTTATTTCCATCATCAGGGCAGCACATATTAAAACAAGGTATTGATTGAGAAAAAAAAAAAACAAGCCAATTTATACACATGCTTTACTTACAATCTATGCAGAAAATTTCACTCAGAAAGAAAACGTATAAACCAATGTACAGACAATACATGATACACAAAAAAACAACAAATAATGGAACTAAATGTGCATGCTAATAAGTAACCCCATGTGATCCATGGCCCAATTGCTTAGGAACACCTCACAACACTTTATGTCTGCAATTTGTGAGATGTTGAAAAGAAAGGGAATTGCATCACTTACTAACTTAAGAGGAAAACTAACAGGGAACCAACTAACAGGGAAAGGACAAGCTAAACATACTTTTGTTTTCAATAAAAACATTTATGATACATTAAAAATATAAATTTCTATGTTGAATTCGGAATAAGAACACTGGAACCTCATTATAAGAGACACTTGGCAGTCTTGGCTTTTGTTTCTTATAAGTATGAAATGATAGCTTTTTTTACCAAAATCTGCTAAATGAAAGAGGAAAATATGACTTACTAGAATATAATAGAAATAAATGTTTTATACTGGGCATATTTGTATATTTATATTGTATATATTATGTATGTAAATGTATAAAATGTCATATACAATAATTTACTGATTTTTAAAATAAGATGTTATAGAATTCTGTTTCCTTTTGGGTCTCATATTTAAGATTCTTCTTTCAAGATTGCCAAAAGTGGTCACATCATCGTCTGGAACCTCTTCTTAAGGAACATAGTTTCTTAAAATTTCCATCGTTACAAGTGCTTCATGATGTTTTAGCAGTGGCAGAGAATGTCTTTTATCTTCATCTACCTTTTCTCCATCGATGCACTGAGTTTGTCTATTCTAAGGCAAGTGGGAACTTCAAGGGCTGTTTCACATAAAATTTTGCCATCAAGGGGAGGGTTCATTGATCGACACTGCCGAAACCTCTCCAAAAGAACTTCTTCCATATTACTATAGAGAGAGAGTCACATCCTCTTTAAGTGTTTCTCAGGATTGACAGCAGCCTTTAAAATCTTATCTTTCTTGTGTTAATATTTTCAAAGTCTTAGTTTCTTAAGTAAGCTATAAAATTCCACTATGGTTGCACAAATTAACCAAATCTCTGTTAAAGTTTTCAGATTTCACCCAGCTGTCGTGAAAATGCTGTTGCCACATCAGGCACATGACAGCGAGTCGAAACAGTCAGAATGGCTACGCTGCCAGTTTTTTCCATGTCGTTTCTTATAAATGGGACCCTAAATATTGTCTACTGTAAACGGAAATCTCTTTTAAGCGAATCCCTTATATCCAGGAAATATATACATTATTTAAGGGGAAATATACTCAGGACCACGAAAAGTGCCCAATATAGGCGGTATTCTCTCATAACTGGGTCTCTTATGACCAAGTTCTACTGTACTTGATTACTCAAATAAGTATCAAAAAATCAAATAAACAGATTCAACTTCATAGAAAAAAAGGCTAAGAGTGGAAGGTCATTGAAAGCAAATAAATGAAGCAAAAGAAAAAATAATGGTAATAGATCCAGAAATCATGGATGCATACACTTTACTCACAATAATGATAAATAAAAAAATATTATTTAATGAGTTTTGTATTCATGACATGTGTGATAAGTCACGTTGGTGGTTATAAAAATAGAAGACAAATACTAACAATCATGAAGAATTCTAATCATATTATTATGTTACTACAAAATTCTGAGGAGGCTTTAAAAACATATTCAAAATATTGTTACAGGTTTTATTACATAAGATAGTTAAATATAGTGTGCAGGCATTTGAAGAAGAGTTATGAGTCATAGAATATTCTTGCCAGATGAAACATACAAAAAGCACATTCCTTTAAGTTATCTGTAGAGAAACATTGAAAATAAATTTTTAAAATTATAAGATAACAGTTAAAGATACTTAAAAGATTCATGTGAAATATGCACCTTGAGTCAAGGATTAGATAACAAACTATTGTCACAAAACCCATCTTATAAAAGCTGTATATTAAAACAAAGAAGAGACCTAAACAGATCAAGAAAACATTGGGAAGACTAGGAATACCTTGAAACTGTATGGGTGCAGTATATGCTCTCAGCGTGCATCACAGGAGATAGCGGTGATCCTTCCCCCACTGAATGGTGAAATCTGGTGCCAACCTACATGTTGGCTTGCAGGGTTTTCCCCAACCAGATATCTCCCAATAGCAGGGCACTACCCCAATTGGGACCAGCACTAAACTCCTGACTGGTGAGGGAGGTAAGTGTGTGTGTGTGTGTGCGAGTGTGTGTAAGTGTGGGGTGAGGATAGGACAAGGAAAAGGAGGGAAAGATCATGAGTGGTCTGTGGCCCATTTGTTTGGATACTGCTCTGGCATTCTCCAAGAGTTGATCAGAGAAACCAGGGAAAACTGCCAATCAGAGCAGCTGGCCGTACGAATTCTCCTCCAGATAGCGGCTGAATTCGATCTAATTATATACTAGCTAGTGTCAAAAATCCTGTCACCGTCAAATTCTCCAACCCTAGGACCACCAAGTTAGAAGTACTGCAGTGACGTCAGCTGATGCCCTGAGCCACCTAAGCCAGTCTCACTATTATGACAGTTCTGATTGAACATATTGCGAATTCAAAGCAATAGTGTTATCTCAAAAACTGTTATTTTTCAGGAGAGACTTTCAAAGATTGTCAAAATATCCAAAAAGAATAAAGGAAGAAATTTAAAATGTTAACTCTAAATGTTGCATGTATCATCACTTAGGATCCTCCTAAGTGACATTTTTCATTTAAAAACCAAGTTTTGTATCAAAACTGTTGCAATGAGACTCTTATGATCTGAAAGAAGAGAACAAGAGAAATCTTACATGAAATGAATCAATCTACAAAGAAAGGGAAAAAATGGTTTTACTAGGCATTTTTTTACAATGAATAAGACTTATTACTTACAATAAGGTAGTAACGAGAATTGAGACATCTCAAATGCAATACAGCCATATCTTTAAATATGACAATATTGCTATAATGTAAATCTTTACAGTTCTTGCCTTAACTGAAATAATATTTTATTTAGAGATGATATACTATTGCAACCTTCACACAGCTTCTTAAAAGTTCTGACCATTTTTTTCATGTCATTGCACAACACAGCAATAACTCTCTTTGGGTTACACTCCAGGTGCATGACACAAGAAAAATGTGAATCTTACAGTAATCAATTATCAAAACTAGTTGTGACTATTGTGATCTCCTCCCTATGCTGATCACTACGGTAGTCTCATTTCAATCATTCTTGACCTGGAAAACTACTTACTATCTTGACCTTGGAGATGCAAAAATAAAAAAATAAAGGTTTTTGAAATATTACTCTATTAATTCAAACTTTCAATTAAATTTTTAATTAATCCTTAATTATTTTTACTTAAATGTCCTTTATTGTTACTTGAATTAAAATTATTGAATGACCATTCACAATGGTTTCCTTATTCTCAATCCTTAGAGTATTCTGTATAAAGATCAAGATTCCATTTTCTATGGAATACATTGCCTTCAGAACTAAAACTGTTTTAGAAACACTTTAATAAAGCAATATCAAAGAACCCAAAACCCACTTGAGTTTCAATGTTGCAAATTGCAATAATTTTACTAATGTTTTTTTAATGCATTTTAGGGAGAAATATTATTTTTATGGTAAAGGTAGAAAACTGGTCAATATGGTTGAATGAATATTCATCATTCAACTATTTATAGGTAAAGGGTGAGGAAGAGATTCTGGAGCTCAGAAAAATATGCGCTTATTGTACTTCTCCCTCGCACATAACACAGATTTTACTGTTCTTTGATAAAAAATTAAATTAATAATTCCAATTTGGACTGAACATTGTTCAAAATACAACTTACGCTAAGATGAGAAAAAAGTGTAACCTTGGGAAGTGTTTGGTTATTTTCCTGGTCTCAAAAAGTGCTGGAAAATAAAAAAAAAATTATTAATGATGCTGTGTTGTTAGCTCAATAATCATCTCAATAGTATTTATTAACAAATGAGAGGTTTGCTTTCAAACAAGGTCGTTCTGTTTTTTCATTAAAAATTTACTTTTTCTCACCTTTGTTAAGAGTTTGAGGTTCCTTATTACCTCACAGAAGGATAGTTCAAATACACCATAATTTCACCCAAAATGTTGTGAGAACACACCACGTACTTCAGGGGCCGATCCAGAAAAAAATTTTTAGATGCGAAATTAAAAATGTTTTGTTCGAATGTGTCAAAACAAATTTTTTTTAATGTTGCAGGCTACATTGAAGTCATGATACAATATGATTCTATTTGTTTTAATGATTATCGGAAAATATTTGAGTTATGGTGATATTGAAAATATTTATGATCATCCGAAAATAATTACTGAAAAATTTTAGGGAAGAAATTTCCCTCATTTCCCTCATCGTGGATCCACACCTGCATATTCCTTCAACAGATGCAAGTCTTTGTTTCTCATGTAAAAGTTTTGGAGTACACTTATTCTGATATCATATGCCTCAAATGTGACTTTTATAGCCCAATTTTAGCCCCAATAACTTCTACAGATTTTTATGTTAAATTGATATGAAAACAAAAGCAGAAATATATAAAATAAATGAATTAATGAATAATTGAACTAAGGTTATTTTGGAGCAATTCGGCTTTTAGTGGCCAAGTATCATACGAGAAGAGAAAAAGCATTATCATTATTTTTTTTAACCAGTTTAAAACTCGCGGTGGATACTTCAGTCTTCAGATGTTTTTCATAGTAGAGATTTCTGCCGCTCGATAGCGTTGCCGTGCTGCTGAGTGTCAGATTGGTCAATGGTTGAGCAGTTGGGGCGAGCACGCCAGCGGGAGAGGAGTCGGGCTGCAGATGGCGTTGCGGACAGTGAGAGCGGCTGAGAGAAACTGGTGCGAGTAGTATAGTAGTGTGCGTGTGATTCGTGAATGTGTAGTGGAATGTCCCAGCTGTTAAACTGAAGTTCTGAATGATAAGACATGTCAGCTGCTTACTATATCTTCCATCGTGCTGAGCATGTGGATGCGGTTTCTTATTGGGTGAGCCTGTGTTTATTTTTGTAGTTACCCCAATAGATGACTGAAAACCCCCATTTTTCTGGTTCGCCAGCGGGTATTTGACTGCTACGAAAACGGATTCTTGTAAATCCCTGCTAAAAATTCGCGAAATAAAATCTGAAATGTACGACACAATTCGGCACATGAGTTTAATTGAACAAAGTGGCAAATAATGGCGGTGAGGAAACATATGCCTTCTGTTGTTATTCATACACACGTGAGTCGAATTATTCAATTGTCCTAATTTTTGTACTCAGAGGATACTTCGAACTTCCATTGGCAATACTACTAGCGCATGAATGTTCCTGAAACGTGCAATTTTGGCACAGAAAAATTCTGAAGATTAGTATAAACGCACGTTTCAGACATTAATTACTGTTGTCAACTCTTTTTATCTGTTGTGTTCGTGGAATTATCGTTTGGTGGATAATTTGTAGATCATTATTTACTAATTTCATAGGTTTTCGTATTGAGACATGAGAGATTTTCGTATTGAGACATGAGAGACATGAGAAACTCATGAGAGATTATTTACCAGGTGAAATTAACTCCACGATGGAAGTGAAGTGCTTAATATTCCCAGTGTCATGTCACTTTCGATTATGGTTGTGTATTATTTTGAATGCTTATAGAATAAAGTCATTGAGAAATTGCGTTTAAAGTACCAACCCACTTTTGCATGTAGACATTGATTCTCTCTTGCCCGCGCTGCAATGAGAATTGAGCGTACAAATTGTGCTGTGCAGTACTCTTGGATCTTTGCCAGCAAATCTTCCACTCTCAGTAGTACGTAATACCTTTACCTGTAGACAATTTGTACATGTACAATTTTTTCCCGTTCATAGCTTGCTCTAGATAGGCCCCTGTAAATCAACGTCAGTAGCACAAGTACGTTTTCAATTTTTACTGTAATGTTGTGGTTGAAGTTTTATTTATTTGAACGTTTATTCACTTATTTCATGAAGCACAATACAACGTCTCTCCATTTACATTTGCCCTTTCCAGCAGGTCGTCGACTGAGTTGGTCACCTTGATAATGACATTGAATGTTTAATTGATGTTAATGACAAGCGAGTTTGAATGACAATTGTGACTCGTTTAGCGGGAGGCATCTCGTTATACCGTTTTACGATTACGCTGACATTCACCGTGTTTTCTACTTTGCCGCAAGTAACACAACTCTTCGGTAAAAAAAAAAAAAAAAAAAAAATAGTCAAATATTGGAATGCAGGTGTGTAATTAAAACTACTGTGGTTTGTGTGGAAGTCACACCAACCAAGATACTAGTGCGCTGTATCCATACATATTATTAATTTGTACCGTACATCGTGTTTGAATTTTTTCCTTACTGAGAAGTTATTGCTCGTACATTTACTTCACGAAAAGTAAAAACATAGTTCGATATTATACGTTAGATATCGGCAGTTTTGACCTGCCACCCTCTAGGAATCGAATGATTGAAGTTTCCAAGAAGATGAAGTCTGATAATTTACAATTTAATAAACTTTTTACTTCTTGACTACTGCTTACGCGGTATAGAGAAAGTAACGTAATGCTGCGGGGGAAAACGCCGATTTTTTGGCAGAAAAACTCCGGGTCCTGAAAACGAAAAAGTGGATAAATCCAGTCACTAAATTTAGAAAAAAAAATGTAATTAATCTTGTACTGTTAACAAGCGTTTTTTTTTTGGTTAATCGGCCGACTAGGACCACGCATGCAAGCATCCTGCATTTACCGTGGCTCAGTTTTTATTTATTATCGCGGTGGCAGGTGCTTGCAACAACTTTTTGGGGGGGACCAGCATTTTAGCTGGATCCGATTTTTATCCCCCACGGTTGTTAGCCCTGGGGGTACGGAAGATGAAATGATAATATGATAATGGGGGTGAGAGGACAACACATACAGACATACACAAATACACCCATGCCCGAGGCGGGACTCGAACCTGCGATTTTCTGGTCCGAAACCACTCCGGCACTACTGCCTTAGCGATCTCGGCCATCTGATTGGCTTTACAAGCGTATATTATAATGTATTTTTTAAAACTTCTAGGATTAGCATGAAACCTCCAGGACGTATGATGGTAGTTAATGGGTACATGAGTCTTGGTAACGCGTGTTCCAAGCAAATGTAATGAAACATTTATTTCGAACATTCGTTTAGCTAAAAGAGGCGAAAATGGTTGTAGTGCCAAGTTGGTCTCTTTGAAATTGGAAGTTAGAAAAATGTAATTGTCAAAAGTGTATTTTTACAATAATATATTACCTGTTAATGTAGTAAATGTTTTTCTGAGAGGTGACGATGTTCCTCCTCTCGGTAGTGAGATCCACCGTCCACCTACCCGCCGGCTTTCAGGGTTTTCTCCAACCAGGTATCTCCCACCAGCGGGGCACCGCTCCAGCCGGGACGAGTTCTAAGTTCCCGACCGGTATCCCGGTACGTGTGGTATTGGAGTGTAAGTAAAGGGTGAGGAATGAATAAGGAAGAGGAAGGAAAGAACGCGCGCGGACCTTGGCCAGTTTGTTAGGGTACTGGTCCGCCTTTCGCAAGGAATTGTTCGGAGAAGGCTACCAATCAGAGCAGCTGGTGGTGGCGCCCCACAGCTGCACGGTACGGCTTTTAGGTATGGAGAGATTACTGTAAGAAGGTACCGCTTTTGACAGCTACTGCTTGGCCACCGCTGGCCATTTAACTGCTAGTTTCGTCCAATGTCAGTACGTTCTTTTATAGTTTGCTCATTTGTAAAGGGCTTCATCATCATTATGATCGCTCTACCCTTCGTCACCAATGACATCGCCCTGCACGACTTCATTTGTTTGACGACCCTCCTTAGTTTGTGGTCTCTTCTTAGAGTAACTCCTCTACCAAACTCTACTAACAAAATACCTACTTTCAATAATACTTTGTACAATATACGAACACTTCGAATGAATTACAACCATTCTTATTCTACATATTTCTGTATAATTACATTTTTTACCTATTTAGTTACATTTTAATATATTTATAAGTCGAACCGGAACATTTCAGATGCGAGTTTGCAATACGAGTACGTCATTGAAATTATCATTACTTCAAAGCAATGCAATGCGATTTTATGTCCACCGGACATCCTTCATGAATTGTCAAATATTCTCGTCTCCCTCCTTGAAAATCGCATACTCAGGCTGAAGGGTGTACATGTGAAATATAATTAATGTTAACCACGTGTTGCTCATGTTTCATATGCCACATGCGTAATTTGATAAACAACTAACAAATATTTTTCCCTTTCCTCCATTCGAGGTACATTTCTGGCTACACGGTACTACTATTCACCTGACCAACGGATCCGCGTAAACAAATTGTATATACATATTTTATATTGCGAAAAAAACTAGTGGCAATGACTTCCTTAGAAGTAGAATTTTCTTTTGGTCTCTCCGAATCCATGTTGAGATCTGATCACATTCTGTAGTCGGGAAATGCGTATAAAGAGGAATTTTAAACAACATAATGAATTTTTATTTTGCACGTTTTCTATTTCTTACAATCAAACATACATGCATCTGTACGTATTTTCTTTTTTTTATTAAAATAATTCCGTTCTATACTTACGAGATTCAGTAATGCCTTGTTGTACGTGGCGAGACTCGGGTTATCGGGTCCGCTCTTCTTCTGACCACGTAGATTTCTCTACGCTTCTTTCACCGCCTAGCGGAGAAAGGAAGTATTACTCGGACGACGAAATAGGCGATTTAAATGTAGCTCAGAGGCTTCTTTTAGGCTTGAGAATACATACAGCAAATCTACAACATGGGACAGCCGGCTCTACCTCCCCTCCGAAGGCTAGGATTTTTTTCGCCCTTAAAATTCCACGGCCTCGATCCGATTTTAACCCGCAAACTTTACTATAACATCGCGATTCACTAACCGTTACACTATCGGAGCCGCGTGCCGGGGAGGATGCGGGATGGCGTGTGGAGGAGGGTTCGAGATGGCGTGCCGGAGAAGAGTTTGTCGGTGTGCGACGTCGTCGGCGCCATCGAGGTCTTCGCCTCCGGCAGCGCCTGCACAACATTACGTAATGTGTTGTGTTCCGGCGGCGCGTCGTTCGGATGCACGCTCTAACGAAGGCGAGGTCGGAAAGGAGAGTACGTGACGATAGTGAAGGGCCGTTCACAATGAAAACATTAACGACCACGGAAAAAAACATGGCCTTTTGTCAACATGCACTTTTAGAACCAGAACATGTACTTTTAACATTAACATGGAAGTGCCCCTTACGATTGAGTATTTTTGGACAGGGTAAAGCTATTCAGTTCCACATACGCTATTAGCACACTTACGACTCTTTACGCATGCGCCTAGTCCAATACTACGCTAAATGTGATAGCGGAAGACGCTATTCCATCAGAATTAGCGAGTGTAATCACATGACTTCCGTCGCACGCTAAAGCAGTCACGTTATCACACTTTATGGAATTTGATCCCAACTGTGGCAGCAATATAATTATATAATAATAATGTAAATAAATAATATTTTAATATAATATAATAAATATTACTTAATGGTATTTTTATCAGTGAATATTTGGCTCAGGTTGTCCACTTTATCCCGCAGTAATTTCATTATCATCAAATATTACTTACTTGACTCAGTGTGTTACATTAGTCCTATTGGGCCAATTTTACGTTTAAACGTTAAAAATGGCCTTTATAAGTGGCTATTGCTCCGAAAATCTGTATCCAAAATACTTTTTTGTAGATAAGATTAAATCTTGAAATCTCTACTTTAAGAACCTTGCATCGAACAATTTAACTATTTCACTTCAATTGGATAAAATGGAGCCACCCGCTCACTGTTAACGATCCTTATTTGAGTCGCCCTCTCATGAATGTGTTCTGAAAAGCCACTGTTTCCTTTTTTCAGATTTCTTCTGGTTTTCAAATATACATCTATCTTCTAATGTATATGAATAGAATATGCGAATGTAGAAGAAAATAAAGTGCTTGTAGGCGCACTTTTCGAGAAACTGAATTAAATTTTGAAGCGGCTAATTACACACATTGATACAGAGGGATGATACCATCACAGAACGTCGTATCTCGAGACAAATACCAGACGATAAATTGAGGAGAATCATTGTTGAAAATAATGTTCATATGGTGTAGTTATTACACCACATTCAAAAATGAATTACGGTTCCCTTGCCACACTCAGGCCGTCGAGTGTCATGTGGAAATAGTTACGGAAGCTTCTCCATCAGTTATTTATCATGATTATGTAAAGGGTTAGGTTCCATATTTTTTTTGATAAGGTGGAAATAACAAAAACATTTGACATAATTAGAGTCCGAAAGTTCGGGGTTATATTTTGCTCACAATCGATGCACAAATGGCATTTATATTTACTCCCAATACTTTCTAGTATTTACGTCGCCCAATTCGCCATTATCACGATATCAATTTACCTCGCATTGTTCATATTTTTAATCAAATCGAAATCAAAGTAAATAATATTTCTTCATGTTCAAGCTTTGAATGCACTTTGCTTGAACTCTAACTGCATTAATAAGCGAGGCGCTGAAGATAATAAGGGTAGATCTCAATTGACCTCGAATATTTAGTTTGAAGTATGACAGTAAACTCATACCATGGACCTATCATACTTTGAAATATCAAATGAATTGGGAAATAAAAAAAACCCTTCGAATTCCAGCTTCAAATATTTGTCCAGAGTGAAAGTGGACGAGAACGAAAACAGAAAAAGTCATTTTTTCTGGAAACCAACTTCGATTGGGATCTGCCGTTGTCATTCTGAGCGCGTCAAATGTTGTAATCCTAACATTGTTGTTTGTGGAAAGACAAAATACAGGGGTGTGTCGTAGCCCCAACTTAAGATAGCCAACGTTTGTCAAATAATTGCGAACCATTTCTACTACTAGTCATCGACCGCACTCTCCCATATGATTTGGCAGAAAATGAATCAAAATAATCTGTCTCGCTTCGTTCAGTCTTCAGGTAATACACCGTTTTAAATGTAGGGCGTACTGACTTTTGATTGAATCGTTTCCGGGTGCGTGAACTGGTATTGTCATTAGTCCCGTAAATTTAGTTTGTATCGTTTTGTATCGTGGGAGGTGACAGTGGTCTTTCTCCGCTGGATGTCGAAGTCCGGGGCTAATCTGCCCAGATCTGCTAGCAGGGTTTTTCCGGACCCGATGTCTCCCAACAGCAGGGCACCGCCCCAAGTCGGGGCAAGCTCGAAGCTCCCGACCAGTCTATCGATATGTGTGGTAGTGTAAGTAGGGGTGAGGATCAGGGTAAGCAAAAGGTTCCGATCAGAGCAGCCGGTCGCTAGAATTCGCCTCCAGACAGCGGCTGAACTCGGCCCAGCTGTGTAGCCAGCCAGCGTCGAAAATCTTGCCACCCTCTAATCCTAGGACCTCCAGGTCAGAAGCACTGCAGTGCCATCAATTGATACTCCGAGCCATCCACGCCGGCTTGACTTTTGATCAGCTGGGACTCGTTTACCCAATCTGGAGCTTCCAAATTAAAAAAAAAAAGTTCCAACGAAGTCCTCTTGATTGGATAACCGCGCCCCAGCCGCTCGCTGTCAATTCGTCTTCTGCGTTTCACTCCGAGTGTGGTTGGGTTGGCGCCGCGCCGTGTCGGGTCGCGTCAGCAGCGTGCGAAAGGCATCCTGTGGGAAGCCACTGGGTCAGTGCGCTTTTATCCAAGGCCTTCCACTCGCGCGGGCGCGCGCGCGGGGGGAAGCCACATGTGGAATCCGGGGCCTGCATACGAGGCGGCCTTGTCCCGCTCAGCTGAACTCCACGCACAACCTGTGTGCGCGCGCGTGTCCACGGCGGAGAGAGAAAAGTCGGGTTTCTCTCTCTCTCCCCTCTCTCTCCTCCCTCTCTCTCCCCCCTCTCTCCCCCTCTCTCTTTCTGTCTCTCTCTTTCTGTCTGTCTCTCTTTCTGTCTGCCTCTCTCTTTCTGTCTGCCTCTCTCTTTCTGTCTGCCTCTCTCTTTCTGTCTGCCTCTCTCTTTCTGTCTGTCTCTCTCTTTCTGTCTGTCTCTCTTTTTCTGTCTGTCTCTCTCTTTCTGTCTGTCTCTCTCTTTCTGTCTGTCTCTCTCTTTCTGTCTGTCTCTCTCTTTCTGTCTGTCTCTCTCTTTCTGTCTGTCTCTCTCTTTCTGTCTGTCTCTCTCTTTCTGTCTGTCTCTCTCTTTCTGTCTGTCTCTCTCTTTCTGTCTGTCTCTCTCTTTCTGTCTGTCTCTCTCTTTCTGTCTGTCTCTCTCTTTCTGTCTGTCTCTCTCTTTCTGTCTGTCTCTCTCTTTCTGTCTGTCTCTCTCTTTCTGTCTGTCTCTCTCTTTCTGTCTGTCTCTCTCTTTCTGTCTGTCTCTCTCTTTCTGTCTGTCTCTCTCTTTCTGTCTGTCTCTCTCTTTCTGTCTGTCTCTCTTTCTGTCTGTCTCTCTCTTTCTGTCTGTCTCTCTCTTTCTGTCTGTCTCTCTCTTTCTGTCTGTCTCTCTCTTTCTGTCTGTCTCTCTCTTTCTGTCTGTCTCTCTCTTTCTGTCTGTCTCTCTCTTTCTGTCTGTCTCTCTCTTTCTGTCTGTCTCTCTCTTTCTGTCTGTCTCTCTCTTTCTGTCTGTCTCTCTCTTTCTGTCTGTCTCTCTCTTTCTGTCTGTCTCTCTCTTTCTGTCTGTCTCTCTCTTTCTGTCTGTCTCTCTCTTTCTGTCTGTCTCTCTCTTTCTGTCTGTCTCTCTCTCTTTCTGTCTGTCTCTCTCTCTTTCTGTCTGTCTCTCTCTCTTTCTGTCTGCCTCTCTCTCTTTCTGTCTGCCTCTCTCTCTTTCTGTCTGCCTCTCTCTCTTTCTGTCTGCCTCTCTCTCTTTCTGTCTGCCTCTCTCTCTTTCTGTCTGCCTCTCTCTCTTTCTGTCTGCCTCTCTCTCTTTCTGTCTGCCTCTCTCTCTTTCTGTCTGCCTCTCTCTCTTTCTGTCTGCCTCTCTCTCTTTCTGTCTGCCTCTCTCTCTTTCTGTCTGCCTCTCTCTCTTTCTGTCTGCCTCTCTCTCTTTCTGTCTGCCTCTCTCTCTTTCTGTCTGCCTCTCTCTCTTTCTGTCTGCCTCTCTCTCTTTCTGTCTGCCTCTCTCTCTTTCTGTCTGCCTCTCTCTCTTTCTGTCTGCCTCTCTCTCTTTCTGTCTGCCTCTCTCTCTTTCTGTCTGCCTCTCTCTCTTTCTGTCTGCCTCTCTCTCTTTCTGTCTGCCTCTCTCTCTTTCTGTCTGCCTCTCTCTCTTTCTGTCTGCCTCTCTCTCTTTCTGTCTGCCTCTCTCTCTTTCTGTCTGCCTCTCTCTCTTTCTGTCTGCCTCTCTCTCTTTCTGTCTCTCTCTCTCTCTTTCTGTCTGTCTCTCTCTCTTTCTGTCTGTGCGTCTCTCTCTCTCTTTCTGTCTGTGCGTCTCTCTCTCTCTTTCTGTCTGTGCGTCTCTCTCTCTCTTTCTGTCTGTGCGTCTCTCTCTCTCTTTCTGTCTGTGCGTCTCTCTCTCTCTTTCTGTCTGTGCGTCTCTCTCTCTCTTTCTGTCTGTGCGTCTCTCTCTCTCTTTCTGTCTGTGCGTCTCTCTCTCTCTTTCTGTCTGTGCGTCTCTCTCTCTCTTTCTGTCTGTGCGTCTCTCTCTCTCTTTCTGTCTGTGCGTCTCTCTCTCTCTTTCTGTCTGTGCGTCTCTCTCTCTCTTTCTGTCTGTGCGTCTCTCTCTCTCTTTCTGTCTGTGCGTCTCTCTCTCTCTTTCTGTCTGTGCGTCTCTCTCTCTCTTTCTGTCTGTGCGTCTCTGTCTCTCTTTCTGTCTGTCTGTCTCTCTTTCTGTCTGTCTGTCTCTCTTTCTGTCTGTCTGTCTCTCTTTCTGTCTGTCTGGCTCTCTTTCTGTCTGGCTCTTTCTGTCTGTCTCTCTTTCTGTCTGTGCGTCTCTCTGTCTGTCTGTCTGTCTGTCTCTCTCTCTCTCTCTCTCTCTCTCTCTCTCTGTGTTTCTTTCTCTGTCTTTAATAAGAAAGTATGCTTGCCTGATGTTTTCTATTAAACGACCGAGATCTGAACTATGTTTATGTACGTTACGTTTATGTTTATATTGGTTTCATGTTTTTTTTAAAATTTTGCCTTACTTTAATAATTTTTGCCAAGGAACTGGACTATGTTTGGATGGTAAATTCGTAGCTTGTTTTAGTTTTGAATTACCTATTTCCTTTACCTTTTACCTCAGTCCTTTAATCATTTGGTTATTTGTTGCATATAGCAATAAGGTGAAATAAATTAACAAGCCCTTATAAATTACAATGTTTCTCTTACGGACGGACAATAAAACTAATCTGAATATAGGAATTTAATGCAGTTACTGCATTCTTAAGTAAACGTGATTACGAAATCTAAAACCTCTCTATTCAAAATATTTTGTTTTACCCTCATTTCATAAATTCAAATATGAATGATACATTTCATTGTAGTGGATAATTTCTATAATTTAGTAAAGAAATTGCGCCTAAATTAGAGGCAATGACTGTGAACTGGCTGCTCTAAAAGACTGTCGTGAGTCCTGTGAGTTATCGCCACCCTAGAGCCAATTGTACAATCTTTACTTTCAGACCTCGCGCCAGTTGCTCGGGACACTGTGCCCGCGAACTCGAGTGAACTAGTTATCTTGCTCGCGACCTTGACACGCCTGACACGCACGCTGATTGCACTTCTCCATACGCCACAGACTGTCTTTAACGGGTTTCGCGTTAAGCAAAGTAAATAAATAAATTGTACTTAAGCGACGCAAAGACGGCGCTACTGACCAATAAGGAAATGACCTGGATAACCAGGAAAAGACAGGTAAATTCGTCGTCACTTGAAATCTTGAAAGTGTGGAATGTAATTTATCTCTATCTTCCATTAGTTGTTTACTTGATGTACTATATCCTTGTTATACGATTTACCTGGTGTACTACTTAGGTCTACAAAAATAAACAATTTCTTCTGGACATCTTGAATTCCATTGTTATCCTTATGGCCACCCTATCTTGACTTAATATTAAAGCCAAGGCAGCAAAACATGCAAACGTGTTGCGAATCCTTCTCAGCGGGATGCGTCCGGATCCGCCGAGACACTCAAGGACAAACACGTGACACAGCCCGCATTACGTAACAAGTCACTAGCATCCAGTTATATCACAAATCGCTCCCCCCTCCCCATCATTCTATTAACGTGAGTAGAAGGGATTTTCATTGTTGAGAAAACAGATTGCTATACTATATCAACAGTTGCCACTTACTAGTATCAGTGTAACTTAACGAAGGCTGAAAGGATTATTCTTTTATCATGTTTTACGATCCATGCAAATTTCCATATTCAATATTTATTTCCATATTCCATTATCCATATTTATTATTGAAGAAATAAATTTAACTTTTTTGTTACATCTCCGAATACGTGTACTGGGCTAACCGTCGCTTCTGTGCAATATGACGTCCCCCAGCTTTACATGAAGCGAACGGTGTAGGCCGACTGACAACTTCACGCCGTCCTCCTGCCACTGTTAATTCAATTGAGAAAGTGACAACTTCAGTATTTTTCAGATGTCCTCTTCTGTTTTGAGAAGTAGAACACGTTTTCTGTAGACGGTGCCCTGGTATTTCAAGCCCTCTTCCCTGCCGGCTCTTTTCCCTGACATTTCAAGCTCGCTTTCTGCTTACGTTCTCGTCATCAGCTTGCGCCCATCTTTCTGGGCACAGAGGGGAAATGAGAGAAGGGTAAGGGAAGTTGCCTGTTCTCGAAGGAGCGCCGGTACCGGGAGAGGTGGCTCAGGGCATCAATTGATCTCACTGCAGCCCCGTCTCTCCCAGTAACAGTGATAGGTCTTAGGTTCGAGTCCCGACGGTGGCAGGATTTTCGACACAAGCTTGTCAGCTAGGTCGAATTCAGTCGCTGTCTGGAGGAGAAATTCTGCTCTGATCGGTAGTTTTCCGTGGTTTCTCCGATCAACACCAGCGGCGACACCGGAGCTGTACCCTAACAAACGGGCCACGGACCGCGTGCGACCTCTTCCTTGTCCTATCCTTACTCCTTACTTACACTAACATGCACTACACTGTCACATGCCGAGAGACCGGTCGGGATCTTAGAGCTTGTCTCGACTGGGGCGGTCCCCGCTGGTTCGGGAAAACCTCGCTAGCCGACGGTAGTTCGGCGCCAAATCTGGCCATTAGGCGGGGGCCACCTCATCTTACCGAGAAAAAGCATGCACTACACTTACGGGACTAACGACCCTAGTAGTTAACGCGCCCGGAATCGCTATCCATCAATGAAGAGCGCGGGACGTCCCAGGCGGGCAAGTACTAGTTCCTTGTGTGGGCGCCCGATCACCTCCGAAACACCCTACCGGCGCTTTTATACATGAAGTTGAATTGAGGGTGAATGTGGAGGAGAGTTTTCAGAGAGAGCTGCAGAGACTCTCGGTGGTTTCAGCAGTAAGTAGGGCTCTGTAGGCAATACTCTTGAGACTCTAAGAAACATCTTAGAACCATAGGCCTGTGTAGTGCGAGGGTGTAGTACGCCAGCTGCAAAAGTCACCGCTAATGGACTGTTCACATCGAGCGTAGGGACGTTAGCATTCAATTTCAGAAAAATAGCCAACTCCTGAAAAGGTGATAAATGCTTTCAATAATAATAATAATAATAATAATAATAATAATAATAATAATAATAACAGTAAAATAATAATGAATATAATAAAAATAATAATGAATATAATAATAATAATAATAATGAATATAATAATAATAATGAATATAATAATAATGAATATAATAATAATATAATAATAATAATAATAATAATAATAATAATAATAATAATAATAATAATAATAATAATAATAATAATAATAAAGTAATTTCATTCCACATAAATGATCTCTACTGCAATCATAGTTGTAATCATGGAGACGGCTGAAGAGGCTCGTGTAATGTAATACTGTCAAATATCCACCTTGTGTGTCAGTGTTTACCTAACAAATGCACGGTAATTATACAAAGTGTTTGTAATACTCTTTTGAAAAAGGTTGGAAATTGATGACGTAATAGACAAAACAGACTGTTTATCGGGCCTCCGTAACATAAAAAATAGTAATACTCCACACGACTGTCAAATATCGATTGGATACTGCAAGCAAAGGGGTGTTTATTTTCCACTTTCTTCGATATATATTTTTGGGGTCGCGAAAGCAACAGAAACGATACTTTTATTTCCTCGAGGCAGAAAAGGATTAAATAATTGGAATTTGGATTGCATTTCCAGCTGCTGGTCTGACGATCTGCGCTAGGGCTTTAGAGAGCGCAGCATGTACGAAAAGTTTGCTGTATAAATCTGTGATACGGCAATGCACTCCGCGCGCAGAGTAAAAATAGTGCGGGAAGTGGAAGGACTTTCAGTAAAACCAATAGCGGAGGCGTTATTTTTCTCGCTTGTGGAAAGAGAAGACAAACTGAGAGGGAAAACTTTACGTTCGCGGAAGACTATTTTAAGATCAGAGACTATTTTGGGAGAACGTGAAACCGTTGAACATTGATGGGTATAAATCTAATTTTGAATTCAATCTCTGCATCCGGTTGTGAAATCATTGGCCTGTATATCGTAGTTGTCCGAGAGTCGACAATGAGGGGGGGGGGGCATGGCTCCACCTCAAAGCCAACTTTTTGTAATTTTACTTACTAACTTACTAAAAAATTGTTGCCATCTATGGATTTCGTTGCATTCAAAGCAGTATTCATGTGGAAAAGTTGCTGGTAAATTTATTCCAAGTGAACATCTAAACAAATATTTCAAAATTATTAATTAATACTTTTTTTTATTTTTGACAAACTGTAAACAAGTTTTCAAAAATATAAATTCACCACATGGAATGGAATTTGTTTCACGTGATATACGCATCATCAGGGATGAACAGAAAGAGTGTATACATTTTATGACTGGAAATGAAATATTTTTTTGAAAATTTATTTATTGATTGTCAAAAAAAAAGGATGGTCGAGTGTTTCATTATTAATATTGCTAGTGACTATCGTACTGTTCTTATATATTTGACTTTCAAAAATATTTATATTATTTTGTATTTTTGACTTTCAAAATATTTAAAAAATAATTATGCGAGGCCCGAACACAAATCACGCATCCTGAAATACTTCTGGATTCTCCCGTTTTCATGTTACAGTTGTTTGAAGTTAGCGAGGGTTGCCTTCTCCGCTACACACCAGCCCCATCTCTGATGCGGGGTTTTTCTTGCCGCGGTGAATTGCGCCGAGAATATCTAGATGATCTTCTGGGGTTTTTGGACGTGCTGATTGGGGTTTCAGTGCTGACGGAGGCAGGACTTTCGACACTAGCTACACAGCTAGGTCGATTACAGACGCTGCGCTATCTGAACGAGAATCGGTAGTTTTCCGTGGTTTCTCCGACCATCTCCTACCGAATGCCGGAGCAGTACCATAACAAACGGGTCACGGTCCGCGCGCAATCTTTTTTCCTCTTCCTTGTCCATCCCTCAGACTCACTCACTCACTCACTCACTCACTCACTCACACACACACACACACACACACACACACACACACACACGTACATCACTGCACGCATATGCCTGGAAACCACTCGGGAAATTAGAGCTTCTCTCGTTTGGGGCGGTGCCTCACTGGTGGGAGACATCTATTTGGAGAAAAGCTCTGCAAAGTAACAGGTAGCAGGTCGGCTCCGAATCTCGCCATCCAGAAGATGAAGATCACAGCCACTTCCCTCTATAAAACTCCGAATCTCGCCATCCAGAATATGACTCTGCAGTACACTTTCTGGAATAATGACCTTATCTGTTGTCTCGCCCGGAATCACTTAATCACATCACGTGCTTCAATCGCCGCTTGGCATTGTATGGGTTTTAGCGGCTCAAAAGTCCGGAAACCTCAACCGCGTTTGAGTATTTTCTGTTCCCGGGGACGCCTACTACTTTGGTCATTATTCCCATGAGCGTAGTGCATGTTGTAGGCGGAAGCTGGCGGTGGTCTTTCCCAGCTGAAAACTGTGTTCCGGCGCCGATCTACAGGGGGCTCGCAGGGTTTCCGCAGTGGTAAATTTTCCGTCGGGGCCCCGCCACACACACGTCGGATACACGTTCTGAGCTCCCGGCGGATCTCCTGACATGTACGGGAGTGAAGTGCGTGTATGGGCACGTGTGTTTGAGGGATGAGGGCAAGTCAAGGAAGAAGGAAAGCGGTCCGTGGCTCTTATGTTACGGCACTGTTCAGGTGTTCACCCGGTATTGATCCGCGTAACCACGAAAACTACCAATCAGAGCAGCCGACCGCCTTTCTCCAGCGGCTGCCTTTGACCTAGTCTTGATTGTAATACTCTTCAAAAAAAAAAAAGTTGGAAATTGATGACATAATAGACAAAACAGACTATTTATCGGGCCTCTGTAACACAAAAAATAGTAAACATAACTCGACTGTCAAATATAGCAACCGTTCAAAACCCTACCACCATCGGGGGCTCGAACCATAGGATCTCCTGGCCAGAGACGCTCCCACGGCAACGAATGTTGTCACGGAGCCATGTCAGCTTGTAAGAATAAATACTATGTGAAGTCATTGCGGGGAGGGGAGTTACAAAGCCGTGATCAGTCAGAGGCAGGTATTTGGTACATCCGCAAGTTGACTCCACTACCTGGACTGATACTTGTTATTCTTAGGGATAATACAAGTATGTAGGGAATAAATTATTAAGTTTAGGGTTAGGTTTAATGCGTGAGTAACTATTTTCTGAGGTATTCTGTGAAGAATTTATCGGTTCAAGAACGTTGAGGTTTTTTAAGGGGAATATAAATAAGAATAAAGAGCATACTCAATTGTATTAAAAGTGAAGGCAGGGAGATGCAATGTTTGTGCTGACGAAACTTGTATATGGATAGGGACACTCTTAATATTATTTTCTAGTCAATTGTAGTCGTAAATTGTTTTTTAAGTGTATAAGAATTTAGTCGCTCCCTCACAGGAAGAGACGTATTATTTGTAGACTGGAAAGGCTGTGATAAAGAAGGGCGAAAAACTCATATGTTGATGGGAACCATTTTTGTTCTTGGGAAACAGCGAATCGACCGAAGCATGCCTGTAAAGCATGCCATGCAATAAAGAAAATGTAGTATTTTTGTTTCATTAACGTCAATTCCAATAATATTTGTTTTAAACGAGCGGGAATAAATATCTTACTAAAATGTGCGTCATACTAAAATTAGCTGTTATAATTTTGTAATAATTTTAGTCATTATCATAATTTGTGTTGCAATTGAAGAAAAATATATTATTCTAATTAATATTAAGAATTTATATTGTTATATTAACAGGACAAATTTTCTATTAATAAAATGTTATCTTTTTTATTTGCAGATGTATTTATCGTTCTAAAATATTCATATTACTAATTCGTGAGATTCGCATTTATAAATTTAGTGATTCCAAAAATTGGCGAGTGCTGTTCTCTAGAACATATTTTTAATTAGCCAAAAAATCTGTTGTTTGGTGCAGTTTGAAATGCGTTTATTTCGTGGTTTAATTTTAAGATGATTATAGAGAACGTTTCTGCAAGAAATATGTTATTTGAATAAGTGGAAGTGCGTATTTATTTCGGAATTTGCATCTTCCTTGAAATGATGCTATGCCTTTGACAGATGAATATGAGATACATGATGATACTATGAAATAAATTAGTTCAGATTATTTTCCTTTTCGTTATTGACTGTTTTACAATGGGAATCGTATATTTCTTTCTCTCCTAATATCGATGTTGATGAAAAAAGGGTAAGAATGAAACGTGGACGTGCATTTGGCTTAGAAGGAAAATGTGCGGCTAAACTTTGCTGGAATAATTACGGGTTGTCGATGCACGCAGTGCCAAGCTGATCGATTTATGAGTGCTCGGTACGGGGAAAAGCTTTTTGTCGACAAGATAAAAAAATTAGTTACCGTGAACGTTTTGTCTGTGTGCAATGACGTAACTTGCATGATTTTGAGACTGATTTTCCTGTGAAACTGACAAAATAATGTACACTTTTCTAATGTAACGGGGTTCTGGAAATGAATTGGTGTAGCTTACTGAAGTTATTTTTATTATCATTTATAATTTTGTTGGAGATAAATCAGTGATGAATAAGGAACTTTAAATATTGTGTTTACTTTCGCAACGATAACATGACATTCCGGAATAGTAATGTCATTCTATCTATCACATGGTAATGATATGTTAATTATCACAGCGGGTTCCTGCCTTCGTAACTACCGTTCGTTGTTGGCAGGTTTGTCAACTCATTTTTTGCCCTACACGATGCTTTTCTGCTATATTTATTTCTTAATTTTCAAATGAAGTTTTTAGGACGATGAAGTTACAAACGCCGATTAAAATTATGGAAGTGGTGAATTGAAAGTTTTATACTCCGCTTTTTTCATATAAATACATGCAGAGATATCCAGTTTTCTGATCTTCATTTAAAAAAAAATCCTTTATTAGTTCTCTTTCACTGTTAAGACCTACTGGGTGTAGATTAGTGGATCTCGCGTTCATAGCTTCTAACTGATCGTTGCATATCAAACCGCTCACTGAATCTCGCACTTAAAAAGTCCGTATCGTCGTTAATTTTAACTTAACATTCACACTCGTGATCGCGCCGGTCGACGAAACGTGTACTTTCGCTAGAAACTCGCCCAACTAAACGAAGTATCAATGGACAAATGACTGGTAATGGGCGTTCATTCTATTAATTTTAAGATATTAATGTTGTCATTGGGCATTAACGTCGGTATTTTTATTACGAATTCCCCGACGTCATCCGGACTCGGTATTACTCATTGGTCTTTTGACATATTGATGCTGCTGCATCAGCCTCCATGTTTTTTGCATCCCTGAGATGCATAAACCCAGTGTGTAAAGTACTTACACATCCGCCTTGTAGCTTTGGAGCGACACATAACTTTCTGCAGTGATGGAGGAAAGTTGATGGACAGGTGATAGTGATCCGTGGACCCATAGGCTACGCTTCCTCCCCCCCGGCAAACCATTAACTCCTATCATACTATCAGCAGACTCATCCAATTCCCAACCAAGAAACTGCAGGAAACTATCATTTATCTTACGTGGCATTCCAAAGCAGATGTGCAAAAAATAATTCGAGCATTCCAGGAAGGTTGTTTATTTCCATTAAGCGTGGTTTGAATTTCGCGCCTGGAAGTAACATTTAAACTCAATTTTCTCAAAGACTTTTTTTTTCGTGAAAACTGGATATGCCAATCTCCGTGAAAGTCAACATAGAATGTGGGGTTTTTGTTTTTGTTACCGGAGCTTCTGGACATCCTGTAGATGTAGAAAAAGTATAGATTAGTATAGATACGTATACAGTTAATACTCATTGACACACATTCGCTTAGAGTCGGAGCTCAGAAAAAACAAAGATAACAACAACAACAACAATAATAATAATAATAATAATAATAATAATAATATAATAATAATAATTTGTTTTCTTTGTTTTTGTCTGAATATAATTACGTAAATATTTATTACCTAAACTGTTAATGAATAATACATTGTCCCTTAGCGCTGTCTTTTCAGAAATACTATCTTTCAGCTTTCTTGATTGGGAACATTCTGTTGTGCGATGGAAATGTAAAATTTCTTGCAGACCCTGGAATGAGGCAATTGTATACCAATGCGAAACCCTCTGCGCGCACAATTAGAGACTTTTATGTCTTAAACGTTTCGAAGGTTATAAAATGCATCCACTTAAATTCGAACTCTGCTGTGCGTTTGCTTTTTTCGCAATTATTGCCTACCACGTGACTTCTAAAGGAACACTGCAATTTCCCCCTCGTTATCTGGCGTAAACAAGACTATCATACTTGAACGTGTATGACATAACGGTCATGGGTAATTCCAGAACATGCAGCGAGATGCCGTTTACACTGAGAAGTGCGTACGAAATTTGGAATTGTTTTATGATTTTAAGGTAATTTTGTTCGTAAATTAAAATATGAGTTGTGTAAGTTATTAATTCAAGTTGATGTCTTTGTCGTGCTAGGCGGGTTGTTTGTTGGTGGTGTCAATCGTTAAGCGGATCGTTTGTAAAGAGTTGGATTAGCCATCATCATTTAATGAAATCGAATTCCTGTATTCCATGCTGCAGATTATACGCCTTCGGAAACTGCTGATCCATTAAATAAGAAGGGTGAAGATGGTATCAATTTGAATGGTTTATCACAAACATCAGTTTACCAGGGATCAATAAAACTTTCATATTCGAACAAACTCTTGATATAATTGGATCCTCAGTCTGAAATGCCTTATGCAATGTGTACATGACTTCTGTAATATAATATTAATTTTCTCCTTGTGTGTTTTCACATGTTTCCTTATAGTGGATAGTGGCACTTGAAAAAAAAACTGCCAATGCTTAACAGAATAAAACATCAGTCCACTACTTTTTTCCTCTAGTTCAAATTAAACTTTTTCGAATGTCTTGATGGACTCCTAACAATTCTGAGAATTTGATTAGAAAATTGAAAGAAATATTTCATTTCATCCCATAAATTATGTTTTAACGAACTTTATCTCATTAGGTGTCATGACACATGTATCGAGAGTTCAGACAAAAGTTCAGCATTTGAGGTCTTCTGATGCCACATTTCCTTCTGTTCCATGATGCAAAACGCAGTCAATATCAAAGCATTATGAAGAGCCGCCACAGAATATCGATTGCAAGGAGCGTACGTTATAAAATATTTCTTGACGTTTATGGACCCCTTCATGGCTGTCAGTGATGATCAGTCAGGGCAGGTCTCCAGAGGTTGAGCTTTGGTTACATAGTACACGGAGAATAAATATACAACACGGGAAACCAAAAATTCAGCAGTTATCTTGTGGTACTTCATGCCATGAAGTAAGAAATAATCAAACCACAACAATTCATAGTTTTAATATTCATTAATAAAAGTAGCACCCAAGTCAACTTTTGGAAAAGCTTTTCCCTTCTTCAGTGGGTCTGTAACAATGTAAAAGGAAATATATAAAAACATTCAAGCATGGAAGGAAAAAAAGAAATTTTTTTGTACAAAAAATGGAACACATGGTTAAGAGAATAGTACATACAAATTTGAAAACAGAGTTAAACAATTAAAGCAAGGATTTATTTCATGATGTTAAGAGTGCGCAGCCTAAAACAAGAGGGAAAGTTATATCGAATTATTATTTTATTAATTTTAATATTTTATTAATATTTTGTGTTTATACTATACGTTAATATCGTCTTATTTACCATTTACCGATGTTTGGGAACATCGATTTTACGTAGTTGATATCGCATCCCTACTACGCCCGTTATCAATCTGCTTATTTTCCGAATAATATTTGCTTGACAGCTACCAACTGTCAGAGGGTGAGGGGCTTCCGTTATTCAATCAGAGATTTCAAATTTTGAAATTTTTTCTGCAAAGTTGCCTATACTTATGAAACGAAAAATTAAAGAAACAGCGTGAAGCAACTGGAAAGTAAAGAGCGCCATTTCTAATTTGGTTATGCATCCTGTGTGTGGTTCTGTGTCGCCTACTGTTTCTCTTATTGCAATCTGTTTCTTGCTACTGCTGCTGTTGTGACCTGATATGAGAACGACCTCACGACCACGTACGTGTCTACCACCCAAGTAGGTGTCCTAGCACTACCACTTAAGTTCATTGCTCTACCCCACCCCCAGCGGTCAAGTAGACAGATATATTGAATTGAATTGATTAAATGCCTTATTTTACGTGGCGAGACTCGGGCCATCAGGTCCGCTCTTCCGTCTGACCGCAAATTTCGCTACGCTCCTTTCACCAACTAGCAGAGGAAGGAGGTATTTCTTGGGCGAGAAATAGGCGATTTTGAATTTAGCTCAGAGGCGTCATTTAGGATCTTTTACGTGCAAGTAAATCTACTAACATGGGACAGCCGGCTTTACTTCCCCTCCGAAGGAAGGCGTACGAAGGATTTTTTTCGCCCTGAAAAAGTCACTGCTTCGATCGGGTTGGAACCCGCCAACTTGATTATACCAGACCGATACGCTAACCGATACACCATCGCCGCCGTTACTCTGACAATACGTATTATCCTCCCCTGTCGGTGGTACAAGAACACGGGACTTCGGGGCTCTTGCGTCATCGACACTTCTGCTACAGATGGCCTCCAGGTCGAGAAATTTTAATTAATATAATTTTTAACTTCTTTTACCGGTTAAATATTAATTGTAAATTAACAAATGCATTTGGCCAGCTATATATTTATTTTGAATACGGTCACAGTCGAATTAATTTTTTCTTGTGTGAATATTTAATAATGGTAGGGATTAAACCAGTTTTAAAACATATTTTAAAACATGTTTAAAAACATCGGTGGTTTTGGGGCTATGTTTTAATCTTAAACATCGATGTTTTAATCTTGAACATCGACGTTTCAATCTTGAACATCGACGTTTCAATCTTGAACATCGACGTTTCAATCTTTAACATCGACGTTTCAATCTTTAACATCGACGTTTCAATCTTTAACATCGACGTTTCAATCTTGAACATCGACGTTTCAATCTTGAACATCGACGTTTCAATCTTGAACATCGACGTTTCAATCTTGAACATCGACGTTTCAATCTTGAACATCGACGTTTCAATCTTGAACATCGACGTTTCAATCTTGAACATCGACGTTTCAATCTTGAACATCGACGTTTCAATCTTGAACATCGACGTTTCAATCTTGAACATCGACGTTTCAATCTTGAACATCGACGTTTCAATCTTGAACACCGACGTTTCAATCTTGAACACCGACGTTTCAATCTTGAACACCGACGTTTCAATCTTGAACACCGACGTTTCAATCTTGAACACCGACGTTTCAATCTTGAACACCGACGTTTCAATCTTGAACACCGACGTTTCAATCTTGAACACCGACGTTTCAATCTTGAACACCGACGTTTCAATCTTGAACACCGACGTTTCAATCTTGAACACCGACGTTTCAATCTTGAACACCGACGTTTCAATCTTGAACACCGACGTTTCAATCTTGAACATCGACGTTTCAATCTTGAACATCGACGTTTCAATCTTGAACATCGACGTTTCAATCTTGAACATCGACGTTTCAATCTTGAACATCGACGTTTCAATCTTGAACATCGACGTTTCAATCTTGAACATCGACGTTTCAATCTTGAACATCGACGTTTCAATCTTGAACATCGACGTTTCAATCTTGAACATCGACGTTTCAATCTTGAACATCGACGTTTCAATCTTGAACATCGACGTTATAATCTTGAACTCCGCCAACCAGGTATCGGCCAACCAGACGTTAGGAGAAGCCGATATCACATGCCTCGTCTTAAGTGCCTTGTCCATCTGCTGCGTTTTTATCCACCTCTGCCGGTGCCACAAGAACACGTGACTTCGCGGCTGGCTCTCGCGACGTCGTCACTGCTGCAGATGGCGGCCAAAGGTCGAGGACGTGCGGCCTGCGCGTCCTCTCGCCGCGTGACGTCAGCGGGCTCTTGGCGAGGTCTAGTGGGTCGCTGTGGTCAGGCACCGGCGAGTCGTAGCGGAGCGCTTCTCCCGTTGGCCGGGCGCGGCGCGCCGGTCGCGCCGGGTTTTTACGCCGGTAACTGGCAGGTGCTGGCCGCTTCCGATTATTATGCAGCGCCGTGGGGGAGCCAAGGAATGCCCGGAGCTAGGTCGAAGCAGATGTGCAGCTGAAGACGGCGCAACGGCATGAACCCGTCGTAAGTGATTGGGAACGCGAAGAAAAAAAAGTCTTCAGACTTCCAACAGTGTTGGCGTAGTCGGAATGAACGTCTAGGAGAGGCGGCTCAGGACATCAACTGATGTCACTGCGGTGCCTCTGACCGCCTAGGTTCGTGACCCGATGGTAGCAGGGATTTCGACATTGGCTTGTTAGCTAGGTCGAATTCAGTCGCTTTCTGGAGGAGAATTCTAGCGTCCGGCTGCTCTGATCGGTAATTTTCCGTGGGTTCTCCGATCTATACCAGGCGAGTGCTGGAGTAGTACCCTAACAATCGGAACACGGATCACCGCGATCTTTCCTTCCTCTTGTCCTACCTCCCCCCCCCCTTACGTCTACACACACAAGCAACTACTAGTACACATGTCGGGAGACCGGTTGGGGCGGTGGCCCGCTGGTGAGTGATACCTGGGTGGCGAAACCCCTCTAGTCGACAGGTAGGTAGGCGTCAGATCTCACCATCCGCTGGGGTAACATCACCGCCACCACCCGAGGAGAAAAATGCACTAGTCAATCGACGGAATGAACGTTCTGATAAAAACAGGAAATGAAAGATATGTCTCGCAAAGTTATCACATTGTTCATGTGTGTATTCATGTATGCGTGTGTGTATTAATGTATTATTCTAAATGGATAAGGCAGAAAAGATCACGCCTGGTCCGTTGCCCGTTTGTTAAGGAACTCCTCCGACATTCGCCTGGAACTAATCGGAGAAACCACGTTAAATTACCGATCAGAGTAGCCGACCTCTAGAATTACCCTCCAGAATTATCCCATTGAAGCCAAGGCTGTTGAAAACAGATGTCCCGACACAGTATCAGGTTAGGATGCAGTGAGGCGTTATTCAATTTGCGTCGCGTTTCAACGCTTCTGCTTTCATTCTCGGAATCAAGCTATATTGCCCCATAGCGAGTTGAACAACTAGGCCTGCAGGAAAGTGTCCCAAAACATTTCATAAAATTATGAGCTTTAATAGGACGGATGTAAAACTACACACATGTGTTGCTTCATACTCCGCTCCTGGCCCTACGCACGCCCGTATTAAGGATGCGACATCATCTACAAAAGATCTAACTTTCTAACATCGATGCACAAAATTAAAACGTCGTTGTTAATAAAACATCGGCCCAAACCCATCGATGTTATTAAACATCGATTTTTTAAAATCTGGTTGAGTAACCACTGAAGTTCAGGGGGGGATATTTAATTTGAAAGTTAACTTGTTACAGTTAAAAGTAACAGTTACAGTTAAAAGTAAGTTTTAACAGAAAAAACTACATCAAAAAATCATCCGGACAGTTAGCAAAACTTTCATTGTCTGAATCCATAATTCAAAAATAATATAGGCTTCTTTATTGATGAAAATTATATTTTATTTATTGGTCACTCTGGTCACTTTGGATTGAAAAATATTCAACTTATCGATGCCTGAAAATTATTATAGAATTTTGTTAAGATGGTAGTATTTTCATTTAAAAAACATCGACCACGTGAAATGTCGAACACACAACATCGGTGTTATTAAAACATCGGCTTCAAAAAGTCGTTCTCTAGTTTATAAAAACATTGATGTTTTGAAAACATCGACGTGGATGTCGCATCCGTAGAGCATATACGTTTGAACGCATGCGTCTTGTGCGATGAGCCCTTTTTATTTTTCCTGGCTTTTTCCACGGAAAGAAGGCTAATGTAGGCAGGTAGGAAGGCTAATGTATTGCCGGTCTTGTTTGTTGCTTCGTTTGCTCCTAGCGTTCTATAATAGTAAATTGATTTTACTGTTAATGATGAACACTCCGACATGTTCCGGGAGAAACGCTGGGTGGAGTTATCGCTTCAAATTTCAAAAATAATTAAATTTAGAGAAAAATCAAAATGTTGCTGCCGGTAGCCTTCCAGCCGGCGCTATTTTCTCTTTAAATTTATAACGGCTGATTTTAGCTCATAACCACGATTGCCACCGTCTCTGCCGGGGGTGAGGGCTCTAGGATTCGAGCAGCGACAATGGCGAATTTTAGATACTAGCAAGAATGCTAACGGGCGGCAACTATGTTCGGTGGTATTGCTTGGTTTCTCCGATCAATGCCAGGCGACGGCCAGAGCTGTACCCAACAAACGGGACTCGGATATTTCTTCCCTTCTTCCGTGTCTTGTCGTCTCCCCTTCCACACATGCACCATAAATGCCCTTCACAAACACACATGTCGGAAGCTTAGAGCTTGCTCTGCGGCGGTGCCACGGTGGGAGAGATACCTGAGAGGGAAATTCCCAAATTCCCTCAACTCGACGTGTAAGTCAGCGCCGGAACTCAGCATCCAGTGACGAGGAACACCGCCATCTATCGCTATAAAATTTTTACTACACTAACGGTTCCAATGACCATAGCGGTCGGCTAGCCCTGAAACACAAATCAGTCAATTAGTAATCAATCTTTGAATTCATGTCATTGCCTGGTCGACCATATTCCTGGTAATCGGATGCTGATAGAACTGTCTTGACTACGGCTCGGAATTTAGGTGCTAAAAAACCTTAAAAAAACAACTTTTTATGTGCTTAAAAATTGAAAAAACGTGTTAAAAATTACTAAAATATTTATTCCCCTTATGAAACCCTGTAACCAGGATCGAGAGAAGTCTCAAAATAAAATGTGACGTCATCCTCGTCAACATTCAGCACTTTTCGTCTGTGTATCCGAGGAAGTTTGGGAACAGTTCGTGTTATGAGTGTATGTGATCGCTCGGAGTGGCATTGCCTGAATCAACAGTCAGAAACGAAATGAGTTAGGGCTCGCCCGCAAAACTTTTACAAACGCATATGGCAAACACAAGTAGTGTTAGTACCTTAAATAATAAAAATATTCCCTAAAAATAAGTCCTCTTTTACGTGGGCCCATCGGCGTTGGTGGGCACGCCTGCGGGCACGAACGTTACGCCAGTGTCAACAGTAATGTTAGAAATGGATCTCAGAAGTCTTCACAGGAAGTGAAACAGACACACTCAATCGAGGAAGTCCCACAGTAACATGTGTTGTGTGACCAACCACTGCATCCTTTCCCCACATATCCAAAATCTCGAAAGTATTAAACTTTCGAAAACGCTCAAAATATTCATTTTTTCACATAAAATTTTGCGAAAGATGTAATAATATTTTTTGGATATTTATTTCTACGCAACTTCTGCAAAATGTTTAGTTTTAAACCATACGCCCGATATAATCTATTGTATACACCAATTTGGTTATGGAAACTGTGGGGTGCTACTTGAGTTTCTATTCAACTTTCTCAAACTTAGCAAATTTCTATTCAACAACTAAAGAGGCAAAAATTTGTATTAACCTAAAAGACCGAGCCCTAGTCATGACGTAAATGCTCACCTTGCTATTGTCAACACATTCCTCCAAAGTTTCCCCCCACCCCACCCCGTCTGATCCTGAACGCCTGTGTTTTCTCCTGTCAGCAAATTTGTGTTTGGTAAAGCAAAAGCGTACGATAATTTATTGTATTTTCCGAGTACAGAATTTGGTAGTTATGACATCAAAGTCGAGAAGGAAGGAATGTTAACGTGTGACGCAAACTTCTAGGCCTGGATGGGAGCGCTTTTCCGGTAGTTAGTTATTTTGAGCCCGAGTCTGGGTTACGTTCTAGCAAAGATGGCATTGTGAAAGTCACTTTCAAGGCAGCAGTGTCAGTTGCTTTCTCATTGTTTGTTTTCTGTGCACTTGATCTTTCTCGTTCTTTGATCATAAACGTTACAGACTGTTTATAAAATTCGCAAGCTTTTGGTATCGTTACATGTACTGCGAGAACTGCATTAGAGATGTTATGGAAATGTAAATATATAATGTGTGTAATGTAAATAAGAACTATAATAATAACAATAATAATAACTAACAATAACAACAACAATAATAATAATAATAATAATAACAATAATAACAATAACAATAATAATAATAATAATAATAATAATAATAATAATAATAATAATAATAATAATAATAATAATAATAATAATAATAATAATAATAATAATAATAGCCGGCTCTGTGGTGCAGACGGTTGCGGCCGCCGTCGTGTGCGCTGAGGATGCTGCAGGTTCGACTCCTGCGGCCTCCTGCGGACTGTTCGACTCCACGGTCGTATTTTTGATTGCCCCTTCACCCCTCATCATAATCCTACCACATAATTCACAATTCAAGGCGTAACAATCTTGTTAAAAGACAAGTGCTTGGGATTTTAGAGTACACAGAAATGTGACAAGCTGTCACCGAGGTTTCCGGAAAATATTGACTCGTGTTTGCGGTGGCAAGTAATCTGGCAATGCGTCCCATCGTAGGAAGACATTGAATCAACAGAAATTTCGTCAACATTTCCGCTTCACATTATAATACAATTCAAAATCGCTTGAGATGATTTCTTAATAAAGATCGATCTACGAAATATGCTTGGCCGCTTAGTCAGGTGGCTGCTGAAACGAGAATATTTACACGTGTTTACGGAAAAATCAGTCGATTCCACGAAAAAAAGGACCGTTAGTGGAGGTGACCTCTAACACTGCTCTGCAGCAAAATTGTTCTGGAATTAATGCGTGTTCCTAAACGGAATTGTAGCACTGAATTTAACAGTGCAATCCGATTTTTGTTCCATCACATAAGGTTTCCATGAAAATTAAGAATATATTTTTCATAAAGCTCCCATTTATAAACCATTGTATGGAATGTGAAGTCAAATATTAAAGTGTGATTACATCATTTTATGTGTTTTCTGATTTACACCAGTTTGTTCGTGCCTTAAGCAAAGACAATGAATGTTTTAAGAACATACAGTAGGTTGTGTTTATCACTGAATGACTCTAGGTAATCTGAAAACAGGTGTTTTTACTGGACCACGGGTCAGGAAATTAATGCGTGACCCGAGTTTTGAGAATACAATGAGTCAATCAGAAAAACAAGCCTGGTATAAAGACAAATACTCGTATGTTGTAAAAAAGTCCTAGGAAACAGAAGGAATCCAGATTACTAAGTCATTGTAAACACCGTGTTGAACATTTATAAATGGAGTTGGCCTCTTTAGCAGATTTCACTATATATCAATATCACAAATACATTATTTTCCAAGGTTTTCCGTTTTTCTCAGGGCTTGAACTCTTAACTCGATGTATTTTCGCTCGTACGCTGACGATTTTCCCTCTCTTTCTAGTCTTCTTTAGGGGTTATTAAGTAATATGTACGCAATCTTAGCTCCTTCAAAACCACTGTGTGAAATACTTTAACCTTTCACTGACTTATACAAGACCCGTCTAATCCTTTCTGTGCCTAATTTGCTGAGTCAGAAAGTACAATTTATGTAAATTTGAGTAAATTCTCGTAACGCTGTAATATATTATGATTACCTTTATTACATCCCTAACTTAAAATAAATAAATAAATAAATTTTATCCCACAAATGCTGTGAGAGTATTCACTTTCCTATCTACTCCTTCCTCCCTCGCTTTCATTCCTGTCTTCAATGTGAAAAACTCCCACATCCAAATTGCGTACGTATTTCTCTTTTAATGCCCTTCTTTTCATTAACTATAGTATTTTTAAAAAAATTGAAAATGGTCAGGCGGAAGAGCAGTGTAAATGGCCTGAGCCGCGCTATGAATAAAGACATTTATTTATTTATATTAAATCATACAATTACTGTTTGTGGACTCAATCGTAATTTAAACACGTTCTGCCTCCAGCTGCCGATATTTCTCATCCTCCCCGTGCGTAAGGCACGCCTTTTTTGTATTTTTTTTCAGCGCTGTCCCACTTTCGCTAAAGTCACGCATCCCATGGCTGGTCGCTTCCCGTTGAAATCTGCGTCGCCCCGCTAGCCTTTATTTCGAGCGGCGCGCGCCGTTCCTGACTACCCTTTCACTGCGCGCCGCCCAGCCCCCGGGACTTCAAAGGCGCGCTGACGTGGGCGTGCGTGTGCGCGCGGGCCGCGCGTCGTTTGTTCCGCTCGCGACGCTCCAGCGGCGCTCCGCGCAACTAGGGCGAGCGGTTGTCGATTCCTACGCGACTGAATACATTCCCTCGGAGTGAATAATGTGCTGAGGAATGATGACGTGCTTTTTTTTATAATGATTTGTGTCGTTTAATGTTAAGACGTGTCCGAACACCGATAAAAGAACTTGACGACACGAGTGTTTGTAAATATTCAGTGTTTTGATGTTGGTCCTCTTGCATACCCCTTTCGTACCCTACCTGTCCACGCCCCCGCCTCTGTCCGCTCACATCCCTTGCTGACCCCGGTTAATCCCACCCCTGCTCCTATAGTCTACCTTCGTGTTCCCTCCGTGTTATGTTCCCGTCCATTTCGCGTTGCCTCCCGTTCTCATTCTGTTCCTCTTCACCCTGTTCCTTCTTATCCTGGTCAGTCTCATCGTAATCAGTCTCATCCTGGCTCCCTTCTCACCGTGTCCCTTCTCACCGTGTCCCTTCTCACCGCGTCCCTTCTCACCGCGTCCCTTCTCACCGCGTCCCTTCTCACCGCGTCCCTTCTCACCGCGTCCCTTCTCACCGCGTCCCTTCTCACCGCGTCCCTTCTCACCGCGTCCCTTCTCACCGCGTCCCTTCTCACCGCGTCCCTTCTCACCGCGTCCCTTCTCACCGCGTCCCTTCTCACCGCGTCCCTTCTCACCGCGTCCCTTCTCACCGCGTCCCTTCTCACCGCGTCCCTTCTCACCGCGTCCCTTCTCACCGCGTCCCTTCTCACCGCGTCCCTTCTCACCGCGTCCCTTCTCACCGCGTCCCTTCTCACCGCGTCCCTTCTCACCGCGTACCTTCTCTCACAGTCCCTTCTCTCACAGTCCCTTCTCTCACAGTCCCTTCTCTCACAGTCCCTTCTCTCACAGTCCTTTCTTTCACAGTCCCTTCTCTCGCTGTCCCTTCTCTCTCAGCGACCCCTTCTCTTTCTGCCTCTTCCTTCCTCCACAGTCTTTCGTCGCGACCCCTCTCTTACCCCCCTATATCACCGCAAGCGCCCGATCTCTCGCTCTCGTTCCACGACCGTAACTAACGCTCTCCTCCCGCCCCCAAACACCGCTCCACTACGGACGTCACCGCTTTCAAGTGACAGCAAGCGAACTCCTCGACGAGTCGAGGCGAGGCGAGTCGAAATGCGCCCCCGCAGCGCGGCCGCCCGCCCACCCGCACCCGCGCGCCCTCGCGGCCGCGATTGAGCCATGGTGGAAGGAGAGGGGATGGGGGCTCCGACGATGCACCGATTTGTGCTCGGTGTGCGCAGCACCAGGTTGCGTCACGCACCGCGTGACCACGATACGGGCAATTCGTGTGGAAAGGCAGACCAGACGTTGGCCTCCATGTTGCATGGAGAGGGAGACATGGTAATAAACGTTTAGAAAGTGGCATTTAGTGACTATTTTCAACGATGACCAACCAAAAATAACACGATGAAATGAAAGTAGTAAAAAACAGGTGATATATAATTGGGGAGTGTGGGAGTGGGGAGGTGGGGGGTGATATCTGTTTCAATGATGCGAGTAGTCGAGATCGCAAATGTAGTATCCGGGTGTTCTCTCGTCAAAGGATCGTGGGTTCGAATCCCGCCTCTGGCATGACTGTACGTGTTGTCTATGAGCAATGTACTTGTGTGTTCCCTGTTTTTGGCGTCAGGAAGGACATCCGGCCGTAAAATCATCGTCGAAACAGTATAAAAATGGTGTACGCGGAAAATTAATAATAAAAGAGCCGGTTCCCATTAGCACCGTAGATACGAGAAAATAACATGTTTCATTGACTTGTAAGGTGATAATTTTTGTATTTAAAATTTCTGATAATATTGTGAAGCAAACCAGTGCCTGAATCTCATTGGCTGAAGTGAGATACTTGCGGGTTGGGTGTTATAACGGTTAGAGTATGGGACTGTTGTACCCACGTTTGCGGTGTAAAACCCGATCAAATTCGTGGATTTTTAAGGTCGAAAAAAATCCTTCGTACGGGAAATAAAGCCGGCTGTTCCATGTTGTAGATTTACTGCATGTAAAAGAACATAAAACCTGAAAGAAGCATGTGAGCGAAAATCAAAATCACCTGTTTCGTCCACCGACTTCGCTAAATATTGCAAAGGAGTAAAGAGAAATTTGCGTGGTCAGACAGAACAGCGGGCCTGTTGGCCCGAGTCTCGCCACATAAAATAAGGAACTATAGCATAAAAAGTTTGAAACCTCCGTTTTGGGAGGAGTTTATCTTCGAGGGCTGCCCCCACCCCCGCTATAGTGACAGTTTTGTTGGCCTACTGCGCGCACGCGATTCGTCGCCCTCCCCCAGAAGCGAGGAGCTATTGGTCATCAATGTCTCTGCAGCCTTTGCTGTGTGACGTCACTGTCCACAGAGAAACTGTCCCGTAAAGAAACAGTACTTTTGCCCACTTCTTCGTCTATGATTATGTCTGTTTTCATATATTTTTCTTAGATTTTCTTAACGGGTTTACAACACTTCTTCTAACTGGTCTTGGCAATATCCTGAAGTCAATGTTTGGCATATATTTTCTTTAACTCATAGAGGGGTACCGATGCTTTCTTTAACAACACGATTCTTATTGTAACTCCGAACTAATTCGATGGAATTGAGATCAAGACGGTAAGGAGGGGGCTTGATGTTCATGACATTTTACCTGCGAATGGTTGTCCTAGAACAAACGCACTCTTATTATGCCTGTGAACTGTACTTGAAGCTAAGACTCTAGGCCGCACTTGCAAGCTCTCAAATGCGAAAGGTATAGGACTGAGGACTTGAAGCGATGTTTCCTATACATAAGTTTCTTTTACCGAATCTTAATATATTAGGGGTCAGCGTTTGTGAGTAGCCAGATGTGATTGTTTCGATTTGGCTAGCTGTCACTTGTCCTCCGCGTCGGACCCAGACACAACAGCCGGTCTGTGATTTCCGACCCCCCCCCCCCTCCCGGTTGGCGCGCAGTGCGAGTGTGAGAGAGTGTGATATTTTCAGGGGAAGTAGCGGTAGGTGGTGGGAGTCACCCCTCCTCGCGCATGCGCAGTCGAAGAGAGATTGAAAACTTGTCTAAATACGCGCAAGAGCCCACCCATCTCTTGTCTTTCCACGGGGGCAAGTCGAAATGAAATCCCAACCGCAGCCGGTCGCCTCCCCCCCTGCCCAGTGCTTTACAGCGCAGTTTCGTGTGGCCGCAGTAATGCAATGCCGCCACCCTTCCCTGCTGTGTAGCCATCCCTATCCTTTCGGACATCTATGGCTGATCTGAAAATAGAGAGGAAAAACATGGTCAGGAAAGACAATAGCCTTTCGGCGCGCTTTTGGCGTTGTTTACCGCAATTTTCTTGCAAGTATTGGCGTCTCGCCTATTGTAGCATATCTCTCGGTCGCCTATTGTAGCATATCTCTCGCACCCCCCCTCGCGGCTGCGATTCGACACGAGCGGCGGGCAGCAGGTGCGGGGCGGCCGCGGCCGCGCGGGCGCCTGTCCAGGGAGACGGACGCGGTGACCGGAACGGCGGCGCGAGAACAGCCGGGGGAATCCTCGTTACCAGCAATTACCGTCTGGTCGTCATCCTAATCCCTCCTCCTCCCCCTCATACATATTGAACGCCTCCGCGCCCGGGAGTCTCTCTCCCCCGCTAGCCTCCCGGAGCGGTGGGCGCTACGAGGCCGTTTTCCGTGCGGCGATAGGGCCTTAAATGTTGATGATACGAAACAATGGGATCCGCCGGTTGGCCTTTCCCACGTGTGCGGAGTTTGGATGGGAGGTTTTTTTTGCTGCGGTAGTGGTGAATACTTGAACGTTTAATGTTGGGTTTGTGTGCTTTTGCGCATATGGTTACGCTATCACACCTATTTTGGCACATAGAACGAAGATATTGTAGAATTTATAAAGGTTAAAATGTTCACGGTGTTGGATTAATGCACTAAGCACTCCACTAAGTATGTGGATCCCCTGCATTGCAGTGTCCATGAAGCTTGTATTACTTCATAAATATGAATTTTAACTAGTTTATTAAATGATACAGTTTATTAACGATGCTAACATTTGTTTGTCTCGTATAATACACGCATAAAAGTTTCTCCGAACAGAAATGTAGACCAAAATTATTTGAATTTACTTTTAAATGTATAATGTTTTATTATTTTAATGTTATTTCCTAAAATGGCAGAAGATATAGTTTATTTTTGTATTACGTTTGAATATTCTGTTCAATATCATTAGTACTACACCCCGTGGTTTGGTCGTGATTAGAAGGCTCCTTTAAGCGTTATTCAGCTCTGCCTATGTATCTTCAATAATGAAACTGATCGCTTGATGTATGAAAATATCAAATCAAATAATTTGAACTTTCACTTTGCGACAAGGCAGATCCCCCCTTCCAGGCTTTTAATATTCTGCAGTTATCTACAGATAGGCTACATGTTGTACAGAAACGGTGGACGGTATTAAGATGATATGAGATATGAAGATCACGTTGGTTGAAAGGGGTTTCGTTAAGTCGGTAGTTGAGATTTTGTCAATCAGGGTTGTCTGTTGAACGGTGTCATTGAAAATTTGTGTATAATTTATAAGAAGATATTTATTTGAGGACTATTCGTATTAACTCCAGTGTAATTTTTTTCTTTACGTTATTTTCAGCTTATTGGGTCCTGTCATCGAGCTCTTGTGATGTCTGTTTTCGTCACCATTTAACTGGTAGAAGTTTTCCGTGTTCTAGTTTCCTCGACCGATCGATAACTCTCTTTTGGTCGATGGTGAAAGTTGGTCTGCGAACGGAATCGAGCTTGCCTCACACGTGTCAAAATTGGCAACTGTTCCACAATTACCTGGACTAAACCGGAGAACATCAGCCCTTTGAACAGCAAACCAAACGCTCGGTAAAATATTGTTGATGTCGACTGTGATAACGCAAATATATTACAGCAATATTTGAGTTCTGCGTTTCCTATGGTTTCGCACGTACGCATGATAGTCACGGGGCGTTTGGAATTGCACGTGCCTTACAGATTAGAACCTGCAACCCTGGTTCGGCGTCTTTAACCGGCGCTTACAGTATCTCCTTCACAATGAATGCCTAGTAATTCATGTACCATTTCTCAATTTAGTGATTAAAGTCAATTCGGACGATTATTGTGGGGTTGCGCAGTCGCGTGGATATTGTGAGCAGAAATGACATGTTTATGAACAATTTAATTTTTGTGTGCATCCGAAAAGAAATGAGATTCGCCTTCCTAAGAATTGCCATTCATTTGGATGCTGGTGTCAGTTCAATTTTGCAACAATATTTGCCTGTACGAAATACATTTAGCAATAACAGTATTTGGTGGAATATTTAGTGTATATCGTACAAACATCTGTAATAATGTGTTTAGTACATTTGTTTTGATTGATTGAATAATATTACTGGACACGTCAATTGCTATGATCCATTAGTGTAGTGAATGATTTTTATTCCTGGAGATGGCGCTGTTTTTCATCTGCTAGATGGTGAGATTTCTAGGTGTCCGCTTGCGGGGGAATTTCGTCAGCGTCACAGACGGGACAATATGTAATCTCCCGACTGGTCACCCGATACGTGTGGTAGTGAAGTGCATGTTAGTGAAAGTGTGTGTAAGTGGGGGGTTAGGAGAGGACAAGGAAGGGGAAGGAAAGATCCCTCGCTGTCTGTAGCCCGTTTGTAGGACTACTGCTTCGGTATTTGCCTGGTGTTGATCGGAGAAATCGGGAAAAACTACCGAACAGGGCAGTCGGCCCCTAGAATTCTCTTCCAGATAGCGATTAACTTCCAACTTCCGAGTATCGAAAATCCGCCACTATCTGGACTCGAACTTTCGGATGTCTCAGTCAGACTTGGCAGCAATGCTGGCGCTGAGGTAAACTCAGCGAGTATGTTTGAAATAATGAAATAATTATAAACTTTGTCATTGCCAACAATAGTATTTAATATAAGAGCAGCTTTTGATGGCTTAGCCATCATCATCATCAGTTGTCTGCTCAATGGAAGCCACAAAATGACTCGAAAGCTGCTCTTATATTAAATACTATTGTTGGCAATGACAACGTTTATAATTATTTCATGAAAAATGCCAACGATAACGCACCACAACACCTATATTCTAAAGAGTATGTTTGAACTGGATACATACTTAACATCACAATGGGCTACCCCTTTGCTAACACTGAGCGAGCCCACGAACGTGCCCTGTCTGGTGTCAGGACCGGGCGGCCGGAACCACGTGGCTATCCCGCAAATGGCAACAGCGCGTTTCCCCCCACTCCCAGCTGTCAATCCCCTTAGAAATGTTAATCGGACAGTAAGAATGACCACAATGCAGTGCGCCAACTGACACGTCGCGAGTGCATTATTTGGGGACGTCGCCCCTCCTCTGTAGTTTCCCGCCGACGCACCATTGACAATCGCGTGGCGTATGGAACTGCAAATCCATCGCGCAACGGGTTGATTCTGACCCCCCCCTCTCCTCCCCCTCCTTCCCCCTCCTCTCCCCTGCTCACCCCCTCCCCGATCCAATAGCAGCCGCATCAGTGCCGTCTTCCCTCGCGTGTTCGCTTTGCATACGCAACGTGCTCCCCTGGCTGCATTGTGATTCAGCGGCGGGGTCTTGAATTATACATGACGGTGACGCTAGCCGGGACAATGCTGGCCCTAAAGATAGGCGTTGGTCAGTGTTTGGCCGGTCGCTATGGCCATTGCATGCGTTAGCGCTTTCGCTGCGATTTGCATACGTTCCCGTTACGTAGACGTTTCACTCTCACGAGAAATTTCTGCAGGTGCTTAAAACTTCAGGAGCTGGCGGGTTGTGTTGTAACGTTTGATATGCTTATTGGGTTCTAGAAGCTTTTTTTGAAATGTCATCGAAAAACCCGACTGCTATATGTATAATTTTTCTTTGCGTTTAGAGTCGCAGTGCATTATATATATTTTGTGTGTGTGTGTGTGTGGAGAAGGAATCGCCCCGCCACCGCACAGTGGATTAGATCTCGAAAAAGGTGGCAAATATAAGAAAGCGTAGTTCGATTTGTCTGAAATTTTGTAACAAATACGTTTTTAGGCCACTGGTTAAGAATTTCATAGAAAAATTGAAAAAATAAAAAAGCGAATCCAATATGGCGGACGAAAATGATCAAAAAAGGTTTTAATTGTACAGAAATTGGTTTGTAGGGTTCTTTCAGATCACATATTAAGAGTTTGATAAAAAAAGTTTCTAAAGTCAAAAAAAACAAAATTGCGGATCCAATATGGTGGACAAAAATGCTAAAAATTGTTTAGATCGTACAAAAATTGGACTTTAGAGCTCTTTGAAGACACAAATTCAGAATTTAATAAAAAACAAAATGGCGAAACTTATAAAAACAAACTATAAAAAAGTTTTCTTTTGAGGTAGGATGGTTGTAAATGGATTAAATAATTGATATATCAATAAGTTTTATTATATCTAAACTGAAATTACAGTAATTCTTCCAAATCAAGCGAATCATCGTCCGAATCTTATGGAATGTGGACTGTATGGAATTCCTCTTGATTGGTCAATTGAATAAGTATTAGCTTCTGGCTTCTGGTGGCCTCACGTGACAAGGACTGATGATCACATGCTGGTGATCAGGGGATCCGAAGACATCAGCAGTCGATGAAAAACATCTTCCATCGTTTTTTCCCTACTTCATTTCGGGAAAAAGTTTGGCGATACTGTCGAATATCTTTGTTGCGTGATTCCTGGGCATCTTCTGACAACATGCCTATTGGTAGTAAGGTAGTTTCAATTATTTCAGGTCCGTGGAGCAGCACTTAACTAGCACTCGTTGGCATGTAATACCAGGAATACTTATCGACGAATATTCTACAATACGGCACTGTGCGCTAGGGAAATTGAATACCCAACATAAACACGTATATACATATTACACTTCATAAATACAAAATATTCCATAAAAAATAAAGTCGATTTTTTTAACGATTATTGCACATCACCAATAAAAATGTTCCTACACTAAGGAATGCAAGCGAAAGCAACTAATTCTTATTTATCATGTTAAAACATACTATAATGTATACTTTCATTGAAATATGAACACAGGCGAATGTAAGCGAAAAAATATTTCCATAAATGTTTGAAATGTGGCTACCAATTTATAACGCAACTTCTTATAGCAAATTACACAAAAATTATTGTGCATAATAAATGTAATAACCATGTATTTACCTTCAGGAAGATCTATTATAACACACAAAAACAACCCAGCACAGAAAGATAGGTATAAAACGTAGTTACCCGACGCCTAACGCTGACCTCGTCCGAACGTCTCGCATGTGTCTAACAAAGCAACAAGTTTGATCGCGGTTTACGAGCCAATCTATGGTAGATAAAAAAAAATTTCCTTATACTAGGACATGCAGTTGGGCCCCCTGGACTGCGTTGTACTAAACTTAAAATATTAACTTTTATTTTTAGAATTTTGGCCAGCTTTTTCCAAATCTGATCCACTGTGCGCCGTAATGTTTTGAGATTTTTCCAATTTTCCAAATTCCAAATTACAATAAATGTATTTATTATTATTTTTAAATAGTTGTATTACGCGAATAATAATTTTAAGTAAGAGTAAATATGTAAAATAATAGAATTGTTAAGAGTTATAAGAAGAATACGAATGAGGACATCTTTTACTTTTACGAATCTCATCATTTCGACTTGGAAACGTGTCTTACAAAATTTGCATCAAACCGTACATCAGTAATTATAATAGTAAGATATTTAGTAATAGGTTAAACATATAAATATACCAATATACATGTAAAAATAAGTAAAGTAGAAATGGTTCTCTTTCGTTTATTCAAAATGTCTTTCAAGCACTGAATAAAATACTAAATTTAAGTAGATCGAGATCGTTAAGGCAGTAGCGTTGTAGAGATCTACGACTGAAGGATCGCGGGTTCGAATCCCGCCTCGGACATGGTTGTATTTGTGCTCACCCCTTATCATATCTTCACTGTATCATGTCATCTTCATAGTTACCATAACGTTAAATCCAATAGTGGTCACTAATGACCTAGATATTGATGCGACCTTACATAAAATAAGAAAAAAAGTATGTCAATGTACTTCCTTTTCCTCGCATACATCTCGTAACCTTCAAAATTATTTACCTTTCGTACACAAACCTGAAATAAATGTTTTGTTTTATTCATATTGTAAACGATACTTAAGTAGGCTTCTAACGACGGGATTCTTTTATTTTAGAGCCAAGGAGATGCGCAGATTTGTAGAGTTCATCAGGCTGATGAGTTAAAGGAAACCTTGAGCCAAGACATGTTATGTTGTTAGTAGTAGAAACTGGCTATCGTTGGTTAATTCTAGATAAACTGAAGGAGAAATTGTTCCGCGAAGAATTATTTCGCTCTCTGTGGCAGTGCTGTGACTGGGTCCGTCAGTACTTTTCCACCGTACAACTTGTGTGTTTAAGAAAGCCTGCCTGCTGGAATTCTCCATGGAAAGACTTGTTCTTTCCCAACTTGTAAACGAGTTTTTAAGTCTACGGGCAGGTCTAGAACCCTAAATCCTCGTAGTTTGCTGCGTCTCTCGTGAGGTTTTTAATCAACAACAGATCCAGAATAAAACCTAACGCGAGGGAAAACTGAACATTGTGAATTTTATTTTAGTTTCTGAATAACAGGTAGATAATGTTACTTAAATTTTCAGCGCGCAATGCGTGTTGTGATTATGTGTAGTGTTGTTGACAGCTACGACTTTCGCAATTATAATATTTTTGTATTCAAAAGCTGATAAAGTGGTGAATGACACTACTGGCGGCGCTTTTTCCCCGAATATATTAAGTTGATTATTAAAAATCATCCATAAAATACGTTTGGTAATACACCGCATAACAGCACTCATGCGAATTTCATGATTATTTTTGCCTTCTGAACATTGAAACTGCAATAAATTAAAGGAAACGCCAAAGAGTTTTTTTGTATCGAAGCATTATATTTCACCTCTCATTACTATTAATTTACATATTACAATATTGAATGTATGCAAAGGGAAACTAGAGACCTTACCGTATGTATTTTCATTTTGCAAGTGTGTAACTAAAATACAATAAATAAACTACGCTTTCTTATGAGGGTCGTTATCTTGTTGTCTTGAAAGTCTCATTCTTCTTTTTCTTCTTTTATTCACCAGAGAACTTTGGTAATAGGTACACCACATTATTATGAAAGTGACATTGTTATCTAGAGGTACCTCAAACTGTGGAAGAAACAGCAATATCTTAGGATTTGATTTCACTTAGTCTCGGTTTTTAAGACTGTTGCGTGTGAATACGAAGTTTCACATAGCGAGGAAAAAGTATAGATGTCGGGTGGAACCGTGTATACGAACAAAGTCCAAAAACTAATTATTTTTTATTGTACATTATACCCAAATTGTAAATAAAATGCAAGCAGTAATGAAATAAATGATAAAATGTAAAACAATTACCATTAAAAAACGAAACTCTATTATGAAACTCTATACTAAAAGATATCGAGTACGAAGTGTTCCGTAATTCACTGCATAGTCACTTTTCTTACAAAAAAAAACGCGAATTAGCCAAAAACTTAAATTTTGCTTGAGATAACAAAAATTCGTGAAATGAAACATTTTTTAGAAATGGAGAAAAAAGTACCTGTCTGAATGAACTTTGTTGTTTCTATTGTTAAAGTTACAGTAATAACAATGTCCTCAATAGTTTTCTCTAAAATTTATTAAATGATGAACAAAACATAGGAAAGTAGTTCTTTCAGCTTTTTAAAGCAACATGACCTGTCCCTCCTGCTGAGATGGCACAAAGTTAGCATTGACATTGTTTATGGCTGGAATGTTCTAGGATTCAATCACTTTACATTTACACGTACATGCACTACATTTCCACACAAGTCGGGAGCTTACAGCTTATCCTGGTAGAAGCTGGGGAAGATACCTAAATCGCTTAAGCCGACGTGTAGATCAAGCCGACGTGAAGATCAAGCCGACGTGTAGATCGAGCCGACGTGTAGATCGAGCCGACGTGTAGATCGAGCCGACGTGTAGATCGAGCCGACGTGTAGATCGAGCCGACGTGTAGATCGAGCCGACGTGTAGATCGAGCCGACGTATAGATATTTCTACCAGGCGAAATAACATCGCCCTCTCTTGATCAGAGCAGCCTGTTGCTAGAATTCCCCTTACAGACACAGACTTCTAGCTAGCGTCGGGGTGGCTTATGTGGCTCAGGACATCAATTGGTGTCATTGTGGAAGTCCCAGGGTGCGTGACACTAGCTACATAGCTAGATCGAATTCAGTCGCTACCTGGTGGAGAATTCTAGCGGCCGACTGCTCTGGTCGGTAGTACATCATGGTTTATCCGACCAACACCAGGCGAATGCCGGAGCAGTACCCTAACAAATGGAGCACAGACCGCACGCGATCTTTCCTTCCTCATCCTTGTTCTAACCTCCCGTTTCCGCTCCCGCCTTCGAAGTACAATGCATGGTCTGAATCCTAGGACTCGAGCTCCCGGTTAGCGGCGGTGCTGTTAGGCAACAGCTGTGAGCGAGTCGCGCGCGCGTGTGTGTCTCGAGTGTCGTGCGTGGCGAGTCGGGGCTAACGTGGGCGGAGGAGCGTACGTTGCGGCGGAGGGGGAGGGTGGCCGTGTGTGGTCGTTACCCCTCGCGCCAGCCAATTAAGCGCCGGAGCTCGCGTTTCAGCTGGCCCCCGCGGCCACGTCGCCCCGGGGCCCCGCAGTTCGCTTGACCCCTGTCACCGGACAGCGCGCTCGCCCGCGGCGGTGCGGGGACGGCAGTGGGACCGCCCGGCTGGCCCACGCCCTGCTCGTCCCACCCGCTCGTCCCACCCGCTCGTCCCACCCGCTCGTCCCACCCGCTCGTCCCACCCGCTCGTCCCACCCGCTCGTCCCACCCGCTCGTCCCACTCGCTCGTCCCACCCGCTCGTCCCACCCGCTCGTCCCACCCGCTCGTCCCACCCGCTCGTCCCACCCGATCTGCACCGGCTGAGCTGGCTCAGGGCGACAACTGATGCTCCTCTGGTCAGGACGTCCTAGGGTTCGCGTCTCCTCGGTGGCAGGATTTTCTACACCAGCTAGGTATAGAGGAGTTACTTTAAGAAGGGACCCGTACGACAACAAACGAACTTCAAATTAAGCGATGGCATTGCAAGATATAGTTATTAAGCCACTTACAATTAGCTAACTGTAAACGAACGCATTGACGAATCGAGTGCTTGGAATTACTCGTAATTATGTTTCGAGCAGTGCCAAGCAGTAGCTGGCACAGCGGTTCTTTCCGATAAAAATCTCACTGCAGCAAGGTCGAATTCAGCCTCTGTGTGGAGGAGAATTTTAGCGAACAGCTGCTCTGACCGGTGGTTTTCCGTGGTTTTTCCGATCAACACTGGGTGAGTACCGGAGCAGCACCCTAACAAATGGGCCACGGACCGCTCGCCTTCCTTACCCTATCCTCGCCCCTTTCACATACCTACGCGTACGTGCACCACACTGCCATATATGTTGGGGAGACGATCCGTCGGGTGCCACCAGCCTATCATTCCGCCATTTTCTTCATCTTCATTTCATCAATTTCGCTATCTTGTTTTCATTAAATCATCAATCTTAGGCATCAGTAACATCAGCTGAAAGTCTAACCCCCTCCCCAAATCCAATAAATACATTTTAAAACATCTCCAGGTACTAGAGACGAAATATCATCATATCAGAAACGCATGAAACAACATTTTTTATTTGCAAAATGTACACAATATTGCTGCTGAAACGACTTTTTTGTGGAATAGTTCTTCAGAAAAAAATAAAATAAAACGTAGCATATGTGATCCAGTGTACACACACACACATATGTATATATAAATATAAATATAAATATAAATATAAATATATAAATATAAATATAAATATAAATATAAATATAAATATAAATATAAATATAAATATAAATATAAATATAAATATATAAACATAAATATAAATATATAAATATAAATATAAATATAAATATAAATATATAAATATAAATATAAATATAAATATATAAATATAAATATAAATAATATCTCCGCCTCATATTAATACACTTTGCGTGCTGTTTCGTTGTGAAGTTTAGCGATCCAGTTTGACGTCAATGTGTTTTATTTTGTGTTTTTAAACATGGCTCCCTTCCCGGCATTTTCGGTTTCCGCGCTCGCTAGTCCGTGTTCGGAGCGCCCCGAGCGGAAAGCCAAATACTGTGCACGCGAGACTTGGTTCGCCCAGCGCGCAGTGTGCTACATGGCGACAGGGCGGCCAAAACGTCAGGATTCAGTGAGGTGTGACTAACCAGTTTGATATCACATTTCATTATCTGAAGTGAAACAACGAAATTCTGTTTAGTTTCAGTGATTGGTTCTTAGTGTTCTTAGTGATTCCGTGCGCGTCAACTGCTCAGGTCATTAGTCCCGTAAGTGTATTATATATATATATATATGTATATATATGTATATGTATATATATATGTATATGTATATATATATGTATATATATGTATATATATATATGTATATATATATATATATGTATATGTATATATATATGTATATATATGTATATATATATATGTATATATATATATATATATATGTATATGTATATATATATATATGTATATGTGTATATATATATATGTATATATATATGTATATGTATATATATATATGTATATATATGTATATGTATATATATATATATATATGTATATGTGTATATATATATATATATATGTATATGTATATATATATGTATATGTATATGTATTGTAATAAAAGCGATCAAGTCGCCTAAACTAGCCCGGCTAGGGACCAGCCAAATGTAAACAAACCTAATGTGCTCGGGGGAGGGCGCCAGGTTCAGCTCCTGAAATGTAACTGAGTGGAAGAGTTGGGAGGTCAAGAATGAGCAATTGAGTCATTTGTGACAAACAACTGTTTATTCCTGGCACCAAAAGCTGCCAGGGGAATTTACAATGTCGCAATGGGCGACGCAAGTTCTCTTACTAAAACTACTCTATGAAATAATTACAAGTGGTTAATTCTGCTGGGCCTGAGCGCGGCCACTTGCAGTTTTTCGCTGTTATAATAGTTCAGTGAGACGGCAACGTCTCATAGTTTCACCAATGGCTGCTGGTCTTCGTGGGCCGAGGCGGCAGCGGCTCCGGGTTGCTGATCTTCTGCGGCGTGTCTTCTCTCGCTCAGGTAGCGGCGATTCCAGATTGTCAGCTCGAGCAGGCTCAGAGGAGGCGAGTGGCCACGGGCGCTGACGTTGCGAAAAGGGCTGTCACTCAGCCCAGGACGAGAGGCGGCAAGGCTGGCGGGCCGGAGCGAAAGCGGCGCGGGATCCCAGGTCGCTGCCCGAGTTCTCTCCGCAACAAGTCTACGGGTCGCGTCCTGACTAATTCGGCTGTGGGAAAGTCTTTTCCCAAACTCGCGTCCCGGTCGTGAATGACTGGATAACTTTTAGAAGTGAAGTTCTCAAGTAACGAAAATTTCGAAGTTCCACGAAGAAATTTTACAAGTCGAGACTGTCGAAGGAATTTACAAGTGAAGTTCGCCGGAAAATCTTAGAAGTAGTCTCTTCAAACAAATCTAAGAAGAAGTCTCGTTTCGAGGAAATTTTTAGAACTGTTCCTCCGAAGAAATTTTACAATGTGAGACTGAAGAAATTTTTACAAGTGTCGTCGAAGAAATTTTAACAAGTGTGTCTCGAATAAATTTGACAAGTCTAGCCTGAAGAAATTTTAACAAGTGTTGTCGAAGAAATTTTAACAAGATAGTGTCTCGAATAAATTTGACCAGTCCTATTCCTACTCTGCATCGCGTTTATAAAAGAAGTTCCTTTCCCCTTCCCAAATTGTTCCTGGCACCAAATTTCTCCCTCCCCTCATGGCGAAGCTTCCCATTGGCCAAGGGTGGCTGCGTCGCAGAAATCTGATTAACCAATCTCGTGTCGATTTTTCTGTAATTTTCCGTAAATGCTCTCTGTCTGTCGCTGTCTTCGCTCTCTCTCTTGCTTCCCTTTTGTTAGTTACTCCGGGAGCTGATCGCAGCTGTGTTGGACACGTGCGCGCGAAAAAAGCGCATTTCACGGGTTCCCGATTCCCGGATTTCCAGGCCGGCACGGTCTAATCGACTGCCTTTCTGTATTTAATTTGTTAATGGCCCGTGCAGGGATTCAGGCGCCTACCCAGGCGTGTGCCGAGGCGCGTGCCCGAACGAATGTAAGGGGTTAGCATTGTTCGGAAGAGGCCGAAAAAAGGTTCTCGCTTACGACGTGTCGTAAATGCGTCGTCTTTGATTGACACCCGGCCAATCCTTTCTTTGGGGTTTGCACCCTCCGGTCGCGCGGCCGGAGAAGGGATGCGGGGGCGCGCTCTGTCCCAGGAGAGGGCCGGCGAACGGCTCCGAAAACAAGAATGGCTTTTTATGACTGCAATAAACCAGCTGCCTCTGTAGGCCAGGCCGGCGCGCGGTCGGGGGGTGGGCGGCATGACGAAAGAACCCTCTCGGTGGTGGCCGCGTCCTCTCTGACCCACTTACTGTGCCGCGGCGCGAGCTATTTCCAGCTGTAGGAATTATTGAAAATTGGCGATGCCATAATAAAATTATATTTAATTAATCGGTGACGCCACAGTATATATATGTATATGTATATATATATGTATATGTATATATATATGTATATATATGTATATGTATATATATGTATATGTATATATATGTATATATGTATATGTATATATATGTATATATATATATGTATATATATATATGTATATATATATATATATATATATATATATATATATATATATATATATATATTCTCTCGGGAGGTGGCGGTGGTCTTTTCCCGTTGAATGGGGAGTCCTTGGCGTCGTCCTTTCAGTCTCCCGGCGTGTGTGGTAGTGAAGTGCATATGTGTATGGGTAAGTAAGGAATGAGGGTAGGACAAGGAAGAGGAAGGTCAGATCGCGCGCGGTCCGTGGTCCGTTTGTTAGGTTACTGCTCCGGTATTCGCCTGGTGTTAATCGGAGAAACAACGGAAAAGAACCGATCAGAGCAGTCGGCCGCTAGAATTTTCCTCCTGATAGACTGAATTCGACCTAGCTGAGAAGATGGTGTTGAAAATCTGGCCACCACCGACGCTCGAACCTGGGACCTTCCGGTAAAAGGCACTGCAATGGCATCAGTTGATGCCCTGAGCGCCTCTGCGGGAATCAGTTTCGTAATAATTATTACTGCAAGAGCCCAAGTGTTTTTAAAATCCATACACTCATATTAACTGTTTACATGAGTTTCGTAAAAAGTTAGGAATTAGTAGAACATGAGTGTTACCAATACGAGCATTCGAACTATCCGAGACCACCTACTAACATCAGTTTCATAATAAATGTTCTGAACGCAGTGTCTCATTGAGTACAGGAGTATTTATTACATATTTAAACAAAATTTTTAGTACTTGTAGGAATTTTTCATTTTGTTCTTTGGATAAAACATTTTACTCTATTCATATCGTGTTTCTCATTTCGATACTCTATTAGCTATCAAACTCGACCTTACCGTTTCGTTGAATAATTATCCAATATCGTATTCTAACAAAATTATTTACTATACCTACTTTGTAAAGAACAATTAACAGCGTGAATAATCGAATTCGAAGCTGTTTGATCAGTCGCTCTTTGACGGAGAATTCTACCGGCCAGCTGATCTGATCGGTAGTTTTTTCCGTGGCCTCACCGTTCAATACCAGGCGAATGCCGGAGCAGTACCCTAACAAACGGGCCACGGTTCGCAAGTGAGCGTCTTTCTTGACATATCCTCAACCTTACTTACAAACGAATTGCATGCATTTGCATGTACTATACTACTACTCGTGTCAGGAGACCGATCGGGAGCTGAGAGCTTGTCCCGGCTGGGGCGGTGCCCCGCTGCTGGGAGATACCTGGCTGGGGGAAAACCTTCTCTAGCCGACGGGGGCACCGAATCTCGCCATACAGCGAGGGAAAGATCACCGCCACCTCCCGAACAAAAAACGTGCATTACAGCTACGGCACTAATGACCCTGGTAGTTAGATAGATTTATTAAAGTTCGCTTTGAGCTAATGCTCGGTGGCAAACATGATAACAATTAAAATTAGAATTACTAAATATGTTCAACATTTACAATTGGGTTTACTATTAGAATTAGGGGGGTCGATATAATAGTTCCAATTTATTTCTAGCTAACTCTAAATTCACTTCTAGTTTACATAACACTTCACTACACTACACTACACTTCACATCACTTCACTGTACAAGGGCCATGACGATAATAATTATGACAATAATAATAAAAGTAATAGTAATATTAATAATAATAAAAGTAATAGTAATATTAATAATAATAAAAGCAATAGTAATATTAATAATAATAAAAGCAATAGTAATATTAATAATAATAAAAGCAATAATAATATTAACAATAACAATAATAAAAGTAATAATAATATTACTAATAATAATAGTAATAGTAATAATAATAATAATAATAATAATAATAATAATAGTTGACGTGCCCGAAATCACATTCAATCTGTCGAACCCGTTTCATATTGTGGCCTCTCGTGTTGGCCCTTGAGGCCCAGTGCGTGGTGGGCGTGACGGTCGTTTGCGAGCGGCGGAGGTGCGCCCTTCGGAAGGGGCGTATTGGAGATTTCATAACGATCAGTTGCCGACTGCGGACGTGATGTTTCCAGTTTCGGTTCGAAATTATTCCGCCGATATTTGTGCGCATGGGTGCTGTGCATATGGATGGTCGGTTATTGGGTGTAATGTTCGTAAGTGTCGTTCATGAGTATGGTCACGTGGCCTTTCTCCTACAGGTTCGATGAGGCAAGCAAAAAGAATATAAATATATCCATAAATATGTCAACAACAAACGATGCATTTATTGTTAACATTCCGAATATTTACTTCATTTAGTAATTTCTTTTAACTTCAAAAATCTTTGGCAGTGTAAATTACGACTTAGCATCCAATTTTCTCTTTAAATTTGTTTTAAACCTTCTTTCTTACACTATTATTTCAACGGATCCAAAACATCACTTCTGATTAAATCTTATTTTATGATCCTGCTGGATCGCAAAACAATCATATTAAATCTTGCTCATGCGTTGCATATTCGCAGATTCCAATTGACAAATGTTTCGATCACATTATGATACTTTTAGTTGCCGGTGTATTAAAACCCTTTCGAAGATATGTCAATAAGGAAACATTGTCCAAAAATATCATCATCCGTAAATGTCCAAAAATATCACGACTCGTGTATATTACTCGTATATATTCCGTAGAAGTATTATCTTCGAAAAGTTGAGATGTCAAGTACGAAATCGAGAATTAAGAGATACTGTTGATAGAAAATTTAAAAAAAAAAGTTTTTTTCTTCTTCGAATTTTCTCAAGAATTTCTTAAGTATTACAATATTGGAGACATTTGATGAAGTTAGTACGTGATGAAATAACTAAAACAATGTAAAAAATTGATCTTTGTTGAGAAATCCTCCAGAAAGTTCGGTTTTCCGTTGACCTTGCTGTTGATGTGAATTTGGATCATTTTAATAACATTTGTCTCAACGATTTTCCGATTTTCCGTATCTGGAAATTTTGAATAAGGTTATATTTAAGCCATTATGTAAAATACGTCTTCTTTTTTCGCTGAAGCATATCGACTTTCGGGCGAAAGGGAGTTTTCCTCTTTTTAAGCGTTGTATAAAAAAAACTTTCTAAAAGTGACGCATGTTATGGCCAACTGTTTTGCATTCATATTGAGATAACAATATTCGTCTCGCTAGATACTTTATTGATGACTAGCTCAAGAAACTCGATGAGGCCCGATCTAACTAAAATGGCTCAGTGACACCATTCGTTGCCACTGGTTTGTTGGTGGCCGGAAGGTCCTAGTCCGCATGGTGGCGGATTTTCGTAACTGGTTGGATATTTAGTAGGTCGAATTGATATTTGGATAATTGGATATTTGGATAATTGGATATTTGGATAATTGGATATTTGGATAATTAGATATTTGGATAATTGGATATTTGGATAATTGGATATTTGGATAATTGGATATTTGGATAATTGGATATTTGGATAATTGGATATTTGGATATTTGGATAATTGGATATTTAGTAGGCTGTGTGGGCAGCAATTCTAGCGGCCGACTGCTGTGATCGGTAGTTTTTCGTGGTCAGCCCGATCGAACGCTGGACCAGATGTCGAACAGATGGACCAAGTATCGCGATATTTTTCGTTCCTCAACCTTGTCCTATTGTGGCTCCTTGTATTTGTATTTAGCCATTATATGTCCCGTAAAATGCAATTGGCATCGGCGCAGTTAGATTCCGTGTTCCTCGTTGGTTACCCATCCAGAAACCCGCGATGCCTCGAATTCGCTTAACCTTCGTGACTTCACGTAGTTAACGAATTTGGCCAGCGACGCCGGTTTCGCAGTCGTGGACGAAAACTGGAAAGGATGGCCAGTACAGTTTTGCGGCAGCGATGGTGTAACGGTTAGCGTATCGGTCTGTTATACCCAAGCTCGCGTGTTCAATATCGATCGTAGCCGTGGATATTTATGGCGAAAAATTCCTTCGCAGGGAAAGTAAAGCCGGCTGTCCCTTGTTAGTAGATTTACTGAATGTAAAAGATCCTCAAGCCTAAAAGAAGCTAAATTCAAATCGCCAAGACATACCTGCTGTCTCTCCGCTAGTTGGTGAAAGGAGCGTTGCGAAATTTGCGTGGTCAGTCAGGAGGAGCTGGTCTCATGGCCTGAGTCTCGCCACGTAAAAGAAGGCATCAATTCAATTCAATTTAATTACAGTGGTTAAACAGTGGACTCCTAAATGCGAAGTCACTACGACCTGAGCCACTTCACTCGGTTCTGGCCCCTTACATACACCCATCTTACACGTTCTACTCTGCCACATATGCCTTGAGAACAGAACTTGATGAGGTGGTGGTCCGCAATGGAAGATATCTGGAGGGTAGATCGGTTAGATAGGGTGTATATCGGATCTGATGATCCAGCGGGCAGGATCACCGCCACTTATACAGTTTTCTCAATAACCTCGTTGTAAGGAAGATATGATCTTGGGTCACAAATGGCCATTTGTGATCAAACCGCCCAGAATAGCTGATGATTAATCAACTACTTGCATCATTGAATAATTTGTAGGCAACACGTATCAGTAAAATGAATACTTGCTTTCATGTATTTTGTATCCCGTGAGAAATTTGTTAATGTTCGCTTCATGTCGTATGACTTCCTGTCCTTAAGAGTTTTGTTTTAAGACGCGTGCCAATACATTAAGGAAATAAATTAATAGTATTTTTCAGTGCCGATCGTGCAGTAAAAAATATGGTTAATATTGTTCGATAAAGTCGTTCATACATCACGTAAACCCGAATAATCGAGTCGTGTCGCATTTACGATTTCCCTTTATTTCCGATATCGAGCTAATTTATGAATGGTTTTTGTTCCGTCACTGACATTTAATACCTGTGTCATGATATCCTTTGCATTGTGCAGTAAGCAATTTATTGTGAAATGATAAATAAATCCCAGTGATTGTATTACTCAACAGTTCGACCTTTTGTGTTATGAAATAGGTGATTCGTTTGTTTTTTTTTCTGGCATAGAAATTCTGAAATGGTACCGTCTGTGATGACTCACGTGTCATCGTATGTATTTGTGAGTTCGCAACGAAAGCTTAATTATATAATTGTACCTCAATTACTTGAGTAGTAATATTCAAATTCTGCTCAATATTGGTTATTTTGTTTGCTCAGTATTTTTAATGCTGGGTAACATATTATGCTTTAGCATGGGAAGCCTGGACCTCAAGAAATTTCCTTTCCCACAAATTTTTTTTAAACAAAGCCGACCCAAGTTAAATCAGCTCTACGTTACTTTACCTTCAACCTTCAAGATTACATCAGCATTTAGAAGCGCCTTTTCGTTCTCACAATTTACTATTAGACGCTGCAATAACGTCTTGTTAGTTCGCCGTGCACCTCACATTGTTCGTGGTTACTTTGCTTGGTGGCTACTACGGGAAATCTTGATGTACTCTCCGGTATTTGACTTGTTTTTCGTGCTTATGAATCTTAACCGGCTCCTTTCCGGTGCTCTGTTAACGCCCGGCGCGGCTTCTTTATGGACCCTGAGGAACATCGACGGAAGGAGGGGGGTCATTGCTCGCTTGAAGCGAAGTACTACTTCAGTTTTCTCACGAGAGCTTTCCTGGTCGTTTTGCCTGGAAAACGCAGTGGAATGGGTTGAGTATTGTGAGAAACGGGGTGGAATGCTGTGTCATCGTTCTTCGTTGTAAATGACGCTACTGGTTGGGAGCCCAGGCGAAGAAACTCTCCCAAGTAGTTAGTCACAACGAGTTGCGTATCTTTAACCTTCGACTCTGGTACTCCATTACTTACGTGAACTGTATTTGGGGTCAAATTTCCACATGGTTCTCACATGGTTTCCCACATGATTCCCACATGGTTTACCCAATAGTATATTAATAATTACCCGAGTATTTCTTGCACGGATGTTATTTGGAATTATTAATTAAGAAAGTGATGGTATTTATTTGCTTTATTATATCGTACTAAAAGAAACAAAGAATTATATTTCCAGAAAATATTCTAGCATATCCTCATAATTATGCATAGGTGTCGACCATCTCCCCATGCGAATGTTTGATAAAAGACTACTAACTCATATTACACAAATATAACAGATTTTCATTCACAAACAACATAATATTATAAAACAGAAATGGGCACGTTTTTAGAATTTTTCTTATAATTTAAGCGTATAACATGGACAGTATAAAAATAAGATAACTTCAAAGGAAGAAAACTGAAAAGTTTACGCACATGTAAAACTGGACATAATAGCAAATCTTAAAGGACAAGTTCATGTGAATAATTTTCAGTGTTGCAAAAGATTATTTGTGTCTGCGGTCAGAAAAGACCCCAAAAAGAGACCAAGGCTTAAATTAAGTGCAAGGGAAAGGTGGTTTTTCGTATAAACTATGAAACCAGAGTGACAAAATAAATGGCAAACATCGGGGATATGCAATCTTCGTCGTAAAGACCTACAGCCTAATACTTGATGACAACGGCCAGCTGAGATGGCTCAGTAACGGCGTTGTCGTTGCAACAAGCTGACGGGAGGTCTTAGCCTTGGCGGTGGTGGACTATTACCCCTTGTACTCAGTCCAATTCAACCACTCTGTATCGAGGAGAATTCTAATGGCTGCTCTTCTCGTTAGTTTTTTGGGGTTTCTAGTGGTTTCTCCCGCCAATTCCCTCGCGAATACCGGAGCAGTACCATAATAAATGAGGCCCATGTACCGCGCGCGAGTTTTCCTTCCTCATTCTTGTCCTTTTCTTTCTCCGTACACACGCTTCCGCTTCTATGCCGTACATCTCCACGCTTGTGAGAACATTCAGAAGCTTAGAGCTTTTCCCCGTTAGGAGCGGCGCCGGACAGAAGGAGATACCTACCTTAGAAAAACCTTGCGAGCCGAAGTCCTAACGTGGATGTATATTTACTTTACTTACGACCGTAGTAGTTGATGCTCTCGGAAACAGTAAAATAATCAGTGGCGATGACGGACTTGACTTCTCTTGAAGTCTCCAGATTTTCTTTCATTGGAACATGTAATTGGATTTATGATACGAGTGGTAAAAGTGACCTTTTATTTTGGAATTAAGAAAGGCCTGCCGGCCTCATGTCGCAATGCTAGGAGCAAAATAAAATCACTTTATCACGAATCCTACGCTATTTTTAGGACTGTCTTACTGACTTTCATTTTCTTTTAATTTCAGTTTACAAATCACTTTATGATACGTTAAGATCGGTAGTAGCTGATGCGGTCAGACTAAAGTCTTTTGTTTTCTTTGTTGAATTCACAGATTCATTTGAACAATTGAGCATTGTCTCACTTTTAGCACTAGAACAATTGAACTTTTAGCATGCTACGCAAGACTGAAAGAACAGTTTTTAAAAGTGGCTGTCTAAAAAGGAATTTTACTTACGTGAAGATCTAGGAGTCACGAAGAAGTTTTAAGAGAGAATATTTTGCTCATTCTCCTTGAAGAATTAAGTGAAATAAGTGCAATCCCTATATCCCATTCGGTGAGTTAGAGAGAATGAAAGTGCGAAGTTGGATTGGAGAGTTGCAAGCAATTAACAGGTATTGGAATGAATTATTTCGGGCGAGAAAATATAACATTACGTTACGTATATTACTTGAAAAACACAGGGCGTTCAGAACTGGATTTTAGTGTTCCAATCACTGGGGGAGTTCGAAAGGGATTCATTTATATCACTTAAGCCTTCACCACAAATGACAATACTATTAAACGTCATTTTTATAACAAATTTGAGAAAATTGTATACCAGTTTAATATAACATATTTTAATAAAATGTCTGTTTACAATAGCATATTGTTTGTATGTATAGCTCTTCGATTGAAAATAGTTTTGTTTTCTTTAAACCAGCTTCTAAAAATACAGTCTCTACTTTTTGTGAGTCATTTTGTGGAACAGCCATAAACTGAACCCTTATAATTTCTTTCCTTATTAACAAATCAATAAATGAATTTACTGGAGCATGCAAGCAATAAATTCAGCAAAGTGTTCCGAGGTGTAACAGAGATACACAGCGCGGCAGGAAAGTCTCTCCGCAGTGCAACCAGAGGCTGGTGAGAGTGCTTGCAACAAAAATGTTGATTGTACGAGCTGCAGCGTGTAACAAAAGAAAACGTAAATACCGCACTCACCATAAATCATAACAGATACTGGAAGTGTTGTCGCCTTCACTTGTTTCCCAGTGATCTAGTTGCTACCATCATAAATACAATTTTTACTAGGAGGCCTTCATTCAGCTCTGTGTCGAGAGAATTTCCTGGGGCACTATAGTATTTCATGTTAGTGAGAAAGTAGCGTGTCCCATTTATACAACTTCAGAGTATAATTTTTTTGAAATGACATTCTTCAACATCGATGTTTTGATGACACGTGTGATAATTTTGTTAGAATATTTCTAGGCTGACAGACATGTGATTCAAGGTTATTTCGTTGTCATTGGGGAATTATTCGGTTAGCGTGATTTCGTAATGTCATTTGCAAACTTCCTTGCGGCTTTGTGTATTGTGTAGCAGGATATTCGTTCTTCCTCTAAATTTAAACATCTCCGTTGATATTCGCGAAGGCGCTCAGTGTTTCAACAATTTTCGATGTTGAACCAGCATTATTAAGTCAGCTACTACGGGATTGCCGATTTGCGAATCCCATAAATTATTAACTTGTTTAATTAAGACGGTAATGGGAATTGTGTGGTGCACGTAGTCGGCTTTTACCTGAAATTATAAAATCAAGTTCTAACGGGGCCACGAAAGACACGCAACTTTTGGAATTAAGAAGTGATGAAGAAATCTACCTGGTCAGAAGAGAAATAACATAATGTTTGAAAGAAAGGATATTGATATTTTGTGGGCGTCTAGATAGAAAGAGTGATCAAGACGACCTAAGCCATTTGAGAGGATGAAATAAGTTGAATGGAAGAGGCCGCAGAAGATTCGGTAAGACAGAATAAAAGAAGTAGGTACTACAGATAGAAAAGTGTAAGATAATTAGTCAGAAGCGGAAGAAAATTGATTCAATGTGGTTATAAGAGGGAAGCAAAGGAAAAAAAAAAAACAATGACTGAATTAAAATTGACTAGTACTCCCTAGCTGATCTGAAGACGAAGTACAAAATAGCGAGACGTAACGCAGTGAATGAAAAGGCGAACGAAAATATTATATTCTCGAACAGGAAGTACGAGAAACAAGTCTGTCAATGTTTTCAACGAAACGCAATATTCACGTCACGGCAAAATCACGGAGTACGTCCATTAAGAACAAAGTTGATTAGCGGAATCGAATACATTTCTTTCAGAATTTATATTTTTCTTTCTACTGAAAGATTGGATTGCATGACATAGTATCCATCGGTTACTGAGAATGAACCTCAATGTTTCCTCAGTCTTGCAAAGCACCTTGAATATATAAATTTATCGATCATCAAAAAGTATACCTTCGACATTTTGTGTGTGTCACATGTAATTTCTTTTCACGATGAAAAAACAAATCGATGTTGTCGGACTGGACATTATTCGAAGACGAATGGACACGAAGGAAAATTACTCAATAGTATTATTATTTTGATGGAACAACATTAGGTGCGCGTGGGCTTTTATTCTAAATGAATAAATAAAATAAGAAGGAGCTTACATGCGAGCAACACATATCCGTGATCCTTCTCAATCTAGTTCCATTCATAGTAGATCTGAGAAAAAACGATTATTCCGACGTGTTTGATATTTAGGTCGATTGGTGTATACCGCGATCTCAGAGTAAAGAGGTTCCATCAGATTGAGAACATTTTACTGGAGAGCACTTTTGAAAGTTTGGATGTGTGGTATGTCACGTAAAATGCCATTTTCTTCATAGGTTTTATTTTCACTGATATGAAAACCTTGATGTATTGTAGATGTCACAGTATATCATAACAAACATGTTTTTTGTCATAAGTGGCAAAATGTCAGAATTTTTGTTAGACGTTTCGGTATTTCGAGTCCTCTGTAGTACAACGGATGGGTACGTACAGTAGCCGTTCTTAGATTGGAGATTTTAACCGTGTGGTTTGCATTACACTAACGTCACAGTTGAGGTATTATTTCTGTAATTTTGACATTTTCATCTCAACTGGCATAGTAGAACAAGGTCGTACGACATGCTAAATCGACAGTGAAAAAAACACGTTATATCCTGTGAATTCTCAGCGTCGTTTTTAAAACCAGCCGCTGGCAGTGTGAATCAGACTTAAATGCCATCATTCAATGTTTATTGTAACAAAACATGTAACAAAAAGTCACCGGATTATAATACATCTCTTCGAAAGGTGAATCAGCGATCCTTTGGGGGAAAAACGTCAAAGAGCGCATTAGGACGTTCGTCGTTCTCACTTTCTCGCTACGGAGTAGAGAAAATGTTATGTAATGCTGCGCGAAAAAATAGCGAATTCACGCCAGAAAAACTCTTATTACAGGGCTCTGGTAACGAAAAAATAGATAAATCCAATTGCTAAATTTAGAAAACAATCCTTATCACATGGTGTTGTCAAAATCCATGTTTTACACCGAACAATTGAATGACGGCAAAACGTCGTCTGTCTATGAACAAAGCTAGCGACCAAACCGCTTAGCCGATTTTCTCCAAAATTGATGTTCCTCAATGGATGTGGCCGATGTTGCGGTCCCTTGAATTTTAAATCAATATTTTAAGTTTTGGGGATACTTTACAATGAAGCCCGTGATAGTTTTTTTTTAATTATAAAAAAATGGTTTCCTCATTTTTGATTAAATTCTGTTGTTGAATAGTGTGACGGACGTTTAAGAGAATGCTGCAGTCTCGTGTTCGTTGAAAACCCTGATTTTTCGAAAATTGCAAAATGTTTTTCGGAGTCTTCCTACGAGTAAAATATTAAAGATAGAGATTTTTGTCTTAATGAAATCTGTTCCTGAAAGATAGATTTTGAAATAAGGTCATGTCCACTTTTTTGAAAATGTGAGTACTTTGTGTGAAAATACGGGCTAGAAAGTACGTGCTGTTTTAGCACCATTAGTTAATGAACAGAAAGTCACAGGATTGAAATACATCAGTTCGAAAGGTGAATCAGCAAACGGACAAACAATGGCTTTCGGACAAACAATGTCGAAGTGCGCGTTAGGACGCGCGTCGATTTTTATTTTTTGTTCGTTTGTTGTTTTGTCGTTTGTCGGCAAAACTCTCGGTGGCCCTTCAAAACTCTCGGTACAAAACGAAAATCGATCCCAGCGGCGTTTTGATGACGCAAGAGAAATTCCCCATCAATGGAAATTCAACAATTTAGGTCTGGAAAGTATCCCCGGAGGATCTCACGACATCCTTCACTGTGTAATTGCTGGTTCAATAAAATATCAATTAGAGTGGCGTTTCTCGTCTGGCCTGGTCACAGATGGACTTCATAACCGTAGTATCAATTATACGGAGCCACGAGGGACTCTCCCACAGTTTGGCATTTTAATTTTTAAAGCGTTCCCTGTTACGTTTTATTGTGAAAATATTCTGTAGAGCAATGTGCTATTAGTGCATTTTAATGAGTTCTCAATTACTGAAGATTTAATTAATTTAGTAGTATATGACCGTTTCATATTCAAATGCAGTAAAAATCTTTCAATATTGTCTTAAGTGTGATTGCTTATCTTTGGACATCATTCTTTTTTACGATGATTCATCATAATTTTATACATTTTGGAAGTAAATTAAGTGAAAAATCGTATTATCTCGTTTTTGTTCTTTGCTTAAAGAAATATCGATAAATAGGATAGAAGAATACATGTCGAGGTGGAGGAGATTCAATAATAATAATAATAATAATAATAATAATAATAATAATAATAATAGGAGGAGGAGGAAGAGGAAGAGAAGTAAGGAGTGTTGAAAAGAAAAAGACAGGCAAGTTGAAATGAAATGTACTCGTAATAAATGAGACGATTGAAAAGCATTGGTTTTTGTAGTAGAAATCCGTAACAATCTTTAGTGTCTTTATTTAACAAAAAAAAAATTAAGGAAATACGCACATGAAGTATCTTCTTCAACTTCCAGGAAGCAAGTAAGACATTCAATTAGCTGGTAACAGATGGGTCCTGGTTGAGTAAAAACAAATGCCGAAAGGCTGTATGGAAAGGAGACCTAATGCCCTGAAACCCTAAGCAGTGGCTTCCTGCAGTACAATGTACAAGAGTATTAAAAAATAAAGAAGAAATACGAAAGAGTCAAAAGCGGCCAACGTATACTTCAATTTAATCATGAGTCCGTTGACGTTTAATCAGTTGTTACGGTGTTATCCAATCCAACATCACTACTCTAACGACGATTAAGCTCCCGATTGGACGACCCCGCAAGAGCTGATTAAACGTCAACAGACTGCTTATATGGAAGTATAGAACGCGAGTGAAGTCGACAAAACGCAGGGTAGTGGCAGGTGTGAGCGCGCTTCGCCTCCCAGCAGAAAGCACTCGTCTGATGCGATTCCCAGATAAGCAGCTGGGCGTCATTTCCCACCTCGAAAAGACGCGTGGCCTTCGTTGTTCGCACGCAGGTCTGACGCCTCCGCCCCGCCGTCGCTGCCGTGGCACGGCTGCTCTGCCTTCGTCTGCGCCAACGACCCGCCTCCCCTGAACCCACCCCTCCTCCCACAGACCTGCCCATACTCTTACCTACCTCTGCCGTACCCGCCCACGCTCTAACCCGTCTCCTCCCACCGGCCTACTCATGATCTTACCTGCATCTACCGTGCACGCCCCTCCCCTCCCCTCCCCTTCCGACCCGCCCACGCCCTAGCCCGCTTCTGCCGTATCAGCCCTTCTCCTCCTCAATCCTCCCCTCCCCCTACCTTCATCTCACCCTTGCTTTCTCCTGCGTTCCAATTCCGCCTGCGTACCGCACCGCTCTGCGATGTATCGCCCTCATATTACTCGGCCTCGCACCGGCCACTGCTTCCGCCACGCCCCTGCCAGCCTCCGTCCCGCCACAGATCCGCCGCTACTATCCGGCATCAGATCTGCCTCCGCCTCGTCTCTTCCCTACGCCCCCACACCCCGCTCCCTCCTTTGCCTATTCGCCTCTATCTGCTCTTCTCTGCAACAGACCCGCCCTCTTCCCTAACCCCGCCTCCGCCACACCCTGCCTCCGCCCCGCCCCCGACCCCACCACAGCTTCTTCCTTGACTCCGCCTGCGTCGCATCTGATCGACTCTAACCTAAACCTCGTCACAACCCTCTGCCACAGCCCTGCCTCTGCCCGAACCCCGCTCCTTTCCATCTGTTCTCTCCGTCTGCCCCGCACCTGCCTCTGTCCTGCCGCGGCAGCTCTCTCGCACTCGACTCTGACCTCGTCTTTCTCCATCTGCCCATCATACTCCCCCGTCGCACTCCTCTGCCCTGCCCTCTGCTTCTGCCTCTCCCGCAACTATCTCGCCAGCGTTTCTATCTCCATCTGCCTCTCTCCCTCCTCCGCCGTACCCGTCTTCAAGGCTTCGCCCCCGTTCCAGCTTGTACACTGACCCCGCCTTTGCCCCACCCCCACAATTCTCTCTCCCTCGTGTCTGTCTCTCTCTGTCCCTCTTCCTCCTCGGCTGCATCCCTCTTCTGTCTCGTCCCCGTCCCAGCATCTACCCTGCCCCGCCTCTCCCCCGCCCCCGCAACTCTCTCGCCCTCGTGTCTGCTTCCATCAGTCCCTCTCCCTCCTCCCCTGTACCCCTCCTCTTCCCCGCCCCCGACCCAGCACCTACCCTGCACCGCCTCTCCCCCGCCCCCACAACTCTCTCGTCCTCGTGTCTGCCTCCATCTGTCTCTCTCCACTGTCCCCTCCCCTCCCCGCGCTGCTGCTCTTCGCCGCACGCCGTGGCGCTCCCTCACCGCCTCTTATCTGCCATCGCGAGGAGGCGGCGGCGGCGGCGGCGTCTGCGGCACCTCTTCGCCCGCGACCCCGTAAAGATGGCGGGCGCGATACGCCTTCGGCCGCACGCCCTTCGCTCCCGCCCCGGCCCTTTTCCTGCCCTTCCCAGCACCTGCCCGAAATGGAGAACCCGCCTCTGGACGGGGTGCGCACATACAACTAGCAGAGCGACATCACATACTTTCTCGCTGTGTTTGTAACGTTCGAAGTGTTCGAAAATTGTAGAATTCAACGGAAATGAGACGTATGAATATTTTTAAAGCGTTCTTTGCTCAATACGAGCAAACAACATGAATTATAAAATTGGAGTCATTATAAAAAAAATGTTATAAATTGCTTTATCTTAAAAAAAAAGTGCGCGATCACACCTTATTTAAAAAAATGTTCCGGTCCTTATTTAAATATTAATATTTTTTAATATACTTAATTGAAGAAAAAATAATATCGTCAATATTGTACTTTTGTCATCTTAATTTTCTTCAACTTTCTAAAATAGTTCGTTAAAAGTTGTCTAGAATTGTCGCAAAATTACGTGAAATCTCATCATATTTTCGAAACATTGTACATGACCTTATTGTAGAACCACTCTTTGTAAAATAGATTCCGTTAAAGAAAAAACAAATCTTCAACATCGTACTTGCAAGAAAATACCGATATTTTTTTTATGTTTTCAATTTTCGAAAATTGAGATATTTCAATGTAAATTAGACCTGACCCACTCTTTTCCTCTATCCAAGAAAAAAAATTGAATCCAGTTTTGAGAATACTTTGAAAATTTAAAGGCTTCGTGCAAAGAACGTGCCAAAATCAAAATATTCCGTTTCAAACTCGCAGAGCCTCGAGTTCATCCAGATCAATCGGTGAATATCAATTTTCGATAAAATGGTCTGAACACTCTAGACTCTAGCGTTGGCCATGGATGAACGGAAAAACACATACTTCGCCGAAAACCAATTTTTCGGTTCGCCGAACCCACAAAACGTAGATTCTGTCTTCTCAGTGTGTTAGAAGAATTAATTTACTACAAATAGCCACTAGATTTATCTACATGTCCATATCAGGACTTCCGAAGACGAGATTTTCTGACAAAACATCGCCACGTTCTGCTTCGGCAGTTCAATTCTTCTGTACTAAGGAAGTTCTTAGTATTGCGAGAAAGTAGAAAGGCATAACATTGCGCGTGACTCACTGTGCGGCTGACGAATGTTAACGGATAACGGATGTCTTTCAGCCTTGCGTGAGAGAGAATTTTGAAAGGCATGAGGCCCTTGTTGCTGATGTTCTTCTGGCTTGCGGCCAGCGAAAGCCTTTAGAAGCAAGTCCAAGAGATCGTTATCAAAAATAACATTTTCAAGAGTGGGCAGGTAACGTTAGCCAGATCATCTCTCATTAGCACATTATCTACTGCTTAACCCAATAACATCCGAGTTAATTTTGCTGCGTGTCGCGTGTGCCATTGTCACTCCCATGTGTCAGGAGCAATTCTCAAAACCGTTACTATACGAACGATTTTTTTTTCGATAAATACAGTACAATCACTGATCTTATCAGGACTCGGACCGTTAAGGGCAGTGAGGCCCAACCATTTGTTTTGAACCATTGTCTCCTTCATCGTAGGCTGATCTAGAGAAGTTAGCGTAAGAAGGGGGCGAGTTTGACAGGTCGGTATACAAACAAGTCATGTTGGACGATGTCATTTCAAGAAGTTATGTCGAAAACATTTACAATTTAGCCAACTGCAAACAAGTGCATTAACTAATTTAGCAAATAGGCATATCCTGCAGTTATGCTACCAGCAGTAGCCTCGCAGTAGCTGTCGTAGCGGTCCCTTCTTATAATAATCTCTTTATAGCAGCTGAGCAGGTTTACAGCTTCGCAAGTCAGGAAGACGCTCTCACCAGAACCGTACAAAGCTTTAGTGATCTTGACAAAAATAATTAACATTTTTCAGAAATTACAAAACTTGGCTGACAAGTGAGGGCCTGTTCAAATGGGAACTCAAACGAATGGAATTTGGTTCTTTGGCAGGAACATATGACCGACCCAACATTTCCCTGTTACTGTATAAACTGTGCTGAGTTACTGTATAAATAGGAAATGATGAATCTTGGCTTATCTTGGGATGGACATTGAAATATTTGTATAATGTATATAACCTCTTTGGATTGATTCCCCCTTTCATAGTTTAAAATCACTCTAACATTTATTTTCTTTTTTCACAGGTGAGTGTGCATCTTCGAGTATCAAGATATGGACTATCCGGATTTGGTGAATGGAATGATCACTGATAACTAGGTTGGTGTCTGGTTTTAGGTATTTCAACTTCATTGTATCCCTTCATATCGGGAAGTTATCCACCTTTGGATGATAGTCTAACAAATTGGAACCCTTCAGTTTGAGCGGGAAGTAAGAAATTGCAAAAGCAACTTTGATTTTATTAACAACATGGCAACATAGTACCGAACTTCGTGAGCGTGCCATAAGAATGCTTTTATTTATTTTTTTATTTAATAGGTAATTTTTGTATATATAATGCTGAGTGGCTAGGCCGAAGGTCTTTAAGCCATTACAATCCTAAGCATACTAACGTCTCGACTTCTGATAGGCGCCCCAAATTGTCTCTCCATCGCAACAAAGCCGCGGAAAAATAACTATAAGTCCTGTTTAAAGAAAAAAAATCCCAGAGGGGAAAATCGTGCCGTCAGAAGACGAGTACTCCTAATTTACCAAACTTTTTTCACCATTTCCTGTACAGACGTCACGCATTCTCCTTCCACTCTTTGACCTCCTCAGCACCTGAAATCTAACTGCATCACAGAAAATGGTCCGCACCATCACCTCTGCGCTTACTTCTCGGATACCCACACCATTTACCCCCTAATTATTTTATTTATTCTAAAATGCCTGCGGGATGTGCCAAATGATATGCTTATATTTAACAAGGATCAAAACATTTAACAAATAAATATAAACTACGTAACAGCAATAATTACAATAATAAATAAAAAATACTAAATTCATCTAAAATTAAAATATAATAATGTGCAGAATTAATGGTTCGCTATGTGAATCCAGAACATATTAAATTGACCTGCCAACTGTTCTTTCTCTTTATTTTCCTCGTTCCTCTCCTCGTAGTTATTTTTCTTTACATTTTTCTGTATTTATTTTGTTTTATCTTTGTCTTTATTTTCTCATTCCTCTCCTCGTACTTATTTTTATTTACATTTCTCTGTGTCTTATTTCTGTCTGTTTTTTACTCTGTCTCCGTGCTAACAATAATACGATATTTGGTTCGCAGCTACGCTGCACCACGGAGAATGTAACGCTTTAACGTCAAACGGGTGGTGTCAAGCAGGCTGACAGAGATTCAAAGTGCTCAGCTAAATTTATTATAATGCGGAGGCCTATCAGGCTTGTAGGCACTGTTCCAGTCTCGACGGGGACAGTATTTTCGACATTGGCTAAATAACTAGGTCGAATTCAGCCGCTTCAATGAACCAAGAGTTCCCGAATATCAGGTCACAGGCGAGCACGATGTGTTACACCCGAGGGCTCAAAAAATATACTTCACTTAGGACGTAATCTGTGTCCGAATTTTATCCTGACGTTGCGAAAAGCGAAAACAACAACAGAAAAACGCAGCAGCTCTAAGCACCACATTTTTGTGAGGTCATTTATTCATCGCGCAAGGCGACATCCAACCGACTGCAGAAGCAAAGCGCCCGTTTATTCTTCATGATGGAGAAGCCCTGGTCCGCCCGATGGCCTTTGGACGCAGTAATGGACTCGCCATCGATCGCGTCCGACGCCGAACTTTCGTCGCCCCCCCCCCTCCCGATTGTAGCAGGGAAGCCGATGGGTGCCCAGCGTCCGGTGCCACTTCGTTGTAGCTTTTTTCCTCCAGCTGCGTGCTTTTCTTCGTGTCAAATTGACGCACATGAATGTGATATTTCCTTGAAGGAGTTTTCGACCGTGGTATCGATCCGTTTCTAATCATGCTCCGGTGTCCGTTGCATTTGTTTTGTTAACTAGAGCTCGGAAATTAAAGATCTTTTTTGGTTTCAAATGGCCAAGCGGAAAACTAATTTATTTTTACTTAAATAGGGGTATAAAACAGCATTCGTTTTGGCTAAAATATGGGCACAAAAAAGTATGCAACATATAAGAAACGAGCAATGCTGTATAGTCCAAATGAAGGCCAAAAACATAAAAAAGGTCGTATTGATATGTGGAATAGGATTCACCGTAGTGAAATAAATTCCGTCGGTATCACTGAGAGAAATCGAAGAGTTGTGGCTGGAATCGTCTCGCTTTCAGGCCGCTGTTTTCAACACGTTTTCGTCCTAGAGACCGAATTTCTCTTTTTCCCTGAAATCGCGCCCCCACTTGCGGAGAAAGACAAAATCCGGTAGTGCCCCCGTATCCCATTATCAAGATGGACAATGGCGAGAAAAATAATTAAAGAAATGCCAAAACAATGCAAAATATTTCAAATAGATTTTCTGGGTTCAAGTATATAAATAAAACGAAATGAAAGTATTCTACAAAAATTCCGGAACTGCAATCAAAGATTCCAATTGCTAGTCTTAAAATCATAACTTTAATTTTAGTGGGCATGTTCTCAAACTTACCGATTTCGTTTTTGAAATGGTTCCAAAAGTCTTCATTTCATGGTTGTTGTTTGGAGATATATTGTTTGGATTATTGTTACAATCAAACACACTGACTACCACTTAAGCGATATTGATTCCTTCATCAACGCCTTTCGGTCTAATCGATGGCGAGATGAATTGATGGGCGGGTGTTGAAATGATGGGGAAATCGTGTAATGAGAGACAGGGGAAACGGGAGAACCCAGAGAAAAACCTCCCCCGAACCCATTTTTTCCACCATCTGATTGTTCGGGATTTGAGTCGAGTTCCTAATGGTGGAAGTCAAGCATGGGCGGTCCAGGTATCTAAAAAGTGGATAAATCTGGTAAAATTTTGTGTATTACTTCTAGGCTGTCCGGGTGACGCCGCGTCGTTGGCAGATAGACCGACGTTTCGCCTGTCATGTCGCAGGCTTCTTCAGGGTAGTGACACAGTAAAGCTGCGCCTCCGGTGTTATATCTTTTTCAGCTTAGGGGTCGGGTAACGCAAGTGCGCCGTGATTGGCGGAGAGGTCCCTCTGATTGGCTCGCGGTCTGGGCCAACCCGGGCCAACGACGCGGCGTCACCCGGACAGCCTAGAAGTAACGAACTCGAGCCGCGGAAGCCTACGTGTACAAAATTTTTAGTAGTCAATTACTTCATCTAAGACGGTGTATAGTCAGAATCTACATAGTGTAGGACCTTGATACCGAAAAACGGGAGACAGGAGAACGGGAGAATCCAGAGAAAACCTCCCGCGAACCCACTTTTTCCACCACCTGATTGATCGGGATTTGAGTCTAGTTCCCAATGGTGGAAGTCGAGCGGGGGCGGTCCAGATATCTAAAAAGTGGATAAGTCTTGTAAAATTTGGTGTAGTAAATTACTTCCTCTAAGACTGTGTAGTCAGAATCTACGTAGTGTGGGTCCTTGATACCGAAAATTTGTTTACGTCAAACGGTCTGTGTCCCGTCTCCTCAAGATAAGAGATAGGCAGTGCTATCGAGGTACTCTGTACACACACCTCTGCTAACAAAAGTCAGTTTGGTAAAGGGGATCTCGAACTGGAATCGGAAGGAATAGTGTGTTGAAGGTGCTGTACGGTGAACTTGTTTTACCACCAGGAGTCCCTCCCGCCTTATCACAAGATCCCTTGTTTTTACGCTTCTTTCGACCTCACAGCCTTGAGGCCCATACACAGTGCAAACGTAAACATAAGTGTAACGCAGAGACGTAAACATTAACGCAAGCAATAGACTGAAGTATTCACAATGTCTAACATAAACGTAAGAAAAATAGGGCTGTGGAAAAATATTGGCTGTGAGACATCCTCGCTTACTATTGGTTGGATGAGGGAATCGATTTCGAGGTATCGACTGTGTCCACGTCCCATAGGGCGTTAGTTCGTCTATCGACTTCGCTCCTCTTTCGATTCTGGATTTTGAGTTAACGTACTGCGATTGGTTCATTTCTTGCCGTTCCCACATGAAAAATTCCTTTTAGAAGATGGCTTCCATTTTACGTGTGTTTGGGTCGGGCAAATAAAGACCACATGAGGAACTCCTGTCAACGTTCCAGGGAACCCAAAGGTTCCGCGGATCTCAGGTTGAAGACCACTGCTCTATAGCATGACGTATTTAGTCGCGCACTTGACGTAAATCTGCTGTTGCCGCTTCATCCAATCGTGAGCTTATATGTCGCTACAATGACGTCACTATGAAGACGTTCAAAATCCCGATTGGATGAAATCGTGTACAGTTGATTTATGTCAAGTGCACGTTAAATAAATCCTGATGTAGGTCCATACTACTTTACTCGCCTGCTCACGAAAAAGAATCCCCCCGACAAAGCAACCTCAACGTCTTTTACTTAAGCCTAAGCACAAAAGCTTGAAGCTTGCAAGCTTTTAAGTTAACGTCTTACGTGTTGTGCTTATTGCGAACGCGTTGTGAATGAGTCCGCTTATGGACGTAGTCTTCACTTTCATGTTAACGCCATGCTTATGTTGAGGTTTGCGTTGTGAATGGACCTCTAGTGTAGCGCGTACTTCGTCTGTGTCACCCCGATCCATTGCGCCTCCTGGCAGGCAAGGATATGCATCTGGTTGGCAGAGCCCCACCGTGCCCAACACAAGCAAACATCCATGCCCGGGGCGGATTCGGACTCGCAGCCTTGGATGTAACGCGCACTTCTGCTACGCCACCCCAAACCTCTGCGACTTCAGGCAGACAAGGAATGGACGGAAGAGTGTTGAAAAGTCCTGCAACTGGGTTGGTGAGCAAGCAAACATCCTTGCTCGAGGTGGATGCGAACCCGCGACCCTTTAGGTCAGACGGCGAAAGCCCATGCGTCTTAACAATCTACTCTTCTCTGCTCATTGTTCGCATTGAGTAAACAAATACTCACTCAGCACTCTCATTCAGCACTCTAAATAACAGTGTGCCTTTTGCGGAGGATTGTTTGTAAATCTGCCAGGATAATACCGAAATATAACATATAATATCAATTCTCACGATTTCGTATTAAAATATTATAACCTGGGTAATGTACAAATTTTTATCATAACTGCTTGCTTTATCAGTTGCAATTAATGTTAATCAATGTGAACATGACGCAAAGACGTACTACCTTCACTACGCAACGAAATGAAAGAGACGTAAGTCTAATCTTTAAACGTGTTGCTTAGCGCATGCGCAGAAGTGCTCTCTATTGAGATGATGTTTACAACTTCCAGGCGGAATATTTGTTCCGTTAAGGAAATGTCCGCTATATCCCGTGTGTTCCTTTCCTTGTGTTCTTTCGTAGATAGCGGATCTCTCTCCATCTGCTCCTCACCGCTTTGCAAACACCGGTATCTCCTATGGGACTTATCTTCCTACTTCAGGGGTAGCCGTGGGCGCAATCTGGTAGCGTGTTTGCACGCGTGTTCTCGCACGAGAGCTCGACAAACTTGGAAATAGATGTTTTAAGCATTATCGGAGGGTTCTTTGTTGCATATCTTTTTATTGCTTTTCATATTTTTTTTATGAAGCATCGAAAGCTATTGAACACTTCATTCTTATCATGGATCAATGTATAATGTTTTAGCAAAAACGTTTAATATTGCATTCATAAAATACTTGTTTATGTGTCTCTAGGCTTCTTTCTTTGTTAATATTTGATGCATGTAAAGATTTCGAAAATGCTTTCTCCACACAAACTAAGTGGGGTAAAGTTGACAAATTTGACAGCCCTTCATCAGGGCAGGATTCGGGCTGGATCCCGGAGCAGTCTTCATGTGGGACTTTCATAATACAATTTATTCCAGCTTGTGTTTTACCTAGGGCCAGGAAAAAAAATGTGAATTTTCCTTTTGCTGCTCTGAAAATGTGAGAGACAATATTTGTTAATGACCATTTTAGACGTGACTTACACTTTCCGAGAAAATTTGTTTAGTATTTAATTGTGTATGTTAAGTTTCTGTAGTACAAGGTAAGCCACACAAAAAAACTGTACTATTATTTTATATTTTCTACTTACATGTATAAAATCACAAGAAACAAGATTTTATCTAAAGAGTCTTCATTGAGAACCGTAACTGATTATAAATTTAATTGTAAACATAAGTATCAGGTAAATAAGATTATTTTTGTTATCCTCTGTATAATTTTATGGATTAAATATGAATTTATTAATTATAGACAGTGAATCGAAACTTTTTTTTCATTTCTCGGCACAACGTTCCTTAGACCGATGTGTCTGCTTTATCAGGTACAACATAGAGAGAGAAGGGGTGATATCAGCGAATGTTTCAATAAACCTTCATCGAGCGATCAATTGCGCGTTTAATCACCGTCAAATATCACCGGCGATAAAAAGTCAATGTAGGTGACCTAGGAAGGGAAATAAGATATGCAGGGAGGGCTCCCATTTTTTAGGACGTTGAGGTTGCTTTGTCGGGGGGATTCTTTTTCGTGAGCAGGCGAGTAAAGTAGTATGGACCTACATCAGGATTTATTTAACGTGCACTTGACATAAATCAACTGTACACGGTTTCATCCAATCGGGATTTTGAACGTCTTCATAGTGACGTCATTGTAGCGACATATAAGCTCACGATTGGATGAAGCGGCAACAGCAGATTTACGTCAAGTGCGCGACTAAATACGTCATGCTATAGAGCTGTGGTCTTCAACCTGAGATCCGCGGAACCTTTGGGTTCCCTGGAACGTTGACAGGAGTTCCGCATGTGGTCTTTATTTGCCCGACCCAAACACACGTAAAATGGAAGCCATCTTCTAAAAGGAATTTTTCATGTGGGAACGGCAAAGTAGACTCGTATTGAAGTATTACATTAATATATTTAATAAAAAAACACAATATTAATACAAATTAGATATTAAAAGAAGCCAGTTGATTGTACACACATGTAGGATTGATCAAACAATTACAAAACTGACGATAAAATCAAAGTACACAAAATATTATTTTTTTTAATTTTCAAAATGTGTTTTCGTTTTCTTCCATAAATGAATTTACATGAATTTTGTTCACGCTTGATGGTGCGTAAATTTTTGAAAATTTTGTACTGTGATTTTCCAAAAAGAAAAACGATACCTCTGTTAAGTTATTAATATTCTGTGACAACCATTATTTTATACATTTTTGACTGTTTAAATAATTTTCCGAATTTGAGTAGAAAAAAACCTTTGATAAACTATTTATTTGCTACTTATACGAGGCGTTCCTTCAGGAAAACAATAAGTTTCAAAGGTTCTTAGAGGTTTAAAAGATTCAAGACTCCTGACTTAGAGGAAAGACTTTCTTCTATGGAAACGAGTCAATCTGATCCAAGAAATTGGATGACTTTGTAACACGATCAATACCGCCTGTCACCAATCTTCACACCGGACGAAAGGTCAAATGGTGACACACGCGAGCGGGCTCATGTTGATGAGTTCAACGAAGGCCTAAAAACAGTTCTACACCATCGGATTGCTGATATCTGGGAAGATAGACCCCGAACGATAGCGCACGTAGGGAGGAAAGTTTCTACGTAGGTGAGTCAAATGAGAACTGAAAACCGCTACCATCGCCGATAGCATACGCGGACTCTCTCGCCATCATTGGGTCGGCGATGGTGTAACGGTTAGAGTGTCGGACTGTTATACCCAAGTTCGCAGGTTCATACCTAATCGAAGCGATTTTCCCGCCATTGACCAGATGTTTAAGGGCAAAACACTCCTTCGTACACTTTCCTTCGGAGGGGAAGTAAAGCCGACTGTCCCATGTCAGTATATTCCATGTAAAAGATTCTCAAGCCTAAATGAAGCCTCTGAACCAAATTCAAATCGCCTGTTTTATCGTCCAAGAAATATCTCCTTTCTCCGCTAGTTGGTGAAGGAGCATAGCGAAAATTTGCGTGGTCAGACGGAAGAGCAGGTCTCATGGCCTGAGTCTCGCCACGTACTCAATCACAAGTCATCAATCATTTCAATCAACTTAATCATTTGGCGTTCCCACGCGTCCCAGCGGCGCCATACAATAGTTTCGAATACGGCGACCCCTCTGTTGGAATGCACCAAAGAAGAGCAGCGTGGAGCGATGCGTTTCCCGCACAGTGGAGGCACGAAATCAATTGATATCCAACCGACGCATGTTGCCATGCTGCAATATGCGGCTGTATGTGTATCGCAGTTTCGGGTGTACGAAATTCAGCAGTGGCACAACAAATTTAGCGGACGCGCCGAGGCTAGGCCGGGCATATCTTGGTGTGGCAGCTGAGGCGGTTGCTGCGGCGGAGATGATTCTGCAGGATAAGCTGCTCAGCGTCAATGACATTTGAACGGCAGTACAGGTCGGTCATGTCTCAGCTCAGCATATCGCCCATGATGAGTTGAAATACCAGAAAGCGGCTGCAAGATGCATCCCTCGTCCGCGGACGCCCAAAATGGAGGGGCGAATAGATGCCAGGAGCTGCTTCGCCGCTGTGAACGTGAAGGTGACGCACTTTTTGAGCGAATTATCACTGGGGACGAGTCTTTGGCATATTAAAGGACTCGTTCAGTGACAAGTGCGCAGCGGACACAGAGGTGAAAGCGGTGCATGAATGGTTTCATTCCTAGCCGAAATATTTTATTCCCCGAGGTATCCATGCCTTCCCGACTCGATGGCGAAAATGTGTTGAAAAGCGAGGAGACTACATAGAAAAATAGTCACTGTCGAAATACACTATCTATAACACAGGATTTGTTAAAAAATATTTCAGTATTTTTTATTTCACTCACCCTCGTGTAAGTACGAGTATTATCTGCGTGCAGCAAGGGTTATTGGCTACCAGGCTATCGAATGTCCTGTTCATCGTGTGCGTTCTCGGTGCAAGGGATGCTTGGGCAGAAGTCTCTCGTAGCCTCTTCGCAAACGAGAACCGTATGCGGCGTTTGCCCCCATTCCCACTGCTTCTTCCTTCGTTTCGTTATGTTTTTCCGTCGCGGTTCTTTTGGCCCTATGCGTTTTTATGGAATTTGCGGGGGCTTTGGAGCTGCCACTCCGTCTCGTGCGTAATCCGGACCAGCCCTTCACGCAGGAGTAAAATACTTTTTTCGCTCTTTAGTGTTTTATATTTGCATTCCCTTTTTCAGTGCTAGTAGTTCATGGATTTTAAAGCCACAGACATTCCGAAAAACAAGTATTGAAAACCCATTTATGAGTACGTAATAGAAGGAAATTTAAAATAGAAAGACGATGGTTAGACTAGAGGGAGGGGTAAAAAAACAACGAAATTTCACTACTTGCACGCAATTAGTGGCATTTAGCAGCAAAATCCAATCAATTATTTGACGATATTTAAAAAAATTATAATAAAACAGATCAAAGAAATGAAAGTAAATACAATGATAAGTTATCTTTCGATGGATGTCATAGGGAGTTTCGTATAATTTGCGAGCAATTTTAATAATATTGCGTTACATTTCATTAGTCATAATAAGAATTATTCAGTGTTGATTTTCATAATCATGAGGGACGCTGAAACATTTATTATCGTGACATCTGAAAATGCGACGCTTTTTGGAGAAGCAAAAGGCAAATTTTGGAAAGTTTCTGACCTAAAGTTCTGCTTTGCCTAGTGATGGGCAAATTTTTATAAAAACATCGATAAATCGACATTTCGATACATCACCAAAAAGAGTTCGATGCCAATTGAATCATCGTCAGAAACATTCATGTTTAAAATATCGATGTTTGAAATGTGATAAAAATATGGTATTTTTCCATCCTGTTTCCATTTTTAAATAGAGTTCTTAAATGAAATGCCGCAACATTTTATTGTGTACTCACGTATAGTTAATATGTTAATACTAATAATGTTTATCGAATGTAAAGCAGGAAATAAAAAATGAAGGACATCGTGGTTTGCTATTATTATTTTTATTTACTTTCATTCAACAAAGTAAAACATCCTGCTTATAAACTTAATACGTAAACATTTGTTAAAGTATATTCTGCAGTAAAGCACTCTGTCATCTTAATTTTTCTTATCAATATTCTATACAAACCATGTTCAAAATGCTGTTTAACGATATTAGCACGTACAAAATCATCGAAAAGGGTAACAAACTTTTTTTTTAAACATCAATGTTTCTGGAAAAATTATATCGGTCTGAAAAGAACATCGGGAAACAAAACATAGATTTTAATATAAATTCAGGTTTCTAGTAGAAAGCATCCATGTTTTAAAGATATCGATGTTTTTAATGCCATCCCTACCCTCTCCTCTGCCAGTCTGAAGCAGTGAGCGCGCGTGCAACGGCAGTGCGTGTTGGTATGCGCTCCTCGCAGGAGCTCTTGGCATTCCTGCGAGCCTCGGCCTCTTTGACCGGGCTGTCATTGAGGAAAACGTTTTCCCTTGACCTCCTCTATCTCTGCGTGTGTGCACTTGTTTATTTATGCACCCGGTTCATAGATACGCTTTTTTTTTTCAGTATTAAACTCCGATGTAAACGGTGCTACTTGAAGGTCACGTGGCTGGAAGGACGGGTGGGAGAGGGCACATTGCCATCCAATCGGGAGCTAAAAGATCAAAAATGTACGACGTAACGATCTCTCCATTGGATGACAGTGTCCCACTCTCCGTCACGCTCGTGACTTTTAAATGTCGATGTGTTTAAGTGAGAGCGTAGGCTTCCGCGGCCGGAGTCAGTACTTACTAGGCTGTCCGGGTGACGCCGCGTCCATGGCGGTATTGCCAATACGCCCTGAGGAAGGTCGCAGAATGGCGACCGAAACGTCGGCACCTTCGCCATGGACGCGGACGCGTCACCCGGACAGCCTAGTAAGTATCGATGTGTTTAAATTTGAGTATACATCTACGAGTGTACCCTTGTTTTTTTTGTTCTTTTTTGAACACACGGTTTACAGATAAGCTTATTGCAGTATTAATGATGTGTATTTTATATATTTATTAGTTACATTTTTAAGTTTAATTGAATTGTTGCCTTATTTTACATGGCGAGACTCAAATTATGAGTCCTGCTCTTCCATCTGACCACGCAAATTTCGCTACGCTCCTTTCACCAACTAGCCGAGAAAGGAGGTATTTCTTGGGCAGCGATTAGAATTTATCTCAGAGGCTTTATTTAGGCTTGAGGATCTTTTACATGCAGTAAACCTGCTAAGATTGGACAACCGGCTTTACTTCCCCTCCGAAGGAAGGCTGATCTTTCCCTTAAAAGTCGACGTCTTCGATCTGGTTTGAACCTACGAAGTTATAGGACGGTCCGATACGTTAACTGTTACACTATTACTGCCAGTAGGTTCCTTTTTAGGTTCCTTCGTACTAGCAACTGTATTGAAGTTCTATTAAATAAGGTTGCACCCAGAGTGCGCAGTACTTTGAGCGCCCCCTCGCGCTGAGTGGATCCGTCGTGGGCCGAGAGCTGCGACGGAGGTGGCGAGTCGCCTTCAGTGATCCGCCGAGGGCTTAGGAGATGGGCGCAGAAAGGCCGGGAGGGGCGCGAAGCCCTTGAAGGAGCGGCGGGGCGCCGCCCCCGGGCGCCGCGTCTAACGAGACGCGGAATCGACAGCGACGGCTCCGCCCCCGCGTTTACGCCGCCCCCGGCCCCGGCCCCGGCCACGCCTACACTCCCGACTCCCGCTCCCTGAGACATGTCCTCCCACCCAAGCCCACGCACCCTTCCTCCCCTGCCGCCTCGCGCCCCTTGCCTTCCGCTTCACCCCCCTGCGCACCCTTCCCCCCACCCCGCCCTACGCCTCCTTCCTCCCACCCCGCGCCGCGGCCCCTTCTTCCCAACCGCCTCACCCCTTCGCGCACCCTTCCTTCCACTTCACCCCCCCCCCGCGCACCCTTCCTCCCACTCCGGCCCACGCCTCCTTCCTCCCACCCCGCGCCGCGGCCCTTTCCTTACTGCCCCGTCTCGCGCATCTTCCCTTCCTCACCCGTCGCCGCCTCGCGCCCCCTTCCTCCCACCGCGTCCCAAGCCTACTTCCTCCCACCCGCATCGCGTCGTCTCTTCGTCTCTTCACCATCTCGCGCCTTTTCCTATAGTTTCTCCGCTCCCACCCCGTTCCAAGCCCCCTTTCTCCATCCCCGTGCCGCCATGCCTCCTGCCCGCTTTTTTCCTTCCCGCTCCACCTCGCGTCCTTTCCTCCCCTGACTTGAGTCTCTCCCCTTCCCCCCACCTCACCACGTGCCTCCTTCTGCGCCTCACGCCCGGTTCCTCTCTGCCCTGTCTCGCGCCTCTTTCTTCCCTCGATTCCCGTCCCACCTCGCGCCCTCTCCTTCCTGTTCCTTCTCGCCCCGCCTCACGCATCATTCCACACCGCCCCTAGCCGTCCCCCAATACGTACGCCGCCGTGGTACTCTACACCTTCTTCTGCCTTCCTCTGTATTTCCTCAGGTTCTAGCTTCTATTTCCACAATTAATCTCTCCCCGATTCCTCTCTCTGATCGTTTCCACTTGAAATCCTCCTCTGTAGTCTTGTGGATGTATTCTGCGTTTCTGCCTTCTTTCTCGAGTTTTTCCTCAACTTTCACCTTTACGTACTCCCAAAGATTATTTACCATTTCTTCTAACTTCAGCTTTTACGCATACCTCTTCCGGTTTCACTTTGCATCCTCCTTCCTAGCTTTCCGCAGCCATCCATTTGTTTCCCATTATTTCTTTCTCCGCCTTTTTCTTCCTCCCGGATTGCGTCCAGGTTCACTTGATGTCGTTCTCTGCAGCCCTCTAGCCATTTTCGGTTTAAGTCCCTCCTTGCTCTCGATTCTTTCCCAGCTTCGACTTTCTCACCCTCCACACCGCCTTTCCACCTCCTCCGCCTCCTTCGTAGGACGTCAGCCACTGCTCGCTTCTCGTCCGCCTCTGAGAAGTCGTCTCCGCTCCCTCCCCCGCCTTGGACTCGCCTCTCCCCTCGCGGCCTGCCCTCCGTGCCCAAGCCCCTCGCGTGGGTGGGCGCCTTGGTCGATATTTCATTAGGGCGGGCAGAGGGCTCCCGCGAGGTCGCGACTGCCGGCCGCTTCGCAGCCCGTGTTGCCGCCCGAACGCCGCACACTCGGTCCAAACGACCGTCGCGAAACGATTGTAAGAATAATATTGGATTCAACGCAGAAATATAACTGTTGTACTTTATTCATCAGACATCTAAAAAATAAAACTAGGATAGAAACAAGAATAAAATTCTTCGACACAGTAGCTGTGCCAGTGTAATGTATGGAGATGAAGCAAGAGTAACATGAAAAAATATTACTCTAAAGTCCAGGCAGCTGAAATGAAATTTCTAAGAAGCACTCTAGGTTATAATATCCTAGATAAAAAGAAAAGCACAGAGATAAGAAATAAACTGGGGGTCGAACCACTGCTGGAGAAACTGGAAAGAAACCATAAAAGATGGTATGAACATCTCATACGAATGCCCGATAGCAGACAATCAGCACTCGCAGTGGACTACAGATGCAGAGGGAGAAGAGATGTAGGAAGGCCCAGAAGGAAGTGGACACCGGAACAGGTTCTTGAATCTAATCCTTGAAGTGCAGAAGAAGAAGAATTATTCATAATTGTGTCCTTGTGTTCGATAGCTCGATACGGAGATTGGCTCGATACGTGTTGGCTTCACAGCCCGTGTTGCCGCCCAACCACCGCACACTCAGTCCAAACGACCGTCACGAAATGATAATAAAAAAAAATAATAGGTTCAGCATAGAAGTACAAACTCTATACTTTATTCATAGGGTGGGTGAAAGTCATGGTTATTGTGGGGTTGTTTTTAACATCGGCACACCCCACAGAGTATACAATGAACCGACGTCTCTGCCCTCAGTTACGAACTTTGCCAACCTACTCTCCCATACTTCATCCCTTTGGCTGATAAGGGCTGGTACGCACTGTTTGCCCATAGGCTGATAGCGACAGATACGGTAGGTTAGGTAGTCGGAAAATGGAGAGAAAGTTTGTAAAACCCTTCAGCGCACATCCTCTTTCTCACCCGTTGGCAGATTACTCGACCGCAATTACCCCACGTATTTTTCGACTAGAAGGGTCGCTAGTAGTCGCAGTGTTTGTATGGCTGCGTAGGGTCGCTGGTGGTGTAGTGGGTAACGCGTAGTCACGGGCAGTGGGTAACGCGTTCATTACGGAAACGTACGCGCTCAAATTCAAATCCCAAATTTGTAAAGTATTTGTGGGTTGAGAACTCTCCTGTAATCATGCTTTGGATCAGTGAGCCGATCTAGTCGCTGTCCGGGAGTCCGCAGTCGTGTTCAAACGTGCGAAAATTTGATGGGCTCAGATTGGATTTTAATGGAACGTAAGTATTACAAATAATACGAGAATGTATATTCTATTGTAGCTCTACTAGTATCATCTCCATGTTCATCCCTGGGCTTCTTTCCTCTCATGGCACACGCATTCTGTGGGATAATTAATAAGCTAAATTTCTTACCTTTATGGCCGCAGCAGTGTAAGCCCTGCACTTGGTCGCTGTGTTGAAGAAATAGATAGTTCCGCCACGTAACTGAGGTGTTAAAGGTAAGGGCAAAAAATCAACATAATAGTCTCTCATGATTTCATATTCCTGATATTTCCAGACAAGTCTCTAATACTTGGTCAATGATATCACTTTAGGGATGCGGCACCATGCGTTGGAAATAATGAATGTTTTATGAAAAGAAAGTTTTTTCGCGTTATATAAATCCAACGTGTTCTGACGATTAAATTTTCCCTTAAAAAATTGGGCTTAATCATCGTTGCAAAGCATATTCTTTACAAACTTACGGGTAAATGACGTTTATTTTCGAATCTCTCGCCAAGGAATTTACTTCTGCCCAGAAAGAGTCAGCTCATTTGTTCTTTTTGTCTCCTTGTCTCTCAAATAATTCGCCAATTCCCCGTTACGTCACGACTGTCCACAATGTAAACGACGATTAATCATTCAGCAAAAATGTGGAGAACGTTTTGCTGTCGAGTGTTTGTTTGACCTCTACCACACGCAATAGCAGGATTAGTTTTGGAAGCCATTGACAGTTGACATTTCTGGCAAATTATGAGTCCTTCCCCATTTTTTTCTCGCTTGTGTTGTTTCATTGTGCGAAATTTTCGGTACATCACCGCTTGTGTATTTAAATGCTTTGAATGTATTTATTATTATTATTATTATTATTATTATTATTATTATTGCAATTCTACCAAATATACATCAAAACTTTAAGTATAAAATCTAGAAAGTTTGGAATGTTAGATCACAAAAAGAAATTCGCAGATGTATATGCGTATTTAATTTTCATCGCTGTTCTATCATTACAAAGAAGAAAACGTAACATTTGACTAATAGACATTTATTTTGGGGCAAATTTTAAGTAAATATGAAACATCTAATTCAGTGAAAATCACGAATTCTGTTTCTTGTTTTTAGTCTCAACGTATACTTTTTTTTGTCCACAGAAATCACATAGGCCACCGTATTTTAGTTTTTATGTGATATGTTCAACACCTTTGGCACTTTTTCATTCCATCTTTTCTTTTAACTGAATTGTGATCTGGTAGACATATTCCACCTCGTCTTGATCCCTGTCAGTTGCTAAATACTTTTATAATAGTAAACAAGACCACCTCGAGTCCTCATTTTCTTAGAAACTCTGCTGATCATCTTCCTGTTTATATCCTTCATCAATTGCGCATGGCCTTGGAACTGTTTCTCTCCATGAATTTTAAGTTTAATTTCTTTTCTTCCTTACTGTTGGTTATTTTTTGTACGTTTTCCTTCTTTAATCACGTTTTACGCCACGTTCTGCAAAAAATTTAATAGATGAAAGGCTTATTCGCGAGTATAGGTTTGTCCTAAGTCCAGGTTTGGACATGGTTGTCAAGAATTCTATTATCAAAATGTTTCACTTCAGTCTGGGTATGCATTTGCTATGAGACTGTCTTGTAGAAAAAATGACCTGCTTGTCCGAAATACCGTTCAAGTAATGATTCCGGCCGATATTTCACCATCGCAGGGCCACATATGCAGCGAGGACGCGCATAATTCTTGAGGGTGCGTCAGATCGCTTAAAGCTTCTGTTCAGGGGTGCTTGAGTCATAAACGCATAAATCATCAACAACGCTCCATTTTGCAGCTTCGTGCCACAGACATACGCACATTGCCATATGTGTATAACCTTCGCGCAAGTACAAGCAATAGGTGAACAAAGATTTATCGCAACCGGATGAACGGTACGGCAGCGCTCAAACTACGAACAAACAAACAAACAAACATTGATCTTTAATATTTTAGATTACTGGACTGGTAGATGAACGCGAGTTCAGTTATTGTCGTAGCACATCACCCGAATCGGCCGAGCGCACTTTGTCACAACCGAGCGCAACAGTGAGAGTGAAGTGAGACGACCGCTTTTCGAAGTACTCAGAGTGGGCCGTCACTCCCTAGAAGCCGGTTTCACCCAGTTGTTTTCATATTTATGGACCAATGTAACCGTGTTTGAAAAATGTTGGGGCTACCTAATCACTGAGGACCTTACGGTTTGGTTTATTTCATTGATGCGTGTAATCCTCTACCTTACTGGAAATAATGATAGCTTCGTCAGTCATTTGTATATGGTGCATACAGGAATTTGCCCGGGAATGAATTCAGATAACTCCGATCAGAACATTCTACTTACGAGCTTCAACCGGAAGGCACCCCAAACACTGATTTCTACACATCAAACAAGAAAATTTCTGTCACCCTTACGGTATTTCTGTCACTCGCATGTGTTATTTTTTGGTTCGAGGTGTTGTCGGTGGTTTGTGTTTTTGCGACGAAAACCTAAAAATGACGTTAAACGTGGCGTGTTATTTGGGAACACTGTGCGGCGACGAGGGCGTCGGCAGCGGCGACCTCGTGAAGCGCTGAAATTGCGAAGTGGTCCATCCAAGTGTGTCGAAACGATTTCGGCGAGAAACAAGCGCACGGAAAAAAGGTTCTAAAGGTGTTCATTTTCGCGGGGAGATGAAACGATTATAGAAAAAACGAGGGAAGCACATGCCGACTGATGCCGTTGATGATTTAAGTAAAAAAGCATCGGATCACCCAAAATCCTCCCAAGAAGCGATGGATTCCTCCCATTGGGCGTAATCCCGCAAAATGCATTTTCTTCCCGCAAGTCGACGCCATTTTTTTCCGCCCAGTTGGCAGAATTCCACCGAATGCGGCATTCCTGCTTCGCGGCAGGATTCACTTTAAGAATCTTCGCCCTAGCGCCTAACCTAGCATCCCTCCCCATTCAGAGACAGTGCAGTGACATAAGTGACGACCCTTCCCAGGTATGTCAATATAATCGGTCATTGCCCTGAAACGACTGTAATGATTCTAGCTTTTGTACTTCGTATTTTTGTTGTTGTTGTATTCTGAAAACTAACCCCCTGGCGTGAGATAAGAACTCCTTCGCAGCTGGATTCTTGTCTTAAGAATCTCCGCACGATTGGCCAGCCCGACTGCAGCAGTTGCAGGCGAGCCAACTTCGCGCCTGTCGGTGTCAGGTTCGCGAACTCGCGAGAGACTCGAGTCGGGGATTCTGCGCCTCGCCGTCGCGTCCGAGTTGGGCGAACTAGCGGCGCGGGAGAGCGATCCAGCCACTACTTCACTGCTCGCGGGAGTTCCCGCGAGTAGTGGGTGGCTGGAAACGCGTGGAACTGCCACGGACACGGAAATGTGGGTGTCTGGAGTCGGACCCGTCTCTTGTTTTCGTCTCTTAGATAACTAGTACTGTGAGTTTGGGGAAGATTTGTGAAAAGAACATGATGTTGTATTTTATATATTAAAAATCATAAATAAGCTAAAAACTGTTTGACGTATGGGGGAGAAAACAATACGTCCATGTTGTGATGCGTTCAGCAATCCGTGCCCTCTCTCATTTTTACTATACTAAATTTAATTGTAAATAAGGGTAGGCCAATGTGCGGTTTTGGAAGAATTTGATAACTAGGAATTTTTGCTCTCAAGTATGAAAAACTTTTTAATGGTAAATGAACTACAGATTTTGGTTCTTATCCCATATTGTACCCCACGGGAAGGAATCGTCTCGGTACTGAGAAAACTTGGATCGCGAATTTTGATGGTACTCGTGACCGATACGTAATTTCCCCACTCACGTTCCACAGGGGTCAACAAACGAGTGCATTCATGTCGTGAAATGAAACAAGGCGCTATTTCTTCCTGACCGAGAAGGGCGTCATTGACCCAGAAGCGGAAAGACAAACGATTTACAGGCAGGGTTCGTGGCCATAGCTTCGCCCTCCCCCGCCCTGTTCGGCTTGGTCTCGCCCCTCCTCTCTCCTCCCGTCGCATCCCGCCCCCGCCACTTCCCTTCTCCCCGTTCCGCCCCTAACCCCGCCTTTTGTCCCCCCGTCCTGCCCGCCCCGCTCCGTCTCGCTCGGTTTCGTTCGCATATTCCTTCCCTTCCCCGTCCCATCCCGCCCCCCCTTCCCCGCCCCGCCGCGCCCGCCACGGTCTGCCCCGCCCCGCCCCGCTCCGATGCGTACTTATGCTGTCCTTCCCCGTCGCGACCATCTCCTCCCCGCCCCATCACTCCCTCCCCGCCCCGTCACCCCACATCCCTCCCCGTCCCGTCGTGCTCCACTCATTACATTCTGCCCCGCCCCTTCAAGTCTCGTCTCTTCCCGCCGCGACCCAGCCGTCACGTCTCTAGCCCCGCTTCGCCCATTCGTATCATCTCACCACGTCTCGCACCTGTCCAGCTCTGTGCCGTCCTTCGTCTCGTTCTTCGTCTCGGTCTTCGTCCCCGTCCCGCCCCGTCCCGTCCCGTCCCACCCCGTCCCACCCCGTCCCACCCCGACCCTCCCCGTCCCGCCCTCCCCGTCCCGCCCCGTCTCGCCCCGTCTCGCCCCGTCTCGCCCCGTCTCGCCCCGTCTCGCCCCGTCTCGCCCCGTCTCGCCCCGTCTCGCCCCGTCTCGCCCCGTCTCGCCCCGTCTCGCCCCGTCTCGCCCCGTCTCGCCCCGTCTCGCCCCGTCTCGCCCCGTCTCGCCCCGTCTCGCCCCGTCTCGCCCCGTCTCGCCCCGTCTCGCCCCGTCGCGCTCCGTCGCGCCCCGTCTCGCCCCGTCTCGCCCCGTCTCGCCCCGTCTCGCCCCGTCTCGCCCCGTCTCGCCCCGTCTCGCCCCGTCTCGCCCCGTCTCGCCCCGTCTCGCCCCGTCTCGCCCCGTCTCGCCCCGTCTCGCCCCGTCTCGCCCCGTCTCGCCCCGTCTCGCCCCGTCTCGCCCCGTCTCGCCCCGTCTCGCCCCGTCGCGCCCCGTCGCGCCCCGTCGCGCCCCGTCTCGCCCCGTCGCGCTCCGTCGCGCCCCGTCGCGCCCCGTCGCGCCCCGTCGCGCCCCGTCGCGCCCCGTCTCGCCCCGTCTCGCCCCGTCTCGCCCCGTCGCGCCCCGTCTCGCCCCGTCGCGCCCCGTCGCGCCCCGCCCGCCCTGTCGCGCCCCGCCCGCGCCCCGCTCTTCAACGCACCACCCCGATCTCTGGCTCTTCTCCACGACGTCCCAAACCTACCCACGCCGCCCACGCGAATAGCCCCCCCCCCAACACCATCATTCCAACCACACTCCCCGCCGCTTCGGCCTGCGCCCGCTCGCTCGCCTGCCCTAATGGCAAAGCCCTGTCCGCCCTCTCCGCCCTCTCCTATCCCGGCGCAGCTGGCCTCTCGGAGGTTATTCTTAACGCGCGCCGCGCCGCGCTGTCTCCATGGATGTCGCCCGCCATTGTGGCCGGATAATGGGGAAATTAATTGAGGTGCTCTGAAGCAGCCCCGACCATTTACCAGCGCGCGCGGCTTAGAACGCGTAACGTACGGCGCGCCTGTCCGGCGCTCGTGTTATCAAAGATTCCACGTATGTTCTCCGGAATTGCTGCGAGCCCTCTTTGAGGTCGAAATACTGCAAACTAGATTTTTGTCTCTCTCTCTCTCTTCATTTTCTAACAACGCGCTCCAGTTTGAATACACTAAGTATCAAAAGGCCCCGAAAAAAGACCTTTTTTTGTGAAAGTGTGGGGCTCCTAATTTATACTGAATTTTGGACACGAGAGATATTCCAAATGTACGTGCGCCTCCATTTATCACAGAAATGTTGTGATTGTAGCGCCTGTGAGTAACGTAACATGCCAGGGTTTCAGGACGAGCATCCTGTGGCTTCATGAGTGCTTCATTCCCAAGTTCATTAATCATTCTCAATGCATCTTGGTATGTAATCGATCACGTCTAAACAGTGAACGGCGTAGTTTTCTGGACGTGCTAATATACAGTAGTACAACATTTAAGATAAAAGAGTGTAGCGTACTCAAAACCGTCATTCATTTTATATATTAAATAGGGTTAATTCGAAAACCAAAATATTGTAATTAAATTAATTTATGTTCACAAAGTTGCGTATTCCTTTCGAACTCGCTCGTAGAAATCGTTCCCATAATTTCCAAGTCAACGGGTTTTCCAAACTCGGTATAAACCATGGAGCTGAAATATTTAATCATTCCCGTTGTGGGGTCGTAATTTTAATTACGCAGATCTCATTTTGGGTTTGGAGTTAATGGGGTTTATTTGCCGTACTAAAATTAATTGTTCCAATAAAATAATTGTAATTTCTGGTAAGTACATGATTGAAATTGTTAACTTTAGTTTTTCTTCGATATAAATATTTTATTTTTAAAGTTATCACAAAATATTTCTGCACTCGCGAAATCCAGGGAAACGCTCGCATTTAAACGGTCGTCGAGTGCATTTGTTTGTCGAGCTGTATATACGAAAAGCATTTGTGACCAATATCTCTTCCTAATAGAATGTAGTGTAGCGCAAATGAGAGTTACGTATGCGACAACTTTTGTGTTCCCTCAGGAACTTAATCAACTTTTAACACTGCAATATTCATTTATAGAGCATGATCTGAATAACATTTATTCAGAAATTTAGTTATAATTTAATTTTTAATGACTTTTCTTTATTTAAACGTAAAGTAATTTTAAATTCCCAGAGGGTTAATGTTGCCTTTAAAACATCGTGGGACTAAAGTGCCAACTTATCGGAAATGCGGTAGTAAACACTGCACATTATCTCTCTTGAAACAATAAATCGAAATTAAAGATCGATAATGTAAAGGCTTGGGTACCTCAAGAGATGCGTAAAATATTTAAATCAAAATGAGGGTGTTACATTTGAATGTTCGTTCCAACGCCCGACCAACACGCATCTGTGGAGCGATAATTGAACAAACCGACCAACATGCTAATGCACATAAACTGCTGCAAACCGACCCGAGAATTGTGCGTTAATATAACTGAACGTGGCAGCATTTCTCCCCATCCCCCACCTGTTTGCCTTTCCAACGACCCAACTCTGCAATGAATGGCTGGTGAGGTCGTGACTAACGAGTAATCTCATACCTTCCAAATGAGCGGGGGACGATTACAAATTAACGGCTTTGTATGCGACTTCGCCACTCTCGAACTATTCCTGCGGATCGTGGGCGTTTTAGTCCACGCCACTGAAGTGTGTTCGTGAGCTATTTGCCCTTTGTTCTGGAGACAATATGTATCAGTTTCACCTCCGCCTCCCTCGCTAATTGCGTGAGCGCCTTATTTTGAATGCGGAGTGTATGAGCTCATTTTGCATAATGAACAATCGCGATTTGTCAATCATTCGTGATTGTTTTGAACTGACCCGGCCGGAATTGGGGTGGCTTGATGTGTTCGATTAAAAAGAGTTCACTTTGAGTATCTGGCAAGCATGCGATCTTGTTGTGTTGTGTTTATTAATTTATATCAATTATATTAAAATTTTAAATGTGAAATGTCAGCTTTCAAAACATTGAAGCGTGGAATTAAGCTGTATTAAGTGGTTAAGTGAGGAATACGAAGATTCTCGGCTATTGCGTTATCTAGAAATACGTGTGGTCGTTATTGATAATTTATTATGTCAAATATGTTTTTCAGAAGATCTCACGCAGGCTTAGCAACCAACAAAATCTATTTTCATAATAAATTCGTTTCTCAGTACACAAACTGTTAGACTACGAGATGCAATGAAATATTTGCGGAAACGCGTGACAGCGCAAAATATGGTGAGACTTCAATGCGAGAATCTTTTTAAAAACGTAAAAAAAGTTACTCCACTCTGTCAAGTACGAAAAACTTTATTACCGAGTCAACGGTAATAAAACTCAGCTCACGAACTCGCTTCAAAGCGTATTACGCCCGTATTAACCCGCCGATGCACTTCCGTAAACCGGTTGGCACCAGACAACGTCTGCGTTTAACGGAAAAGTTCTTGGGCTAATGCTGAGCGTTGGGCGTGAAGCGGAAGGACAGGGAATTAGCGACGGCTCTCGGTTTCACGCTCTAGTTACGGGGGACGAAAACAAGGCGAGCGAAAGTGTTGACTGTTCGATGTCGTCAACGAAGTGCATTAATGCGATTTTTCGCTTCCAAGTGACGAGTGCGTTGCGAAAAGCGGAGAGCCGAGCTAGGCCAGTTCGAAAAGCGGGTTGAGAAACGTCAAGTCGCTTCACTTTCGAAACCACTTCATCAGAGTTTCCATTCTGCTTGGAAGTGTTCAGTAAATGTGTGGCGATTCAACTAGCTGTAATTTAATTCAAAAGATCTTCTCCTATGTTATTTCAGAAACATATATCAGTATTGAAATTCTCACAACAAACATTCGTTTCAAATGAGCTCTCTAAAAATAGATACTTTCATGAGGCTTGACAAATTGGACTACAACTTAAAAAATATGAAGGATTTGTTTAAAAAAAACGCATATGAATATTGATGTCAAATACAACCCGCAACACTCGGGTAGTAGCCGGTCCGGATGGCCGAGATCGCTAAGGCAGTAGTGTCGTAGCGATCTCTGACGAAAGGATCGCTGGTTCGAGTCCCGGCTCGGGTGTGGTTGGGCATGGTTGTATTGTGTTCGTCCTTTCACCCTCTATCATAATCATCATATCGTGCCATCCTCATAGTTACCATACCCTTACACGCAATAATGGTCGCTAATGACCTAGAAATTGATGCGACCTTGAGTGGCCGAGATTTGCTGTAGATTGCTGAAAGCTACGCCGTGCAAGTCCCTATTTATTGCAATCTAATGCCTAACGTATCTTCAGGGAATGTCGCCGTAGGTTCGTTGAGTAGGGGTGCAACTCAACGCAGAGGGGAATGGAGAGATGAGAAAGGGTGGGGGGGAAAGTGGCCCCGCCAACGCTCGGGGTATTTTTTGACCCACAATACACTTCATGCAAACCCTTTACGCCTTCCACCAAAAAATACGTGATAGGGAAAGCGGCAACAGATTTTCACTTTCGCAATTTTATGGCTACTCTGTGATTTATCCAACTCTGCCCCTGGGAAGTATAAGCTGTTGACGGTTTCATCCAATCGCAGTACAATATGATATTTCCGCGAATGGAATGCAGTCTTTGTCAAGATGTTTGAAATTAAATTCATTGAGTCACAGGGCTGTGCATGTAGAAACATATTGTTTCGAATTCTGATTCTTTTTTGCTGAAAGCGTGGAGGAAAAAAAATCGGTAATCAATAATCCATGACCTCAGGCGGGTGATTTCTATGAGCGGAACTAATAAATGCGGGAGGAATATGCTCATAACATTCATTGGGACAAGAGACAGCCGAAATTGTCGTTATAAACGAGTTCTATTTTAATGGGGGATTTCACGACTTCTTTGGAATTACGCTGGTTGTGATTAGAAGAAAATTGGCGAAAAAACGTGTTGGTACCGCAAAATTCTGTTTAGTTTCTATTTTAGTCCTATGTAATTACTCGTAAGATCCCGATGCACAACAAAGGGACAGACAAAGACTGACAAAGTCAGTTTTAGTTCGAATGAATGAGCAAAAATCAGTAGTTGTCAAATTAAAAAAAACAAACAAAAGTATGTATTTTTTCATCATAAACATGAGTCCGTTTGCCGTTTTGAAAGTTGTCACACTTCATACAAGAGATGTCCCTTACAGATTGGTGAAGCCTGCCATACGAATTTCAAATTGATCTCACGTGTCGGTGGACTGATTTAACTCCATTAGAGTTATGTAACTTCTTTTTTTAGAAGACGAATCAAGCCTATTGTTAGCGGTTGTTACTGGGAGCTATTCAGATGTTGCCTAGTCACGGGAAGTCGCACGTCAGATGTCATAATTTATTACATCTCTGATGTTACAATTGTTGGGTGCGAGATTTATCAAAACTGGGATTGTTCGAGCACGCGATGTCGTGAGCGCGTTTTTGCTTCAAGGAAAATATCTCCTTTAAAATGTTTTTAGTTCTGTGTGGTGGAAATAATATGAAAACAAATTCGTTATTTATCACATAAACGTCTTTAAAAACGGCACAGGTGGTGGAATTGTGGAAGCATGTAACAGCATGTAATAAAAACATGTTGTACTATTAACGTTTGTATTATATATCTTTTTTGTAAAATATTGTTTTATTTCCTAAAATAAACAGTGTTTTACATTTCACTGCTCTTTGAACTACATTCTCCTCCTCCGCCGTACCCTCCTTCTTCTTTCTGTTTATTTTATTTCGTCGTGCATTATATTTTTAAAACTCTTATTTACTTTTATAGCTACGTAATACAGATAATATTGTGGGATTTCCCCTGTATTTTCTTCTTGTTCATTTAGATTTCTAAGCTCAAAAAGTAGATACATGAAGTGATTAGCACTGTTAGAGTGCGGTAGATACGTTAAACAGCAACGACGAAGGTGATGATTTGTAGATTTCAGTGCTAGTAAAATAATATTCCTCCTATTAAAATAAGTTATATTTAAATGAAAATCAAATTGGTGTAATTATTTAAATGACGAACTGCTTTTAAATGAGTTGCCATCGTCATCATCGTACTCCTCGTGAAGAAATCATTCGAAGTGGATAATCAGTCATATTCTTAATAGTAGAGTTGCTTACGATTACTTAGTGGCTGAGTAATCGTAAGCGACTCTACTATTAAATAAAAAAAAGTTAGTAACGGTATCTCGTATTATTTATACAATTTGTATCGAGACACGCTATTAATTCAAAATTTTATTTATTTAGTCATACCTTCATTTTTTTTCATTTCAACATCATTTTTCATTAATTCCACTATCTTGATATATTAATTCATTTATTTATAGCACTTTCATTCGTTCATTCCTTATCGGCTCATTCATTTTACACTTCTTAATTGCTTATTCGCTGACCTGAATGGCCGAGGGGGCTGAGACTAGGTTAGTCCCGCCTTGGGCATGGTTGTTTCTCCCTGAGTGTATTGTCGATGGGGCCTCGCGTTCCGCTCGCTCCAGATAAGATAAGCCCGCAAGTGTGTTGGTGTCAGGTGTATGCGTCCCGTCGGGACGTACAGGGTAACCGGCAGTCACCCGGATAAACGCCTTAGGAAAACCACAAATTCTATGGTCAGTATCCTCATAATTCATAAACGTCTTCCTATTATTCACCCATCAATGCACGGTTCAGTAGCGTGCTCATATCTTCTTCTTAACACAAATTTTGCTTCTAATCTCTTCTCCCATTCCCCAATTCCCAATACCCCCCCCCCGCAACCCATTCCAGTGCCTCCCTCATCCCGCCGCGTGGTTGATCCGTGGCTGTGGGTGGCACCCTTTCTTTTCAATCTCTTCTGTTCTCCCATTCCCCAACTCGCAACCTCTCCCCCCCCAACCCATTCCAGTGCCACTCCCACCCCTCCGCGTGGTTGATCCGTGGCAGTGGGTGGTCCGTGGTCTTTTCAATCTCTTCTCTTCTTCCATTCCCCAACTCCCAATCCCCCCCTCCCTCCGCAACCCATTCCAGTGTCTCCCCCGCCCCTGCCACGTGGTTGATCCGTGGCAGCACTGGGTGAGTCCCCGCACAACGGCGGGGAAAGCTCGGCGGCCGCTGCTTCGCCCGGCAGCAATTAATCATGCGGGGGCGCTCGCCCCGATTGCTTCCGCGGAGGAGGAGCCGACGACGGCGCGACGACGCGGGCGGCGAAGGTATTTAATGAGCCGCGCCGCGACAAATGACTTTTCAATGAGTAACCCTGCCCTCCCGCTCGCCCTTCCTCCCACGCGGGAGCCGGTGTTGGGTATCGGCCGCTGATGGACTTCCGAGAAGGGCGGACGGACGGACGGGTTCAACGCGAAGCACTCCATAGGGTTCGCACGGGATATCTGTGCAGTCGACGATCGTTGTAGTCCGGGTAAGCGTCGACTTGATTGATTGATTAGTGATTACAGATGGGTCAATTGTTAAGGTCATTAGTCCAGGAAGGGGTGTACAGGAAGGGGTGTGTTTTTTTTTCTTGGGGAAGTGGCGGTGATCTTCCCCTGCTATATGGCCCTCCATCTGCTAGCGGGGTTTTCCCGACCAGGTATCTTCAACTAGTATCTTCCACCAGTGGGCGACCGCTCTAGCAGGGACGAGCTCTGAGCTCGCGACCGATCTTCCGGCATGAGTGGTAGTGTAAGGGTAAGTATGTGTGTAAGGAGTGAGGATAGGACAAGGAAGAGGAAGGAAAGATCGCGCGTGTTCCGTCGCCGTTTGCTGGTTGTAGGGTACTGCTCCGACATTCGCCTACTATTGATCGGAGTAAACACGGAAAACTACCGGTCAGTGCAGCTGGCCACTAGAATTCTCCTGCAGACACGACTGAACTCGGCCTAGCTATGTTGTTGGATTGAAATTCCTGCCACCGTCGGGTCTCGAACATAGGACCTCCCGGGCAGAGGCATTGCAGTGACATCAGTTGATGCTCTGAGCCACCTTTCAGCATTCGCATTTTAGCGTTCGTTCAGTGCATAGATATCTGGTGCGAGCTCTGCTTACTTATTATGGAATTTCATTCCTACGAAATACGCGTTCTAAGTGCAATTTTTACCATTATTACATTTGTTTGTTAATCATTACTTAGCATATCTCCACCGCTCTATAAAAGAACGTGAGTTCCATTTTCCTCGTTTTTTATATAATTAATCTTAGCAAAAACTTCGAAGAATTTGAATTCAAATGTTTTGTAAGTCATTTAACTTCTGCAGGAAACTATAAGGTACTCATATGTTTCATATGTGTGAGAAAGTGTGCAAACGGCAGATTAGTGACAACGCCCCGGTTCTTTCTTCTTCTCTCTATAAATCACTAGTTCCGCTTCACAAAGCAAATCTTAACGTCTGTTTTACCCACTAGATTTGTAAATTTCTTACCGTTCCCTTCTTTTGAAACTGAAAATGGCGAGTAAAAGGTTTAAAATTGAGCTTGACAAAGTACATCCAGGAGGCTGTTCCGACAATCTCAAGACAATTTCCAATGAAAACTGCACTGAGGCCATTAAGAATTTGAAAATTGGAGCTGAAAAATGTGTCGCATCAAAGATATCCTATTTCGAATAAATAAATAAATAAATAAATAAATAAATAAATAAATAAATAAATAAATAAATAAATAAATATATAAATAAATACCCAAAACTCTTAGGACGTTTGTCTTTAAATTTCGAATTCCCCTACCAGCTGAGTTAAGATCATTGCCCCTGTCTCTGCCGCGGCTGTGGCTGATTTCCAACACTAGAAAATTGAGTCACTAGAGCTATCTGGAGGAGAATTTTAGCAGCCTTTAGCGAATGCTTAAGCAATACACTAACAAACAGACGACGGCGTGTGCGCGATCTTTCCTTCGTCTTCCTTGTTTTATCCGCTTCTCTTGCCCACACATCTACATTATAAATGTCGAAAGGCCGGTCGGGAGCGTAGAGTTTTTCCCGGCGGGGCGGTGCTCTGCTCGAGGGAGGCACTTAGGGAGTCCCTAGCCCTTAGGGAGGCACTTAGGGAGTCCCTAGCCAGTCGACTTGTATGTCGGCGCCGGATCTCATCACATCTCAGCACCAAGAGGAACACAGCCGCTTCCCGCCAAACACCATTCACTACTCTAATGGGACTTTTCACTATAGCAATTAACGGGCCTGGAAGCGTCAATCAATCAATCAATCAATCAATCAATGGAATCGCGTAAGTCGTTTAGTGAACGCATTGTGATAATGTTGGAGGGTATGAAAAGGTACATTTGGGACAAAGGTTTTCATTGATCTCGGCTGTCCGGGTGACGCCGCATCGAAGGCTGAGGTGCCAACGTGTCCACCAACATAACTTCAGGGTTATAGTGCGCCAGGTCCACTAGTTGCGCCGGAGCGCCCAACATCCTGGGGCACTACATGCGTAGAGAAGGACCGCGATATGTAGGTCGAAACGTCGGCCTCTCAAACTTAGAGGCGGCGTCACCCGGACAGCCCAGATCGTGCCTCGGGCCGCGGCAGCCACGACATCAAAGGTTATCATTGACAGAGGTTAACCGTTTGCTATACAACTGCGGGAATATATTTCCTTATCAATCCGTGTTACGCAGTCTGTCAGGCTCGATTAATTTTCCATAACTTTAATGTGAGTATTTAAGAACCGAACCTCAATTGCTACAGATTTTTGGTTCGAAAAGCTTTTTATCACACCCAAATGTAATCATGTGAAATAACGTTTTGCCTGCATCTCATCGCTACGTTGGTATTCTCGTAATTACTTTTATTAATAGTAAAAAAAGAGTTCTTTGATGCATTGCGTGCATGACATGTAAAAAATAATTATTTAAAATACAGTTTTTCAATTGTGAGTGATTAATTTAGTAAAATTATTTATTTTTGATATCAAACCACGTAATTATTTTCATTTAAAGTATTGAAATTCATAGGCAAGAAATAGCAATGTTATTTGAGGGTTTCTCGCAAAAATATAATTTACTGCTACATAAATATTTATTTTGTTATGTAATTAATATCTTCAACGTGTGAGTGCATTTGTACCTATGTCTATTTTCTGACGTGATGACTAGTACTATGAAGACTGTGAATGTGAATGGAATATATTTTTATTTTGTAGATATTTATTATGGCTGCAAAACACTTTCCAGACACATTATGTGACAAGGGCCATCAAACCTTTTCAAAACATATATTCAATAATATTCTAACTTTTTGAATCCTGGTATTCGCCACCTCGTGATCTTTCTATTATATAAAAGCCACAGAAAAGATACCATACGGAACGGTTGTGGGGGCAATAGCCTCAATGGGTACACATACAATCAGAAGATCTGCAATCGGTAGATCTCTGTTCAGAAGATCTGCAATCGGTAGATCTCTATTCAGAAGATCTGCAATCGGTAGATCTCTATTCAGAAGATCTGCAATCGGTAGATCTCTATTCAGAAGATCTGCAATCGGTAGATCTCTATTCAGAAGATCTGCAATCGGTAGATCTCAATTCAGAAGATCTACAGGGGAAAGACCTGCACGCGGAAGACCAGACCTGCTTGCGTTCGGTCCATTGTCATCTACCTCTTCGCGTAAAGCAGGCCTGCCCAAAAGAATTCGCCTAGCTCCATTGCGCGTAGCAGCCGCAATGTTGCAGTAGGTGTGCAACATTATGAGCCTCACGCGACCAGCTGTGCAAGCGGACGAGCGATAAGTCGCGCGAGATAGTGTCAACCTCAAAGTGATCTACGATCGTTCACGTTAGTGACGATCGACTAACCAGTAGTTCTTAACAGGCGCTGTGCGGTCGCCTGAAAAACGTATTGTCATGTTTCAAACTGACTCAAAGGCACGATAGAGAGTAGGTAGCAAACTTGCTTTCGAAATGGGACGTCATTGTAACGTAGTGCCGGGTCTAAAAAGATTGTACTGTACTACGTCGAAGTTAATACTGAAATGGATGCGACCCGGTGGGGTGCTGCGTTCCAGTGTCCCCGTGAACATGAAGGTGTAAAAGTACGCCCCAGGGGGGGTGAGGATGAAGGCCTATGGGCGCAGGTGTCCATCCTGGGAAGCAATCACCCAGGTATTAAAAACAAGTGTGGTAGTAGCACACGCTGGCAATCCACTGTACCAATCGGCACATAATCGGGTTGCCTGAATTGAATTTATGCCTTATTTTATGTGGCAAGACTGAGGCCATGAGGCCTGCTCTTCCGTCTAACCAAAAAATTATCGCTACGCTCCTTTCAGCAACTAGCAAAGGGAAAGGAGGTATTTCTAGAGCGAAAGAGACAGGCGATTTGAATTTAGCTCTGAGGCTTCATTTAGACTTGAGGATATTTTTCATGCAATCTACGCGGATGGGACCGTCGCCTTTACTTCCCCTCCGAAGGTAGGATATTTTCGCTCTTAAAAACCTACGGCTTTAATCTGGTTTAAACTCGCGAACTTGGGTTTAACAGTCCGATAAGCTATACGTTACACCACCGCCGCCGTAACTGCTTGTGCGGTTTTGTTCCGGCATTGTACAATAGCTTGCCGGTGACAGTTGTGGTGCGGGCCCGATTGCCAGAGGCGTAGCTAGGTTGGCGCGACAGGTGCGCTGTGTCGGGTCCCCGAAGCGAAGAGATCCGAACGATCCCCACGAGATATGGCAATTGTACCCGCTGATCCGGGTCTGTCGAGACTTACGAGCTATGTATATCCACGCAAAACGCGAAATGCAATAAGTTTGTTTGGGAATCCAGGCATAAGCGCGCACTCGATTTTTTATGAGAGTGGGAGGTGTACGTTTCGTCAACGTAAGTTAGGTATTCCCCTCTCTTCGCGACTCTACCCGGCGATGGTGTAATGGTTAGCGTATCGGTCTGTTATACCCAAGCTGGCGGGTTCAAACCCAAACGATGCCGTGGACTTTTAAGGGCGAAAAAAATCCTTAGTACGCCTTCCTTCGGAGGGAAAGTAAAGCCGGCTGTTCCATGTTAGTAGATTTACTTACACGTAAAAGATCCTCAAGCCTAAATGATGCCTCTGAGCTGAATTCAAATCGCCTGTTCGTTGCCCAAGAAATACCCCCTTTCTCCCTTCGTTGGTGAAAGGAACGTAGCGAAATTTGCGTGGTCAGACGGAAGAGCGGGCCTGATGGCTCGAAACTCGCCACGTAAAAGAAGGCATTAATTCAATTCAATTCAATACCCTACCCCTTGCGGCTCAGCCCTCTGAGGCGCAAACAATTGCTACCCATTGCCGGCCCTGCATGAGAGCATGCAATGGGTAGCGCGTGCGTCAGCTATTGCATTACCAAATGCGCAGGGTGATTCGAAATGTTACAATATTCTATGCCATGTAGAATGCGGGAAATTGCGGTGATTTATATGTTTTTACACATGTGACAGTTCCCTTTGGTTGTTAGGCAACCTCGAATACACGGACGGTAAGAAGGTACATGGAATCTTCTTGACCCGCCTAACATCTGTGCATAAGTGGTTGCCTTAAACTGGAATGTTGCCTGGAACGGAATGTTGCATGTGACAGTTCGTTACATGAAATTTTCCACTGTAACATTTAATGTGAGGCTTCCTGTACATCGAGCGTCTAAAAAAAATAGCGACGTTCTGATAACCAGCAAATAATATAATTGTAGTCTTCACTGAACTGTGGAAAAAGTGGATAGTATCTACAAGATGTAGCTACTACATCGTTTTCGAACTTCTGAATGACCTGAAAGTTGTAAAATTTATTATGAGGCTTCCTGTACATTGATCATCCGAGAAAGGAATAGCGACGTTCTGATAACTAGCAAATGATATAATTTTAGTCTTCATTGAACTGTAAAATATATGGATAGTATATACTAAATGTTTTCATAAATGACTTTTTTTTGGAACGGCGAAGCTTTTTATTAGTGATCCGATGTATCGAAAATAATTGAAGTATATGAAATACGCGGATACATTTTTATCTTTTTAATTGTCGTTTCACCCATGAATTGTAATATTGCTCGTTCCAATGAATAAATTAGTGACAGTATCGGTATTTTCGCTCAATTTCTGAATAAATGTCGTATCATCGAGGGCATTCTGTTTTAAAAACGAGCTATAACGTGTCTCATCATAATTATTTATGGAGATGGAACGCCTGTTGTAAAGCAGTAGTCGCATTAATGAAAACAATCAGAGTTTTGGATTCGTCTAAGTCCTCGTCCCCTTGTGGTATGAAATAATATTGTGCCATTGGAGAGGAGTCTTGTTCTAAAATGTATCGTAAAATACTATTTGTGGTTAATTGCCTTTATTATGTCTGACATTGAGCATCGCTAAATGGTTTTAATTTCTTTCCTTGAACGGTTCTGATTCCTTTCTTGACGTTCCTTCAGGGTTGAGTGTGTACCTGCTAGTAGTATTCAGTTGGGAGTGTTGCACGAAGATGGGCGTGTGTCATATTTTTTGTTGTGAAAAATTAAGTGTATACACAATAATGCTTTGGAATTAGTGATGTCAAGAGACTTTTGAGGCGACAAAATCTGTCGGGCGTGATTTGTGGCTGTCGAAAGGTATTTCAAAATTCTACCATTTTCAAGGTACTCAGAATTTTCACCGTCATTTGTTACCTAATCTCATTATTGAATTTGGTTCTTCAGGTGGTAGTAACCATGGTGAGAAGCCGAATGGCACTTCGTTTAACCCTGCAGTTCTCATGTACCATGTCGTAATGAAAGTAATCTACATAACCTACAAATGTAACCGAGGTTAAAACTACACAATTTAGCCATTACGACTTTCATAAAATTATTTTGAACAAGCACTTTATCTCAAAAATGTTTATTTGAATGTGATTTAAAAGTCATTATACTTTAAGGTGCGGTATTTAAATCTGCCTCTATTGTCTCCCTGATAAAAACATCTGTGATAAATGACGTGTATTAACATAAGAAATATTTTTTCTCTACTGATAATTCGTCATGGTCATTCAGCAATCTTGATTGTAGTATATCACTGTAGGATATGCCAAATGTATATGACTCTGACCACAATATCCGTCTTTCTGATTTTTGCATGGTTAACGTCCTTCCTATCACTCTTAATAGCAAATCTCGCGCGGGCTACAGTTTTAGCCCAAGCGACATTAAATCTGGCAACAACTTGCTTGCTGCGAGAAGTTCGGAACCAGACTGGGTGGTAAGAGTAACATGTTGTCTGAAACTCCTGATACTTATCTGAATCTATTGATACTCACATTTCTCTAAACTCGGTAGAGGTTGTGCGCCAACGGAACCTAATTGGCTGGGCTTCACCTGTAGTCTGCGCAAGTACTCCAGTATCCAGAGACAATTGATTGATAAGTGATTCCGGCGCGGTCCGTTACGGTCATAAGTCCCGTAAGTGTAGTGCATGTTTCCCCCCTTGGGGAAGTGGTGGTGATCTTTCCTTGCTGGATCCGGCGCCGATTCCATCGGCTAGCGGGGGTTTTCCCCAACCAGGTATCTTCCCCCTAGCGGGGAACTGCCCCAGCCGGGACAAGCTCTAAGCTCCCGATTAGTTTCCTGATATGTGTGGTGGTGTGATGTGTCTAAGTGTATGAACGTAAGCAGTGAAGTAGAACAAGGAACGGGAAGAAAAGGACGCGCGCGGTCCTTGACCAGTGTCTTAGTGTACTGCTCCGGCACTCACCTGGGGTTGAGCGGAGAGACCGCGGAAAAACTACCGGTCGGAGCAGCCGGCCTCTAGAATTCTGCTCCAGACGCCGACTGAATTCGACCTTGCTGAGTAGCTAGTGTCGAAAATCGTGCCACCATCGGAACTCGAACCCAACGGCCTCTCAGTCAGAGGCAATGCAGTGACATCAGGTGATGGCCTGAGCTACTTCGCCCTTCTTCTTCTTCTTCTTCTTCTTCTTCTTCTTCTTCTTCCTCTTCTTCTTCTTCTTCTTCTTCTTCTTCTTCTTCTTCTTCTTCGACGGTTTCTACCCCTTAGAGTTTGCCGTTTTCGATTTCCATTATTCTCGGTCCTCCCATTGACCCTCTTCCAATCCTTTCTCCTCCATTACTTCATGTATATATGTCTTCCAGGTTAAACCAGGTCTACCTCTTCTACGTCTTCTTTCAGGTATCCAATTTACAATTTGTTTTGGCCATCTCTCATTTCGCATCCTCTGGACATGTCCATACCATTGAAGAGCTTTATTTTCTAGTCTTCTGGTTATGGTTGTTTGAACCTCAGCTCTTTCCCACACCACTTCGTTTCTTATTTTATCCAGTCTTGTTATCTGCAAAGATCTTCTCATGAAGTCGAGCTCTACCGACCGTATTCTGTCTCTTCTTCGTCCTTTGGGAATAATTAATTGTTGCAATGTGTTGATAATCGTTGCCTCTGAGATTCGTGTGCTTCTCCTCCCGGGTTCTTTAATTGTCGTACTGTGTTGCGTATGAGTTGGATGTCGTGGTGAAGTGTGATTCGGGAAGTCCATGAGGTTTACGTCAATGATGGGTGGTAAAAGGTACTATTTGCTGTTCATTTTGCAGTTTTATCTGAACGCGTTTACTCTCTATTTCTTAAGCAACAGTATTGCCACAACTTCGCTACCAAAATATAGACATAGCAACAACACTATTTTTTTTCTAATGGCCGGAATTTTTTCAAAATATATTTTTATATTCACCTGACTTCACTATATATTTTTATAGATATCGAATTTTATAATTTGTATTTTTTAAGTACCCTTTTTAGTTTGGATGAACTCGACAAAATCCATTCTATCTTTAGAACCCTAAAATAATTATAAGTCAGAACATTAATTAATTAATTGTCTCATAATTTGCGCAGATTTATTTCCCCGTCAGATTGATATCTGGCTACATAATATCTATTACGAAACTTGTGTTCGTAAATTTTACGCCATTTTTCATTATTTGTTGCTTTTTTTAAATAAAAGCCGACATGTCAAACGGTATATTTTATGCAGTTGGTATTGAATATTCTTAGGGTGCAATATCATACATATATAAGTATTTTTAAAACTTTGAAATCCCCTTCTAGTATCCCGGGATAGGTCAAGTGGACAATGTTGATTGGATCTGCGAGTGGCATTTCAGCAACACAAAATATTACGTTACCCTCTTTGTACACGGTTCGTGCTTGTCGTCAAGGTTCTGAATCTTGCTCACCGAAGTAGAGAAGCGTTGAAGCCCACGCCCCGCTGCCTTCTCTCCATTAATAAGGCAAGTGCTACTGCGCGCTTAGCCTGAAGAGCGCGCGCCGGAGGTTTTCAGCCGTGTAGTGGAAACGATTGTGTTCGCGGATGTTGTGAGCAAATGTTAGTTCAGTAGCGCCAGCTCGCTGTTGCGTCGTCTCGCCCCTAAGTGGTGAGTAAATTTACCTTGATGTGCAGGGAAACACCGCGTCTGTGCTCGCGGCAAGTATTAAACCTCTTAATTCATTGGATCACTTGCGTGTTGGGTAGTCGTGCATTGAAGCGCGCAAAGTATGCACGTATACGGGAATCCGGCGAATTTCGATTTTTCCTGCATTAATTGGGATTTACTGCACGGTGTAACGTAAAAGGTAGGAAGTACGTTCGAAACAACCACGTGACCTGGATCGTATGAAGTCTTAAAAGAGTTTTGTACAACATTCTAAGACCACGGTAAAAGGAACGGCTTCTGAACTTTGACCATCTTAATTCCCGTAATAACACACCATCTTAGTTTCATTTTTCAGCTGCCCAGTTGGAATGAAATTCCATTTGTCGCGTTCTCGTTACTTGTATATACAAGATTTACCACGTGATTACACCCGATAATTCTGGTGGAGTATCGGATTCCGATATAACTCTGCGGCAACGTTAGAATTGGCACATGCTCAGAGGGTCAAGAGTGGGTTCGTAACACGTACGATAGTCTTTAGCGCTGAGGAAACACCTACGAGTAGAGGCGAATCCCTACATCCTGTCTTTAAATTATTTTAAGTTATTATCCTGAAATATCTGAGTTAATTTGTAAATAAAAGTAGCAATGAACATTTTTGACAACATATTTTATGAAGGAAGAATGACTCACATGTAGTGTTCAGCAAGTAAGCTTATGATTTTGGCTAGTATTCCTTATCATGTTCCACATTACGGAATTAGCTCACTACCGTGGAGAACGATTGTTCGATCGTATTGCTAGAATGCTGCTGGAAAAATATATCTAATTTCTTCGGTCGATTGCTCTAATTGTTGACTTCCATGTTTTTCCGGATCGCATCCAGGCGAATGTCGGGGCACGATCCGACAGTAAAGTACCCTGAGCATGCGTTCATTTGTTCAGTGTTCAGTGCAGTTGCGTGAGTACTTCGTTATTTATCTTTCAACTATTTGAGAGTTTTTGACTGAAGAGCTTTTTTTTCGAGAAGCGTGAGGTCCATTTTCACAAATATAAATGAATTACCGTATTTCTTCCATGTAATTTCTACCATTTTATGAGAGATTTTATGGGAGCACCACCCTGCTTAATGGACCACTACTTTTCTTTCCCTCCCATCTCCCTCAACCGGAGTAGGGCGTCATGGGAAGTACGCCTGGGGCTCCCCCTGATAAAACCGCCATACGCCGGCGGGGTAAAGGCTATCAGTCGACCTCCGTTTGAATATGGCTGATAATAAACCACAAGGATTATATAATGAAATTTCCTCGTATAACATTTACATCATATTCAAGCAACAATGTTTCCTTCTGACAGAATAAACTGTAATGCGATTGTTGGAATATCTGTGTAATGTTTGTGTTTTGTTTACAGGTGAGTACCCTGAGCGTGCTTTCATTTGTTCAGCGTGGTTTCGTGAGTACTACTTTATTTCCCTTTCAACTATTTATTATCTTCCCCTTCGAAGTGGTGTGGTATTCTGTTGTGATTAGAAGTACTGAAATCTTTTCCTCGAAAAGCGTGAGCTCCGTTTTCGCAAATTATAAATAAATCACCCTACTGCTTCTGCATAATTTCTACAATTTTATGACGAGAGACTTCTTGAGTTTTATTTTTAGTGTAGGCTGACGAGTAAGGCCTCGAGTTTCGTTCTACTGAACCGCGAATGAACTAGTGCTGCCAAAATAGCACGCACTTTCTCGACCGCACTTTCATGCAAAATTACGCCAATAGTACTAAAATTGTCGAAAAATTTTACTTGATCTCTTTCAGTATGCATCTTCAATGAACAGATTTCATTAAGGGAAAAATATCTTCATTGTAGTTGTAATAAAACTCCGAAATTGTTATGAATTTTTGTAATTTTCGTAGAAAGAGAAAATGAGAGCTGCACAATTCTCTTAAACGTCTTTCACACTATCCAATACCAAAATTAATGGAGCCATTTTTTAAAAATTTTGAAAATGTCCTTGGGGGCTCATGTAAAGTACCTCCCAGAATTAAAATATCGGTTCCAAATTAAAGGGGCCTTGACATCAGCCAGATCAATAGAGGAATATATTAAGAGAAAATCTGCTGAGCTCTTTGCCGCTAGCGTTGTTCACAGACGGACGGACCGACAGACAGCCATCATTCGATGTTTCGTTATCAAGGACTCACGAAATATGGATTCTAGCTAGCCCACGTGTTAGAGGATTTTGTTTCTAAATTTAGCAGCTGGATTTATTCACGTTTTCGGTAACAGGGCTCTGTAATAAGAGTTATCTTGCTGAAAATTCACCGTTTTTTCGCACATCATTACATAACTTTCTCTCTACTTCGTAGCCAGAAAGTAAAAAGGAAGGGTAACAATGACGCAGCCAATTTTGCAGCTTCAACTGTATAATTATCGTTCAGTTATACCGTAGTTTGGAGAGCTGTATAGTTCGTGTTTACTGAAAGTCATTTTCAATATACTGAATTCAAAAGAGGTCGTAATGAAGGTCTGCACTTATACAACAAAAAAATCTCTTATTATTTAACGCAAATAACTAAAAAAATACTCTATTGTTAGGGTAAGCAGAGCTACAGTTCACGTCTGTCGAGTGTATTTTCTCACAACTGAACATTCGGGGATATGCAAACGTGAATCTCCGTGAGGGCATAGAGACTGGCTGAGACTGTAGATTACTACTGCTGTGGGATCGTAGTGATGCAACAGGACGTGGGGGCTCCATATCTTTCTAATTTGCTTTGTAGACGCTGCCTGATTGAACATTTCCTTAGAGCCTGTTAAATCGCCTCCGCACAATAATATAAACGCCTCGAAATATTTTCTTTAAATGTTTTATTGGTATAGAGCAATATATCATAAATGATAATTCACAATGACATTTTTCATTAAAATCTGTAAAACTTCGATAACTGCAGTAATTCAACTTCATTGTTCCATTTCCAAAATCTTCATTTACCTTCAATAATGAAGGTAAATATTTCTTTCTAAATTCAATCTTTTCCTCGTTATTGCATTGTTTAATCGTATCATGGGCAAATTTTTAAACGTGTGAGTACTATTTGCCCATTTTTGAGATAATTCTATGAGGAGTAACAAACAATGTACCACTGTGAATAAACAGCAAACGCTGTTAAACCGCAGTGTTAAATACCTGAGCGATGAACGATCTGCCGTCTTGAATGGTAGGGCTCTGGTTCGAATCCTCGCCCGCGTAACACTTCGTTTCCATTCAATTGCAGAAGTGCTACTTTCATTAAAACGTTTGGCTTTTCAAGAATTGAAGGTAAGATTCTTTTTCGAATCACTCGGCGTAGTTTCGATATTTTTTTTTGTAGAGAAGGGAAGTGTTAGCACGGAAGAAGTTGAAGTAGCAAATACTTGTATTGTAATGGGGTTACTTGCGAATGTCCGTCCGTCACGGTTAGTTCTCTTGCGGTCCGCAAATCAGAGCGAAGGAGGTGCCATTCGCCGAGTCTTCATCCACTGGTAGCTACAAAAAAGTACCGCGTTTATTCACAAAATTTTGAAAACGTCTTGCGGCTTCGTGTAAACTACCCCCCAAATTAAAATATCTAAATGATCTCAGGAGCGGCAAAACTAAATCTTACTTACCCTGGCGTATTCACAATGTTTTGCTCAAAAGCTACTAATCTGACATATGCAAGAGACGTCCATTCACACAATCGCATTGATTTTCGGGTACACAATTGCGCGTAACTTCTCGCCACTTGCACTACACTTTGGAACAACCATCTTTAGAACAGCACTAAGAGACCTGCAGCCTTACGTGTGTGCGAAGTTTCAGTTCTCGTAAAATTTAAACACCGGTTTTACAAGCAAACATTCGAACTCGTATTTTATTTCAAGAATTTTCCTCCCTCTACCGGCTTAGATGGCCTAGGGCATCAGTTTATGTCACTACAGTGCCTCTGACCGGGTGGTCCAAAAGTTGGAGACCCGTCGGTGGCAGATATTAGACATTAGGTACAAAGATGGTCGAATTTAGCCACTGTCTGAAGGAGAATTCTTGCGACCGACTGCTCTAATCGGTAGTTTTCTGTGTTTTCTCCGATCAACACCAGGCGAAAGCCGAGCAGTACCCTAACAAACGGTTCACAGACCTCCCGCAATATTTACGTTCTCTTCCTTGTCATACCCACACACCTTACTTATGCATCCACAGACACACACATTTATATGCATTGCAGTACCACACATGCCTGGAGATCAGTCGGGAGCGTAGAGCTTGTCCCGGCTGCTAGGGCGGTGCCTCGCTGGTGGGAGATACCTGGTTGGGGAAAATCCCCGCAAGTCGAACGCGCAGATCGACGTCGAATCTCTCCGTTCAGCATAGGAAGATCAACTCGCCCTCCAACAATAACACTTGCGCCAGTCTTACGCGACTATGACCGTAGCCGTTGACACCCCCGGAATCAATTACTTTCCTCCTTGTACTCTCCGAACAGTAAATCCCGCCTCCTGCCGTCTCCTGCCGAGCGAGCGCCACATGCGACGGAGGCCGCGCGACGCGTCCGCGATGTCCACGCGCAATCTCTGCCCCTTTCGCCCATCCGCCCGCCCGCCCGCCCGCCCGCCCGCCCGCCCGCCCGCCCGTCCGCCCGCCCTAATCACAGAACAATCGACGGCCGCAAGAAGTGGGCCACTTGGCACGCCGCCAGCCGCGTCACAATGCGCCGCCTTGGGGGACACCGCAGTCGCCCCAGGCGTCATCCAACGGGGCTTCCGTCGGGGCGTTTACTGTTTACGGGCGCGGCAGCTGCCATGGTCATTAGTTCCTTAAGATATGTGCGGACGGGGCTAGTGGGCGGATTTTGATGACACCAAAAATTATCAATGAAATGCTTTTAAAATGCCCGAAAAGCAAAGAAAAATGACGTAAAGAATGTTATCAAAACCAGTGAAGATAGACAACTTAAAACCTAAGCTGTTGGAAACGTTACTGAAGTAATCGAGGCTGCTTCTATTTGTTCAAATGAACTCAACTTTCAAACTTTTGGGTTTGTCGGGTGAAAAAATTAATTCAAAAAATGTCTTATTAATGGAAATCGACACAAAATGCAAAATAATGACGTATAAAAATGGGTCCTTTTGTCATAACATAAAATGAATTTCTAAACTAATCGGCCTTTTCTAAAGTGAAAAGAAAAATATGACATTTCATTAAAATCTGTCCCCTACTCATAACACTGGATTTGGGCGGTGTTCCGTTCCCGCTAGATCCTGCAACGACCTACATGTCGGCTGGTGGAGTTGGCTACATCCTGCAGGGCACCGTCCAAGCCGGGATAAATTCTTACATGCGTGATATTGTAATATTAAATGTATGTGTAGCAAAAAAAAGCGCGTTCCTCCATCCCTGCCTTCAATCCTCCTCCGTTCTCCCCTCCGCCCCAGCCTCTTCTCCATCCCTCCATTTCTGACCATTCAACGATTCCCTTTAAGCAGGTGGTTGTTCTGTGAGGTTCATAATAATAATAATAATAATAATAATAATAATAATAATAATAATAGTAGTAGTAATAATCGGAATAGGCATCGTCCTAATCCTTGAAAGCGGATTATTATTATTATTATTATTATTATTATTATTATTATTAATAATAATAATAATAATAATAATAATAATAGACAAAACAATACAGTTCTTGAAAGAGGCCAATCTTTTCTACAAAATTTAATTTAATAAATAGTATATGATTATTTTTAACGTCAATCAGTAAAAAGGCTACAGGCCTTAGATGCCAAGCCTTCAAACTAACAAAATTAATTAATTAATTAATTAATTAATTAATTAAAATAATAGCCTTTAACAAGGTGAGGCTCAGGCCATAGGGCCTGCTCTTCTGCCTAACCACTGAATTTACATACATACAGAGTAGTTACATTTTATGAAGAGAGGACAAGCTGTACATTTACGTCTCGGAGTACAAATCTAGGAACTATCCCTGCCTAAGCCTTAAGTGATTGAGTAAATCCAGAAAACCTCAATCAGGATGGCGGCTTAGGGCCGAACATCATCAATTCACGGAGAAAATTGGAAATGAAGGGGAAAATAAATGAAAGGAAACATTAACGAAAATGAAGAAATTCCGGAAGAGAAAGAAGAAAGAGAGACTGAGATGGGGGTCTAGCTTTACATTTATGTCTGGGAGTGGAGACATCCGCGGCATACGCCTTAAGGGATTGAGTAAACCCAGAAAAATCTCAATCAGGATGGCGGCATAGGACCAAACTGAATATGTTATACATAGCAGTGAAAGATAAGTTTAGTGAAAGAGAAGAGAAAAAAGGTTCCTCCATGGCTGACAGAGATCTTTCAATCTTTTGAGCTTTATAAGGAAGTAAACTCTCCCCCGGACAGTCGGAACCCTTAAGACTGGACGTGTTTAGAACTCGCGCCAATTCAATCTGCTAATTAGAAGGCTGCCCTAGACGTTTATAGATCTGAAAGATTCTCGCTAGTTCAATACTGCACGAGATGAGAGTTTGGTATCCACAGTTCGGCGGCGTCTCTACGTCTCCTTGGCGACGGCATGCGCTGGGCCAATCGGGTGCCAGTTACGTTAGCATTCGTCGTCCCGCGTTGCCGATGAATTGTATCCAGCGCCACGTACACGGCCGAAGGTATGGTTACGAGCGTGGGCGCCGCGCTGAGTCTCGATCCCGAATGCAACATGAGCCCAGATATACACGTAGGCTTCCGCGGCTCGAGTTCATTACTTCTATGCTGTCCGGGTGTCGCCGCGTCGTTGGCAGATAGGCCGACGTTTCGCCTGTCATGTCGCAGGCTTCTTCAGGGTAGTTACCCTATCTGGGCTCATTACTTCTAGGCTGTCCGGGTGACGCCGCGTCGTTGGCAGATAGGCAGCCTGCGACATGACAGGCGAAACGTCGGCCTATCTGCCAACGACGCGGCGTCACCCGGACAGCCTAGAAGTAATGAGCCCGGATAGATTGTAAACGATGAGTAGGTTTACCTATGAAGGTGGCAGTGTCGCGTGGTTGTCGACGTGCCGTGAAAACCTGTAGCGAAGGCTATGGACATCGCGCGCTTGTACGTTTGGCAACAACGCACCATGTGCTCAGTACACGTACTCAATACCAAAGTTCCATCTTCCACGGTGTACGAAACGCGATGCTCCTGTAGAATTTGCCGTGCGGCTTGTGACGGCCTGGGTCTCGTTACAACTGTTCCCAAAACATGGGTCGAACGGGTGGGAAGTAAAGTAAAGCATTGTTCAGCATACTAATCAATGTTATTTGCTAATTTTTACTACCGGGAGAGGTGCCTAAATGTATCAAATGATTTCACTGCAGTACCTCCAACCGGGAGGTCTTAGATTATAGTCCCGTCAGTGGTAAGATTGTCGACACTAGCTTGTCAGCTACGTCGACTTCAGTCGCTGTCGGAGGAGAATTCTAGAGGCCGACTGCTCTGATCGGCAGTTTTCCGTCGATTCTCCGATCAACACCAGGCGGCCATCAGTACCCTAACACACGGGCCATGGATTGCGCGCGATCTTTTTTTTCTCTCTTCCTTGACTTCACCTTACACTTTACTTACACACACACTTACGCGTACATGCACTACACTCGCACAACACGCCGAGAGACCGCTCGAGAGCATAGAGCTTGTTCCAGCTGGGGCGCTGCCGCATTGGTGGGAGATACCTGGTTGGGGAAATCCCCGCTAGCCGACGGTAGGTCGGCACTGGCTCTCGCCGTACGGCTGGGGAAGTCTACCGCTCGCCCGGGCAAAACATTCACTACACTTACGGGACGAAAGACCGCAGTTCTTGACCCGCTCAAAATCACTAACAATCAATCAATCAATCAACCCTAATCTTTACCAGAGAAAAGGTTGGAGAGCGTGACGGCCCTCTCGCCCGCGCTGGTAGGTCGCTGAGTGTCTGGCGCAAGCAATAAATTGGTATGAATATGTTTGTTCCGTGCCTGTCGCGTGTCCCTGAAGCACCGTTTGCACGAGGCTAGCCGACAATCCACAGGAAAACCGCTGGCTTCATCACTTTCTTCGAAGAATTGGATTCGTGAAAACGCTTGGGGACAAGCGATTTGCCCTCGGCGTGAGTGCGCTGTTCTGGCTCTGCCCGCGATGGGAAATAAATTGGCGCCCAGCGCGATGGCGAGACGTGTTGTTAAACATTTAACGTATGTATTAATTAACGTATGATTGCGAAATTTTGTGCAATTACGAAAATGTATGAAATAAAAATATACATATCAAGTTCATTTGAAATGAAAACAATTATTTTTTTACACATATTTACTCGTTTTGTTTACCACTAAGAGCAAGCATAATGGATATTACATAATCTCACGTTATTGAATGTGTTTAATCTTTTAATGAATTACAATCCTTATTAGGAATATTTAGAATGTTCACTGTGTGATATATTGTATTTGACTTGCATTTTCACGGCATGGTTAGATTCGAAGAACGTTGGACCTAGCGAAGAACCAACGTAAGGAATGTTTTTTCGACTATTTGCAACAGATAAAGTATGCATTTCGTGTCAATCGAATCTAATCTTGCCGTGCAGCCCTCCTACAATAGCAAAATACAACTTGGAAGTGGAATATAATAATTCACCCTGTGCACATTTTAAATATTCCTGATTAGGAGTAATTCATTAAAAGATAAAATCGATTCAACAACGTAAGATTCCATTTAACTGTGTTGTATCTCGAAGCTATGACTCAAATGCAGCTATATAACATGGAAAATTTTTCGTTATCGTTTAATCATTTCAACATATATTTGTGGGATCCCTAATGAGAAATGTGTGAAAAAAGATGTCGTTACATAGAACTTGACTGTTGGCCTGGTGCTCTGATAATGGCCTGGAGATACAAGAAGGAAGTCTGGTTGTTTTGAAGGTCTAAGTCAATACTAGATATAAGCGGCCAAACATGGGTAAACCAGAGCAGATATTCTCACCAATTTTGATGTATTGATTAACTTTTTGCGTATATCAGCCAGCATGCCGCTTTCGTAGAATATGCCTAATCGATGGCAATTAGTGTTGGCTAATTTTAATGTCCTGCGCCGGTTGCGAGGGGCGTGGGAAATTAATTACCTTTAAAACACTTCTTATATTATCGTCAGATCTCAAAATTACACCAAATTATGGCGTATCAAAAGTCGTTTGACAAACTGACAGAGTAAAAAATTACCATAAAGTACGCGACGATCATTACTGTACTAAAAAAGCACCTCTTTAAAAGTAAACTACTATGTTATTTACAGCGGTCACTATTGGCTACCGAGAAAAATGGCCGTTCGTAGAAAATGGCAGCTTAAAAAAGAGTTGACGTCAAATATTAGTGAGTAAAATCTATTTAGGCAATATATAGGGTCTTACGAAAACGCATCGACTCTTTAAAAACAAAAGTAAGCTGGGCAACCTCGGAAATAATCTCATTAGCAGTGTAAATGTACACGAGCACAACTTTTTCACCTGCATTTTAGGTTTCAATTTTTTTGCCAAAAACGTGAATAAAGAATGTAAAAAGTAAGGTGTATATGTAAATGCTGCAACCACTACGGCTTCTCCTACAAAGAATATTTGTTTACACCGAAAATAATATTTATTTCAAACGCTTCTTAGAGGCACGCATTTTAATGTTCGGATCATCAACTGAATTAATTGTTTTCCTATTTTAACTTGAAGGCGCAGACAAATAGTGCGGAATTTTTATTTAATATCGGTTTTAAATTCTGGCTGATTTTATGCCCTGTGTCGCTTCTTAATTTTTTCTCCGCGTTTCGGTTAAACCAAAAAGGATTTTTGGGCTCTATTAGAAAGAGCGAAAAGATTTCTGGTTCTAAGTAGTAAATTTGACTCTTGTAAGTGCGGTTCCTTGTAAACGTAAAGTCATAAAGTATGTTCATATTTCATTTACAGTGTCTACATCGAGCGAGCAAAATAGACTTTCGCTCCCCTCCAGTCCGCCTCACTCTCTCCAGTCCGCCTCACTCTCTCCAGTCCGCCTCCCTCCCTCCAGTCCGCCTCCCTCCCTCCAGTCCGCCTCCCTCCCTCCAGTCCGCCTCCCTCCCTCCAGTCCGCCTCACTCTCTCCAGTCCGCCTCACTCTCTCCAGTCCGCCTCACTCTCTTCAGTCCGCCTCCCTCCTTCCAGTCCGCCTTCCTCTCTCCAGTCCGCCTCCCTCCCTCCAGTCCGCCTCCCTCCCTCCAGTCCGCCTCCCTCCCTCCAGTCCGCCTCCCTCCCTCCAGTCCGCCTCCCTCCCTCCAGTCCGCCTCACTCCCTCCAGTCCGCCTCACTCCCTCCAGTCCGCCTCACTCCCTCCAGTCCGCCTCCCTCCCTCCAGTCCGCCTCACTCTCTCCAGTCCGCATTACTCTCCGCCTAACCTTCTCCAGTCCGCTTCACCAGTTCGTCCAACATCATCCTGCCTATTTCACCCTTCTCCCGCCAATCCATCCTACTCCCTTCTGTCAATTCCACTCGTCACTCCCTTCCACCCCACCAATCTGCCCTCTCTTCCGTCCTTCCCACTCGCTCCACTCCAGCGCTCTCCCCCCCGGTCCGCTTCGCATTTCGTCCCTCCCCCTCCACACTCCTCCTCCCCCACCAGTCCGTCCCACCCTCCCGGCTGCTGAGTCGCGTGGGCGTAAGAGCCTCTGCAAACAGCTGACGGTCTGATCCCTCGCCGCCACGCCCCCGACGAGCCACTCCGCCGCAGACGCGCGGGTGCGTTGCCATGGTGACGGCGGCCGGCCAGGCGAAGGCGGAAGTCTCGGGCGCGCTCGTTGGCGCCTGGCGGCCCCGACTTTTTCTCTGCGCGGCGCGACGCTCGTGAAGGAAATACGATCGCCTCCGGTTCGAAATGGGCAGCCCCTGGTGATGCGACATCGGCAACGAAACGTCCATGTTGCCAAACATCGATGTTCAAAATTAAAACATCGATGTTAATAATACATCGACGAAAATCCATTGAAGTTTCAAACGTCGATATTTTGAAGGTGGTTTAGTAACCTGTAACATTAAATTCGTGCGCAAGAAAATTTAATTTAGCTGTGGAAGTGGAATTTATAGTTAAAAATTTAACTGAAAACAGAAAGTTAAAAAACACGTTTTCATGCGCGAAATAAGAGGGAAGACGAAGGAAATTCCAGGACATCAGGATCATCCCCGTCGAGAGATAGTCTGCTCGATGAACGCAGTGCGAACAGTTTTCGTGCTGTTCGAACTCATAAACAGCCAGTGGTACCATCAGTTAATATTTAATATTTTAACATGAACAAAATTGAGTGTAACGGCAATTATTCTTCGACAAACGTATATCGAAAGCGGAAAACATCGATCACAAAACGTTGATGTTTCTAGTAAAACATAGTCTTCAATAAATCACACCCCTATTTTATTATTTTGCGCCTCTTGGCACGGAACAGCCGGGAAAATACGATCGGATTCCAAATGGGGAGCCCCGGGTCAATGATATGAAACGGATGTTTGATTTACGTCCAAAGACCCGACCCCGACGCGTCTTCATTTATTTTCATCCCGAGCACAAAAACGCCGTTATTGTTACGTAATATCACGGCTCGCCTCTTGACACCACGCCGGGGTCGCTAAAAGAAATTGCTTTTGTGAGAGTCGAAGTAGTATCGACCGGTGCACAATCTGTTGTTTGCCACATAAGGCGAAGGATATCGTGGATGACACATTAAAATAAAGGAAAACCAAAGAGCAAACACGGAATATCTTAGTACGTAAACAGTTACAATTTCTTATTAGTCACAAGATTTATGATTAAGTAATACTATGTGTGCATTGGAAATTTCCGATTCGCGTAGTGTAGAGGGAATTTTTCTGAAAATTTTCAATGCCCGATTGGTATTCAATAAGATTATTCCACAAATGAAATTACCTCAAAGTTTCAGAATGCGCCAAATATTATTAATATTGTGTTCGTGTTTGAAGTACACACTGCAGTGCTTCCTATGATTTATGCATTGCACCTTGTGATTGGCGAGAAGGTTTGGTTGATGTTAGATGTATAGTTCAAAGCTTTTGGTTTGAATTTCACGAATGGAATAGTCACCATAAATATTTGTGTAAAACTCCACCTCCCTTCTCCATTCAGATGTTTCGTATCTCTCTTGTTCTCAGCAGTACACAATCTCAGCTCCTGTTGCTCATACACCCTCTCGTAATTGAAGTCGTCTACATATGCACACTACATTAAATGTTTCGTAACTTTTGTAGACTTTGTAAACAGTTTTTCTCGCTAATCGTATTGCTTCAATAAGGTATTCAAACTTTTTTGGTGCACTAAAAGAAATGTGATTACAAAAAGGCAATGAAATATTAAATGTGCCTTGTATGTAGTGATAAACAGTTTTCTTAAATAAAGAATTAAATAAATAAATAAAATAAATAAATTAAAAAAATAAATACAAAAATAAATAAATAAATACAAAAACAAATAAATAAATAAATACAAAAACAAACAAATAAATAAATACAAAAATAAATAAATAAATACAAAAACAAATAAATAAATAAATACAAAAACAAATAAATAAATAAATACAAAAATAAATATCCACCTGGGGATATTGTTAGCTTTCATTTTAAAGATTGCTGATAATATCTTTCGTCAGTATATTTATATTCTGAATGTAAGAAAAATCGCCTTAGTGCATGTTCCATAGTTTATTTTTCTATTTTCTAAAAATATCTTCCTTAAGTGTCTGCATGTATGATTTACATTTTTCCCGCACGATTGACTTACGAAATACTCCACTTTGTCTTTTACGCCAAGCAACTCGAAAATATCTTCATGCGAGTGCTTTATGCTTTTAGTTTGATTGCTTTCGAGTGTCAAATGTACAGACACCGATAGTAACACGTTTTGGTTACGTCATAAAACTGCACTAACATGCTTTTCCTCTTACCCGGAATTAATTAGACCAAGCTGCGGGCTGATATATTGGAGGAGGGTGGCAATTTTCAAACCAAAAACTGCTGTTGAGTGTAAATTGGCTTCCCACATACGTCACGTGCAAACATATTGCTCTCCTGGATTATAGATTGCTGCTCGATTGCTGTAGCTCGGCGTTCGAACATGAATAATCCTCTAAATTCGCGGCAATATGAGAATTACACCTATGTAATAACGCTAGGCGGTCATTAATTTTCTAATTTTGGTACTTTCGAGGGTAGCAAAGTTGTAAATTTCAAAAATGCTTATTAAATTTGGAAACAAGCGTACCGAAGTGCAATTCAAATTGTCTTAATTGTTTTCTAATAAGTAATTACATAAACCCACATTCATCATTGTTACAAACGCTCCTATTTCTGTACATATTCACATACTAACATAACCAGTTGATTGCGAAGTAGTAATTTTAGTCTTCAAACGCTTTTTGACTTTAATGAAAAAACAAATGAGAAAAGTTGTCATTTTATACTATCACATCAGGCAGTTATAATAGCAGGTACAGCAAAAAGAAAGATCTTGCTTTGGTTTTCACCTTCTCAATATCGTGTTGATCATATTCGTCAAAGAATATGTAGTATTAAAGAAATAACGCGACTTTCTAGCAGCTTCAGTGTAATTTATTTTGACTGCACGTGCATTTATTTTGACTGTTCAGTGGGTAAACAGCGTTCTTACAACTTGTTGGCAAGAACTTGATTCAGTTCCGAATGCACTTTTTGATTATTCAAAATCAAATATTTTTTAGACGTTCTGCGGTTTAACAGATTTTTTAAATAATTTTCTTAAAGTGTTTTGTAATGAAAACTGATCGTCCTCTTATACAACCCTACAGACGATGTAATAAATATTTCTTCTTTATAAAGAAATGTCTTATTTTCGGGGAGCATCGATATTTATTTTTATTCTTAGTTTCTCTATATTTTATAACTTTGCAATCGTTACTATTTCAATGTAATGTCTAAATAGTGATTTAAACACCGTGCTAGGCATAAAGTTTGAGATCCAAATTTCTGAATAAAATGCGAAAGTCCTCCATTTGTGCAGCATCAGCGTTTAATCCTCGAACTCTTCCCTCGACACACAAAAAGTCATTTCGAATCCCGGATTACTCCAGTACTTCGCGCCGCCGCCGCTTGCCTCCCGCTAACATAAATCCCGAGAGCAGTTCAGAAGTTGAGCTTCGGTAAGCCCGGCGTCGCTTTCGATTGCTCCTGCCTCCCCCTGCCTCCTCCGCCCTCATTACCTCTGTTCCTCCCAAACATCCTCCCTCCCTCCCACTCGCCCACCCACCACTCCACAAACCCATCCTCACGATTGCACTCACTCCCTCCCTCCCTGCCTCCTCCGCCCTCATTACCTCTGTTCCTCCCAAACATCCTCCCTCCCTCCCTCCCACTCGCCCACCCACCACTCCACAAACCCATCCTCACGATTGCACTCACTCCCTCCCTCCCTGCCTCCTCCGCCCTCATTACCTCTGTTCCTCCCAAACATCCTCCCTCCCTCCCACTCGCCCACCCACCACTCCACAAACCCATCCTCACGATTGCACTCCCTCCCTCCCTCCCTCCCTCCCTGTCTCCTCCGCCCTCATTACCTCTGTTCCTCCCAAACATCCTCCCTCCCTCCCACTCGCCCACCCACCACTCCACAAACCCATCCTCACGATTGCACTCCCTCCCTCCCTCCCTGCCTCCTCCGCCCTCATTACCTCTATTCCTCCCAAACATCCTCCCTCCCTCCCTCCCTCCCTCATTTCTCATAACCATCCTCACGATTGCCCACACTCCCTCCCTCTCTCCCTCCCGGCCCTCTTTACCTCTGTTCCTCCCAAACATCCTCCCTCCCTCCCTCATTCCTCATACCCATCCTCACGATTGCCCACACTCCCTCCCCCTCCCTCAATCCCTGTTTGCGTACCAATCACTCATTAGGGATCCAACATCGATGTCAAGGTTTTCAAAACATAGATACTTTATACCATGCATTTAACATATATTTATTGATGACGACGTTTTTTTAACTTTGATGTTTAAGCTCAATGTTTTTACTAGGTTGGTCTTTTGTTTTTAAATGAAGAAATTCAATGATAAAAAAATTCAATAATTTCCAGGTATCTGTAATTTGAACATTATTCGGGGCAAAGAATGAAGAATAAGTTGCAGGGATTTTTGTTGATAAATGAAGTGTTATTTTTGTATTGTCCCATAAGATAACAAACGTTTTTTTAAAATTCTTTTGAGAATATTTTGACTGTTTTGTCAGCTACATTTCCATTATAAATTAATGACCGCGACCACTGTGACATGAAAACACCCCTCTCTGGTTGCGAACACTGATGTTAGAGGCAACTAAAATGATTGTACATAAATGTTTAAAAACGTTGATACATTTGGGTCGATGTATTTGATATATCGTATAGATTGTTAAAATTTTGCATTGATATTCGAAACATCGTTGTTTTGTTGTCGATGCCGCATCCCTATCTCTCACGCACACCCACATATATAACATACTTCCGTTTACGTTCCGTTTACGTTCTAAGGTCCAAATACGACCTATTTGCCTTTTTTAACCTGCCATCCACGCACCCACCTTTTCTCCATATCTCATCACCCGTTCTACTTACTTCCGTACCCCTGACCTTCTCAACACACACTCCCTGCTCCCATTCCCCTTACCCCCTTTTCCTTTCTCCCCATCTTCCAGCATCTCTTGTCACCTTACTTTCCACCCCCTTCCTCCTTGCATTCTGCTCTTCCTTCCATCCACACACATATACACGCTCCCAGCGTCCCAACTCCTTATGTCCATGCCTCACACTCAGTCGTACTCACCCTCTCTCCCTCACTACTTAACACTCGAACCTCCCTTGTATGTAATGTCTCTAGTTCCCAGCTCCATATCCCCTAACCATTAACTCTTCAGTTCCCCGTTTCCTGTTCTCCATGCTTTCCTTTATCCTTCCTTCTCTACCAACTTACTCCCTAATCTACTTACTCCTCTTCCTACTTGCACTCCCCGACCCTTTACTCCTTTTCGCAGTTAATATTCCACTCCTTACTTCACTACGCACTTACTACTCCCCTCCTCCCTCCTCCCTTATTCCCACTTTCCTCTCCATCCTTGCCGTACTTACAGGTACCTTATTTTTCTACGAAAGTACCCCACATTCACTTTCACATTTTCGCAGTTTATCACGCCCCCTCTCCCTCGTTAACGCCTTTAAATTAATAGATTGGTGATTCCCGTCATTAAGATCAATAGTCCCGTAAGTGTAGTCATTGTTCTCTCGGAAGGTGGCGATGATCTTCGTCTTCTAAGTGGTAAGATCCGGCGATCTCCCTCTAGATGGTGGAACCTACCGTCGGCTACCGGTGCTTCCCCAAACAGGTATCTCCAACCAGCGGGAACCACCCAAGCTCTATGCTCCGGACCAGTCTCTCGGCAAGTAGGGTAGCGTATTGCATGCTAGTGTAAGCATGGGTACGCAGGAGGTGAGGATACGACAAGGAAGAGGAAGGAAATATCGCGCGCGGTCCGTGTCCCGTTTATTGGGTACTGGTCCAGCATTCGCCTGATACTGATCACAGAAACCACGGAAAACTACCGATCAGAGCAAAGCCAAGGCGACACGATACCGACCAGAGCGACCGGCCGTCAGAATTCTCCCCCAGACAGCGACTGAACCTAGATAGGGGTCGAAAAATCCTGCCGCCATCGGGACGTGAACCACAGGACCTCCAGGTCAGAGACCCGGCAGTTGATGCACTGAACCACCGCTTCCGGTTTAACGCCTTTAAATCCCCGCTACATTCTACGCACGTGCTAACTTCCTCCCTTCCTCCCTTCCTCATCTACGCACTTACATTACCCCCCAAAACTCGTACTTCCCCGCCCTCTCTATTCCACAACCGGTCGCGATAGCCGGCCGGCACGGCCGGGCGTCGCGCTTTCGTAAAACCTAAACGCGCCAGCACGCGGGGTTGGTGGAGCTGGCGGGAGATGGGGAACGGGAATTAATTAGTTGCGAAGTTGCGAGCGCACGTCTCCATCGTTTATCAGCGCGCGCGTCGCGAATGCTCTGTCGGGTGGGGAGGGGAGAGGAGGGTTGGGGGAAGGGCGATCCGTGCTTGAGGATGGGCGCTGGACATCGAACGCGTTTTGGCCGGGAGGGGTTCGAGAGGGGGAACCTCGCCGCGAGAGGAGTTTGTTCGTGGCAAGTTCTCGGACGCGAATGACCTGACCGCGCCCTCGCCGGCTGCGGTAGCGGTAAGGGACCGGCCGTAAATTACGGAACGCTAATTTTGAGCATTTTGCGTACCCCCTCTTTACCTGTAATGCACCCGTGATTCGCGCTTGAAACAATTACGTATCGCTCCCGACAACAAACACCTCATTTACAGGAAGTAAAGATAAATTATATTATATTAAACATGTTTTGTATTAATTTTGCCTCATACAATATATTAAAATCTGTGATATTTAAAGTCATAATTAGTTGACTACACCTATAAAATAATTATATGCATCGTCATTGCCAACAATATTATTTATAAAAATAGCAGTTTTCGATGGCTTAGCCATCATCATCGACTAGTCGTTTTTGTGACTTCCATACAGCAGAAAACTGATGATGGCTAAGCCATCAAATCTCCTATTTTAATAAATAATATTGTTGGCACTGACGACGCATACAATTATTTCATTGGAAATGCCAACGAAAACTTACCACAATACCTAATATACTAACTACTTACACGCTAGAGAAACTTTGCTAGTTACAGAATCGATCAGGTTCATAGTTGACCTTATTGACTTACCAATGAAATTTTTTGTTGTTGTGGAAAGTTATAAACTGTAAGGTTTTCATTTCTCATTTTCAATTGCTTTCCAGCATTGTATTCTTTGTTAATATTCTATTACGCATTTCGTTTTTGAAATAAACGTATTTTCGAGGGTAGGTAGTGAGTGGTCATTGTCCAGCGATAATCACGTACTTCTCTTCCATTATCAATCTAGTGTTTCTAATTAAGGATATTTCGATTAATTTGGAACTATGTGCAGAAGGGTGCCCAAACAGTAATTTGCAAACTAATTTCTCCTTCAAACAAGCCTCACGTTTGATTATGTAAGCGACGGCCGATGTAATGATGTAGTTGTCTACTAGATTTAAATGGCACTCTAATCCTATCACGACCTTACATGCACGTTGTGAACAAAGATACCAGTAATGAAGATACTAGTTGAAAGATAAAGCTGTTTGAATTTTCTTTGGACGCTATGTGAAATAGGAACATTCACTTTGTCGCGTGTAGACTATTCAAGTGACATAATATTTCCACGTTTGTAAACAACGGCAATCATAATTAGATAAAATCTACTGTATGGGGAAAAACTCTTTTTCCTCCCCTTCCCTTTTTCGTGTAATGAAAAAAATATCTGTAATGAGTGGTAAAGTTTCCATTGTTCTTTAGTTGGTGTGTGATGTTGTAATATTTTCTTGTTACTTGGGGCATAATTTATAAGATTAATTGTAAGTGTTGCTTTTGGCTAAATTCAGTTTCTATTAGACTATTTTTAATTTGTTTTCTGTAGTGATGTTTTAATTATCGCACCCATTGACTGAGTAAAATTAAACTTCACTCTTCACATGTAGTGAAAAGTTCGAAATTGAATGGTATCATTTATCGAAATAGCTCTTTTTTGTTTCAATTTCTACAGTGTTGTTTAACGAGTTAGTATGCTATTTGCATACAAATAACAAATTTTGAAATCGGTTTTTATTACTTTAACCAATCAGTGCGCACGTCTTTTTTGCAGATTCCGTGATAATGGAAGATTATATTTCTATTTTGCTGTTAACAGAAATAATTTAACGTTTCCATCTGTCAGATGGATTACATTCTAGAATGTGTTTTGTTTATTCATGTATCCTATCGACTATGTATCGACGTGTATGAGAGGACCAAGGCAATGGGAACAAAAGTCGCTATAATCTTTCGTTTTCTTTTTATTAGTGGTTCACATATCTTCAGTAATAGTTAGGTCGACATAATTTCCAGGAGTAGTTCTTTTAATGTATCACTTGCGATATTAATAACAAACGATTTTTATGAAAGATTCTTCGGACAAACTTTTCCCCCTTTGTACACCATGTGACAAACAAAGCTAGACGGTTAGTAGTACGATTCTGCTATGGGGTAATTCTTAAAGTTCGAGTTCGTGATGGAGAGTTTCAAATCATTGCTCCATTTTGCGTAGTTTTTAGGTCTCACCGGTGGCAGAACGATCGATCGTATGTATGCACTAATTACTGCTGGTAATCTACTCTTGTGTTTTCATTTAATCCTATTCGTTGCATTTCATTTACATCAATCACTGATATGAGAACATCACCCGACACTTGCCAGGTGCATCATCATTTTGTAATTATGACGTTTGATTTGCAAACATTTCTATAGACATGTTTTGTACGCAGTGCGGTGTCTACAGGAAAGGTCGATATAAAAAATAGGTAATAATGAAATGGTGTTGGTTCCAAGTGAATGTTTTATAATAATTTGTTGAGTTGCCGCTGCAATAATTGTTTTAGATCTTTCAGCGAATATTTTCCATAGAGATATTAATCATGTTATGTTTTCACAATTGTTTTATAGACTTGTACCTCAGAAGTATATCTATGTTTTTAGAAAAATTATGAGATTTGCTCATTACTCTTGCAATGAGTTTCGTATCTCGAATATAACACTCAGTGGTTTCTTGCATGGGGATGAAACTCACACTCAAAACCGAGAATGAGATTGTTTTCAATCATTGGGTGTCAATCAATGGGTCAATTGGGTCAATCAATGCCTTATTTTTTGGGACGTAATCGTTACGTTACTTAATCAAATTATGCCATATTTTACATGGCGAGTGGGAGGCCATCAGGCCTGTTGTTCCGCCTAACTACGCAAAATTCGCTGCACTTCTTTTGCCTTCTAGCAGAAACAAAAAGGTAACACTCGGGCGACGAAAACGGAGATTTGAATTTAGCTCAGAGGATTCATAAAAATTCATAAAAAATGCTTGACTACCTTTAACATGTAAATCTACAACATGTGACAGACGGCTTTACATCCCCCGGAGGAAGTTATACGAATGATTATTTCACCCTTAAATATTCATGGCTTCGATCGGGCTTGCAAACTTAGATACAACAATCCAACTTGCTAACAGTTGACAGGAGCAAAGGGTGAGAAGCATAGGAAAGACGCAAGAGTGAGAAGGAAGTGAGGAGCAGTACGATGGAACAAAAACCACGAAGAAGCGAAGGGTGAGAAGCAGGCGAAAGAAGCAAGAGTAAGGTTGAGAAGAAAGCGACGAGTGGGATTGATAGAAAAGAAGCAAGAGTGAGAAGAAAGCGAAGGGCAACAGGATGCGGAGGAAACAAAGGGTAAGGAGGATAGAAAAAGAAGCAAAGGGAAGGAAAGAAAGGAAGCCTAGGAAAGAACCAAGAGAAGAAAGCGAAGCGCAGCAGGATGCGAAGAAAACGGAAGAGTAAATATTATGGAAAGGAAGCGAAGTATGAGGCGGATGGGAAGGTAACGAACTGTGCACAGGAAGCGAAGGGAAGGAAGCGTAGGAAAGAAGCAGGAGTGAGAAAGAAGCGAAGGATCACGAGCATTGAAAGGAAGCGAACGATGAGGCGGATGGGAAGGAAGCGAAAGGTGCATAGGAAGCAAAGGGAAGGAAGCAAGAGTGAGAAGGAAGCGAAGGGCAGCAGGATGCGAAAGAGTAAATATTGTAGAAAGGAAGCGAAGGATGAGGCGGATGAGAAGGAAGCGACTGGTGAGAAGCATAGGAAGGAAGCAAGAGTGAGAAGGAAGCGAAGGGCGAAGAGGACGGGACGGAAGCTAAGCGGGGTAAAGGCAGGTGAAGCGCCTTGAAGGAAATCGCGCTCGGAGGCGTCTGGGCCGGGGGATGGGAGGGGGGGGGGGCGGCCGCGGTAATCACTTGATGGCCGTGCGATCGGGGAGGCCGTTCCCCCTTCCCCCGACGCCGCTTTCCCCGCGATTGTCATCCGACCGCCGCCGCCCCCACCCCTCCCCTCCCCGCCACGCCCCCCGGGGATTAAAGGACAGGTGACAAACGAGCAGCGCCTCGATCGATCCGCGCAGACAGCTGAGCGCCACCCCCGCCGCCGCCGCCGCCGCCGCCACTCGAGACTTCCGCCTCCCGGTCCCTCCCCCCTTTCTCCGCCGTCACCGCGCCTCGCCGTCGAGGCGTCCGCTGAGAGCTCGCGTCCTCCTCCGGCCTTTGTGCGCGCCGCCGTCTCGTCGCCCTGCCTCTGACTCGGCTGCGCTCACCGCTTCGCGCGTGCAAACGACAGGGAGATGTGCGAGTGAGGCGAAGATCAAAGAAAGATAACGAGAGGATGCGATTAAACGAGAATAAAAGAGTGAGGAGGTGGGTGAGAGAGAGCGAGGTGGGTGAGTGAAAGAGTGTGGAGGTGGGGGAGTGAAAGAGTGTGGAGGTGGGGGAGTGAAAGAGTGTGGAGGTGGGGGAGTGAAAGAGTGTGGAGGTGGGGGAGTGAAAGAGTGTGGAGGTGGGGGAGTGAAAGAGTGTGGAGGTGGGGGAGTGAAAGAGTGTGGAGGTGGGGGAGTGAAAGAGTGTGGAGGTGGGGGAGTGAAAGAGTGTGGAGGTGGGGGAGTGAAAGAGTGTGGAGGTGGGGGAGTGAAAGAGTGTGGAGGTGGGGGAGTGAAAGAGTGTGGAGGTGGGGGAGTGAAAGAGTGTGGAGGTGGGGGAGTGAAAGAGTGTGGAGGTGGGGGAGTGAAAGAGTGTGGAGGTGGGGGAGTGAAAGAGTGTGGAGGTGGGGGAGTGAAAGAGTGTGGAGGTGGGGGAGTGAAAGAGTGTGGAGGTGGGGGAGTGAAAGAGTGTGGAGGTGGGGGAGTGAAAGAGTGTGGAGGTGGGGGAGTGAAAGAGTGTGGAGGTGGGGGAGTGAAAGAGTGTGGAGGTGGGGGAGTGAAAGAGTGTGGAGGTGGGGGAGTGAAAGAGTGTGGAGGTGGGGGAGTGAAAGAGTGTGGAGGTGGGGGAGTGAAAGAGTGTGGAGGTGGGGGAGTGAAAGAGTGTGGAGGTGGGGGAGTGAAAGAGTGTGGAGGTGGGGGAGTGAAAGAGTGTGGAGGTGGGGGAGTGAAAGAGTGTGGAGGTGGGTGAGAGAGTGTGGAGGTGGGGGAGTGAAAGAGTGGGTAGGTGGGGGAGAGAAAGAGTGGGTAGGTGGGGGAGAGAAAGAGTGGGTAGGTGGGGGAGAGAAAGAGTGGGTAGGTGGGGGAGAGAAAGAGTGGGTAGGTGGGGGAGTGAAAGAGTGGGTAGGTGGGGAGTGAAAGAGTGGGTAGGTGGGGGAGTGAAAGAGTGGGTAGGTGGGGGAGTGAAAGAGTGGGTAGGTGGGGGAGTGAACGAGTGTGGAGGTGGGGGAGTGAAAGAGTGGGTAGGTGGGGGAGAGAAAGAGTGGGTAGGTGGGGGAGAGAAAGAGTGGGTAGGTGGGGGGAGAGAAAGAGTGGGTAGGTGGGGGGAGAGAAAGAGTGGGTTGGTGGGGGGAGAGAAAGAGTGGGTTGGTGGGGGAGAGAAAGTGTGGGTTGGTGGGGGGAGAAAGAGTGGGTAGGTGGGGAGAGAAAGAGTGGGTAGGTGGGGGAGAGAAAGAGTGGGTAGGTGGGGGAGTGAAAGAGTGGGTAGGTGGGGAGTGAAAGAGTGGGTAGGTGGGGGAGTGAAAGAGTGGGTAGGTGGGGGAGTGAAAGAGTGGGTAGGTGGGGGAGTGAACGAGTGTGGAGGTGGGGGAGTGAAAGAGTGGGTAGGTGGGGGAGAGAAAGAGTGGGTAGGTGGGGGAGAGAAAGAGTGGGTAGGTGGGGGGAGAGAAAGAGTGGGTAGGTGGGGGGAGAGAAAGAGTGGGTTGGTGGGGGGAGAGAAAGAGTGGGTTGGTGGGGGAGAGAAAGTGTGGGTTGGTGGGGGGAGAAAGAGTGGGTAGGTGGGGAGAGAAAGAGTGGGTAGGTGGGGGAGAGAAAGAGTGGGTAGGTGGGGGAGAGAAAGAGTGGGTAGGTGGGGGAGAGAAAGAGTGGGTAGGTGGGGGAGAGAAAGAGTGGGTAGGTGGGGGGAGAGAAAGAGTGGGTAGGTGGGGGGAGAGAAAGAGTGGGTAGGTGGGGGGAGAGAAAGAGTGGGTAGGTGGGGGGAGAGAAAGAGTGAGAAAAGAAAGGCCAGGATGCAGACAATCTCAGTGCAAGAGAAAAATTAAATGAAGTGTGATATCGAATGAATGACCGTGGAAGAGAATTGGATTTAGGCGCTAGGTTCCTATGTTAACATGGAGAAAGGTCATTCGAATAGGACAGATGTTGAGGAAAGAGCAAATGAAGCCTGCAGAAACACATCTGAACAATGGAGGCTACAAAGATGGAGACTTCAATGATGAAAAAGAATTGAGAGAAAATATTCGGAGGGAAGATATAAAATAAATGAACTTCTGGCAGAATGATACATAAATCATAATATAAAAGCATGAACATAATGAGAAGTTATGGAAGAAGATTCCACTCTGATTGAAATGCAACAAACTAATTGGAACACAGAATTCGAAGAATGATGTAAGTTTGGCAAATAAAATTAACATAATCGGCTTTTACCTTTTCCATGAAAACGGAGAATTTTGGCAAGAGAAATTTAGCCCTGTTGATAATCCAAATAATTCGTGAAGCGGCTAGTCAAGTCTAGCGCCTCTGACAACAAAGTGCAGGCCGCGTTAACGTTACATATTTACAGCAGGTGCGTCGCAAGCTCGATTGAATGATGATCTCGGGCGCATTAACAACTATAGTCATTAGTCCCGTAAGTGTGGTGCGTGTTTTATCGCTGGAGGTGGCGGTGATGTTCTTCCTCTGGATACCGAGATCTGGCGCACGGACCGTCGAGGTGCGGGAATTTTCTAACGCGGTATCTCCACCAGCGGGACACCGCCCAAGCCGGGACAAACTCTAACCTCTCGACTCTGTGGGTGTAGTGTGTGTGTTAGTGTAAGTGCGTGTGTGTAAGGGGTGAGGTTAGGATAAGGAAGAGGAAGGAAAGATCGCGCTCGTTCCGTGTTCCGTTTGTTTGTGTACTGCTCGGGCATTCACCTGGCGTTGATCGGAGAAACCACGGAAAACTACGGATGAGAGCAGACGGCCACCTCCGAACCGTACCAGTCGGACCGCTGGGACATCAGTGGATGTCCTACGCAACCCAAGTCTGGCTTGATGGTGTATGGGACCCTTGACTCGTCCGCGCCTGCGCTTTCTTCCCGCCGCCGCCGCCACCGCCGCCCGCAGCACCGCCGCCTCTCGACGCGTGGAGTGTTGACAGGCTGACGGCTCCGTCTGCGCCGCCCCGCACTTCCCGCTCAGCCGTCGAGCGGCCCCGCCCACCTCTCATTCTTCCTCCCCTCTCAGCGTCCCCCGCGCGAAGGCGCTCTTTGGCCCGCCTCCAAGGAGAGGCGACGGCGACGTCAGGACATCCATGTTTCCAATCGTCGATATTCAAATTTCTAAAATCGATCTTCAAAATGCATCGGTCCAAAACCAACGATGTTTGTAAAACTATTTGAGTAAACTCGTAACAAGGGGAGGATCCAGAGATGAATTTTGGGAGGGGAAATTCAAAATGTTTTGTCGAATGTGTCATCTGAAAGATTTTGTAAAATGTCACAGGCTACATTAAGCTCATGCTGCGATACGACCAATTATGCGGAACGTATTTCTGAACGTAAACTCACCCAAAAAGGTGACAGGGTGGTGATAGTTATAATAACGGGCAATACATCATGCCTAAGAACCTGTTCAAAGAATTGGTTTTCTTCGTAGCTTATTGGTTAGAGACTCTGGGCGTAAACCAGGAGTCCCAGATTCGAATCTCGGCCGGGGTGACTTTTCTTTTAACAAATTAAATTATTAAAATTACAGTTAGTGAAACATTTTAGGAGGAAAATTGTCCTCATTTACCTCCCCGTGGATCCTGTTTTAACATACGTGTTCACATGGGGGGGGGGGGGTGCATACCAAGCTGCTCGTGTTTATTAATTTATAATTAAGATTTGACTGACGAAATCAAAAAATGTTCGGAACAATTAACAAAACTTTTATTCTCTTATTGGACAATACAATACATTAATTACAATGCAATACATTAATACATTACATTTATTAACAAAATTCAACTAATGGATTTTTCTCTCTTGGTGATTTTGGTCTGAGGAATGTTCTAAGAAGTAAAATCATCGAGCTCAAAAAACAGTTGTAAATAATGTCTGCAGCAATAAATCAGCATTAAATAGCGACGTTTCGAAAACCTCAAGATCGATGTCGCATCCATAATTCGATTCCCCTACGTCTATGGTTGAATACCCGAACAGCATTCTGAACATAACTTCCAGAAAAACGTACGTACAACGCCGTTTCTTAACACGTTAATAAAGAGTTATCGGGTATTCAGCATGGGGCTAGCCGTTATGGCTGCAAAGGTCATTCGCAATGAAAATGTTAACGTAGATGTGAAGACATAAATATTCACGAACGACATTAAGTAAACTAAAGACGAGAATACTTGGTTGAGAATTATTTCATATGCCATGGGCGGCACGAATGATTGAAAGGATCGTTTCGCGAGCAGTAGTTTCGATGAAAAGCTGTTTACGATCTTTCAAACACTATTAGTTCCTATGTTGAAGACTTGAAAAACTAGACATTTAGTTTCCGAGTTATAGTAAATCTATTTGCAATGGTAAACGAACTGCAGATATGATTTTTCTACATTGCTAACAAAATAGTGACACGCCCTTACCTGTTCTCCCACCACTATAAGCAAATGGAGAGTTCAACAAAATGTGCGCATAGTGAAGCTGCATTTACGTCCAGAAGCAAAACAAGGGGGCCATCTCAGAATTTGCACAATGGATCAGGGCAACTGGAAACTCATTTCTCCCATGGAAACCGGCTGATACGTTATGATGTTTGGAAATAAAGTAAAGCGCATCTTTGTTTTTACACGATGTTCTAATTCCTTGTGTGATCGAAGTACTATTTTTTTCGTGATATGTTTAATTTTCTCTTTTTGAGAAAAAATCGTGGGTTAAAGTGAATTGAAAGCTTTGAGAAAAATAGATTATATTTTTCATTTGTGTGAACAGCGTAATAAACTGTGTCCCATGATTCCGTTAACTTGTAGACCATCAATAAGTTTATGTTAACTTTAGTGAATGCTTTGCACACGCGTGTATTATTTATTCTGACAAGTGTTCATGTTGTTAGTAATTATATGAATTTGTGCATTGTGGTAGCTGTGACATAGAATTGTAGTGTGGTTTTCTTAATTATAATTTGATCTATTGCTTATTCACTGTAATATCTAAATTAAAAGAATGCAGTAAATTGAGAAAGTGCTCTTTTTCGTGGGAAAAGGCGGAGGGGACGGCGGCTGCGACAGTGGGAGACGTGACGGACACGGAAACGGTGGAGGCGGGGGCGGTGGCGCTGCGCTAGACAAAGCAAATTGACGTAAGCCGCCCTCCGGCCTCGCCCCCGCCCCCGCGCTGACCTCGGAGCCGCTTCGAGATGCGAGGCCCGCCGCCGGCCTCATTACGGGGATCGGCGCTGCTCGGCGACCGCCGCCCCGCCGCCGCGGCCCGGGGCAAGCTTATTAGCAGGCGCAGGGGTGGTTGGCCGTGGATGTGTTTTTTGGGCGGAACGCTGTGTTGGCCGCGTGGCGGTTACTGTGGGAGCGAAGAGTTCAGTGACAATGATAAATGAAATAATTATGAGTCGTCATTGCCAACAATGTTGTTTATTATAAAAGCAGTTTTCGATGGCTTTGCCATCATCATCAGTTGTCTAGTACCAGAAAAAACATATTAAAGCGTGAGTCAAGTCAAAACATAATAATTAGAATATCGAAACAAACATAAATAGATGACTAATAATTTAAAATTTTAGAGAATAAAATTAACATTTCGAAAACTGAAAGAAAGAAGGGCGGTGTTAAATCATTTATTATTACAAGTGAATGAAATTGAGTTTGAACATGTGAAATCTCTGGAACACAAAGCATGAAATATTAAGTTGAGCAGTTTCTTACCAGTTGTATGGAAGCCACAAAACGACTAAGCAGGCGGGCCAAGGGGCCTTTATAATAAACAATATTGTTGGCAATGATGACTCATATAATTATTTCATTGCAAATGCCAACTAAAATTCGCCAGAGTACCAATGATAAACGAGTCATTTAAAAAGTGACAAATTTCAATTGAAAATTATTCATGTAAATAATATCATTAATTCAGTTACACAGAGCCTTCTGATTCAGGTTCAGCGCGTAGATATACATAGAGAAACACGTGTCACGTCTTTGGATCTCACAACTTTTGGCTTCTGTACAGTATAATACTACAAGACACCAATCTAATATTCACATGTGTTCACGATTGAAAAAACAAAACAACAACTGGAGAGTGGTGGCGCAATTCTGCCTTCTGATTCAGGTTCAGCGCGATGATATACATAGAGAAACACGTGTCAAGTCTTTGGATCTGACATCTTTTTTGTGTGTGTATGTTAAATGAGACAATGCCCTGATGCCGCCGCCGATGCTCTTGAGGATAAAGCTACCTGTGTAGTGAGTATAAAACGATGTTAAAAAAAGGTACGGAACAAGTCTCTTTGTCGGTTGGGTTCCGTCTGGAGTCAATGGGGCGCTACGTGTTCCTTTGTCGCGATCGTTGAACAAGTCCCCGCCCGCCGTGTCTCGTCACGGCCCGGTGCCGCGTGGCGTACTTGCAAGTTGTCGGAAGGGAGATGACGGTTCAATTATTCACTGCGACGAGGCCAATCTGCCGTCGCCATCTCGGCATGGGGATGGCAGACGGAGCGCACTTCACGCCGAGACGGCTGACTTTTACGTGTGAGTACCTGCGGAAGGTAATTAAATTACAGCTGTTGCGCAACTGCAGAGAGGCGGCTGTGTAATTAAAGGGTGTAGGCGAAAATCGAACGGAAAAGATGAAACTCGCCGACGTGTCTGAAGCAGTTCCGCTGTACTAAGTGGCGTAGTTAAGGGAAAGGGGGGGGGGCGGTCCGCCCCGGGTAGCCCCAGTTTAGAGGTAACAAGAGTAGAAAATGTTAAAGTTGGATTTATGCAATTATTCATTTGAAAATTATATTTCAAATGTTCTGAATTTCATACATTTTTAATAGATTATAAATTAATGTCGTGTGTAAATATATTTTATCTTTATTAAATAATGTATAAACTATTTAGAAATAGATATATTTGTATTTATTGGGGAGGTGATACCAATAGTGTTGCCCCTGATGACACCATCTGAAGCTACGCCACTATTACCAACAAACGACATCCGCGGATTCGAACTGGAAAAGCGTCGAAATTTTACTACATAATATTCTAACAATAAAACAGTGAAACTTTTATTGGTGGAAACTTTGATGAAAACGTAACAACTTTAATTTTGACTTCTCTTATAGTGATCAGTACGGAACAAATCTTTGAGAAGTAGAACAAAGAAGCCGCATGAATAAACCTTTGAGAAAGTCCACAAACGTTAATAAAATCACTTTTTGTTAAATAAATGAAATAATAAATATGAATTTCATTAGAATCTTTTTCAATGTTAGCATTATTTGCTTCATTTCGTGGAGTGCTACCTTATGAGTAATCACTAAATTAACAAGTTAAGATAAAAAAAATAATTGAAATTTTATGAAATATCAGACGACTATACGGCGACTTATAAAATAACGGTATACATTTTCTCGAGTTCTAAATTCTTTTTCATTTTTTTATTAATTTTTCCCATCTGTCCTATCATGGTGCCCTTTGACTGGCGGGGCCCCGAGCGATCGGCCGGTATGCCCATGCCTGGCGCCTGCGTAGGAGCTGCGAGAAATGCGTAGACACTTGCGTACGTATTGCGTACATTATTATTATTAGCACTAATGCATGAAAGTCGTGGGATCATTCTCAGTGAGCGAGGCGGCAACCTTGTTGATTCACGTCGCCCCCCTGTGCTTTGTGTACTTTGCAGTTCCTAGTTGTTTTATGCGAGTATGGCTTCTTTACGGTACGCGTGGGGCAATGTCTTCTTTCCTTTACGCACACCGCATAGCAACACTTTCCAATCAATAAACAGTGAAGGTTAGTACAAGTTTCCATGCATGAATCGTGAATATAAATATTGATTGTTAATTCTCATTCATTGGTAAATTAATTGGCGATGGCACTTTGATTTAAATATGCGGTACTATACGCAGAGCACTAAGACAAAAGACCAGACAAGACACGTAACTAAAATTTTACAAAACTATGGCAGTCCCAATGCTAACTTATGGATGCGAAAATTGGACAGTCAATAGGTCAGACAGAAGAAAGATCGAAGCGGCAGAAATGAGATTCCTGAGACCATTAGCAGGATATACACTACTAGATCATTAGAGAAATGAAGACATCAGAGGTGAAGTACAGATCTCCAGCATACTGGAGAAGATCGTCACAACGAGGAAGAATTGGGTAGAACACTTAACCAGAATGCCACAAGAATGGCTACCCAAGACTATCCTCGAATACAAACCAAAAGGGAAACGACCCAGAGGCAGGCCCCACACAAGATGGAAAGAGACTCTTGAGAGCGGAACGGGCCACTAGGCCCAAACCTTGTTGCTGCTGCTGCTGCTGCTGATGATGATGACTTTGATTTAAATGACGTAACAGCGTAATCAATGTTGTTTTCTTGAGATTCCAGTGCAAAGTATCAACCAATGTCTGCCTTGTTTCGTAGGTGTTCAGTGACAGGCCTGATGTCTTAAAACTGAAGGCAATATTCCATTTGCGTCAGGTTATTTTAAACGATAAAATGCATGCATGCATCCATGTGATTCCTTATTTCGTTTGACTGAGTCATATTTAACAATCCAAAAACATTTTATAAATAGTAGAAAAGGTGTTTCAGATATTGATTTCGGAAATAATATTTATGTGTGAAGAGAGTTGCTGCGTTAAGTTGGAATGAGGCGTTCAATTTCTTTCGATTCAGTTTGCCGTATACTTTATATATTCAACCACCTTGTTTTCTCGTTTTTCCACTCCCCAAATGAGTTGACCCAAGTACCTCGAGACAATTCAAAGTTCATTAAACAATGAAGAAGGATGAGGTGGATATCCGGTGAATTGTTTTCGCAGAAGCCTGTCTGCTGTGTATTAAGCTGGGAGATGACCTTGTCGGCGAAGGAAACTAATTTCATCCCTTTTCTTTCTCATCGCTGTTTCGCCTCTCGAGATTTTTGGCCTCTCGAAAGCATTGTATTGGGCCGGCGGCGTTTTCAAAGGCCGTACCAGTTACTACGAAACAAAAGCCGTTATCGAACTCGAAGTTTTGTTTGAGCTCGTAAATGAACTCGGTTTATTCATCTGATACATCCAGAAGAGAAACGTAACTATCGGAGACAACCTTTAATGTATTCTATTCAAACTCCATTGGTAGGTCTGTGCAAATCAGAACAATGTGTTTTATTGAATTCGGTTGAAGGTTAAAGTTCGAGAAATAAATACAATTCACTTTGCCGTTTTGATGATATTTAATATCCATTTTTTAGTAGTAATTCATTGAAGTTCACCGAATTCTGCATGTGAAGCAATAACATAGCCAGCTGTTTTTGACGATTTATTACTCTTTTTAATATTGGATTGGTCCCTAAACAAAGCGTCCATTCGTGCATATAATTGTGCCAGATTGATGAATGATTCCTATTGAATTTTGGATCCGTCCTGTTATTTTCGGAACTTCTTTTTCATATTGTAGGTGCAAAGAAAAATGAGACGTATTAAAAATTGTCATTTTGCAGGATATCAGTTTTATCTTGTGTGGAAATATTTATTTCACACCCAGAGACCAAACATTTGACTCTATGAATTGCCTGGATCGCGAAGTATAGTAACGAAAGTTTTAGAAGTAAAAGTTTTCTAATATGTAAAAATGAGTTTTAATTTCACTCATATGGCGATTTCTGAAGCGAGGCACGTTTATTGTGCTTTGCCAATTTAATGTATTGATACAACAAAGGCAAAAAATACAACAAAGTTAGAAAACGTCGAAATGAAAAAATAAATCCTTTGAATGAACTCATGAGCACATTTCAGCATATGAAAAAAAAAAACGAATCGCGAAACATTCCTGTTAAAAGTATTTTCCAGGAGAAAAGAGTAAATATTTTGAACATGAATGACCGTCAGGTGCGTTGAACGTACACAGTAATTGAAGTAAATGTGCAGAGAACGATTTTGTTTGTAATTTTGCGTCAGCACAAAACAGGAACGTTCTGTAGTGTGCGACAAAAAAAGTTGAGAAAGGAAGCGTGCCACAGAGCATGTTACGTTCATCACGAATGTAACAAAGCTGTTTTTGTGACTCCTAGAGTATCTAGAACGTTGCTATCCAGGAGGAAATTCTCGGAGCAAACGAGTCTAGGAGCAATCTAATACCAAGCTCTTTCGCGTTTGCACGAGTTAAGCTAAGTTGCGACATCTCACGCCTGAAACTCGGGTCAGGATGTTCGAGAAGTTGGAGGTAATGGAGACACATCTAGATGCAGACGACGTGGATTTAGAGGTTTTATGTACAACGGATGAGCAGATTTCTGCGTCGAACACCAATTCTTTTACTGTATAGATATTCATATAGAGTGGTCGCTATTTTGACGAGATTGGATTTTTTTCGATCTCTCGCTCTCAAAATGATATGTTACGAAATGAAAGTTTCGTGAAAAGCGATTATTTTAATTGTAATTTTACATATCAATACTTTTATAATAATGAAACATAATGAAGTTATTAGAATATTGTGTGAGGCATGAAAGAAAATTAAGTAATGTGCCTCATAATAATTCTTTAATTCAATGGAAAACCGTTGTTTTCCTTCAAAGCTTTTTACACAACTGATGAGTATTGGACCTCGTTAATTTTTTCGTATATTGATTTTGCTTTTAGCTCAGGAATAGTGTCGAGTTTTTGTGCGTTAAAACAATTAAAGCAATCGACAGCACTATCGATCTTCTGCACTTCATGAGCACTTCAAGTTTCGCATCTATTTCGTGCATCTCCACATGCCCAGAAGGTCGAGTTTGCAGCCGATTGCTCTACGCTGAGCCGTGCCAAACCTTTCTGTTATAACCCCTATTTAAACACAGTGGCACTTCAAAATAACGAGGTGAACCGGAAGGGGGATACTGTCATCCAATCGGGAGCTTTGGTACGGCTTAAATGTGTGGTATTGGAGCTTCCGATTGGACGACGAGTTCCGTTTGGCTCGTGACTTCAAAGTGCCGCTATGTTTAAATCGGAATATAAGCGTGTGGTAAGGACGAGCGCCGCGGCAGGTCTGGAGACGACAGCCACGGGCGCGGCGTCAAAAATTCATAGGATGAGCTGCTGTCTGTGGCGGGAGGCAGGCGTCTCCGCCCATGCATTTTCCAGGCCGCCCCCGCCCCGCTTTCACCGCCCACAGCCTCGCTCTTTCCCCTCGTTCCTGAGCTCCCACGTTATAGGGTGCCCCGAAACTCTGGGTCCGTGTTGGCTTGGACTCTTCCTTTATTCATCCTCTGTATTATTTTCTTCTGATCTTCTCATTTTCCTGTTTTTCTTATCCTGTCTCTACTGGCTGATTTTAACTCCGAGTCAGTATTTCCGCGATCTCTGTTCCATCAGGATGCCTTGAAACTTTGTTCCTGCGATGCCGTGGACTCTTGCATCTCTCTTCCCTTTTTCTGACTTTCATCCCAGTTGATCTTCTCTATAATCTTGTCTTTTCCCCTCACTTTTTTTCCTATTTTTATTCTTCTCCTGTTAATACCGACTGAGTTTAACTCGGAGTCAGCATTGCCGCTGTCTCTGCAGCGATTGTGACAGCGTGGTCTAGAGCTTGAGCCCAACAGTAGCGAATTTTTTTATACGAATGACATAGCCAGGTTGAATTCTCCCGGTGTCTGGAGGAGAAGTTAAGCGATCTGCTCTGCTGCTCTGATCGGTAGTTTTCCATGGATTCTGCTATCAGTACCAGGCGAATGCTGAAGTAGTGCCCTAACAAACGGGCCACGGACCTTTCCTTCCATTCCTTGTCCCATCCTCTCCCCTCACATACTTCCATGCAGTACACTACCACTCGTCTCGGGAGGCCAGTTGGGAGTTTAGAGCTTGTCCCTGCTGAGTCGGTGCCTAGCTGGGAGGAGGGTCCTGCGGGGGGGGGGAACCCCCCCCCGCAAGCAGACGTGTAGGTCGCCACCAGATCTCGCCATCAAGCGAGAGAAGAACAGTCACATCCAGGAATAAAAATATTCACTACACTTACGGGACTAATGAAAATTATAGTTGACGTGGTCAAAAACGTGTACAAACTTTGTCCATTAGTTTGAAATCATTTTTAGAATAAAAGTAAATAGTATTTAGAATTTAATGTAAAAGTGGGTTGTAATTAGCCTGAAGTGTTCGGAAAGCCTCTTTGTAATCGGGTACATAAAGTAAATTTCATCGTAAGTTTTGGGATTTGCCTCATCAGTTTCCAGAAGAGCGTGACATCGTTTCTTCGAAAGATGCACGAAGTTTGATGGCATGCCATATTTGAACTGTGAAGAACATTGATGAGTTTAAGCCCCCTCTCCGTCTTCCGTCTGGAAGAAAGCGATCAGTGAAGATCAAATGGTCCCGCTCTTCAAAGAAAATATTTACGAACTTTTTAATTCCGTGTTTCGAGGAAATTTGCAAAGTACATCAACTCTCGTATATTTCCTAAATTTTAGAATTTTAATGTATACTTCTTTCAATTTGTAACGTGTTGCCGAAATGAAAAAGTTTTCGAAAAATGTTTTGGCAAATGAACAATACTTATTGCACTCGAGGAAAAATCTATTCTAATAAAAGTGAATTCAAAGACATGAAACCGACATCGATACCACAAAATGTAGTGTACGAATAGATACGAAATGTTAACAGACTGTTCTTCAGGATTGTCTCAGTGTCTTTGCAAATTTGGTAAATATTATTACAATATAAATGCGGAGAATAAATAATTTAAATAATATGTTGGTGTGTAGGATCATTATTTTTCGCTTGATGCTAATAGCAGATTAGTTCCTAACATATTCCCACCTAATATATTTCTCTGGAGCGGTGCAGCAGAATGTTAACAGACTCTTCTTCAGGATTGTCGCAGTATCTTTGCAAAGTTTGTTAAATATTATTACAATAGTTTTGCGGAGAATAAATAGTTTAAATCTAATAGTTTCGTTAGAGGCCAGTAGCAGTCAGTAAGAAAAAATGTTTAATATAATAGCAATGTACTCTAAAAAAGAAAGAAAATTATAATAATTTATAGAAATTGGAACCGATTGCATTAAAATATTAATCTTAAACACCTAGGTTAAAATATGAAATGTATCGTCTTCCTTTTTAACAAGGATTGGATATGAAGAAAGCTCGCACAACAATAATATTTCTTTAAAAAGTCAGTGCGTTATTATATTTGTTAAATTTTTATTTGTTAAGAATATTTGTTAATTTGTACATTCTCATGACGAAATCAAAAAGCAGACCAATTAGTATCTGGCTGACTTTATTATTTTCTTTAAATATTGTGATATTGAAAATCTTATCAGAGAAAAAAATCATTAGAAAATCGGGAATATTTAGGGACATTGGTCGCAGGAAAAAGAGTGACATTAAAGAGGCCTAGGGCGTGGGGGGGGGGGGGAATTCATTTCTGGGCTCATACTGTCTCCTTTTTCCATTGACCTTCTTTAAAATCTAAACACGACATATTTCGTAGTAAATGTAATATACTATCCGAAGAATGTAATTATAACTCAATATGTAAGTTATTAAATAAAACAGATTTTACAGTCAGCCATGACTTGGCTGGTGGTTGAGAAATCTCCTTTCTGAAATGTGCTGTGTCAATTCCCTCAAAATATTATCTTGATAAAGAGAGAAAATCAGGAATTGTAGAAAATTGTAGATATAAAATGTTTTATTACGTAGGGCTAAGGGGCCCCTTTCCAAGTATTCAAGGGGGCCATGAACCCCTTGCCCGCCACCCTCTGCATACCTCTGTTTCAAAGACACTGAAGGCCCATTCACAATGCAAACGTAAACATGAGCATAACGCAAAGACGTAAACATTAACATAAGTGATCGACTGAAGTATTCACAATGTCTAACTCGTACGTACGCAAAATAAGAGTTGCTATTGGCTGTGAGCCATTCTAGTTTACTGTTGGTTAGATGTCGATCTGATGTCTAGAGTTGGTTAGAGAATCGATTTCGAGGTATCGACTGTGCCCATGGCTCATATGGCGTTGGTTCGTCTATCGACTTCGCTCCTCTTTCGATTCTCGATTTAGAAGACACAGAAGCTTGAAGCTTGCAAGCTTTTAAGTTGACGTCTTACGTGTTAAGTTTATGCGAACGCATTGAGAATGAGTCCGCTTATGGACGTAGTCCCAACTTTTATATTAACGCCATGCTTAGGATTATGCTTGCATTATGAATTTAAAACCATACGTTTGAAGGCGCATCGAGTACAGCGCCCCGTTCCAACGTTTTGCACGTTGGTAGCGTGTGTTGCAGGGGAGTGCGTGTTGCGCGTTGCATGAGCGCCTGCCCTGTTCCTTTCATCGGAATCTGTTAACTTTTATTTCTTCCTCGTAAATCTGTTTGATGCAGGGCTGTAGGGGTAGTTTCCTATCCTGTAACAGCAGGCGTTGGCACTTTCCTGTCGGCCGTTTTTACTTTCTTGTACACGAACGTGCATACGGAATATGGTAGATAACGTTATGTAATGCTGCGGAGAAAAGTGCAGCTATTGTTAGGAAATAGTTATTTATGCATCAAGGGCGTTATAAGCGATTTTCAAATGATCGAGCGGCGACAAAACGCCCGAGGACTTTTGCCTACAGAGATCATTTAACAGGTTTTACGCCCGTGGAAGGATTTTGTAGGTGTATTTATTATAAATGTAATCTATTAAATTATAATTACACTTTTTTTTAAAAGAAAAAAATATTTTTTTCTTGTTTCAAATTACATTTTTGTACTGTTTCACTAACCCGGTTGCTTCACCCAGATTCACGAAGCCCAAAAGTAGTGTTATATCCCTCTTTATTCGACCCTCTGAATCTACCGCCATAGCTTTCTTCAGAGTGCTGTCTCCTCTCTAGCGAGGAAGGGACTTTTATTATCGATAAAATTCGTATTGCGGTAAATGGATAGTTTTTAAAGGGCGGGTTAATCTGTAGTTTGGAGGTAAACGGCAAAGTTCAGCTAGGGTGCAGACTGCTGATACCAACCCGTTTGAAGGGGGTCGTGGCCTACAATGGCCTAGTTTGCAAATGAGATTCGAGCATTAAATATTCGTGAGAACGCGAACAGGCTTTACCCGCTAATAAAAATGGGACTGTGCGGTGAACAATTCAAGGATGTTATATATTAATGGCGTAAATCGAAGATCTAAACCTCGTCCTGTCATACTGGTACACGCGAAAGTAGATAGTCTAGATAGGGTGGGAATGTTGAAGGGGAGATGGTGACAGATCCAAGAAGAGGAAACTTGTTGCTTTGTTGTTGTTTTTTTGTCGAGTGGACATGTGCACGCAAAATCTTACGATCTGCATTTCAAACCATTCCGTTGGTCAAACTCCTTTCGCAATACTAGTAATTGCCGTACACGCGACAAACTTATCGTTATAGTAGCGAACGTAACAGTGGTAAACATTTCAGTATTGTTTAGGTTGACAATTTTTTAATATAATTGAGTTGAAAGACATTGTTTTGGTTGCAGGTTCTTTTGTTTGTCTCAAATCTCTGACGAACTGCAACCGGATTCATGCTCTTTCCGTAGCAATGCTTATAAAGGATTTGTGTCGCCTTGAAAAGGAACAATGGTTTGCATTTGTTGGTTTAATTAGTAAGCTTAGTAATTCAATGAAATGATTCTGATATTATATAACAGCACAGTATTACTAATATCAGTTTTATTTTTCATTTCTATGAATAATATTCTCTTTCATTCCTTCAACCTTCAAATCGCAAACTCTTCACCTATCGCCTTTTCACACGGAGTGTTATCTTCAATTTACTTTATAAACAGATTCTTACAATACGTGAAGCTGCTCGCAGATGTTCTAGATGCAACGCCTTAGCGCGTGCAAGTACCTACTTGCTGCGGCGTGGTGTTGGAAGAATATAACCAGAAGAAAACTTTGTTTTATCGTCAGTTATGAAACGCATCGCGCTCTGAAATCTAGCGTAGTTTTTTTTACATTTTGTGGGACAATTCCATTTCCGTCGAGTTATAGTGGATTGCGTGCAATTCACCGTTCCGCCTGTTTTGCGGGATATTCGGAAGCACTTCTTCTCTCGCTTCCCCAAACTCCCTGCGCTCCAACTCGTCCTCTCAGAAACACAAACCCGCTGACATTTCTTGTCGTCTCTCCAAACTGCCGCCGCCCCGCCCCCTCCTCCTTCTCCTACTTCTCCTCCGCCTCAGCCACCGCAGACGCAGTTGCTTCCAACGCCGCCCACGTCTCTGCCGTCGCCTCATCTGTTACCTCGAGCTCCGCCGACTCTGTTCACCTTCCGGTCCTCATCTCTGTCCCTGACCCCGTCCCCGATCACGTATGCCCCCGGCCCTTACCTGCCTCCGCCCCCGATCACGTATGTCCCCGCCCTTGTCCGCCCCCGTCCCCGAATACGTATGTCTCCGCCTCTGTCCTCGTCCCTTACCTGCCCCCGTCCCCGATCACGTATGCCCCCCGGCCCTTACCTGCCTCCGCCCCCGATCACGTATGTCCCCGCCCTTGTCCGCCCCCGTCCCCGAATACGTATGTCTCCGCCTCCGTCCTCGTCCCTTACCTGCCCCCGTCCCCGATCACGTATGCCCCCGGCCCTTACCTGCCTCCGCCCCCGATCACGTATGTCCCCGCCCTTGTCCGCCCCCGTCCCCGAATACGTATGTCTCCGCCTCCGTCCTCGTCCCTTACCTGCCCCCGTCCCCGATCACGTATGACCCCGCCCTTGTCACCGCCATTTACCTGCCCCCATCCCCGTCCTCGACAAACCCCCTTTTCCCATCATCGGCTCTATCCTCGTTCCCACATGAACTTCACTCGCCCCCATCCACTCTCTCGTTCCCATCCACCCCTAAGCCAGCGACGCTGCCGCCTCAGCACGTACCTGCTTCTCCCTTCCCCCTCCGCATCCGGAATACCCAGTTTCAGTAACAGCGCCAACGCTGCCGACCCCGTTCGCAATCTCGTCCCCACCCCCGCCCCGAGCTTTTCCGACCCTGCTTCTACCTCCGCCGCGCCCTACCACCGACATCGAAACAGCCGCCTGCGAGACCTCAGCCTACTCCATCGCCAACATGCCAGCAACGCTGCCGAGCCAGCAACGCTGTTGCCGAGCGCGTCGTGTCGGCCGCCGCCCTTGCTGCGCCGTCACCGCCTCCGTCTTTCCCTCCCTCTCTGACTCCCCCGTCCCCCTCCGCCATCTCCCCCCTCTACTCTCCCTCCGCAACCTCCCCCTTCGCCAACCTCCGCTGCCGCCGCCGCAAATGACACCATCTCCTGTGCCGGCACGCAGCCGCCAACATCACCGTCTCTGCCGCTATCACCGTCACTGCCGCTATCACCGTCACTGCCGCCATCGCCGTCACTGCCGCCATCGCCGTCACTGCCGCCATCGCCGTCACTGCCGCCATCGCCGTCACTGCCGCCATCGCCGTCACTGCCGCCATCGCCGTCACTGCCGCCATCCGTCTGCTATCACTATCGCCGTCGCCGCCGCCACCACACCCAAACGTGACGCCTGTGAAAAAGCTCCCTCCGGCAAATAGCGAGCCGGGCGAGGGTGGGAGCAGAGCGCGATGCAGAGGTTGGAGCCTTGGCGGGGGATGTGAGAGGGGCCGCGAAGGTAGGCAATGCGAAAGGAAGCGGAGGGAGCGGCGGTGGTGGCGGGTGTCAGGAAAAAAGTTCGCGGTGAGAGCCATGGACCGGAGCATGAACAGAGAGGGTACAAATGGCTTCTAGAGGTGGAGAGTGGATGGGAACAGCCGCCGTGGAAGACTGCGGTGTTGGGGCGGAGGCTGTGGTGTAGGGATGCGACATCGAAGTCCATGTTTTCATAAAATCGTCCATGTATGTAACATTGATGTTTTGTGTTCGAGGTTTTTACATGCTTGATATTTTATTTTTAATGAATCACGTGCCATTGTTCTAAAAAAGTATAATAATTTACTGACATCCGTAAAGTGAACATTATTCTGACCAAAATGACCAAGGGAGAAAAATAAATAAAATCTGTTTTTTTTTGTCTATAAATGAAGAGTATATTATTTTTGTATTATCCAATCACATAATGCAGGTTTTGTTACTTGTCCTAATTATAAAATATTAATGCGATTATTTATGCAGGATAAAAATTAAATCCCCCGGCGTGAACATAATATTTTAAAAAATTGGATTAGAAATCACTTGACGATTTGGGGTCGATGTTTTATTACCATCAATGTTTTAAGTTGAACATCGATGTACGGAAACATCAATGTTGAGTTGGCGATGTCCCATTCCTAGTATCTAGGGTGCCACGCGATGGAGTGTGTCGGGGGAGGGTGGAGTGTGTCGGGGGAGGGTGGAGTGTGTCGGGGGAGGGTGGAGTGTGTCGGGGGAGGGTGGAGTGTGTCGGGGGAGGGTGGAGTGTGTCGGGGGAGGGTGGAGTGTGTCGGGGGAGGGTGGAGTGTGTCGGGGGAGGGTGGAGTGTGTCGGGGGAGGGTGGAGTGTGTCGGGGGAGGGTGGAGTGTGTCGGGGGAGGGTGGAGTGTGTCGGGGGAGGGTGGAGTGTGTCGGGGGAGGGTGGAGTGTGTCGGGGGAGGGTGGAGTGTGTCGGGGGAGGGTGGAGTGTGTCGGGGGAGGGTGGAGTGTGTCGGGGGAGGGTGGAGTGTGTCGGGGGAGGTGGAGTGTGTCGGGGGAGGGTGGAGTGTGTCGGGATGGGAATGGTGCGGCGAGAGTCGAGACGTGGCGGGAGACGAAGGAAGTAGGGGGGGCGGAGCGGGGCGGGGCAGGGCGGGGCGGAGCGGGGCAGGGCAGGGCGGGGCGGGGCGGGGCGGGGCGGGGCGGGGAATGGGCGGAAGTGGGAATTTCCTTCCAGCTCTCTGCGCCGCATAGGGCTCCTTGGGGACGTGGGCAAATACTCCGCCCGCTTCGTGAACATTCAAACGGCGCTCGCTGCCGCCACCGGTTATCGATTGCGGTGCTATGGGCGCGGAGCGGCTCGGCGCGACGCGGGGCGTTCTCTCCGCCGCTATCCGCGGTGCGAGACGGCAGTGAAGTGGTTGGGGAAGGGGTGGGGGAGGGGTGGGTAACAGCCCGACCTCACATGATACGGCGTGCGATATCGCAAGTAGTTGCGAGTCAATTCAAGCACATTGGCAAGAGGGTTGGACCGTTCATCTCAGGATTCAAATCTGGCCGATCCATATGGATTAATCCAAAATGTATTAATTACATTAATTGTTGGTCTTAAGTATAAGAGAAGGTGTGACATTTTTTTTTTCGAGAATACAGCTGATAATATTATTGTTTTGGGAAATGCCGTCATTAACTCATTCCTTTGCATTGTTTTTAAAGCTAAATATTTGTGTTAATTTTTTTCTTTATTTGTCTTTTACTGTGTAAAATTCTCTTATTTCACATTTGAATCTCTTTTGTTTCAGGTAAGATGTGCCACGTGATATCTGTTGATTATTTCGAGGATTGTTACGATGTAAGTCATCATTTTTGTATTATGAACAACGCAGTGTAACAAATACGATTAATTTGTGAAACATTGAAACATTAAAATACGAACTTTACGAAACAGGTGTAAAAGAATCAAAAATATTACTTTAGTTTCGTATAATTTGATTTAGAAGTGAAGATGAATGTTGTTAGGATAGTGGAATAAAAACTTTTCGTGAAGAAAGAAAACAATTTTCTTGATATTAGTTGGCAAATTATTTTATTTAAAATTTTAAGTAATTCTTTAGTAATCACTTCATTTATGCAGATTCATCTAGCACTTATTTTTAGGTTAACTATAACTTTTAAAACATTGTGTGTTTTTGAAAAAGCAAATCATTACAAAAAGAAAATACTTGTTTTGGGGCCTTGGCCCGATTCAGACGTTGTATGGGTTGGACCCATGTGCTGCAGCAACTCCATGTGGAGTTGGGTTGGAGGTGGAGTATGATGATTCACTGTAAAATTTATTAGTGAGCCCCGGATGAAGGAATTGAAAGATTTCGATACGTTGGCGAAATAATTGTTTAATTGTGTATGATTCGACCAATCCAGTGAACTATATTCCTTATATATTACATACATGAAGGGTAATAAAGCTAAGTATGACGAAACATTGTATTCGTTACATCGTCGTAACAAAGCTTTTCTGCCCTTGTGACGTAGCATACTATTTTAATTATTCAAATCATTTCTTCCCTACACAAAAAAGTGGCAGAGCTGAAAATTGCTCATTTTGCAGAACTATTCGCACCTGACAATGCAGGCGTTTGTATCATAGTCAAAGTCAAAATGTTGTAATCGTGCCTAATGTTTTAAGACCGCGAAATATATCATTCGATGAGTTATGAACCAAGGATATCTGAAATATAGTAAATTATTTTACATTATTGTTGCTGTTCTTTTTTATGGAAGGAAACATTTATGTTTTAGTGTTGGAAAAACCCAGCAGTCATGCGCAAGAAATGTGATCACTAATCTCTCTAGTTCGGAGTTCGCGTTACTATCGCTTGTTAACGCTCTCTATTCTTCGTTATTTGGTGAATAAATACTCCATTATCCAGTGCCGAGAAATTCATTGGTTGAAATTACGCTGTCTCACAGGTAATGCGTTTTTTCGTTTTTGGCAGGTTTTGGGAGACCTTTTTTTTTTAGTTTGCTCAGTAATTTTACCTGTAGCAGTTGCCTGTATTAACTATTTCCACAGGGACATTAATATAAAACGTGATGAACGAAAGATATGTAATGGTACATTTCGTGGGTGGAAAGTTCTTTTCTGTGTAGCTTTCAGACCGGTTTCATTTGGACAAGCAAAGTCCTTGTATATATGTACTTAAAATATTCTTTGAAATGAAATAGCCTATAAAATATTGTCAATGGGCGACAATTACATGAACATAATATAACAAGCCGTTTCATGCCATGGTCGCAAACGTGTGCTGTAATCTTCACATTATCACGTGGGTTGACAGGCACTCCGACTCATAAAACACCGGAAGGTAGTTTCCTTTGTGGTTAACCTCTTAGCAGATGCTGATTAAAGCTTTACGGCCTGTAAATTAGAATATTTTCATAGCAGGTCTCTCCTTCAGTTCTAGGGGTTTCATTTTTTGATGTGTAAGCATGCTTTCGAAGTACAAACCTGATCGTAGATACGAAAACGCAGATGTGAGTAGGTGATACAAACTGACTTCTATTCTTTTCCCTCTCTCCTTCTATTCTTTTCCCTCTCTCCTTCTATTCTTTTCCCTTTCTCCTATTATTTTCCCTCTCTCCTTCTATTCTTCTCCCTCTCTCCTTCTATTCTTCTCCCTCTCTCCTTCTATTCTTTTCCCTCTCTCCTTCTATTCCTTTCTCCCTCTCTTTCTCTTTTTGACCCTCTCTCTTTCTCTTTTCGACCCTCTCTCTTTCTCTTTTTGACCCTCTCTCTTTCTCTTTTCGACCCTCTCTCTTTCTCTTTTCGACCCTCTCTCTTTCTCTTTTCGACCCTCTCTCTTTCTCTTTTCGACCCTCTCTCTTTCTCTTTTCGACCCTCTCTCTTTCTCTTTTCGACCCTCTCTCTTTCTCTTTTCCGTCCCTTTTTTCTCTTTCCATAGTTTCTCTCTCTCTCTCTCTCTCTCTCTCTCTCTCTCTCTCTCTCTCTCTCTCTCTCTCCCTCTCCCTAAAGCCATCTCGTTGTCTGAAAATATTCAACGAAAAGTAGACTTTGGAAAAACGAATCCTTATGAACAATAAAAATGATATTCATTATTTGATCTCTCCTTTTAAAAAAAGCTAATTACTAGTGACACGAGGTAGATGTTGAGTTGATTTCTTTTTAAAGTGCAAAGTGATCGTTAAGCTGTGATGCAGTTTTAATGACGGATTCGTTTGCAGGGCTGGTGGCTGAGGTCGATTTTTCCTTGCTACAGCGAAGCTAAGCACTCGGGAAGTTGCTGATGCGCTTCATTGCACTGGCTAACGTATTAACAATTCAAATGTGAAAAAAAGGATTATTGCAAAAATTGTACTTGATAGTATCACGCCAAATTTAATTGGATAAAAACTTGCCTTATAACACAATTCTAAAATAATATTTGTAAACGATTTTAAATGTCTACTAAATGTCAATTATTTCTTTAGTCTGTTTTGGAATAAAATTGAGTTACTTTTCACATTCCTGGAATTATTTTAAAGCTACAGTTTGCTTCAAAATGTAAACCCTATATTCTCAAGAAATGTTTAGAATTATAACCTTTAACCGTAAGATATTTATCGTGGATATGTTTTAAATTAAATTTTAAAACATTTTGCGAGTATACCATACAATCTTACCTGTGAGAATGATTTTAGACTGTTGAGTTGTATCGTAAATACTACGTAGGCAGAAAACAACAGTTTCAGAAATGTTTTCTCTTGGGAGGTTTCTGTCTTAAGAAGGGTTGCTAATCATTTGTTATGGAGTTACAATACACCGTAAAATAAGGTGTAATTTTGGTACTAAAACAATGTAATAAAAATAGATTATGTCATGAAAACTTTGCATCGCAGGAAAGAGTAACCGAAAAATACGAGATTATGAAGCACACGGATTTATTTTCCAAGTGAAAAAATAAATTCATTATTCAAAGCTATAGTATGGAAAACTTTTTTAGAAAGGCGTTTACACAGTCTTCATCTGCAGTTAGTCGTGCAATTCTAAAAATGCTGTTTTCAAAATGCCTAAAATTTAAAAAAAATAATGTTCCGGCTTATCCAGTCGATAATTATTGTTGCGATCACTTGTTCCCAAAAATGAATTACGGTTGCATTTCTTTTTCAGACAATTCTGTCATATAGACGTAGGAATTGTAAAAATCGTTCAGTTTCGAGTTAGTTTTCTTTTATCAGCATAGCGGGTGATCTGTTGTCGGGTTCAGTTGTAGACAGTTTTAGTGTAGAACGTTAACCAAAGAATAATTTGAAGCATTTTGGAAAGGTTCGCAGTGCTGGTATTTCATTGATTACTATTTCCGGACGCGCAACAGCTAAGGTCATTTCTCCCGTAAGTTTAGTTCATGATTTTTATCGCGAGAGGGGGCGCTGATCTTCCCATCCCCCGCTGGACGCCAAGATCCGGTGCCGACGTACCCGTTAGCTTGCGTTGGTTTTCTCCAACCAGGTATCTCCCTCCCGCGGGGCTCCGGCCCAGCCAGGGAAAGCTATTAAGTTCACGACTGGTCTGCCAGCACGTATGGTAGTATAGTGTATGTGAGTATAAGTGTGTGTAAGTAAGGGGTGAGAATGGGGCAAAAAAGAGGACGGAAATACGACGCGCGCACCGTGACCCGTTTGTTAGGGTACTGCTCCGGCACTCGCCTGGTGTTGATCGGAGGTACCACGGGAAACTACCATTCAGAGCAGTCAATTCTCCTCCAGATAAGAACTGAATTCGACCTAGCTATGTAGCTAGTGTCGAAAATCCTGCCACCGTCGGGTCTCGAACCTTAGGACCACCCGATCAGAGGCATAGCGGTCACGTAAATTGCTACCCTGAGCCACCAAGCCGGTAGTTTTTGTTGTGGGTAGGGAAATCATGAATCCTGGAGGAAATACATTCATGGGCTCACTCCTAACATGGCACGTCTGAAGGAACAAGGATTGATTTTAACGGAATGTACTCAGTGAAGGTCGTGAGTAGTGATAATGAATGGCGGGAAGCAGTTGGGCGTGCAGTGTCAAGGTTTCGATCGCGGAAATCAGTATATTTGTGATGTTGGCACGTGCAAACCAATTATTGCTGTGTGGATAGACGCAGTTGAGTCACGTTCGTAAACACATATGTTTTATGATAGTATGTGAAAGGAAACTATATGATGAATATAATACTGACAAAATACAAAGTGACTTTTTTCTTCACAGGAACTGATCACTCACCCTACTCAGCTGGCATTACAGCAAACTCATTCTTTATCTTATTTTTTCTCTCTAAACGTACTCGTATAGTATTGAGTAGAAAAGTATTGGAATAACCTCAGCAGTAGTATCTGGAATTTTCGGTCGCGAAACACGTGGTTCTGTAGAGCTTGTAAATTGACACACACGCCAAAATTGAGATATTACTTCTGTTCTCCAGTTGTATTTTTTATGATGTTAGTGTCATTCTGCGGAATCGTGTAGAAACCAGTGTTGAGAGTATTCTATTACTTGTAGAATTTGACTATAGGAGTCCTTAACATATTGTAAAGTACCTTTACTCAGAAAATTACATAGAAGGAGAGTCGTTTTCTTCATTTCAAAATTGACTCGCATCACATATAAATACACCTACACCATGCTTTCAATAATAGTCAATTTGGTTATCTTACGAACAAAGAGTTTCATTTAGAGACAATTGTACTAAACACCGCAAACCAGTTGGCATCTGTAAACAGTCTTGCCAATTTATCGACCAAACAATTGATCTTCATGTAGCTTTATTGTGTTTCCTGCATTTTTTTGTAATTGTCATTTTCGGTTACATTATATAACTGCTGTTAATTATTTCGTAGAACATGTTTCTGCGATCTATTTCTATTTTGTTGCTTTTGGGTTCCTTGTAATCTTTGTTTATTTTCGTTTGGTCAGTGGACGGTTTTTGGATCCCTAAGAATTGCTGCTTGTCCCCGCTTTTCAATGAGAAATTGAAATTTCGCCGATGTACAACAAAAATTCCACAAACTTGTCATTTTGCGAGACTGTTTGGTCCATTACTGAAACGATTATTTCAGGCCAAATGTTTTCATATAAGCTGCATCTCATATGGCTATTTCGCGGTTAAAGACTCTGGCAAACTAGAATAAAACTATTAAATAAATACGACAATAAAGATACGTAAAAGATACATTGTCTGTACGGGATTTCTAGCGTCCAGTAGGTAGTTCCAATTGATAGTTTTTTATAGTTTTTCCGATTAATACCAGGCGATTGCCGGAACATTGCTTTATGAGATAGGCCGCAGATCACGCTTTCCTTCTTCCTCCTCTTCTCCCTTTTACCCCCCCCCCCCCCCACTCATACTTCGATGTTTTCAAAGTGGCCAATGACATTAGGTAATTCTTACACTTCCTGCCTTATAAAATGAATATGTTTAATTAATATGCGAACGTGCTTCTCAATGGGGCTCCAGGGCTCTGAAATGTGCTTACCAGTGTTAAAAAGATTTATTTTTAAAGGCAGGAGGTGTCACAAAAACATAATGTCTTCAACCAGTGTAAAAAATTCGAAGTATTTGAACGTACTACACTACCATACATGCCGGGAACGTAATTTTTCCCAGCCGGGCAAACTACTCATAGGATTACTGAAAAACGTAATTGGCACGTACACTAATTGCAAATCCTCACTCACTCCATTAATGTATCTTTAAAATTTAATGTTGTAATCGTTGGTATCGTGTTTAGATTAACCCCAGTGTTAACATTGTTTCTAGCAAAACGAGTAATAGTGGCAATTATACTCCTCTATTACTCTTTTGCACTCTTTTTACTTTTCAATAAGCATCAATTAACTTTAATGCTTATTTATCATTTCTCGACCTTCGTCCTTGTGTTACCTGATGTATTTTTTACTACATTTTCATTGATATCTTCCTGTATTTCTGTGAAATAATTATAGACGTTGTCATTGCCAACAATAGGATTTAATATAATAGCAGCTTTCGATGGCTTAGCCATCATCATCAGTTTTCTGATACAAGGAGAAAAAAACAAAAATATTACAACAAGATTATGATAAAGGTTACAAATAATTTACAAATTTTTTGGAAATAAATTTAACATTCTAGAAAGCTAGTTTCTAGAATGTTAAATTTATTTCCAAAAAATTTGTAAAAAAAAATAAAATAAAAAAAAATTGTAAATTATTTGTAACCTTTTATCATAATCTTGTTGTAATATTTTTGTTTTTTCTCCTTGTATCAGACAACTGATGATGATGGCTAAGCCATCGAAAGCTGCTATTATATTAAATCCTATTGTTGGCAATGAGAACGTCTATAATTATTTCATGAAAAATGCCAACGATAACACACCACAACACCTATATGTATTTCTGTGGCCGATTTCTCTCTGCCTTCTGGGCTTCTCGAAGCCTCCCGCGCTTTCGGGCTTTCTGCTTCTTCTGATTGCCTCCTTTAGTGTCTGCCTCATCATCCGCGAGGCCCCATTTTCATTTTTATTGCATTAGATTTCTTTTCTCTCCAGACAAGTGTTTTTTTTTTTGGCTAAATTTGTCTTAATTTCCGCGCTCAATGCCATCTATTTCAGGACTTTTTCGCTCTTGACCTCTGCAATTTCTTCCTACTTTACTTCTTTTTACTGCTGCCACGGCAACCGACATTGACTTCCCTGCCCGGCGCCGCCACCCTGGCCATGACTCGCCACCACGACACAGCTGCAACACCGCCATAGCCACTGTATCCCCCCCCCAAAAAAAAACCCTCCAACGACCATTAACACCACAACGATGATCATCACCACCTCGTGCAACTATCGCCATTACCGTCTTAGGTGGCTCAGGGCATCAACTAATGTCACTGCACTAACCCTAATCGGGAGGTCCTGGTGTTCGACGGCGTTGGCAGGATTTTCGACACTAGCTAGATAGCTGCAGGTCGAGTTCAGCCGCTGTTTGGAGCAGAATTCTGTCGGCCGGTTGCTCTGATCCGAGGTTTCTCCGTTGGAACACTAGCGGAATGCCGGAGCAGTGCCCTAACAAACGTGCCACGGACCGTGCATGACCATAACCTGCCCTCACTCCTTACTTAAACACACACACACATACACTTACATGCACTACACGTGCCGGGAGACCAGTTGGGAGCTTAGAGGTTGTCCCGGCTGGGGCGGCGTCCCACTCTTGGGAGATACCTGGTTGCGGAAAACCCTGCAATCAGCGCCCCGGATCTCGCCGTACAGCGAGGAAAGATAATCGCGATCTCACGCGATAAAACATGAACTGCACGTACGGTACTAATGGTCTTAGACCCGCCCAGAACCACTAATCAATCAATGACTCAAACCCAATCACCAACACTTCATTCATCAACCCAACCACGACAGTTATTACCACTGTCTCCTCTACCGCAGTCATCACAACAATAATCACAATTATCGCAACACTCACCACAACGTCCGACGCCATACCCATCGCCGAAGCCTTCGCCTCCATCTCCACAAACACCGCCGCCGCCGCCGCTGCCCGCCCCTCCGCAATTCGCCGTCACCATCTCCCGCCGCTTCTGCCGCCCGCGTAATTGGCTCAAACGGCGCGAGCTCTTCGCGCGTGGGTGGGGGCGGCGGTCGCCATTCATCTTCCGCGGCATCGGGCGGCGGGGGGGGGGGGGGGGAAGGGGACGGGGCGCCGGCCAGGTGCGTTATTAATAGGTCCGCCGCGCACCGGGTTATTTACCTGCCTCGCGCCTTAACGGGTTTGCCTTTTGTCAAGAGCGGTGTGTTGCGATAGGCGCACGCTGGACTAACGATGCGTTGGGGGGGGGGGGGATGTTGGCAGAGTAGGGGAAGAAAACGTAAATAGCGGTTATAATGTTTTCGAAAATAGTTCTGCCGGCCGGTCGCCGAGACGCGCGAGTATGAAGCGGAGCTTGAATCCCAGAGGCGAATTGATTCGTTGGTTGAAGATACCGGGTGCGTCCACTGCTAAGATCATTAGTCCCATAAGTGTAGTGCATGTTTTAGCGTAGACGGTCGCGATGATCATTCCCCATTAAATAGTGACATCCGGCGCCGACCGACCGTCGGCTACGCGGTTTTCCCCAACCAGGTATCTCCCACCAGCGGGCACAGCCTCAACCGGGAGTAGTGTAGTGTATGTAAGTGTCAGTGGGTCTAAGTAAGGGGTATAATAGGACAGGGAAAGAGAAATAAAGATGGCGCGTTTGTTAGAACACTGCTCCGGCATTCGTCAGGTGATGATCGGATAATCTGCGGAAAACTACCGAACAGAGCAGCCGGCCGTTGGAATTCTCCTCCAGACAGCGACTGAACTCAACCTAGCTATCTAGCCAGTGTCGAAAATCCTGCCACCGGGACTCGATCTCTAGGACGTCCCAGTCAGAGGCACTGCAGTGACATCAGTTAATGCCCTGAGCCACCTCTCCCAGTGAGAGCGCTTCGTCATTCGCCGTTCACAAACCCCGATATACATTAAAGCCGTTTTTAGACGCTGTCTGTGGAAGAGTTCTAGCTGGCTGCTCTGATCGGTAGTTTTCCGTGGTTTTTCTGATCAATGCCAGGCGAATGCGGTAGCAGAACCCTAACATAAACTTCCTTCCATAACAACCACATCTGTCGGGAGTCCTATCTGGATCTTAAGCCGGCTGGTGGTGTATTCCTGGTGGGGGAAATCCCCAGCAAGCCCTTATGAATAGCTCGGTGCTGGATCTAACAATCAATGGGCAGTTTTATTCCATGTGCATACATGAAACACGTGTGGAAAGCTCTTTAATTTAGGGAAAATACCTGTTTAAAAGTTAAAGAAGTGATTTATGACCAGACAAATCTGTATTATTTTATTAAATGTGTTGGACATCTTGTGTTAGCTCTTAACAAAGATTGTTTATTAATC